>JAWZSL010000011.1:17495145-18802851 GCA_034769285.1 Lutjanus argentimaculatus
GATGTGAGCTGTTCATATTATCTGAGACAGATGCATCTTGTATACAGTGAGAAGATCTGCAGCTACTTTTTCTCTTAAACAAAACCATGAGCAGAAAAGGAAAACATCCAACAACACGTGTTGGTAGAATACACAGTGCAAAATTGGAATGTAGCTGGGAGGCGATGGTTGACTTTGTTATTCTCACTAATATATCTTGTGCTATTTTTATTATCATAAGCATGTGTTTCCTTTTTTGTTTTCTTTTCTTGTAGACTTACCAGCAGGGTGTGAAGCTGGGCAGCATGATTTGTAAACAGCCGGGAGACTGCTGGCACAGCTGACAAACCTGAGAAATCTGAACACAGAGAGGACATCACAATCCTAAACTATTACAAAAAAAGAATCAAGACAACCTCCAGAGTAAACTGGTGTTACAGCGGATGACGTACCTCTTGTAAAGCGGTGGCCTTGTGTCCTGTGACGAGCCGGCACATGATGATATGCTCCAGCAGGATGACTTGGAAGGTGGACAGGATGGGACTGTTGTCCAGCACTTTGAACACATACGGGTGGATCAGAGTTGATTCAACGTCACCGTCATGAAGGAGGAAATAAGCAGTGAGCGTATTCCAACACACTTACTCTTCAGCTTCTCCAGCTGCATGAGAGCTTTGTCAGTGTACTTCTGCGCCTTCTCCAAGTAGCCCGCCTGCATCGAGTGCATCACCGTCACCTTTTAGACAAAAAACAAACAAACAAGGCAAACCATGTTGCAGAATATGCTATTTCAGAATTCATGAGCGTGTGTGTTAGAGTTGCACCGATTGCAACTTTATTAGCCGACTGTGATTTAAAATTTTTTTCACAAATTGGACCTGATGATTGTTTTTTTCTTTTCTAATAATTATAATCAGCAGTGTACACTAACATTTTTGTAACACTGACTATTAAATAACTTGAACATTTTCTCCAAAAGCACTTAAGGTTACTGCTAAGCCTTGTCCTTTTTCCCTCTTTTCTCTGTCCCTCTCAACCTTTTCCTTTTTCCAGCCTTTCTACTCCCCTCTTCTCTCCTCCTGTCTTCTTAAACCTGTCTACTCATGTCCTCTCCTTTATTTCTCCCTCTCTTCTTTCCCTAACTCTTCTCTTCACGGCTGAACAAGATGAAAACCGGATGATCAATTTATCTGTGAGTGTTTGTGTGACAAAGTCTCACCAGGTACACAAGCACACACATGTGCTCTTTGGGCAGCCAGTGGAAGAGAGCAGCTGGATTATTGGGAAGGATCTCATCATCGTGGAGAGTGGAGATGGTCTGGATACACTGCTGGAGCTGCTTCAGACACGGCTTCACACTCTTTACCTAAACACAACATATAAAGAAGAACTATTTGTTGCTTTGTGCATCATATCTTATTAATAATTTAATACCATCAACGTGAAACTGGATGTAACAAGCATATTAAGCATCAGTTAGCTTTACTCTCCTAACACTGCCCACTGGTAATATACTTCAGGGATCATCAGGAACCAATTTGCATTCTAATCCATTATTTTTTTCAACAACAACAAGTTTTTGCCACTAGTTAAATTATGGGGAAACAATAATTTACTGAATAAAGCCCTCTTTGCACAGGACTAATATTACCAGGGACCTCTAGAGATTTGTAATAATTGCAGAGGTCGTCTGAGTCCTGTGCGAATCGACCATGTCTGTAATTTGTAATGTAAAGAGTCCACCACAAATCACCAACCATATTTTGCCAAACACAGAGGTCCTGTGATATGAGCCCTGTGCATATCGGCTTCTCTATGATTTGGAGTCATAATGTTTTTGTTTTTTTTTAACATCTGTCTTCTGTTGACAGACAACTGAGCCAATATGAAATTTGATCACGGTTCATAATACGTTAAACAGCAGCAGCTGTGCGGCTCTATGGATGTTTAAAATGAGCCATGATGACAGAGATGGTTAGCTGCAAATGTGTATTTATGCTTCTAACACATGCAGAAAAGTGGGCAAAACAAAAACAATATTGTTAATGTGGCAGCTGAAGAACAAAACTCCGCTTCTGAAATGCGGATGTGACACACAGCTTTGACATCATATCCAAAGCAGTTTGTAAATTTGAGTAAAATACAGACTTTGCTTATCCCGTGTGAATGTGCTGCATGAAACACAGATGTCAGGGTAACTGATAAATCCAATGAGGTCCCATGCGGTAAATACTAGTCCTGTGCAAATAGGGCTTTTGTCTTCCTTTCCAAATGTTGCTCAAAATAAAGCAAAAAACAAAACAAATAAATCACAAACTATTTTATTTTTACATGCAGCTCTTGATGTGGGATTTTAGCGGTTTTCCAGTAGTCAGACATTATGGATACAGCCGTACCTGTCCAGCATCCAGGTAGTGTGTAACCTGCAGCACCAGGAAAAACACCCTGAGGGACTCCTTCTGAATGGGGTTTCCCTGCCAGTTTTCTACGATGGTCCCACACAGCGTCAGCAGAGGGTGCACCTCGCTCAGCTTCCGCTCCATCAGCAGCAGCTGCAGAACCAGAGTTTACAGAACTGCATGTTAAGAAGAAGACAACACAAATTATATGCAAAGTGCCTTTAATTAGTAGAGAATGATTTCAGCTTACCATTCCTTTACTTAATAAAAACAGAGCTCTGCAGGAAAAGAAAAGAAAAACAAGCTTAGATAATGAGCATCAAACCACAGATCAGTGTGCAAACATAATTCTGATCTGTTTACCTCGTGTACTCGGAGCCCATCACTCTTGCATACTCTGCTCCGACTCCGAGGAGATCACAGGCAGACACCAAGTCCTTCTCCAGGGCGTGTAGTTGCTGAGAGAGAGAACAATATCCCACACATAAATGGCAGCATGCCTCAAATCAATTAACAAATATGAACGTGTTTGTAAAACTAAAGATTTTCTTACTGCCAGCTGAAAAAGCAGTCTGCAGTGCCAGTAGGGAGTTTGCTGAGAAATCTGGATGGCCTTCCGCAACACCGGTTTTGCAGAGTCCACCAAGTTCTTGGAAATAGAAGCTTACAGGTGAGTTACGAGACAGAGCAAAACAACCAAGCAATATTTACAACAGAAAGTACATTATTTTGATCTTGAATATTAAGTTATAGCCTAATATATATTCCAACATTATTATGCTTAAGTTTCCCAAACACTAGTTTCCACGGCAGCCCTGCCAAGACCTTTTTTTTTTCAGTAAGCAAAAAAGTTTCGATTTCAATATATCAGCCGATATTTTAGATGTACTTGTGACAAAGAAATGTCACGGAGGCAGGATATTTTATAGTTTAACCAAAAACTCTATTGGTATAGTCTGAATTATCTGCAATATATGATTTTTAATGCCAGTGTGGCTCTTTTTGAAAGAGGTGTACTGTGTAATGTCTGTCTATTGTCTATTTGTTTAATTGTCTTAAAATTTTACTTTCTTGGAAGCACAAGAGGCGGTCGGGGAGGGTTGGTAGTGGGTTAGATGAGGCTTTGTCTTGTGTACTTGTTTTCTGATAAATATCAATAAAAAGAATATTTAAAAAAGGATCAAATATACATAAAATGGTGCCAGTAGAACTAAAAAAAATTAAAACACAATCTGCATACTGTTCTCTACAAAAAGTTTTAATAACAACTGATGAATGCCGGTGTACATCAATATAGCTGTGACAGGCCAATTTAGGGACAATATATCAGCTGATCAATATCTGTCGAGCTCTGCTTTTCCCATTATATTATCATCACAGGATAACTGCACTTACCTGTTGACAGTAGAACTCTGATAGGATACTTGCTGCTTCAAACTTCACATCTTCAAATTGAGAGATCTGATATAAATCATGAAGGAACATGTGTGTATGATCTGAGAGATGCATTAATGCTTAGGGAGGTAACACACCTTGTATTAGTTGGTGTGGAATTTCGTTATTATTATATACAAAAAGGATACCTGCTGTGATATGAACCACTGTGGGGAGAATAAGAAAGCAAAATATGAGAGTCAGCATCACACTGAAGATGGATTTTTGACAGTTTTCACCCGTGCAGCTGTTGAAAAGGCAGCACACACTGGTGGACGTGTTTTATAGTGCTCATCATTATCAGTCATTAACTGGATCACAGACTGGTTATCAAACACTGGGGCTGCTGCTCACCGCTTTTCTCCAGGTGAGTCTGGGCCAGCTCGCTGTTCTTCGTGTGTCGGTACAGCACCGAGCCCAGCTGCAGGTGAGTCCGGGCCTCGACCCTGGGGGGCGGCTTGAACTGAAACACTGCCTGCAGACAGTGGACGCACAGTCGGATCTTCGGCGGACTCGACGTGCGGAAATGTTCTGCAAAGCCCAGCAGGGCTAGGTACCAGGGCTCCGGGGCCTCGGTGCTCGCCGCCATCTTCAGTCGGCCGAAGACAAAACAACAACAAAATAGACCAGTTTCCCGTTGGACCGAAGTCCGCCGTATTCGTCCTCAGCTGCGGCTGCCCTGTCTTGTGTTTTGTACCACAATCATTTGCATGGATCTGACTATTAGCGCCAAGCTAGCCGGATGAATGAGAACTTCCGGTCTTTGCTTTTCAAAATAAAACAAAATGAGTAACAATAACATACGTTTTTGTGTAATTCAGGTTCTTGTAGGGACACAACAGGGAGACTAATAAAATATTTACAGCTACCGACCCCGAAAAGGGCACTTCACGACATATACCCGCTAAACATGGGAGTTCACCACGGGGATATTATAAATTACTAAAAGACCTCTTTTATTTTGGAGGGGACATTGTCAAAATAAAACTTTCACTTAAAGCTCCAGTTGGTAAGTTGATGAAAGTGAAAGTAAACTCCGCGACTTGGTCGGAAATTTCAAGACAATACTCCATCAGGTCTCTTTATGAACCTCTGCCAAGAACCCCACACACACACAGACACACACAGACACACACACGTGCAGGCGCATGCACACAAAGTAGCCATAAACGCACCCACAGACGACGTACCGTTTCCATAGCAACCGGAGACTCCAAAACGATCTCACATCTCTCTCACCATGAAACACACTCTTCTTGTGTGTGTCCGCGTGTGTGGAGGGAAGGAGGGGGGTTGACAGAGGTGAAAGAGGGAGCTGACGGTGTGTATCATCTTGAAATGTCCGACCAAGTCGCGGACTTTACTTTCACTTTGTCAGTTTACTACGACGTGTAGGAGCGGTGATTGGCTGCTCCTCCTGCTCCCTCTACCTGACTGGTGGAGAATCTTCGGTCGCGGTGGATTTCGGCAAATACGATTACAGGCTGTAGGCGGAGCCAGAGGAGTTGGATTTTGTCCTAAATTACCCATTTAATGTCCGACTATCAGAATATAGTGACAGTTCCAGCAAATATGACTGAATAATTGTTACCTACTGTAGCTTTAAAAGCGACCGTTTTAGTCCCTTATAACGGTTATCCACTTAGCGCCTGCCACTTCTTGATATGAAACATATTGATTTTTTGTATTTTTTTTTACTAGTTGTAGCCCCGTTGATGAAAAAAATTGCTGTCTTCATTTGAAACGGTTGATTAGTGGAACTATAGTGCGCGGTCTATGTCCTAACCGAGAACATGTATGAGTGGGACCTTTTACGGAATTTACTATTCACTTAAATTGTTACGCACACATTCACGCCCCGCGTTCCTTGCGAAGAGCGGCAGGCGGCGAACCACAGCCGACTACGAAAAGTGCGTAAATCGACAGTGTTTGTCGGTTCATTCATAATAGTAGTGTGTCACTGGGCGGTGGTAAACAGTTAAGTGAGTTTATCTGCATATTTTTCTTACATTACAAAACATTATTTAACCGTAACGTTAGCTTCGTACATTTCAGCAGCCATATTTGGCAGCACGAGCTGAAACAAAAACACCTATTAGCTAACAGTAGCTATTACTGCACTGGGAGCTGAGTCGATGTTCTCATCTTTTGACATTATCGTTCATTTCAGAGCGGCGATCGACGTGTGAAAAATGGCGAAGCGGAGGATCACACAGGAAACCTTTGACGCCGCTGTCAGGGAAAACATGGAGGAGTTTGACATGGATCCTGATGAGGCTTTGAGGGAGGCTGTGGAGCAGTTTGAGTCTCAAGGTAAAAGGACAATGGCTTGTATGTAGCAGTTGTGTTGCTGACTGTTGATGGTGAGCTTGCATATTGTCTCCATGGGGATGAAGCGAAGACGGTTATTATAACATAATTTATGTAATATAAACGTCCAGGGAGAATCAGAATGACACAGGTGAAACACATCTTATGCAAAATATTGTCTGTAGGAGAAGAAGTGACATCATCGATGGCCAAACTGCAGATGCTTCGGTCAATAAAACCTACTTAATTATTTATCATGGCTGAGGAATGCTTTCCCTTGACACATCTCACTGGAGCCATGAGATCTGATGAGTAATATCCAATTGGAACAACGCTTTTAATCCAAAATGCAAACTAATAAACGTTGTTGTAAATGAGCCCGAGTTAGCCAGGAGACTATTTTTCATATGTATCTCTTCCCTAAAACATAAGATTAAAATTACAATGTTGTTCATCATTTATAAGCATGCAGAACAATACTAAAAAGAATACAAACAGAAAATCAGTGTTAATAGCAACAATATTAAGGATGCCCTTATGTCATATTGTCAGGTGCTATTTAAAACATGTAGCTCAGAGGCTCATAATATTAGACCTGCAAAATAGAATCAGGATATTAAACTTAATAGAAACATGGACTGAAGACAACATTGTGCTACATTGTATCAGACACTAACTAAAACATGCAAAGCAGAAGCACAGAGATAAAAAGCATGCACAGTATATATAATACACAAATCAGGCTGATGCAGCTGTCTCATGAGTACTTTGTTTAATTAAAACACTTTCAGTGGCCTTAAAAACTTACATACATGTATATAAATCTCTGTACCTTTATGGAGAGGTTAAGAGGATAAAGTATGAATTATTAACTTTCCATCTCCTAAATCTCCTAATAAACTGGAGCCTTCTGTCTTGAAAGTAACGGTCCACTAACCTACACACAAAATTAGGCTGCAGTATGACTAAAAGTCTTCTAAAGACCAAAGATCCCCCCTAGATAGTTGATAATCTTACATCATGATTGTTGTTATTCTCCTCAAAGTGTCAAACCTAACAACACTCCTGTTTTTCCCAGGTTTCTCTCGTATTTCAATGCCATTTCCCAGTACCCTGCTGTTTAGTTGTTCCTCCAGGGAAACTCCTGTGATTTGCCCTCAAACTTTATTACGAATAATAATCGTACATGGATAATTTCAGCCCATTGTTCAGTGCAACCTGGCAACAAACAATCTGATTCAAGCGATGTGTGCTCAGCTGCTCTGTGTGCATGCAGACGGGCCAGCTAACTTAATGTTAGTTGTTGTGGAAATGCCAGGGCAGGATGGCATTTCAGAAAAAAATCTAAACACTATTCTTCCAATACTATTCTCTCTCCTGTAAAATCCCCCTTATTATGAAAGCTAAGGCTGAGTTGCACCAACAAGGATTCATTTTCAAACCTGATTAAATGGTTTACCTTTAAAATAAGTTTTGCCAAACTTTTAAATTAGCTAGATTAGACTAGGCTGAACTAGCTAAACTAGATTTACTAAATTGATATTAGTTTTTAATTGTGGAACAGAGCTCCCAGTCTTGCTAAACTGTGATCACCTTAGATTTAATTAATCTTTAATTAATTTAATTAATCTCTAAGCAGAGAACACACTCATGCACACTTGCCTGGCTGCATCCAAATGTAGTTTTGCATGCTTACTGTACACCCCTGAGCTTTCTCTAGGTTTACCCGTGTAAATTATGTTTATCTTTAATGTTCTCTGTTTTGTACTTGATATTTTGTTGTGTGTCGAAGCATTAATCCTCATCTGATGTGTGGCTGCAGGTGTGGAGCTCAGCTGTATAGTAAAAGCTGTACCAGCTGTATCATCATCTGATGACAAACAAGAAGAGCAAACACATGAAGTCTTACAGGTGAGTCTTGACCTGTTTTCTGGGCAGGTTCTGCTTTTCGCAAAAGTATACCAAGCTCACTTTGTACATGTTGTTTTTTTTTTATTTGCAGGCTTTGGATTCCCTTCGACTTGGACAAGACTCTGCTGGTGTTACAGAAGTGACAGCAGACATGAAACGCTTCACAGAGCATTGCTGTCTTGGATTCGCCCAGAGGTACCTGGCTGCCCAAAAAGACGCCTACCCCGTCATCCTGTCTTACTGCAGAAAGAGTTTGGAAGATCAGGAAGCTGTGTTGACCGTCCTGTCCGCTCTGGCTGCGCTGACAGACGGACAGCCGGACTTGTTGGATGCAGAGGGCCAGCAGTTCCTTTTAAATGTCCTTAAGAAGTACCAGGCAGATTCCTCAGTGACGCGTGTAGCCATCCACGCTGTACGACACTGCTGTTTGAAACATGAACAGAACAGGCAGGATTTCGTGAAAGGTGGCGTCCTGCCTCTGCTGACCAGTGCCACAACACAACACAGTGGATGTGCTGAGGTGGTCAAAGAGGCCTCTGCGGCTTTTAGGGTCATGACCTTTGACGATGACGTCCGAGTTACATTTGGACACGCTCATGAACACGCCAAGATGATTGTTCTGGAGCACAATGGACTGAAGGTTTTAATTGAGGCTGCGAAAGGTAAGAACAGCTGATCAATAAGTTATGTGGGTGTTACACATAAAAGCTTCAGCTACAACCTCAATTCAAAAAAAAAGTTGGGACACTGAGTCTGATTTAGAAAAACACTAATACCAGTATTTCTTGTTTTCCTCCCCCACAGCTCATCTTGATAATACTTCTGTTCTGAGTGAACTTTGTGGAACTCTGTCCCGTCTGGCTGTAAGGAACGAGTTCTGCCAAGACATCTGTGACCTGGGAGGACTGAAACTCATGATGACGCTGCTTGCAGACAGCTATGAGTCACCGGTAGCCAACTTAAAAATGAGGGGTTGTAATAAGAACTGATTCGCGGTTCAAGTTTCACATTTGTTCTCTTCACTGAACTGGTTTTGTCCTTGCAGGAGTTGGTTCGGCAGGTCCTCAGTGCAATACGAGCCATAGCAGGAAACGATGATGTGAAAGACGCAGTTGTTAACGCTGGTGGAGTCCAGCTCATCGTCATTGCCATGAACAGACACATGAGCAACGCTGGGGTGAGTTAAATGTTGTACCTACATATTAACTGACTGTGAATAAGTAAAATTTAGCACTTACTACAAATTGAAGGCATAGCTCAAATTATTTGAAGTGTGGTTGTATGAGGTACTTATCCATAGTCAGTGTACCTGCAGTAGATGGCAGTTGGCACATTTCCAGTTTGGAGAAGCAGAAAGGAGTGCCAGCACTGAAGCTAAACACTGAAGTACCGTGGACAGGGTCAGCACCAAAATGTATTTTAGGCACTTAAAAAAAGTCCACCTAAAAAAAAAAAAAAAAAATTAATATCAGTTTCAGTATACACCATATTTAGGATATTTTCACTGCTCTACATTGCTGTCAGACAGCCTTTTCTGATAGCATATCAACGTTATAGAAGCCAAATATCACTCTCTCCAAAACAGCCAAACTCCACTGGCGAAATCAGTAATTTTACCTTGCAGAACGTGTCCTTTTAAAACACCAAAGTCACACAATAACACAAAGTGATGGAACGAGGCAGTTGTAGACCAGCAGCTCCCATGTTCTGCAAAGTAAAATGACAAATTTTGCCTATGGAGTTTAGTTGTTTGGAGATTTTGAACAGTATTTGGCTTATATAACAGTGGTTTCCTGTTGGATAAAGCTGTCTGACGTTAGAGTAATGTGGTGAAAACATCCTAAATATACTGTGCATTTAAACTGATATTGAAGTGGACTTTTTTTAAAGTGACTAAAATATCTTTTGTTGCTGACCATGTACACAGCAGTTCATTAGCTTTGATACTCCTCTCTGCTTCTCCAAACTAGGGGCGTGCTATTCAAAACTATCCCTTTAAGTATAGACACTCAATTATACATTGTTTTTGATGGATAAAAGTTACAAATAAATTCTGTTAATGTCCTAAGATGATGTCCATGTTGTGCTGTAGGTGTGTGAGCAGGGCTGTGCGTGTCTCTCTGTCCTTGCTTTGCGTAAACCCAACAACTGTAAAGTCATCATGGAGAATGGAGGTGCCCTGGCAGCTGTACAGGCCATGAAGGCACATACTGATGCAGTCAATGTGCAGGTAATATGAGGTCATTAAATAATAAATACGTTTACTTGAATAAACTGGCCCCGCGTGACAGTCTGAACATTCTCTGTGTCCCCGTTTTCTTTCTTTATAAACAGAAACAGGCGTGCATGCTGATAAGAAACCTGGTGTCACGTATGCATAACTTCAGCCAACCAATCCTGGAGATGGGAGCGGAGGCCCTGATCGCCCAGGCGCTAAAGACCCATCAAGACTGTGGTGACGTGGGCAAAGCAGCCCTCAGAGATCTGGGATGTCAGGTGGAGCTCCGAGAGCTGTGGACCGGCAAACATGGCAGCCTCACTAACTGAAAGTAGAGGAAAACATCTCTGTACACCCTTACCATGAGGGTGCTTGAAATGCAATTTTAGGCAAGATGAAATACTATGATGTTGGTACACATAGCCAAGAGTTAAAGCAGATGCACAAAAAGTAGTGGATGTAGAAAAGGCTTGTGAGCAAGTCATCAGTCCCACTCAAATGCCTTTGAGAGGTTAAATATAATTTCCATTCCTTTCTTTGTTTGTTCTGCTGTACATGTTTTACTTGCTATTAATATTTTGTTTACCGTTTCTGTGATGTCCAATTTTATATCTGTATTAGATTTATTGTCATGAGATGTTACATGTAAATCACCATGTTTTGTGCCATGGGCAAATATCAGTGTATTTGCTGTTATGCAAATATGTTTAACTGCACTGGTTTGTGCAGATTCTTTGTCCTTGTTGGAGCCAAATTTTATCATGCATTGACTGCCTTATATTTGACTAAAGCTTAATATTCCCTTTTTTGTTTGTTTTTAGTTTGTATATACATTTTTACAGTGTAAAACTGGAATCTCTGATATTTAGACCTACCACTGACAACATCACACTGTATATTCTGCATGATTATGATAAAACTCACTTTTGGTGCATCACCTTTGTCTTGCTGTGTGGTTGTGTGTCATCATGCACTATTTATGGTAAATTAACTTCCGGTCTACTTCATGGCTGAATTATTATAGTTTTGTATTTTTCATTAGTTTTTATTTTTATTTTGTTTTTAATTTATTTATTTATTTTAACTTTTGTTTAGTTGCAGTTAGTTTCCAGGGTGGATTTTATTTGTTTCAGATTAGTTTTTCTTGTTTAAAAAAAAGTTTTTGTTAGTTTCAGTATTAGTTTTAGTTTTTTTTAAATTATAATATGGGGGGTATTTGTCAGGGGCCGGAATTAAGAAGTTCAGAATAGGTATTACAATATAAACACAACACTTTGCGAAGGCAACTGACACACGGTCATGTAGACATCCCAGTCTCAATAAACATGTGCACCAATGCTTCCTTGGTCTTGTTGTGTTGACAAATTTGACCAAATTGTCAAAGACTAAAATTTAAGACATTTACTGTATATTTTGTATTTTATTTTAGTTAGCTTTGTAAGTATACTGTTGCTTCAGTTTTTTAAAGTTAGTTTTTATTGTTATTTTAGTAAACTAAAGTGTTTACACTTCAACACCTAATTTTAATTTATTAATAAATCAAACTTTATTTGTATAGCACCTTTGATAGAGGTTAGTGCAATTAAAATTGCTCACAGATGACTAACTGACCTACACTAAGACAGAACAAGTTAAGACTAATGAAAGTTTAATTAGTGAAATAAAAACAATAGATAAAATAGAGAAAAAAGAACAAAGAATAAAAATATAGATAATGGCATACAATAAAATAGATTTAAAAGCAATAATAATAAGATAGATTAAAAAATCAAAACAAAATCTATTAAGGGATTAAAAAACAAAATAATACTGATTAGAATAAAATAATAGATAATGTTGAATAAAATAAAATAGAAAAAAATAACTGAAGGGGGAGTTTTTAAGTTTAAGTTTAGTTTTTGGTAACTATATTAACCTTACTTCACGGACATGAAGAAGAAAAGACACTCAGGAGAAACTAAAGTATGCGAAGTCGTTGCCAAGCGTCTCCCGCTCACGCCCCTCTAACCGACCTATCCGAACGTGCCCCTCCTCATTCAGACTTCATTTCCCACAATGCGTCTGCGCTCGTCCTTGTCAAACCTCACTGTGGTCAAGCTAACGTCGGCTGGCTCGGGTCGTTGACAGCACAGGACCGGAGTAGTAACGGCAGAAACACGCCAGCATGGACGGTAACAGTCACTTAAAGTCACTGCGGAGATCATGAATTAGAGAAACGCGTGGCAGGCGGTGCCTTCAACACCAGGAGACATTTTTATTTTATTATCTTCACCGAAGATCACTGTTTATGGTTTCACACAGCGCGGTCGACGACAGTAACATTAATGTTAGTGTAGCGGTGAGCTAACGGCTAGCTAACGTTACTTAACCTGCTATCTGGCTAACTTATAAAACAGCGTCGGAAGAACCTGCTAACCACCTGAAACAAGGCGCGTCAAAGCACCAGAGATCTTCAGGCTGGTGTCATTTTTTTGGGTAAGTTAAGAAATGTAGTGTTAGTGACTAGTGACAGTTAGCTGCCTGCACTGGGTGGCTGTGTTTTGTTAGTGGACAAGTTTGAACAGGACTGGTGGGTGCAGGCAGCAGCAGCAGCCAGTGAGACAGGAGGAGGAACATGAGTTTATTTAATGAATGAAGGTCTAATACTGCTGCACCCTACCTGTCATTATACTGTGTCAGAGTCAGCATTAATCATATGAATAACAATAATATTACATGTTATCATAAAGCATGTCTGGGCAATATGGCTTCTCAATAATATCTCGATGCTTCCAGGCTGTTTTCTTTAAAAAAAACATCCATTAATTCTCAAATAGTGCGCATATATTATGATCTTATTGCAGGGCTGGCCAATATGGACAAGATTAAATATCACCATTTTTGAATAAATACTTAAATTTTGATGTATGAGTATTTGTACTTTCACACACAACGAGATTTTTGATGAAAAACACCCGCATTACCCGTGGGTGTTAGAGCCAGACAGATACATCAGTTGGTTGAAATTATTGGCCTCATATTAGCCTAGCACAGCTAAATCAGTCTGTATCAGTATTGGCGTGTATGTTGTCTAATATTTTTTTCACAAAACAGAATGCAGATTGTTTTTGATTTTGATTTTTCATCCTTTTAACTCGATTCAAGTTGTTCTCTTGGTGCTTTGTTAAACGTATAATTATTTATAATTATTGAAAATACTAGTGAAAGGTTACTGCTTCATTGCCCTGATGTCATTTTTGATTTTATATGTATAAATAAAGACTATTGGCTATTTGATTGCTGTAGGGATTTTTTTACTCCTTAATATCAGTATCGGCATCAGCTCTAAAAATCCAGCATTGTTTGCACTCTATGGTCATAATGACTAAGTGGGTAAAGGCAAATATTAGTACAGTCTTATAAGTTTAGAAATATACATCACTCCACTGTAATCTAACCTTTGAAACCAGGTCCAGATAAAAGATGAGACATTACATAGAATAAATGACACACAGGCACAATGAAAGATCATGATTTTAAAAACATATATATATAATAATGTCTTACAAGAGACAACTATACAGTGTCTCCACTACTGGATATATATATCTTACTACTAAACCTTAAAGGCAAGATTTTTTTTTTAGAGTCATTAAGCTGGCATATAAATTTATCTGCCTTTTTTTTCACATTCATTGCATTTTTAATTAAAATCAGTGTAAAAGTCCCTCAACCTTTCATGCGTCTAATGTGTATAATGTAAAATATTTCATATTTTGGAGTGTTTGTGGTGTACCATAGTATTCTTTATTATATACACAGATATATGCAGATATTCTATACATATATATATTTATGGGGTAGTAGTAGGATAGTATTTTATTACTTGTGGTATTTTTCTATTGATTTTTTTTTTCTTCTTTGTGTAGGTCTCTTAAGTAATATTCTCATGGCTTCATTATAAGTTAGTGAAGTCTCTATAAGCTCACTTTTTGGTAGTTTGAGTACAATATGCTCTGTACTCATACACTAAACCTGCGTTAAGAGGTGACACAATTAGTCGATTAATCAAATAATCAATTGACAGAAAATGAATCAGCAACAGTTGTGATAATATATTAATAATTTGTCAAGCATTATGACCAAATGTGAGGAGTTGCTGCCCTTCTCTGATTTTAATCATTGTTAATGGAATATCCTTCAGTCTGCTGGTCTGACAAAACAATTTTAAGATCTCACCAGGGCTCAGGAAAGTTTTAGCACAGTTTTCTGACATTTCATTCTTACTAAAAACTAAATAATTAACTTAATAGCTCAATGCAGGGTGCAACGGTGCATTATAAGCTGTTCTAATGGAATAAATTGGATACAGCGTGCTCATTAACTCCGCACATAGTTAGAGTAATTTTCAGGCAGTTATTGTTATCTTGACACATTCTGAAACACTACAGATAAATATTTTATGATCAGGTAACAAAGCTGAAAGGACAAGTTGTTTACAGAATCTTCTCACACAAACATCTCGGCACACAGGAGGACACTGCTTTTGATTTAATTGCCAGTGTTAATCCACAGAGACAGATCTACCTTTCCACTGCTGTGTCATAGTGACACAGTCAGCAGAGAGGAACAAGGAGCCGTAAAATGATCTGCGTGGGGAAGGAGACTGCTGGGAGGGGTGAGGGACGGCCTCTGACTGAGGACAGTGGGTTAGGTGAAAGGGGGTCTGAGTGCTCATTTGAGGATCTGGCTTGAAGCCCTGTTGTACTGATGCCAGCATTAGTTGCCCATGACTACCCAGCTTTTCAGCACACCCTCTGTTTGTCTTCCTCGTCCTTGCTGTCCCTCTCTCATCTTGTTTGCTGGATTCTCCTCACTGTTGAACTCCCGATTGTTTGGATAAGTGGAATGTTTTTCCCAATAATATATAATATTTTAATAGATATTCAGTATCTATGAGGGGTGTTACAATTTCAATATTAAATCGAAAATTGATTGAAATGAGTTTTCAATTTAAATAATTGAATCAGAAAGGCAGAATCTGTAATTCTCCCAGTATTTTCTTCACCGACGTCTATTTGTGGCGTCCGGTGCATGTCTGAAGAAAAACCAACACTTCAAAGACGACACAACGTAACTTACCAGCCAGTATATCACACTTGACACAATATAGACAATCTTTGTGAAGAGGAATTTAAAAATGGAGTCTAAATGACACTTGTAAGGACATGAAAGCAATGATCTGTTCATCTTCACAAATCAAGACTCAATAGTCTAACGATGGCATAGTCATCAGTGCTAAAAAGAAAGATGTCTAAAAAGGAATCGTGATCTTAAAATTGAAAGTCAAATCGAATTGTGTATTTGGAGAACTGTGACACCCCAAATATCTACTGGTTTTGGTCCTTGTTTTGAAGCTGGATCAAGCTAATATTCAGTGAAGTATTAAAACTAAAGGGGCCATCTTTTTGTGGCTGCACGGTTCCTCCAATGGAATAATCTAGTGCTTAAACACTAGAGCAGGAGTCAGCAACCTGCAGGCTCCATGTGGCTCTTCTGCCCCTCTCCAGTGGCTCCCTGTGGTTTTGACATATGGAAATAAATAATGGTTCTCTTTTTAAGGCCTGAAGTGCTTTTTACATTCTCTTATTGTTAGAACGTGTAGCCTTTACACCAAATTTAAAAAAATGTTTTGATATTTTGTCAACTAAATTGTCATCATAGCCTACATCTATCTTTTCCTCTAAATTATGCCTGTGGCTATTCTTGAGTCTCCCTCGGCTGGCTAAAAAAATCAAAAAAAATCTGAGGAAACAGAATTAAATGATTGCAGCTCCAGACAGATTTTTTTTTTCCTTTTTTGGTTAAAAATGGCTCTTATTTGTATTAAAGTTTGCAGACCCCTGCACTAGATTATACATGAGGTAGTTGAGAAACAGTGACAACATTACATAGTTTGTCCAAAGCTTGGCTGTGAAGTGTGTGCAGTATTAGATGATGGACCACAGTGAGGCTGTGGAGGGTTTAGGATTACATGAATTAGTGATCTGTCCCATAAAATGATTAGCTCATTGAAAATCATGGAGACATCTTTGTAAACATAGTGAGATCACCACAAATACCCTTACCCTAAAGCTGATATAAGTCTTCACCGACTACAAACAGAGACAGGAATGTGCTGATTGTGCTGTAGGTTTGTTCTGACAGACACCTTTAACCTACAAACCCGCAGCTCTGCTGTCCTTGAAGATACATGTCTTGGTGTAACTTACTGTAAGGCTACTTCTCTCGTTGTCTTTACATGGCCCTCAAAGGAGCCGCAGCCGTATAAAGGTAACTGGACAGCTAAATATTGACCAGAACATTTCTTGTTAAGCAATAAATCTTCTCTTGTTCTACTAGATCTTGTTAAAGATAAACACATGCTGGCATGACACTGCTTTAGTCAGCAAGAGGAGTGCTAAACAAAAGAAAGTGCTTAACTGGAATAGATGTCTCTGTCTACGGGTTTACACAGGGCTAAACTTGAATATTTAAGTACTCATTACTCCATGATGAAGTTATACTCTTAAATTGTGAGCAGTGTTTGTGTGAAGGCTCCTGGTAGAGTCAGAGTCATGCTTGTCACTTGATCCTGACACACAAACTGACCTCTGTTTCCCTCTCTCCCCGACCTCTCCCTCTCTTCTGCAGCTCTCAGCGCCTGGTGTTGCTGCCTCCCTCGCTGGGTGAATTCATGAGCACGCTCCGTGACGGCCGTGCGTAGTCCTTTGGGATGGGGAGTGGAGTCCAGGAACAGCGGGCATCACTCACGCAGGGAGAAGTGCTGCCGCGGGCTTCCTCCAGTCAGTCAGAAGTGAGCTATGAGGTGAAATCTTTATAGACGTGATTCTTATGTCATGGAAAAAAATCCACCCGGTTCAATTTTAATCTGTGCATTTGAATAATTTGTCTCATTCCTCAATTGACATACTGGAACAATTCTACATCAGAACAGTGATTATATAGTTTGGATAAATTCAGGACAAAAATCAATAAGTCCAAAGAGATCAGAATGTCTCACAATGGCTTGACTGTCACTTTATTTAACACTTTATTTGAAGGGGTGTGCATAAGGCTGTCATTACACCGTCATAGCCCTGTCATGACACCTGTCATGAACATGAAGGCGTCTTTATGAATGTCACTTAGTTTCACTTGGTTAATTATGTCACTTTAATGCAAAGTTGACGTTGTTTGAGATGTCTTTGTTATGACAACTTGACATGATCAGACTTAAAGAAATTGTTCAGCTTCATGTTGTAACATTACATTAAACTGTTATGTGTGGTTGGGTTTGACACTGGCTGTCATAAGACCATTATAAGCGTGTCAAGAATATTTTCCTTGACCTCAAGTGAAGTCATAAGGATATAATTGTCTTTTATTAAACTGTAAAACGCTTTTGTAATAGTGTCATGACTAATTTGCTGGGCTTCAAACTAAAGTGGTACCATTTGGACTTGTCATAAAGATGTAATTAAGTGTTATAAGGGCAGTTTGACACCAGAGCACAGTAGTAAGATAATTTAGCATACTGAGTTACCTGATGGACAGACAGCAGTTAGCTACTTTACTTGTTGCTAAAGTGGGCTAACTGCTGCTAGTTAGCTCAGTTAGCCGTGGAGCTAGCCGCCTAATTAGCTGACTTAGCCTCTGGGTGCCAGGAGTCAAACACAGCAAGAAAACCACCTTGGTGCTTTATTCCCTGTCGTCAAACTGGCCACTGTTGTCTCAGAGGGTTTGTCCTGTCTCAGTCCGTCCAGAAACTCCAGTTCAGCCAGATTCAGACTAGATCCTGATGACACTAACATGGCAGGTGAAAGTGTTGATCGGTACTGTGCATGTGCAACTCTCAACAGAGATGAGAAGGAAGTGAGATGTGACACTCCTTAGTTAACTCTGTGTGCCCCTTGATACTGTAGTCTATTGTCAAACTGTCCTTATAATATTTAATGACATCTTTATGACCAGTTCAAATGGCACCACTTTACTTTAAGTCCAGGAAATTATTCATGAAACCGTTTGAATTGTCTTTGAATTGCTCTGTTGTTGAAATCTGCTGTGCTAATAAACTTACCTTGCTTTGTAATAAAACCTAATGACATCTTTATGACAAGTCCAAAACGTACCACTTTACTTGAGGTCAAGGAACATATTCATGACACACTTTAAAATGACAGCCAATGTCAAAACCAACCACATATGACAGTTTAATGTCATGTTAAAGCATAAAGCTGAACAGTTTTTTTTGAGTTTGATAATGTCAAGTTGTCATAACAAAGACATCTCAAACAATGTCAACTTGGCATTAACTGTAGGTGCGTTTACATGGACACAAATATTCCAGTTTTAATCGGTTTAAAAGCCCAAACCAAATAAAACTACTCCATATAAACACCTCAATCGGAAGGAACGTGCCCAAACCGAATGAAATTTCGTTCTGTTTCAGAGAAGTGGATAATCCTTTCTTTAAACCGAAAGAAATGTCATGTAAACACTCGATCGGTGTGTTGTGCGGCTGCGCCGTTACTGCGCATGCTCTGTGATGACATATCTCCCTCTCCCTCTCTCTCGTCATTCGTCATGGGAACCACAATGACTGACAGGCTTCTCAGCCTCTAACTGTATGCCACCTTCATGAACGTAGGAAAACACAGAACAACATAAAAGATCCCTATCATATCCCGCCACATATGCACTGAACTTCGCAACAGCTGATCCGCGCTACCTCCACACACGCACACACGAAGAGAGAGAGAAAGAGAGAGAGAGAGAGAGAGGAGAGAAAAGAGAGAGAGAGAGAGAGAGAGAGAGAGAGAGGAGGAGGAGAGAAGAGAGAGAGAGAGAGAGAGAGAGAGAAGAAGAGAGTGAAGAGAGAGAGAGACGGAGAAAGAGAGAGCTCATGTAAACACCCGATCGGATTAGATCATGTCACATGTAAACAGTTAACCCGAAAGACTCATTCGGAATGAATTTAATCGGAAAGAGGAAACGTGTCCATGTAAACGCACCTAATGACATAATCAGTGGCCTGGTGGCTCGGTTGGTGGAGCGTTTGCCCCGTGTGCTGGAGCTGTGGGTCGTCCGCGATGGCCATGGCCCCTTTCATGTTCATTAGAGGGCCTATGACATGGTTATGACAGTGCAGTGTCAGTCTTACGCACCAGTCTTTCACACCTACCTTGTTTGTCCGGACTTTCCAATTTGATCCAAACCAAAACTGCAAACCTCCCTCAGATCTCAGTCCAGACCAAAGAGCTGACCTGTGGTCTGACTGAAAGAGGTGGTCTCGGTCTGGATCAAACTGAACCATTGTTTGGTATGTCTCTTGCGTGAGAACTTTTCTTTTGAATGGACTTTTGGAGGTCAGGCAGGCCATCATCAAAACTAAACACAACGAAACAAAGTGAGCCACCATAGCACATGAGCAGAGAAAGAGACCAAATGTTTAATTAACATTTGGTCTGGCAACTTAATTTCACCAAAATTCAGACACAATTTAATTATTTAAAAGTTTGAGTTACTTTGATGAGGGGAAGTGAAATTAAATAACATGCCGAAGTCAGATCCATGCCTGTTCACAAACCAATCAAATGCAAGCATGGGGAGACAGCTCATAGATGCACTGACAACAGGATGTACATATGTCATGTATAGTTCTTTATTAGGGTGTCACGATTCTCCAAATCCATGATTTGATTTGACTTTGGATTTAAACATTTTTTTTTAGAACTGATGGCGCAAATCTTTTTTGAGAAGATCTATTTGTCTATATGATGTCAAGTGCGATATAACAGCCAGCAAGCTATGCTGGGTGCTACTATCACCTATTCTGCCTTTTCGGCTTGATTATGGAAATTGAAAGCTCATTTTGATTTTTTCAATTTAATATTGAAATTGTGACACCCCTATTCCTTAGTGCTCTTGCATAATTGCAAGTGAAACCAACACTAACCGGATCAAATGTATAGAATTGAACAAAAACATGAACTTTGGTTCGGACTTTCAGGCGTGAAAGCATACTAAGTTGGATTTCCTTCCCTTTTATGTTTGTTAGTTGTCTACTTCTGTTTCATTGTCTGCGTGCTGTGAAACTATGTTCTCCTCTCCTGCTAGCTGCTCTGCTGTATAATGTGTGAAAGAGATGAACTGAGCTGAGCTCAGTGGCCCTCTGTCCTCTTCTTTGTCTTTGGTTCATTTAAGGACATCCGCTCCCATTTGTACAATTTTGTAAGCCTGGTAGTCAGATGTCGTCTATTATCCTTTATATAACTCTGGTTTAATGATCAACAGCATCACAAACACAAGTTTGTTCACACAAGGAGGATGCAGTTTTTACAGGACTGACTCTGTTTGGTGTCGTTGACCCTAAATGTGATTCCTCCATCACCGTGCAGGGCCTGAAGCACACTCGCTCTGTCATCAACTCGCTCTTCTCAGGGGCGTTAGCAGGAGCTGTGGCCAAGACAGCTGTCGCCCCATTGGACAGGACTAAAATCATCTTCCAAGGCAAGTGGATGCTCTGCTGACCTAAAAGTGGAAACTGATTTTAAATTAGAAATGACCTTCGCTGATGCCATGGAATTATATTTAGATCTGATGTTGTGTTTTAACTGCGTGGCACATTTTGTTTTTCAGTGTCTACAGCAAGATTCTCTGCCAAGGTAGGTGTCATCACGTATTTAATGCTAGTTTCTAGCTAAAACAATTGTCTGCTTCTCATTCATAACGAGATTAATTCATATCCATTGAAGTTAACATAAGTCACACGTTAAGAGTTTTTTATTTATCAACTTAATTCACAGCTAAAATGAATTTGCACACACTAAGATCAATGCAACATACATTTATTAATGCATTAGTTTTTAGAGAATATGTCTCAGGAACAAGTTTAAAGACAAAAATCTAAGCAAAAATAGTCTATGATCAATTCAAACTGAGTATGAGCATGTGTGTGTTGATGTGCACACAGGAGGCCTACAGGTTGATCTACCGCACCTACCTGAAGGATGGCTTCTTCAGCCTGTGGAGGGGGAACTCTGCCACCATGGTGCGAGTCATCCCGTACGCTGCCATCCAGTTCTGTGCACACGAGCAGTACAAGAGGCTGCTGGGAGGATACTACGGCTTTCAGGGGAAGTAAGTGTCAGTTTATACTGGTAGAGCTGCAGCTCAGGCCTGCTGGCTCATCTGTAGACCGTTATCTCATTTAAGATTTTGTCTATGTCTTGTGAAAATGTGATTTTTTTCTCTCTCTCTTTTCTCTGTTTTTCAGAGCCCTACCTCCGTTTCCAAGGTTACTGGCGGGGTCTATGGCCGGTACCACGGCAGCCATGCTGACCTATCCCCTGGACATGGTGCGAGCTAGGATGGCTGTAACGCCAAAAGAAATGTAAGGTCATCTTTAGCTGCCAAGACACAGTCATCAGTGGATTTTTAACACACATACAACAGCACTACAGTAAATTAACACGAGGAGGCTGCATTGGTATGAGTGTGTTGCTAAAAGATTCAGGTCAGGGCTGCACAATATGGCTTCTAAATTATACTGACATATGTTTAGGTTATTACGTGATATACGAGAGATATTTCGACACATTTTCTCAAAAATAACATACAGCGAGTCTCAAATAGTTCAAACATATGATTTTTTTTTTTTTTTTTTTTAGCTTCCATTTGATAGGACAGCTCTAGACAGGAATCGGGGCAGAGTTGGGGGGGAAAAGACACACGGCAAAGGGCTGCAGGCTGGAATGGAACCTGGGGCAAACGCTCCACCAAACGAGCCACCAGGGCACCACACAATCAGTACTTAAAGTAAATTTTGCTGTAATGCTTACATACTTTTACCTATGTACGATTTAGGATGCTGAACTTTTACTTGTTGTTGAGTATTTTCCCCCAGTTCTTAAGTAATGGACCTGAATACTCCTTCCACCTCTGGTTAGCACCTGTGTGTTTCCAGCCGAGCCTTCCCATTTAAGGTAGTTGGGCTTGTGGGAAACCTGTGTGTGAGACGGAGGTCAAGAGGGGTTTGCTGTGAAAGTGAGCTAGCTAGTTAGCAGCTATGAGACAGGCTAAAGCCAAAAACTGGAGGTTTCCCAGATACATTTCGGAGCCCGACAGCCGCTGATAGAGTAACAAACATGAGCAATCATTTGATCCACCAATGACTCATAGCTGTTAACGAGCTTTTCACAGACCAGCTCTGCTTTGAAGAGTACAAGGAGATTCTGTATTAACAGGGACTTTTTATTGCGTTTATTGCTTCTGTGGCACAATACACAATACACAGCAGTAAGCTTGAATCACACACTTTACAGCTGACTACTGTAACATTAACTGCCCCTCAGCGGCGACCCAGAGAAACACTGAAAACTCAAATATGATGATATGGTCGTCTGCTAAATCGCACATTAAATCATACTTGAATATATCAAATACATTTGATATATTGTCCAGTCCTACTGTTGACTGGTGGGGCTGAATGAAAACAGACTCATATTTTCTTTTTTTTGTTAAAGTCCAGCGTGAAAGCCAGTATTCCAGAATCAGATTATGAGCACAATGTCTCTTCCAGTTTCATGCTGATATTTTTTTTTTTGTTTGTGTTGCCTCCATGGCTTAGGTACAGTAACATTCTGCACGTGTTTGTGCGGATATCCCGGGAAGAGGGCTTGAAGACTCTGTATCGAGGCTTCACCCCGACCATCCTGGGTGTTGTGCCCTACGCTGGTCTCAGCTTCTTTACCTACGAGACACTGAAGAAACTACACGCAGGTTTGTTGACAACCCCTTTCTTTGACACCTAATGTTTATGTTGCATTGTGAAACATACTTGTTCACAGAATGGCACCCTCCTCTCCCCTATAGAGCGCAGTGGGCGTCCGCAGCCCTACTCATATGAACGTCTGGCGTTTGGAGCCTGCGCAGGTCTCATCGGCCAGTCGGCGTCGTACCCTCTGGACGTGGTGCGACGGCGCATGCAGACCGCGGGGGTCACGGGGCATACGTACGGCACCATCCTCGGCACCATGAGGGAGATTGTGTCTGAGGAAGGTGTCATCCGCGGACTCTACAAAGGTCTCAGTATGAACTGGGTTAAAGGACCCATCGCCGTGGGGATCAGCTTCACCACCTTTGACCTCACTCAGATCCTCCTGAGGAAGCTGCATCAGATGGGCTACACGGCTCGATAATGACGACACGCGAAGAGATCCTCATAAACCTTCTGAAGAGAAACAAAAGGATGAGAGAGTGTGTGTGTGCAGAAGCAAATGCACACCGGCTCAGGACACGTGGGTAATATTAATGCAATCTCTTGCTTTATTCGTGTGCAGCAGGGGGATGTGCGGCCCCTGCAGGCGTGAGGTATGTTGGATGGTACCGTGTACCTGTGCACACTGTTGTCATGTACATCTAAGTGCAATATGCTCAGTGATTTTATGTGTGTATGTGTGTACACAGAAACTATTAATGCTCCTGACGTCGTGGACCAGGCCTGTGAGTGTATTCGTCAATCAGAGAGTTTAGAGGTTCACACACTGAGGCCTGCTGTGTGTGTGCTTAAAACCGACACCTTTCAATGCAATGCAGGCTGCCACTCATTTAAAGATGGATTTGATTCATTGAGAGTGAAATATGCCCCCCCCCCCCACTTGAGATTTTGTTTTGATGTGAGTGAGTTTGTTTTAAAGAATTATACCAAAGTTTAAGAAATGAGCTAGCTGCAGATTATATGATGTTAGTGCTTAGATTAAAGCACAAATACCCAGCACAGAGGTAACAGCGGTGTTACTGCCATCAGATGGTCAGTTTTTGTTTGAGCTGAATATATTGAAATCACCATGAGTCCGGTGTCTTTCAGTGGAGCTCATAAAGATTGAATTAACAGTCTTTTACTGAACAGCAGACTCATGAGATTCATTTCATGCCAGTGCCAACAGATATGAAGTATAAAGAGTGCCCATATTATTTTGTTTGTTTCATTGTAAACGTGTAATGGACTTTTTAAAGATGTTTGTTAATTGTGGTAGATAGGTTTTTGTTTTTTGTTTTTTTTTGTCTTAGAGGTGATTATACTGATTTTAATCAAAAGATTTCTGTTCTCACTGAGAATAGTAGTTGAAAGTGGCAGTTTCAGTTAAACTTCTTGTTGACATACAGTCCATGTA
This sequence comes from Lutjanus argentimaculatus, assembly GCA_034769285.1. Classification (NCBI taxonomy): domain Eukaryota; kingdom Metazoa; phylum Chordata; class Actinopteri; order Lutjaniformes; family Lutjanidae; genus Lutjanus; species Lutjanus argentimaculatus. Next base: position 17,519,592 of record JAWZSL010000011.1, read on the forward strand.
ATATATATCATCATAATCTGCTAGGTCATTTTTCCTAAATGTGAGATCTTATACACTGATTTAACAGATTGGTAGGAACACCTGTACAGTCTGATGTAATCCAGTACAACAGCCCTGCAATGGTATACTACATTAATGAAGTTTACAATGTTCTGTTGTTGTTGTTCACTGTATGAGAGGCGTTGCTTTAATTCCCTTAAAGGAATAGTTCAGATTATTTGAAGTGGGGTTGTACGAGGCACCTGTCAGTAGTCACTGTTACCTACAGTAGATGGCGGTCGACTCGCCCCACGTTTGGAGAAGCAGGGAGGAGTACCAGTATGGAAGCTAAGCTAACAATTTTTTAAAAATGGCTAAAATACATTTTGCTGCTGACCGTGTCCACTGCTTCTCCAATCTAAGGCCGTGCATCTACTCTAAGTGTCTCATACAACCCCACTTCAAATAATCTGAATCATCCCTTTCATCTTTTGAGTGGTGTTGTACTGGATTACAGTATATTGAGAGGTATTTCTAGTATTCTGTCCACCTCTGGTATGTCACTGGTAACGGACACACGGACAGTCACGTATACAGTATACAGATGTTGTCTTCCATTTGCTGTCGTGGCAGCTGCGGCGTGTTTTGTTTAAAAAACTTGGCGAGTTGTAGAACTGTAGCAGCGTTCGCTAACAGAAGCTCGACTGAAAATATGCACACACCTAGTGAAGAGATCGTTTCTGTTACAGGCATAATTTAGCACATTAATTTTTAGTGTTCTCAGTATTTTACTTTACCTCAGCACATAATCAAATGTTCATGACATTCTTAACATATCAATATTTTATGTGGACTAGTGTCAAAATCAGGACTAGGTGCTGCTCTGTTTTTTTTTTTAATTTGATCGTATGTGAGACAGTTTGAACAGTATTGATGCAGGCTTACCGCCATTGGACAGTGTCAATAGTTTCTATACTTAGACCGCACATACCGAGGCAGTAGGGCTGAGCCGGGCGAGCAGCTCGGTGCAGAGCCAACTGGAGCAAAGGGCTAGAAAGTGGCACCTTTACCACAATAAAGCAGGACGTTTTCTCTGTGGGGGTTAGGATCTAAACTGAGACTCTGCAGTTAGTTATAAAAAAAACAACAACTTTTTTTTCATTAAAAAAAACTCTACTCCATTTTTCATGATTGATTAATCCATACATTTTTTAAACTTATCCAACGCAGTGACAGTAAGGGTTTCGCATTGCTTAAATTTTGGTAGGGCTGCAATTGACGATAAACTGACGTCATGAAATGGTGAAAAATGTCGTATCAGTGTTTCCCAAAGCCCAAGATGACGTCCTCAAATGTCTCGTTTTGTCCACAACCCATAAATATTCAGGAAACGATCATAGAGGAGTAAAGAAACCAGAACATTTTTACATTTGAGAGCTGAAAACAGAGAATTTGGACATTTTTTTCTTTTATAAAACTACTCAAAATGATTAATCAATTATGAAAAGAGTTGGCGGTTCATTTAATACTCGATTAATAATTGATTAATTGTTGCAGCTCTACGTTTTCTGACCACAGCAAACAATTTTCATTGTGTAAAGTTCTGAAAAAAGCAAAAACACATTTTGCATCTAATCAGCAGGTGTTTTGTGTTTTCACTGTTAACCAGAATTGGAACTGATCCATTAACTAATCAGTTAATCAGCTGATAATTTCTGTTCTAGGGCCTCTTTTTAAATGAATTGATATTCATGCTGATTCAATACCTTAGTGAACTGGTTCCCAACATGGGGAACCAGTAGAACCTCCACTAGATGTCGCCAGAGCTTCACGGAGTGGAGGGTTGCAAGACTTTCTTTAGTTTAAGGGGTGTAGGAATAAGAATATTCACTAGGCCTATATATATATGAGCATTTCATTCATTTCTGTGAAGAAAACAAAATGAAATTGTTATTTGTAAATGGTAAGATCATTATTTAAGATAGAAGAAGACCTGAGCACAAGCTTTCCTCACAGGGCCTTCTCCCTCTGCTAACAGCTCGTCCTGTGTTAGAAAAGTACAGTTAAAACAACCAAAGAGTTAATAGAACAATGGCCAAGTGTCAGGGAGAAGAAAACACAGAAAAAAGAAGCATATTAAATATGATTGATTGTTAAAAGAATCAACAACAACATAATACAGACAGAGCTGTGTAAATGTTTGTAAAAATATCAGAAACACTCATCTCTGATTAATATTCACAGGAAATAATCTGCTGAAAATTCATCCAAATCGCTCATTTTACACAAACATCCTGCAGGTATTGTGTCACTATTTGGGTTAATTGTACATTTTATCAGTTGTTCTGTGCTGTTATTGTTATGCATTGAATACAATATGTCACACGGTCAGGGGTCGCCAGTTTACTCATTGATACAAAAAGGTTGGGAACCGCAGCCTCAGTGTTTGCACCAGGACCACAACAACACTGTTTTTAAGACCTTTCTTTAAGGAATAGAAACATTTTATCTACAAATCTTTTTTTTTTTCATTAAACTAAAGAGGACAGTCTTCTCAAATGGTAAATATGTTTAAACACACGTGGCATCAAAATACTTTGACTGAATAATATTGATAAAAATTAAGGGTTTAAATCAGGGACCATCTAACGATTATTTTCATTGTGATTAATCTGTATCTGAATCTGAGCTTCGCTGCTCACTGCTCGGGACACAACATAATCGGTGTTTTCCCAAAGTCCAAGATGACGTCCTCAAATGTCTTGTTTTGTCCACAACCCAAAGATACTCAGTTTACTGTCAGAGAGGAGTAAAGAAACCACATTTGACAAGCTGAAGTCAGAATTTGGGCATTTTTTTTTTTCTTGATTCTAATTGTTGCAGGGGAACATGTTTGCTTTCTTCAGTGAAAATAAAATGCAAAAATAACCATATGCACTAAAATTGTGGCTCATATTCATCACAATATCTGTCAAAATAATCACAATATGATTTTTTTTTTTGCATATCATGCAGCCTAATCATACCAAGCCCTGTCCAACTGTCTCTGCCTCTCAACGTTTATCAGTTTATCACCTCTTTGTCGTCTGTCGCTGGATGTTGTGATTGTTTTCCTCGTCGTCCTGTGAGTCAGGAGAACCGTAGCAGCGTTCTGGAGACAGAAAACTCAACATAGTCGGATATTACATTAATCAGCAAACGATGTGAAAGCACGATTCACTCGGGTTAACAGCAGAACAGTAGACGCAGGTTTAGTCTTTAATATCTTTGCCTTAGGTAGCAGGAGGGAAACGATGTGTAGCTGAGTTTAGATCAACGCCCGCTCGAAACCTGCACCTTTAGAGCTGAAGCGTGCACAGAAATAGAAAGTACACAGTAACTGAGAGCCGACTCTTAAGTGCCTAACAAGGAATAGTAACGTTTTTACTATGACTGAGCTACTTCTATTAACCTTTTTGAAGGTTGCTTCCATTTTCTAGCCTTGCTTCGGTCTTGAAGTCATGGATATTTAAAGGAACAGCGGATGGTGTGAAGTTTTGGAGATTGTTTAGACCTCTGTGACTGAATGTATTACTTCAGGTACAGTTTTTCTATGTGAATTTTGTAAAACTTATAAACTGCCTTGTAGGGTATTTGCTGTCCAGGGTGACGCACACGATCCTTGGCTCCCTAACAAACTTGACCAATCCATTCCAACCAGACTAGGACGAATTTAAATAATGCAGGTAGAATTTAAAAACATTTATTGGTTATTTTTACCCTGATTTCAATTGGAAGAACGTGAAGAGGATTGTAATGTTATCTTCTCCTTATTGACCTATAGTTCAGAGGAGACGGATAAACACATGAAAAGATGAGAACAAGCTTGGAAATGACCCAGACAATCATAAAATGCCAAACAAATATGTTTCAAAGTGAAAGTGATTCTTTTTGTTGACAGTGGCTTAGTGAGGATGAGGGATACTGAAACACTACAACAACTAACTCCGTTAAAAAATGTGATTTTATTTGCTCTCGTCAAAGCAAACTGAACAGTTTTAACCCCATTTGTGGGTAATGATCCTTCATGGATGTGCAGACATACGATGCTAACGTGTTTGCATGTTTACAACACATCATCTTGTGGTTCTTTTTGTGTTCCAGTGCCGCAGTGATACGACGGCTGTTTTGTAAATCGTAGTGATTTGTGCCAACTGAATGTAAACCTACTAATAACCACACCCTGTGTCCAGTCTCTAGTGATGATGGTGTTTCTGTAGGAAAGTTTTGAAATATCAAATTCTCCAATAAAACTGGATGTTGACAACAGATTGATGTGTGTTTATTATTTCAGTGTTTGTTCCCCCGTGTCCCTGAATGACGTCTGTTTGTACATGTGGAGTTAGTTTAGCGCCTACATGCAATCTGTTGGTCTTCAAAGACACTTGACATTAATACTTGAAGGACCCGTGTGTAGGATTTAGTGACGAGGCTGTAGGTTGCCAACAACTGAATACCGCTCACTTCAGTCTCTCCTTCCAAGTCTGTAGGAGAAACTAAGGTGGTCACTTAGGTCACAAAAGGGCCAGAGTTTGGTTTGTCCGCTCTGGGCTCCTGTAGAAACATGGCTTATTTAAACCTGCATCCTCTGCAGATATAAAGGGCTAATTCTAATGAAAACACAATTCTTATTTATTTTCAGTTTACACTAATAAAAACATGCTTGTGAATATTATTCTGGCCATAAACTTATTAAATCTTACACACTAAACATTTAACATGCATAGTCAGACCTCAGTTGTGTCATTATTATAACTTAAAAAAAAACACATAGTTTCTTGAATTATAAATTAAGCCCTACCTTAATGTCAATAAAAAATAAGTTAAAATACAAAAAGTAAGATGAAATAGACCAAAGTAAATTAATTAAAACATGTAAACAAAGTGCAAAAGGCATAGTCATCACACCTTCAGAAAAATAATTATATGTACACATTTCTTACTAAGCAAATTTAGTGGCCTGTTAACAATAAGGCCTGTAAGTGACACATAATAGAAATAAAATGAGAAACTTCAATCTGGGAAAGTGGGTTATATTATATGGTACAGTTACTCCCATTTGAAAATAGAAACATATATATGCACAGAGAAATTCTAATACAAAAATATAATGTGGAAAAAAATAGAAATACAAAAAGTGTAACAATGTGTGTACTACAATCTGTATGATAGTGTACTTAAAAAATAAACATAAACAATGAATATTGAAATAAGTAGGTTAAATTGCAAGAGTATTCTAAATAGATAAATAAATATATAAATATGATGAATGATAAATTAATGTAGAAATATACATGAACAGTAAATGTGGAGATAAATATGGAAATATAATTAAGTATGTAAATTTGTATGGAAGTGCAAATATACTTACATTTAGAAATACATTTAAGAATAAACATAAAGAAATTAACACTGGTAAAGTGTAATATTAGTATTTGTATTTCTTTGTGGTAAATTTTCAGTTTATTGTGCTCATTAATTTGTTTATTTCCCGTGTCACTTTTGGGCCCCCATACCCGTCAAGGTGTCTTTGTTTTAGGCTTCAGACTGAGGACACACGGTGTGTAATGTCATCCAATGGCCACTGGAGGGCGCTCCACCCCATGAATGGGTGGAGTCCTCCGGCTGTAGTGTCACAGACGGCCGGTAGGTGGTGGTGCAGCCCGGCGCTGGGAGCTGACGGGAGGTGAGCTGGGTCAAATGGAGCTGCTTCTCCGCCCGAGGCCGTGCTGCTGCCTGCGCTTTGAACTTGACCGTGAACGCAACACGGCAACACATGAACCCGACGAAGAGACGGAGCAAACTGAAAACACTCTGAATACATTAAAATTAATTATTTTATTAAGAACACAGGGTGTTTGAAATTATTTATATATGTATCCTGATTTTGTAGAATTGAAAAAAAAAAAAAGTAATTATTTTATTTATTATAGGCTACTGAATGCTTCTGTTCATGGAGCGTCTGTCTAAATAAGCAAGAATATTCGGTTTGTTCCGGGTCTTTCTTGTTGAAGCGAACAGGCAGCTCGGAGCCTCTTTGTGCACAGATTTGTGGGAACGTGGGAGAAAAAAGCGCCAGAAGAAAAGAGCTATAGGGAAGATAGAGGACTAATTAGAGAGTGAAGGAGGGAGGGATGGACGGAGGCTGTCAGAGGAGTGTGGTTGCTATAGATACTTGGCATGATGCCAGGTGGAGGCAGAGCACATTTGCATTTATTCAGATGATGGCTGCCTCTCTCTCTTTCACTGAAATAAAAGCAGCAAAACAGCCATTTCTTCCATTTCTAATTCATTCTTAACCCAATTTCCCTTTAAAACGAGGTTTTCATTTTGATGAAAAAAAAAAAAACCAAATTGGAAATTTAGCCAAAAATACAACATTAATCCACTTAAGCTTCATAAAGAAATATGTGCTATTCCGATCAAGCCACAAAGCAAAATGTTGTTCTGTTACAAAACCAAGATGCTTTTTAAACATGTTGGAGAAGGTGAAAGCTACAAATTGCCCATTCATTTTTCCTTCATTTTTTCTTTTCTTGTCTTAAAAAACAACATCTAAACATTTCTCTTTTTCTATTATTTAAAAAAAAAAAAAACAAAGCATAAAAAATCTGTAAACTTCCTGTATTCTAGGCCCGAGGACAGTTTCATGCAGGCCCAAATTTGTTGCTCAATTTAAGCTTCAAAAATTCAAAACTCATCTGTTTTAGATCAAAATCTAATGTAAATAAAGCAAACTAAAATAAAAAAATTAGCACAGAGTCTTTATTTAGCAGTTTTGTTCTAATTACCCATTCAATCTTAAAACGAGTTAGCAGACATTTTATATTAATTAGCCTTCTTTGAGGAGTCTGGCCTGAACAGTAGCTTAGTTAGCTGGTTTTAGGCCTGTGAACTAATAAATGATTATGTCTTTATTTACAGTTTGACATCAGTTCAAATAAGTCCATTATATAACTGAAGTCTTAGCCATGTTTATTTTTCCGTGTTTGAAATTTACCTCTTTTTACTGTTTCCACTCCTAAATTACACTGACTGACTTAAATTAATTTAATAGGATACAGTAATAAACATTTTCCATTTTTTAAAATTAAATTTATTAATTAAAGTGCTTACTGAAAATTAATTTAGAATATAAATGGAATAAATTCACAGGAGAAATATGTCAAAGCCAATCATCTCTTTATTGACACAATATAATACATACAAAGTTTTGCAGCATAGAGTCAACAACACTCAGAGAGAAAAAGACTTAAAGGTATTTTTCAGCAGACTCAACCTCGACATTGAGACAGAGTATGACTTTCAATACAAATAAATTAAATAAATTAAAAAAACTTAATACACTCAAACAATCAAACTCACTGATCACTTTATATAAGTTCACATCAAAATATTTAGAAAAATAAAATACAATATTCACTTTAGTTTAAATACAACCCTGATTGCAAAAAAAAAAAAAAAAAGATGGATGCCATGTGTAAAAAGTTGACATGAACAGAATACAATAATCTGTAAATCTGTTTGACCTTTATTCAGTTGAAAACAGCACAAACACAAGATTCATGTTAAAACTGATAAACTTCACAGTTTTTTTTGCAAATATACTCACATTCTGAATTTGATTGCATTCTGTTTTTATTTTACACAGCATCCCAACTTTTCTGGACTTGCATATTTTAATATATTAATTCTTAATAAATAATATTTATTCATGAAATGCATGTGTTGTTTAACAGTAAACACATGTTAAGGCACAGCTGGTGGAAATACAAAACTGTATCTTGTGTTTTAAGTTTCTCTCTTTGTCAGTGTCCTTTTTTTTTCAGTCTTGGATTTGATCCAGATTTAGTGGTTCAGTGTGTGTTTACGTGTGCGTGTGTGTATGTTTAAAGGTGAAGAAGTGAGTGTCCATGATAAAGGGACCAGATGAGAGTTGGTGAAACTCAGGACAGGGGAGGTGAGGCCGGGGTGTGTCATGTCAGAAGGAATAAAATAATTCAGAGTAACATCATTTTAATATTATGAAGATCAGTTACAGATTCTGATGATGATATGAAGCACAGTGTCCTGGCACAGATGACACGTGTGTTGTGTTCATTTTAAACATCTTTTCAGCAGTTAGAAGATTGTCATTAAAGGTAGAATCAGCAGGATTTGCCCGAACTGTTCGTAAAAATGCACCAGAAAAATACCAGGACGTCAAACACTGACGTTCTGGGTTGGTGAAGCATCCTGAGCAGCAACATAATGAGAAAAATAAGGAAATACAGAAACAACCGCACACTTCTAATGGGTCATAAGTGATGACTGAAAGGGAAATGTGTTCATGTGAGTCTATAAGTTGTTTTAAAGAAAATGTTGTATATTATCCTTTAAGCTTTAGGAGCTCACAAGACATGTTTTAGATATTTTTTATCACGAATTCCTGTGATCTCTGTCATCTGATGTAAACAGGTCAAATGACATCAACAATTCATTATTTTATGACAGCCTAATCAGTGCAGCAGACAAGTGAAAACACATCAAATGAACATCACATATTTCACAAAAAAAAGAAACATTTTCTTAATAACTAAAAGCTGAAATAACAGCCAACATAAATGATTTATATTGTACTGAGTATTTTCACAAACTCGTACGTTGTTCATATTATCTATTACTATAATAGTTAATATTTGAAACAGAAAGTACAGGATTCGGGCTGCAGCGATTAACTGAATAATAACTGACTATTACATTAATCACCAACAATAATGATAATCGATTAATTGGTTTGAGTTAAATGTGAATATTTTCTGGTTTCTTTACTCCTTCATGACAGTAAACTGAATATTTCTGGGTTGTGGACAAAACAAGACATTTGAGGACGTCGGTTTGGGCTTTGAAAAACACTGATCAACATTTTTCACCATTTTCTGACATTTTATGGACCAAACAACTAATCGATTAATCAAGAAAAATAATCGACAGATTAATTGACGGTGAAAACAATCCTTAGTTGCAGCTCCATTTAGGACTGTCCTGAATTTTTCAGGAGTTCAGGCCACCTCGGTCCATAACAGAGCGTTTGTGTCAGAGGCTTCGGTTAATATAGCAGATCATCATCGTTGAACCGGTCCTGAAAAGTTGCTCAGCCAATCAAGTGATTTTTCTCACAGCGTCACCAATCTGCAGAGACACAAGAGGAAAAAGGAAATTAGTGACAGAACTGGGTCACGGAATAAAACAAACAAAAAAAAAAACATCACAAAGCTGTCATGATCATAAAGGCCTGTTAGATAAACCTTCACCCGAGGTTTCACAACGAATAATCACGCCTGAGCGCCACGTCACAGGACTGACGCAGCAGTTTTGGACTGAAAAAACTGGGGTTGAAGGGGGGGGGGAGCAGAGATACTGAGGGGGACTCCCTGCTCATGACTACCAATATCTGTCTGTGTTTGAGTCTACACTCGTCCACCTCTGACCTCTGAAGTCTGGAGCGTCAAGAGGACACGCAGTCAGCAGGGAACCCCACAATTATGCCTGAGGGAAAAGACACACACACGCACAGGAAGCAGACACACTTCTGCTGTCTGGTTTTGCACCGTCATGACTGAACAAGATAAGGATCCAACCAGCAGAAGAAGATAAGGGACTTAATCCTGATTTGTCCAGACTTTAATCATGATAATCAATGAAAACCATGCAGGGACGTTATTACATTCTTATTATTCGACTAAAATCTTCTATAAAAACCTAAAATGACTTCGGGCTCATGGGTTTTAAATTCCACTTTCTTATTTCTATTAATGCTCACACAGTGGAGAGCGATGAAGAGTAAAAAAAAAATCAAGGTGTGTGTGGGTTGTGAGGAGGAGGAGGTGGTTATGATTGAGGAGATCAGAGCCAGACTACAGTCCCTGGATAGATGCAGTGTTTCAGACATTGGGGCAATTATGAGGGGCCTTCCACAGCCTGTAGGGCTCTCCAGGGCTCTTCTTCTGCCCACGCTGTCCCAACAACTGGATAATGTATGCAGAGGGGAGCCTACAGTCCTGTCTCCACACCACACACCTTTCAACGCACAGACAGCAAGTTGCTCAGAGGGTAATACAGTTAAATATAAAAGTTTTTATGATTTCAATAAAAGCAGGAGTGAGTTGGAGCCGTAAGAAGACTACTGAGACCCTTAAAATGATGTAACAGCGACAAAAATAAGAATATGAGCCAAATAAATACAGCAGGTCAGAGAAAGCGTGATGGATCATTTCCAGCATGACTTATTTTAGCAGATTATTCCTTCCTTCCTCTGTCCTACAAATCCTAAAATAACTACAGAATTTAGCAATTTTTGTCAAAACTGAATCTCCTGTCTCCTCGCACACAAAAATGTTTGTCACCTTTGATTTTCTTTTGATTTATTCTAACGTGAAGAACAGAGCAGCGCAGAAGAGCGTGAGCTTTGATGCAGGCCCATCAAAGTTCAAACTCTCATCCTCGCCTTTGTTAAAAGCAATTTTAAAAAGATGATTTTTTTGTTTTTTAGGGCTGCAACTGATGGTTATTTTCATTATCAATTAATCTGCTGATTGCTTTCATGACTAATTGATAATCATTTTCTATCTAAAGTGAAAAATGCTCATTGAATTTCCTAGAGTCCAAAGCGACGTCCTCAAATTGCTTCCTGTCCAGAATTTAAAAACTCTTCATAAATGACAAAGAAAAGCAACAGACCCTCACATTTAAGAAGTCAGAACCAGTAAATGTTTGACATTTTTGTTTGAAGAATGACTCAAACGATTAATCAATCATAAAAATAGTCTGCAGCTAATTTTCTTTGGATCAACTAATCGATTAATCGTCTAATTGTTGCAGCTCTGGTTGTTTTGTAAACTTGGTGATTTATAAGTCAAGATTTTTATCACAAGAAAACGTACAAAGAAACGTCCAGCTGGGTATTGTAACAACAATCACAGATCAGTAAAACTCGAGATTCCTCGCAAGGATCTGACTGAGTTTGTGAATAAATTAATGAGCCTCAGCGGGGACGAAGTTTCACAACAAGCAAATGAACGCTGTAATAAACTGATGTCCAGCGTTAGCTGTATTGTTGACAAGTTTATTAAACTTTCAATTTAACATCTTTTAACTCGCTGGTAAAGAGATCTCAAAAATATGGAAGATTCGTAACCAAAAATTTGAGTTTCAGAGACTTTGTTTCCTGCATTTTGGTGACTTTTAAAGAATGAAAATAACAAAAAAAACAAACAAAACAAAGTACACTGCAACAGAATTTTATGTTTTTATGTTATTAGAATAAGTCGCTCCTCTGATGTGAACTTGAGTAAATCTCTGCCATAAACTAAAGTTCATCGGTTTTCTTTCATTCATTTATTTTTTTTCCCTGCCTCTAAAAGAAAACTGATGTGGCAGATTTTATAAAATGCATGTCCCTTTCCTTTAAAGTCATACAGGGCTTATACACACTGCACAGTGCCAGAAACAGGTTGTGATAATGAAAAGGAAAAGAGTAAGAATTTGTCATAAATTAGGAGAAACAGAAGAGAACTGTGATCCCAGGAGGAAAGAGGAAGAGGGCAATAAAAATCAGGAGTCTCCTGAGAAAACTGGGAGGGTTGGGAAGTATCGAATGGCTGCTTTCAGTTCGTCTGCGCGTATCCGTCTCTCAAATAAACCACAAATAAATAAACATGACTGATTAATGGACTGAACACGAGGACAGACGCCACCCTGATGAGGCCGAGATAGCTGAAGACATTCGGTGAATAAAGCCTGATTTATTGGAGAAGAGTTGTGCCAGAGCTGTGTCATTTTTGATGTCCTTGATTTATCCAAAATGGATTTGAATCAGAGCTGTAAACTTGAGATTTTGACTTGACTTGTCAGAACAGAAGCTTTTAATAAGTTGTAACAAAACGGAACAAAAAAGCAGGCGGTCCTCTGCTGCAGAGGTTAAATTATCCAGTCGGTTCATTTAAAGGACTTGAAAGGACTTTGACAGGAAAATGTTAAAATGCTGACTCATTATAATAGTCAGCAATCACGTTATGGTAAAAAAAGAAAAAGAAAAAATACATTGCGATTATTTTGACAGATATTGCAAAAAAAAAAAAAAAATCATTGTAATAAAATCATTATAATATGAGAACAAACATGTTTTCTTTCTTTGTAGGCCAGAGCGTCTCTGCAGCTCTACAGTACAGTATGTTCAAATGCTGAGTCATTTTAAAAGTCAGCAATCAGAGGCCTGAAAGACGGTTTCCTGTGAAGACTTGAGATGTGACTCGGGAGTTAGAGAGAGGACTTGAGACCTGCTTTGACGGGACTTTAACTTTTCTGATTATAACTATTGTAACTTTTCCAGCGCAGAGAACAGACCTTCCACTAAATTCCTCCTCTCTTCCACTCGACAAGGTCGGCCTTTAGATGATATTCTCATGGTAACGAGGTAAATCTTTTTCTACGGATCAAGAAGGCAAGACAGAGAAAGAAAGTGCGAGTGTGTGAAAGAGTTGGGAAAGCGTGAGAGGTGTAAAATAGACGCAGAAAAAGGCCTGAATTTGTATCCACGAGGAGGGCGTTTGTGTGTCGGACTCTCTCCCTCCACTTCCCGTCTTTCTGTATTTAACCCCACCTCCCACCCCCCACCCCACCCAACACACACACACACACTCTTATGCTGACATTGTGTCCGTCCAACAAAGACGTCCCCGCAGCCCCCTCATTATAAATACATGTCATTGGATCACAGCTCGTCTGAATCCCTGAGTCTGCTGCGCTCTAAGTGGCCGTGACTGAGCCCTGAATGGGTGGCCGAGCGACAGCTATACCAAGAGAGCCAACAGTGTGTGTGTGTGTGTGTGTGTGTGTGGACAGAGACGACCACAGCCCCCAGCCTATGGGAATGAAAGCTTCACAGCAGGACAAGGTCAGAGGTCAGGCTGTCTGTTACACACACACGCAGAGTTTTACTGGATATTTGTGATAAGAAGTGATGCAGAAATGACAAAAAAAAAGTTATGAAGGAGAAATATGTAATATATTCACTGCATTAAGTCATAAAATGATCAAGGAAACAGGCCACAGCCAGCATGTTCTCCTTTGAAATTCCCGTTTCGTCTCATGTTTATTAGAGTTAAAATGAATGCCGAATGTTCACTGCATGAGTAAATGTCTGTTTCTGAGTCCTAAGAAATAATTAATAATCTTTCAGAAGGAGTAAATGTTTATGACAGTTGAACTGAGCAATATGTTAATAGAGTCTGGCAGGCAGGCAGTCAATGAACTCTAACTCCAACTGAGTTTCAAGTCAATTCCACCATAGATCGTATATTAAATATCAGTCCCAGCAGGATTTTGCAGACTGTTTTTGGAATTGTTGCAGACTAACCTGCCTGATTTTAAGGCAGCTTTTCGAAAAAAATTGTGATGCACGTTGCAATGTCTTTAGGCCAATGAAATTGTGGGAGCAAGGATTGAAAAAAAAAAAAAAAAGTTCAAAATCAAAGGCAACTTGCTCCAGGGAGAATAAGGCTGCACTCTGTTCTGAGTGTTCAGTGTAACCTTACAACAGAGGATCAGGATTACAAAAAAAAAAAAAAAAAAATTCTAACAAAAAATGTGAACACTTTATTTGCAAATGAAGAAGTGCACCTGGGAGCTTTTCCAGAATGAAGCAAAATCTTTTCAGAGCTCCAATTCAGTCAAAACAACACATTTATCAACGCGCAGAGCACTGAGAAAGGTCGATAACAGTGACAAACCTTGTTTTCTTTTCAGTGATAAGATAAAAAATAAAACATTAAATATTAAAACATTGAGTCTACTCACTGAGACGTACATGCATAGAGTTTGCATGGGGGAGCGCTATTATTGGAGGAATTTGCGGTAAGCTATGATGATTGGTTAAGTTTGCAGGGAAGTTGCTGTGATTGGACAAAACTGCGAAGTCGTGCAGAATTTATGGGGACTGGTTAAATTTGTGTTAACTGTTGTGATCGCAACGGTGCAGCTTCCTTTAGGAACTGAACAGGGATTCAACCCAATAATATACCGTCTATGGCTCCAACTTGTTTTTTGGACGACAGTACTCATTTCTGAACGCCCGGGGTTCTACATATCGCTCTTTTAAAGTTGGATTCAGCTGAAGTGTGCCAACAGTTGACTGCTGCATATGTGAAGGAGGTTCGCTTAAATCTGGGGCAATAAGTTTCCTGCTGCCTCAACAACAAAGCTGCATGAATCTAGTCCTGGCTCACTTAGAAGGAGGGAACAAGGTGTGTATGTGTGTGTGCATCTGTATATTTGTGTGTGTGTGTTTGTGTATATACATGTGTGTGTGTAGGTGTGTGTGTGTGTGTGTTAAAAGAGCTCATCCTATCTCGTTTTGCAGGGGAAATGCGAAAGTGTCTCTATCCCTCTGGAACCACAAACCAGGCCACAGTGTTGTACTCTCATTCCTCCTTCTCTGTCTCTCTCTCTCTCACACACACACACACACTGTCTCTCTATGTCTCTCTTCCTCTCTCTCTCTTTCGCTATCAAGGCTTCTATTTCTGAGTCAAAGCTCGCATTCCTCCCCGGGTTTAACAAAGTTTGCCTCACTCTACTTTCACCCGAGTTTTGAACCCCCCAGAGACACGACACGGACTCGACTGTAAATCGGTAATTAAACAATAACTAATCAGCAGGTTTGCTAAACATCCACACCAAGTTACTCTTCAGTTTGTCTTGATTTGACAAAATAATAGACCTTTTTCCACAGCAGCCGTATTATTATGAAATTATAGGGTAAACACAGGTGTTACCAGTGATACCAAGTAAGGTCCTGTTCCATTTAGTGTAGCAGATCCTTTCCAGTGAGCCAACATGCACATTTAGCAGAAGGCATTATATAACAAGACCGCACACAGTTTGCAACAAAAACTCTTTCAACTGTTCTAGTCTCATAAATATGTCATTTATAACATATCAAATGTCTTCAGAAAGAAAAAGTTAGGGAAAGTAGTGAAAAATACTGAAAGCTGTGATGCCACAATTTCCCTCTGCCACTCCATGTTAAAAAACAAAAAAAGATTTGTGCACCTCCTCTTGTCTGATGTCCACACAGAGGGTTCAGTTCTGTCCACAATCAACCAGATCAACTGTGAGACACTGAGCTGGATGCAGTACTGTGGATGTGCAAAAGGAAATTCTTAACCCTTCAGTGCAGACGTGGGTCAAAATGACTTAGTGGGCTCGTTTTCTTGCAATATTTTGCAAGTTTTAATTAAAAGCTGACATGCTTAATCCTTACGTTCATCACTGCCAACATTTATGTTGATTAGTGCCAGTCTGGCAGTCACAAATATTTTGGAAGTAATATAAAAGCGCTATTTTAAGTGATATTTAAATAATTCTGCTCCAGATTTATGTTAATCAATGCCAACACTTGTGTGGATTAATGACAATTTATGTTGCCCTGTATAAAAGTGCGCTTATGTAATGATGTTGATTTAAATTATTATTGTAGGAAGCAAAAACACCTTTGAACCACCACTTGGATCTCTTAGAACGCTTTATATGTTAGAGAGGAGACTTTTATGATGATGAATTTTCTGTTGTAATTTGCTTTACCTCTTTTTTTTTTCCCTCAAAAAATTGCCTGCACTAAAAAGGATCATCATATTTTTAAAACTTTCTCCTCATACGATTCCCTCAGACTTTTTTTTTTTCCCTCTCAGAACATGTTGAGTACACAAAATCAGGTGGGTTTGTTTATGTTGCAGTTTGTGTGAGGTTGACAAAATGGCAAAATTGGCAAAATGCCTGGACTAAACAGCAGCAGCCTGACTCTGTTTTACCTGAATGGAACTGAACCTTAATTAGCATCACTGGTAACACCTGTGTTTACTATTTCATATCAATATGGCTGCTGTTAAAAACGTCTGTTGTATGATTTAAAAAGCTACAAAAAAGAAGCTTTGCTCCTGAGTTTTATTTCAGTAATCAGAATTAAAAGAACACAACAGCGTGTGTGTTGCTGCGTGTGTTTCGTTCTGTGTGAGTGTGTTTGCATGTGTGTGTGTGTGTGTGTGTGTGTGTGTATCATGAACAGACTGTCTGGGCTCATTAATGCAGCACTACAACAATGAGCAGGGCGCACGATGGCGGCTGCCCATGCTAATCGTCTCTGCTGTAGCCTGCCACCTTCCAGCACCTTTGCTTATATACACGTGTCTCCTCCCCCCCTCACCAGACGAGGACCCCGAGGAGCTGCCTGCTCACAGCGCCTGATGGGAAACAGAGGCGTCATACAGCAGCACGGTTGTGAGAAATAGTCCCCATATGGACATCATCCCTCACTCTAATATGATTATTATACAGTATTTTTCTTTAAAAAAGTATAGACTCATACAAACATAATCCTTCACAATAATCGCTTGACCTGCTGGAGGTGTGTGGTGATGTGTGTGTCTGCAGTGACCCTGACATCTGCCTGTAATTCCTTATTTTCTCATTATTTTGCAGTATTATTAGTAGTATAATTCTACTGATTCTACCTTTAATCCTAACCCGCTGAGGACGTGCACGTGTCCTAAAACAATACATGGGAAATCATGCAACAGCATCAGATTTGACTGCTTACCGGGAAGTTTAAATACATTATCACTGTGCAGAATTACCTCAGATCCCTTTAATACAAAAGCAGATTAATGTAAAATAGTACTTATGAGAGAATCTCACTAATGTAAGTAACAGCATATTAAATTTATAGAGCAGATTCTTCACCGCTGCATTTGTGAGCTCAGTTGGTCTTTTGATCCTTGCAATGCAGTGAAACTCAATTTTTAGGTGTAAATTATTCTTAAAGAAGGAATTGAGCAGTACAGCTGCAATGATAAGTAAATAAATCGATTAATTTAAGAAAAAATTATCCAAAATCACTGACTTCAACCTCTCAAATTTGGCTTCTTCAGTCCTCTGTTACAGTAAATTAAATATCTTTGGGTGGTGAGCAACACAAGATATTTGAGAACATCACCATGGGATTTGGGAAACAGTGAACAACATTTTTTACCAAAAAAATATTTGGGAAGGAGCGCTTCCTCCACTTAAATTGGGTTTCTTTGGACTGCTCATGTGTATCCAAAAATCACAAAAAACTCTCTTCAAAGAGAAACCATGCTGCGACAATAATGGCATTTAAGCATTTTAATTGTTTAAAAGAGTATGCCTTCGAGCTTTTTATGAATTTTTCACCATTATATGACATTTTATGGACCGAAAAACGAATTTATTAATTGAGATAAGGATTGACAGATTGTTCAATGATGAAAATAATTGTTAGTTGCAGCCCTATTGATCTGAAAACTTTTTAATCTCAAATATAAACTGATTTATGCAGACTTCATACAAAGCCGCTAATGTGGAGAATTATCAGAAGAGTTTGTTACATAAGTTTAGATAAAACCAGGGAGATGAGTCTAAAAAAAACAACTCTGCACAGTCGTGTACAGCATATGGTCCTTCACTGAATGTCCAGTTCTGAGAGAGATCGGAGACATAAAGAGATAAAGCGACTGAGAGCGAAAACACAATGAGGTAAAAATTGTGAACTGGGGAATAATGGAAAGCATGTGAGAGAAAACAAGAGAACGCGGGACAAAGAGAGAGTGCGAGAGAGACGTGAGTCTCAGAAAAGTGTCAATGCCAGGCTTCCTTTAGGCATGAGTGAGAAACTATGAGGCCTGGTGCTGTGTGAATGGTTCGGGAACACACATGCAAACACGCACGCATACCACAGGCGCACACACACACACACACACACACACACCCCACTGAGTAGAGCCTGTGCCAGTGAGACAGGTCTATGGGTCTATTGAGGGGACTGGGAGGGAGCTGTCCCTTTCTGTAGAGCTAATGAAGCCTGCACCCACAGGCATAAAGGAGTGCAGAGAGTTAGCACTGCGCTCCTTCACCCATTCACTCACTTCCTTCCTTTACACAGCTCCTGATGAGGTAATGCTTTCTCTCTTAAAGGGATACCATACGTAATGCACCTTTACGCAGGCGGCTCTTTTCCGACTGCGGGAGGTGTCAGAAAGAAATATTTTGCATGCACGACGCTGCTCAGGAAACTGTGTACGATGTTATGACAGGAAACAAATACAGCTGTCTCCAGCATGATTAAAAAGCTGTATATTTAAAGTAGAACTCTCTCATTACTCTATGTTTCTCTTACTATCAACAAATCCCATGAAAAGACCCAAACCAACAGTGCATTGGCTGATTTCTGACTCAACTGCAAGCCCATTTGTTCATCCTGAAGATGTAAATATATACACAAATATATAGTTTTATTTAAAAAAAAGTCTAAGTAAGTTCCTATAACAGCCGGGCACTGCAGTTTTTAAGAAACATAACTCAAAGAGGAGTAAACAGAGCATTTACGAGGGACTATTTTCAGCTGCGGATTAATACACATTTGGTGTTCTAATAGGTATTTACAGCAGCAGGAAGGTGCATGTGCTGACTCAGATTAAGCCACAATGCCCGTGTTCATCACACAAAAGCAACACACCATCCAGAGTAATGCTGAAGTTGTTGTTGTTTTTAATTTGTTTGTTTAGCCTACGATGACTCCTCACTACAGCTGATTGTTGAGGTGTGTATAAGTAAGTATAGGTGAGGCCTGTTCATTACTTTTTAGAAGTGTTGAGGGTCGGATGTTTACATTTTCTATGTCTGACCTGGAAAGTTATGAATTTAAATGTGTGAAACAATACACCTTTTTATTTTTATCCTCCGCTTTATTAGTGTTTTTTAGAATTGCAAAAGAAACATTATGCACAAAAATACAGAAGCACTTTTCTAATTCTACATTAGAAGTGGCTTGCTTTAATAAACACAATGTCACATTTAATATTTTTTCATTCAGTTTGACCTAAATTGCCTCCGTTAAAACAGCTTGAGTTAAAACTTTGAAAAAAAAAAAAGTCTTTCTGTGCTTAACAACAGACAAAACCAATGAATGGGCTCAATAGCCGACTAATAAAATAACGATCTTCTAATAAACAATGTAAACACCCATACATTTAGAATATAAGCAGGCTATTTAAATAAAATCACATATTTATAAGTCATCAAAGGGCCGGATTGAGGTTGTTAAAAGCTGGTATAGATAGTTATAATGTATAATGTATTATAAGCCCCATCAGTCAACCTCTAGTTTATAACTAGGGCTGCCACAGGACACTTGAACTTCTAATTCATTATAAGTCGCATCTATAATGTTTTATAATGGCTGATATAGTGCATCAGGAAGTGTTACCAATATTTGTTAATAGGATCAATTAATTGCTGGTCTTTTTGTGGGATTTGTTGACATGAGCAAAATATAGATTATTACTTTATTTAAGTATTGATACTTTTTCAATACCCATGTTTCAAAACGATGAAATTTTAACATTATATAGAAGTGAAAGTACCAAAGCTATAAATAAAATGATCTAAGTGCTCATTCAAGACCTCAGTTCAGTCTTTACTGCCCTGCCTGACATTTTGCAGCATGTCAAAGGAAGAAATGATCCTATTATTTGTGCCAAGTGCTTTTTTCTTTTTGCCCTGGCATCATTTTTTAACACTATTGTATCAAACTTTAAACTTCTGGGATGGTGACCACTCTGCTTTAAGATGAACGAGATCTCCAAGTTTTGACAAAACCCTTAATGAGGGTTTCAAGTTTGATTTGACTGCGATCACAGAGGGTAAAGCTGTAAATCCGGCGTCTGAATATACGCTTTAAACCAGTGCACTCTCCCCGCCATCGTGGAAATGTGGAGTCCTGGTACAAAGCTGCCATCAATCCAGAGAGAAACAAAGACAGGCACCACACTAGAGAGCCTGAGACCAGCGTGTCACTCAGAGAAGAAATGTCACAGAAAGCAGAGATGTGGGGAGAAAAAGGCTTCCAGACAACACAATCACACTTTGAGCAGCAGGGGAGATCTGACTTTAGGCTGCCTGTCTATCTGCCTGTCTGTTATTCTGCTGCAACTACAACATGATGAAGGAGCTCTTGTCCAAGTCTACACCCAGTCTAGTCCTCCTCTCTAAGCAACCAGACATGAGCTAACAATAGAAGAGCAGTGCTTATCAAACAGCCTGGCGACTTCATTAGCATCCTACAAGACCCAGACGACACACACACACACACACTCATGAGCCAGACGACCCCTTCACATGGCCTTGACCCATGAACTCTAGGGTCCTCTTTCACCTGCTACGACAGCATTCATGCTAGCAAGGCCGTCTCGCCGGCGGCTGACTGTTCTGCATATGTTCTCCTCACATTCCCACGCTCCGAGCTCAGACCTCCAGCTCGAGAGACGAGCACACTTTAAACACAGCCGTATTCATACGGGACATTATGGACATCTGCATTGTGTCTGTGTCTGGCCGTCTGACTTTTTTTTGGGGGGTCTCATGATGAACACGTCGTCTTCATGACTTTAGTCCTTTTCAGTGGAGGGGAGGCTCCTCTTTCGCTTCATCTCCCTCAAATTGATCTGCAAATATTCTGTGATCCTGTGTCTGACTGGCGCACAAAGAAAATGCAACAGCGATCATTTTAGTCTTAAATGCTTTAGTTTCTATGTTTGTGTTATGTTTGGAAAACTGTCTGCTTTAGAGCTTAAATGATTAATCGATTAGTTGCCAAATATTAAATGAATCAGCCTGAGTAATTTTTTAAAGATGTTTTTTTTGATGGCACAGAGACAGAGGTGGGATGTAACGAAGTAAAAATAATCCCCAATTCAAAAAATGTTGTTAAAACATTAAAAAAAACCCAGAATGCAATGATTCAAATTCAAATATTCAGTAAAACACAGTACAAATACAAGATATTTAATGTTCAAACTGATTAACTTTATTGTTTTTTGTTTTTTTTTGTCAGTGTACTGATACTGAATTTGATGCCTGCAACACGTCTCAAAAAAGTTGGGACAGAGACGTGTTCACCACCTTTTCTTAGGTAAGTGAGGACACTAATTGTTGAAGTTTTGAAAGTGAAATTCTTTCTCATTCTTGCTTGATATACAACTTCGGTTGCTCAACAGTCCGGAGCCTCTGTTGTATTTTGCACAGGTCTTTACTGCAGGCAGGTCAGACTAGTACCCAAACTCTTTTACTACGAAGCCACGATGTTGTAACACGTGCAGAATGTGTCTTGGTATTGCCTTCCTGAAATAAGCAGGACGTCCCTGAGAAAGACGTCTGGATGGCGGCATATGTTACTCCAAAACCTGTATGTACCTTTCAGCTTTAGTTGAGTGTTTATTTTTCTAAAAACTTTTTACTTTTACACAAATATCTGTACTTTCTTCTCCTTACATTTTCTTAGTTTTAATGCATTTGAGGGGAACTATTGATTATTTTGTCAAAAGTAGGGAAAACTTCTCTGATTTCAGCTTCTTAAATCTGAATACTTTCTGGTTTCTCTAGAACAAGACAACAACAAGACATTTTTCACCTATTTCTAACTTATACTAACTATAGACTAAAAATAATTGATGAATTAATAAAATTAATAAGAATATATAAGCAAAAATAACAGTTAAACTAATTTTTAGGTGCCAGTAATTCTTAAAATGAGCACTGAACTGTAGAGCTGCAACGGGTAGTCAGTTAATCGATTAACTGTCAACTATTAAAGGCATAATATGAAGCATTTTCCAAACAAAAAAAAAAGACTAATATGAACATAATCCTTTTCAGTTATTGCCTATGACCCACTAGAAGTGTGTGGTAGTGGCTGTATGTGCAAAGACGCTACCCTCTGACTTTATTTCCTTATTTTCTCATTATTTTGCTCTGCTCAGGACGCTTTACCAGCCCAAATTATCTGTATTCATCAGGAAATAATAATGTCGTTCTTCCCCTTCTTCCCACTGTCCTTCCTCTGCTGTGTTGTTGATTCTCTCCTCCTCGCACTGAGGTAACCCATGACTCCCCTCGCCTTTTCCTTCCTCCTTCCTGATTCTTTACTGGCCGTCATTGGTGAGAGCGGCTCTGCGTTTCCACATTGGCTGCCGTAGACGGATAACAGTGATGCGACTAACACGAGGCTCCAGTACGGCAGGCGTGTTTAAGTGTTATTGTGAGGAACGGGGCAGAGCGTGCTCCTGATGTGGAAGGGTGCGACGCTCGGCGGGCTCTCGCTCAGATCATGTGAGAGAAAGACCCTGAGAGGCGTGCAAAAGGCTGTGACTGAATTTGCCTCGCCGCTCAGCATATGGACGCCCTCGCCGCTCTATGCAAATGGCCGAGACACAGACACATGTTCACAAATGCAGACAAACTACCCCCCTCCCCTCCAGTCCCTCATTAATTGTTCCTCCTTAAAAACCAGACGCCCCCCCCTCCTCAAATAATAACCTCTCCACTAACACCCCCCCTCAACTCCATCTTCCCCTCATGAGCGACCCCCCACCCCACAGTCTAGACCCCGCAACCCTCTCCATCTCGAACCAGACGCCCCAAAATCCCCCCCCCCAACCCCCTCACCACCACCACCTCCTCCTCCTCCTCCTCACTCTCCTCTTCTCAGCTCCCACGACCAGGAGCAGACAGACCCCTATGATTCGCGTGACCGCCATTTTGCTGCCCACAGTAGACCTAACTGTACAGCAAAGCACAGCAGCTGCCTTGATGGGCGAATGCAAATGCGAGCGCAGCATTGTTGCTCAGCCGCTCAGACGACTCTCGTCGCATGAATTAACCCAAAAAAACAAGACCTGCTCAATCAAATGCGACCACGAAACGACGCAAATGCAGCAAACGTGAGAGATATTCATTTATACAACACTGCTACATAAACAGCTCCCGACGTTATTATGAGATCTGCATGTTGAATATTTTTCAGGTTTGAGAAGCAGCTCAGTTGTCTCTCATTCTCCTCTAACTGGGAAACAGCACTGATGTGATGCTTCAAAGCTACAATCCATCGTTCTTCAGATGTCTTTTCTTTTGTTGTTGTTGTTGTACCACCTATTTATATGTTTCATGTGCAGCCCTTCTCCAGCAAAATCAGTCACCCCACGATTTGTTCAGTGCCATGGTAACCAGACACCAATGTGCATGAAAATGAGACTATTATGGTCTGTCTGTCTGGAGTTTGTTGGGCCTATGGATCCCTTTTTAATTAGAGTGTGTGTGCGTGTCTGAGCTTCTCTGTTTGCTTAATGCTTTCGTCGGTGCATTATGTATGTCTGTGTGTAAAAAAAACTCCTGCGAGTGAGTGTGCATGCGTGACAGAGCGCTATCTGATTTTAAAAAAAAGGGGCTCGGCTTAATCTTTTGTACAGTGTCAGATTTGCATGCGAGGGAATCACATGCTAACATGCCATATGGCACAGGAGGACCGGGCTCTTGATCTCACATGCATCGCACACCTATCAAGCACATTTTTGGGGTGCGATGAGAAAAAACAAACGCCACCGAACACACTTTAAAACGTCCCTTCACTCCTGCTTTCTCGCCGCCATACGCAGCGTTCACGGGAGCAATTATCAGCGCACGCCAAACGACATGATGGTTGGAGGTTATGCAAATGCAATTAGCCTCGATTTGCATCCGACAACAGTTAACGGATGCACAGATGGCAGGCAGACAGGGATGCGCCCGCCATCTTTGGCAAGAGGGGGAAAGACTGGCGGCCATTTTGTCTGAAGCTGTGCCCATCTGGATGGAAACAACCACACTGCATTGCTGTGACGACGGCAGCAGTTTGGGAGCTGGGGGTGCACAGTGCTGCTGCTCGCTGGCAAACGCTTTCAAGGCCAAGCATATACAGCCCATTCACACGCACAAACAGAGCTCTCTGTGGTGGGAAATGTAAAGATACAGAGAAACTCTCTCATGTAGTCCAAAATGTTCAGATTTGAGTGACTCAATAAGCTTTACAAGAACATTTTAATTAACCTGTCATCCTCCAAACATGTCTTAGAGTTAAAGACAGATCGGCCACACTTTACAGTACACTGACAAGCTGCACTTTGTATCAAATTAGACGAAAAATATTAATATTATGTTCTTTATTAAACCATATTAGATCCTTATTAGACTTTAGCGGTTAATTAGGGACACACTGCAACAGAGCTGTACTGTAAACTGAAGTGAAATCACAAGTAAAGGCCAAAAATATATAGAGGTAGAGGAATATTTTGTCTATGGGTGACTGCACAGTTATTGTAATACTCTAGGCAGATAATGTGATTTGATCAAAGAAGTCAGAAGGCACAGGTCAAGAGGTGATTACACTTACAGTACAGTTCTGTTAAAATGTGTCTCTAATAAGGGTATAATAAAGGGGTTTAAACTGCCTAATAAAGAACATATTATTTCTGTTTTTTGTCTAATTTAATACAGACTACTGTACTGTAAAATAAAGTGTGACTGAAACATCTTTTACATCCTAAAACGATCCTTTCTGAGCCAAACAGGGAGCCAAGTTACAGTAACACGCACACACTATTTTAGGCAACGTGTGAGGTAATGAGAGCACATTGAGAGTCGTTCATAGAGTGGAAAATGTGGAGTGCTGAAGAGAGATACTTGCCTTTTTACCATCTCCACTACAAGGTAGGAAGGTCTCTCTGCTCTGTGATCTTCTGCCCTCTTCAGCTGTTCACTCAGGCTTTTTTTTTTAAACAGTCTGGAATTGGATAACAGACATCATGGAGGAGGGGAGGGAAAAAAAGGACGATCACACTTCATGTGCCAGCGCTTTAACAGACACATGTCTACAGCTCACCATAGTAACGGCAAGCTGAGGAGAAAATAAAGATCGTACTGTCTCTTTGTCAAATGTAAAAACCGGTTGGGGAATAAACAACGGGCGAGTTGAGGATGGAGAGTGAGTCAAAAGCAGAACTCCCAAACTGGTTTTTAAACAGCCAGAGGCAGAAGGTGGGGGATATGTCAATCTGATGAAGGAAGGAAAAATCAAGAGAAAGGAAGATCCCTCTCGGCGCTCTCTCAACATTCTGCGTACTGGGTATTATTTGGGGAGAGATCCCCTTCAGCAGAACCACACACAGCCAGCGGAGATCGGGACTGAGGTCCAGTCTGAGGAGCCGGGGCTGCAGCTGAGAGGGCCACGCAGGGCCTGTCCTTTGGAGGTCTGCGGGCCCCTAGGCCACAGACTAACACAGGAAACCCCACTCAGAGCTGTGCAGGCTCTGTGTTTCGTATTGATTTCTCCTGCATGCCGGTAGCTCCAGAGGTGCTTCTAGCCTTCGGGGACTTTCTCCATGCTTCCCGGCCCACTCACTAGCTCCCCGCCTGGGCTTCGCTGGCTCTGCTGGACCCCTGGATGGAGGTACGGGGCCACAGGAGGAGAGGAGGAAGACGAGAGCCCGTGGCAATGATGATGAGCTGCGCCGGGTCCCTGAGTTCAGTCATCTACCAGCCTTTATCCAGCCTTCTAACCACCCACCCTTGTTTCCATCTGAAAAAAAAGGGAAAATAGAGTGTTTTTCAAAATCTCACCTTTGGCATTCAGCATCCCTCTGCTCAATGCAAATGCAAATGTAAACACTAACACTTTGATTAAAAATATGTGGGAAGAAAACGCCAACTTGCTCTTTTGTAACCCGCCCCAAGGCGCTCGCTGCTATACAGAAACAAATAAAAATGCTCAGCATACTGTATGAAACACAGACGCATCCATCTCTGTTCATATTCTTAAACGCTTCACCACAACCATTCAGGTTAAAATCATCACACATAACCTTAACTGTTCGCCAATATTACTGAAACTCATTATGTTTAGCCATTTTGAGCATGTCTCATGACTGGCACAAATAAAACAGTAATTAGGAATATTTGTGATGTCCGTTAACATTGTGATGACAATATGACTTGCAATAAACAAATACTGAAGTATGCACATAAGCTGCACTGTTTCTGCATCCTTCTGCTGACTGCTAACACAGTAAAGGTGCAATGAGACGTCATTATTTGTATCTGTATCTGTTCAACCATCAGATTATCTGTATCTTTATTCAAACAGAAGACCAGAAGTGGGCTCATGTTAAATATTTTATTTTCTCACCTAATATTCATTGGCAATACAGTTGTTAAATACTTTCACGTCCTCTTACTGTACTTTTCGAGTCTCTCTCTTCTTATTTTTAGCTGAAATAAGTGCCAAAGTAACCGTCTGAAGCCCACCACCACCTCCCCTTTTACTGGAGGATACTGAAAAATCAGAAACTGAAAAATGTCTTTTAAATTTTTGCATTGGAAGTCGAAATTCTGCAGTAAAGATAAAGAAGTATATAAAAATATCTTTCAGTTGAAGGTAAAAATCAGTGCATTAAATCTGTGATTGATTGAAGTTGATGCAAACTTTTTAAAGTCTCCTGAGGTGATCATGGAGCAACTTTGGCTAGAAGATATCACATTATTTGTGCTTTCCTGAATAACATATTCGTATTCAGCCTATGTCCACTGAATAAAGAAATTAAATAAATTATTTCATGCTTTTATTGACCACATTGCATATGAATACCCAACCAATTAAACACATCATTAATTTAAATAAGACATAAGAACTATAAAGATTTAATTTCTTATAGTGTGAACTCATGGTCCATGTATCCATTCATTAACTGGTCAAATACAGAGTTCCTGCTCCTTTTCAAAAGTCAGAAGTGTTTTTCCAGCACCTTACAGCTGCGGTAAATTAGAAATTTATATACATATACTCAAAATGAATAATTCACATTAAATCAGATGTAATTGTGCTGTAAACTACCAAAATTATGTATCATGATGGTGTGATGACCTCTGTCATCTGGCGGAGACGAATCAGATGATTGGGAACACCTGTGGCACTGCCGGGCTCATAAGTCCCGCCTGGCTCCAACTTCTCCCTCTGCTCTTCCCCTCGTTTTGGTTTTGTGGTTTTAGTTGTGGTTTTTGTCGCACTTAACAACACCCGCACTCACCATTTCCGCACACCACTGACTCCACTGATTCCTACACCCCATATTCAGCCTTTTCATTTTGTTAATTTGATTAAATGTGCTTGTGAAACGTTATCACGGTTTGTCTCCCATTTGTTGTGGCCACTTTGAGCCCAGTCATAACAAGAGGAGGAGGAGGAGGAGGGTTGACAAATTACAGGAAAACATGACAAAGCTTCATGTTTTAAAATGTGTCACCCATTTGTAAGTAGACTGTACAACCTGACTGAGCTAATATCCAACTTATTTTATTTCTTTGTCAAAAAGCAAACTATTCAGTCAGGTAGCAATTTACTATGATGTAATGCAATTACAATTTCAAGAACTTTTAAGCATTTCATCCAAAATCCAAGCACATTTCAAACCTTGCAAACATTACATTAAAATTCAAGGATTTCCAGCACCCGTCCAAACCTTGTACATAACATGATTTTTCCTATTCATCATGTTTCAGGCAGTCTGTTGCAATGCATTCATTCCTCAAGCTCATATCGCGATGACGTTGAAAATACGATCTATTTGTCAGCACTAATGAGCATCATAATGGTTTCTGATACCAAACGAATAATTTGCATGGATTCCTTCACTGCAAATAGTCTGAAAGCATTCTGAATCCTGTTATCATGCTAATACAATATGGTCCTTTATGTGTCGCTTTGTTCTTTTCTATAAGAAAAAAAAAAACGAATTGCAGGGGCCTCCTTCAGTACCCGTGCACCCACTGGCCCCCATTTCTGTCAAAACCGGCAGCAAAGACATATTCAGCTCAGCTCAATATGTCTTTGGTTTGCTGGAAAATTAATAAGACACAGAAAGTGGCGGGTTAAAGCGGTCAGTTGTGCTGATGGTTTGTTTGTGAATTTGAGTTCGCTGTTATGTGCATGTTTTCATCATATAATGGGAGGGCGGGGGCACCCGGAGTAGCCCCTGGCTTGGCCTGTGCAGGGGAGTGACGTGGGGTGAGATTGGGTGAGCCGGAGGAAGATTCAGACACAATGCCCCCATTGAGAGGGTTCAGACATGGGTGTTAACTCCCCATTCCTTCACACACAATAGGGCCCCCCCACTAGAGCCGGCGTAGGGGACAATGTTGGTTCAGGGCAGCCCTCCACCCGAGGAGAAAGAAAAAGAGCTGCATTATCAAGATGGGAGGAGATGGAAGGATGGATGGAGGTGGGGGCAGAGAGACGGACGGATGGATGGGAGATAGAGGGATATGTTTGTGTATGAGGAGGCAGAGGAGGAGGGGAGGAGAAAGGAGGCCTGTGACCCATGGCTTTGGACTTGAGGAACAAAACAGAGACACATCGACAAACATGTCAGCACCGAGAATCCCACGGATTTAAATATTTTAAAAGAACGACGAGTAGAGACGTCTCATCATCAGCCTGTACAGCAAATGCATCTAGATCTGATGTTTCATCTGCTTCCTCTTGGCTTGATTTTACACGTTGTCCATCTTATTGTGTTTTATTGGCTTATTCAACACTTGGCCACGAAAATCAGAGTTGATAATTATGCTTATAGTGGCATATTTACAGTGATGTATCAAATAAATAATTAAAATAAAATACAGATGGTTAATCAACCACATGAATCAGCATTAAGGCATTATTAAGACGATGTAAGAACAAAAACACAGAAATATTTTTAGTAATTTATATTTTGTAGAATCTAATTTACTACAGTTCTGTAGTTTTACTATACTGTCAACTCCAGCTTCTGATTGGTTAATATATGGAACAAGTTTTCTGAGCTTGCTGGTTCGTTCAGATGGAGACTGCAGTGGCTTGTCACGCTTATGTTTAATGTGTTTTGCTGCCGTGTTGTTTGTTTTCAGTAAAAGGTTTAAACAAACGGTGAAGACTACAGTTCAACCACATAGTTTGTTCTTTTAAACAATCCTCATATGAAACTTGAGAAAGTCAGAGCTTGTCAAAAACAGTGTTTTTTCAAACTGGGATTCAGGCACCAACAGGGTTCTCGAGTGTGTTGCTGGGGGTCTCCAGCAAAATAAGGAACAGAATACTTTCACTTTTATCACATTTTTTTGAAATTGGAACCACAAGAGAAGAAATAGCATCAGCTATTTTAATTGACTTGACTTTATTATCTTCAAACCTTAAAAAAAAAGTCCTCTTAAATTGAGGGTCTGTGGTCTAACGTGCATCTATTGTGGGGGTCCTTGACGTATTGTGATCGACACTAGGGATGCATGATAGTATCGGTATTGGCCGATAAAGGCTTTAAAATGGAACGAGGGCAGCTAAGTTGCTATTCGCAATGATTTCTCGGTCTATATTTTAAAAAGCATTTATTTTATTTTGAAAATCTTTGTATTTTATTTAGAGAATTACTGCACTTTGAAATTTATTGCATTTTATTTTGAAAAGCCTTGTATTTCATGTCAGCATCTGCCAGTTTGCCATCATGATAAGAGCAGGCAGAATGATCCATTACAGGAAAAATTTGACGTTCTCTGCAATTAGGTGGAAAAAAAATGATGTGCATATGTCAGCAATCGGCCAAAATGTGTAGGAAAATCGGCATAAATCCAATATCGCGCATCCCTTGTCTACACTATAAATGTATTGCAGTGACATCAGTGATCTGTTGTTATATATTAACTGTCAGCAATTATTGAGATGTTACATGTCTTTACAAAAATAACTATTTAATAATAGTAAATAACAGTAAATAAGACACATACCAGATAAAATGCTTGTTGCACATATTGTATAACTCAATCAGTGATCTTTTTTGCATGTCATACTCTCTCTTTCCCCAAGTTTTGTGATTTACACTGTCACTAACCTAAAAAGGCACCAACCCCCGCCAAATAAATATAAAAAACTTTTTGCTTGTTATCAATAGACAAGTAGGGTTGAGGGGGGTCGACATATTTTAGCTACAATTGGCAGAAGCATCCGCATTTTCATACTATTGTTGCCGTATCATCATGTACAACCTTTCCTCTATTTTAAAAAACGAAATACCAAAACTACTTTTGTACGTTTCAAAGGTTTCACACTTGTGACTTTGATACGGAGTATATGTGCAAGAGATGACAGATTGGGGAGTTTATCTGCAGACTTTAATGGCATCATGTTTGCAGCAGAGAGCAGGAATCACATCCTCCAATGACTTCAGCGTTTTTTTTAAACATCTTTTGCGTTCCTCCAAAGACCGAATAACAAGCATTTGCTTGTTCACGCTTGCTTGTTATATGCTCGGCGGTTGTAAAGGAACACTGTTTTGGGAGTCGGTTTGGGAGTGAAGCTGACAGTGTTAACAAGCCGTTGGTAATGTAAGTGTATAAGCTTTTATTCTACCTTCCATTTCTAGACAGGTAAAATCTCCTCTGGCTAAACAAAAAGGGGGGTTCTGCTTTAAATGTATAAAGGAAGCTATCAGTTTGGCTGTGTTTGAGGCCATGAGGCGGTATAGATGGTGAAGGGGGGGCTGGAAAATGTTTATGGAGATCCTGTGTCTCTCTGGGAGTCTAATAGAATCCTGTGGCTGGAGTGAGAGCTCATTGTGCCGGTGTAAAGGATTACACTGGTAAACTGGTAAAACAGGGGAAAGAGCCCAAACACTCTCTACCTCCTATGGAGAGGCAACGAACCATCGAACAATGAGAGGGGAGAGTATACTGCAAGCTGACTCATTTCATCGACGGAAAAAAAAAAAAGAGAGACCGGGAGAGAGAAAGAAAGAAAGTAGCGGAGGAGGAAGATAGAGGAAATAGATTAGGGAGTTCAAATACATGCATGTGCACGAGCGGAAAAAAGAAAAGAAAAAGATCGAAATGGAGTGGAGGATAGAGGAAGAAGGGGAGCAGAAGGGGGATGCATGGGCGACAGTTTCAGTAGTGGAGGGTAATATGGGCAAATGATGTCTGTCTTGCTTGTCTGTCTGCATCCTGAGTGACAGTTTACAATCTCTGAGGCAGCAGGCAGGCCCAGCAGGTCGGCTCTT
Source organism: Lutjanus argentimaculatus (assembly GCA_034769285.1). Classification (NCBI taxonomy): domain Eukaryota; kingdom Metazoa; phylum Chordata; class Actinopteri; order Lutjaniformes; family Lutjanidae; genus Lutjanus; species Lutjanus argentimaculatus. The sequence continues at coordinate 17,550,608 of JAWZSL010000011.1, forward strand.
TTGGCTCCATACAATCCCTCATTTCCCAACCGATCTTTTTTTTCTCTCTCTCTCTCTCTCTCTCTCTCTCTCTCTCTCTCTTTCCATCTACCCTCCACCTCTGGCTCTCATCTGCTCCCAGCCATCTCTAATCTCCCTCCTTCCTCCTCCTCCTCCATCTCCTCCAGCACCACCTCTCCTCTGCATTTTGTCTACATTTTACATTCGTCTTACTGCTCAGTTGGTTATTTTAACCATCATCTCGGGTGTCCTTATGGGCAACATTAAAAAGAAAATAAACCTCTGGAAGAAGCATTAAAGGCCCAGTGTGTAAGATATAAGATGCAACATATAAAGGGATTTGTAGGAGATGGAATATGATTCATAAATATGTTTTCATTACTGTAAAGTCACCTGAAAATAAGAATAATTGTGTTCTCGTTACCTAAGAATGAACTATTTGCATCTAAAGAGGAAGCAGGTCTTCTTGCATGAAGTCCGCCATGTTGTACTGTAATGTTTCTACAGTAGCCCAGAAGGGACAAACCAAACTCTGGTTCTAGAGAGGGACTTTCACTTGGAGGGGGGAAGGTGAGACGAGGTGTTTACAATTTCCAAGCTCATCATCAGATGCCACTAAATTCTGAAGGTATTTCACCGGTTTGAAGGTATTTCACCGGTAGACCAAATCTGTTCTACACAAAGATGTGATTTCAACAACAACCAAAGGTATATCCATCTGGCAATTTATTTTTCAGGCTTTCAGTTGAAAAATGTAATTGTTAGTTTCTTAACGGGGGTCCAAAGTGATGATAGGCTGGTTTTTTTTTACACAATGTACATGATGAAAAATGTCACTGTTGCAAATCCTGGTGAATTATCGCTCAATCAGCGTCCTTTTGAACCTGTTCTCAACGTCTTTTTTCACTTGTGACCATAGTCATTTTTAAAAAAAATCTAATGGATACGGTATACAAAACCAAAAGTGACATTCCTTCAGTTCCCCATGAATTGAGGAGAATCTAAATTTTTGTTTTTTGTTTGACCTGTGAACAAGTGGGTAGGCTTACTTTTTGCAGTTAACTCAAACAAGTGGCATTTTTTGTTGGCATATTTAGTTTTGTATTATATTTTGTTAAAATTTCATATCACATGTATACTGACAATTTGATAACATTTTTACAACATAGTTTGAACTACTTTATTCTCAGTCGCTTTAGTAACCAAACTAGATTTCTTCTTAGAGTAGTTTTGCTTTAGTTCAACTTCTTCCACACCTTGTATCAGGATGAATTTTGAACTATTATTTCCTGGAAAGCAGGACTTTCTACCTCCTGTTTCTGTACTTGTTGAGAACTAATCCATGTTTACCGGAGTCACTACAAGTTTCCGAGGCTAGGAAAATCACCCCCCGACGTCTGATGAGCACGATGACCCCCCGTACATTTCCCACACAGTTTGCACGGACAACAACGCAAGTGAAGCATTCTTCTCCTCTCATCTGCTGTTCAAATGGAAACCACACTGAGCATAATGCATCATCTGCATTCTACAAGCTGCCACGCTGAAAGACTCCTCTCTGCTCCTCATCTCTGCTCCTTCAAAGGCTGCCGAGCATGTATTCAAACAGCAGGATACACACTCAGCTAACAAACCTCATTAAGGGCCCATACACACTTTCTCAATGCTAACACTAGCTGTCACACATCCCCTCTTAATGCACACACTGGTGGCCACACTGACCGCGACAAAGCATCTTTACAGAGCTAATTAGAAGGGTCCCCCTCTCTATTTGAAACTCATCTGAATAGGAGGGGAGATGATAACGAGGAGGGGAGAAAAGAGACGGAGAAGGAGGGACAGGAGGCAGGAGAAAAGGAGGGAGAAGGAGTCGGTGCAAGGAGGAGAAAGAGAGGAGAGGATGCTCGCTAATATACTCAAAGAGATAGCAGGCGTGTCTTTCATAGTGTGGAATTAAAGCGAGGAGCCGGAGCAGGCAGGGGGAACCAAATTAGTGTGACACCGCTCTGATGCAAGCTACGGCGGGGAGCGGGGAGGGAACAGAGTGCTGCACCGATTTGATTGGTGTGCCAGTATCTAGAGGGAGATAGAGGGAAGGAATGGGTGTGACACCAGCCAGTAAAAAAGAGCAGCTGCTGACATGGACAGCGTCTCAGAAAGCCGCATGAGAAACGCTGCTCGTAAACATGCGATTACAGCAAAACACAAAAGGTGGAACAATGAGATACAGTTGAAGCAAATAAATTAAATAAATGTGTGACGGCTTTGTCTTTCTTTGCCTTTTCTCTCGCGCTAGTTATTGTTGCAAAGCTGATAAAGGAGATGGCAATCAGTGTCTGAAACATCACCGTTTGCTTTTCAGCTCCTTGCTCTCTGTATTTAGAGAAGGACACAAGGTCACACTGAGAGTTCAGCTCCAAAACATTCCTCCACAGTTGCCATATCTTCCTCCAACCCTCCTCCGTTTCATGTTTAAATTTTTCTTTTGTGTGTCCCTGAGCCAAGCTGTGTGTATGTGTGTCGTGTGTGCATGTGTGTGTGTGTGTGTCGTGTGTGTGTGCACACAGACAATGCCAAGTTGACAGTTAGGGTCTCGGCTCAAGCACAAGGCCAAGTTTGTCTCCACAGACAGAGTGAATGGACACATCAACAATGGCAGAAGTAAAATATCGCACTGTGAATCTACATATCAGACAAAAGCAAATAAACTACCATCAATGCCACATCATTACTGAAAAATAAGATTTGACGTTCTGCAAACTTCACGTTCAGAGACCATTTAAACATTTAAACACAGACTTTACATGCTTGTGTTTAAATGTTTAAATGGACTCGAATACGAATACGTTAAGACACCACAGAGCAGATCCACCAGAGCAGCTTCAAATGTAAACTGTAAAGTTTCATTCTGTAAAACATCTTTTCCTCAGACAGTTTTTTTTCTGTGAAAGTAGAAAAGTTTTGGAACTCACTACTGGGTCGCAAATTATGCGCATTTTCTTTAAAGCTACTGCAAAAAACTTCTATTTTGTTGAATCTGGAGGCCCCTGTGGACAAAAGCGGTAGTATTTCCACCGCCATAACCATGAAACATGACGTTTAAAAAAAATAATTAGAATAATAATCTTTTCCTGCTTTTTTTTTTAACTGGCTACCACACTACTCAAAAAATGTAAAGGCTCAGGCTCGTTTCATCTGATTTTAGGAGAATTTGACCCGTTGGCAGGCATGAAGAACAATGATGTAGAAAAAGCCAAACCTCTAACTGATGCTCTAGTTTGTTTATGTGGGTCATACAGAGACATCAGACTGTTTCATAATGAGTTAAAAACTCCTTGTTGTAGCTTTAACCAATAGATGAAAACACTAACAATTGATTCATCGATTAATCAATAATAATTAATGCAAAACACCTTTTTTTTTTTTCTAATTTCAAGTTTGAGTTTCCTTACTGGTCCGGCAAACAAAACATTGTTGAACGAGGTGCAATTACTACTATTTCAAGACTATCAACTACATTTTTAATTGGTTAAATTTTTAACAGTGTTTACTCGATTAATAATTAATAACATCCCTACTCGCTACCTGATCACTTGAAATCTGCTGCAAACTTCACCACTTTTAAGAGAGCCACCAAATCCCGGTTAATTCAGTACTCATGTCTGGTTTTTAAATGTTATGTCTTTAAATTTGTGCTTTATTTTATTTATTTATTATTTTGTTGTACTCAGTTTGTACTCAGCTTTATGATATTTTGTTGTATTCAGTTTACCATCTTTTTACCTCACTGTTTCAATCCCTTATTTTCATAAAAAACGCTTCAAGGGACAGGATTTGCATATTAGCATTCACTGTCAAGGCTCAACAATAAGGATTGCCCTTTTGCCAGGGGCAAGTAAAATGCCATGTCGGGCAAGTAAATCCAGCAACTCACTTACCGGACCGGGCAAGTGGTAAAAAAGAATTAAACTATCAAACAATTTTAATTTCATGCAAAAAATAGTAGAAAATGCTGTCAAATATAATTTCCTGCTTTTAATCTGTTTGTTATATTAAATTAAATATGTTGACTGACAAAACAAGACATTTGAAGACGTCATCTTGGAAAAACTAGGATGGGCAGTTTTCACTATTTTCTGACATTTTAAAGATGCTGCAGACCTAAAACATGACTATCACCTTTAGGCTTTGGTGTTATTTGAACCACTAATAAATAAAGAATTTTTACAAGGGCAAGTAAAAATATACTGTGGCAAGCAGACTTCTCACCATCTTATCCAACTGGGCAAGTTAGTGCAACACTAACATTGAACCCTGCACTTTAAACACTATGATATTTACATCAGATGGCTGTTTTCAGCTTATGTAAATATACTGTATCTGTCTCTATCAAATAAACCACAAATAAACAAATTCATAAATGCTATTTTTCAAAAAGCATCTTAGCATAAAAAATAAATAACTAGTCTGCTTCAATAATTGACAAATTACACTATTTTTAAAGTGATTATTTTTAAATGTAATAAGAACAGAACACACTGCAAAAACTATTACAAAATGCAAAAAAAGAAACAAATTCAAATTTAAAAAAAGAATCACAGTCCTAGGCTCTTTTCCATCCTCAACTAAATTTTAAGTTCAAGTTGAAGTTATGACCTAATTGTTGTCCCGTCGAGCCCAGTGGCCCCTGAGGAGAGTGCAAAGCATTCTGGGAGTGAATAGCAGGTGTCCCCGTGTCACAGAGCTTCCCAGACAGCTTGTTAATTTGCACAACTTTTTACACACACATCTCTGCCTCTCTATCCGCGTGTGCATGCGTGTGTATGTATGTGTGTGTATATATTAGCGATGGGACTTGACCCTAGCGAGCTGCGGCAGTGTTTCGCGTCTTGCTGGGCGTGGGAAAAAGACGGGACCCCTTTTCACAGCTGCCTCGGACGAGGCCTGGGCTGCCGGGGGCCCCCTGTACCCCCTCTTACACACACCCCCCCGGCTCCCCCTCTTGTCCGACTCCCCCCCCCTCCTCCTCCTTCCATCCCATTCAGGCTCCAGCCTACTTGCTTTCAAAAGCGGGACCCCCTTCCCAGCCCTTCATAAATACATCTCATTATTCAAGCCCTAGTTTGCATAGGGATTCCAAAGAGATCTCCACTCTGCTCGTGAGGCCTGAAGCCCCTCAGCCTTTTGGACCGCACAAGTGCAAATTTCGACTTAGTAATCTCCCTGTGTTAATATTTGTTTTAAAACGATGTGTGCACGCTTGCAAAACTATTCCACCCAAAATCCAACTGTCTTAAAAAAACCTCTTTTTTGATGCGCCTCCTTTTTGAAATTTCTCTTTTCTTTTCTGGAAACAGGCAAAATCTGAAGAAACTAACACCGGTGAAAAGAGAGTTTAGCATGTCTATTAGCAAGCGCTTTGCTAGTCTGTATTCCATCTGCCACTGGCTATTGTACAGTGCCTCACACACACGCACACACACTCTTCAACCCCTCTACAACCCCCCCCCACCTCCACCCCACCCCCCATTCGCTGCAATGCATTACTGCAGAGATTTATCTCCTATCAGCCTGTATAATACTGAGGTTATAATTTACATCCACTTTAGAAAACAGCAGCACAGGCCCGCTCCTTGCATATGCTAATATAAAGCTTGGGAAAATCTGGGCGACTCAAAGAACTCCATACTAAATTTGAATAACTGAGCTGTATATTGGGCCTCAAGGTTGTGGAACCATGAAGATTTGACCTTGCTAACAATGTGTACTTATTGTTTAATTCCTAACGCTGGGACTATTTAAAGGAGGAATTGGAGGGAACGTACTGACAACCTTAAAGCGAGGGGTGTTTTTTTCTGTTTCGATTATTTCTTAGGAGCCTTAAAATCGGGAATTTTAATTTCAATCAACATCTCAGCGCACTGATCGGCTTATAATAGCTGTCTTTTGCAATTTACAGTATTTTTAAGCGTTTTGACTATAAACGCTGCCGTCGCTAAATTATGCACATGCTACCTTTATTCAAATTGATATTTCGCTCACAATAATCACAAGACTTTTGGAACGACGAGGGGTGGGGTGGCTCGTCGAGGCATTAGGGGCCGAAAAGGACAGAGCCACCCAAACACTCTTTCCACATGAGCAGGTCCAAACCTCGCCTGCGCTCTCTCCTAACGGGATAAAGAACCGCAGCAAAGATTACACGGCCACCTCCCCTGCACCTACCACACACTCTACCTGACAAATAGGATCATAGTGTTTAAAGGGATAAAACGCTGAATGTATGAGAATGAAAGAGAGAGAGAGGTGTGTTGTGTGTGTGTGTGTGTGTGTGTGTGTGCTCCGTGTGTGTGTGTGGTGTGTGTGTGAGGAGGATGGGGGGTGATGTACAATGTAAAAAATGTTAATACTTCAAAGGAATGATGGAATTCAACATGGAGGTCTTACTTCACTCGCTCAAATCACACCGTTTACACTCCGTGTTGCTGTAGGCTACAGTCTATTGCAGCCCCACACTGTTATGTATATATTCTGATATATACACGAATGATATAAAACTGACATTTACACTGTGTGCAAATAAAACTGGCAGTAAATGTCCCTCTTAATGCCCCCTTTTTCGTTTGAATACGACGGGGAGGATTTACAGCGCTGCACATTTTTAAAAGTCGATGCAAAAAAAAACAAAAAACAAAATCCTCAATATTTCAAAATTCATACTCAGTCTGTCATTTTCACACCCACACACACACACACACACACACACACACACACACACATGCAGAGCCAAGTCCATCCTCACAGCTCCTTACAAAATATGAACAACAATCAAGCACCAGCAATGCTGAACCATCGCTCTGCTGAAACAAAACTATCTGCAAGCCTCCAGCATCTTCAAGTTTGACCTGTTAACTCTACCGACTTATTATTAAATCCAAAACACTGCGTGTGCATTTGGAAACATGGTGGGTTGTTGCTCGTATGACAAGTGAAGCACTTCTCTACTTGCACTGTATTCTTTTCGGTTGAGCTGCGGACTCAACTGAAACGAGTATCCGGTACAGATAATGTACTTTTTACGAGTATCATCTGAGTACAGCATGCCAATATTCATACTCAGAGTGGGGAAATGTTTCTTCAAGCCTCAAAAGGGCATGGGTTAATCAGAAGTTTTTTTTTTAATTATTTATTTTTATATTATTTATTACGTAAGCCCGGAGGAGATCATGCGATCACTTGGCCAGAGGAATTTTGTTTTTGGGTCGTCCCATTCTGGTGAATGCGATATCTCAAGAACCTCTTGAGGGAATTTTTCAAACTTTGTCCACTTTGACTCAAGAACAACCTGATGACAGTTTGGTGGTCAAAGGTCAAAGGTCACAGTGACCTCATGTCCATCCCACTCTCGTAAAACATGATATTTCAGAAATACTTGGAGGGAGCTTCTTCAGATTTGGCACAAATATCCATCTGGACTCAAGAACGAGCTGATTAAATTTTGGTGGTCAAAGGTCACTGTGACCTCACGAAACTACTCATACACTCATTATAACAAAATTTCTCACAGACAGGATACTAGCAGTGCTTGAGAGTAACCTCTAACATGTAATTAATTACATGTAATCAATTTACTAAATAAATGTAATTGTAATATGTTACATTTACTGACCAAAACTATGTAATTAAATTACAGTTGTTTTCAAAATGTTGGTTATTACAAAAGGTTTACATTAAAATATTTTGCTTGGGTTACCTGACACGATTAGAAAACTATTTACAGTTTCAGAGAACCATTATTATAAACAAGATCTTTATGAAGTTGAATGGAAAAATCCAGTGAAAACAAAACATGCAGTATTAGCTACTCACTGAGAATTTTCCTCGTACAGATATTGACAAATTTTACTCCAGTGATACACATAATTTTAAGTACAAGTTTCAGCCGAGTTCTCGCTCAACCCTGTCTCTAATTCTTGTGTAAAATCATCGCTCTGTATGAGGCTGATCTGTAGTTTTCTAATAAACAATAAATACAGCAACTTTTTTAAAGCAAAAACTTGCTGACCTCACCTGAAGCTTAAGTCCGACGCTGTTCTGTCAATAGTTTTCTAATAAATAATAAAAACTTCTGAATCAACCCATATCATTTTCAGGCGTAACAACTTCCAACTAACCCACCACACTAAATTTAAGCTGTGCTCATTCCACATATGGATACAGATAATTTAGTTGGATGAACTGATACAGACACAGATACAGATAATGATCTACTCACTCATCCCTTGTGTTTCTACTTAAAATATTTACCTGCAGGCCAGTGGTGGCTTCTCCTCCTGTCTAGTGGCAGTTTGTCTTCAAACTTTAGGGCTGATGTTCTCGCCATTCTCCTATTAAAGACAAAAGAAAAGAGAATCAGTGTTGGAGCTCTCATCTTTAATAAACAACATATTTCAGGAATAAATAAGTGGCGGAGGAGGAAAATATATGAGGGGGGGTAAATGCAGCTTTGTTGACCTTGCAGCTAACAGCACTCCACCAAAGTTGTTCCTCTCATTATTTTGCTTCCTTGCAAGGTTAAATATATTTTCTGTTGTATGAGCAATAAGTCGAGCTTGATAAAAGTGTTTGTGAAAAGCCAAAATTATAAAATGTGACGGACAAAAAAACACACTAAGTGGGGAAACTATACCCCAAAGTAGAGCTTCATCTGGGCAGCATCCCAGTTGCTAAGCTACTGAAACACAGGATTAAACATGAAAAATGTTTTACACAGAATAAAAACAGTATAGATTTTAAAAATCATCACTATGACAGTGGAATCAAACAGAAAGATAGAGATTACACAACCACGTAATATTTTAATCCCTGATTTTCTTTGTATCACTCTAAGATGGAGGACATGGAGGTCAAATTTGTGTATATACTGGCTTAAACTGTGCACCGGCTCTCACATGCAAACGTCAACAACACACACACACACACATACACAGTCACACACCATCCAAGCTCTCTTGTTTAACGGCGCACATCAAATATTGTCAGTCATGGTCTAAATAGAGCATGCTGGGACTTCAGGGATATTCAGTCATCTCCAAGGCTTGCTGATTCTGCTCTAAGAATAGATCAAACTCTGAGCCGATGTCCTATTTTGTTCTTATCTAGCAGGCAAACACAAAAATAATCCACCCAGCGAACACACAAATGTGAACATATCTGCCATGTCTAACTCGGATTCAGCTCCAGTGATGAAAGCATGTTTGGAAAAGGCTGAAGACGGTCGTGTGTACGGCCCAGTCTCTTTAACTCCAAGGCTGGGCTGCAACATGGATTCGTTTTTAACCCCAATTAAATAATAGTTTAACTTTCATTTATGTTGCTCCAAACTTTTAAACTATCTTCAAATTAAGAACAATTATATCTAAACTTCTCATTAAAACCTAATGTTTAGTTTTTCATCGAAACTGCACCAAAACTTTAAATTCCAATTTAAACTGCGGTACAGTATTAACTCCAAACTTACACTTGAGGAGGTGTAGCTTTTAAAATGGCTGCCTTTTTTTGAGATGTTTGAGAAAAATAATTACCTGCTGAGCCATCATGAGTTGGCTGACCAACTTTTTAGCTAGCAGCTTTTTAGCTTTATATCTAGCTATATTAGCTAGCTAGCAAATAATATAACTATAACTAACTATAATATAACTTTTTAGCTGGCTATTAAGAATATTAAATTCTCCTTTTCTTTTTCTAACTTTTTCTAACTTTTTAACTGGCTAGCAAGCAAATGTGCATCCTTTTTTAAACGAGCTAACAATGAAAATATAACATTTCCTCTCACTTTCAGCTAACAAACAATGTAGCATTTGTTAACTTTTTAGCGAGCTAGCAAACAATATAAACATTTTCTTTTACTCTTATTTAGCAGACAGTAACATTTTGCTTAGTATTAGAGAACAGAGGCGAGGTCCGCCTTCTTTTATAGGCTATTTAGGCCTATAGGTCCCAACAGCACTCAAATTAAGGTTTATTTATCTATTTATTTTAATCTGGGTAAGCAAGCATCTCCATTTTATTTTGATTAACATCACTGAACTTGGATTTACTAAACTGAGATCAATTTTTAATTGTGTAACAGAGCTCTGCTTGTTAGTTAAATCTGGATTAACCCCTGTTTAAACCTAGTTTTGTTCCACTCTGAATATAACTAATCTTAGATTAAATTAATCTTTGTTGGTGCAGCCCAGTGAAAGTGGTCGATACAATATGATCTGCAGCAGGAGTGTTCAATATCATATTGTTCACGATTTATTAATTTAAAAAAATCATGATAAAACTAATTAATATACTGATAATGACAATATTATGACTTGCTGACAGAATGACGTCACACTGTTGCACACAGCAACAACAAACATGGCTGAAAGCGAAAGTAACGTTGCTACAGGCTCCACGGTGGAGAAGTTAGTTTGAAAAAGGGGAGCGACTTCAATAGTGTGGCAGTGGTTAGGTTAGAAAAAAAAAATCAGATTTACAATAAACATAATTTTAATACGTGCAATAAGTGTTTAACAGCAAAAGGGGCCAATGCAACAAACTAATGTCACAACATCAAGCAGAATTCATGCTGTTGAGTACAAGGAGAGCTGAAAATCCTGCAAGGGGCTCAACAGTTATTTTTCAGTATTTTGCCATATCATCAAGAATATCATTACTGCAGAATACCCTGAAATATTGTGATATTATATTATCACCCGACCCTACCCTGCAGGTTCTGGTTGGGTATCAAAATCCCAAACAAACCACACTGAAAAAAAAACAGAGGTATCAGGCGTGTTAGCACACAGTAGTTCAGCTCTATCCTCTCTGCACAGGCTTCATCTTGCACCAAGTGATGTACATGTGCATCCAATTATACATCACACTCCTAATGTCAAGTTAATTACAGCCAGGGGACATCACTTAGCCTACACCACTCATAAAGGAAATACACTCAGTATCAGAGGAGTCAGCCAGTCTGCACTTGCAGCTCATACAAATTCATACAGAGTAATTATCGGCTCTAAATGAAGGCTATTCCAACTTCTCGGCCTGTGCAGAAATCACCATAAACCAACATGTGAGATCTTAGGAAGCGATCTGATGCTGCTGCTGCTGCTGCCAACACCGTCACGTGACTCCCGGCTCGACCAATCGCGTGAGAGCTTTAACTATTTCTGTCTAACCCCTCAAGATATTAATGTTATAACACCCACACAGTTATGACAACTACACAGCAGCACGCACTGTGGGTTTTTAGTGTGTTTCTCCACATGCAACATGTCCTAAAGTTGATCGATTTATTGATCATCAATAGGCCCCGGCAGCATCACCGCGATGATGCCCAAAACACGAGCCCCTAAAAAGCAGCAGCATTCACGCCTTCACAGACACGCAGGTGCCAACACCGGCACTAAAATCACCCCAAACAGCAGCACCACCACTCCTCCTCATCCTCATGCAGCCGCGGCGTGCAGCCTCCCTCAGCATCCGACCCTCCTGCATCCTCCTCCCGCTGCTGCTCCGGCATCATCCTCCTCCTCCTCCTCCTCTCCTCCTCCTCCATGCCGAGCGAGAGAAGAGAGAGGACCCCCCGGCTCCGAAGTGCTCGGCGTCAGTTCGTACTTTCGGTTCTCTAGCTTTATGAAATTAAAACTCATACAGCTAGATAACCAAAGACACAAACTAACCCGTCGTCTCTTAAAGGGGCCGCCTCTCCGGTTACAAACAGAAAGAGAAGAAGAAGAAGATAGAGAGCAAGAGAGAGCCTGCCTGTGGTCACATTGCACTGAGAGCCCCTCACACACACACACACACACACACACACACACACACACACACACACACACAACACAGAGAGAAAGAGAGAGAGCAGCCACAAAGCTGCTCAGCAAAATAAAAGCTTTAATATAATAAATAATTATCTATATATTGATCTTTACATGGAGGTGAAATGAAGCTTAAACACGCAGGTTGCGTTGGATCCCATGACACACACTTACATCTACACACTCTCTCACACACACGTTGATTTAAGAACTACAGGCCAACCATCAAATTCAGCTTTGCTTTACTAGCATCACCATATTTACAGGGCTGCAACTGATGATTATTTTCATTATCGATTAATCAGTCAAGTTGTTTGGTCCATAAATTGTCAGAAAATTGTGAAAAAAGACCAGGGTGACGTCCTCACACCTCTTGTTTTGTCCACAACCCCAAAATATTCAGTTTACTGTCAAGAAACCAAAACATATTCACATCCAAGAGGCTGAAATTCTAGAATGTGGACATTTGTTAAATTAAAAAAAGACTCAGAACAATTCGTCGATGATTCAAATAGTTGGTGATTAATTTAATAGTTCATAACTAATCAATTAATCGACTGATCGCTGCAGCTACGGGTAAAGTTAGAAATTAGAAAGCATAGCTTAGGCCTGCAACTTGTTCTCATTATTGATTGATCTGATGATCAGTTTCTTGTCTAATCAATTAGTTTGGTCCATGAAATGTCAGAAAATGGTGTCCGTGTTTCCCAAAACCAAGGTGATGTCCTCAGATGTCTTGTACTGTCCACAACCCGAGAATATTCAGTTTAATGTCTCAGAAGACTAAAGAAACCAGAAAATATTCACAATTAAGAAGCTGAAATCAGAGAATTTTTACATTTCTTCTTAAAAAATGACTCAAATTGATGATCAAAACAGTCGGCGATTAATTGATAACTAATCGATTAATCAACTAATCACTGCAGCTCTATTAAACACAGTGTTACACAAAGCAGAAAGCATACTGCACAAGTAGGCTATCATCATGACTACTTTGGTGCTTTAGCAGCATTTTATTTTGCAAAGCATCACAAGTGCAAGCAACTACAGGCTTCTGCAACCATTTAATGGTAAATAAACGTCATTTTCAGGAGTCAGAGTTCTCTTTTTGTCAACACTTAAGCCAATGTTCTACCGCATCAGGCCTGAGAAGCAAAGTTCCCATCAAACAGCTTCAGTTTTGTGGCCTCAATAATGTCACGCATAGTTTAAATGTCTGGGAAGCACAAAGGCGCCTGCAACAATCACAGTGATGTGGTTATAAAATACACAACAGCCCTCCTAAAGAGAAATTATGGCTATTCCCAGATCAACTATACCAGTCATATAGGCTAAAGCCAGCAGCATCCCACTTACTTGCACATCAGGCTAACTCCACTCCACTCCAGCCAATATCCTCCAACCAATTTCAATTCCGCCGAAATTTCAGTATTTTCAACAGACTCTGGAACTGATCGCATCCGATGAGACAAGATAAAAGAAAGAACAGAGTATTACGGCTACAAAGTGTCCTATCTCGCTCTCTGTAGACTCGCATGTGCCCTATCCCTCACACACGCGAGCTGCGACTGACAAGTGCAGAGAGTCCACACGGCGAGAGGAGCGAGAGAGAGAGAGAGGAGAGAGAGGGGAGAAACTCCGCCTCACAGAGAGGGAGGGGGTGAAGGAGGGAGAGAGAGAGAGAGAGAGGGAGGAGAGAGAGGCGGGAATCTGAAATCATTAAAGCCGATTTGGAAATGAACGCAGGTGTGTGTCAATCAGGAGTTTATTCCCTCAATTATCCTCATCAGTAAAATACAGAGAGGTGCGTGCGTAAAAATGTTCCAAAAAGCAAATGGAGATTGGTGGCGCGAACGGAGCTGCAGGTCAAACGGGACATTTTTGAGAGCAATTGCTGGGTTTATGAGAAATTAATTAGACTTTTTAAAACTTCTAATTTATTTTTAGACGAGATTTCAATATTTACAGAAGATTTCGCGCTCTTTTTTTTAATTAAATAAGCTTTATAATCCTGTGTAATGGACGGACAAACTTCACAAATTCCCTTTAATTCTCAGCAATATTCTGCAGCAACAAATAATCTTCAAAGCCCTTCTTTTGATTAGAGCATAAATGTTATTAGTAACTATTAGCCATATAAGCTGCAACTAATTTCCATTTAGGACTAGGCTATATAATAACAGTGTTGCTTATATTTATATCTTTTTTTTAATTTATATGCAAGAAGGACTTAGCTGCAGTACCCTGCATGCTGTCACTCTTACTCTCGGTTTAATATATTTATATACATAGTGTTGTTTTGCTCCATATGCAAAAGGACTGACAAAAAGTGCAATACCCTGTACACATCTGTCACTCCTACTCCTGCACAAATCCTCATTTTACTGTTTATATAGCTTTAGTTTTAGTATGAAGTTAGTATAGATAAGCATAGATTTTTTTCTAATTTATTGTTTTATTTAAATCAATGTATCTTAACTTATCTTAACTTAGTGCTCTTAATGCTGAGCTGACTTGTTGTTCACATGTCATTGTACCGCTGACCCTGTTAACCTATGACCAATAAAACCGAACTTGAACTTGACTTCTATCAGATAATTTAAAACAAAAAGGGAAAACGCAAAAAAAAACCCCACAACTCTTAAAAAAGACTTTAAAAGATGAAAGTTAATTAAGATATCTGCGCAGTCAGCTCTTTCTGTCGCGCACATGTTATAAAAAGCCAAACATATGACAGATTAAATACATTTAATGGGAACAGTAGCGAAATAAGGGCAGTTATCTGCCCTACATTCACACTACTGGTTCGTGTAACCTGATTATAGCTGATATGGATTATTTCCCTATTGTGACATAATTAAAAAATATTAGGCTTGTTAGAGCATCTAAACAAAACCTTTAAGAGTATCGTCTAATCAACGCTGTTTCCTGGATGCAGAGACTCCAGAGGAGGAGAAAACGTACCAAGAGCTTTTGTTTTTTAAATTCTAATAGGTTTATATAAATATATATGTAAACTGGCTTTTCATGCAGCGAGCAGAGGAATTCAGGGTTTCCGTCCCTGGTGCAGAAAAAGGCCCACGCCTGGCCAAACCCTGATAGCATATTCAGGCAATATGCAGCCTTATCGATAGTGATATTATGATATGAGTGATAATCTGGGCTGAGGAGATGAGATAGTGCGCGCGATAACAATCACAGCCTGTGATAAAAGAAGAAGAAACCAGTGCCAGCAGAGACACGAACCCGAGGAGCAAGTTGCAATCTTAAAGTTTGAAAGGATATTTAAAATCTGTGTGTGTGTGTGTGTGTGTGTGTGTGTGTGTGTGTGTGTGTGTGTGCAGGTAAACCAATAAAGAGCAGGGAGCTACACTCTCAGTCCGGGTTTCTTCCAAACGAAGCTTGCATCAGATAGCAGTTACATATCTGATTATTGCGCATGGGCAATCTGTTAGTATCATGGGGGTGCAGCTCTGCTGTCAGCAGGCTGCAGCACACACACACGCAGCACGCACGCACGCACGCACACACACACACACACACACACACACACACACACACACACAGGTCCTACAGGCTCTACTGTATGCGTCCTGTTCTACTGAGCATCATTTATAAGCAGATGTAATCAGCTGTGGCCTCTGCTGCCGTCAGCCTGTAATTGAACCTGGACCGCATTGTGCCACAGTCGGCTCGGTTTAAGAAGAGCGGGAAGGCCCACACTGTTCTTTAAAAATTAAAAAAAAATCATTGTTGCTACATTAGCATGAGAGCGGTGCTCATTTTGATTGGATGCACAATCCTCATTGCTCCTGAGCATGCGCAACCAGGGCGTTAGAGTGCACGTGCATCCCTGTATTGTAGCCAGAGATGGAAAAAGTACACTCAGATCTTAGTATTACCACAGTGTAAAAATACTCTGTTACAACTAAAAGTATTCCATTCAAAAATACATAATGAAAGTATACTTAAAGTACCAGAAGTAAAAGTACTCATTGTGCAGCATCATATGCATTTTATTACTGGAATATAATTAGTGATGCATCAGCGTGTTAAGCTCTTAAATGTTGCAGCTGGTAAAGATGGAGCCAAGTTCAGCTACTTCACACCCTGCTGGGTAGATTTATCTATAATAATGCACCATGTTTTAGTAGTTTATTTATATTTTATATTACTAATCCTAATCAGTAAGTAGGAGTTAAAGTTATTAAATAAATGTAGTGGAGTAAAAAGTACAATATTGGCTACCAAAGTTTTGTGGAGTATAAAGTAGCAAACAATGGAAATACTGAAGTACTATAACGGTGTAAAAATACTCTACAAATAAAAGTCCTGCATTCAAAATCTTACCTCAAAGTATGAAAGTATTATAAATAAAATACTTCAAATAAATTAATATGGTGGAGTAAAAAAGTACAATATTGTCTTCTAAAATTTAGTGGAGTAGAGGTTTTAAGTAGAAAAAGGATGGAATACTCAAGCAAAGCACAAGTAGCTCAGAACTGTATCTATACAGCCAACAGTACTAGAGGAGGTGTACTTAGTTACTTTCCACCACTGTTATACAGTAAATGTTCCTGCAACTTGTCACACACTGTAAAAAAAAAAAAAAAACATACAGAAATTTAGTGGATTAAACTTATATTTCTCCCAAACATGTTTTTTTTTATTCAAGTTATTTAAACTTAAAATTTCTAGTATTTATTTTCAGAACACTTCAGAGCTCATAAACATGAATTCTTATAAGCTGAAGTTCAATCAACTCATTAAATTCAGTTTTTAAGGAAACATGATCAGTATATTAGCTGTTAATATCTTGAGCGTTTTCTCAAGTGCAACTGAATTCATATCAAGTTTATTTAACAAGAAAAGTTTGCCTTGACTCATTATAAAATTACCTCAACTTGTCTTTTCAAATTCAGTCAAGTCAAAATTTCAAGTCAGCCTGGACTCTAACTTTTTAAAGTTAAAACAAACAGTTTATTTCTACAGTGAATACGCCCACAATCAGACTCATTAACATTATTTAAAATATAAAATATAGGACATTAGACTTAATTTTTCCTACATTTTGTCTCCTGCAGTCGATGAATTTATTGTTTTTATCAATTAAAGTAAATCTTAGCACTGCAGCCCAACCATAAAGCACCTCAGAATACTGTTAATTTTGAGTAAAATTAAAACTACTTTAGACATTTTTGCAGTGGTGGAAAGTACATTTATCCAAGTAGTGCACTTAAGTACAGTTTTAAGGTACTTGTACTTTTACATAAATGTCTCTTGACTGTACACCTCTACCATACTACAGTAGTTAATTTAAAGGGGAATCTTGTACTTTTTACAACAACACAATTTTTTTTATGAAATATAATACTTTTTTTAATAGATTAAACTACTGAGCAGCAGTAGGTCCAAGTTAACAATTTCACACAAAGA
Organism: Lutjanus argentimaculatus; assembly: GCA_034769285.1. Lineage (NCBI taxonomy): Eukaryota > Metazoa > Chordata > Actinopteri > Lutjaniformes > Lutjanidae > Lutjanus > Lutjanus argentimaculatus. The sequence goes on from JAWZSL010000011.1 coordinate 17,567,905, forward strand.
TAAACAAGTAAAGACATGAGCTGTTAAACTAACGGCTACGTTAAAAAAATATTAAACACATTATTTTAATTTCTGAAGATAAACTGCAGTCAACTGTACTGACTGTTTGAAAAATCTGTTTCTGTCGTGTGTGTGTGTGTGTGTGTGTGTGTGTGTGTGTGTGTCCTCAGATGGATTTTCCCACAAACAAGTGACAGGGAAAATTTAACCCCCCACCCCCCTTCTTTCTCACCCCCCCTCCCACCCAAAAAAAAAAAAAAAAAAGAGAAAGAAGTCAACATCAAGTTCAACAACGTGCCGGAGAGAAACATTTACATGACAATCAGGTCTGGGATCCTCGAGGTGCCCCCACCCTGCACACCAGAGTCTGGCGTCAGGCCCCCCCCGCTACACTTTCCCAGGCTCACAACAATATCTCCCTGCTGAACTCTGCACTGCAGCGCTGCCTGGGGCCTCCGCCTCCTCCTCCTCCTCCTCCTCCTCCACCTCCACCACCACCACCTCCTCCTCCTCCTCCTTCTTCTCCACTACTACATGAATACTTCTCACATGAGCACATGGCAGCGAGGAGCCTCATTAAATATTCCGGAGTTTGCATCAACTCTAATGGAGGCTAACTGACATTCTTGCCTGCATGAGGAGGAGAATTAGACTGAAGTTTGTTGAGATTTGTCTGATCATTTGAAGTGAGTCAAGAGGCCTTGTTACAATTTACAGTATTTTTAAAATATGATATGGTTTTACTGTAATATTCAAGTTAGAATTTGCTTGTAGTTCTGATCTGATATTTGCGCCGATAATTGCTAGAATAAAATGATTTTTAGAGAGATTTTTAGGCTTTAAGCTTTAATATAATTGTTAGTTTTTCCTATCTGCTCTAATAACGTAACACACACCCAAATATGTTCTTCACTTATTCAGTTAGAGATATTATAAAATAGGACACTATAAAATTAAAATAGATATACAGATACAGTAGACAGAGGATGTTCTTCATAATATTTGCTTATCGTTTTTATCCTTTCATTCATGTTTTTATCCGGTATTTTGTCTATTGCTGCTGGTCTCTAGGAATTATCAAAAATGTCGTTGTATGTCCACAATTATAAAAGTGTCTCATGTCTTATGTTATAAATAATTAAAGCCAAATTAACGTGCACCATGTTGCACATATATTCATGCCAAAATATACTTACAATTTACTTGATTTCAATCCAAAAAATTAGGTCCATTTAGATTCTCTGGCTTTTGAAAAATACATCATTTAAATAATTAGAATTTGTCCCAAAACACGTCCTTTTACGCACTCCATCCAGATGAACTGGGCTCGATATTCAGAGAGGAGAGAGAGAGATCTACCCCCCGTCCTGCATGGCCAAAGTGCACCGTAACGCCTGTTGTTGGAGGGTGTTTTCCCTCAGATCTGTAATGTATTATACCTGCTGCATTAACGCGAAGAAGCTTGTCATATATTTGTATAAAAAAATCCTCTCTTACCGGATAAAAAGGCGGGTCAGAAGACGGGAGTGTGAGAGGAGCAGCGGCAGCAGACAGCGAGAGAGAGGCGAGAGGGAGATGATGGATGATGATGATGGTGATGATGATGAGGTGGAGGAGGTAGAGGAGGAGGAGGAGGAGGAGGAGGAGGAGGAGGAGGAGGAGGGAACAGAGCCGGCTCAGGGGCCTATCAAATTTGTTAAACGGGCCCGATGATTTTTGGGGGGAATAAACGGGGAATATAAAACAGCCCGCAAGTCGGTTGCTGCTTTTATTTTGAAATCAGACGCGATAAAATCCTGCTGCTGTACGTGACTTATCAGACCCACAAATATGTGAATGTTAAATAAAAAGTGTAAAAAAAAAAAAGAAGTATAACCTTGAGGTCAACATCTAGAGAAAAATAACCATCAATTTAATACCTATATTTAATATTTTGTTAATCAGAAAAACTTTTTTAAAACTTTTATTAAAATGTAAATATTCCAGAATTCAAACTTGTCTGTTTTTACCTCATTTACATAATGTACAGTTTGATTTATTGATTCACATTATTTGGTGATTTTTTATGCGCATTTCTACGGGAGATACCACTCTTTAAGGTCGAGCTGTTGCCCACCATTATTCAGGATCAATCGCTCCAATCACTCTCAATATTCCTATTCACAAATCGATACACTCAAAGTAAAGAAAGGCTAAAAATCGCAAACTGTTGTTGGATTGTTTCAGGATTATTTATGGGACAAAGATGCTACAGGCTGTGATAAAAAATAATCCAAGGAGGCACTACATGATATACTGTATGTGGCTACTTTACAATAATGCATGCTGGGTATTTATTTACAGCCTGTTTATGATCGACCTGTAACTGACAAGCTTAATATTTGGAATAATAAATGCAGCAGATATTATTGGCTGCTGCTCGCCTGCAAACAGACAAGCAGCCACAGGAGCAGGAGAAATGAAATTTAACATCTTAAAAATAAATAAATAAATAAATTAAATAAATAAATAAATAAACAAAAAACGACGAGCTGCTGCAAGCCTCGATTTTTAAAAGGCACATGAAGAAATAGAGTATTTTACCCAGTAAAAGGCTCCTGCTGCTGCAGGAGGAAACAGCGACACACTTTGGTGAGAAGGAAACAGGATCACCTCGTCAAAGCTGTTCACTGTAGTGACAATATCATTTAGTTTTATAAGATATTTACTGCATAAAGCTTGCGTGTGTTTGCACAGAGACAAAAAAAAAATAAATAAATAAAATAAAAAGAAATAAAAGAAAGTGAGAAACCTAAAACTCCTTCTGGTGCAGACAAAGTCTAACTCAAACATTAAATAAAAACGTATTATATTCTGGAATTTAACAGACATTCATCTTCATGTAGTACAATTATATTTAAGCATGAAAATGTTTCTTGTTTAGTTTATAGACCGTTAGGAAAATAATGGTGTTAAGAAATTAAAGCCACAATCAGAGAGCAGCTTTACTGTATTTGTATGAAGAATGAGGGAGAAATGTGTCAGATAAATTTACATTATGTAACATTAAAACACTGTTTTATATATTATATAGTATATATTTTATTTATTTTATTTTATTTTTTATCAGATAAGTTAACATGTTGAAAGTGACAATAAAAGGTTAAAAGGTTAAAAGACTCACTTGAACAAAGGTTGAAATACTTTCTGCTACCAATGTTCATTATTATTATTATTATTATTATTATTTATTATTATTATTATTATTTTATTATTACTTTGCATGAACATACAACACGCACTGATAAAATCTAGATAAGATGATTTTTAAATCACACAGAAAATTATGTATTTCTAATCTTCCTCCTAATTATTTATAACAGGAATATCACCAGTCTACAATAGATTATATTAATAACTTAAAAATTGAATATTTGAATCATGTTTGAAATCATTTTTTTCCTTTTTCAGTGTCTGTTAGGCTGACATATTATTTTACATTCATCATATTCTTTTTTGTTGTAATTTTAAAAGGTATAATTTCCTATTATTACCTATCATTACCAAATGTCTCTGTGCCAACCATGAAATTTAAACTGTTACATTTTTACATGTTTGTCTGATTGAAAACTCTCTACCTGTAAAATCCTATATCAAAACCACCATTCTAGTCATTCAGCTGACATTTTAAATTAACAGCTGTTAAATACTTTATGTTTGTTTTTGATATTTATTTAAATAAATATTTTTACAATAACCTGTGAAATTTCTTGTTGCATGTTTAGTAGCAGATATCTTTACAAAATCTGCATGTTCTGATTTATTTTGCATTTAGAGCCTATTATAAATGTTATCAGACAAGTTCTTCAGATCATATTCTATAATACCAGCTTTTATTTTAGTGCAGAAGAAAGAAATTAAAGTGTATCTGACAGTGTGTTGCATATGTTCCCTAAAACACTTGTAGGTTCATTTAGAATAAATTTTGAATCCATGATCTTTAGTTGTTTTCTGCACGTTTATGAAGAAAATAATTTACTTTCTGAGCTTTTTTTTTTAAAAATGATTTTCTCACTCACAAAGAAACAAAGCAGAAACATTTATAGATATTTTATGTTCCAACTTCTAAATATGTGAGATAAAGTTGAAGGTTGTTCTAAAACACAGATGTGAACTGTGTTATGTAAAATTAGACACTTTAATTAAGCAAATACTGAGAAAAAATCTAATTTTCGCTCATCATTATCGTTGTAAATTTGATGGTGTTTTGTTTGTTTTTCATCTGCTTTTTGAAATAAAGGTCACAGAAGACAGAAACATATAAATGTTGTACTTCTTTGTGTTCTTATGGGCCGTGTCTCTTTTATAAACTGTCTGCAAACAGAATTTGTTAATGTTTCATGTTTAAACTCACAGCCTTCATATTTGACCCAATGCATTCAGCAAGATGCAGCATTAGGATCAAATCTGGCCTGTAGAAAGATTTAATTAAGTCTTCTAAAATGTGGATGTGTTATTTAAAAAATATTATCTTCTATTCTGATATCAACTAACGAGCATTTTACCATTAAAATCCTGTTTGTGCATTTATTGTAAACTGGATTGTAGGTTCGTGTGGTGCAAATCAATAACAGTTTAATTCAATCAATAAAATTGTACTGTTGGATTTTTTAAAGACAGAGACAGAAACTTAAATACAACATTTAAAATAGATTAATAAAATATTTCTGAATCTGGCCACACTGTTTATAATTTACATGAATTAAATATGGGCTAATTTTAAAAGAAGGAAATTATATGCTCTATTACAACACACAGCTTCTCAAATTTGTGCAAAGGCAATACTGAGAAGTAGGCTATAGTAAAAAAAAAAAAGAAGAAGAAGAAGAAGAAGAAGTTATGGCCTGAGACCAAAATTGTCACATTTACACTGTAAATTCATACTTTCAACAAATAGACAAGAATATACAGACTTAATGCCACGTGTGTATTCAAAGTATCATGTAGGTCTACAGTTTATCTGCAGGAGATGGTTGGTGGTGAACAAAATAATAACCTTAAGACTCACAAGAGTCGTTTTAATTATTCTCATTGGCCATATTACTTCTATCCAGTGATCACTGAAATGTACGAATATATCCAACAAATAGGCTACATTTCAGTAAAAAAAAGAATAGCCTATAATTAAAAAAAATAATAAAGTTTTGGTTATGAGTGCTTCCTGGACTCAAATTGAGTTTGTTTAAGGTGCTCTGTGGATAAGGGATACACGTTTAAATAAAATACAACCACACACACACACACACACACACACACACACACACACACACACACACAAAAACTAACTATAACTACTAAAATAATTCACACGCGTTTGTTTTTCCTGCAGTGATCTTAAAAACTTTTTGAAGGACATTTTTAAGGTTCAACATGACCGACAATGATATATTTCAGCTGTTTTAAAAGAGAGTTGTGATTTCGATATAATTTAAATAGAATTTATTTGACAACGAAGAAATGTCATTCTTAATTGATGCGACAAAAAAAAAAGCCATTATGGTAAAACTTAAAAAATATGCAGCCTTCGTGAAAACTGACCGCGTAAAATAAAACTTTTCAACAAGGGCACTACTGAAGCTACAAGGAGTTTTTAACCGGTTATGAAACGTCTCGGTTTAGTTCTGATACACAAACAAACGAAACCATCGACGAGAAGAATATTTCTACAGTATTTTTTAAAGTGTGCCACCGGGTCGGAGTCTCTGAAATCAGATGCAACGACCCTGGCTTTAAAATTTTCCAGACAAAGTTACACATTAGCCAGTAAAAATGAAGCAGGGGGGGAATTTATGTGGATAGTAAGAATTATTCGCAATCATATTATTTTTGACGAGCGTTTTGTGGTTATTACAGTAGAAACAGGACCCTCCAAAATCAACACAATATGAAAGTTCCTCGCTTTAACTTTACTTCTGCCAAACAACACACAGAAAATCAGCCGTTTTGTTTACAACATTAACATCATTTTTTCATTAGAGAGGAGTGACGCTGCAGAACAAACAGTTTAATGTGTAAACTCATAATAAAGAGAATAAAGTTCTTACCGCTGCAGGGCTGCAGGGACCTGTTAGTTCCTCCTCAGCGTGTCTGCTGTGAAAGAGGGAGAGCAGCTCGAGCCCGGTGCCTTAATTTGAGGCAGGCTGGGTTTTATGATAATCAGAGCTGACACCGACCTGTGCGCCATCAATAGACGAGGGCGCCCTCCACCCCGCGTTCCCACGAGCCGCATTCCTGCGGTCAAGTTCAAGCTCAAAGCGCGCGCGACAGAGAGACAGCATTACCATGCGAGGCGTGCCGCGTGGCTAATTCCAAAAAGGCGCGCGCTCCCCGCCGTGGGAGAGTTCGTCACCTCCGATTCAAAACCAGAGAGAGAGAGAGAGAGAGAGAGGAGAGAGAGAGAGATGGATGGGTAGATAGATGGGCCTCTGTGTGGCTGTCAGCACTGTGAAACAAACAGCCAAAAAGACTGCTGTTGTGTCTTCTATTACAAAGGTAAACAAGTAAATAAATACAAAAAACATTCGATTTAATTTTCAAAGTTTTTCCTCAAACGAAAAATTAAAATGTCAATTAAATAGAAAATTGTATCTCTTTTTGTGTCTCTATTAAATTTATTAGGCTACATATCTTTTCTTTTGACAACCAGGGCCTGACAGATACTGGATTTTTGGGGCTGATCCAGGTATTAGAGAGTAAAAAAAAAATGAAGATATCTATATCAGCCCACATTCTTTACACAGAATATAATGTACAGCATATAGAATATCTAAATAAATACACAGTTTTTGCAGAAGTAAACTTTCACTTGTGTTTTTAATCATTCTAAACAACTATAGGCTAAATTTAAAAAAAAAAACACAAATAGAGCGAAATATATGGGTAAATATTAAGGCAGAATCAGTATGATTTGTCCAAGTGTTTGTAAATGCACCACAAAAAGTAAAGTATGTAACAGGCTGTCATAGATCCTGAACAGAACTTAAATAATGAGAAAATAATGAAATACAGGCAGATGCAGCCACAACCACACACTTTATATTTGTGTAAGTCTATACACAAGTCTTTTAGGAAAATGTTGCATATCAATTCTTTAAGAAAGAGGATCAAGTACACACAGACTACTATCAATAAAACTAACAAATAAAAACAATCTGCATTATATTCTGATAAATAAGGCACATTCATATAGACAGATAGAGCTGTGATAGGACAATATTGGGCAGACTCACTGATCACAATGGGCCCAAATATGTACAAAAAAGAATAATAGATAAAACTATGTATGTTCATATAATGGTTATTAAATATGGTGAAAATGTTAAGAATGATCATAAAAGGGACAGCCCGTCCCCCAAATTAAAAATACACATTTTCCCTCTGGCCTGTTGTGCTGTTGAGTTACCTAGTTCTCGAGATATCGACTGTACAGACGTCTGCCTTCTCTCAATATAATAAGTCTAAATGGCACAAGTCCTGTTCTGGTCAAAGTACCAAAACAAAACAAAACAAGCAAGCAAACAAAAAACATTTGAAAACTTCTTTCCAAAAAAACACGACCAGTTGCTCAAAATAATCCACAGACCTTGTTGTGAGCAGTTTCATGTAGGAACTACTTTCTCTCTTCTTCTTTCTCAAGAGTAGAAAGTAACTGCTCACAACAAAAGGTCCATTTATTATTTATTATCTCGAGTAACCGGGTCATGATTTTTGGAAAGAGACGCTGGTGCTGAATCAAATGTTTTTTGTTTGTTTTTTTTCTTGGTGCTTCGGAGCAACACAGGACTTGTGCCATTTAGTCCCATTATATTGGAGAGAGGGCAGACATACTCCTCAGCTGATATCTCCAAAACTCTGCAACTCACATCAAAAACATCTAGATGGATAATTAGCACTACAGGCCAGGGGAAATATGTATTTTGTATTTTGGGATTAACTGTCCTTTAATGTTGTATATTTTGGCACAAGCTACACAATTTGTTATTGCTTTTTTTATTTGAACGGGACAAAAATCCTGAAAACATTTGAAGGCCTGGAGGACAGTGGTGGAAGTACTCAGAGAGAAGTAATATCACAGCGTAAAAATTATCTTACAAGTAAAAGTCCTGCATTCAAAATCTTATTTAAGTAAAAATACAAGAGTATTATAATACTTTAATACTTTAGCATTATGCAGAATGGCCAGTTTCAGAATCATATGTGTTATATTACTGGATTATAATCAGTGATGCATTATTGTGTTCATCTTTTTAATGTTGCAGCTGGTAAAGGTGGAGTTAGTGCTGGGTAGATTCATCTGTAATAATACATCATTTTTATATATTTATATATATTTTTTTAATATTTTGAATCTGCAAAGTAACTTATTAAAGTTATCAAATACATTTAGTGGAGTAAAAAAGTACAATATTTATATATTTATATCAGAGATGTAGTGAAGTTTAAGTATAAAGTAGCATAAAATAGAAATACTGAAGTAAACCCTCAGATAATGTCACTGTTATGTTTATAAAAACAGATTATATTCAGTAATGTGTATGGGCTGTTGAATGTGTGGGTACATTTGCTTTAACCTCCACTGGCAAGAAATCAGATGTGATGCAAGATAGAATTTCTTTTGAGGACAGAAAAGTTAAAGTTTAGGATTTGTCAGGTGCTGTTTGTAAATGCACCAGAAAGAAAGTGAGTCTCAATTTAAGGTGTCCTGAACACAACAAAGTGATGATAGAGAGAAGGTCTGGGCATCATTTAAAAAATGATGATACCAGTACCCTTAAAGTGATACCAATACCAGTGCAGTACTTCTTCTTCATGAAGGACACTTACAGTGTTTGGCTGTGAACAAAACCGTATAGATTGTCATATTTTTCCAGGTCTGTGTACAAAAAGGATCAGTTGGAGGTATCGTTTGACTGGAGAAGTTTCGATACTGAAGTTTCAGTACAGGGTTATTTCAATCAATATAATAGAGAGGGATTATTTTTAGTGATTTAAAGTCTAGACATTGCTTTTGAGGAAAATTCTGCATAGCGTGCTTTTAAAGTTGAAGAGTTTTGTTTGTAAAAGGCAGGAACACTGTGTGAGGACTGTTAGAGCTGAGGAAGAATAAAAGAAATAAACCTTTTTCATAATAATTGAGTGTTCACTTTAATATAAGGGCAGAAGATATTAGAAAAGGGGGAAGGTGCAAGGCTTTCTTCAGGCACACTTGCACCAAGCCAAGGATAAAGTTACAAAGCTTTTATTAGTCAGGGCATATCGAGATTAAAAATCACAAAACAAGGACATCGACTGGGTTCGACTAACAGTGGGTCTTCTTCAGGGCGTAGCTGGGAAGAAACTTGCTCTCTCATCAAGACCTGGTTACACCAAAGCATCAAATCCAAGAGGTCCCTCTTAGATCTGAAATAATGTTCAGATGCTCAAAGACAGTTTTGTTCAGTTTTCTAAATCATACGTTTCACACTTACATTTATGATGAGGAGTTATACACTTGGAAACTTACACATGGCTCCTTTCTTTCACTTAAACCTTTGTAATGATGCTATATTTTTACATCCACAGTCACATATGATCCTTGAAATAATTTGCACCATCTGACTTTAAGTTAATTCACACGCACACAAAATAAGAGCATGTGTTTTTCATGCATTTCAAACTGCTTGCTAAGCTTTGCATCTCTGCCAGTTTGTACGTAATTTATGTGGTTATATTTTAAACCATTCATATAAAATTTGTGTGAATCAGCTTCATGATTATTCTCCATGCAGCTCTTTCAGCCGTGCAGGACCAGATGACATTAGCAGCAGCTCAGTGTGAATTCAGTGTCCGAGGCAGAAGATTCCCACACGTATGTGACTGCGTGTAAGTGTTCATGTGTCTAGCCAGAGTATAATTGGCCGGCTTGGTCCCAGACGGCCCCGTCCCACCTCCCCATGTTCCTGCATTTTGAGGTCCCATAAAACAGTGTCTGGCTCGCTGATCCCACGACCCCTGAGGGAATAAAACTCCTCACTCATGATTTGGATGGTTTAGTTCTGTCTGTGATCATGAAGTGGAGAGTTTAACATATCAGGAAGAAGTTAGTCCACCATTATCCTTATTTCTCACAGTACGGCAGCGTAAATGACCAGTGTTATTCTAACAGGAAAAGTGTTTTTTCATGTTAAAAAAAATATATTTTCATGTTATTACAACTCTATTAATATATACAAACTTATCATGTTAACGTCACAAGATTTTTTTTTGTCATAACCACATACGTTTACCTTGTTATAACAAGAGAAAAAAAATTCATACCACGATAACTTGTTGTTATAACACAAAATGTTTAATGTTTTGATAACTTTCATTATTATGACATTAAAACAAAAACATTTTCTTGTCATTTACAATATGTGTTAACAATATACTATTTATCTTGTTATAACACAAAAGGTATCATGTTATAATATGATAAACTATTGTTATAACAAAATAACGTATCACATTATAGAATTAAATGTTTTGCACTATAATATGTTATGTAGGAATGATGTATAGTGAGTCACTGTACATTATCCCGCTTATTACTCAGCTATTTACTAAAGAAATCGATAATTTGGCACAAAATATTAATTTAAAAATTATTTAATTGCTCCTCCGTTGGCTATTATAAGAGCTGCATCCATAGCAACGGTCTGTTCTTCGTAGCAACGGTCTGTAATTCAGAAATAACAGACAATGAAGTGGTTTAACTGGCAAATCACAATCCAGTATTTAACAAAGCCATGTAATAATACATTATAACACGAAACTTTTCATGTTATAACAACATAAATAGTATACAAAGCATTAATAGTATATAATGCTATCAGTTTGTATGTTGTAACAACATAAAAATATTTTCTTATAACAAACTTTTCACACTATAATGTGATTCTGATCTGTTTTTCTTTATCTGACGTGGCAACAAAAAGCTGCCGTTCTCTAATTTATAATCTTCTTTCATAATATTTTGTCGTTTTTAAAAAGTATTCAAGATTCAAATCTGCAGTTTAAGCCTGTAACTGTGGTTGTCTCACTCCTGCAGTTAAAACCAGAAACAAACTGAAACGACCAACTGACCCTCTGGTCCACCATGTAGCTTTGCTTTTGTTCCACATTTACAAGCCCATATACTTTTTCACTGGCCTCCGTTTTACAGACCTCTCCAGTTTGGCTTTAAAGCCTGAAGAACCCCATAAAGACACTTTACTAACAGCTCTCAGTGGTCCTGCAAACAGAAACAGATTCATCAGCACCAAGGGGAAAACATCTTATTATGTAATGACCACATAGAGGGCTGGCCAGGTCAGAGGTCAGCCGAACCCCTGACCCCTCTGAGCCGCGGAGCGTGCCGGTGACCACGGGGCTGTTGATGAACTCGTGGACTCGGGGACAGTGCATTTGGGTGACCTTTGGTGTCACTCGCCGGACAGCAGACGGATGTGTCTTTAACCCAGTCAGCACTGATCAGTTGACCCGTGGAGGCGGGAAACCACAGGGTCAATGTCGTCTCAGTGGATCATTGGATCTGATCAAAACCAGCTCATGAGGCAAGAAAACCAGATGGACAATAATGACTTCTGTCAGAGGAAAAAAACAAACTGCAAGAACAGACTGTTACACTTTATTTTAAACCCCCATTTATAGCAGTGTATGCACACTTCATAAATAACCTAATATAATGTACTTTTATAATCTGTAAAACCTCCTATGTATACACAAGTAATGAATTATTGTAACACAGCTGTAATCTTATGAACAAGCCTTACAGTGTGTTATAAAGCAGGGGTTCCCAAACTTTTCCCCACAATAGTTGTACATTAGCCCACAGACCCTCAATATTTGGGTTTGACTATGGCAATAAGTGTTCATAGTCAATCAGTGATCAAACTAGTATCACTATAAATTACAATCCATCAAAACAGCCAACCTTCTTTCCTTATTGCTCCAGCTTCCAAAAAATCTTATAAAAGTTAAAATATTCTACTTCCTCGTTTTTCTGGGGACCCCCGAAAACTGAACTCTGTTGGTGCCTGGACCCCAGTATTATAAAATATTTACAAACTGCTTATATAGATGCACATCTCCTTTACAGGCGGCTTTAAATGTGTTCTAAAGTGTTTTCAAAACTCTTAATGTAGAGGTAGTTTGAAAAAAAATGGTTCACTTCCTGGATTTCTTCCGGAGCTTTCAGCTGCATCCCATGACCTTCATAAGAGGATGGAGTTTGTTCAGTTACAATTACAGAAGGCTGACACATTATCAAAATTCACTAACTGATTATCACGATATCTCTGGAAAATTTGGGTGAAAAAAGCTTTTTTTTTATTGTTACAAATCACACTCAAAATACGAGTGAAGTGAGGTGGAGAGACTCTGTAACCACAAACTGCACAAAAGCTACAAAAAGTGCGTTTTACACTTAATGGACAGTGAAAAAGGTGTGTGTTTGTGTGAGGGGTCGTTTGGGAAGGGAGACAAAATGAGAACGAAAAGAAACAGAGATGGTTTAAGAGCGTACAGTATAAAGGCACTGGATTATTTACACAATAGTTATTGTATCTGTATTATTCATGAGACATCAGCATTTAATTTTTTAAAATATTACAGTTATGTCACCAATTTCAGCATCATCAATAACTATATGAAAAATCCCAATTGTAAGCACATGTAAGCACAGTATAACGCATTAAAACACTTTATTTGTTTCATTTGGGGTAGAGCATGTTAATAAACATCAGCATAGAAATGCACGATGTAAACAAGCCAGACTTTAGCAAGAATGCTAATTTACATCCATAGCAGGTAACAAAAACAGGAACATTACAAGTGACAATATACAAATACACAACACAAATAGAGACAAAGAGTACAGTTATTGATAAATACATTCATAAACACTTTGAAAATGTCCATATGTCTGCTTAAAACTACACTGTAGTGTCTTATAATAACTGGAAGTTAAAATAAAATGTTACTGAACATAGTTTTCCAGCCTTTTCTTAATTTAAAATGCTTTTCTTTGGTGCAATAATGAATCAAATGCAAGTGAAATGATCATGTCCGGGGGTCTGATGTGTATCATCAAGGTCTGGTTGTTTTAGCACTTATGGAGATTCCTGATACGGTCCCTCTTTAGGTTGGACGTATGAGAGGATGATGAGACACAATCTCATCCTCAGCCAACCGTGTAAGCCAGACACCCAGTCAGTCAGTGTCACGACAGCATGTCAGCGAGAAGAACACTGACTTAACATATACACTGGAGTAACCAAGGTGACTTTAAATATGATTTAACATATAGAAATGATTTCATGGGAGCTTCAGTGTTGAAAATCTAATGAAAATCTGATTTATTTAGTTTCAGTTTGACTTTTGTATAATCAACACATTTTTCTCCATGATCAAGCTGATCTTGAGTGAAAAAAAAATCCTTTTTATATTTTGCCACTGCAGGATGGTCTTCAGCAGGACTGGGCAGACACTGGTGGGCAAGCATTACCCACCCCCAACCCACCATACACACACACACAAACACGGTCACAGACACACACCGCAGGGCAGTCATTTTTCACCCGGCCCTATGGGCCTCTGACAGGTCTGGGAGAGGGTCTGCCTCCATGTAAGGCAGACTGGCAGGACTGAACCTCCGTATAGCAACGTTAATTATGGGCATCTGCTCGGACGCCCCAGTCTGGGGGCCTTCCAGGGTCCTTGGCTGTTGCCATAGGGACGGTGGAGAACCGTTGGTGGTTTGGGGGGCAGACAGAGACCCCGTTATTCTCCTGAGGGGTGGCCAGACATGACCCCCCACGACTCGCCCCTTTTGATTTGGGTGGGAAACAGCGAGCAGCCAGCCAGGAGAGAGACACATCATTCCAGGTTCATTCTGCGGACGGTGGGTGCAGATCCTGTGGAAAATTTGGATTTTGGTGCAAGAAACTGTATCATTGTATGAGCACTGGTCCCTGTTTCATGACTCTCAAATGTGTTCATTTTTAAATTAGAGTTTTTTAGATTAAGATTTGCAGTTAACTTTATTTAGATTTATTTAAATTAAGTGGTTAATTGTATACTATTTACATAGGTGAGAAAAAAAAACAAGAAAAGGGTAAATAAATTATAAATACTAACATACTAAATTAGAACACACAGACACACACACAGACACACTGACGCCTGAACTCGCTTTATTCCCACTTTGCATATATTAGCCAGTGTCTGTGTTCTGAAATGCATTGTTGTGTTTTCCCACACCTCCCTATTTGATGTCTCTTTTGTCACTGTGAATAAAAGAAGATTGATGAATGGGAGGTGGAGGACTGCAGCCCCGTCTGAGGGGGAGACTGAGAGACCCTCCTGAGGAGGCGGCTACAGAGGCTGCAGGTGACCCCTGCAGGACAAAATGTGAACAGCACAAAAAAACTCAAAGATGATGATGATTTCAGCTCTTACTGGAATCTGGGGCTCTTATTTGTGACTTTGAGCCTCATTTGTAAAAAGGACTTAGAATCAGTTTTGATCTCAAGTATGAGTTAAGCAGAAAACCACATATCCATTATCTATAAAACCTTTCTTTGACATGGAAATGATCATATCTCTAAGCAAAGTCTGGACTTGGCTGAAGTGATTTGACAGTTTGCGACACATGCGCCCAAAAGTGTGATGAACTTTCCATTAGTTTTATGAACAATGTGATGAATAAAAAAAAAAAAAAAAAAAAAAAAAAATCAGTTAAAGATGTGAGAAATTAACAGCGTCTTTGTTTGTCACCCTTTTATTTAGTCCACTGATTAATGTGTGTTGTCTGGCTTCAGTCTTCTCCACCATAACTGTGATGTTGTCTTGCAAAAAGTTTTGCTTTTCTCTTTTGGTCCGTGGCTATTCATGACTAGGACTGGCTCTAGTTCAAAAATTACAAGTACCAATACCAGTACCCTTAAAGTGACACAGACACTAAAAGAGTACTTCATTTAATACCTTTTTAAATTTTCATACTTTTGAACGTTTTGGTAGCACCCTGGCAAGCTGAGCTGGCAACTCTGTTAAATACACCAATGCTCGACTTCACCACCACAGACTGTATGTAGCTGTTGGCTGCAGCTGCAGTGGTGGGTCAATCACATGTCACATTAAACTAAAGAGTGCTTGCAGTGATTGCTGCAAGCAAAACCATACAATTGTCTTTTTTTCTGGATCTGGGCGCCAAAATGTTCCTGAGCAAAACCCTCATTTGTGCAAGCTTTTTTTTTTTTTTCATCAGTTTTAAGTTAATTTGAGATTTATAGATCTCAAGTGCTCAGAACCTGTGTGAGCAAGGTTTTTTATGCTCAGTATATTTTATAAATCAGACTTAAGCACACTTTCAGAAATCTCAGATCTTAAGACTATGTTCATATACAAATCTGAGAACATTTTTATAAATTAGCTCTCTTAAGATGTCATATGTACAGAGGATTTTCACAGAATGTTTAGAATACATGTTAACATACCTGAAACAACAGTTTCCACATGCTTATACTTGGCTTAATGCTTATATTTTATACTAAAAATAGATTTATTTTATTATGATATTTATATAATTCATTCTCACTGATTATCACTAACAGCCAAACAGCATTTTTTTTTTTGCTGTACATCAGAGGTTTTTAAAACCAAAAACCTTTAAAACTACAACATTGTTAAGTAGTTTAGTTTATAATAATTGTAGAAACACTAAATTATTAAATTAAAGGTAAAAATATATTTTTTTTTACTTAAAAGTAAGTTGGCAAAATGTACATGGACCTTCTACAACTCAATAAAATTAATAAAGTGGGGTTATTTGATACTGTAAACTAGAGTTGAAACTTTTTGTGTTCAACTGATTATTGAAAATGGAGATCATTGATAATTAATTAATCATTAATAATTAATCAGATATAAAACACACAACCTTTTCCCCTTTTTTTAGTTTTTATTTAAATAATTCTAGTAGCACATTATTTATGTGAAACATTAATTAATGAAGAACAAACAATTTAAACCCAAGAGAGAAATAAAAGAATAAAGCCCTCGCTCCAAATGGCTGCTCTTGTCTGTCTTTAACTCAGTCAAAACAATGTCAAAAACGGGGCTCAGTTACAGCCATTTCTAGACTAAGAAGGCAATCTAAACCAAACAGTGAGAAAACCTGTCAGTTCTGGAGAACAGGGTCAAATTCTTAACTGATTAATCAATAAATTATAAATTATTAACACCTGACTATAGGCAAGTTGAACATTTAAGGACCAGTGTGTCTGATTTAATGGCATTTCTCTCTCCCTTTCCAAGTGTGAATATCTATGGTGGCTGCAAAACACAGAAGACCCTCCTACAGTCAGTGTTTGGTTTGTCTGTTCTGGGCTACTGTAGATACACTGCCTGGCCAAAAAAAAGTCGCCACCAAAAAAAAAGGTCATACACTCTAATATTTCGTTGGACCGCCTTTAGCTTTGATTACGTCACGCATTCGCTGTGGCATTGTTTCGATAAGCTTCTGCAATGTCACAAGATTTATTTCCATCCAGTGTTGCATTAATTTTTCACCAAGATCTTGCATTGATGATGGTAGAGTCTGACCGCTGCGCAAAGCCTTCTCCAGCACATCCCAAAGATTCTCAATGGGGTTATGGGGTCTGGACTCTGTGGTGGCCAGTCCATGTGTGAAAATGATGTCTCATGCTCCCTGAACCAGTCTTTCACAATTTGAGCCCAATGAATCCTGGCATTGTCATCTTGGAATATGCCCGTGCCATCAGGGAAGAAAAAATCCATTGATGGAATAACCTGGTCATTCAGTATATTCAGGTAGTCAGCTGACCTCATTCTTTGAGCACATACTGTTGCTGAACCTAGACCTGACCAACTGCAGCAACCCCAGATCACAGCACTGCCCCCACAGGCTTGTACAGTAGGCACTAGGCATGATGGGTGCATCACTTCATCTGCCTCTCTTCTTACCCTGATGCGCCCATCACTCTGGAACAGGGTAAATCTGGACTCATCAGACCACATGACCTTCTTCCATTGCTCCAGAGTCCAATCTTTATGCTCCCTAGCAAATTGAAGCCTTTTTTTTTTTCCGGTTAGCCTCACTGATTAGTGGTTTTCTTAAGGCTACACAGCTGTTCAGTCCCAATCCCTTGAGTTCCCTTCGCATTGTGCATGTGGAAATGCTCTTACTTTCACTATTAAACATAGCCCTGAGTTCTACTGTTGTTTTTCTTCGATTTGATCTCACCAAACGTTTAAGTGATCGCTGATCACAATCATTCAGGATTTTTTTCCGGCCACATTTTTTCCTCGAAGACGATGGGTCCCCACTATCCTTCCAGTTTTTAATAATGCGTTGGACAGTTCTTAACCCAATTTTAGTAGTTTCTGCAATCTCCTTACATGTTTTCTCTGCTTGATGCATGCCAATGATTTGACCCTTCTCAAACAGACTAACATCTTTTCCACAACCACGGGATGTGTCTTTCGACATGGTTGTTTAGGAAATGAGAAGCAACCCATTGCACCAGTTGGGGATTTAACCCCAACTGGTGCATAATCGCCCATGCAGTAATTATCCCAATAGAGGCTCATAACCTATTTGCTTAGTTAAATCCAGGTGGCGACTTTTTTTTTTGGCTGGGCAGTGTATAAACGGCTCATTCTACAGTAAAAAAACACGATTCTTATTTTCAGTGAGTACACACTGATGAAAACATGCTCATGAATGTTATATTAAATTTCTGCCATATTCTGCATTAATGAAATCTACATCTACAGAAGAGAAAAAGCATTTGTTTTCTTTGGTTTTCTCTTCATTTTGCAACTTTTATTTGGTGAATTGAACACTTAATTCTCCTTTTTAATCGGACAATAAATTTTCTCCCCTTTCTTCTCCATGTGAAGCTTTTTAAACATCTGTTTTGTCAAGTGCTGCACAGAAAAGTTCACTTGATTGCTGGATTATCAAGCATCATGTGACACCACTTATTTCCACTAGATGGCCCCAGATCTCCACTATCTGAGCAGGTGTAACATCTTCCTGAATGTCCTCCCTTGTCTTGTTCCCTTAAGTGAAGCTTTATTCAGCCCCATGTTCAAGAGGAAATTAAACACTTTGAGAGGAAGAACAGAAGAGAATTTTTTAAAACACACATCAGCAATGAACCTCTTCACCTTCAACACCTCATACCAGAAATTTTCTCAAGGTTTATTTCACATATTGAATTCAGTCCTTGTCACTGGTGTTAGAGAAGTTTCAGAAGCCTTGCTCATCATTTCTGTCTGTCCGCCGGGTCAAACCGACTCAGAGGTGTAATTTACTGGAGCACCGAGGACAAGCAGCAAGCAACTCTGTGTCCTTCAAGAAAGTTTCCCCGAGAACAATTATTAGCACAGAAGTGACAGAAGAGAGTCAAAGAAAATCAGCTGTGAATGTGAGAAACTGAGGTTGCAGTGCAGTGATGAGACCATTAGTGGCACAGAGCTGCAGAGGGTGGAGACAAGAGGGCAGAAGGAGGCGACCTGGTATCAGGACTCAGTGAATGTCATAGTTCAGCTCTCCTGAGGCTGCCCAGGTTTCAATTAGACCGACCTTTTTACCCAGCAGGTTAAAGACCACTGATCAATAAGATTGTTAGTCAGCTATCCAAGTGAGTGTGTGTGTGTACGTGCGTGTGTAGGTATACTTGGGCTTAAAGGAAGAAATCAATAAAATATGGAGAAAAATAAATGTGCGCGCACTGTTCTTTTGCTTTGAGGAATGTGAGGTTCAGTCAAGGGCGATGCGATGCACCGTGCTGTGATTTGCAGCAGTGTGCAGCATGGATATTTCTGCTACTGAAGGATTTACAGGCCCGCCTGCACAATCCTCTCACAACACGTCGCCCTCACCTCGCCAGACAGACAGCAGCAACACAACAGACACAGTCAGAGGAGAGAGATGTTAACAGTCCGGTGGACAAATGAAGGACGACCAGGTTCCTCAGAATGACAATGAGGCATGAAGGGCACATTTTAGATAATGGTGGTGTGTGTGTGTGTTGTGTGTGTGGTGTGTGAGTGTGTGAGAATAAACATTAAACGCATCATACTACTTCTTGCTGAGGTGTCGAGTTGTGTACTTACACTATCCCAAATGTTTCCAATGTTCAAACAGGCACAAATCCACAATGTATTCAAGGCACAGGTGGTTTCATTTGTTCACCTGTCAGTGGTGTCTGGGGAAAAACAGGATATGTGGAGAGCGAGGAATGAAGTTGGCAAGTGTAAATAAACCTAACCTGACTAAAACTTATCATTTTGAATTCATTACCTTGTCTTGTGAGCATGTTTTTGGCCTGGGTCACGTCAGATAAAATTTCATCAGCAATGGTGGTTCTTTAACAATGAAGACAACAACTCCCATGATCCCATGCTACTTCACGACACAATAAAACCGTCTTTTCTTTATGCTTTGATGTGAGAGACTCTCAATTGTGCAAGTTACGTACTGTGCATTTAAATGTAAGGCTATAGCCAGCAGCCTGTTAGCTTAGCTTAGCACAAAGACTGGAAACAGAAGGAAACAGCTAGCCTGCAAGCCTACAAGCACTTCTGAGACTCACTTGTTAATGTGTTACATCTAAATCCAGAGTGTAAAACCAAAAATTTGCTGTTTTACAACCAACATCTTGACCAGTAACTTGTCAGTGTCTCTTGTTGCCTGGCAACGGCTCAAAGTTGAGAACTAGCCTAGCTCAAAGCCCCACGTGCAAAGGCATATTTCCATTTTCACACTTTCAGTATGGATTAAGCAAACAAGATGCAACGTATTAATTAGTGAAGCTCAGAGATTTTGGTTGGCAGATTTTGTTTCCTTTGGACCGAGCCGGGCTAGCTGTTTCCCCCTGTGTCCAGTCTTTGTGCTAAGCTAAATTAACCGTCTGCCTGCAGTAGCTGAATATTTACTGCACAAACATGAAAGTGGTATCAATCTTCCCATTTAACCAAGAAAACACATTGTTTTGTCAGTGTTCTTTAGAATGGCAGTCAAGTAAAGTCACATCAACTTTTATTCTATAGCCCAAAAGTTGTCTCAGAGGGCTTTACGATGTGTACAAACTACAACACCTTATTGTGCAGACACAACAAATCTGGCGATGACGGATCCTGATGTAATGAAACACCCCATGCTCTGGCCAGTGGCAGCTGGGTCTCATTTTCTCATTTTTCAGGTAAACAGTGCACTAAAATATGTTTCGGAAAACATTTTAGGTGAGAAATAGGCAATCGAGTAACAGAATCATGTTTCATGTTTGTTCAGATCTGCCAATTTGACTCTTGGGTGAGTCAGTTAGGTTGCATTGGACTGACCTAATTTGCATAAAGTGGAGGTATAGTCGTGATTATGCAAATACAGGCATGCACTGCAGGCCGGATCTACTCTTTACCATAGAAAATGAATTGGATCCGTTTATTTGGCATATGTCAATGGATTTGGTCTGTCTGCACCATTAGACCCTCAATTCAAGTTGGGAAAGCTCTCCAAAGGAAAACACAGAGGAAACCTCAGAGTGAGGTTTTTTTTGTTTTGTTTTTTTGATGACAACATTTCTGATGCATGCTGTTTACAAAATATACTTGAAGAATGTGGATCCAGGAGGACACGGAACAACTTCAGGTGTTGTTGCCAAGTGGGACCTGAGTCCTGCTCCTCTCCACCATGGAGATCTGGAAGAGGACAGACTACACAAAGAAAGAAAGAAAGAAAGAAAGAAAGAGAAAAGAAGAGAAAGAAAGAAAGAGTGGGGATGAGAAACTAACACAGCTTAACAGGACAACATCGCATGTCTGTGCTTTCCAAAACAAATGACTGCTGAAAAATAGATTTGTTTTAGCTAAAATTACACATTGTTTTTAGTTTAGGGGAGCTTCAGTGTCATGGTTACAACAATAATCATGTGGTCATGCTTTCACATAAAACAAAGCTGACTGTCAGTTTGAAACCTGAAGCAAACTGTGGTCTCTCATTTCACAAAATGTCGAACTGTTCCTTTAAGGATAATCACAGGTTTCCTCTGACATCAGCATGACTACAGTATGCAGCCAGAGCCTGTATGGAATTGTATAGCTCTAATTGGCACTTAAGCAGTCGTGTGCTTTCAAGACGCACAATATTTCCAGTGGAGTTATGTGCTTTAAAAAATATGTTGGATTCACGCTGTGTTAATGTTCTGACAAGCCAAATGTGTTTGTAATTAGGAAAAACAAACAGATGGGCATTTTCATTAGAGGCGTTAAACAAGTGTGTGTGTGTGTGAAAGTGAGAGCGAGAGGGGGAGTTAATTTATGTTTTCAGAGTTAATTTACAGGCTTTGTTAAAAACAAAATGTGATCAACACCACCAACGAAACAGCTTTAAAGCGTCGCTGTGAGGCATTTTTGTTATTCCAAACCATTTATATTTATATATATTGTATATGAGATGCCTTATTTCTCACTGTTTAATGCAGTGAAATTGTCCTTTATATGCAACTTAAATCAGCATGTTGATAGGCCTGCTGTGTAGGATAGTTTAGTCTCTTTATCATTGTAATTTGTCTGATTTGTCTGATTTGTCTGATTTGCCTTTTCACTTGTGGGCTAAACTAACACCACCTTTATTAGAAGGGAAGTGCATAAGACTGTCATTATACTGTCCTTTATGTCTTTATGAAGATTTTATATATTTGTCATTAAGTGTAATTAGTCATTTTCAATGCAAAGTTGACATTGTTGTTGTTGACAAAAATGCCTTTGTTATGACAAATGACATTATCAAGCTTAAAGAAACTGTTTAGCTTTATGTAACACTACAATGAGATCATTATTAGTGTGTCCTGAATATTTTCCTTGACCTTGAGTTGAGTGGTACATTTTGAAAGTGTCATACAGATGTTATTGAGTTTTATTACACTGTGAAATGCTTTTGTAACTTGTAAGCATCATGAATAATTTCCTGGGCTTCAAGTAAAGTGGTACCATTTGGACTTTGGACTCATAAAGATGTCATTAAGAGTTATCTCATGTACAGACAGCAGTTAGCTACTTTACTTGTTGCTAAAGTAGGCTAACTGCTATTTACTGATATCTAGCTGGAGTTAGCTCAGTTAGCTATGGAGCTAGCTGCCTGTCAAACTGGCCACCGTTGGTCTTTCAGGATGTGTACAGTTCTGGTCTGGCCAGAATCTTCAGTTCAGCCAGACAGTTAAATGTTGACAATGCTAGCATGAATGTTGTGTAGACTGGTACTGCACATGTGCAACTCTAAACAGAGAAAAGAAGAAAGTGAGACGTGTCACTTCTTAGTTACTTCAGTCATCAGCTCCTCAAAAAAGATGTTTGTTTCAGATTGTTAGCATGGCTAACTAGCTAACACCAGCTACAGATAACAGCAGACAATGGTTACCCAGCTTTAGCAACAAGTAAACTAGCTGTCTGTCCATCAAGTAACTCTGTAAGCTAAATCATCTTGTTAAATGCTCTGGTGTCAAACTTGCATTATAACATTTAATGACATATTTATGACAAGTCTAAAACGTTCCACTTAACTTGAGGGCAAGAAAATTCTCATTCTCATGGCGGCAAGTGTCAAAAACAACCACATATGACAGTTTAATGAAATGTTAAAACATAAAGATAAACAGTTTATTTAAGTCTGATCATTTCAAGCTGTCATAAGAAAGACATTGACAGGTTATGCTGTCATTATTAATGTCAAGTTGTCATAACTAAGACATCTCAAACAACGTCAGCTTTGCTTTAAAAATGACTTAACTGACAGCATGACACACAATGGTAACAGTCATACACATTCATAAAGACGCCTCATGTTCATGACAGGTGGTTATGACAGTGTAATGACAGTCTTATGCACAGCTCTTTAAATCAAGTGTTACCTGCCATGCGTTTCTGTGTAAAGCATCCCGTGTTTGCAGTGATCGGAAAAAGCTGTGATTCATGTTTTTCGTTTCAACAGGAAGCAGCAGAGAGAAGGCAGATAACACACAGGGACAAGGCATTATGAAAGACTTCACAAGGTGTTTACTCTGTTATGAAATACAGTCCTTGAACATGCTGAGGCGTCATTGGTTGGCAAAAGTGGAGCATGTTTTTTTAGCAGCTTGCTTTCAAGACAGGCTGAAAAAAGAAAAAAAAACCCACACAGATAGAAGACCTGGGTGACGAAACAGGGTTAAAACTGGAGTAAAGTAGGTTAAGGAGTGAGTGTGCAGATCTTCGTGATCATTTAGTCAGATTCCCCTCAGTGTCAGCCCGGCAGAGTGAGGCAATAAGTCTGAAACATACCCTATTATGAGGCCAACTAGGGCAAGTCTTACCTGCAGCGATGAAGAAATAAAGAGTTCACCTACTTGTCTCATTCTTTCATTATGTTACAGTTTCAATCCCCACGTGGAGTTACGATAGAATACAGCTGAGTTACAGGACAGAGGAGTAGAGTGGAGGAGTAGAGTGGAGTAGAGCAGAGTGGAGTGCAGCAGAATAAAATGTTTACCCTCACTGATATAAGTGGAGTGGACATAATAACAGAAACACCTCTTTGTACCACAAAGTACATCCTCCAAAAATGAACATAAAATTGAACGAGCACTTCTCCAAGCAGTTTCAACAATTAGAATCGTGCACCCAGTAGAGTACAGATCCCCACCAGGCAAAATATGGTGAAGCACCTTCTGCAATGGCACCACAACTGCCAGATGTTATTGTGCAGTGCTGTCTTTTTAAGATGCATAAGATGCTGAACTTCTTTATTTGAACTTAATCTATTTAGAACAGTGGTTCTCAACCTTTTTGAGTTGCGACCCTGCAGAATGACAGAGTTGGTTGTTTAGCCTGCATGTCCCAGCAGAAGTTGTGGCTTTTCAGAAGGTTAATGTTTTGGCATAGAGCTGATTAGATCACCTACAGTGACTGAATTTAATTCCAACAAGTAACCACTATCATGTTCAATTTCAGGTTTATAACGAACCAAATTTCACGAAAATCGGCTCAGAATTAAGGGAGTTACAGTCAACTTTGTCACAATCTCTCAATACACATTGTACAGAGCGCTGAAGGGATGATGTGATTTTGTTGGCCAACACAGAAGTTAGAATTGCTGTGGTTCCCTCCACAAAAAGCCAGTGTGATTTTTCCCACTGGATTCTGGATAAGTGCAGAAAAAAAATCTCTGTGGCAAACAAAAGTTTATGATGTTCAGCAAGATAATCTTCACAAGCGAACACCACTTTCATGATTTTTGTGTAAATGCGATTGCCAGATGTAAAAATCTAATGTTAGGCTATAAACAAACTACCCCATGATTGCATGACTTCAACATCACCACCACTAAGTGACAAGTGTTCACTGTAATGATGTTTAATGTCTGCGACAACCGCTGTAGCCTCATTTAGCCACCTGCTAGCAAACGGCTTTTTAAAAACACTCCAGAGCCCCTGCTCAGGAGGGGCACCAAAAGCTGCCTGTGTTTTTCTGAATGAATGAATAAAATAATTTTTCATGTAAAACAACACAAAACAACAACCAAAAAAAAACCAAAAAAACAACCTCTTTTTCTGAATTAATGAGATAATTTTCATGTAAATAACATGGGCTCTGACATACTGGCTTTGGCTCATTCAGTTCGGAAAATCAGCAGACTTTTAAAAAATCTAAATCATGTCTCTCATTCAGAAAAACAGAGCTGATTTCATTAAAATGAAAAATGATCTCATTAAATAGAAAAATGGAGCAAATTTTATTTTCTCAAGTGAATGCAATAAGATGTAAAAAGGTGAAAATATACTGGGAAGTCTTAGTATACCAAATATGAACTTTTACACACTCAAAAAGTGTACGAAGCTCCATCGTAAACTGTCAAAAATACACTTACCTATTGGCTCAAAACTAACTTAAATATCAAAAGACTATGAATAAATTTTGACCTCCAAAGGGTAATTTTGCTGACAAATTATAATCCATTACCGACAGAGCCCCTCTCTCCTGGTGGCCCTGTCTCTCCCGTGGGCCCCAGGGGCCTCTCTCTGGCAGTCAGCGCTCAGAGAAGTTAAAGAAGCATTCGTTGTAGTCGAGTGCAGTTTCCATGAGTGTTCCCAGGCGGTGCTATGGCACTCGTGTGGAAATCAGTAGGTTAAGTGTCGCTGGAGTGGGTGGTGCTGTCTGTAGGAGACAGTGAGTAAGCATCCATCATTTCCTCAGTTGTGGTGGTGGTGGTTCCCCTAGTATGTGGTTCTGCAGCTGGAGGTCAGCACGGCCATCAGCACCATGAAAGGATTGGTCAGGAAGACTTGGTGAACTTGGTGGCATATTGAGGATTTGACACAATAATCTGAAACAGAGAAGAGTGCAAGTTTGAAGAGCATAAACAAAACAGGTGCAGAATTTTGGAAAAACTCTATTCACTGTAAAATAAATCAAACAGGAATTTAGTGGAAACAACTAATCTTTGATCATTAAATAAACAAGTTTTGTACATTCAAGTTAAGAGTTGAGTGAATGTAGCGTACAGAGTTCAACCAACTCATCAAATTGTTTCTAAAGAAACATGATCAACATATTAGCAGACTTCTCAGCATGGATTGTTTGAGAGTTAAAACTCTCCTGAAATCCTTAATTTACAGTTTGAAAAGAACATATTTGATGAAAACTTGCTGTGTGTCTCTAATACAATTCAAGATAAATCTGGTTGCTTGTTTTCACCATAATTGTAGCAACTTCAGGAAACAAAAGAGTCACTGAGAGGCTGAAGTCAGGCCTGGTTACATTGTCTGATGCGCTATTTAAAAAACTTCCTTCCTTGTTTTGAAAAACTCATCCAATTATTATGATGTGCAAAAAAATCATAATCAAAGTGATCACAATGATCACAAAAAAAACTGAGCACACACGCTCGCTTTGTACACAAACAGCAGAAACTGAAGGTTACACACAATGGTTCACATCTACACACAAGCTCACACACTGTTGGTGATGAATAACATCTCATATGAGAGTTTGCAGTGACTCAAAGCAGAAAATGGATCACCAGACACCCAGTGGGAGAGGGATCAATGTCTCAAAACAGGCGGAATGGAAACATTGATTCAACATTTCCTTGATCTAACCAAATAAATCAGCCCAGTAAATCCAGTATGCTTTATGGAAACTTGGTCCCTCTGAGCTAAGCTTTACATTTCAGGATGTGTCTCAGGTGTAGCTTCAGCCTTTGACATTAACTTTGAATGATTCATCATTAGTTGGCCTGCTTGAGAAGGAGGGTGTATGGCTGCTTTGTTCCAAACAGTTTCATCTATGAACTGTGTGTGTGTGTGTAAGAGAGATGTTTTGGATGTGTAGACAACACAGGACATCAGATCCTGTCAGATTTAAACAATCAATCAAGTTACAGATCAGTGCGTAAATGGCACAGTGTCTCTCTGTTACGCGCACACAGCTTCATCCTATTTCACCCACCTGTAATCATCCACTATTAATCAGAGTGTAACGTTTATGACCTGTGGATTAACTGCAGTGTCTCAGAAGCAGAGTGTACATGTGTTCTGAGCCCCCCTATGTAGTCTCATCTTACTATCTGAATAATGCGTCCTTTAAATAGCAGGAAAATACTGTGCCATTGACTTCAGGCCAAGTATTTGTTGGTTAATGGTGCAGACGCTTCCTGCTGCCTCAGGACAGCAATGCACCAGCAATGCGCCTGACCACATCTTATCTTAAGACCAACACAATCATGGGCGCACAGAGGGGTGCAAATACATTTACTACTTACATGATGTGTAACAGGACATTAAGCGAGAAAACGACAACTGTGTTGGTCAGAAAAAATCAATGACAATTTCACTGTGCTGTGGGGAAGATGGAGCCTCACGTGTTTGAGCTGATGTGAAGACGACCAAGGCCATAGCCAGGATTTTAAAAAATATTGAAGTCATGAGTTGTGTACCTCTCAAGTGAGACTCAGAAGAGCATCCTGAGAGTAAGAATGATCACTCGGAAGTAATGTCAGTGCCAACACAGAGATGAAAATTGTATTAGAATCTAACACAAGATAATTCATAAATATGGCCAAAATGGTTTGGTTTCTGTCAAATAAATTGAGCAGAGGAGCACGACTGCAGTATTTTTCAAGTTCAGCCCTGAAATTATCTGACAAGTGTACCAACACTCATTACTCAAGTTCATCCAGACAATTAGCCATCATCTAAAAGTTACACGTGGCATGACAGTGATAAATAAGTGTATAAAACACAGCGGAGCAAAGGGAGAAGCTTTAGCTTAATGCAGAAATGTGACTGTTACAGCCCTAAACCCAAACATAACACCTGCAGGGGATCATATAATCGCTTCTGTGTGTGCGTTAGTGCGTACTTGAGTGTGTGCGTGATCATGAGGAAAAACCTTTTTTATGACTTTTATGCCTTTTATGTCGTCACGGCCTGAGGCTTTATGTTTTCAGGTCATCCCATTCTTGTGAACCTGATATCTCACAAATGCCTTGAAGGCATTTCTTCAAATTTGGCACAAATGTTCACCTGGACTCAAAGATGAGCTGGTAAAGTTTTGGTGGTCAAGGTCAAGGTCATGTTGACCTCACTGAACACATTTTTGGCCATAATTCAACTGTGAGAAACATAACGGGATAAAATGATGAGGTGATGATGTTGTATATCCCAAAGGTCAAAGGTCAACCTCACTGTGACATCATAATATTCATAACTTTAACTTGCAACAGACTAGGTAAGCCTTGTTTTTAGTCAGCAGACGTTACAGGTTATATACGGGGTTTTTCAAAAGAAAAATGTGAATGAAAAATTGTGAATCGCTGCAACCAGGAAAGGTCACTGAGCATACCATCATAAATGTGCATAAAAATATTGTCTAATGGGTCCAGTAGTATGTGAGATTAACTGCAGACAGAATGAATGGAGATAAAAACTGAACATTATAACCTTCATGCAGGTAGGATTTATTAAAGGACTGCTTTAGTTTTAGCCTGGTGCACCTAACTGAGTGTTTTTTATTGCATTTTTTGCCTTTCTTTGATAGAGATAGTAGAGATACAGACAGGAAATGCATAAAGAAAGAGTCTTTATCTCATCCATTCAGCTACCAGACACCGGAGACTTTTAAGTTTTCAGAAAATGTGATATATGTGAAGTTTGAAATAAGAGGCTGTTAGGAGGCAGGATTCACTGGATCCGTTGTTTTAATATGTTTCTACTGAGGTTCCCCAACTTTATGGAAGTGCATACTAAATCGCCTGAGTGCTCCCATAAAGCAGAGTCAAATTAAATCGACTGTTTATCACAACTTTGTTTTTAATTTTGTAGATCTGGCCTGCAGATAGTTGTGGTAAAACTCAAAGTTGAGCTCTGGGAACAAATCAAAAAGAGCTTAAATTAGCTGACAGTTTTGTCAGATTAGCTATATGTATAAGTGACTGGATCCATGATGTTCATAATTACTAATACCACACTGTCACAGGTATACTAGTGCTGTTATTGATTTACTCATTTTGTCTAACCAATAGTAAAAAAAAAATCAAAATCATTCAAAGGAAAAGAAGAAAATCCTCATATTTGTGAGCTGCAACCTTGAAATGCTTGACATTTGTGCTTAAATCTAAGTGACTTTACAGAAAGCTCCTTCTGAATTGTAGTGTGGTGCACTTACAAAGAAGAAGTTAACTCTAAAATGTGACAAGTTGACATTACTTAATTAGCCAGGAAACGGGTTTCTTTGAAAAGGTAAATGGATATAACTTGTAGTCTTAAAAGAGCAATATAAAGCAAGTGCATGAGCAAAATCATGTAATAATTCAATTAATATGATCTATGGTTGCAGGCTGCAGGAGCTCTGCAGGAGCTGCATCTGCAGGATGCATGCA
The DNA here is from genome assembly GCA_034769285.1 of Lutjanus argentimaculatus. NCBI lineage: Eukaryota > Metazoa > Chordata > Actinopteri > Lutjaniformes > Lutjanidae > Lutjanus > Lutjanus argentimaculatus. The sequence continues at coordinate 17,596,904 of JAWZSL010000011.1, forward strand.
ACAGCGTAAATTGACAATAACAAGCTGTTTTTAACTGTCATTTGTCTGTCAATGTAAAGTTAAGCCTGTTATCCTGAAAACAAAAGCCCACTGGTTTGGACTTTGAGTTCAGTGACTTCCTGTCTCACTGCCTGCCAGACTCCTTCAACATATTGCTCAATTTAACCGTTATAAATATCTGCTCCTTTAAAATTATTTATTAATGACTTCTAGTGATTCATTAGGGCACTTAACTCATTCAGAAGATTGAGCAGCTGTCCCAACTTAAAAAAAAAGGCAAGAAAAGTGGCATGAAAAGAAAAGGGTAAAGTGAAATACAAATTCATGCTTCAGTACAGTACTTGAGTAAATGTACTTAGTTACATTCCACCACTAAAGCAGGTGTACAGCAGAGCAGAACAGATCAGTAGAAGTTAGAGCAGAGTTATTACTGCAGAGTGGAGAAGAGTGGAGTACAGCTGAGTACAGTAAAGTTCCAGTAGAGTAGAGTGGAGCCAGGAAGAGTTAAAGCAGAGTGAAGGCTGAGCAGACAGTATATAAGAATACACTGGATGATGTTTTTTCATGTCTGTCATATCTGCAGCGGTGTTAATGAACACATTAAATCTGAGCCGTGTCTCTATATATATGTCTCTATATGTCTGTGTGTGTGTAAAGGATAGTGTAATAGGCGATAGCTCTGACAGCAGAGCTTCTTGTTCTCTGAGCTCTGTGATTTTTTTTTATCTGTCGCTGTGAAGAGAACGACTGCCACAGATACCTGATGAAAGAGCAGGAGCAGGAGAGGAGGAGGAGGAGGAGAGGGACGAAGGCTGAGTGTGACACAGACCACAGATGCTGCACAGGAGAGCTCATTAGAGACACACACGCACACACACACACACAAACATATTTCAGTCATACCTACACACCCCAGTTATGCTTGAGAATGTACACAATTTTGCACACACACACACACAACACACACAGCTGCTCCTCCACACATGACCTGAATTTTAACTGCCAAGGTAGATCAGTGCTTAATTGAGCATGTAAAAGGTTTTTTTTTTTTCTCTCTGTGTGTACGGTTATACGTGTGTGTGTGTGTGTTGTTGGGGGTGTTAAAGCCGTCATCCAGTCTGAATTAAAAGCCCTCTCACATCAGCCACGCTGTATGACAAGCGCACGCACAAACAAACCGACTCTGAAACTGAACAACACACTTCAAAGATCAAAAAAAGTCCAGAGTTGAAAAAAACAAAAAATAAATAAAAAATAGTCTCATTCTGTCCCAGAAGTCTGGAGCTCAAACATTTGTATTATCGCTGTAAAACCATTTTTGATTTGGGAATTTTGTCGCTCCTTTTGTTCTCTCCTCCCCCAAAGCTCTCTGTTCCCTTGTTTGCTAATAGTTCCTCCACTGCTGTTTATGATCTTTTTTTCTTCTTCTTCATGATTTCTCATGTCTCCCAGGCTGCCAAGAGCTCCTTTTTTTCTTTGATTCCTGACTAATATCTTTCTTCTTTTACGTATCAAGCTACATTTATGCCTCAGGCACTGTGACATCTTACTGTAAGAACCTCCACAGCTGAAACACAAAATAACTGATTTGACGGGGAAAAAACAAAAACAAAAAACCTCAAGTCATGGTCCACTCAGCAGCTTTTTCCCAAGCATTCAAACACATCTCAGCAAATGGAGTTTGCTCCGTTGTCATGGAGATGATCGTCAGCATGTGGTCATAGTTTCATATTTATTAGAGATGCACCAGAACCAACTTTTCTCTTTTCTCATACAGATTCAGATACCTCAGGTCAAAGTATCTACTGATGCCAGGTACTGACATGCTCTTATGGGAAATATGGGTTCTAAAAGAGTTCTTCCTGAAGCGATGAGGTTCTACCTAGAAACATTTGCTTCTGAAGAACCCTTTTTTATGAAGAATTGGTTCGTTAGGGGTTCTTTGTAAGACTACGGCTTCATTAACAACCCTTTTCATCCAAAGAGCTCTTTTTGGAAGAAGTCTGGTCAAGGGTTTGTCAAGGGTTCTTTGTACCATAATATAAAAGGGTTCTCGGTAGAACTCCCTGAGTGGGTTCCAGATAAAACACTTTGAGTATAAAACAGTTCTTGTTAGAACCCCTGGGTGGGTTCCAGATAAAACCTTTGCAATATGAGAAGGTTCTTGATAGAAACCCTTGGGTGGGTTTTAGATAAAGCCCTCTGAGTATAAAACAGTTCTTGGTAAGACCCACAGGTGGGTTCAAGATTAAACCCTCAGATAATAAAAAGGTTCTCAGTAGAGCCCGTAGGTGGGTTCCAGATAAAACCCTAGGAGGATTAAAATGTTCTTGGTAGCACCCCTGGGTGGATTCTAGATAAAACCCTGGGAGGATAAAAATGTTCATGGTAGGACCCAATGGCTGAGTTCTAGATAAAAACCTTGGAGTACAAAATGGTTCTTGGTAGAACCCCTAGCACCCCTAGAACCATTACACCATAGAAGGCTTATCTGTAGAACCTCTTATGGGGAGTTCTGGGTGAAACCTTTTGGTTCCTGGTATAACATTTTCTGTTGGGTTCTAATAAACTGGCTCAGAACCCCAAAAGGTGGTTCCCAGCTGGAACCAAAAATGGCATGTTTTGCTGGGGAACCAAAGTGGGTGTGTTATAGTCCACAGGTCGTTGTGCAGCACTCTCTGTTGATGACATCCTTGATTACAAAGAAAAGGTTCCAAGTGGAATCTTTAGAAAATGTTCCACCAGGAACGAAAAAGGGTTCTCCTTTGGAGATATGCCATAGAACCCTTTATGGTTCTGGTTAGCACCTCTATTTCCAACAGTGTATTCCAGGGAAATCTATATGTCTATCAGTCTTTTCCAATATGTTCTCTGGTATGTTCTCTTTGATGTGACCGGACTCTTTGATCTCTCTTCAGCCATCTGCTCACTTAGGTTAGGTCATGAACAGACTTCAGTCATGTGATGCCAAGTGAACCATCGCCATGACCACGAGTGACTAATTAAAGGAAGAGACTAAAGTGTAATTAAGAGATTAATTTGTTTAGTACAGTGTGCAAAACAGGGAAAGTTAAAGTTAAAAGACATTGATACTGATGAAGAACAGCCTATAGCTGGCCGATCTGGATTGATGTGATCTGGATTTCTACGATTTCACTTAAGTAAATCATCGGACAGCTGGTTCTGAGGTGGATCACAGATGATTGGCTCACAGAGGTGTGACTGAATGAAGTGAAAGGTTTGAAGTTAATTGAAACCAGAGAGGACAAAGAGTCTACAGCCATGCTAGCTGCTTTATGAGGTGTAACTAAGCACGTCAATGCATTGAGCTAAATGCTAACAATGTTTTCAGAATGCTAACATGCTCAGAGTGACAATGTTAACAGACTGATTGGGTGTCCAGGTGTCCAGCTTTATGTGGGACCGCACAGCTTTTTTTTACCACTTGTCCCATATGTCCCACACATTGAGACAATGTCCCACATTCTGATTGGCTCTAGTGTTCAGATATCAAACCACTGCAGGACACTTTTTCTAAAATGTGGCTTTTATCCAGTGGCTGTGAAGAAAGCAAGTAATGCTGTCATCACAGGGCTGTATGATGTCAATCAAACTGCACACAGGTCGATCAAGTGCGGGGGAACCTGTCACCGTCTTTGTTGCCTACGTCATGCCTAATGGAGGAAATTGCAAGTCACCTCAAAGTCATAAGCCATGCAGATTTAGGAGGAACTTGATGAAAAGTACGACAAGGAAAAGAAAATGCAGCTACAACAAAGACTTTTTAAAACTTCACACAGAGGGGAATACAACATGAAGCAACACAGCACATGTGAGTCTTGTGGCTCAAAAAAGAGATGTTCTGATCTATGGATGCATTCCTACTGAAACCCAAAGATGAACCAGCATTTTATGCAGGACTTCCAATCATACAGGTCAGCAGATTCAGTGTTGATGAGAACAAACACTGTGCTGTGAAACTTTAGGTTCCTTTTTATTCTTGCATTCAAATAAAATATTTGCTAAGTCCTTCACAAGGTTAAAGTCTAACCTGCAACCTTCATACAGTAATCTATCGTGTGTCACTGAATCAGGGGCCGAAGCATAGAGATGTTATGACCTAGGGGCCAGAATAGAAAATATTACATTAATTGTTTAGACTACCTCTCTGCATTAGTAATGTGTAACACACTGTCACACGCAAACATACTTTTTGTCCCTCATTTGGTTTATTGGGAGACATTTCACTCAAAACCACAGATGTTAAACTGATGGTGGTGATGAAAGAATTCTCAAATCATTAATCCTCCGGGCACCCAGCCCGGTCTCACTCCCAGCTCGTCAGATACCAACAATTCGGTCTCTCCCCCGGCAGCTCATAGAGACGCAGAAAGCGTCGCACTGGGCTTTTCAAGTTACTTCAGAAACTAAACTCATCTGAGGCTGTAAAAGACGCCTCGGGCTGTTGACATAGTGTAAAAGAGGGAGAAAGTCCACACATGGAGGAGGCGGGTGGTGGATGGATGGATGGAAGGATGGATGGATGGATGGATGGATGGATGGATGGATAGATGGATGGATGGATGGATGGATGGGTCAAATAAACACAGGACTTTCACACAAGAGGCCGGTGTTCATGTCCCATGTGAAACCTAAACATTAGGAAAAGTTGTAAGCCACATAATGTTACATGCATAACATCAGTTTCACCATGTGACTTTTGTTTTGCAAGCCGCCTCAGTGATGTCATGTGACATACTGCACATAACGTAGTTAGTTAACCCCAAACATGGTCTTATCCTAAACTTAAGCAAGTATTTTTTGTGCCTAAATCAAACCAAGTACTAGCATGATAACAGACTGAACTGTCCACTCGTTACACTTCATTTCCACATTCAGAGAAAGAGCCTACTGAGTGGAGTGGGCGAATTTGAAGGTCTGGACCCAGGCTAACCCAGTAGTTTTTGTACCTAAATCTGTCCAAGAACCTAACTACGTAGTTTGTTTGTGCATAAACCTAACCAAACCGCGAATATTTCACAGCATTAATCACGTGTTGAAAATGCTTTCTGGCCACAGCAGATACGGTCACAAAAGGGCACATTGTGCTTCAGTATCAGACATTCAGGGGCCGTGATAAATCGTGGATATGTGACGAGTTGGGAGGAAGACGTGTTGAAATGTTCCACCAAAACAAGTTACCCCTCAACACCACCCAAGATGAATGTGATTGGCCTAAAGAATTAGAAACAAGCCATACATTTTTTCCCCTACGCTAAAATGACAGTGGGTTCAGTCAGACCTTTTTTTTTTTCCAGTGCTGGTACAGAGCTAAAAAGGAGTTTGGACAGAGGTATGGCTATGCAAGACAAGGTGATGACCAAAGTCAACAGAATTCTTCCTCTGGGCATGATGAATATCTCTACAAAATTTCTTGGCAATTGATCTAATAGTTGTTGAGATATTTAAATATGGCTAAATTTTCAATATAAATAAATATAGTAAGCATAAATAATAACCCTCCTGGTGGAACATTCACTAAACTTTAACTGGACCTTGACTGAAGTTGTACTCTCACAGAAAAGTTTCACAGCACACTCCACTTATTCACTGTGACACAAAGTAACACAGAGCTTCAAACCTTAAAAGGGAAATTTCTGCAGCAGCCACCGCAGATACATTGACATTAAAAAATGAAATTATGCCTGTAATAACGCTCTACGTGGCCGAGTGCATCTGGCAACCTGAAACCTGCAGTTAGTCAGCGTGGAGGTATTCCATGTGGTTTTCATGTGTGCCCACCACGTCTCCCTAACTTCCTCCACGGCTGCTGTGCTGCCGCCCAGATGGGGCCTCTTTGCTCGGAAACACTTAAAATCAGCATGGTGGCTGAACCCAGTCTGAACAACTGGTTTATAAGCACTGGAGTTTGTAAAAACCAGTTTAGTTTTGACTTCTCTCTACTGTGAGATATCCTGTTTCCCCTCTTTTTATGTGGCTTACTCACTGCTCTGTTTGATCTCCTCACATTAACAGCATCACCATAAAAACAAACACATGAAGAATGAGTCTCCCCAGCAGATAATAAGCAGACAGAGGAACCTAAACACACCACACATCTCTACCAGCGAAGGAGAAATCACAGCGCTACTGAAAGCCTCATTACGCTCTCTGTTTCCCACCAAGGGCAGCACGCGTTACTTCGCGGTGTCATTTCGCTCCCGTTAAGATGCTATAATAGCCTTCCAAAAGTCATTTTTGTGTCATCGTCCTCATCCTGCCTCCCTTTGGGATTGTGTGTTCTCCATTGTGCGTGGATGGCTGCTCCCTTGCTGGAGAGTGATTGACATTGTTTGTCTGTTTGGCGAGGCGCCTGACATTTCTAAAAGTCACAGCTCACATTAAGGCTGAGCCAAGACTCCTTGCATGTGTGTGTGTGTGTGTGTGTGTTTGTGTGTGCGCAGTACATGTGCAGCATGCATACATGTAAAACTGCTGTTTAATCTCTTAAACTTTGAGCACAAACACGCTCAGATATTTACTCTCGCAACATATGTTCAATATTCAATATTTAGCATATTTTATCAACAGAGCATCTGCTCTGCTGCAGCTTTAGCTTTAAATATTTCACTCAAACATCATACAGCTTCGATGAAGAGCTGGAACAAATTGGTACAGGATGTATCAAACTGCCAGACAGAGTGAAATAAGATGACTTTTTTTCCCTCTAAGTTGCAGTAATTGATTTTTAGCAACAAGCTGTAAACACTGCGCTGACGTATTTTCACATTAAGTTGTTATGGAAAATGTGCAAAAGTTACACATCCAGCAGACTTGGAGCAACATTAGCATTCATTTGGAGTCATGTTCTTGTATCGTGGTTCATTTAAGTTAAATATTTGTTCTTATCTTTATCTTTTTGTTTTGGTCTTTATCGAGCCTGAGAAACAGACAAATGCAACCTAAAGTTTCATCTGCCTTCGCCTGTCCTGGATCGCTTAGAGCCAATCGCAAGCATTTATTTCAGCCATTTTAGATTTGAAAAATAACACATCACACATTTTGAGCTCAATGCACCAGGTTCACGAACCTCAGATAAAACTGTCAAACCAGGCAGAACCTCAGATGTTTTCAGAAACACATTTTAGTGTTTTAGCTGCAATATGGGGAAGTTTGTGACCAGGTCACTGTTTATTTCATGCTTGGAAAGAGTCTGAGCACTGCCCCAACTTGCCTGCATCACTCAGCGCTGCATCACATGTTTTGTTGCTCTGATTGTTTGTAGGTCTACCAAACTGACAGAGGCACTTTGATCTGCACCCGTTGATAACGCCCCTTGGAAATTAAAATTAAACTGTGAGGTTCCAGACTAGTTGGCAAATTTGTGAATCAGCCTGGCGATGCCAAGCTAGTCTCCACCAACTCTGGAGGGAAATATCTGGCTCGTTAGCTGCTAAATGCTCCACGATGTTCACCAGCTAGTCGCAAACTTTGTCTGTCTGCGTTTGGTGCACGACAGCTAGTGCACAGTGAGTTAAACAGCAACTGCCTGCTGTGCCTCCAAATGATGCTGACCTGTGATACTAAACCAAAACAGTAAAGAGTAAAACAATGAGCTGAGAGGCACTAAAAAGCTCAGAAGTTAGTGGAGCTGTTGAGTTTATGGGTTCATCTCTAGCAGGGAGATTATACGTGATCTTTTTCTCCATCGTTGAAATGAAAATACTTATTGGTTACTGGGGAAATAAGGGTAAAATTGGATGAAATATGTTGACGATGGTGTTTCATGAACACTACACATTTGAACAGACATTTGAAGGCATAAAAGCTCACTCATCATATACTAGTTTTAAATACAGTGGAAAAATACTCACGATCGCGATCCGGGTTACGTCACCCGCTTATATGGATCAACAAGCTTGGGACGGAATCACTTCTATAAAATATGCTGCTTAAATAATTTGCTTATAGTATGGTCAAGTAATTTGCTTACAGTGTTAATTTTGGGTCTTTTCGTACATGACAACATGTCAAAAAATTACGATATTGTACTTTTGCCCCACGGTAACCTGTCTGCTTCAGGTTTGCTACCTGAAGTTGCTGATGCGTGCACACTGAAATCATGACATGAAAAAGAGAGTCATCAACAAAGAGACTGATATGAATGCAGCATACAAAAGAGGGTTATTGTCACTTTTTAGATGCTGGCATAGCAGCTAACAGCATTAGCTCTGGCTCTGGTGAATGGTGGCCTCTGGCCATACTAAATAAAAGGGCTACTTACATCACACAACTGGCAAGTAAATGTTTTCTTAAGGAGGTGCACTCATACAGTAGCGTGCTCCATTATTCCCAGCAGGGGAGCTTTTCATATCAAGTCCATAGTGTTGCATGAAAGGTTACCACCAAACACTGGACTGAAGGAGCCCAGCCATAGATTGTGTATATTTATAAAGAAAAAAAAAGCTATAGTATAAATATGACACATGTTTAAACATCTGTGTGTTTCTGCGGACTCGTAGCTCTAACACGGAGGAATTCAGAGCGACTGGGGGAGGGGAGGTGATAAACAAGGTCGACGGTACGGGGAAAGACTTGTTATAATTCAGCTGGAAATCGATCCGGTGGAATTGAAGCTGAGGGCGGATCATCTGTCCACGGCAGCACTGATCAGTTTCCAGTCCACAGAGGTATAGGAGTTTCCAATAACACATATTGATCCAGTCCATTACTGTTATTGAGCAGTGTTGACTTACAGTTTGTGGTCTTCTGACATGAATATTGCAGACATTCACGGACATTGTCTGATTTTCTCCGTTGCAGTCTGGAGAACTGACAGTGAAGTGAGGTGGAGGTGGTTAACACAAAAGCTTTTTCTTTTTGTCAGCACATAAATCGACAAGAGAGTGGGCGCAGTGCTGAGTGACTCGACAAGACACACTATTTGTGACAACGAGGCCTGAACCAGCTGAACGTCTTCTGGGCACATGTGAGTTCATTCAGCCGTCGTGCTCTCTCTGTGTTTGTTATTCTTTGTCGCACAAATACAAAGAAAACCCACGTTCTTCCAAAAATCTCCATTTCGAATGCAGAAATGTAGATTAAACAAAGCTGTCTGACGTCTCAGAGAGCATATTTCTGTCATATTTAATCGTATTTAGTGTGTAAACATAGTTGCATTGGGGTTTGCCTCTAATCCCCTTGCAAACGTTAGTTCTTGGCTTTCGTTTTCTTGGCATCCTAAAGACAATAATGTGTTTTGTAATACTTTTGTGAGACAAAAGGAGAAAACATATGCAAATTGCAGTCAATGCTTCACCCAAAGACACAGAAAATCTGGATCAGAAATACGTCTGAGGCCGACCAGCGATGCTCCTGATCCAGTCAGTGTGTTGATTTAACATGCAGACACATTTGCAGACAAGTTTGTTTGACGGGGCCCTCATCCGTGCTGTGAGAGAGAGAGTGAAGGGGAAAGCAGAGACAAACAGGGCAGTGGGGGATTCATCCAGCTCTTATTGCATCTCTGATTCCCTCAGAACACAACAAGAGGAGGAGGAGGGAACGGAAGGAGATCCAGAATCTTTAAACACTGGAAGTATTACTAGCAGAGGCCTGAGGGAACTGCTCACCTGAACATGTGAAAACACCCCCGTATTTATTCTATTCTTGATGTCTTCTGCATGCTCGCTCAAAATTCAGCCTGGTACCCTCGGAAACTTTGAGATCTTTACTGGAATTTCATATGAAGCCCATTTTCGCCATGATTTAAAAAAAAAGATTCTGTAAGTCATAAGAAATTTTCACAAAATAATGACTTTGTGTCTCAAAATAATATGAATTTTTCTCAAAATAATGACTTAGTATCTCAAACTAAGGAAAGTATCACAAAATAATAAGAAAGTTTTGAAAAGTAATGACTTTGTATCACAAAATAATGAGAATTTTATTCAAAATAGTGACATTGTGCCTCAAAATAATAGGACATTTTCTCAAAATAATGACTCAGTATCTCAGAATGGGGAAAGTGTCACAAAGTAATAAAGTTTTTTCAAAATAGTGACTTTGTATCACAAAATAATGAGAATTTTACTCAAAATAATGACTTTGTATCACAAAATAATGAGAATTTTACTCAAAATAATGACTTTGTGTCTCAAAATAATAAGATTTTTTCTCAAAATAATGACTTTGTGTCTCAAAATAGGGAAAGTGTCACAAAATAATAATAAGCTTTTTCAAAATAATGACTTTGTGTCTCAAAATAATGAGAATTTTACTCAAAATAATGACTTTGTGTCTAATCATAATATGAAATTTTCTCAAAATAATGACTCAGTATCTCAAAGTAAGGACAGTATCACAAAATAATAAGAAAGTTTTGCAAAATAAAGACATAATATCTCATAATAATAAGAAAGTTTTTCAAAATAATGACTTAGTATCTTAAAATATTATGTAATATTGCAAAATAATGACAACATCTCTTGAAACAACACCCATAATTATTTCAAAATAATGACTAAGTATTCAAGTCATTATTTTGAAAAAAGTTTCTTATTATAGTGACTTACAGGATCTTTTTGTTTTCATCACATTGGCTGAAATGGACCCCCAGATGTTGGCAGTATGGCAGCACAGCAAAAGTTCTCAAACTTCAGCTCTCTGAAAGGCCTCAAATCTCCACATAAACACACTATTAGAACGAAATGAACTGTTTTCTTTAAATAAAGATTTTGGTTTAGAGTCATTGGGATTAGCATGATTAGTGGCTCTGTTAAGATTCCAAAACCAACTCCTGCCTCCATTACACAAGGGAAGATGCATAATTCAAAACCATCTTGAGCGCAGAGCAACAGACTGCAGACCTCCAGTACGATGAATAACAAAGAGTCTGCTCCTCTTCCGCTCACGTTTATCATTCATCAGTGTAGGAGCTGAACCTGCGGTCAGACGAGACGTGGTCAGCGCTTCCATCAGCAGCAAACATGCTTTTTTCTTTTTCTTTTTTTTCACACTTTCTTTCTTTGTAATGTGCAAATGAAGACCGACGCCGTTTGGTTTGTGTTGACCCCTGCTGCAGCGATGAGCCGTTGGCTGTTGCCAGGTTGTGAGATTCATCTCAGGCAGCTGTGTTTTCACTCAGCAGTTGTTACAATTAATTCTGCCACTCAGCAACATTCACATAGATTCCTGCAGACATATGGATGTACACGGTATAAGCATGTAACAATATACAGAATATCGCATAAAAAATACCAACTCAATACCACCGGCTACTGGATTCTGATGATATCTACTGTGGTATTACATGGTCAAACATTCATTGTCAGTAGCCAGGTAGCTCAGCTGGTAGAGCATTCGCCCATGTACGGAGGCTGCAAGCCCTCTGCAGCAGCCACAGGTCTGAATCCCGTCTACAGCCCTTTGCTGCATATCATTCCCCGACTCTTTCTTCTCCTTTTCTGTCATATCTGTTGCTGTACTATAAATTAAAAGCATAAAAGCTCAAAAACACATGCTTATGTCATGGCCAGGGGCGTATTTGTTTAAGTGCCGGAGCCGCGCTGTGATGTATGCATGCATGCACGCACACTAGTGATTCTTGGACGGCATTACAACAGTGGACACTGTGATTAATCAGTCGAATGGACGGGCGGGTCAAAAACATTCTGATTAACAGTGGAGGGGTTGTGGGTGGGTGTTTCCCCAGTAAGACTGATGCTTTTTGGTCTGTTGAAATATCTTGACTTCTTCCTTTCAAATAAATATTGTGAAGTCATAGTCATCTTTAAATGGTCTGGGTGATTTGCAAACAGACCCAAGTTTATAAAGATTTGGTTGGTCCAGTTCAAATAGTTTCAGAATAACTGAGCGAAATACAAAAAATATTGCAACCGTCTCCAGTTTTCCCTACTGATTCAACTGCTTTATTCAAGAACAAGTAAAAAAAGAAATGTTAAATTAAAAAGGAGCCCTCTGAAGGACAAAATGCTGCACACATCAGATTTATTATTTAATATAGGACATTTTTTCAAGTCGTCATTTTTCTTGTTTTTTAATATTGTGATGAATATTGTATCTCTGACTCTTTTTATTGTGGTATTATTGTACCATGAGTTTTTGGTGTCCTTTACATGCCTTATACAGTATTATTTTTTTTGTTGTTATGAAGAAGATGTTGTTGAATGTTTTGTTTATTTTATTTTATTAATGCAGACAAATAATGCAACATAGCACTTATGGCAATATGAAGACATTGCATTATAACTCCAAAAAAGAAAATTAGACAAATTAGAAGAAATATAAATAGAACATAAATAAATAAATACAACTGAAAGGATTCCTTAAGTATTTAAAAAAAAAAGACTTACAGTACACACATACATATGACAGATAGAGAGTTCAAGCTATATCACAGCATGATCTTTATTTTAGTCCCTTAGAATAAAAGCCCTGAGGGTTATTATGTGTCATAACACAAGCTGAGTAGATTCACAGGAGGTGTGTGTGTGATATTGGGGTGAGGAGGGTGAGCTGATGGTCAGACTGTCATGGTAAGCTCATGGGTAAATTTTAATTTAATTCACAGACACCGGATCAACCTTTGAGCTTCATGTAGGAATCGGATTATGGTCATATGCAACTGCACCCCCTCTCTCTCTCTCTCTCTCTCTCTCTCTCTCTCTTCTCTCTCTCTCTCTCTCTCCCTCTCTCCCCTCCCATCCACCACCCCACCACCACCACCACCACCCTCTCCTCTGAATGGGGGCGCTGGAGCCGTCTGCCTGTCACCGCTTGCCTCTTTGTTCAAACTGATTCTCCCCCCTCAGCGTATAGCTGCTGGCGAGGAGGGGGACGGACGGTGGGAGCACCTTGCTGTCTGTGTGTGTGTGTGCGTGTGTGTGTGTGTGTGTGAGATCTGGCGGATATCAGTGTGTGTGAGGATGAACGGCGCAGAGGCTGCTGCTGCTGCTGCTGCTGCTCAGTGAGGAGAGGATACCGCTGAAGGAGGAGCGGAAAGTCCAGCACTCAGCCTGCTGCCTCTGCCTCTGCAAAGTGCTGTTTCACCCCCTTGTTCCGTCGTGTCTGCACCCTCCGGGAGCTCCGGAGAGCACCTGCACGGAGGCGCAAAGCTTTCCGCACATTCCTGAGGATTGCACCACTGAGACGCGTCTGGTTTGGTCAGAAAATAAAAAAAAGGGTAAGAGTCATAATTTTCTTCGCGTGCATGCTTTATGAAATCAATCATTTGGTCAGTCGGTGTGTGATATCTGGAGTCACCGGGTGGCAGGAGGCGCCTGAGACCGCTCAGCTGCTGGAGGAGGGTTTAAAGTGCTTTTATTTCTTGGTTCTGATAGAAAAACGCACTTCAGGTCAAACTGGAGCCAAAGCAGAGCTTGAAATTTGTGGAAATTGTAGATTTCTTTTCACATTACCCATCCATGCAATGTCTAATTCAATGCATATACAATATGTCCAAGTATTTGCTGTGAGCTGAGACGATTAGTCGATTGATTGATTGAAAGAAAATTAGTCACCAAAGATTTTGATAACCGATTAATCACATTTTTTAAGCAAAAATGTCAAGAAATTAGCTGGTTCCAGCTACTAAAATGTGAGGATTTGCTGCTTTTCATTTAATTTATGATAGCAAATAGGCAAGTTACTGATCAATTGATTAATCGTTGAATTTAACTGATTAAAAATGTATCAGTCGATTAACCATTTGTTGAAAAAGGGAACTTCGACTTCAATTTAAAATCAGAAAAAAAGAGAAAAAATTAAAAGGAGGCAAAAAAAACCCCATCTTTTGTCACTTACTAATTATTAATGATTAATCGAGTGCTAATTGATTGTTAGAGTTTTAAACTACTGGTTCAGGAAAACATTTCCCTTGAGCAACTTCTCAGGATTTGCTGCTTTTCTTTTCATTTATGACAGTAAACAGGGACGTTGGTGATTAATCATTAATCGATCAATCAAGAATTTAACCGATTAAAAATGTATTAATCGATTAGCCACATGCTGAAAAAGGGAACTTCAACTTCAGCTTAAAATGAGAAACAAAAATGAGAAAGAATGCAGGGTTTGTATCACATTATTTATTAATGATTAAGTTTTCAACTACTGGTTAAAGAAAATGCACAAAATTTGTAACCCTAACAGTAAATATCGAGCATTTGCTTGTTCCAGCTTCTTAAATGTGAGCAGTTGCTGCTTTTCTTTGTCATTTCTGACGGTAAATGACGGTGTTTGGACTGTTGGTTGGACAAAAGAAGCAGTTTGAAGTCATTTTGTGCTCTAGGGGGACATTTTATAGACTGACTGTGAAAATAATCTTCAGATTCATCGATAATGAAACATAATCGTTAGCTGCAGCCCTCCAGTGGACCAATCAAAGCCTCTCCTCTCGCATCATCACAGTCGCAGCTTCCGAGACGCACACAAATTGCACCCATTTGGGATATCTTTAATTATTTACAGGTCAAAGCTTTTAATATTGGTCTATATTTACGAGCCATGTAGGGGCATGCATAAATCATCAGCTCAGCAAGTAACCTTGTTAGCGTGTCCTCAACATGGTTTCCTCTCAGGAGATCTTGTCTTCATAAGAACTTTATATGCTTTGGTTTGCGTACATCTTTAAAATGTTTCCTTTTACAGGTGACACAGTTTAAAAGAAATCAAAGGGACGGAAGCCCTCTGTTGAGTGATGCAACTGCTTGTGAAAGCAGATCTGAACACTTGAACAGGTGTTTGTGAAATCTATTATGTAAATCAGAGTCCTGTGGTGAGCAAACAACATGTGCTAAATTGCTGCCAAAATCAGATCTTATGTTGGTGCACATCCAGATCTGTCACCTGGACATGACATCAAAGATATGTATAGAAACTGGATTGTCACTGATCACTGCCTCAGCTTTACTTTAAAGGGATAATTCAGATTATCTGAAGTGAGGTTTGATGGCGTTCGGCACGCCCCCAGTTTGGAGAAGCAGAGAGGAGTTCCAACAAAGAAGCTAAGCGATGTACTGCTGTGGACAGAGCCAGCAACAAAACATATTTTAGCCATTTAAAAAAGGCCCACCCCCCATAATTCAATATCACTTTAAGGGTCACACTATATTTTGAATAGTTTCACTGCCTTACCTAGCCATCAGACAGTTTTTTTCTGATTGGAAACGTGATTATATGAGCCAATAATCACTCTCTCCAAACCAACCAAACTCCATTGACAAAAACACTAATTTTACTTAGCAGAACATGGGAGTTTCTCAGCTACTGCTGCCTCAATCTGTTAGTTTGTTTGTGTTATTGTGTGACTTTGGTGAATGCGAACAAATGTTTTAATATGCCAAAATCAAACTATAAACCAAACAAACTAACATATCAAGGCAGTGGCAGACCAGGAACTTCTGTGTTCTGTGAGGTAAAATGACTGATTTTGCCTGTGGAGTTTGGTTGAATGACAGAGAGCAATATTTTGCTTATTTAATTGCCGTTTCCTGTTGGAAAAGGATGTCTGCCAGGAAGGTAAAGTGGTGAATATATTCTAAATATAGCAAACACCTAAAGTGACACTGATAGGAGGACTATCAGTGTAGGAGGACCTATTTTTAGGTGACTAAAATATATTTTGCTGCTGACCTGACTACAACAGTTCATTGCTTCGGTTTCACTCCTGCTGCTTCTCCAAATTGGGGGCAAGTCATCTGGCATCTACTGTAGGTAATACACCGGCCATCAATAAGTACCTCACACAAACCCACTTCAAAAAAAAATCTGAACCATCCCTTTAAAGTATCTCATGCATCTGTGTCTTGTAAACTAATTCTGCTTTGG
Organism: Lutjanus argentimaculatus; assembly: GCA_034769285.1. Lineage (NCBI taxonomy): Eukaryota > Metazoa > Chordata > Actinopteri > Lutjaniformes > Lutjanidae > Lutjanus > Lutjanus argentimaculatus. The sequence goes on from JAWZSL010000011.1 coordinate 17,612,750, forward strand.
TCCTGAAAATATAAGATGAAAAATGACACTAAAAGCAAACAAATGACAGCAAAATGAGGGATTGTCTTGTGCCGAGCATGTGAACGGGTCTTTGAAAGTCTCATATTGATGACATGGCTGCTCTGTAAACAAACACTGGCATGTACAAATCACGGTGACGGAGGAGAACACGTTGGGTCACCTTGACAAATGAGCGGTATTGTCTGAGAAGATGAGAGGCCCTGCAGCCCAATAAAGCCCATTCTGTTTCTATTCAGTGCACCGGTCTGGAGGAGTCCAAGTCTTTTCTTCTCTCGCCTTGTTAGTGCGCCCACCACCAGCTGTGTGTCAGCGCCGTAAAGCTTGAAGAGGTTAACTAGGCAACGTCACACGCTATAGACGAGCCCGGGCTGAGGAGATGTATGTGTGTGAGAGATAACAGAGAGGGAGAGGAGCGGTGCCTCTCCTGTTGGGATGAGGAGAGAAGGAGAGAATAGTGAGGAGTGAGGCCGAGAGACCCAGCTGAAAGTTTACAGCATGCATTTTTCATTCTGTCCGGATGCGTGTGAGAGTGTGTCTGTTTGAGAAGGGGCGTCCACGAGCTCCAGTCTGTGTTTGTGTGTTCGCGCGTGTGTATGTAGATGACTGCACTCGTATGAGCAGGGGGGTGGGGGGGATCAGAGAGCGGTGTTGTGGGGAAGAACAAGGTCTAATTCTAAAATAGAGTAGGAGCTCAGTTCAGCTGCCTCGCTGTCTCATGCTGCACACTTTGCACTCAATCAGCCTCACTATTGTTTATCATGTCTGCCTCTGCAATCTGAGGAGTCTGTTTGCATCAGTGGAAGATGAGAAAGGAGTAACGTTGGACGCTTTTAGATATATTGATTTATCGATTAGTTGATCGACTGAGGCTTTGTAGCTTTTCTTTGTCTGCGGTGAAAACTTTAGAACTCAAACTGTCTGAATGTTGCTGCTTTCATTCATAATTGTCCTCTATCATGTCATTGTGTTGTATGAGACTCGAGTGTATTTGTTGAAACTATGTGTTGCTGCCATTCTTGGTCAGGTCTCCCTTGAAAAAGAGATCATTGATCTCAATGGGACAAACCTGGTTAAATAAAGGTTAAATAAAAAAAATAAATAAAATAAAATTTGATGCTAAACTCTTTAGGTTGAAGGATGAAGTTTTTCACAATTTTCTAGCGTCTTATGCACCAAACCAAACCAGTTCCATACAGCTAACGATTAGTTGCTTAATTGATTAGTCGATTAAGCAATTGAGACTATTTTTATTGCAGGTTAATGGAGGATATATTCCTCTTTGGTGCATGAAAGCAACCTTATTTTTCCATTTTCTTTCAAGAGCAACATTATAGTGGTGTATGACAACATACAGTTTCTATTACTTGGTGGATTTCTACACATCAGTGCTCAAGGTAGATAAAAAGCAAGCCCGCATTCATATTATCATATTCATTCTCTGGGTTATTTATTCAGACGTTTTCATATTGTTGCTTTTATCATGTTTGTCTTTGTCTGTGATGTTTGCGTGTCGGTGTGGAAGCTCTGTCTCTATTTCTGCTAACCAAATCTACCTTTGGGTGCAAATAAAGGAACCTGATCCTGAAATCAGGAGCACAAACCAAGAGAGACAAACAAAAGAAGGAAAAAGTGTAAATGAAATAAGTCAACACAAACATACAGCCAGCTATTTTGATAATCAAAAGCAAAAATGCCAAACATTTGCTGGTTCCAGCCCCTTAAATGTTGGGATTTATTGTTTTTCTTTGTCATTTATGACAGTAAATGAAAAGTCTTTGGGTTTTGGACAGCTGGTTGGACAAAAGAAGCAATCTGAAGATGTCACTTTGGGCTCTGGGAAACTGTCATGAGCAGACACACCAACAAGTAATCGATAGATGGAAAATAATCCGCAGATTAACTGATAATGAAAATAATTGCAGCCCTGCGGTTAAATGAGGTAAATAATGTGCAGATGTGACGATGCTGAGATTTAGAGCTGAAACAATTATCCAGAAAATTAATCAGCAACTGTTCTGATATAAATCTCAGTTATTTTCAGGCAAAAATAGAAAACATCTGCTGGCAGCTTCTCAGATGTGATAATTTGCTGCTTCTCTCTGTTTTATTTGATTGTAAATTTAATATTTCTTTGTTTTGGACTGTTGACAGACCAAAACAAATGGGCTTTAAAAATTGCGGTGGGCATTTTTCCACTGTTTTCTGACATTTTATTGACTAAAACTGAGAAAATAATCTTTTTTAATGTTAAGGGCTTTTAATTCTTAGTTTCTTTTTTAAGCCACCGTGTCTTCAGTGTCAAATGTTTAATCAAATCTCTCTTTATGTTTTATGATGCTGTGTAGGTTTGTGTCAGACGCTTCTCACGCCTTTGTGATGTTTTCATGTGAATCAGCGGACCTTAGCACTGTGCCCATGACAAATTTCCCCTCAGGCACAATAAAGTTTACTCTACTCTGCTCTGCCTTATCTTCCATAATGAAAATGGTTCTTAGTTTCAGCCCTAAAGTACTGTAATACTGTAATTTTTCAGAATAAAATGAAATAAAGGAGATAATTTTGCCTTGCTGGTCATAACTGAGCAGTTTTTTCCCTCCAGTTTGCTGGTATGAATGTATTTCATGAGTCTTGCTGATGGTGTATTTTCAGTGGAAGCCAAAGGTAATTCTCAGCCATGGCTTGATATAATTCTCTATGGTATGTGAGTGCCCACTCTAATATGTCACTTAGGTGATTATGGGATCTATTCCCCGCTAATAGAGTGCTAATAGCTAACAGAATAGCGCTATATAAATGCAAATCCGCAGCAGCATTCGCTTATAGCAGACGATCAAAATAAGCTTCACCTCGGAGTCGGCCACAGCTTTGTTGCTTTATGGTTATGCTGCCCTGAGAATGGGTTGTTTGGACCAGCATGTGATGGGTATGTTTGTACAATGAGACTTCTTTGTTGCAGTCTTTGGTATTTTTGTCCTCACAGTAATTCATAAGCAGCAGATCCCACTGTGAACAAGACCGAGAACCTAAGTGGGAATTTTATGATCTCTTTGAACTTTGTGGTGCGTTTACAGCCAGAAGGGGAATAGGCTTTAGACTAACAATGACTTCACAGTGACTGGAGCTAAAAACTGTCCACGTTTTCAGCACTGGACAGCTCCCAAATCTCACAGCCCAATGATCCGGCCACAAACATTCGTCAAACGGAGAAAGAGCCGGGGTGAATGGTTGCGTTTTTGAGCTGCGGGATCGGGGAGGTGTAATGTCGAACTCTCTGGTCTCCCTGGAATATTGAGAACCCCCCCCCCCCCCTCGCCAAATGAGTCCCCCAGGCAGCCATCAAAACCCAAAAGGGATTGGACAAACCGATCCATCAATCAACTTCAGTGTTTGGCCTGGGAGGGACTAAAGCAGCCCACCAGGCCAATCATTACAAGCGTAGATGAGACCACAGCTGAACAGCTCAGCCACACAAAGAGAAAGGTCCCTCTCTTTGTCTTTGGCCCGGGGCTCTCCTCGAAGGTACTGACTGGTGGAAGACAAATGTTTGGCCTTACAGTTGGCTGAGAAGAAGTCTTACCAGCTTCTGCAACGAAGAGAAGCTTAGAAAGATATGAAAGAGGCAGCTAAAAGTCATTTCAGTTGTGTTTGACACATGCACAAACAGCACTTCTTTTCTATTATTGTGAACAGCTGATGTGATAATGAGGAGATTTTGCTTCTTGCCTCTCAGGACACTGGCATTAGTTATAAACATTTGAAGGACAGAGCTCCCTTTTTTCCCCTCTTTTCCTCACTTAGTTGATATTCCACAGACTCAGCACATTATTAAAGACGAGGAATTCTTGGATGGAGTCCCTCCAGCGTGTCTGTGATTGTGTCTGTTATTCCGTTTCATGAGTTTTTCTGACCGCCTCTCCCCGTGGATGAAAATGTGGTTGCACTGTGGTAGCCAGCTCTCACAGTCCACTGAGTAAGTGAGCGAATGTGTGTGTGTGGAGCTACAGACTAATACACTCAAGATGATAGCAGCGTCTCATGCACCTGATCCTTTATTGACTCTGTTACTAAGAGCTAACCTCAGAACCTTCACCTTTAACCTCTGGTGTCTCATAGACACAGCTGGTGCACCGGCTACTTAAACCATCTCCAGCTATATATATTTGGCCTCTGACCCTAAAATCATTAGCCTCCTTCAATATTGTTATTTTACTTAGACAAACATTTCCCTACAACCTCATAGTCTCAATGGAACTGACTCATTAAAGCTGCTCTGATTTATTTATTATCAATATGTCAAATGATTACATGTTATATGAAGGGAGGCGCTCATAGTTATGAATGCACAGAGAATTAACACCTGATGCTAGTGTTTTAGCATCTTTCAGCTTGTTGTTTTGGTTTTCTGGCTCATGACTTCACTGTTTAGGTTCACAGAGAATATAACTGGCATGAAACAATCAGGAAATACCGTTTTATTTCTCTGTTTCTTGCTACCAGCACTCCCTCTCCCCGTTCAGTCTCCACCTCACAGGAGCACAGCTGCGCTCTCTCTCATCAAACAAGCGGACACAAACCAAAAGAGGCTCCTTGTTGTCACGATTTTGCAGCATAAACTGCAAACCAAACCTATATGTCGAAACTGGGTACACAAAAGAAACCAAGCAAGGACGCAACTGGGAGAGTATCATCGTTTGGTCAGCATGACATCAGGTTGGTTGGTTTACTCTGTTTTGACGTTTTTTTCCGCATACTTCTGCGCTTTTCGGCGTTCCCTGCGGCCCCCGCTGCCGCAGCCTCATTCAAAGTGAATGAGGTTACTTTTGTTTTTGCTGCAAAGCCTGATTCCGTCTGAATGTGGCCTTACACCATTGGTTGCTTGAGTGGTGGCGTGTCCCCATTTGGCCGGTGTTCTTTCAAAAATGAATAGACGCGAACAATCCTCGACGAACAATTACGTCCTGAGAAGTAATGCATGACACAAAAGGTGCAATGACATCACTTTTGGCATGCACACCCTCATGTTGGGGATACTGCGTTAAGCTTAAATATAAACAAAGCTTTACAGCGGGGCACAGACAGTCCGCCTACTGTGTAGATCATGGAAACCACCACTTCCTGTATCTGTTTCAAATTAAAAGCCCTCTCGTGTTTCATACTGCACATAGTCCAGCCATTTTGTAGGTTTTGACCTTATCTTGTTCCGTAAGAAAGCTCTTAAATTTGGCTATACGCTACCTTTCCAGCACAAAACATCAACACTACAAAGTTACTGATTGGCTGACAAACAGAATGAAGCGTTTAGCAGTTAATGACCAAGATGTTTCCCTCAGGACGTGGAGGAGACCAAAAACAGAGCTAAAAGCAGAGTGAATATTGGACTTACATTTGTCAGGTGGCCAGAAACACAACTTCAAATGAATTCTAATGTTTCTCTGTCTCTGTTGGATATGTAAATCAGCCACTGTTTACTGGCACATTCATCGTATGAACTTATAAAGTGATTATATGTGAAGGTTATGCCACCAAGTGGACAAATATCATTTCACATTTTCTCATAGTGTGAACGCGCTGACCGTGCATGCGGCCTGTTACGATTGCTCCTGCTCGTTTCTCTATTTTTCTTACGTTCAGCTGTCTCCTTTTTTTATATTTGTCTCATTATTTGTTTTAACAATTTACCCCCAGGGATCAGATCTGATTCATGCAGGTTTAAGAGGGATTTTTGACAGTATTTAATTAATGCTTTCCTGTGGTTAAGTACTGCACACAGAATATGATTAGTTTAAAAAAAATAGTGAAAATCAAAATAATCACAGTAAGTCAAAAGTATGAGAAAGTTTTCTGAAATAGTTTGGTTTACTGTAAGTCATAATTATCTCATTATAAGTAAAAATGGCAGTACATGAAAATTATGACACAGTGCAGCAAGTAAGTCAAAACTGCAGTGTTTCAAAATGTCTTTAATTAAATGTTGAAATGTATTTTAATCTGTTTTTTCTTTCTTCTCAGAAATAGCCCACCTTAGAGTCCTTCGGGTAAAATCACTCCAAGGACAAATTCATGCAAACTCACCCGCTGTTTACAGACTTGGTGATTTTTAGACAAAATAAATCAGCTTGTTTTTTTCTCCGAAGTCCTTGTTTAAGTAAAATGAGAACATTTCTCCTCTTCCAGTAAAAGGTTCGTGAGTAACAAATCAATTGATGTCGGTGTGTGATTTGATCCTTTTTGATGCATTACAGAAATGAGCGATGATTGATTCTACCGAGGCCGCTGTCTGGCACTCCCTGGTTTCTATTTCCTCTAAAAGCTGTTACAATACTCTGTTCTCACACATTTATGGGCCCACTTATAAATAGTGCGGCTCCCTCATATGTTAATCAAATGCATTTGAATTGATTTTTTTTTTTTGGTCCGGCTCGCAGTTGGATAACGTATATCGAATCTTTCAGCCAAACCTACACCTTTTACACATACGCGCACACACACACACACACACACACACACAACAAAAACACACATATGACAGTGCCAGAAAGAGGCTGAACATGAAGAGGTGGAGAGAGAAAATGAGCATCTCTGAGCTCATCTGCTGCAGGTCGGTTGAGTACAGCTCCACAGCAGCTTCACAGGAAGGTCTGAAACAGATGGATGTTTATAAGAGCTGTCAATCTCTCACAGGTGCGTACAGACGAGTGATGCATGCATTAAACATCACATCAGTATATTTCTACCTGGTATAGTGAATAATTAATAAAAAGAACAGTAAAGTTGTTACTACCTATAGTTACAACACTAGGGATGCACGATATTGGATTTTTGCCAATATTCAACATGCCAATATTTTCCAACTTATTTTGGCCATTTGCTGACGCTGATACCGATAATAAATCAGCTTTTTTTCCCCCACCTAATTGCAAAGAACACAAAATCTCTCTTGTGCTTAAATTAACACATTATCCTGCCTACTCTTGTTGTGATGGCTCACTGGCAGATGCAGACGTAAAATACAATGCTTTTTTAAAAATGTGCACATTAACTTAGAAAAATAAGAAAAGTACTGCTGACAGCTTTTTTTAACTAATGCCAGTTTCTCTTTGTTCTTCACAAATAGATCATTATTATCGTCTTTATTGGTACGATGGTTTTTAAGATGGGTTATGAAATTTGTGGTGTTGATGGAATGCACTGCATGACTGACCCTGAGTGATCATTGCAAATAGCAACTATGCTATTTGTTTCTGCCTCCACATGGCAGATAAACTCGCACTGGGTGAGCATAATTAAAGCATCATCTTACTATATGTATTTTTTCTTACTGCATTAAAAATGCAACATATTCCAGCATGATGGCGGTGTACTGCAACTGCCCAGATAAGAACAATTTACTGGACTTTAATGAGATGTACTGTCATAAGAGTAGCGTAGGTCCTTTAAGAGCATTGCAGGGCAGTAATGTGTGTGTGGCAAGCAAGTGAGGGAGAGCGAGTGAGCAGTAGGCTGAGAATGATGGTGCTGCTAGCAAAGCAGAAAAAAAAAGGTTAACAGTAAGTTGTCATAGTGGCAGTAAATGCACAGTACAGGTTACTGTATGTCAGTTAATATATCCTGCAGCTTCTCAAGACCAAGAAAAGTCTCGTTTGTTGTTTTCCAACTGCTGAAAAAGTGAAGGAGGTTACCCCGGAGGTAAACTGAGGAAAGGATAACTACAGCAGTAGCTGTTAACAAACTGTTGTGCTTGCAAGGCCAGCTCCGGTACGATTGTATCCCTTTCAGAAGCTTTGTAATTCAATCCTGAACTTGAACTGTGTTTTTTTTGTTTTTGTTTTTTTTTTGGGGGGGGGGGAATAAAAATGAATCCATAGTGATAAATCCAACACTGAATATCATTTGTGATTATTCATCCATGTTTCCATCTTGAAAACGATGTTGTTCAATCTGCTGTGTTCCTGATTTGTCGTGAGTTACAGCGCTGATCCATAATTTCTGTACAATGATTCAAATGCATTGTGCGATAGAATGGCATCACATAACTGCGGTATTATGATAATACGGCCATCGTGACAGCCTTACTTATTGTAGGAATGTAACGATACATCGATCTAGATCAATGAATCGATGCATTCAATGTTCAACAATTCAATATAATCAATGCAAAGGGAAAACATCAATCTATATTGTCATCTTGAACAGAAACCTTTAGTTTTGGAATTCAGTCATAAAATTGGCGAATCATAATTTAGCTGATTTTTGTGAGCTGTCAAAAATGTAACTGAATGTATTAAGTGGACGTATTAAATCGTCTGATATCAATCGTAAACCCCATAAAAATCAAAATCATATCATGGCAGACTTTGCGATAACGGCAAATATTGTATCGTTGTCCAAAGAATCAACATAATGTCGTATTGTAATGAAGACAACCCGACTAATCAGCCTGTCATAATGTCAGAAATATTCATTTTGGGCCGATCCCAATATTTCATTTTAAAGTCTCTATCCATCGGCACCAGCAGGGTAAACACAGGTGTTACCAATGATACTAATTAAGGTCCCATTCCATTTAGTGTAGCAGAGCCTTTCCACATGCACAATAGCAGCCCGACTCTGTTTGACCTGAGCTGAACCTGAATTAGCACCATTTATAACACCTGTGTTTACTCTACTGTGTTACGTCAAAATGGCTGCTGTGAAAAAGGTCTATAACACGCCGATTTCATTGTGCATCCCTACTTCACAGCGATCTAAACTGCCTCCTCTCTGGGTTTTTACTGCACTCAAATGTAGCCAAATCTTGGTTGGCTCCCGCCGAGCGTGTTATCGAGCCGGATTAAATAACCTCTGTCCCCGTGCCCAGTGAGATCAATGGCGTCAGTGTGAGAGGAAGGAGTGTGTAATCTTGAATCGGACGGACCAGCAGCTTTCCAGAGTCCTCTCTCCATCTGAGGCTGAGGCCAGAGCTGCATGAGTCATTAGTTGCTTTAGAGTGTGATTAGTCACCACGCAGACACACACCGAACACAAAGGGTGTCTGTGTGTTTGTGTGTCTGTGTGCGTGAGAGAGTGTGCGCACGATGCATGAAGGGAGCAGGAAGTGAATACCTGATTCAGCTCACTTTTCTTCAAGAGCGTCCTGTTTTTAATTTGCAGAGCAATTAATGGTCATGCACTCTGGTTTAATGTCTCTTTTATGGCACCGAATCCCCACTGCAACATACTAGCACTGTATTTTCTTCTGTCTTTACAATTCATTAATGAAAATTGCTTCTTTGTAAGCACACTGGAGTTCAAAACTCGGCCGCAAATCTATTCTGGACGGCTGCAGTTTTTTTTTTTTTCCTCACAAACAGCAAATTAAGAAGAATTATAGAGCACCCAATGCAGATTTTTCTGAAGCGCTTTTATCGTGGCACTGTAGTATTGTCATGGCGGTGATAAAATGACCTTCCTTTCATTCCTCTTCCTTCATCTTCCTCCTCTCCCGGCTCACCACTTTGTCTGTCACTCATCTGGAGCTGTTATTCTGCTGTTCACTCTGCGGGCTCTCAGGAGGTAATAGTTTAGTGAGATGTGATTAAAGAAAAAGGGGAGGAGAGGAATCACCTTCTCCTGTCAGGTCCCAGTAGGGGGAAACAAAGACGGACAGTTTTGACTCTTTGCTGTAAAACTGTCTGTTTCCGTCCTGAAGTCCGATATTACAGATTTATCTGACGTGCTCAGCCGCTCCTCTTAGGCTTCGTTATATATTTTTAGACTATAATTCTTCTGCTTCTTCTTGTCATCATGCCGTTGCCTCAGAAAGGTTTGGGAACTTCCTGTAAACTACAAAAGTGAAATTTTTTCCTCAGTCAGAAATTCATTTCCCTGTAGGACGAAAAGAGCTTGAGTTCTTTACTGTTGGGTGGAGAACAATATTCTTTCAAATGCCAAGCAGAAAGAAAAAAACAAGGTTGTCTTATTTTTTACCATAAAAAGAAAAAATATTGCATATAAACATGAGTCCAAAACCAAAAACACAAGAGTAAAACTGTAGGGATTTTGTGGGGTTATAAGTTATGTTACAAAACCTCCATTCAGAGTTTAGACTTACTGTTTACCTGCTGTGTATTTGGTTTGTGGAGGTTTACACAACTCAGGCAAGACAGGGGCCTGTGACCAGCGGCTCCAGAGCCTTATGTGACTCTTTTGCCACTTTCTTGTGGCTCCCTCTGACTTTGACAAAAAGCTATATGGAAATAAATAAGTTATTTTTTAACATTTCAGTTTTTATCTATCATTTTTGTAGGCCTAAAGTGATTCTCCTACTGTAAAAATATACAAAATAGAAAATGTTTTAATATTTCATTAGCTAATATGTGTCTTTTCCTCTAAATTTCGCCAGTGGCTAGTCTTGAGTCTCCCTTGACAAGCCATGGATGCCAAATCCGAAACAAGAAAATTCTCAAGGGAAAATAGGGAATTTGATTGTTGCTGCTCCAGACAGGTTTTTTTTTGTTTGTTTTTTTTTGTTTTTTTGGCTATTTTTTTGTCAAAAATGTGGCGACGCCTGCGAGCTAGTTCAGGCAGTCAACTCGAGCTGCACTGCCAATCACATGTGACACGCCTCGCTCTCAGTAGTACAAACCCTTCCAATCTGGCGGTCTGTTTAAACTGCTAAAACCTCCCGTCTCTATCTCTCTCTGCTTGCAATGCATTGCAGCCCTGCGCTAGTGTCGCCGCCTGCTCTTTTAACCCCACCACCACCCCAGCATCCACCTGCAGGCTCCGACACGCTGGGGTTGTGGACCCCTGGGTTTGGCCTATAAAAGTTTTACCCAAGACAGTGCTACTACATTTCCCAAACTATTTATTTTGTCATTTCAGCACTGCCAGGCCAATTTGCAGATGTAAATTAGCCGGGAACATCTCAGTCGATTTTAGATTCCTGAGGGCATTATCAACGGGCGCAGACCAAAATGTCTCCGACAGCAACCGGACTGACTTATAACAGCATAGTTGGTAAATTATGTTGCAAACTTACCAAATGCTGATAGAAGCAGAGCAAACACATCACTCTATCAACAAATGTTGATAGAACTATAGTTGTTTGTTTCATCTTCTCAGGTCACTTGATACTGGCATGATACAGTTGCAGAATTAGCAGAAACATTTCCACATCAGCGACAGCCATCTTGTTTGTTTTTTTTTAATGAAAATGCCTTAATGGACAGTAATGTTATACTCCTCTGTACAGTCATCGCCCCAAGATAAATGGTTGATTGTGATTGGCTGGTACTCGTTGCCTTTGTTTGTTCGGGTCACTATGGTTGGGCAGGTTATGGGTATGTTGAGGAGTGTGATTGGGTGGGGTTAGGGTAAGAATATCAGGGTAAACCAATCAGAAGCAGAGTAGGGCAGGCATACTTAAATTGACTTTTTTTTTTTTAACCAGGAACGTGTAGCTTTATCATGCTAAATGAATGCTTTTAATATAATGTGTATATAGGCTTACTGTAGCCATCAAATGCATGTATATGAACCTTCTTGTTCTATCCATCCATCCATTTTCTGTAACCGCTTATCCGTGAGGGTCGCGGGGGGCTGGAGCCTATCCCAGCTGACATTGGGCGAGAGGCGGGGTACACCCTGGACAAGTCGCCAGTTCATCGCAGGGCTGACACATATAGACAGACAACCAGTCACACTCACATTCACACCTACGGGCAATTTAGAGTCACCAATTAACCTGCTGCATGTCTTTGGACTGTGGGAGGAAGCCGGAGTACCCGGAGAGAACCCACGCGGACACGAGGAGAACATGCAAACTCCACACAGAAAGGCCCTGCCGGCCCGGGGATCCGAACCCAGGACCTTCTTGCTGTGCGGCGGCAGCGCTAACCACTGTGCCATCGTGCCGCCCCCTTCTTGTTCTAGTCAGCTGGAAATGTCTGCTGGAGACTCACCCAACTCGCGGAGCAATTAGCTACCCAGCTATGAAATTAGCAGATAAAATTTGACAGCAACAGTTGTCATTTCAGCAAACAGAATGAGCAGTTGTCTGCTAAAAGTGAGAATCTGCTTTTGTCCTCTTCTGTCTGAAATGATTGTTTCAAAAATAGCTCTGATTTTCGAATAAATCTGCCGCTGTTATCTGTGTAAACCGCATAATTTGGGTCAATTCGCAAACTGTAAAACATGAAGTTTACTTGTTGTCTAACGGAGGTGCCAGCTGCCAGTGTGTGTGCTTGTGTTGGCGCGTGTGTTGTAGTGCGTGTAGCCTGTATGTTTGTGTAAATGTTTTGTGCTCATTAATGCAGAAGGTGAGACTCAGTGACCTACCTTGTGCAGCGGCTGGGGTTTGATGTGGGGCTTTATAGTAGCTATAGCAGAGCGTGTGTGTGTGTGTCATGAATCAACATGGGACCCAACCTGGCCTGATTAAGTAAACCTTTGCAGTCTGTGAACACACACACGCCCACATTCACACACTTGAATGTAGCCTGATGGAGGCATTTTAAGCATAAAGCTGTCATGCTGCGCTCACAAACATGATTTATCGTATAACCACAACAGCAGCTGACAAAACGACTTCCACACTTTTCACGTTTTTTTTTTTTTTCCCTTCAAGCAATTTTCCCACCGACAGCAGAACTGAAGGAGATTTGGGTCGAGGGGCCCGTCTCGCCTGCGTCATGACGATCATGAGGCCGGGTTGGTCTCCCGCTACAGCAGATTGACAGCTTAGTGCTGAGCTGTGATGTAGGTCTGCCAGCCTCGTCTGTTAGCTCTCTTTGGATCTCTGTCACTCCGCTCGCCGGCTCTTACAATGACCTAAGAATGCGTCCCATTCAGACAACATCGTGAAAATGTGTCGGATGGACATCCCGTATTGAAGTCCACTGAAGCATTTTAGAGACTTCTGGCTCTTTTCTCCTCAAGACACAACTGTGCCTGTGAAAGTGAAGAGGGGCGATTTAGAGGGAGGCGTTCACGACATCTGATGTCTCGTCCTTAACAAAAGGTGGTGCTGGTTAGTATGCAGCTGGTGTGATTGGATGGCCGGTGCACTGTATGTTGTAAATCCCCTCTGGTAAAACTTTGAAAGGTGGCTGTCTATAGCGCACAGTTGTCCATATAGGCTGCACTCTGTATTCTGTTGCTGTGGATAGTGGCTGTTGGGCCCCTGCCAGTCCCAGGCCCTCCAATACAACGCTCTCTAATGCTCTCTGCTTACAAGACTGGGCAAACTCCTCGGTGTCATGACCCTCTCCAAGCCTTAAGAAATCCCCTGTCACCCACCCAGCTAGCTCAGCCACATGCAAAGAGTCCAACGGCTCGACCCCAATCTGTCACAGCCCATCACAAGGTCCTAGCCCACCTTTAGAGATGGGATGCCTCAAAGTGTGTGGCACAGCGGGGGTCTCACCCGCACCAGGATCCCCTCTTTTCTTTTTTCTTTTTTTTCTTCAAAAAGCAAGAGACCAACCTGTTAGCCCTGCCATTTAAGAAAAAAAAAATCGCTCAACAAATTGTCGTTTAATGACAGTATAGTTTGGCAGGTGTCGCGGAGCGCTTTCCTATCTGAGAGGAATGTTTTTCTTCGCCTCACACGCTCCAGTTTTATACGGCTGAAGGTTTTACTGAGCTTTCACATGGTCGGAGAAGAGAGCGACCATTATTCCTGTAATTTATAAAGGGTTGAACTGGTGTTGCATAATCTTCTTTCTCAGAATCAGGGATGCTGTTGGCATGAGTTGCTGTTACCTTGGTGTATGCAAAGAGACTCTTTTGCTTTCCTGGATAAATTGTTTACTTTATGTAACTGAGGTCTAGACGATCCAAACATGTAGAGCTAATTTCTGGTTAAACTTTTCCAAACTTTTTTAAATGGTCTACTAGCAAGTTTCTGTTACCAGCAAGGACTAAATAACCATTTTTTTTGCCCACAAGCAAATCAAGAATTTTTAATTTAGAGTTTCTTTGTGTTGCTTAACCTTAAAATCAGAGTTATTAGAACAAAGCCATGTTTTCTGAGTTCTCCTCTTCATCTCCATTTCATACCAGTACGGGGCAATAAAGCTCTGTTTCAGCCGTCTCTCCAATGAGCTGAAGCTTCAGGCCCCGAGCCAAATCCTCTGGCAAAGTCAGCAGCTCATTTCTGATGTGTGGTAGGATTTCCTCTATGTCGTGCAGTAGGAATGCACCAGAATCACTTCTTCACTGCAGTAGCACTAAAAGTTCATCCAGTCTTGTACCTTTGGAGCCAGATTATTCAGTCAAGTTGTCGTCATTAGAGACCAGCACTGAATAATAATGTTGGCATTATTATACAGGCAGCTGTAGCTCAGGTGGTTAAGTGGGTTTTGGGTGAAAAATATAAGTCACTGTGGACAAAGGCATCTGCCAAAGTATTCAACATAAGCTCCAGTGAACTGTGTCTGGGCCTTAAAGTGCCCTTACCGAGGCAATGCTGTTAATTTATTATTGCACTATAACACCAATAAATAAAATGAATAGGAAACATTATCTGTCCTTGTCTGTGATACTGTGTGTGTGCTGTTAAATCACCGCATTTGCCCAAGATTGCCTTCTCAAGGATTTAGTTTTCAAGGCCATTTTAGGTCATTTGCTGTCTTTTTTTGTTTATAGTAGGTAAGTGAATACAATTTTATTCATACAGCTTCTTTTAAAACAAAGTTACAAAAGCCTGCACATGATAAACAGCAAAAAAATATATATTGCACAGAAAAATAAATTAAGGCAAGTTGGTAAAAATGGGTTCAGAAAAGTGTTTTTAAAGCTGTTTACAGGCTCAGTTGGCTTGGGGAGATGAGGGGGTTTTAGAGAGATGGGGCCCTAAAGACAAAAGCACAATCGCCCTTGGATTTGCCGAGGGTGTGGGGTATAAATAGAAGACCTTGGCTGGATGATCTGAGTGAACTTAGAGGTGGAACAGGGCTGCAAAATTTTGGAAATGTGTGAAGAGGCGAGACCAGGTAGGGGCTCGTAAGTGATTTTAAGTTATAAATGTGGCTACGGTGCAGGGAAGTCATTGTAACAACATGAAAATCAAAATAAAGTTTCAAGAGTGGTTTTCCTGTTGTTAACACTGATTTTATGCTGCTGCTTTAACACCTGTGGTTGCTTCACTGATACTGTACATCACCAACAGAGGAGGGAGGTAAACCCTGTGTCCAATTTTTGTAGTTTTTTTAGTAACTAAGAAACGCAGCTTTGTTTTTTATGATACTTGCCATGGATTTCAGTTGGTCTGATTACCTTGGAAAAGGTTTTAGAAAACCGAACAGCTGTGGAAGTGTTATTTTTTTTTCAGGCGCACACAGGAGCAAGTTGCCATTCATCTGTTCAGACGTGTAAATCACCAAACTGTCTCACCTGACAGAAACAGTGACTGCATTTGTGTGGAGCTTTCATTCAAAGCGCTTCACAATATGTCCTCTCATTCAGCCAATCACACACACGCACACACACAGCAATGGCAGCGAGCAAAACCATGCAAGGCCCTGGGGCCTAATCACTGCGAGCAATCTGGGGTTCAGTGAAAGTGTAACTTTAAATGTTTAATATTAATAGACAAAATAAGTTATCTAATCCAGGACAATAGCTGCACTGTACCGAACATGACTGGACGTTTGATGATGGGAATTATAGACCAAAATACTTGATAGATATTTCAGTATGGATTTACATAAAACAGCCTTCACAGGTTCACATCATTTTTTCGTTACGTTTGTGCAAAACCAATCATTATGTTTTCAAGGGCAAAGCATGAAAACAGAATCAAGTTAATTGCCAAGCAGGTTTTCACATAAGCAGAGTTTTTTTTTTCCTTGCATAACAATAAACAATAAACAGTATGTGAAGATTAAAGCAAGTATTGCAAGGCAAGAAGCATGAACAGACAATAAAAAATTAACATTAACATTTGAAAAAAAAATCATAGAAATAACTTGTACAATATGAGGCTTATTTACATGAAAGTGCTCTACAGCTTTGTGCAGGAATATGCAAAACACATGAAAAGCTTCACAGTATTAATGTGCAAGATAGAGTCCAAGAGATGTGCGTTAAATACATTAATTCAGGTGTGTAGAGTTTATGTTAATGCAACGTGTGGAACCTGTGGCTCTGGAGCCGCACGCAACTCTTCTGACCCTCTTCAGTGGCTCCCTGTGGCTTCGACAAAAAACATAGAGATGAATATTGGTTCTTATTAATCGTTTCAATTTTCACTTAATGCTCAACTGATTCTTACATTCTCCAATTGTAAAAATGTGTAGCCTATACACGAAATGAAAGAATGGTTTAATATTTCATCAAATGAGGAAAACGTTTTAATATTTCATCAACTAAAATGTGCCTATGTCTACGGCTCAGCTCCCTACACTTGCTATGGATGCCAAATCAAGGTCTTCAGGGTCCTGGAGGAGTACAGGTCCAGGAGGGATGGTAGATTGCAGCCGATCTGAATGGAAATGTTTGGGACTCTTGTGTATAAAACCTGCAACATATAAAAATCTATTCATGCATATACCCAATTATACCTTGAATTCTTGCCTCCACTCACAAATGACCATAGTTCGAATTACGGGGGAGCTAGGGGGAGCTGGGCTCACCTGAAAAGGACATGAGCTCCCCTGAAAGCCTCATTTGGGACATTTGGGGGGAGCTCTAATATATGATGGTCCTGAAATAAATAATAACAGTGAAAATATGGCAAAGTTTTGTGTTTATTCACACATTTTATGTATTGTCACTAATTAACACGATACTGTGTGCGCTGTTGTGTGTGCCACCATGACTGCTGCGCTGTCCGTGGTTCTGACACGGAGCAGAGGTGACTGATAGACTTAACATGTTACTTCAGTTCCTGTTTGCTTTTCGTTGTTGCAAATTGAACTTTTGGTCTGAATTCCACTTTCTCCCGATTCTAACAATCCACAGACAGAAGGGAAACGACAGTGAGCCGAAAGGACAGTCAGTAAGGAGAGAGTGTGTGGTGAGAGAGAGAAGCACGCAGCAGAACAGCTGTTTCTCTGTGTCTATGACATTTCATAAAGTTGTCCCATGTAAAAACAAATGTGAGTTAATTTTGATTTAAGATCTCTCCACATTAGTTTACATCACAAAGATCAGATTATGACGTTAATATTGAGGCCAAAACGCACTGAAGGTGTCTGACTCGGCAGAACGCGCACTGAGAGCATCTTGATGCGCGTCAATTTGCCTTAACGCCTCCATTCCGAACTTGTTTACATTTTGGAGAGTGAAATCAGGACCAGAGGATTTTTTTTCTGCACCCGCTTTGGGGGGGGGGGGGGGGGGGGGGGGGGGCAATAGGGCTCCCCCGAAAGCCATTGTGTAATTCGAACCCTGCAAATGACTCTGTTCTCCTTCTCGATCCTGCCTCACTTTTGTCCTTTCTGTTTTCTCTGTGCAGGTCCAGGATGGCGCTCACCGCGTGTGCAGCTGGGCGGCAGATCCTCTTTGCTCTCATGCTGCTGCTCTATTTAGGCTTGGGTAAGTTCTCTGTCTCCCACCTCCGCTCTTTGTGTCCTTAGACTGCTGCATCTCCAGGTGCTGCAGAAATTAACAAGCAGTTTCTGATCTGAAGAAACAGAACAGAACAGTCAATATAACAGATAATGTCAGCGCACAAGTGGGTTCAGTGTAAGGAAAGAGGGAAGGGAAGGAGGAGGGGCGGCAGCTGGACCAGAATACAGAAAAACAAATCAGTTCCCACATTAATTTTTACATGGACTTAAATACACAAGACAGGTCGCTACTAATTTGAGTGTTGTAAGTGAGAACTGACATGCTGAGGATGTTTGCAGACATGCTCAGTGGGACTGAGCTGGAACACCTCCAAACCATTTATGCAAGTTTAGTCGACCATCTGTTCCATTACAACTATGCATAAAATTCACAATTATGGAACAAAAAGACAAAACATCTCAGAGCCGCAGGTCTCTGGTGGATAGTATCGCAGGTTTGAGGTCCCACGTGCAGCCTGCCGACTGCCTGTAGAAAAGATAAGTTCCTCTCCCTAATTACTTTTCCTGCAATTGGCATGCATGATGGTAGCTGGTCAGCCTGGATTTTCATTAAAAGAGGAGAAACTGCATCACTCATTTCCAAAATTAAAGCACACTCTGACAGCAGTTATTACTCCACATTCAATCATGTTTTCGTCTGTTTTTGTTTTGTTTTTTTTGCACAAGCCACGATCCAGAAGTAAACAAAAGGATCTGCACTTTCTCTGCACGACTAAAATTACTTAAAAAACAAAAGAGGACTAGACAACTTATGATTTAAGTTGTTGCAAAAGCTGTTTAGAATCTCAATTAGCTCACTACTGAGTCAGTAATTTCTAAGTTTAGCACATCAAAGTTGCCCTCAAGCAGCCTTCTAGCTATTTCCACATTTCCAGTCTTTGTGCTAAGCTAGGCTAACCGGCTGCAGCTACTTATCTAAAGCACAGACAAGAGTGGTGTTGGTTTTCTTATCTAACTCCCTGCTAGAAAGCAAAAAGTGTATTTCCAAAATATTCCTTTAAAATTAAAGTAATAGTTTAAATTATTTGAGGTGGGTTTGCATGAGGTACTTATAGTCAGTGTATCACCTTAAGTATGATGGTCGATGGACCCCCAGGTTGGAGAAGAAGCAGGATGAGGAGGAAACTGAGCAGTGAGCTGGACAGGATCAACAGCAAAACATATTTTAGCCTCCTAAAAAAAACATATCAGTGTATGTGTACGCTATATTTGGAATATTTTCACCGTTTTATCTTGCCATCAGACAGCCTTTTCTGATGGGAAGCCAGCTTTATATAAGACAAATATGGCTCACTCCAAAGCAGCACAGGAGTTGCTGGTCTGCTGCCTCGATCTGTTAGTTTCTTTGTGTTATTGTGTGACTTTGGTGTTTTAAAAAAAGTTAGTTGGGATTCATGGAAGTTGCACAACAACACAAACAAACTAACCCACTGAGGCAGCAGTAGACCAGCAAACTCCTGTGCTCTGAGAGGTAAAATGACTGATTTTGCAAATTAAAGTAGTGAAAATATGATAAATATAGCATAGCATACACTTAAACTAATATTGATTTTTTTTTAGGTGGCTAAAATGTATTTTGCTGCTAATCTTGTCCACAGCAGTGTATTAATTAATGTCTGTGCCGGCACTCCTCTTTGCTGTGTGTCAACCGACATCCACTGTTAATACACTAACTGTCGATAAGTGCCTCATACAAGCCCACTTCAAATAATCCAAACTATCCCTTTTGAAGAATAAACCGCTAAAAGGAGTGTAAGCTTTATGACTGACAGCCTGTGCAGAGTGTACTCTGCCTCTCATGTAACGCGTGGTTTGGTAGAATGACTGCAACATAAATGTGAACATGAATATTTTACATATAGTTTGACAAAATAATCTTAACCAGAGGTCCACTTACTAGCTTCATCTTGAGGTTTGAGCCGTATAACAGGTAGAATAATACTGAATGTTTCACTTGAGAAAGAAATATTTGTTTTGGCTGTGCTATTCAATAACTTAACAACAAAGCACACCTCTGAGGCAGACTTCATGCTCAGCATTTTAAATATATACCAGTATATTATTTGTTGCTGCAGTATTACGTCTATATTATGAGTTTGTGGGGAACAATAACACACACAAAAACTCTTTGGATAAAACTATGTTTGGCATGAAGTGATCAAAATCAATTAGTCAGCAGTATTTGCAGATTTGGTTTAAGAAACACTGATATTGGCCTTGACGCCTTCCTTGCAGTTTATGTGTGATCCAAACAGCTCATTGGACTCTGGAGGAGGACTGACAGGAATAAGATGGCATCTGTTAATGATAGAGAGCGTCCTTTCATGTCACTTCCAGCTCTCTCTTCCTCTTTTTAGGCTGTTTCTCTTTTGTCCCATCTGTCACCGCCACGCTACAGGCTGCACTTGTCATCCAAAGTCTCTCAATTTCCTCCTTTCGATTTCTTCGGCTCTACTCTTCTCCTCCATCCTCCATCCTCGATGGTTTTCTGCCTCCTCCTCGGCCCCTCTCTCGTTCCTGCTCTCTGTCTTGTGCCGGCTCTCGTGCTTTTTTCCCTGGTATTTGTGATTCTGTGATTACATCTGATTTTGGGGGAGAAGGCAGCGGGGGCGTTCTTCGGCGCAGAGAGATGCTCTCAGGGGGTTCAGCTTGTGAAAGCCGTCCAATCTAAATGCAGATGGAAATATCTTTCGGTGATTCAATTCCACAATGTGCAATATTCCAAATAAGGCTTTGTTTTTTTTTTTTATCCTTTTGTTACACTCATTTCGTTTTCTACAAACGTGTTCATTTGACTAACAGTGAAAATCTGAACAAAGAAAAGAAAACAAATAGAAAAATCCTTGAGCAAATTTATTTTGAGCTTATTAAAGCTTTGTAATTATGTCTTCTGCCTTTTTGTTGATATGTTGACAGACTGTCGCACATTACAGTCCATGTTAGAGTTACAGTCCTTGATTTTGTGAGCGGAAACAGTAACTTACCAGGGATTATTAAAAAATCAGAATCAGATTTATTGCAAAGTAGGTTTTCACACATAAGGAATTTGCTTAACAATAAACATAGTAAGCAGAAAAATACAAAGAAACATAAAAAGCAACTACTGAAGTCAAGACACAAATAGAACATTGAATTGAACATAAATATGGAAAGAAATTATTTTAAAAAATTAGTCCAATATGTTCTGTTAATGAGTATCTAAGAGCTTGTTTGATAAGCATGGTGATTAGTTAGGACCTGTTACGGGGAAAAAAGCCAGTTTTTCCTGCCCTGACTGGATAGGAAATATGTATTACTTCTAACTTCACAAAATCTTGAATAAACCCTCCAAACTTAAGATAAGTGTAGCAGCAGTTGCTAACTTAATAACTAACAGTTACTGTTAACTAAAGCTAATGGCAGTAGTCATTAACAGTAGCTAATGGTAATGTTAGCTAACTGTTTAATCTGTATAGCTGCTTTTTTATTGATATTCTTAGTCCGCTGTCTTTTATGTCCCAAGTTAGCATTGTTGTAGATTCTTTGGTTTCTCTGCAGATGTTACCAACACCTCTAACTGATCTGTCTTGAAGCTAAGTTCCCATTGTTTTTGCTCATTAAAAAAAAAAAAAAAATGTTTCAATGTAGGTTTCAATGAGAAAAAAAGTTATTTAGTTCAGCGAGATGAGAAAAGTACCACTGGTTGCTAGGTAACAGACAAAAAAAGTTGATAATCATTATTTATTGAGGTGGATTTCCTAAACGGAGATAAAATAGGATGAGGTAAGATAAGACAGGCTTCCTAAAGTTTGTTAGGATTTGTTCTGTAATAACAAATTGGAAAACTTGCTTTTGTAACTTAAGACTTAAGATAGGAAGTTTTTGTATTGCAGCTCCTGGAGTATGCTCAGTTGTCTTCGCTCCAATTACACAGATTAGCTTTTGTGGTTTGAAAAAAGTCTTTTATGTTTAAGGAAAATAAAATTTCAACCTTCTTTTGAATAAAATATAATAAAATATTACAGTGAGGTGCAGAGAGGATAAGGCCACGACGATGCAGGCACTGGTTGCATGGTTAGAGGATAATGTCTGTACAGGTGATCCTGTTGTCATGGTTACATTGAACCTGTATGTCATGGCAACCAGACAGAGTGAATCGCTGATATCAGTCTGCAGAACCACGAATCTAACTCTGACAGTGACTTTGCCTTTACATTTCACGCGTCTCTGGCATGAAATAACTTCATACTGATTAGTTTGTGCGACAGTTGGAGTCATTTATATGCATATATTAAATGATTAAGTTGGAGCCTGTGAGGTGCAATGTGGACGACGCTGGTGTGGGTTTTGTCTACTCATGCCATGTGCATATGTAATTGAGTGCGAGCGCCTGGTATCCTATAATGCATTCCTTTGGTGGAGTGATAAAACAAGTGCCTCGTGCCTGGAAAAGTGAGTGTGAAATGCTAATGAATCCCTGAGGTCTTGTTAGCAGACAACTTGGTTTGAAGCTACAGGACAGCCTACACTCTATATATCTCCTCTACCGCTTGAACACTGTACAGCATTTAGCCTGTAATCGAACATTTATGTCTATCAGAAAGTATTTATTGCTGAATCTTTGTTTTTTTCCCCCTTGTAATGTCCTCCAGCATATTTAATTGCATAATCTAATTATGTTTTGTTGTGTTGTTCGTCCTCTCTAGGTTCAGCCTCCTCCGTAGTGAACATGCGTAGGATCACCCATCCTACAGTACAACAAACGCTGGCAGGCAAAGCCGTTCTCCCGTGTGTCTTCACCCTCCAGACCAGCTCCTCCAGCCAGCCTCCCCACCTCCTGTGGACACGCATCAGGCTACCAGCAGGAGGACAGGGCGCTCCTCTGGAGCAGATTGTGATTTCTGCTAAAGGTAAAAACAAAGATGATCTGGTTCTGCTGCTGATTAACACCTACATTACGAGTGCAAAGGTGCACTTACCAATATTTTTATATTAACGCTGTGTGCAATAACTATGTGTAAAGAAGTCGTGCACAGACAATTATCACCCGACTCTGCAGTTCTCCTCAGCTCGGAGTATTTAATGAATTAATCTGAAGTCCTCACACTGTAAAACTATGACAAAGAAGTTAACAAGCTGAATACAGCAGCTCCTGGAATTAAAATGAGATAAATCTTCTTAGGAGAGGTTTTCCACTGGGCGTATAAACGCTCCAAACCTCCCTGAGTGGAAGGATTTAAGCAAACTAAAGGCAGAGTGCAGATTGAATTCATCTATCGAGGGCCTCTTTTAAGTTTCGGTGCCTTTCAGTTCATTGGTTTGGTTTTACAGCCCGCAACATTACTGTTATGGTTTCGTCTCACCGCTCTCATCAACCTCAGTTTTTAGATGCAACAGGCAGCTGTTTCAGCGAAAGAGCTCCGAAAACCAGCCGTAGACGACCTGCTCAGCACCAGATGGTGAACGTAAAGCGAAGTCCAAGCCATGTGCAGCTGGATTTATTGGACCTGGTGTGCAGTTTATTATTTTAAGCCGAAGCACTCAAACAAAATGAAATTATTGGTGAAGTTTTAATGTTCCTGGAAGCTTAGTTTTAAATTGAGGGTATGCACTGATGACACTGTTCCCACCGGAACGTGCACCTTCAGTCGGACTGAGTGGCAAAACATCCTGCAACAAGGCTGCATTTAACAGAGGAAACTGTGCAACCGGGAGCAAAACAACTGATTATCTGCTTGAATTAAAGGCAGTTGGACTCAACAGTGACCCTTACAACTCAGATACATGGAATATAAATGTCAGATTCTAAATATTTAATTTTCCTTCCCTGAGTCCCACTCCTTTTTGCTCTGTGCTCTGAACAAGCTTGGTACCCGGCTGAACTTCTGTCAATTTTCTCCTTTTCTGTTTCCATGTTAGGCATTTTGAAGATGGTTGAAAGACGTTGCTGTCACATCATGAGTTAGTTAACATTTGGTAACATTAGCTATCAGATGTAACTAGCTAACAATTGATGTGGATTAGCTTGCTAGTGAGTTAGCATTTTGCTCCAGAGGAAAACACTAGCTAATCAGCAAGATAAATGAGAAAGTTGACCAATGTTCCCAAAGAGGCGGGACTTAGAAGGGGTCAGTTGATAAGTAACATTAGTCAATACACTCTATAACCTATGGTACGATTCAACCCCAAAATCCAACATACGTGACACAAAATGTCAACTGCAAATACACATTTCAGTCCCTGGATTCAAGTTGTTTCTGTGAGTTGCAGCGATCCATTTGCTTCTCTTCTCTTTAGCTTTTGTCAGTCTGTAAAAAGATAGTTCCAATTTCTTTTTGAATCTATTTGTACAGTCAGTTGCACAACATCTCTTTCCCATTTTAGATGTGTTTTGAGTGGATGTGCCCCAGTGACCCCCACATACTGTGAAGTCAAGTGTATACCCTCTATTTTTTCCACTATAACATAAAATTTTATTGAGTAAATAATCAACAATCAAATGTTAAGACACAAATATATTATTTATTAGGCATTTTACTATAACTTTAATGAGCTAATTTGCTTTGTCAGGACTTTGTGGGTATAGTTTTATCACATTTGATTGTTATTGGCCTTTTAACAGAAGCAAACAACCCATAATTTTCAGATTTTGATGTAAGCGTAACTAAACCCTGATTGGTCCATGGAAGTATGTGACATCACATTGTTCCAACTGAGCCCCACCCACGTCCAACCATTCAGTAAAGTCAAAAACACAAGCACAGAAATCTTCAGTGGTATCTTCAATCTTCAAAACTATTCTGACTCTGGCAGATAATTGTGTGTTCATGTAGGACATAATCATTAATAATATGAGGATGATTGAGTAAATATGTTTTCTGGGCCTCTAAAGCTCAGTGGTAATAACCGTCTGTCTAAAATCAGGATGCCAATAGACACTTTTAATGAAGAAACCTCTCTCTCTGTGCCAAAGGTGATGTAATCAAGGTGAATAAGGCTTTCACGGCGGCCGCGTCATGCTGCCAGGATACACTGCCAATCCTCTGAATGCTACCATGGAGATCTCCAGTCTCCGCACCAACGACTCAGGCACTTACCACTGTCAGGTTGTCATGGGTAACGACTATGAGAGAGACACTGTGCCCCTGGTGGTCTCCGGTAAGTTCAGCAGCCACAGACGGGGAGATTTCACTGTGAGAAAAGTTTAGTGCCACATCTCGCTATAAAGGAAACATTGAGAGCGAGCAGAAACGCTGCTGACAGACTGAGCAGCAGTCGCACAAAAGGCTTTAAAATTCCTCTTCTAACTTAATTGATTTCCGTGTTTTTATTGCATTCCGGGCTTGTTGTGCTAATGTAAGATAGATAATGGCAGGCTTTAAAAACAGGAGCACTGCCAGCCCCTTTTCAGCTTTTTTTATTTAATTAAACATTAATAACATTGATTCACCATATCAATATCGTAATGACTGACTTAATTAATGTAGCCCACTGCTCTCTGTGTTTGTGCTGTTTGTGTTATCTACTTTTCCACTTGAGTAATTGTGTAATTCTTTTAATTAAAGTGTTTGGACTGAATACCAATGACAATTTTTCTGTCTGCTCATCTGTGAAATTTCAGCTGAAACTCACGTACTGTTAGATTGATCTGTTTGTGGCCACAATGACGTGTTTATTGATTTCATTCCACCGATCTATTGATTTTAAACTTGGCCTTGTTGGTGCATCTCTGCTCCTGCATTTGCCCCCGTAGGTGTGGTGTTTCACTACCAGACTCCCAGCACACGCTACGCCCTCTCGTTTGCGGACGCCCAGCGGGCCTGCCAGGAAAACTCGGCTCAGATGGCCACACCGACCCAGCTGTGGGCGGCGTACTATGACGGCTTCGCCAGCTGTGCAGCCGGCTGGTTGGATGATCAGACTGTCCGGTGAGGAGACGTTCAGTGACTTCCTTCTGCTTGTCACATCCTCGTAGTGTCGCTTGCTAGTTGCAGCGAGTCCTGCTGTGTTTTGAAGCAGGGCTGCAACAAACAATTATATTCATTATCAGTTAATCTGCAGATTATTTTCTCTATTCATCAGTTAGCGATTAGACTGATTAGAGTTCAGGTTTTCATATGACCCCCAGTCAAAAACCTAAAAATATATGATTTGCTAATACAGCAGACGAAGAAAGTAATTTTCTCATTTGGAAAGCTGGATCTGTGGCTTTATTGCTTCGAGGAATAGTTCAGCATTCTTGGAAATGTGCTTATTCACTTTCTTGCAGTTAGGAAGAAAGTGAATAAGCATATGATACCACTCTAAAATGTGGAAATGTTATTAATCTTCTCATCTAACCCTCATCAAGGAAAGTGAATAAGTGTATTTCTCAACATGTCTAACTATCACTTAAAACAAATTGCCCTAGGTTGACCGTTGACTTGTAAGGCGAGTTTTAAAACAGGTTAATTGCTGAGACTTTACAGATATTACAGCAGTACAATGAACATAATGAACTTAACATTGACGAGAGCAGTGGTTTCCAAACGGCAGTGCGCTGTGAGGCAAGTCCAGTTGAATCATGGGATTTTATGACAACCATACATTATGATAGCAGTTTACAACAAATTCTGTACCCCCAAAACAACTTTAAAGACTTTTAGTCAAAGCAAACCACAGTGTTCACCTTTTCAAAGGTCCCGACTGATTGGCACCTCATTAGTGGGATGAGAACAAAGTGGTACGCAGCTTCCAAGCATCCTCAGCACGCTCGCCAGATTCAGGTTGGCTGCATTTAAAAAACACGGGACGTTTGTGGGACAACATCTGTCTTTTTCTCTCGTTGGGAAGCTTTTATTTCACTTACAGTCACGTAACGAGTTGTCGTCAACACGACTAACGTTATTTTTAACTTTCCTCTGCTCCGCTCCGTGTGTGTGAGCAGTGTGTGACTATTAATGACAGCAAAAATTGTCATTAACCCCCAAAGGTAATGGTAAAAGAAACTAATCAGCTAATCAATTAATCAACTTCTTGTTTCAGCTCTGTTTTGAACACTGCTATGTTTTTTAATATGCCTGTTAATTCTCTAATATGAAGACATTTGCTTTGTTTTCTGCACTGCTCGTTCTCACTCTCTTTGGATCATCTGCTGTCTCAATTAATATTCAGCTCTTCTGTTTTGTCACCTCATCTACTTCAAATTCATGTTCTTTTTTATTACTGCTGTTGTTTCTTTGCTGTTAATTGTATTTTAATTTATTCTAATCCGTTGCCCTTTAAAAGAGAACACAAATAAGAATTTATTCTTAACTGACATTTAAAGGCTGAATGAAAATAAACAACGGGATGTGCGAGCTGAGATAATGTATACAGACAGACCAGACATTGCTACGTATTTGCTCTGATTAGTAAAAAAAAAAAAAAAAAAAGAGGTTAATTCCTATTGATGACTCCCACATGGTTGTCTCCACAGCTATTCTGTCCAGTTGCCAGAGCTTGGTTGCTATGGACACAAGGAGTACTCTGCTGGAGTGAGGAATTATGGGAAGAGAGACCCAAAAGAGCTGTTTGATGTGTACTGTTTTGCAAAAGAACTGGATGGTACAAACACACACACACACACACGCACATGCACACATATACACACACAAAACATCAAAACCTGTCAGCTTTCGGCTTTTACTGTTACGTTTGCATCATATTCTGTTACAACATGAAAGGACAAGTCAGACGATATTCTTTTCTTTTTTTTTATAAAGCTTTTCGAACTATCAGTAAGTCCAGTGAAAGTACAGAAAAACTTGCTATTGCAACAAATGTTTATGAGTCTATGGCTGGAAACAGTAAACTAACAAGTAGACCAATCACACCTGTTTGAGTAACATTTTTTAAAAAGTGCAGTGCACTGAATGCCACTTAGAGGTTTAGGAAGTTGGAAACTACTCACAAAAGGCCTATCACACAGTTGGTTTTGGTCTTTTAATGGGATTCCTTGAGTTGATCCTTTAAAGTGTCAATCTGGAAGAATTCAGCTGGTTGATTTGGAGACACCTGTAGTAACTGGTGGTAACAGCAGATGCAGTTTAATACTACAGTGCTGCACATGGCATGAGATTGAGGTCAGCAGGGACCAGGAGTTGGTTACCTTCCTCAGAAATTGGAGGTGTGCAGCCTGTTGCCTGCAGCTCATCACCTTACAGCTCACTGTGGCTGCCCCCTTTTCTTTATTTATTCCTTGCAATATTCGAAACTGATCCACTGATCCACTGATCCGTGCAACTGTCTAAACGCTTATTCCAATAATTTCTCTCTAGTTGGAACAAATATTCTTTTTGCACATGTCTGGTGACAGGTCACGAACAAGTTTCCAGTAGGGACAGAAACATGGTGATAGCATGTCAGAACTTGTCAGTAGTAGACACAACTTTCCTGTTAGAAACCTTAAAAGATTTAAAGACACTAATATTGCTCGCAGGATATGATGTGGGTGCGTCTTGAAAACTACCAGATGGAAACACTTCTGCTTCTTCTTCTTGTTTGTTTACTGGCAGCTGGCAAACCAGAACCACTTCTTCTTCTTCTTCTTCTTCTGTGATACTTCAGATTAGATGCTTCACAGAGATTGGAACCAGTTTGCGCACATCAAAAAAGTTATATTCAGACAAAAGCTTTGGGACATGGGTTAACGGACAACTTTATTCATCCATGCAAACAATTAAGTTGGAATTTCTAATCAGAATGATTTCAGTCAGATGTAAACATAGCTACGGATAGACAGTGACTTAACAGACATTTATTTTAATAAAAATCTTTGAGATTTCACCTTCAAATGCCACTACACTCAGGCAATATTATGTGTTATTTCAAAGACTTCACATCCAATATTAAGCAGGTGTCTCCCTGCTAGAAATCCAACAGGCATCATCTGCTTCTTGACAAGTTCCTGTCTCATGTCTCTCTGCTCCAGGTGAGGTGTTTCACTCCTCGGTCCCAGGCCGGCTGTCTCTGTCCTCGGCCTCAGACCGCTGCGTGTCCCTCGGGGGGCAGCTGGCCACAGTGGGGCAGCTGTATCTGGCCTGGAAGGCCGGCCTGGACAGCTGCGCCCCAGGCTGGTTGTCTGATGGCAGCGTTCGCTACCCGGTGACTTGGCCTCGCCCGGACTGTGGAGGGAGCCAGCCGGGAGTCCGCACCGTCACGCCCAACAGCACTGCTGACAACACCACGGTGCTTTATGATGCTTACTGCTACAGAGGTATTGAACCATCAGAGGAAAACCTTGGCCTGCTAGTTTTGTAGTTTTGGTTTTTTTTCAGGAAAGGAAGTTAGACAGGAAGTTAGAAAGGAGCCTAAACAATGAAAATACAAACAATATAAATAAGAGCAAATATAAAAAATAGGAACAATATAAAGAGGAAATTGAACATATAGGAACAATATAAACAGTATATATTAAAAACAGGCACAGTACAGACAAGAGGAAACAAAATAAACAGTTAATCTAAAAAAAATATGAGCAATAAAAAATATGAACAATTTAAACAGTAAATAATTTCTAATCACATGACTACTGTCATCTCATTCCTAACAGAAGTGTTGATGTTGCCATGGAAGCATTGAGTGCTATTAATGTAGTAACAATAACAATAAATGTCATTGGCACTGTTGTAGCTATGGCAACACTGATTTCTGATCCATGTTGTTTATCCGGCCGCCATGTATCTGTAAAACTGCTGGATTTGACAGAAGGAGTGGGAGAGAGAAAGAGGAGGAGAGGGCAGGATGTGTTGAAGGGAAATATCAAGATGCTCAGCTTTTGTTCTCTCTGTTGACTGATATATCGGCTAA
The DNA here is from genome assembly GCA_034769285.1 of Lutjanus argentimaculatus. NCBI lineage: Eukaryota > Metazoa > Chordata > Actinopteri > Lutjaniformes > Lutjanidae > Lutjanus > Lutjanus argentimaculatus. The sequence goes on from JAWZSL010000011.1 coordinate 17,642,134, forward strand.
TTCCCGCTAAATCAAATCACAGCGAAGGCTTGAGACAGACTCGAGAAAATCCTTCATGTGAACAGCAAATCTCTTCAACTTGTTTCCCAAGGTAAAGTGAAGAACACGGGCTCCATCTCTCAGATCTACACCTCCCTGTGGAAGCCCTGGAGCTACCTTACAGGCACAAGCGATGCTGACGCCACAGGGACAATTACTCCCGACTCGTCTACGCAGCAAACAGCCACTACCAAAGGTTTTACATTTGTTTATGATTAGTAGATCTGTAGCCAGCTGATTAATCACATAATCAACCATCCAATTGGTAAAACAGCATTTTATAAACACACCACTGCAGGGTCCTCAGACGGCAGTGACCTGTCACCTTCGAACTGGACAGGATTGGTCGACCTAGAAGAGGAGGCCTCCCTTCACAGCACTGACCCCTGTAAGGCTGCTTTCCAATTATCTGTATTGATCACGAAAGACTAATGTGGATCTTCAATAACAGTCCAACTGATTGTGTCCTCAGCTTCGGACCCTTGGTCCTCGGAGTCTTCAGAGTCATTTGTGACCCTCCAGCTAATCCCAGGACAGAGCATCCTCGACTGGGGAGAGCCGCTGGAGCCTGGACCCGATTCAGAGGAGTTTCTCCGACCGCCAGTCTACCCCACTCCTGCTGATAAGAAGGTTGGTCTGGTATTGATCTTTAATTCTGAAATCCATCCATCCATCCATCTTCAACTGCTTATCCGAAATGGGGTCACGGTGGTAACAGTTCCAGCAGGGGACCCCGGACTTCCCTTTCCCCGGCTACATTAGCCAGCTCTGACAGCTCTGACTGGGGGTCCCAGGCCAGGGCAGAGATACAATCCCTCCACCTAGTCCTCGGTCTGCCCCGTGGCCTCCTCTCAGCCGGACGTGCCTGGAGCACCTCCCTAATTTTGAAGCAGTTTTGTTTATTTGATGTGGAGCTGTATGAGGTACTTATCAGCGTATTAAGTACTGTAGATGCTGGTTTGGGAAGCAGCATGGAAGCAATGTACTGCTGTGAACAGGGTCAGCAAGAAAAAGATATTTTAGCCACTTAAAAAAAGGTCCACCTAAAACAAAAAAAATCAGTAACAGTTTAAAGTGCATGCTATATTTAGAATATTTTCACCACTTTACTTTGCTGTCAGACAGCCTTTTCTGATGGGAAACCAGTGCTATATAAGCTAAATATCGCTCTCTCCAAACCAACAAAAACTCCACAGGTGAAATCAGTAATTTTACCTTACAGAAACAGGAGTTGCTGATCTACCACTGCCCCGATCTGTTTTTTTTTTGTTGTTGTTGTTGTTTTTTTTTTTTTTTTTGCTTGTTTGTCTGTTTGTGTTATTATGTGACTTCGGTGAATCCAAACTAACCTTTTGAAACACCAAAGTCACACAATAACACAAACAAACTTACAGGTCAAGGCAGCAGTAGACCAGAAGCTCCTGGGTTCTATGAGATAAAATTACTGATTTCATTTGTGGAGTTCAGTGGGTTTGGAGACCTTAATATCTGACTTATTTTATGGCAGTTTGTCGTTTGAAAAGAGCATCTGAGGACAAGATAAAGTGGTGAAAATATTCTAAAATACTTACATTGATGGATCTTTGCAGGTGGACTTCTTAAGTTGTTATTACTGACGTCTATCTGCTTCTCCAAACTGGGGATGGGCCGACCGGCACGTACTGTAGCTGAAACACTGACCATTGATAAGAACCTCAAACAGTCCACTTGCAATAATCCAAACTAACCCTTCAAGCTTTTATTCTGAGATTTAAAAATGCCATCACTGAACAAGCTAAGTTTCTGTCCGCCCACTTGTTTTTTCTATTTTAGGTGATCTCAAAGATTGTCAAGTCCATTTGGAAGCCTTGGAACTACCTGGCAGGGACTGATGAGGAAGGTACTCAAACACCAAGTGGACCAACAGGGGAGACGAGACGGTGACAAAAAACACAGATGAGGAGTCAAATTCATCCAGGACATCATCACCGGGTGAGTGGTGGAGTTTCTAATGTGTGAACTAATATGGCCCGTCATTTCAGTACTTGTGTGTGAATACAAAAGGAATAACAGAGGAGAAACAGTGAAAAAGCAGTCAGAAAGTTTGATGGCAGTGTATGTTTATGTGCATGTTCAGTATTCTGAACATATTTCTATTGAGACACTAATTGGCTCAGGTCTGTGATGTTGGGGAAACATCAGTTGGGCAAAAAAACAGGATGGTACATTAATTACAGTACAAACAAGCCCCTGATATGAGATTCATTAGAGAAACAGAATTAATAAGGGATAAGACTGTGAGAGCAGAGGCCTTGGAGCCCTGGCATGCAGCGAGGAGTGCGTGTCCAGAATCAACTGGGTTTTTTTTTTTTTCCTGCAGGAGCAGCAAAATCTGGCTTAAAGTCTGGATACAAAGTGAGGCCACACTGACCTTTTCTGTGCAGCTCAGGCTGGCTCTCCTGTAGGGACACTAACGAGCTGTGATTGACACCAGCTGTGACAGCTGACAAGCTCCAGCTGCACACAATGATCTCCCTCACACTGGGGTACAGTGTTGAAATAGCTTGAAAAATTATGCCTCTTTTAACTTGGATTTATTATAGAGCCACATGGACTGAGATAAAATTAAAATAAAATTAAAATGTGAAATATCAGAATAATTATTTGAGTAAAAGTAAAAAGATAGATATAATCAGCTTCTTTCGTGGCATTTTGAGAATTTAATTTGGTGTAACATGGGATTTTTTTTCAGTTAACAGTGTAATTATTTATGCCAACAGTGCACAAGTACAGAACGTGATACATACATGTAGGTACGAGGGAACATGATGTGAAGTTAAGCAATAAAGGGTGACAATCTGAGAAAAATAATTCATACTGTAGGTATTTTTTACAGTCCACCTCCAGTCATGTTTTAAACAACATGAAAGAAGTAGAAAGAAGTAATAAATTATGTCTGACAGGGTTTTTTTTTGCAATAAAGTTCAAATATCTTGCTAAAATTAGTTACATACAGCTTTCATGAATATGCAAATTGCCCCTGCCCTCTCCACACACCCCACATCCCCACTCCTACCCCTAAGTAGCTGCACCTGGCTTCTGTTTTGCTAGCTAATCACAGTAACTGGCTATATCTGGCTTCTCCTGTGGGTTGAGATGTGCAGCGCCACCACCCCGATTCACGCGATTGGCTCCTTAGGTTTATGACATCACATACCCAGCCTGACTGAATCCATTTTTTTTTGAGACTGCCCTTTTTCACTACAGTATCAAAGCAAGAAATGCTCATGGTGTAACTGCTTATTTTGCTCCTAATATACAACATAACAAGGTTAAAAGCATGATTTTCACTTTCACTTTCATTATCTTTAACTAACTAATGGGTACCTAATCTAAAATTAAGGGGTACAGTTTATGCATTCCTGAGTAGTTTCGCATAGCCAGACCTTTTTCTGCAGTGCTGCACACATTATCATTCTGCTGTAAGGGGACAAACACTCTGCCTTTTGTGTATTTCTTTAACTCATGCTCAATCATCTTGGGTGACTCTAAGCCCAGGATGCAGGGACGCTGCAAAATAGTGTTGGGAGGGAGGGAGACTTGTTATGACGGAACACCTGCAAGTTGTGAGGCGAGCCCTGGCATTAAAATGTCTAAATCCACACAAAAGAAAAGGCAACAGCTGCTAGCTTGTTTACATTTGTACGTTAGGGTAATTTGCCATTTTCAGTGTGTAGGTTGCGAGCTCGGAGGTCGTTGTTGTTGCGACAGGGATTTTGAAAGTGATAAGATGCAGATAGCGAAGGAGGAGAATGCCGACTGAAACTGTTGTTCAATGCCGGGCTAATTACTGAGCAACAAATCTGTTGTAGAAGTTTGGGAGAAGATGGGGTGATGAGTGCCGTAGTACTTTAAAACTGTATGTGAAAAATGTTTGCCTTATATCAAAATCCAGTCATGATTTCTTCCTGTAAAACAAAATATGTGTGCTTATATAGGCTTGAACAAATCATTTTCAACCAATAATATTATGACAGCCACCCATCAATCAGTCTTCAACTTTTAATGGCACAGAGCTAAGATTCAAGACACGTCCACTTTTGAACACTCAAATCAAGTTCCTCCCAAAGTTATGTTCTGCTTGCACATCCTGGCACTCAGAAATACGCCAAGATATGGAAGCTAGAAATGCCCTGTAAATTCAGCACATCTCTCCTAATTGTAAAGAATCCTCATATAATTTCAGCATCCAAAACTGAGCTGACCAAATGCCAAAACCACAGGCAATATCTGTACAAAGCATCTCTTTTGGCATCAGTTACCAGCAGCACTGTGACAAGCGATTCTGTAGGAAGATTGTTGATTGTTGAGTCTCATTCCCAGGTTGTCAAATACCACGGCTTTGGGTTGCCAATGCATATTTGACAACCTGAGAATGAGACACAATCTTTTCTCCAGAATTGCTTGTTGCACCGTGAATTGGTGAAGAATCTGAAGCATTGCCACAAATTCTTATCACGGCCTCCATTTAGATATGTTTGGTTAGATTCAAACATTTAGAAACCTTTCCGATTGAAGTCACAGTGTGTGGTTTAGAGCACGGTTGAGGTTATTTTACTGTGAGGCGCAGGTATCGTGGGTTGAAAACATCAGATTTTGTTCAAACATGGACACAGGCAGATGATGGATAAAGACTTAAATCCAACTCATCAACCTGTATCCCTCTTTCCCATGTCTCGGGGGGTCGGGCAGGTTTACAGGTCTTTATGTACTGGCCATGGATAAAAGTGGTTTCCAAATGGCAAGCATCTCCGTTCGGTGTTTGTTGAAACTGTGTTACAGGGTTGTTGATTCAATTCTGAGGCAATATGTGAGGCTGCGGTGGTTTCATTCTGTTTGGCCTGACTGTGTTATGTGTGCGTGTGTTTGCATCTATGTGTGAGTCCAGAGAGCTTCTAGACCTTCACCCAGATTTTCATTTGTTTGTTTGTTTTAGTTAATCGTGGCTGTTTTAAAACCTCTTCAACTCTGATATGACGCCCACATCCTCGGCTGACTTTACTGTCTTTCAGAGGCTCGGTTTCAAATTTAGTTTTGATAATTTCTCCAGTGGTCAGAAAGGGTCAATTTTTTTACCAAACATATTTAACAAATGGTATCAATCCTAATAATGCTGCGACAACTTAATTAAGCATTGGAGTGGCTTTCATTATAATGCTCTAAGCCCCTGTTCACTCAGTAGGCACCTAAACACAACACAATGTTTATTACAGTTTTATGAATAGAAAAACTTGACACAGCATGCTGAGTTGAATCTCAAATTAATCTTCAGGTTTCCAGCTGTCAGATGATGTATACCACTTTATGTGGCATTTACTGTTGATCTTCTGTCTCCCTTTAAAGATCCCCTTTCCCCTCCTAAAAAGGCTGAGCTGAGCTTCAGATTGCAGTTTGTCTCTTTTTGCCATATGTGCTCATGCATTTTGAAATATTATTTTGGCCATATTAGATAATTTTACATCTTTAAATGAGATATATGCAATATATTTAGTGTAATAAATCATAAAATGACCATGATATCTCATCAGATAATATATGCTAAGTTGAAATAAGCACTTCACAACAATGCTGCAGCCAGTATGTTCTCCTCATTCCAGTGCAGAACGCCTGTTGTTGTTTGCCCATTGACATGAGGTTTACATTGTTTGTTTGCCTTTTCAGCATCAATTTGAATGTATGTGAGCTTTCAGAAAAAATAACAGTTTATTAGTTGTAATTACAACTTGCATGTTGACATGAAGGGCATTTGCAATTCAGAAACTGGTAATTATGGTAACTCTGATATGACATGTTCGCGGTGTAGCGTTTGTTTGAGTGCTGAATGTTAGACTTTCAAGCCAGCACCTTCTGCTAATTGGCAAACAATCCACTTTCTCTGCTTCTCTAATAAAATAGCTTTCATTAGTTTATCCCTCCCATACATACACTGTTCTCTGGTTATAATTCTCCCCGGGACAATAATGTTAAACATACTGTGGAGGGAAATGTTCAGCACTTTTCTTTAAATGTGTTTCTTTAGTGTCCTCAGAGGTTTTGCTGCCGTTGATAATATTGAAGTGTAGTCGGTGCTGGTACAGTGATAGAGAAAAACAGCTGACGGATGGCTCAGACAGCTTAGAAGTGTTTGTTTTGCTTCCCTTGGCAAAGCAGAGAGAATCCATAAGATGATTTTTACTTTGTTCATCACTCTTGGCTTTGTCTTTTGCACTTTTCTCTCTCTGTCTGCAATAATTGTGCTCCTGACTCCCCTCTTTCTTTGTTTTTTGCCCTCCGCAGGTTTGTTTTCTTGGGGAAGTTCATGGTTCAGCGGTCCCAAGAGGGAAAACTCAACACCAGCCAGTGAAGACTCACCCACTCGTCTGGCATCTACTTTGGCCGCCTCCAGTAGCTCCATCAGTACAGAGAGCACCAAGAGCTTGGAAAATTACACCGCCTCCAGTTCTGCACCTGAAAAAACCTCATCCAGCGGGGGGACTTGGGTCCGCGTCGAAACGGAGACCACGACCCAGCCGGGTGACAAGAAGGATGAAACTGTGACCTCTAGAGCCGGTGGTAGAGGAGGCAGAGGAAGGGGGAAGAAGAACAGAGGGGAGGACAGGAGCAGAGGAGAGGACAAGGCGAGGGGTGAGGACAAGGGGAAAGGAGAAGACGAGGGAAGCGGGAGAAATCACCGGCGCGGAAGCGAAAGGGGAGATACAAGTTTCACGCCGGCCAGTTGGAACGAGTAAACCAAGAGAAAGATCCAGAGAAAGATCTAGAGAGAGGGGTCACAGGAAGTCCACCACGACCACGGCTGCCACGACCACCGCTGAGCTTACAGTGATGACCACGTCCGAATCCCCGTCCACCGCACCAGTAGAAACCCCATCGCCATCAATCTCAACAGATCCGCTCCAGTCCCTCTCCTCAACGCCATCGCCGTCCGTCCCTGCGACCATGTCTCCATCGCCACCCTCTTCTCAGCCAACCCTGTCAGAATCCCAGTCTCCCTCCCCAACTCCAGCCACTTCCTCCCCTCCACCCAATTCCCAAACCCCATCCCTCTTGCCCTCGCCATCAGCTCAAACTGTTCGATCAGGAGGCCCAGACAACCAGGACAGCTCCACTAACTCCCTGTCATCGCTTAACTGGGTCCCAGTGGAGAAAGCGGTTCTGAACAGCACTCAGGATTACACTCCATTACTGTCGGGACCCCCAGATGAGGAAGAACCTGCCTGGTCTCACGCTGTGGGCTCAGGGGCCCTGTTACCTGGCAACGTAGAGGAGGAGAGCAGAGGAGGAGTCAACATCAGTACCATCACTCTCAACCCAACAGGTTAGCATTAATATGTCTGTTTCCAGATGTTTAGTCATCTTCTTGGTAGACTTTACTTTATTTGATCACTGCATCCATGTATCTGATATCTGATATGATATTGATCCACAAAAAGCACCATTTTAATTTGATATCCTCAGAAGATAATTCTGATTTATCACAACTTTGGGTTTTATTTAGCTGAACCATCATTTCTATTGGGAATAGTAAGATTGTATTTAATTGCTGGGGTCTTTGAATGCAGCAGCATCGCTGAAAAGAAGTCCAATGGGGCAGGAAACATGAGCAGTCAGACGATCAGGCAGGTTTTAAACAAACCCCTGGGGTTAGCCAAACGTATCTGTTAATTCTTATTTGCAAACATTGTCACAGTTCAAAGACCAACTTTCTAGTACAACTTTGACCGATTGTACTCACTGTAGTTGTGCATACATATGAGGGATTATTGCTGACATTTCTAGCTAACTTTCAGTGTCACCTCCAAACACAGTTGTTCAGATTCTAAATGGTTGCCTGGGTGAGAAGTATAGAAGGTTTGTCCCAGTGACCACTTGCAGTATTGCAGCAAAAGTTTCTCCTACACCTCAGAAAGCATTTTCCCCAAAAGCCACTGTTATAATCGAGACATCTGACAGGACTAATGGCAAACAAGCTCAGTTATGACTCTTTCTATTTTAAATTTTTGACTATGGAAGTTTTAGATTTGTAAAACTTTCCTTAAGCATAGAAAAGCTGTTTAAAATCTCTGACATCTTCACAATGTTAAGTCTCTGGGCCAAGCAGGAACTCGCGGATGGGGGCAAGGTGGGAAACACTCGTGCACATATTTGGGGGGGCCATATAACCAGGAAGTAAACCCGGAAGCAAGGAAACTTTTTTGGCTCATTTGCCAGGCGAGCAATTCTCATTAGACTGAATGGACACCGTCTTTGCATGCACTATCTAGCTCATATAATGCATCTATAGTGTGTGTGTGTGTGTGTGTGTATGTGTGTGTGTGATCAGTGGTGACATGACGTGTTAGCTTGGTGCAGGAAGCGGGAGAGGTAGTTAGCCTTTAACACAAAAGGAGAAATGTGTTCCATTGGAATTCTAACATGGTCACACTTGTGTACATATTGTGTCTTCTTAGCTTCTTAGTGCTACGCGCAGTCACCAGTGTTCAGCTGTTGATGGTCAAAATACCTCCAAACCAGTGGCTGGGTGCTTGTCAAAGGAGGAGTTTGACATTTTGGGAAATATATTTATTGGTTTTCTTGCCAAGAGTCAGATGAGAAGATTAATACCACTGTCGTGTCTGCTCATTAAATCTTTAGCTAGAGCCAGTAGCTGGTTAGCTTAGCAGAAAGAAATTCCTGGCTCTGTCTGAAGGTAACAAAATTGCTGCTGGGAGAAGTTAGCGTTCAGGACTTTCTGTCAGAAGGCTCTTTTTGGGTACTTTTAGTTTAAAAAAACATGGTTTGGGTTAGCCAGTTGAATGCATCTCCCATGTGCAACAGGATTTCCATCAGCACCTTTGAAGCTCACTAATTATTATGTATCTTGAAACTGTGCAGAGTAACTGATGTTTTGTGTTTCTTGCTTAGTTGTGATAATGTACCTGCATGTTTCAGGAATTGCTTTGGTAAGCGCACTGTTATCACGCCAGATAGAAATGAAGACTGACAAAAATAAACACCCTTTAAGATTGCCTTTTCATTTCCTTGCCTGACCTCGCCACTGGCATACTTATTCAAAAAAAAATCTGGTGTGTATTCCCTCGGGCAGCATACCTTTTATTCCCACCAGAAGCACAGACCACATCCCCGCCACCGTGCGCAATCTGTTGATTAAGTCTGCAGCGCGGTATATCTCAGTGAAGCTCCTGGCCACCTGGTTTACTACTTATTTTTTGCTTGATAATGAGAGCTCATCCTGGAAACATCCTATCACCCAGCGTTTGAAAGCCCCACGGGCATCACACTATCACACATTTCTATGGTGATTTATTTTGCTCCCTTTGAAAGCGGCTCATGCCTGCGGCAGGCATGGCTGAGCTGCCTGCTCGGGCTGTGAGGAGTCTGCGGATGGAAAACAGCTGTAAACTGTATCGACAAGAAGCCGAGGGCAACCATCTGGGCTGCTGGTGTACAATATGAGGGTTGATTGATTGACTGAGACCCTGGAGTCATGCGGGCAGAAGGCCATAAACACACAAACACACAATGATATCTTCGCTACACAAACAGAAGACGCACTCGCAGGAGATTCGGCCAGAATAATGACTCTCAGCTAACGTCTATCTGTCTCTCTCTACCGTGCGCACGCTCTCTGCTCCACTGCAGTCCCTTGTGGTTGGGTTTTACGGCGGTGGTCAGTATTTTCTCTCCTGACTGGATCACGGAGCACTTCATCAGTCAGTTCAATCAATGAGAGAGAAGAGGGGAAAAAAAAGAGAAACCTCTGGTTGGATTCAAGGACCTTCAGTAGCACAGCACATTGTTCTCACTCAGCGCACAAACACACGATGCCATCAACATTCTTTCTATTGTGTGATCTTTTTAAACAGAGAAAACAGATTTATAAAAAACACCTCTGGTTTCAGTTTGTCTTGAAGCAAAATATTTCCCTAAGCTACAGGGTTCCATAAAGCCTTTTAGGTTGTCTCCTTGCCTAAGTGGGTTTCACAACAGTTATTGTCATAACACAGCACATGTGAATTTCAGTTGCCATGGTTACATTTCACTCACATCATCCTTTAATTTTCCTAGACAACATCACAGAGAGGCAAAGTCCCGTCTGAGGGGTTTCCGGTGAGCCCTGTGGGATTTTACATTGAAAAATAATGTAATGTAACAATGTAATAGTGATGCATTCAGTCTTTATGATTTTTGTCAACATAGATAGTTTTATAAGTCAAGAAGGTTGCAGTTTGTGGTGAGTTTGTTGTAGTTTAGTCTAGTTTTGTGTTAAAAAAAAAAAAAAAGCTAAGTGAACTACATTTCCCATCTCCTGGTCCTTTAAGAATGAGCAGACCAGTTTCTCTTGTGTTTACATCCCAGAATGAAAATGCCCAGACATTGCAGCTTCAGCGGCTAACGTTAGCTTTTGGAGGGAGAAAGTTATGACATCACTCACATGACCTCTGGGAGTGTAGTCCTTCTAATTACACTTAAACAGTTTTATGACAAACAGTGACTTTCGTGACTCATAAAAATACCTTTTAAATTGATAAACATCACATGTATAATTTGTGGCACAATTCAGACTGAATCAAAAGAATATTTGACTATTGTGCACATTTTTTTAAATTATTTTTTTCTACAGAATTAGGTCTCATGGTGGTCCACTGGACGGGGAGGGACTTTGCCTCTCCATTCTCAGTTGTTAGCTAGCTTAGTTAACAAACTTAATTGGTCTGTGCTAGCTAGCTTTCCCAAAATGGACAACAAAGAGCATAAAAAAGAAAAAGAAGATGAGAATGTTGTTCTCCTTAAAGAATATGGAAAGTGCAAGCACATAATCCAAATTAAATTTAACCCAGCAACCCGTTACAATAATGTGGCAGGAAGAAACTGACAAAGTAAATATGAGAAATCTGCTGTGAAATGAACCATAGATAAATTATGAATAAATATAAAAATGTTACTGCAAGAAAAGAGAAAAGGAGTTTACAAAAACGGGTGCCTTTTAGCTCCTCTTTTATCATCATAAATTCAGTTGTCCACAAGTTATTTTACTTTTAAGAGACTAATGAGGTGCTTAAATAGCAACGTGTAAGGAAATACTCAAGTAGCTAAGGGCAACCACTTGCAACACAGATCTAAGGGATTTCCCTTACAGCATCCTATGGAAAGCCATAGGCATCCTCAGATAAAATGTTAAGGCAACCTTAGCCTAACTGTTTTTTATGCAACCAGGCAGAGTTTTTTTTATCACATAATCTTTTGGCAACATTTAAATTGCAGCCAGTTTCTTCTTCTTCTTCTTCTTCTTCTTCTTCTTCTTCTTCTTCTTCTTCTTCTTCTTCCCTCTTTGTGCTTTCCTGCCTTCACAGAAATGCCAACGCCGGCTGTGAGGTCAAAAGCTCTTATCCAAAAATCATATTTTCCAAAGTAAACCATATTTCCACTGTGTCTGCGGCTGTGATTACTCGAAGCAAAGGCTCTGTGTGATGTGTGGATTAATACTTTGAGGTATCCCAGCACTGCCGCTGCAAAGCATTATCCCCTCACTGTCCTATCTCTGTAAACTTATTAGCTGGATTTTGCTGTTGCCAGCTTGTTGTTGTTGTTGTTTGTGCCGGTGGTGTCAGCCGCTGCGCAGGGCGAGGGACAGTCCACTCTGTCAGCTCCTTCTACAGACTATTGATTTTTCTGCACCACTCGCTTTAATGAACGACCAATCGAGCTTGGTTTATCTTTCACACACACGCACACACACACGCGCGCACACAGTAGTAAATCTGCTTGTCATAACAGTTGATATTTGTCAAGGCGTGCCATGACCTTGACTGATGCAGAGGGTGCGAGTGCACCTCGGCCTGGACTGATGTACATTAAATGAAATGCATGGCTGGTTTTAGCACCTGACTTCAGCAGAATTCAAACCGTGAGCTGAGGATTCGCTCGCAAAACTTTATATAAATCTATAGAGCCGATGCTATTGAGAAATCTCCCTCTGTACTGTAGGAGTCCTTGTGATTGAAAACCCTCAATCTTTTTTTTTTTTTTTCCTCTTTGTCCCCGAACATTTATTTTTCCCAACGCAGCAGCTGCCACGATGATGATCATTCAGAGGGTGCGAGCTTGAGATGTCTGCTTCTGGTTAGTTATTGGACAGGATCAGCCTCAAGGCTAATCATAGCCAAGGTATTGATTTTCGTTCATCGTGCCGTGTAAACACAAACACACAAACCTCCACACACGCACTGTCAAGCTCACACACCACCCCCTCCTAAGCAGTCCTCAGTGTCAGAGAGAGCTGGCAGAACAAAGACTCCCACAGCCGAGCTTTTGCGGCCAGGATGAACGAGTGGTGGTTTTCAAAGACCTTAAGTTGCTATAATGAGCGGCTCAGGGGAGAAACACGTGGTAGTGTGTCAATTGATATGGAAATGTGTAATTGTGGAAGGAGACCACACACACGCACACATTTAGGGGGTGAATAGCGGGGCCGAGGCGCTCGGCGGGAGGTCTGCTCATTTCTGTTGAGGATGGCTAATGTCTGAAGTTCTCACGCTGCCCACTACGCTCTCTGCGGAGTGAGCCAAGGCCTCGCTTTCCATATGGTAACCATGACAACTGTGGCTGTGAGTGGATGGCGAGGTTGAAGCTCTCTGGCTTCTGATCCCTTTGAAAAGAGACAGAGTGTGAAATGGATATGCGTGTGTTGTAACCGCTGGTTTTGGCTCAGCTGCAATGATGGAAAATTGGGGTGCCGGGGTTTTTTGTTTGTTTTTTTTTTTTTTTCTGAGTCACACATCGATTTTATATTTGTTCAGAATCCGGCCAGGGTTGAGGGAAATTGTACTTAAGTCATCCAACTTTACACTCTGAGATAAAGGTTCCAAAAGGGTTCTTTCTGAAGGACCATTTGCTTCTGAAGAACCCTTTTTTTGAAGAGGGGGTTCCATTAAGAATGCTTTTCATTCAAATAACCTTTTTTGGAAGAGAGGTTGTTAAAGTCCTGTCAAGAGTTTGTCAAGGGTTGTCGGGAGAACCCCCTGGGTAGATTCTAGATTAAACAGTCGAAATGATAAAGGGTTCTTGGAAGAACACCCTGGGTATGTTCTAGATAAACCACTGGAATAACAAAAAGCTTCTCAGTAGAGTCCCCTGAGTGGGTTCTAGATAAAAACCTTGGAATATACTTGTTTTTTTTTTGTTGTTTTTTTGTTTTTTTGTTTTTTTTTTGGTCAAAGTCCCTGGGTGGTTTCTCGATAAAACCTTTGGAATATAAAAGGGTTCTCTGCAGAACTCCCTCTGTGGGTTCTAGATAAAATCCTTGAAATATAAAAAGGTTCTCGGTATAACACCCTGGGTGTGTTCGAGATAAAACCCTTAGAATATAAAAAAGGTTCTCGGTAGAACCACCTCTATGGGTCTAGATAAAATCTAGATAAAAGTTCTCAGTAGGACCGCTTGAGAGGATACTAGATAAAACCCCTGGAATGTAACAGGGTTCTCAGTAGAATCACCTCTGTGTGTGTTCTAGGAAAAACGCTTGGAATATAGAACCACCTGAGTGGATACTAGATAAAACCCCTTCAACAGAAAACCGTTCTCAGTAGGACCCTTTGAGTGGGTTTGAGATAAAAACCTTGGAAAATAAAAAGGTTTTCAGTAGAACCCCCTGGATGGGTTCGAGATAAAACCTTTGGCATATAAAATGTTCCTGGTAGAACCCCCTTAGTGGGTTCTAGATAAAACCCTTGGAATATAAAAGAGTTCTCACTAGAACCACCTGAGTGGATACTAGATAAAACCCTTGGAATATAACAGGGTTCTCGGTAGAACCACCTCTACTTGTTCTAGATAAAACGCTTGGAATATAGAACCACCTGAGTGGATACTAGATAAAACCCCTTCAACAGAAAACAGTTCTCGGTAGAACCCCTTGACTGGGTTCCAGATAAAACACTTGGAAAATTAAAAGGTTTTCAGTAGAACCCTCTGGGTGGGTTTGAGATAAAACCTTGGGCATATAAAAAGGTTCCTGGTAGAACCCCTGGGGTGTGTTCTTGTTAGCATCTTTAGAATGTGAAAGGGTTCTGGGTTCTGGGTGGAACTATTATACCATAAAGGGTTCTCTGTAGAACCTCCCGAGGGGCTTTCTTGGTGAAACCTTTCACAGATGGTCCTTTATATTGGATGCAAGGTAGAACTCTCTGAAAGGGTTCCCGGTAGAACCTTTAGAAAAGGTTCTACCGAGAACTAAAAAGGTTCTCGTATGGGGACAAGCCAAAGAACCCTTTGTGGTTCTAGGTAGCAGCTTTATTTCTCAGAGTGTCGGGGGATCACCATGGAAATGAATATTTTAAGCTGTATTCAGCTGGTGAGCTTAGATACACCTGTTTTATACTTGTTAAAATAAATCTCATTTACAAACAGAAGCAACATTCTCCTCCACAGCATCACTAATTAACTCTGTTATTCTGAATCCTTAAATTCCCCCTCCACCCTCCTCCACCCTCCTCCACCCCCATCCGTCTGTCTGTTCCAGGCGAGGTGGAGCCCTGCGTGACAAACCCGTGTCTGCACGGAGGAAAGTGCCTTCCTCAGGGAACGGGCTACAGCTGCTACTGCCCACAAGGATACGCTGGGGAGAACTGTGAGATTGGTGAGTGATGCTGACACACACACACACACACACACACATCCACACGCTGGCAAAATAAAGTCGGCCCCGCGTCGGTCTGCACATATTGATGTAAGGGCTCTCCAACGGCCTCTCGGCGGGTCAAAGGCCGAGCTGTTTGTCACATTGAGAGAGGAGGCTGAATGGAGACAGGGGTCAAAAGTCAGGGGCACGCTGTCAGAGTACGGCAACGCTAATGGTCACTCAAGGTCAAACTATTGGTTGCTTTCGCTGCCGGGACGAAAATATTCTACAACTTACAGCCACTTGAAAATTTATGCTGAATTGATTTCTTGTCCCTGAAAAATATCAGAGGTTTTGGAATTTAGTCAAACTCTCTCTTAGTTTCATCACGGCTAAAAAAAAAAAAAAATCTTTTAATGGCGGAAATCCCAATTCGGATCAGCACCAAAAACAAATCAATTGCCCCTCACCCGAAGGCCTTTATGTGCTTGCCAAACTCCATAGAAATCCATTCATAGGATTTTATGATGTGCTGCTGACAGATGGAGAAAACAGAACTTCCGTGTGCAGCTATAAAGACGGCTGAGAGGTTCTGCTGCTTGTGATTACACCATCAGAGGTCAGAGATAAAGATGCATTTTTTACCACAGGAGGGATGAGGTCAGGGGTCGGCAGGCGGCCATATTGAACAAAACCTCCTGCACGAGCTGTAAGACAAAACAACGACACTATCTAGATTCAAAATCTTCCCGATCAATTCTTCTTTAGCCGCGTGTTATTTCCTCTCTTCCTTTATGCTGGTCAGGTCTGAATCATGCTTCTGCACAGAGGTGTGACTGTATTATGTGTATCAACAAGCCAGATGTGGTCCTGTGTCCAAGGCAAGAGTAAACATCTGCAGACAAACAGCTGAAACGGTGATTATTGGGTGCGCTCCAAAACATCACGGTTTCCACTCCATTTAGTATTTTGTGCAAACGGCAGATGTTGCTTATGCCGACTTAAATCGATGGCTAAACAAACTATTATGTGTACCAACAGCGCTGTAAACAAAACAGACTAATACACAAATCTTTAACACAGCTGGTTATGGCTGAATTCAAATAGAACGGATACTGTGCTGCTTCTGAAAACACAAAAAAATCTGTAAAAAGATTGGCTAACACTTGAACTATGATGCCCATGTCTACAATGCATCATAAACATACTTAAAACATCTTATATTTACGTATAGCACTGTATAATTATGGTTATAAGTTTAGCCTGTTTGAGTGAACAATGCTTGATTCCTTCCATGAGAAACATCAGGGGCAGGATTAGTATTATTTCATTATTTAAGCACCCAATGACCACTTAGAGTGACTCATAATCACATTATATTGCAATATAGCAGTGATTATAATGCAGTTACAGAATGATTATGTCATATTGCAATTATGCAAATTAAATTACACTATGATCTTTGCAAAAAAAAGTCAGAAATTCAGCATTGTGATTATTTTCCTGAGAAGTCTTTACTGTTATGATTATTGTTATATTATGATTATTGTTATAAAGCATTATGACCACATATGAGTTTTCTTAACTATAATTACACAGTGCTATAAGCAGATTGTAATGCACTATAAGTATGTTTATAATGCATTATGGACATGGGCGTAATTGAAAGTGTTATCAAAGATTAAATTACCTGCCGCCTCGTGAGCCACTTGCACTCCTTTTGTTTTGCATTTTTGCCAGACAGGAAATAAAAGAAGAGAGACTGGGGTACGACATGCGGCAAACGTCCAGAGCAGGGTGGGAAATTAGCACCACCCAACAGCCAAAGGCTGTATTGAAGTATGAGAGTGGCTGGTAGAGTTCAGACCAAAAAAAAGATTTTCTCTTGAGTCCATCATTGGCTTTTAAAAAGTTCATTCCCCACCCTGGTCCAGGACCACAGCGTTTATGTGGTTTTCACCTTAACCATCCAGCTACTGTACCAGTACACCCACTGCACTCCATCTAAGTGGAGTCCTTTCGCCGCAGGACAAGCGGCACTCTGGCAAGGGCAGACGAAATGCAAAATCTACCACTCATAAAACTCCACCCACAGGCTTTCACTCCATTTTCACCGGCAATTTCTTCATCAATCATTTAATCGGGATTTAAAGGTCACAGACATCACTGACACATACTTCGCCCTTAAGCCGTCTCCTCAGGACTGTGCTTGACTCACAGGAGACACTGTTAATGTTATTAGTCACGCCTGTTCTTTCCCTACTGTAGTGATTCAAAATGTCTGCTGGGATAAAGGGCCCATTGATCTTAACACTCCTCTGTAGCACCTGTTAGGATGGTTCAGCTTACAACTTTATCATTGTTTTGTAGTTTGGTGACATCATGTAATTCACAGTGTAGCTCAGGTAGGCCTGGGCAACATAGCTTGAAAAGTCTGTCACGATTGTTAAGTTTCTCGTGACTGACACCATGTTGTGTACTCCAAAGGGTAGAATCAGCTGAGGTGATAAAAAAGTTTATTGTATTACTGGTCTTGTTCAGGGAACTTTCCTGTAGTTTACACACAAGGCTGTTCTGATGCTGCATCCATCCATTTTCCTCTGCTTATCAGCGGCCGGGTCACGGTGGCAGCGGGCCGAGCATGACGTCTCTCTCCTCAGCGAGCCTCTCCGGCTTCTCCACCTCAGCTGGCCCCCCTTTCAGACACAAAGGAGCAGTGGTTCTACTCCAGGCTCTCTCTGGATGTCCAAGCACCTACAAAAAAAAACAACAACACAAAAACTGTGATACCGACAAGCTGACCTGTCCTGTTTTATCAGCTCTCAACACACCTGTTGAATGATTGGCTGTTTGCGTGTCAGTCATGGTACCGCGGGATAGGACAGGCTGTTTATGAGCCAGGGCGGGAACATGCTTCGGGTTTGTCTGTTAAATGACTGGTTTGTGTGTCACTCGTAGCGTGTGCCATTACTGAGGGATATAACAGGCTGTTTATGAGTTGGGGCGTACTCATAATGTGTTTTCATGGTGGTTTGCATTTAATGCATTTAAGAGAAACGATCAAACATTTTATTGAACTACTTTCTTATTGCTATGAATGATGTGTCACTGATAGATATCACAATTGACCCTTCACTAAGCTCCGCCCTCTTTAGTTACTGTTGCTAAGCCTGCCAAACTTTCCATTCTCGCACTGCATTTATGCAGTTTACACTGATAATGGTGGCAGATTTAATATTGAAATTGGGGGCAATTGTTGAAACATGAGGTCTTTCAATCCTACTGCAACAAATGTAGTCGCAGTGGTATCTAACAAGTTTGGTTGGAGGTAAAGTGACTGCAGCTAGTAAGCTAGTGTTAGTTAACTTGACATGCTGATGTCTGCAGCTTATGTTAGAGCAGATGAAGACAGAGTTTAATCCATTCACCATGTGTGCTCTTGTGTTTCGTGTTTTTGAGAGACTACAGAAAAAAACCTCAGCGTCCAGACTCATGAAACGCTGAGTATCGCTCCTCTCAGAGCCTCGTGCACACCACGTCAACATGAAGAGAAATGGAAAGCTTGTCAGCTCTAGTTACAGTTGCTAAGCTGTGATTGGACAGTTGCTGTTGGAGGTGGGGCTTAGCGAAGGGTCAGTTGTTTTATTGCCCAGGTCTAAGCTCAGGGATGGCAGCACCAATTTAAAGCTGGGTTAGGCAGTTTATTTTTGGCATCACTGGACAAAAGTAATAACTTTTATGCATAATGTAGTAAAACTACACCTCTGCTCCTCATCTTGGCTCTGGTTTCAGGCTTTGTAAAATTTCGTCTGTGAGACTTTGGCCAGTTACAGGTCAGTAAGTATTGCTGAGTGATCGTTGATTGTTGAGTCTCATTCCCAAGACGTAAGTATTTGACAACCGTATCCTCCATCATTTGACTTTTATCATCTCAGTTCATAAATCCATATTTAATTAACACAGTACATACCAACTCAAAAAAGTCCACCCATGTTAAGGTTCACAGTGATAAATACGAAACAATAGACATTTGTCACGGTTTATACTGAGATAATTAGTATTATTATTTAATATCTGAGCTTGTAGACCAGCAGGCAATGTTGTAAATCAATTAACCTGCTTTAAATAGAATTGTTGCATTAATGTGATAAATACCTTGTTTTACCAGCTATTAATTTGCTGCATTAACAGATAACAGACATTTAAATACACATGATTATCCACTCATATGTATCTCCAACTTTAAAGCCAAACTGTGCCACTGAAGCAGTGACACTTTCGAAGTGCGAGTTTTGACGTAGTGTTCCACGTCTCGCCTGTGCAGGGGTGTTGTGACACTTTGACACGCAGGTATAAATCTGTCTTAAGGGCTCTAATTTGTTCCTTAACACGTGCTCGGCTCATTAGGCAGCCATTCCTCGAGGAAGTGATCACCTCATAATTAAATGAACCGCATACAGTAACATACTTATCTGTTTCACAGTCTCATTTGGGGCGTGAACACCTTCATATCCACTGAACGCCAAGTTTTGTCTGTTGAGTGTCACAGAGAGACGGACAGACAGACGATCAAACTGACAGCCAGCAGCTGATGCGTGGGTATGCTGCAAGGCTTTGTTATGGATTTGCAGAATTTGCAGTATTATCTCTCTGAGGAGCTGCTTCCCCTCTGCATAATGGATGAGAGGGACGAGGGGATCAGACTTTTTCCATCGAACAACAAAGAGCTGGACTGATTTTAATGGGCAGAGGAAGTTGGTGGAGTGTGTTTAACTGTGAACCAGCATATCTAGAGGTTGTTGAAGGTCACACTAGATATGAAGCTTTGAGGCATTTCACATTTATATGAGATTTTTAAAAAAAATTATATATCAGCCTCTTGTATTATTCAAAGCACTTAACATGTGTTTTTGTGAAGAGTCTGAGGCCTGAGTAACTACATGTTCCCAGACAAGCCATTTTCTGCGCTGTTGAGAAAATATATAAATAAATGTAAGAAGAAACTTTTCAGCTGAACGCCCTAATGTGTAATTTTCAGATAAATGTTCTCATGCTTAAACCTTTACAGATTATGTCACAATTTCAATCAAATCGTTCATCTGAGTTGCTCCCCACACCCCAGTAACAGTTACTTTAAAAGGTAAACACTTTATCTTAAGGGGTCTGCATAAGACTGACATGACACCTGTCATTAACATGAAGGAGTCTTTATGAATGTTTATGACTGTTGTCATTAGGTATCGTTCAGTCACATGTGTCGTTTTTAAACTAAAGGTGACATTGTTTAAGATTCCTTTGTTATGACAACTCGACATTAATCAAGACAACATCACATGTCAATGTCTTTGTTATGACAACTTGACATCAACCAAGACAACATAGTTTGTCAATGTCTTTGTTATGACAACATGACATTAACCAAAACATCATATGTCCATGTCTTTGTTGTGATAACTTGACATTAACCAAGACGACATAACCTGTCAGTGTCTTTCTTATGACTGCCTGACCTTTACCAACACAAAAAATTCCTTGACCTTAAATAAGGTTGTACCAATTGGGCTTAGGATAAAATCGTTGGATAATAACAAGTTGTCATAACAAAGACGTTGTTGGCTTCGTTAACGTCAAGTGGTCATAACAAAGACATCTCAAACAATTACAACTTTGCATTACAAATGATGATGGCAACAGTCATAAACATTCATAAAGATTCCATCATGCTGATGACAGGTTTCATGTCAGTTTTATGCACACGGCTTCAAATAAAGTGTTACCCTTTAAAATACATTAAATCCTAAATCTGCTACAGTGTCATTCCTGAAAACTGCCAAATTCAACACACTGTGTCTTTAATTGAGGTAAATCAATGAACCGAGCTGTTAAAGGTTATTTCTTCAATGAGAGAAGTGACATTTAAAAAACTCTCAGACTACCTACGCTCTCAAAATGCTATTTTATCTCACAGACGAGCAAAAATGTTTGATTGATGACAACTTCAAGCCTGTTGGAAGACTGAGAAATAATGTTAGCGTGAATCTCTGGTTTCAGTTCCCATATCAGTCCTCAAAAAAACAACCTTGTTTTCCTTCATTCATCATAAAAGAGCTGCCATTTTTATAAACAGATAAACAGTCTCTGTTGTCGGATTAAAGTTAGATCAAATCTTAAACTTTTTGAAGCTACGGAAAAAAACTACAGTTAAAGCTGAGAAAATTGGATTTTAAAAAAAGATTGTCTGATCTCACGCAGTCCCACACACATACCCCGAAACATACTTTATTGATAAAGTTTAGTCCAGATTGGAAATTAATCCTGTAATCAACGCTCGGTGTGTGTAGAGACAGCGGTCCAAAAATGTCTTTTATAAGGCTAAAGGGTCATTCTAGTTCGACATGTGTGACACATTTAGCTCTTCACAGCCTCTGGCCTTTGTCAGGGTTGAGTTTTTTGCTTGGAATTAAGCAACCGTTAAGATCTGAGGAAATACTTTGCTGTAAGTTTGAACTTATAAGTAGCTTTCTTTGTGCTCCCTCGCTGTGAGTTTTAATAGATTTCTGCAGTCCTTGGGTATATCTGCTACTCTGGGTCAAAAAGAAAAAAAAAAACCTACAATGGTGAAAGAGGATTACATGCCCTCCATTTACAATGATCTAGTGATACTTTATGGATCCCCCGAGAGAAATGTTCCTTTTCCTTTTCTTCCCACAGAGAGGTTAGAGAGCACGGTTAGCGCAGTAGCACAGCAGCCGGGGAGCTGTGAGGGTATCTGAGGGCTCTTCAGCAGGGTGGATAGCTGCCAAACTGGGGGCTTGAGCCCAGATCCTGCAGTCAGGTTCAGCCTCTCTCTGCTGACTCGTCCACCATGCTTATGTCTGTACTTTAAAGGGATAGTTCGGGTTATCTGAAGGGGTGTTTTATGAGGTACTCTTTTACTACAGTAGATGTCGGTTAGCAGGCCGCAAAAACTGCAAAAAATATTACATTAATATATTACAAAAATGGTACATTGCTGAGCTTGTGTGCTGGTGCTCCACTCTGCCTCTCCAAACTGGGGTCATACCGACCAACATCTACTTTATGTAACCCAATGACTATCGATAAGTACCTCATACAACCCCACATCAAATAATCTGAACTGCCCCTTTAACCACTTTAAAAGAAAAGCAGTGTAATTTGCCTGCTACTCTTCCTTCATGCAGCCTTTTATAAATGGAGACAATGGACAAGAGACAAAAGAAGAGATTAGACATACCTCAAGTGAACCTTAAGCTCTGTAAATACATAAAAAAAAGGCATGTAATAACACTCGAAAGGCTTTTAGAGTGTCTTCTTCTGCAAGAGAATGAGGACAAATAAGGAATGTAAAGAGGATGAGGCTGTCTGTATTCTCCTCTCACCCTGTTTGAATTATGATACTGTACTCACCAACATGGGCACATTTCGCAGTTTAAACCAGGACTAATGACCAGCTCGTTCTGTGTCAGAGCTTGAATGGCAGCAGACGCCCACACAGTTTTTATCTCTTTATGAAAAACATCTCTTCAGCAGAATACATCCTTTTAATTTGAACTCTAATGAGATCTGCAGCCCGCCTGCTCTTTCTGCTTCTTTTTTCTTCCTCGCAGACGTAGATGACTGCCAGTCAGAGCCATGTGAAAATGGAGGCACTTGCATCGACAAGATTGATTCATTCCTCTGCCTTTGCCTGCCAAGCTATGGAGGAGACACGTGTGAGAAAGGTGAGAGAGCAGAAAACTGCACAGATACACACAGATGAAGAACAGATTACTTCAAGCTACATGAGAGAGGGGGTTATCACACATTCTTTGTTCATGTGAAATGTGTCTGAACTGTGTAGCGCCAACAAAGTCAGCAGTGGTGAACATGTTAAGAATCCCAGACGTCTGATACAAGCAGTGAAAGGCTTGTTGCAAACCGCTGGTGGAAATAATCCTGATCAGTGTGCAGCGTCTGTTACGGCTACATGTCATGACACAGTATCACAAAGACGCATCTCTCTCTCTCCGCAGCTATCAGACAGTGTATCTGTGTGTATCACAAGGCTGCAGGGTGACAGATACTGACTGAAACTCCTGCAGGCACAATAATATACACACACTGTTCTCCAAGCATCAGTTAGCGTTGGCACGGTTTTCAGTCAGCATCCTACATACATATGCATGCAGCCATGTGTCCATGTGGTAGATGAATCAAAAGCACAGTTCTGATGTGTTTTGTGATACTGATGTATGTGGTTAGAGATTGTCACAGTTTGTATTATGTCATGTATGTAGTTTAAAGGTGCCTTGTGGAGTTCTTGAGTTATTCTTGAGGTCAAATAAACATGTTCAATGTATTTCATCCCTCGAAAAACATAAATATTTTAGATTTTCATTTTTGCTGGCTTGCAATCTTCTTCCATGCATCTGTTGCATTCCTTTTGCTATTTTACCATTTATTTATTCCTTCTCAGGGGCAATGCACAGTGATCAAAATTACTGTGAATGTGCCAGCGGTAGCCAGAGGGCTAATTTTCAACTGCTGCTCCACAGCCTGATTTTAAATTAATTAAATTAACTAAAACAACAAATAAAACACAGGATAATGTCTTGAAGGAGAAAGCCAGCATCATGCAAAGAACGTCTAAAAAGAAGAAGACAATTAATACAAAACAGTTTTAAGCAAACAATCGACACTTACACAGTTAAAACATGACGACGTAGAATCACACTTCAGAAAACATAGCATTAGCAAACAATCAGCACAAGCAATTAAACACGGTAATGTAGAATTCCCATGCATCTTTGTGTGTCACCACCATTTTGATCAGCGAAACAGTGTGAAACACATGGCAGCAGTGTGTATGTGCATGCACAAAGAGCATAAAAACCAGCTGCCTCCAGACTGCATGCCTCGATCTGCCAACCAGTCAAGGTGCAGTTTACATCCATGTCTGTCCAGGCTCATAACGTAGGTCTGAAGGAATTTAACTGAAGTTACTGAGTGTATTTTTGGGGAAAAAATGTATGTATGATTCCAGTGAATTCCACTGAGAAACATCTTTACTCAAATGTTTTTTCAGAACATTATGACGTCGCAGGAAAATTGACCTTTGACCTTTTGGATATTAAATGCCACCATATCATCATTTTATCCTACTAAACATTGGTGTGCAATTTTGTCATAATTAGCACATGAATTCTTGAGTTATAACCAAAAATGTGTTTTGACCATCACCTTTGACCACCGAAATCTAAGTGGACGTTTGTGCCTCCAGAAATATCACGTTCATGCAGTGGGATCAGGACAGACTTGAGGTCACACTGAACTTGACCTCTGACCACCAAAATCTTATTAGTTCAACTCTGAGTCCAAGTGGGCACTGGTGCCAAGTTTGAAAAAAATTCCCTCAAAGCACTCTTGAGTTATCGCATGGAGACACGGACAACCTGAAAACACAATGCCTGTGACTGACTGTGCTAACACCTGTTGATAATACCGAGATCAGAAAGAGTCATTGTAAACATATACAAATCTAAAATAATCAGACAATTTATGTAGCATTTAATAAAAAAAGACGGTAGATAATGAGTGCTTTGCAGGATAAAGAAAATAGGAAGAGAAGAGATAAAAAATAGAATTAATTAGTGAGCTTTAGAGGTGTTGGTTGGTGGAAAGGCTAGCTGCTATCCACTGTTCAATAGTTTGTAGATAACATTCAAAAACAAGGAGGAGGATTTTGCTAAATATAAACCCGGCTAAGCTAGTAATTAACCAGCTGGGAGTAAAATAGTTTGATGGAGGTGATCGAACATCAAAAGAGGCAAATCGGGATTAGTGTTAGGTAATCAAAGAGGCGTACGGCGGCAATCAAGCCATAAATACAGGAGCCCATAATACAACATGAAGGAGCCAATCTAGTCTCATGAGCAGGAGGCGAGATTTACATGTGTCTGTGTGGTAGGTGGCACTAATCACCCCCCATACCAGCCACACACTGAAACCAACGTACGCACGCTCACACAAGCACTGATTCATCACCTCGCTGCTTTCAGCCACCTCCATCTCCAGATCTGTCCTCCTTATATGTATGTATGTGTGTGTGTGTAGTCGTAGTAGCAGTAATGAGAATTAATGAATATCTAACCTTTGCAGTTATAAATGAGTCCACAGGCCTCGGTGTTATTAATGAATACTAATAGAGCAGAGACAGGGCCACATGTGCTGTGAATTGAAAACGAGCCTGTATAATTACAGTTCATGTATTTACCCTCTCGAGATGCCAAAGTCATATATTTTCGTCTTTATTTGTCAAATGAGATAGAACGCTCGGTGAAAAGAAGCTTCCTCTCTCCTCCCATCTCGTACAGACTATTTTATCTCACTCGCTGTTCCTGCACTTAACTCCACTCTTACGTGCCCTTCAAGAAATTATTCTGGCTTCTCTCATTTCCCCTCCTCTTCTCTCTTCATCTTCTCAGACATAGAAGGCTGCGAGCATGGTTGGAGGAAGTTCCACGGCCACTGCTACAGGTAGGAACCATGAAAAACCGGCTGCGCCGTTAGAATAAATGGAGTCACAATACAGTTACCTGAAACCACAGGTGCCTCATCTGTCTGCATTACTCTTTTATAGCCTGGAGTTATTCTTGATATACTCGCCGTGGCGCTCTGTACCATTTAAACCTGCCTGGCTGCATAATATATGAAATATGTGTTTTCATATCCACTTTCACTGCGTTCTCCCACAGGTACTTCACCCACAGACACACCTGGGAGGATGCAGAGAAAGACTGCAGAGAGCACAGCGCTCACCTCAGCAGCGTCATCTCCGCTACTGAGCAAGAGTTTATCAATGGTACGTGTGTTTTATTCTGTCATTACTGCTGTAACACAGTTGCACAAACAAAAACCAAAACAAAAGAAATTCAGTACAATGTGACAAGCAGAAACAAGCTAAAAATGAAGAATATAAATATCAGGATCAGTTTAAAGGAACTCTTTGTACCTGTATCAGCTGGAATTTTTAACAGTAGCCTAAAATAAGCAGAGGTTATGCAGAGTGTACTGCAGTACACAACCACAGACTGATTTATCTTCAGTGTGGGTATTTTTGTATTTGTCTCTCTGCTCTATTTGTCCTGTATTTATGTTTTTATCTATCTACTGCAGCAAAGACACGACAAGGTGTCATGCATAAATCTAAAAACTAAAACCAAACTAACTTATTTCTTTAGTCATCTTCAGTTAATTTATTGTAGGATGCAGGGAGAACTTGGACAAACAAGGAAGTCGTAAATAAATGTACGCACAATAAAACGATGCAGGAAAGGACGGTGGAATAAACAAGAGGCAGAAGAACAGGTAGACCGAGGTCGGGCTTTTTCTCTGCGTGGTACGGCTCGCTTTGACTTGATTCTACTCGACTCACTTTTCCAATTTGTTTTTATTCACTCAAAAATGGCAGCCTGCAAAGCCAATTAACAAAGTGCAGGCACATCAAGAACATCATCTCTGCAGCATAGCTCCTTTTTATGTGCACAGTTACTTTCTAATTTAATTACTGAAATTTCACTACTTTTGGCGGAAACTAGACATTTAACCAGGGGTGAAAGTAACTAATTACAAATATTCAAATTACTGTAATTAAGTAGTTTTGTGGGGTACTTGTACTTTTATGAGTAGATTTTAAAGTCAGTACTTTTATTTGTACTTAAGTACGCATTATAAGATGAATTCTACTTAGTTACTTTCAGAATTATAGTCGAGTACTGAGTACAATTTGAATCAATATCTAAACATTTCATCTGCATTTTTGTAGCCAATAAGGTGATCTGATCACAAACGGGCCATTGAGAATGTTAATCACTAATCGATTAATCAATTAATTGCTGTTAAGAACTGAACCAATTAAAAATGTATTCAAATTCAAATGTATTCAACAGAAATGGCAGTAAATGCACCTCATTAGACATTGTTTTGTCTGGTGGAGCCATTTGTTGAATATAGAAACTTCAACTTCAACTTAAAATGAGAAAAAGACCAAAAAAATTTGAAAATGAGTACTTTACACCACTGCATTTAACTACTACTTTATCAAATTAATAATGCAGTTACAATTACTGAAATTTATATATGTGCACGTTTTATCTGAAAATAGTGGACAACTGCAGAGCGTGGCAGACGTAGCAGACAGACACAGCCTATTTCCTGATCTACTACTAACGACCTGACCACTGTAGCAACACTTTGTTAACGTCCAGCATCTTCTGTCGTCTTCTTTGACCAAATCTTATAGTCTAAACTCAAACTGTGGTACTTGTACCACCAGAGGTACGCAAGCTCTTTCTAGCGGTACGTGAGGGAATGTCCAAAATATTTCATAAAAATGAAATACATTAATTTAAAAAATATACCATACAAATAATTCAAAATTTGTAATGAAAATACATAAAATATCAGCCTGTTATGTAATCACAATCATGCATGTAGCGTGCACGTACGTCATCCATCCACTAGTTACAAGCTAAACTGTGATGGCAGGATGGTGAGCACAGGTAAAATGAAGGGAAAGAAAATGAATGTCTCATAAATACTGTAATCATGCCTCCACATAGGAACTACTATGAAGAGAAGTGCAGCTCAAGAGGAGAATATTTCGAGCAGCCGTGTTGAAAATAAAGTGAAGCGCTAGTGTCTACTTAAGAAGCACCTGTGAAGTATTCATTGAACCTGCTCGCACCAAACGGTATAAAACAGTAAGGTGGTACTTGGAGAACTCCACATTTTCTGAGGTGGTTCATGGTGTAAAAAGTTTGAGAAACAACTGGTCTAAACCACAGGAAGTAAAAGTGTAGCTTTCAGGTAGGAACGGTAGTCGTTGCTGCCCTTTGGTGGTACTAATAACATTACATAAAATTCTTAAAAAGGAACATGCGGTGCTGTTTTTTTTTACAGGTCTCGGTCATGACAATGCCTGGATTGGACTGAATGATCGCACAGTGGAGGAGGACTTCCAGTGGACTGACAGCAACGATCTGGTCAGTGATCACGTGTGAACTGTGCCGCCATGTGAGAGTTTCGGTTCAGTTTTAACGCCCCTGAAAACCTTCAAAGTTTCCGTTTATCACATTCATACTTTGACTATTATAAAGTAAATGTTGACTCATTCTCAGCTATTGATTCAAAGTTTAACAGTTTATCAGATAATCTGTTTGATTAGGTCAATTGTTGCTAAATCCTGATTGGTGCATGTTTGTTAGTGACATCACATTTTTTTTTCCCAGCAGAGCCCTGCCCACTTCATGCCAAGAGAAAAACACAATTAAAGAAATCTCTCCTCAATCAGCTGAAACGGTTCTAACTTTGGCAGTAGATTCACTATTCATGAAGGATCTTATTACTCATAACGGGAAACTGATTGAGAAAATTTGTTTTCAGCACGTTCAAAGCTGTTCATTTTTCATCACTTTAATTACAGCTGCATCCCCATTTATGTGCAAAATCTCATGTGCAAATCATGTTCATCTGTGGCGAGGAGATTGGAGTTTCCCAGTCAGACGGTACCGACAAATGAAAGCAGATGCACCTAAATCCCGTCGTTTTGCTGTCACGCAGGTGTACGAGAACTGGAGGGAGAGCCAGCCGGACAACTTCTTTGCAGGTGGGGAGGACTGCGTGGTGACCATTGCCCATGAGGACGGCAAGTGGAACGACGTGCCCTGCAACTACAACCTGCCCTACATCTGCAAGAAAGGCACAGGTACAGTAGT
Organism: Lutjanus argentimaculatus; assembly: GCA_034769285.1. Lineage (NCBI taxonomy): Eukaryota > Metazoa > Chordata > Actinopteri > Lutjaniformes > Lutjanidae > Lutjanus > Lutjanus argentimaculatus. The sequence continues at coordinate 17,670,604 of JAWZSL010000011.1, forward strand.
GCTGCTGGACTCGATGTGTGACCAAACAGTGAGCTTCAGTTTGACACATTCGGGTCCACTGTGTCTTTCTCTGAAAATCTTAATCAATTCATGAGCAGAGATTTCTGCTGTCTGAGCAGATGGCCACCTGTTAGTCATCAGGGCTCATCATGAGAGCTTGTGCTCTTTATGTAGAAGAGATTTCTTCCTCACAAAGAGTCAGTGGTTCATCCAACTTCACTCCTATCTTTTCACAGCAGAAAATGCTTCAAAAATTGACAATGAACACAAATTTAAGTGAAGATTGTGATTCAGCCTCAAACCTGTATTGATTTTTTTTTTTTAGAGCAATATCAATCTCAATCTTCCTCTTATTGCTGTCTCTCCCTCTCTCCTCTGGGCTCTCTTACACTTGTCCAGCCAGCAGAACTGGACTGTAGTTGCACTTATTGCCAATTATCACCTTGTTCGCACAGATATGATCTGAAAAATCCTTTGAGCCATTTTGCCAGGTTTTCCTAACACTCACCCCAGCCTCCACCCGTGACCCGACCTGAATGTGAATGCAGCAGCGAAATCTAAACACTCCGAGGAGACGGAGGATGGTCAGGAGGAGTTATTAAAGGAAAGAGAAAGATGGAGGAGGACATGGAGAAAAGGATTAAGTAGTTTGAGCGCGTTTGTTTGTCTGGCTGTGGTTTCATGGCTCTGTGGTTTGGCTGTACTCCCTGTCTGCTGCAGGGACCCATTACCTCCTACTGGCCTCGCCACAGCTCTGCTCAACACTGACACACAGACACAAGGCTGCCACCTAGAGGCTAAACACACCTGCAATACTGTGCCTTGAAAATAAATTAAATTTGGTCAAAATCTAACAGTATGGACAGTGAAGATGCTAATATGTCTCTTCTTCTGTATAGTAGTATTTGCACTTGCATAAGTTGAGACTTATATTGAGATATACATGAATTATTTGGACTTTTGCCAACTGATTGATGTCTAAAGCCTTATGATGAACAGTATCTAATGGTTTCATTTTATTTTTTTCCTGCAGTGTTGTGTGGGACGCCGCCTGCAGTGGAGAACGCTCATTTGATAGGTCGACGGAGGTCGCACTACGACATCCACGCGGTCGTCCGCTACCAGTGCGCCGAGGGCTTCTTCCAGCGTCACATCCCCACCGCCCGTTGCCGGGCCGACGGCAGCTGGGAGAGACCGAGGATCATCTGCACAAAGTGTGAGTGTTGAATGTCGAGTTTGATCCTGAGTCTGGTGTCACGGATGTGAAGATACCAAATGATTAGAGGTTAAAGAAAAATCAAGTTGAGTCAATTCTTGTCTCGATTTGGTTTTAGGGCTCCATTATTATGTCTCGTGTTTATTCCTACAACTCCAAACCTTCTGCCAGGTGGTTATTGTATCATATTATTTGTTTTTCATGTAGTCTAACACCTGATCTTTAAGTCTTTTGATGCTCATGTCCAGAGCAGCTGACAGTATAGATCGGGGGTGGGCAGTTATTTTTTATGAGGGGCCACATGAGAAATAGATTAGGCTGCCGTGGGCCAGACACAAATGTGATATAAAGCTCTAATAAAGGCTGAATCTCTAATAATGGGCCAGTCAGAAGTGTTCTATATAGGGCACACCAGCACATAGAGGTCTATGAGCTTAGAGCTGGCGAACACAGTAATAACACACGTCTACTGTTGGTCCCTTTTCTGTACTGCAACGTGAAGGAACTGTGGGCGAATTATTTTCATTGTTACTGTAAAACTTTAGGTTTTACAGTTACCGTGCATGCTGGATACATGTTGCAATGATAGTAGAAACAAGAGTAGAAGAACAACTTGGGTGTAAGACAGCACATAGAGTGAATAAAATTATAGTTTAATGTAAGAGATACAGTTCATTATCATTACCAGTGACCACAGCACTGACCCCTTTCAGAATAAAGGCCTGATGACGGTTTAATGGTAAGAAAAATAATATTAACTGTCTTTGTTAGATTTTAATTGCAATATTTCCAAGTGCTCATGCTGGCCTTGAGGGGCACATGGAAATTGTAATTCACGATCTCTCTCTCTCACATAATTTCCTGTCATCTTTCTGTAGTCGACTCACTAATAAAGGCGTAAAAAAGCCCAAATTCAGATAAATCCTGCACGCCAGTATATGGGCTTAAGTTATTGTCAATATATGAGTATATATATGGCAGGAATAACAAGATAAGTCATTTAGGAAATGGTTGCAGTGCAGCGGTGGTGCAGTGTGCATACGACTGAGACGTACTGCTTCATCATTACATTGTGCCTCGACCTTCGACCCTCTTGCTCATGCATCCATTGCAGCCCGCAGCACAAAATCTGAGGTAAAAAAAGGAAAAAAGAAAAAGTATCTGATTTGGAACACAGCATCAGTGAGCTGTGATCTGTCTGTGCTCTCTCTTGGCGGCTAAATCGATGTGACAGATCTTCCGCCGTGCAGAGGATTGTGTCAGGACAGCCAGAAAAATATGCTGACTTTCATAAAGCAAAATGCGACCTGATGCAACAGGACATCCTGGTATTTTCGGCATACTGCATTTGACACACTATGTGCTGAAAATACTAAATCTTTTTGGTCGGACTAAATCGTATGGTGGTATGGCTCCCGGAACGTGTCTTCTGCTTCTTTCTCTTCATTGTTTTTTTGCGGCGGTTTCGTTACCACTTTCTACTGGACTGAAAATAAAACTGAATTCTCTTATCTAAATGAGAAGAAAACCATGTCACCATTTACATAATTTGTCACCACATATATGATCACAATTCTTAAGAAAAAAATATTTAATGGATCCTAATCAAAACAACTGTTAGTTTCAGCATCAACCTCAAAATCCAGCATCAGTCAAGCTATAATACAAACTTATTGGTCCCTAAAAAATTCCTAAATTATTATTATTTTTGAGTCTATGCACTGTTTTGACAGAAAATCCTGCTTAATTTGCCTTTAACTAATTAATATGTTAAAGAAAAGGACAAAGAACCAGATGATGACTGAAGATTTGTTTCCCTCCATGTTTTTCAGCCCGGCGATCGCACCGGTACCGACGCCACCACCACAACCAGCACCACGAACGCCGCCACAGGCGACACGGAGGAGAGGGACACAAGGCCAGAGAGGACGCACACAGCTACTACTGAACCAAATAATACAACATCTGCAATGCCTAGGTGCTAACCATGGCCCATAAGGACAGACAGTAGTTCACATCTCCGCCATCTCCTCTCCCCGCTTCTAACCACGCTCTGTTTAGCTTTACTCCTCCCGATGGATACCGTTTTCTTACTCTAACATACAGTTTATCTCCCTCAGTTTGGGTGTTTTTGATGCTTCGTCTCGTTTTCACCCCGCTTCCTTTAACCGAGGTCCATGCGAACACTAACTATAACACTAACCCTCCCTTAACATCTCAGTACAGTAAATCCTCCTCCTGTCTATGAACTAAAACCCTCTCTCGGTCGGTCCGTCGAACTGACAGCAGCGTGTGAGCGTGTGTGAGCGTGTGCATGTCAGAGGGAAACTTAGGAAAAGTGCTGAGTCACTTGTTTTTGTAAAGGTTTGCTTGTTCTACATGAAAAATGACTCTCACCTTAGTATTCTGTTTACAAAGCACAGATGTAATTGATGCAACATTAGCATTCAGTCCCTGGTAACCCCGAGCTTTTTGTATATGTGTACTGTAGCTGTTACTTTTACCATAGAAACACCTGAATAGCTGCTCTGTTTTATTCTACTGACATGCTTTTTTCTAATATTTGCTATGTTTTGGTGTTATGTTACTATTTATTATGAATCATTTGCTAGTGAAGATGCTTTCTTTTTTTTACTTATATTTCAGAGAGCCGATGTAACATCATTTTTCTATAACAGTATATATAACAGTAAGTCCAACTCAACGACAAACTAAATTAATCATTTGATTGCCTCTAATCTCTGTATTGTAAATATCGTGGTGTTTGTTATTGGCTGATCCTTGATCAATAGCTGGACCTTGTCCAATCAAATAGATCCTCCCCCATCCCCCCATTTAAGCACTCTCAGCTAATAAATACGTCCCATTGACATAGATAGTGAGGATGGGATTATACAATACTTTCTCAAGATAACCATTGATTGTATCTGAATCACTAAATACATTGAATCTTTGCACGGCTATATTTACATGATGGGTAGAATGTCACCATTTTTTGTCCTTTGGTCCCTTTGATATTTGATCGGTCATCCACTTTTTTGGTGTTCTTATGACTTTTTGTCCTGCTGTTGTATTCCATTCTTAATAAAGTGAGAAAATGAACAACAACATGTCTGATTTTTTTCAGTTCAAGCTAACAAACCGTCAGCTGGTTTTCAGCTTTGACCATGTTCTCTTTGCCGGGGTGCAGCCTTTCAAATCTGCCAACTCCTCTTGACTGATTCTCTGAATATGGAAATGTGTCGAGCTAGAACAGTGACATAATTGTTGCGTCAAGAATAAAACTTGTAATAAAAACAAAACCTGAATTGGCAATGAAAAATGTTGTATTGACACTGAAACAAGACTTGTCCCAGCCCAGCACAACGTCAGTTAAAAGTAGAGTTTGACATAAAGAATCAATTCCAAAGGAATCATAAAGAAATTTTTATTTTGATTCTGCTGATCAATTCTTACACAACTTTAAAACACTTCCTGTATATCAACCTAACTATCTGTCAGCACCTATAGACAAGTTGAATGCATCAAATCTTCCCGTCTCCTAATGGATTTGTTTTATGAAGTTCTGAATTCAGGATTATTCTCAATAACCTGCTGAACCATTGCTAAGTTTCTTGACTAACAGGTGAATAAAACCAGTCTTGTAACAATCAACTAAAGTTAGCAAATGCTGCTAGCAAAACGCTTTACAAGGACGGCATACTTCTCTATTGTTACATTACATAGCCTAAGAGAACCCGAAAATATTCAAGAAAACACGTTGTTACTGTTACCTAGCTAACATTAGTTAGCTCAGTTTTTTGCCTTGTTACGTTTGTCTGTGGTAATTAGTGTTTCACACAACTCTGCAAATGCCAAATTTTATTTTCAATGCCAAACTGTTCTGGCCCCAGAACAGAGAACAGCAATGGAGAAAAGAAATTTAGTGCAACGGTTTGATAATTCTGCCTGATATCAGGCAAATGTACTGTTTTATTAGCCACGTTAGCTGAGATAGCGCTGTCCTGCTGGTCTTTCAGCTGGTCCAGACTAAAGTATCTCAACAGCTATTGGACAGATTGCTATGATGTTTTTTTTAAAGACTTCCATGGTACCCAGAGGAATCCTACAGGCTTGATGACGACCCCTGACTTTTATTCTAGTTCGCACCGCAAGATTCCCATTTGTGGTTTGAAATATCTGTCTAGACTTGGATGGATTGCCATGACATTAGCAAATGTTCGCATAATATACTAAACTAAGATAGTGAACATGGTAAACCTTATACCACATTCCAAAATGTGAGTATTATTGATGTGTTTTCACTCATCTTACATGACAAATTGTTGATTGACCTGCATAAACCACAGGACAGAGAGAGAAATCCCCACTGTGGAAGGAATTTACGACAAGAAATATAATTTTAAAAATGTGTTTGTGAGCTCCTACAGCCTCGTGGTAATGTTGTCTGTTGAAAAGACGTGTAGAATGACCTGAACATCTGCCACCTGTGTGTAACCCTATATCATGTGTCTTGTGAAGACAATCATTATGCTTCATACCAGTCCTCAGAGTCATCTGACATTCATTATATTCAAATCCTCTGTCCCAAAATTTCACCCATTCTCATCTGGTCACCCTACATAGAGCTGCTAGCATGACTGTAGACTCTGGTTTTGTTTTACTGGGTGTGTGTGCAGAGCCCATAATCCATTAGTTTTTTGACAGGAAAGTGTTGTTGTGCTTAGAGATTGTTTCCATCATGTCACCTTGGTACCTCAGTAGATGAAAGTCTATCAAACCCCTCTGTTTTGACTTTACCTTTCTAGCTTTGCTGCTCACTTTATTTTGTACCCTACACAGTGAGCAATAGCTTTATCCTCTTTGGCTCACAAGGCAATTTTCTCATCTCTCTTGTGTCTGTGAGCAGAATATTTTAAGAAAGAAAAGGTTGGCCCACCAGGTGAGTGGTAAAGACTGTGTTTGCCAGAAAAGTTAATAAACAAAGAGTCTCAAGTGTCAGAAAAACAATCTGCTCAATTTTCTTTAATTAGTTTGATTTAAATCTGATACTAAAGTTTAATCATAAAAAATAAGATAAATCTTTGACAGCTGGCTTTAGTTGTGTATTTTCTCCATCAGTCATAACTTGTAGTGGGAGAAGTGTTGAATGCATTTTGTTTCTTTTTTTTTTTTACTTTTGGCCTAAAACCCACCTAAAACCTCACAAATCCCAACCAAAACCTTGTCGTGACCCCCGTGAGGACAATTTTGATTCACCATGTGAAAATGACACTTCGGCACCAAAGACAAAAACAGTCCGAGCCATGGAAGTTGACCGATGTGTCATGAGATCATTTGTGTGGCTGTTGTGTGCGACAGCTCACCTAAATCCAGGGTTCACCTCTTATCAGGTTGACAGCAGAGTTAACTGGGCCAGCGTTTCATAGGGCACAATGACATCATCGGCCGGAGACAATATTGACATCTGAAGAGATAGTCCTGTTAAACCTCCGTTTGAAGATTTGCTGTCAGAAGTGAGCTAACACACCCAAAGATACCGGCAACACATGAAAATACTGGTGGAGGAAAAGGTTGGTGTAAATGTAGTTTAATCAAACACTGTAACAGCAGCTGAAATGATCTATATCCCATGATTTATATGAAAACAAGCCCAGTTCAGTGCTCCATTAGTTTTTATTGTACAAAACAAACATGGAAACCAAACTGAGATGCAAACAACAGGACCTGAAGTAGTACGTCACTTAATCCATTAGTCAATGGACTGAATTATTTTGATAATCTTTTAATCGTTTAAGTCGTTTATTAAGAAAATTCACCAAATAAACTCTGGTGTCAGCTTCTCCAGTGTGAGGGTTTATATGATTGTGAACTGAATATCTTTGGGTTTTCAACTGTTGGTCAGACAAAAACAAACATTTTGAAGTTGTCACCTTGTGCTTTACAAAACTGACCCTCCTAAGTCCTGGGAAACAGGAAAGGCGGGATTTAGGAAAGGTCAGTTTTGTCATTATTTTCTGTTATTTTATAATCAGTTCAGAAAATCTGAATTGCATTTGCAGCCCCATTGACAACATCAAATATGTTACACAGTGTAAGGCCCCCAGGTGGACTTATTTCCTTTATCAGCAACTCTTAGTCATTCAGCCTTTCAAGCATTCATGAATCCTTTGAACACGTCTCATATTCACAGTTTTTAAACAATGACGGATAGTTTTCACTGACTCTGTAAAAATAAACTCCAAGCTGTGGAGGTTTGGTGTGGATTTCTGCGCAGCAAGATATATAACGATGACTGTCACTCAGCAGTAGGGTGTTGCCGACTTGTATTACCCAAGTTAAGAGTCTTAGTTTGGGAAGATACCAACCAGGTGTCTGCATGAGTCACCTGAAAGCTGTGCAAGCTGATCACAGTCCTCACCTCGAACAACAGCCTTCTTATCAGGGTCCAATAGTTCATGCAGGGAGTGCTGCTGCTGCTGTTGTTGCATGAGGTGACTCAGAGAGGAGCCTTTTCAGATTTCCTCTGGGTTGAGAAATTGTATGTTTTAATGCAGTTTGTGTTCCATCGAGAGTCCCCAGAAAACATTATCCTTGTCACGGTGTGAAGTATTCCTCAACAGTCCTCATGGCTGCTGTGTGTGTGGTCTAGTTCTTCTTCTTCTCGCTGTCGCTCTGTCCCTTGGGAACAGGTTTCATGAAATAAGCAGGGCTGGTGTGGCAGCGAAGGGCCAGCAGAGTCGGCGCGGCGGCGAGCAGCACATTGAGGGCGATAACAGGCCACCGCTTGTCTGCTGGGACTCGGTACGTGAAGGGAGTGCGAGAGTGCAGAGATGCTCCGATATGGCACCACTGGGTCTGAGAGAACAGCAGGAGGAAGTCGACTTTATGCTTTATTTTCCCTTTTCAAGGAAAAAAGAAAATCGATAACGGCAAAAATGTAATAACCACAGTTACCTGAGCCATGGCGCCAGCAAAGAAGATGGTCCAGTCCAACATCCAGCTGCATCCAGGTGTTTTCAGACCATAGATGAAGACAGTCAGCAGGGGCAGAGCTAGAACAAATACACCAGCATCTGTAGTGAAAGATAAGTTATCAGTTTGATCAAGAATATACAGCATATTTGATTTAATCCAGTGTGTATCCAGGTATTTTTCTCCAAACTGACCATAACCCTGGGAAAGCCGACTGGGTCTTTGAGGTAGGGCTCATACTGGTAGATGTAGGTGAAACAGCTGTCTAGAGGACAGTCCAGCACCACCTGGAGCAGAGCAAGAGGAGGAGGTCAGAGTAACCAAACCATGCATTACATGTGACCTCATTTGATCAGATACAAAAGCTCCCGTGTAGTTTTACTCACAAAAGCTCTGAAAACAGAGAAGGCCATGGCTGTGAGTAACAGAAGCGACAGAAGCAGGTCAACAGGTCGAGACAGCAGACTTTTCTTCTGCTCTGATGAAATCTGGACACAGAAACAATCTCAATAAACTGTACAGTAAAAAATTTATTTTCATTGTTAAACAACCACCATAGTCAATGAGAAGCCGTCTGACATGACTCGTGTTCATGGATGAGTTCCATCTCCAGACATGTCCCATGTTTTTCCGTAAGTTACAGCAGCTAGCAGGAGACGCACCGTTACCTTGAATAACTTAAGTATTTCTCTGCATTTGAAATTTTCAAATAATATATAACATAAGTCAATTATTTTTTAGATATTTTAATGTGACACTTACATATTTACATATTATAACTTCAGGCCTATTATCCAAATACATGTTGGCTGTTGTTGTTGCATATTTGACATTCATTTCTCTAAATTTACATTTAAATTGTTTTTGTTTATTTGTAGATACCATGATAATTTAATGTCTAGTTAAGTTTACTGTTATAAAAGTTCTGTATTTACTGTTATTGTCATCTTTCATGATGAAGCCTATTGTTAAATATGTGTTAGACAAAACTTTATCACAGATTCTTCTTATCTCAGTGTGAAGGGTCCGTGTGAAATGCATCTATGTACAAAAAAACAACAATATATCAGGATTTTTATATTTTTGATTCTCAAATAACATCAGAATAAGCCTCAAAAAGCCATCATCACCAGTCAGGCTGTGATATCATCATTCAAGGACATTTGCACAAATTAGTGGACCCTGTATGGCAGAGAGTCAAAACCTGCATGTCGGGATCCCTACAAGGGATCATGAGACGAGTCCAAGAGTCACATGATTATGAGCAGAGTGTGGAAACAAACAAAAAAATGTCTGCTTCACAAAATGCTGTTTGTTTTTCATTGTTTTCTTGTTGTTTGCTTTTCACCCCCACCAAGCAGGTTATGTTTTCTCATGAAAGCTGTTGGAAAGCTGTAACACAGGCCAAGGAAAAACCTCTTAAATTTTGAAGCGGATGCAAATCACGGGATGGAAACACAAATAATTTTTCTTTAGTTTTGCTTTAAGTGTTTGGTATTGGCGAGTCTGTGCTCTCTGAGTGCACATTTAGTTTCTTACTCTACAGTTTTACCTCTTAAGTCCACTGACAATAGTTCAGATGAAATAATCTAACAGGGGACAAGGTTGGACACCACTTCTCTATAATTACACAGGATACTGTAAATATCTCAACTGCTGAAACTGACCTTGTCAGCTGTGACGACAGGCATCTGTCTGGGTCTGCTTGAAGAGCACGGACGCTGCCCAGAAAGGCACCAGAAAGAACGGGACGTTCCTCCAAAAGGCCGGTCGAATGTTGGACCCAAATTTACCTGCATGAACAAGAACATCATGAAAACAGACAGTCACAAACAACAACAACAACAGCGCCGGTGATGTGATGAATCAAAGCGTTCATGCACTCACCAATGACCACCCCAGGGATGAGAACAATCTGATGGGCGATGGAGGAGCCCTGCCCACAGCAGCCCCAGACTGCGATAGGACTTCCTGTGTGGACAGACGATCATCAGGTTTCGTTAAAGGCAGATTATGCAGGAATTGGCCACATGTTGAAAAACTAATAGAGGACAGCATATCATCAGAGTAACCATGGACTATAGCTGCTGTTTGCTGGTTAGCTATCGGCCTGGAGCCAGAATATTTTCACATCTAACTCAGTGAATTAAGGGTTTATATTTACCAAACCAGAGCTGATGATTGTTGGAACAGTGGGAAGACTGTTGAGTTGAGTTGCTGAGTTGTTTTGTGTCTGTCGAGTTTGGATGAAGCGTGTTTTATGATGAGCTAACAAGGCAGTTAAGCTAATCTTAGTTTGGGAAAGGAGAAAAACTAGAAATTAGAAGATGTATTTCTGAATTCATGTTAATGACAGTAACATGAGTAGTTGTAATTCGTTACTTCCAAGCCTGACTAGCAGACTATTGTCTCTTGAGATACAAAGTGGTATTAGCATGCTAGTTAGCATGCTAACTTAAGTGGATATCTCTGCAACACAATACATGAATGTCTTGGACATAATGTCAAAACTGTTACAATCGTCACATTCTGTTGATAATTTTAGTTTATTTTTGAATGTTTTAAACTAATTTTTCTACATATTGCACCTTTAAGAGGACTCACTGAACACAGAGCGGACAGGTTGTGATGCCACAGCTTACCCTGTGAACATACGGTGGATGATGGTGAGGAAGAGGACGAAGTGAACGACGCCTTCCCAGTAAGACATCATCACAGCGTAGGCGGTGCTCAGATGAGGCTCACCCTGAGGAGACATTTGGCACCACATGATTAATTTAAACTATTCTAAAATAAAAGCCATCATTAGGAGGCAGTCTTAGAGAGAAACAGAGTGTCGGTCCTCTCACCATCTTTACATAGAAGCTCATGAAGCCTGAGATGAAGCCGTCCTGCTCTAAAGCATTAATCAGACCCACCATGCAGGTGAAGGAAAACTCTGCAAACACTGGACACACACACAAAGAGGAGCGATAAGAATAAAAATAAAAACAGCACTTCACCTCAGTTCACTGATAGATGTTAAAGTGCGTGTTTTTACCATAGTATAAAGGGTCCACTTTCGCCTTGTTTCCCACAGTGAGGAGGAGGAGAAGAAGAACAAATCCAAGGACGACCATTCCCATTCCCAGGATAGGAAGAGGTCTGAGGGGCAACAGTGCTGGTGATCAGTTTATCTGTCCAACCCTTCAAGTATTTTAACTTGGGCCTAATCAATTAATTCGATACCGTAGAAATAACCTCGATATTTTTAGGCTATTCAGCAATATACATCTTGATATGTACATTTTCTCTAAAATACCATAAATTCTCAAGTGCAAATATTCGATGATCTTGTGCTGGGTGATAAAAATCACTAGCTAAACAGTTGCTGGGATGACTATTGGTGCTCTCACAAAATATTAACACAATTTTTGATAAATAATCATTAAGTAATGTGGATATAATGACTAAGTGGGTAAAGACAAATAATAGAACAGCTTAGCAGTGACTCATATTAATACTTTGATCTGAAAAAAGGAGAAAAAAAAAAGTGGTTAGAAGTGAAGGTTTATTGATTGTTATATTTCCCCAGAAAGCATTTCATTCCAGTCAGTCCATAACCTGTTGATTCCTCCATTTTCCTCTTAGAAAACTTACATCAACACTCTTTCACTCATGACTCAGACTCAAGGACCCAAACTCCTCTCTCATCCTTTTCAAGGTCTCTACGCTCTCCTTCAGACATCAAATTCAAAGACTTTTCAGCAACTTAAAAAGTTTTCTCGAACATTCAACAGCTATTTCAGAGTAAGATGTAACACCGCTGGTCATGTTTTGTACAACAACCGAGCCGCGTGATCTTTTTAAGACAATTTTAAAATTTCGGTTAAATCCACAGCAGCAATGATCAGCTGATCAATCAATTAGTTGTCAGCTGTTAAATAAATCACCAACTATTTTAATAATTGTTCTGTGGCATTCTGTTCAGAAAAAAAGGTGTAAATTCTGATTTCGGCTTCTAAAATGTGAGTATTTTCTGTCTTGTGAGTATTTTCTGTCTTCTTTGGTCATCTATCTTTGGGCTGTGGACGAAACAAGACATCTGAGATGAGCATTTTACAAGGTTTTTCTGATATTTTATAGACCGAACAACCATTGATTTATCAAGAAAACGATTAAAAGATTCATCAATAATGAACAGCCCTACTTTAAATACTTTCTTGAGCTGTTTGGATGAACTGCACTGACCAACAGGGGGTGAATTCAGGTGATATATTTTCATTTTAAAAAGCCTTGCACTCAAGGTAACCAATTAATTCACTTTGTTTACTTTGGAGGGATTATTATGTTTTCCTTGAATTCACTTAATTTCACATTCAAGGCTTAAGTGAATCTTGTTTTTCTGTGTAGGCTTTAATACTCTACCACAGTAAGTCTAAAAGAGGTTACCTCAGGATAAACACACCAACACACCCTCGCTAAATCTTTTTCTTTGAGGCGGATGGCCGCCGCTTCATAAGCCTATTAATGACAACGGCTTTACTGTGCGATGCCTCAAGATGACAGGGAAGTTATCAAAGAGTGTGTATATACATATATATATATATATATATATACAGGGTTCGAATTACACAATGGCTTTCGGGGAGCCCTATTGCCCCCCCCCCCCCCCCCCCCCCCCCCCCAAAGCGGGTGCAGAAAAAAATCCTCTGGTCCTGATTTCACTCTCCAAAATGTAAACAAGTTCGGAATGGAGGCGTTAAGGCAAATTGACGCGCATCAAGATGCTCTCAGTGCGCGTTCTGCCGAGTCAGACACCTTCAGTGCGTTTTGGCCTCAATATTAACGTCATAATCTGATCTTTGTGATGTAAACTAATGTGGAGAGATCTTAAATCAAAATTAACTCACATTTGTTTTTTACATGGGACAACTTTATGAAATGTCATAGACACAGAGAAACAGCTGTTCTGCTGCGTGCTTCTCTCTCTCACACACACTCTCTCCTTACTGACTGTCCTTTCGGCTCACTGTCGTTTCCCTTCTGTCTGTGGATTGTTAGAATCGGGAGAAAGTGGAATTCAGACCAAAAGTTCAATTTGCAACAACGAAAAGCAAACAGGAACTGAAGTAACATGTTAAGTCTATCAGTCACCTCTGCTCCGTGTCAGAACCACGGACAGCGCAGCAGTCATGGTGGCACACACAACAGCGCACACAGTATCGTGTTAATTAGTGACAATACATAAAATGTGTGAATAAACACAAAACTTTGCCATATTTTCACTGTTATTATTTATTTCAGGACCATCATATATTAGAGCTCCCCCCAAATGTCCCAAATGAGGCTTTCAGGGGAGCTCATGTCCTTTTCAGGTGAGCCCAGCTCCCCCTAGCTCCCCCGTAATTCGAACTATGTATATATATATACACAGACTTACTCCTGAAGAGCAGGGATGTTGTTCATGGTGTACAAAACTCCAGGAGCCAACAGAGAGACGAGAAACACGCAGACCTCCACCGGCAGCCTCATGGTTCAAGATTTCTTCTTTGTTTGTTTGACCTCTTTTAGTAAAAAAAAAAATAAATTAAATTAAATGTCCAGATAGAAATATTCCTGCTAAGCACGCCTGGTTGTGACACGATGCATGTTCTCCACAGTCACAGAGGGAAGGAGGTAATTGAAAGGAGTGTCACCAGTTGCCTTTTGATCTGTGGTAAAACACAACGCAACACCAGTGCCGCTGCTGCAGCTGCTGCAACACGTCTGCTGTCTGCTGTGTGAAGGGCTCAAAGTTCAACTCGGGGGTCCGAAGAGCGAAAGTTTAAAAGCTCCAGTGGCGGACTCAGGCTGTCTGAGGAGCAGGGGGAAAAGAGGAGCCGGGGGCAAAAAGGAGAGAGGGAAGAAAAAGGGAGAGGGACCTGGCCGCAGACAACATATCTCTAGGGCTCTGGACTGGACCATCAGTCTCTCCCTCCTCTGTTTGTCTTGTGTCATTTCCATTCATGAATAAAAATGACGGTGAATTGTAGTGATGTGTCTGTGAGTGTGATTAACCATTTAACCATCATTTGCTTTCCCTTTGTTTTGTTTGACTGATAATAGGAACATTTCACATGTAATTTTGGATGTTTAAAAAACGTTATGCTGTAGGGCCTGAACATAAGTTTGATTTTTTAAAATATACTTTTTATTGGTGTATTCACCATACTTTTTTTTTATTTTATCAGTATTTATTTTTATATTTAGTTTTTATTTGTTATATTTTCATTCATTTTATTTTATATTATTTATTTTTTTTTTTTTTTTTTATTCTATTGGTATATTCTCCATTGCAATTTTATTACTAGCCACTGTCCCTAGGAAATTAATGAATTAATTTTAATTAATTAACCCGACCCCCCTGTTACCTGTCTATCCTGATAGCCAATCAGTTGCCGGTTTTTGAGTAGTCGGCCCACATTTCTTCAAGAATAGGTAAAAGTCACGTGATGATGTCTGAACGCCAGCAGAACAGCCAAGTCGGTCCTCCGAAAACTTCTAATATCTCCGGAGCCAGCTGATCAATAAACTCCCTCCACAGCACGGTGAGTCGGCGAAAGCCAGGTCTTCATTTGTCCCGTCTTTGCCATTTATTTTCTTCTTCCACGAACTTTTGGGGTTTGATTTTCTGTTTGAGAGTGAACTTAACCGACTATCGTCAAGTCTAGAAGGGAACCCTTGATTTGTGGAACTCTCGTGAGATTTGTGCGTTTGTTTCTTCATTGCGCACCTTGTGCAGCCTACTTTGTTTTAAATGTGAGAACGCTGTGGATAAATAGCCTAAATATGGTCGGAAAAAAGAGAGGGGAAAAATTAAAAAAGTCGGTTAGGGTGGTGGTAAAATCACAGTTTGGTTTAAAAATGATTGCTCGCGAGATTCCGTAGATCTGGGGTTCTCATTGGGTATACTTACGTGTTTTGACCATAGACTGTATATAGAAGTGGACGGAGCTTCCGGCTCTGAAAAATGAAGACAATGCGGAAGTGCAGTAACGCTGTATTCTCACCGAAATCCAGCAGGGGGCGCGCGAGCTGGTTGCAAAAAGAAGCCCGGTTCCATTGACACCCGTTCTAAAATGCTGAACTTTACAGCTGAAATAAACATATTTATAGCCCGTGTCAAAAAACGATTTGGTCTCTATCGCTAATATCCCCCACCATGTTCACTGAACCAGACTTGAATTTTCATATAAGTCATTCGTTGATTTTATATTAAGGCTTAAAGTTCTGTATAATTAGGGGCGTGGTTTCGTGATTGACAGGCGTAGTGCCCTATGGTAGTGCCACTCACTCGCTCCCTTAGACTATACCGTCTATGCTCGCCCCCCACCAGCCCACCCCGCTCCCCCGCTTGTTAATTTTGGATTTCGGTTGTCCGTTTCACGGAGCCAAGTTGACGTGCAGTGATGGCCTCGCCCGACCTCGCCTATGCCTCGCCCACACAGTCTATGGTCCCGCGTATGGTCCCGCCCTGCTCCACCATCTCAACCAATCATATTCACATCCGGTTTCAAAACCGTCAAAATGGCGCTGGCCAAATCTGAAACTCGAGGCTTCAAAACGGGTGTTCAGAAACCAATGGGTGACGTCATGAAGGCTCCGTCCACTTCTATATACAGTCTATGGTTTTGACTTTTTTTTTTTTTTTTTTTGCATTAGCTGGAAATCTCGAAGTGGAGTTTTTTGTGTACCTTATGAACTGAACTGAATCACATGGAACTGAATTGAGTTTTGCGTGGGTTTGTTTAAATATGGTTTAATTCTTGCCTGAAATTGTTTATTGTGAAATTACTTAGGGGTATTGTGTGTTAAAACCTGTGTTTATCCTTTGTGGGGTACTGATTAGTCCCTTTTGTCCTGTGAACCCCAAGACAAACTGGCACCTGGAGTTGACTGTGACAATGTCTGAGATTTTGCTCTGAGAGATACATTATTAATTTATTTGAGATGTTTTAGGTTTTACTCTGTGTGGAGAAAAAAAACTAAACCAAACAGCTTTGTTGGGGTGGTAATTTACTCTCTGGGGTAAAAACTAAACTGAACCACTGAAGCTTTCCCACAGATCTTAATTTGATTTGTTTTGGCGAGTTCTTTTTGCTGTTTATTGCAGAAGCCCTGGAAAATGGTGTTTTTCTGATGAACTCTGAAGAGTTTCAGGAGATATTTATTTTGGACTTTCATTTGCACTTGACTGAAAATGACTGTCTCTCTTGTTAAATGTGTTTTTTCATTGTCTCGTCAATACACTGATTCATACTGAACTGACTTGTGCTGCATTGTCACCCCTGATTATTTGCTGTGATTTATTTATGTGCTGTTGGTCTGGTGGTTCATTTTTATGAAAAGTGGGTTCACGACAGAGTGTATTCATGCATCCATGTGGGGGAATGACCTTTAAAATCTCTAACAATAAATTGTTAGATGAACTTTGTGGCACCATAAAACAATGATGAAATATTTTGCTGACAATTGGTGCATCATGGTGATTTTACAAAATGTTGAGCAGAGGTGGAAGTACTGAGTGGCAGCTACTCAAACTAACATGATCTAAACATCTTTTCAGAGACGAGGCCCCATTCAACAGTGTTTTCCCCACAATTTGTAATGCAGTTGCTCACATCCATCTTTTTAGACATGTTTTCTTATATTATTCCAGTCTACTGACTTATGTTTTCTATTCTTTCAGGTGATCTGTGCTGCAGACTGTCGGCACTAACATGGAGGCCCAGCATGGCCCTGCTCGGTTCATCACTCCAGAATCCTTCAGGCCTCTTCTTTTTCAGCAGCAGTCACAGGTAGGCTGTTTTTTATACTATGAAACACCGGGTTATGAGACATTTCTGAAAATAATTACCATTATTGTTGTTGGCATCATTTTCAAACCCTTATGTGCGTTCTGTGTATAGTGAATCCTTATTTCTTAATTCAGGTTTATTATTTATATGTGTTTTGCTCTATTTGTCTTTTTAATGCACAGTTATCTATAAAAATTAAAAATAGTGGTTAAAGTCTTTGCTTTCATTGTCCTGATATCATTTGGGACAATTAAAAGGTCATGCCTCCATTACTCGTCACAAATGTGAACCACTTTTGAGGGATCATTGCAAAAAATGTGTTTATGTATATATGCTGTTCAAAGAATATCAGCTGATTATATACACCCTGTAATCTTTGTGTGTGTGTATATATACATATATAATGCCATGCCGTTCAGTAAATTATTTTATTTATGTATATACAGTTTTAATATATGGGATGAAAGTTGAATATATTGAATGAAAGTCTGACTATACAGTGCCTATTAAAGTGTTCACCCCCTTGGATGTTTTCCCTTTTTATATCTTTGTTAAATGGAATCGTGGTCAATATAATTTGCCTTTTTTGACAAAAAAAAAAACCTCTTTGATGACAAAGTGAAAACAGATTTCTACAAATTAATGTCAGTTAATTAAAAATTATATGTAGAATAAGTGATTGCATAAATATTCAACCCCTTTAAGTCAGTATTTAGTAGATGCACTTTTGGTCACAGTGTCTGTGTGAAGAGGTGTCAGTCAGACTTGCACATCTGGACACTGCAGTTTTACTCCATTCTTTGCAAACTGCTCAAGCTCTGTCAGGCTGGATGGGGATCAGGCGTGAACGGCTCTTTCCAAGTCCAGCCATAACTTCTCTGTTGGATTGAGGTCTGGGTTTTGACTCGGCCACCTCAGAACCTTCAACCTTGTTCTCTTTAAACCATTTCTGTGTCATTTTCGCTGTCTGCTTCGGGTCATTGTCTTGCTGGAAAGTAAATCTTCTCCCAAGTTGTAGTTCTCTTGCAGACTGAATCGTATTGTTCTCCAGGATTTCTCTATACTTTGCTGCATTCATCTGACCCTCTACCTTGACAAGCCTTCCTGGGCCTGCTGCTGAGACGCGCGCCCCACAGCGTGATGCTCCCACCACCAGGTTTCACAGTGTGGATGGTGTGTTTGTGGTGATGTGCAGTGTTTGGTGTCTGCCAAACACAGCGTCTAGTCTCATCGCCAAAAAGCTCCATTGTGGTCTCATCAGACCAAAGAACCTTCTTCCACTTGTCCTGGAGTCTCCCACATGCCTTTGGATGAACTCTAGTCAAGATTTAATGAGCTTTCTTCAACAGTGTCTTTCTTTTGCTGCTCTTCCATGAAGCTTTGACTGCTGAAGAACTGGGACAACAGTGTTGTCTGCAGAACTCTCCCATCTAAGCTGCTGAAGCCTTTAACTCCTTCAGAGTCATCGTAGGTGTCTTGGTGGCCTCCCTCACTAGTCCTTCTTGCACGGTCTCTCAGTTTGTGAGGACGTCCTGCTCTAGGCACATTTGCACATGTGCCATATTCCTTCCATTCCTTAAGGATATATTTGACTTAAATCCAGGGGATGTTCAGGGACTTGGAATTTTTTTTTTGTATCCATCTCCTGACTTCTACTTTTCAATAACCTTTTCTCGGAGTTGCTTGGAGTGTTCTTTTGCCTTTATGGTGTAATTGTAGCCTGGAATACTGATGAACCAGTGACTGGACCTTCCAGACACAGCTGTCGTTACTACAATCATTTGAGACACATTCACTGCACTCAGGTGATCTCCATTTCACTAATTGTGAGACTACAAGCACCAGTTGGCTGGACCTCTGTTGAATTAGGTCAGTCACTTTAAAGGGGGGTGAATAACGTCTGCCCTCAGGGCATGAGTCATATTTCCAAAAGCAATGTAGACGACATCACATCAGTCAGGCTTCCTGACTTTTACTTAAGCTGCATTATTGCTAAAAGGTAAATAAAATACTTTCTAAAAGTAAACTGCTACATTTAGTTGTTCCTGCTCATTGAGTTAGTGCCGCAAGAAAATCGTAAATAAAATGGAAAAATAAAAATATATGTATGCTGCCTCTTCAATGTCTCCACCTTGTATTTAAAGCCAGTTTTGACCCTTTGAGGCTGCTGTAGCTGGTCAGTGTGGAGTGTTGAAGTCAGAGGAACAGACTGAGTTTAAGTCAGCAGTTATTAGTTTGTTTCCAGAGGAGATATACGGCTGAAAGTATGAGCTCAAATGTCATTTTATGTTTATCATGTGAAGTCAAATAGATCCATTTGTTTAGAAAATAATTACTGTGATTGTGATGCTAATTTCAATTAGCATGTTAATGGTAATTCCATAGTGTGTTAGCATAAATCGAAGCAATAATACACATTGAAAACACAAATTGGTGCCAGTCGGATGATGTTGGATTTCATTCCATATTTTCAAGTTTCATTCAAGATATTCAGAATTTCATTCCACGTGTTCAAACTTCATATTTATAAATGTATAATAATTTCCTGAATGGTATACCATAATATATATTTGTCATGTTGTATATACCCATTCTGTTGGGTGCTGTTACAGCGGCTGTATACATATATTTGCCAGTTAGTATAGTTATAAATTTTAGCTTCCTTGATGTAATTTTATTTTCTATTTTTAACCACCACTGATTTCATGTGTGGTTCTGACTATCTGTGCTACCTGTCCTAATACTGCTGAACATTTGCCCTCAGGGCAGTGGGGGTCAATAAAAAGTTTGTCTTACTATACATGAACTTAGTTCTTGGTTTTTCATGTTAAAGCTAATCAAAGTGAATTAAGCGCTTCATGGACAAAAAGAAAATACACAAACTGACAAAATGATCAAACAGTCTGTTGTCCTTTTTTCAGCAAAGGTCATTAGATGTTCATTTGGCATTCACAATGCAGCAAATGCCCACAGCTTTGTGTAATTTCTTTAAAAAAAATCTCTCAAACCTTCTGTTCATTAAATTGTTTCCATTTAAAATTTGTAACTTATTTAATAAAATCTAATATTATTCAATGAAATTAAATATTACATATTTTAATTATTGATAGATTTTAATTTTTTTTATCAAACTTTTTGTCTGTACCTATTGTCATTGCAATAAGTTACCAGTCATAATTATCAAGGATGTCATAATATAAATACATAATAGGCTGTAATTAATCAACATAATATTACATGATAATCTGTAAATCTGTGCACTAATCTCTTCAGGAATGGACACTGCATCTTGTAAACTAATCTAATCAGATCTATTTACAGACATTTCAAGAGAATAAGTTTTGTAATGTGTGATATAAATTTACAAATATTGATAATGTAGATCAGTTCACTGCCATTGTCATGAGGCACAGTGAAAACAACTGAGAATTTCTGTCCTTTTGGGGACATATGAAAGGTGTTTGTTTCCTGTCCTGACAGTGGAGGTGCCCTGATAGTAGAACCTGCTGACTTTTACCACATCATTAGATACATCAGTGTAACTGCTGTGTATCATGGGGTGTGTGTTCATTATGTCTCTTTTGTTAATGCATTTTTTTGGTTCTCACAAATAAAGAATTTTTAAAAAGTCATGTCATTGTCTCCATAATGGAAATTCTGTTTTCATTAAAGAGCTATATGGGATTGCCGCTGCTTGTTACAGTGCTGCCATTTTTGTTGGGTGAAATTACAAGCAATGAAAGTTGTGATATGATTAATTTACAAAATGCAAGGTGTGTTCCAAAAGAGACAAACATGCAGATGATGTACAGATTATCATGTAACATTGATACTGACTGTATTATATTATTTGTCTGTGACTCATTTGGTTACAACAAGAATAGGTACAGATATATGTAAATGATCTACAGATGGGAAAACAAATAAATTATTTAAACATTAAATGAGATTTTAATTAGTTAAATGAGAGTTAAAACCAAATCTAAACCAATTTAATGTTTGGTTATAAAATGTAAAGTGTCATATGAGCGACACACTGATTGTTCCATGTTTGTGTGTAATTGAAGAAGCCAGGTAAGTCAACAGAACAGAACAGAACAGAACCTCGGCCGGCACCTCCTGTGTCGGCTGGCGTCTGACGGGCGACCGCCCTCCGCCGCGAAAGAGTTTTAGGGGGGGCGTGGCCATGGCATGGCCTGCAGTTTTTATGTTTTACCATGAAACAGGAAATTGCTATAACTGCATTGTAAATGATCCGATCTGCACCAAACTTCACATAGTTGATAACAGTTCTGTCCTGAACACATCTACACGACAATATTCAATAATAGTTATAGCACCACTTTCTGGCTATAGGAAATGTCATGTTTTACATTTTGACGTGCTTCTCCAAGCAGGTTGACCATATCCAACTCATATCTGGTCAGAAACATATCTGACCGCATATTGACCACATACCATCAGACAGCATTGCCATGATAACACAGCGAAGGTCAATGTTTCACCAAAACACAGGAAGTTGCATTAACTTCCATTTACTTGGTCGAATCTCCCTGAACCTTCACATGTTCAATAGTGGTCCGGGCCTGAACATATGATATGGATTTGTCGATGGGCGTGGCCAGATGGCTTGGTCACGCATGTGTGTCATGTCCAGAGGCGCAAACCCATAAACCCTCTTTGTAACCCAGCAGGAAGTTAGCCATTTTGAATTTCATGGTCAATTTTTGCATTTTACACGCATCATATTTTAACGAACTCCTACTACAGAAATAATCTGATTTACTCCAAAATCAGTTTGTGCCATCTAGACTACTTTGTGATCAAAAGTTATTAAAAGATTCGGTCAGTGTTAACCAGCCCAGTGCGGCTGTGGCGTCAAGTTCTGATGTCTTGCCATGAAACATATTCCTTCCTGTGGTTTCTGAAGTCCACGTGAAAATTCAGCACCTTGTGACCAGTTGGCATCTGGTGACATGGTCGTGGTTGCAGCAGACCCCGACATGCACGGGGGTGTGAGGGCCCGTACAATGCTGCTTGCAGCTTTAATCTTTTTTTGAATTTTTTTTTTTTTTTTTTTTGAAAAAAAAAAAAATTAACCATTACAATTAACCATTGCAGCTCGGCCAGCGCCTCCTTTTATTTGCTATCTAAAAAGGTCAAAAGTCTCCTTCACTGTGACACAATAATATTCATTTTTTTTATGGTGGCTAAACACGTTATGTTGCTGACCCCGTCCACAGCAGCTCCCTACATGGGTACTCCTGCTGCTTCTCCAAACTGGAGGCATGCCAACAGCCATCTACTGCAGTAGGTAATATACTGACTATGGATAGGTACCTCATACTACCCCACTTCAGAAAAGTTGAACCTATACCTTTAAAGGGACTGTTCACCCCAAAATTAAAAAAAACATATTTTTCCTCTGGGCTTTAGTGCTATTCAACCATCTAAATCTTTGTTTTTGAGATATCAGCCATAGAGATAATATAATGGAACTAAATGGCACTTGGCTTGTGGCAATCAAAGCACCAAAAAAGTAAACTTAAAGTTGATGCTGCATCGGCAGAGTTTTGAAAATACACACATATTCTCTACTTTGACAAAGCTCACAGTATTTGCACTGATGCATAAAATGAGAGACACTATAGTCAGAAAATGTTCCGCCTGCCATTCTGGTGATGTAATGATGAAATCAGAGCACAAACATGATTGTCGATGAGTCAAACAAGTTGCCCAGATTTCATTAGAAATAGGCTCGCCTCCTCTGCCTCCTCCTCTTGCTCTCACTCCTCCTCTTCCTCTCTGTTCCTCATGCTGCTCCAGTTTTCCCCAACACAGTAGAGGTCACCTAAGGCCTTTTTCCAACTGAGTTTAAACAGAATTAACCCTGACATATATTCCCATACGCTCATACTGTAGTTTTCATCTCTCTCTCTCTTTTATTTCTCACTAAAGTAAGTTTTATGAACTGACTGAAGAAATATCCGTTTCCATCCCATTATTTGTGTTTCCCTGAATAACAGATTCAGAGTCAGGGTCACCCCTACACTTTTTTGTGTTTGAGTGAAAAAATGCACGTATAGTTCTAATTTTTGTGTGTATGCGATGGAGAGAGACTAAATAATCCAACCTGTGGTCTCTCACCGTTCAGTGAATGCTTGCACAGACTGCCACCTGGTGGAGGAACTGTCCCCTGTTTCTCTTTCTTTCCTTGATGTCTTTTTTCCATTTTCGTGCTTTTGTTTTCTAATTTCAGCCAGTTTACGGATTCCCGGTATTTGAGACGAGTATCTCATGGCACAAGTTTAGAAAAAACACAACAAAACAAAACCCGGTCACGCTGCACATGTTTGAAGAGCTGTCTAGGCTCCTGTGGCCCCTGGGGTTCGATTAAGGAGCCATCTGTCCCATTTGGTATAAGATTAAGAACTCCTCCGTCTAATGTCTCAAGAGTTGATTAGATTCAGGATTATATCTGAGAGAGAACATAAAGTTCAGAACAAAGATTATGTTTTGTTTTGTTTTGTTTTTTTCCGGTCATGGGGGATCATCATTGTTACATATCTTGAGCAGTTTCTTTACAAAATTTTGTCTCAAACCGCTTTGTTTTCAGCTTG
This sequence comes from Lutjanus argentimaculatus, assembly GCA_034769285.1. Classification (NCBI taxonomy): domain Eukaryota; kingdom Metazoa; phylum Chordata; class Actinopteri; order Lutjaniformes; family Lutjanidae; genus Lutjanus; species Lutjanus argentimaculatus. Next base: position 17,694,234 of record JAWZSL010000011.1, read on the forward strand.
CTGTAAATATTGAACACGTGTGTTACGCAACAGCATCTTATGGATGAACACTTGTAAAGCAGGCCTACATCTCTAATGCAACTTTATCTTCTGTAACAAAGCGGCTGAAGAGGATTAATGCTGCTGTTGCCACAGAAACTTGGTGACCAGTGGAAAGAGAGAGTAGAGAGGGGTGGGGAGTCCATGGATAGAGTAAGAGCAGACAGAGAGCACATCTAGACAACCCTTCGCCCACACAGCAGACGCACAGTTTTTTGAGGTGACACTGTTTCCAGCCAGTCTGCCATCATGTGGCACCCTTTAATCATCGGCATCATGACCGTAAACACCTCCCTAACCATCATCTATTGGACCTTCATCCTGAGCGATGCCTACTTCAAGTGGCTGATGGAGCCCGAAGACAAACCCAAGAAGGTGGTCACCCCGGCCTGAGGGAGTCACAGTCAAAATGGACTGACCAAATGAATGGGTGTCATTATTTATTTTGCTTACGACTAGTCTGCAAGGGCAGCTCAGCTTGTAGTGCTTTCTGTGGAGATTTTGCTTTCTGTGTCACCTGGAGAAGACTTGGAAACCCCCTTCTGTTAACTTTTTGCTGAAGTAAATGAGAGAGGAGCCATTTTTTAACAGGTAACGTCTGCTGGGATTTACCTAAAACTTTACTATAAAAATATCGAGACAAATCTTAATTTCAGTGCAACCGTCTTTACTGCTTTTTGAGTTTTGAATCAAACTCAAACTCTTAAGTTTTGAAATAAACTAAAAAGTTTCATCGACCTATAATCTTCAGTTGAGATAATTTGCTTTTCCTCCTAGAAAAACCCATTTTGTTAAATTTCATTAAATTTATTGAAGTGAATAATGGTTAATAATGTAATATTTTCAATTGCGATCATTTAATTTTTTCGGGTTCACAGCTCACTCTGAACAGTTTTTAACATACGGAACTTTCTGGGTTTCTAAAACTCAAAAATTCAAGTTTATCCAATGAAGAAAATTAAATGATCACAGCAAAAAATTATACAGTAGGTCGGCACAACTTAAGAGTCTGAGTTTGGGTTAAAACTTAAATTTTTACTGTAAACGGTTCTGTTGAAATTATGAGCTTTCTCAACATTTTTATAGTGATTGAACTGCACTTTTATTATGTCTGATTTATCTTCTAGCGGTGTTTGTGGCTTTCAGATGATGCCAGATGAACTTCATATGAACTGCGTCTTCTGTTTTGCTCTCTGCTGACTCAGTTAAAAGGTGTTGCTGGTGACAGAGGCCGCTCCTGTCAATCAAATCCCGTCAAGGATTACCAAAGAACACCTTGATGCTGACACAGACAGCCTTACTCTTCCTGAGAGACACACACTCACACACCTCACGTTTCCTCCTACTTTGCCAGAGGACTTGATTTTCATTCATCCTTTTAGATCCTTTTTTTTTTCCTAATCCGGCCTCTTCCTGCTTCTACACAACATGTCGCATGTCTTCTACTGCGGTCTGCACCCGGTCTCTTGGTTCATTCTTTTCATGAATGTTACCATCACCATCATAGAGTGGCAGTTTCTCATTTCTCAGTTTTTCAAGGTTTCCAAGACGGAAGACGAACAATCTAAAGCTTAGAGAAGAAAATACACGACCTGATGTTCCACCAAGAAGATCTGGGAGGATAAAAACTTGTTTTTGGATCGTTGTTTAGCTGCAGAGAAAAATCACTGATGGTAGGATTTGTCATGATAGAGCGATCGCTGCGGTAAGCTTTATGTTTGCATGATATTAACCTTCTGCTGTGTGTTCCTGGTTTCTTCCAGAGCCGTCTGTGTACGACCAATTTGGAAGTCCTTTCATTCACAAGTCAGAGAAAAAGCGCTGAAGAGTTGTTTGAAGTTTTGATTAAAGGTAAGGAGTCATCTTTGTGCCCTAAAACTTAACTGTAACATCTTAAAACTTCATCATTTCATCAACACTTGTTTTTTCCAGAGTTTCTGTGGGTCCTTAGAAAGTCTGAAATGCTTTAAAATAATTTAATTTTAGGCCTTAAAATGTCTTAAAATTGATTGGACAGATTGATTGGATTATGAAGTTAAAGTCGCTTTTATAAAGTTGCATTAACTTCAGCCTCACTTTTGAATGTGTTTTTTTTTGGGGGGGGGAATGTGTCGATCACACTAACGACTACAAAATGAAACCAACATGGACCCGCTCTATGTTAATTCCTGCAAGCTGTTTCAAACTATCTTCCTTGATTCTGACATCGCTAAAACCATCAACTTTCACCCCCCAGAACTGATGCAGTAGATCTTAAAATTGCATTCATAATCATCTTAAAAAGATCTTAAAGCCTTAAATTTAACTTGTTGAAACATGCAGAAACCCTTTTTTCATAGCTTTTATTAGAAAGGGAGTTGATGTGTTGTTCTTTGTCAATTTCATATCAGGCTTTCATAAGTTACATTTGATGATGTACAGTTTTCATACTCATGGGTATATTTATTGGTCACAAGTCTCAGATTGCATTTTGAAATATCACCATCTGGCTCTATTATGAAGCCAATGAGTCATAAAAATAAAACGTCACATCAGTGATTTATGTGACACGATATTTATAGAATGGAAGAAGTGGACCTGCTGTACTTAAAATGAATTTAAAGCTTGGAATATCCATAAAGCAATGCCAGTTTAAACCCAAGAGAAAGTGGGCTTACTGTAATATATGTATCATATATACTGTATATATATGCAACGTGGTCATGGAGGACCATAAGCCTCTTTGGCGTATTACTGTCCACCTCTCCTCGCTCATATCTCTAATCCCTGCAGATGGAAAGCTGATATTGCTCTGTGACAGACTCAATCCTATTAACTCTGTCTGTCCTATATTCACCTCACACTCCATGCTCCCCTGGATATTTTGACCGTGGAGGACCCCTCTCCAAAACACTAGAAGGAGGAGGAATGCCGGGATTTAAGTCTAGACGAAAGATTAGGAGAACTGGCACACTTATGGCATCGCATTTTTCTTGTCTGGTGAACTACATTTCTGCAGCGCTCCTCTGTGACAGAGAGCTGTCACTCATCCGCCACCATGTTCTCATTTTTGAACCATCTTGACATTTCCATCTGTCACCAATCCCGACATTCAAATGTTTGAAATCTTCTAACGCTGAGTCACTCTCCCTCCTCGTCTCGTCATGTTTTCAAAGTTTTTCACAGCGCCATGAAGGAGCTCGGATCTGCAACAAGACAATAAATCTCTGATAGGCACTTCACCGCATTCTTTTGAATAGACTATCCAGTAAGAGACAGTATCCACTTCACCATGAACCAGCAATCAGTTGAGTCCCTGAACGCCTCGGGAGAAGCTCTGCTCTTGAACCTCTCACAGCTGGCGTTTGAGCATCGGCAGCTCCTCCAGCTGTCCAGGAGGAAGGAGGAGGAGGCCTATTTCGTGGACTACATACCACCAGCGAGAGATGCTATAACTCTGCCGCGCAATGTAGTCTACGTCCTAGTCGGGGTGGTGTTGGTTATAGTGGCCACTTACGCCATAGTGGGACACCTGATTAAAGATCTGATGCATGACCTGGCAGGTAACCCCCCCCCCCACCCGGGTCTGGTGTCCCCTCCTCCCCATCACTCTTTCCAGTCTGGTGTCCATGTTTGCGGAGTCCTTTTTTCCTCTCCTCTTGGAGCGATGCTCCATCAGTGTTTTGTCTTTCCCTTTTTTCTCCTTGATGGTGACCATGTTGCTTGATGACCTATCAAACGGTTTTCCTTCTTATACCATTAAGGTGAATGCCAAAAACTGTTTACAGTTTGAGTGAATGACTGCTGTTGAACTAACATCTTGAAGGGGCACTCTGGTGATTTTCTGTTGCCCCTCCACAAAGTTGAGAGGCCAAGATATCCAGACTTTCAGTCCCAGAAATACTGGATCCTGCATTTCACATATTCCAACACATTAGCATCTTTAATTTGACCTACGCTGCCTGGTGAATGTCCACTTCTTTCAAACTCCTGTGTGTAATGCAGGCTCTGTTAAAAATGTGTCCAAACCAAAGCTGAGACAACCCTGACGACGTCCGGGTTGTCATAAGACGATAGCGTGCAAGCTGCAACAAAATAAACAAATTGAACTCGCAAAATGTCAAATGTTCTTAACAAACAGAAAATTACAGCCCGTCACCTTCTGAATTCAAGTTTCTCTCTTTTACTGAACTAAGACGAGCTTTTATTTTAAATTTAAACTCCTGTGTGTAATGCAGGCTCTGTTGAAAACATGTCCAAACCGAAGCCGAGATAATCCTGATGACGTCCTGGTTATAGACCCGAAGCAAAACTGTCATCTTGCTGTGTTGTTGGGTGCCAAAACTGAAGTGGTAATGACTCAAAGTTTCATCACATGCCAGCTGCCACTGTCAGTCAAAAAGACAAAGACAGCTTTGGCTAAACGCAATGACAACATTAACATTATTAAACAGACCTAACACAGTTGTCAAATTAAAGTCCCTCTCATCAAATTAAAGTTTTTCTCTTTTACTGAACTAAGACGAGCCTTAATTGCCTTGTTAACTCTGTAAACCTCATTTCATTTAAACCTGACAGAGAGAAACAAAGTCAAACTCACTCTTGGTCAGTTTTTCCACTGTTATAACAATAACCACCTCTGGTTTGGTCAAATAGATCCTTAATCATCCTCCAGTCCGGTGGGTGTGGACTCTGCCTGTCACTCTGCAGACCATTAAATTAGCAATTTAAAAGGAGAAAAATCTCCCCAAGAAACAACCAGCAACTCGGCCAATTACCAATATATTTGTCGATTTGCCCAACCCTGCCGCGATTGTAGAAAGATCATCCATCCATTGGGCGAGTGCATACAGGTCAGGTCAGGAGAGCTTGTGTTTTCTAGCTAGTGTCAGCTTATGTGTTTTAAGAATTGTTTTGCCTCACCCTAAGCTCTGCCCACAGAAAGACGGTTTACAAACAGAAAAAGGCTTGATTTTTTTTTACATTTTAAAGCTCCTCTAAAACCACAGAAGAAGTTATACAACTTTTTTCGCAGGCTGAGTCATCCCCATGACGTGTAAACTGACTTTCATGTGTAAAACCGGTGGAGTGCCCCTTTAAAACAAACACTTAGAAGTCACAGAAAGTCATTTTTAATTAATATCATTCTCATGTTATTTTTTCTCCACAGACTGGATTCTTGGCCCCAAACCAGTGGAGGATGATTCAGAGGAAGGCAGGACAGAAATAGAAGAAGAGCGGCAGCTGAGTGTTTCCAGTAAGCTGACGGAGGAGGATGGGCTGAAGATGGAGAAGGAGAAGGAGGGTTTCTGCCCGGCTCCCACTGGGGAGACACGGGCTGTCGCCGTCCATCCTCCCCACCCCCTCTGAGAAGCACCATTGCTTCCTCATACTCCGGAGATAAAAGGATATCAACTTATAGTGTGACCTTCGCCTGCCCCGTGACCCCATATGTCACTTCCCTTTGAGTTACCCCGTTTCTATGCAGTGATCAGTGTTGTCTTTTTGCTGTAGCAATGCTTTTGTTTTATATAAAACACATGTTAAGTTGGTGCTCATTTTGCTAAGAAAGGCTTTCTTTGATTACTTATTAAAAATGTATGTGAACCTGGTCCATATTGTCAGTCAAAAAATAATTACACTGCACTAAGTTATTGTTCGCTGACCAAACAATTTCATCTGGTAAGAAATGTAAATTATGTACAATGTAAACTTCAAAGATGTTGATGTGAGCTGTAAAAAAAACAATTTAGTTTAATAACTAAACATTTTTCAACTTGAAATCACTGAAAATGTCAATTTCCTCCATGAAAACATCAAGCAAGTTTTGTAAAATTGCACATGAATTGCCATTTCTGTCAATTTTCCTCACTGCTGAACTGTCATAACTGGCATTTTCTCGTTACGTCAGAAATGTCACTGAAATCTGTTGCAGAAGAATGAAAAAAGAATCATCAGTTTTCCTGTTCTGGTGTTGGATTAAGCTTCTCTCCAGTAAACCACTGAACAATACAAGAGTGCTGTTGTGTCTTTCTGTGTTCGTTAATCCATCTTACCTGCCTCTAATACCTGGTTGAGTCAGGGGCGGTGACCTTATCTGTGAAGGTCAGGGATTATTGTACATTAGCCATATTAAATACTGGTTGATAATGAAGTAAGCAGAAGAACAACATGAGGATAAATACATGGGTACAAACACAGATAAACAAAGATACAAAGATAGATATGTACAAACATAGATGGATGAATAAAATAATAGATGCATAGATATAAAAATAGATACATGGACACAAGGATAGATGTGTAGAAACAAAAAAAAGATGCATAGATATAAAGATGGATACATAGGAACATAGATGCAAAGATAGATCCGTAGAAACATAAATAGATGAATACAAAGATAAATGCATAGCTATAAAGATACATAGTCAAGTCAAGTCAACTTTATTAATATAGCACATTTCACAAGATGAGTGTAAACTCTGTGCTTCAAGATACATCATACATGACAAACATAAAATAACATATAAGATAAAGTATTACATGTATAAAAACAAGCAGAACATGATAAAAGCAAACAAAATAAGAGGGTATTATCATTATCATTATTCTCAAAAAGTGAGATAATAATAAAAATACTAATTCCTGAAACAAATAAAAATACACTAAACAATCTAACTAAAAGCTTGCAAAAAAAGATGTGTTTTTAGTTTGCTTTTACAAGAGAAGAGATACATAAATGCAAAGATAGACGCATAGATATAAAGATTCATAGAAACATAAATAGATGAATACAAAGATAAATGCATAGCTATAATGATACAAAGATACAAAGATAAATACTTAGTTAGAAATATAGATAGAAAGATGCATAGACATAAAAAACATAAGTAAACACTCTCCACCTCATTAGGAAACTATGCTTGCAGCATCATTCCTCTGACCTTGAGTAACTCAAGCCGCTGCAGCTAATCTAGTTTCCGTTTGCGTAGCTCCACAAGCAGACAGATAGGGAGCCTGTGCAGGGAAACAAATCGGAAAATTTGTCAGGATGAGAGATATAGTTGTTCTCTTAACTGAAGTCTTACTTGCTTGGTGTGGTGTTTTGGAGCGTAAAGACCAGTAAATTGGAGGATCGTTGCCTGCTTCCTTGCTGTATGTAAAGTTTTTATGCATGTTCTAGTTGCTAAACTTTTGGTTATTTCTGTAGAAATGCTGTAGACACATGTAGTTTTTAAACTTTGAGAGTACAATATTTCTTTTTGCACTTTGCATAGAGAGATCTGTGAGATGAAACCTTCATTCGAGACAGCAATGACACTGAGGTGTTAATTGGATTGCCTGGCTGACGCACTTTCAAAGACTCCCAGACTATGGATGGAGATATGGAAGAGCCGAGGAGCAGCTTACACGTTCGTTACAGGGAAGAAGATGGGACCGTACTCTTCGAGAACTACATCCCCCCCTCTCGGGATGCTATCCACCTGCCTACCTATGTCCTCTACCTGATCATGGCCGTCTTTATCGTGCTGGGTGTTCTTTATGCCATCATTGGCCACCTCATCAAAGACCTCATCCATGACTTTGCAGGTTTGTGACTGCACTGTAGGTTCTTCTTCATCCAGAAGACAATAAAAGTAGCTTGTTTCCATCACCGAATATGTTCACTTACAGTCTTTTGTGCACATTTTTCCTTGTTCCCTTTCTTTCTGTTTTTCCAGACTGGCTGTTTGGGGAGCAGCCTGAAGAGGTGGTGGTGAACTATTGTGAGGCCAAGGATAAGTTTATGGCAGACTGGTGCCCAGAAACCTCCTACGAACTGGAGGCGATGGTCCGGGCCGAGGAGAACAAGATGATCGACAGAGATTTCATGAAAGCCCCTGCCATCTGGATCATCTCTACAGAACCTCAGGCGGGCAGGAAGGGGTCCCGTGTGGTCTTTGAGAAAAGAACCTGATGTTGTCGATGCAGATCTTGTGTATCTGGTGTGACTGTGTGCATACTGAGGAGTGAAGTGAATGGCTGTAATGAACCATTGCTGTGTAAGCCTGAAAATGTGTTATGATATTGTAGACACAGAGGGGGATGCATGAGAGCACAGTGGTCTTATGAGGACATCTAGTGTCTGTTGTGGGCGTTGCAGCTGATTTGCAGCAGTACGCCACACTACAGTATATTGCACACAGAAATGTCAGCATTTTTTTTTGTTAAGAGATTAAAAAAAACATAATATGCCTTACATCATCCCTCATAAAGATTACTTAAAAAGCATGAGATACTTTATTCTGTAAATGACTGATGAGAAAAATTTGTAGGTATCCTCTGAAGTGTGTCTATGATTTTAATAAACACTAGCGAAAAAAATGCATTCTGTTCATTTTTAAAAAAAAATCTTTCACCTCCATTTACATTGTATAAAAGCCGTATGCACTCAGCAGTCAGGTACAGTTGTAGTCCACAGAGTTGTATCAGCAAAGATAGCCAAAATGCCAACTCCAGGATGTTTCAGATTGGTTCAATGATCTTATTGGAAATTATAAGGAAACAGAATCTACGGGGAGAAGTATCTTTTGGATGCACAAAATAGCAGCAAGCCAGTGGCGGACTCTGAGAGGCAGGGGCAAAAAAAAAAAAGCTGCATAACCCTCATGACAAAGAAAGCCGTGATGAAAACAGGTCTAAACCGTGGTTATGGGAGTTTTTAACTGGTAATGAAACAGTCCAAATTTAAGACTGATGCCTCCATGACCTACATCAGCAAGAAGATTTCTATATCTTTATTCTTGATGGCTGCCATCAGGTCGGATTCTCCGTAAAATCGGATAAAACAAGTTTATCTTTACATTTTCCCAACCAAAGTTACAGTGAGTAGTGCGTTAGCCAGTTAAACAGAAGCAGGAGGGGATTTTTATTTAGATCATTTTGTTTTGACATTATATTTTGTGATTATTTTTAGTGGAAACACCACCACTTTTGTCCACAGGGGCCTACAAATTCAACACAATATCAAAGTTCCTCGTAGAAGCTTTAAAGTGCAGGACTTCAACATACAAATTAATGCCTGTTACATTCAAGCCTTTGCCAGACAAGTTCACTCAGTGCTGGTTAAGCCCGTCGCCATCAGCTAAATCTCTCTGTATTTCACAGTATCGAGTTTTAAACTCTGGTGTCTGTGATGAAATTCTCGCTTTGGCGCACACATAGTGATGCATTTTACATTAACCAGCATTGACAGGTTTGCCAGAGCTGAAGGGAGGTGTAACCATAGCGACGGAGTAGGCTACATCAACTAGGAGTACGACAGAGTTTATGGCAGAAAAAAAGCTAAGAAGTGTCCAAGGAAAGTTTCTGAAAAGAAACTCTGCATTCAGAAACAAAGACAAAATTGGTGTTGCTTTTCCTGGTTGGAGGCACTTCTTTAAAAATTTATTCTGACACAATTAACTGATAAAAAAATGTAGTCAGTAACTTAATCCAGGTATCATAACATTAAACCGATGTAACTTGATTACTTTACACTACTTTTGGGTTATCTCTGACATTAGAGGTTTGTCTGTGTCGCTAATCGTTAGTATTTGGTCTGTATAGTAAACATTAGCATTTGGTCTGTGATGTTAAGACAATATAATGGCAAAATTTCCACCTGGTGAGAGAGCATTTCTTCAAGAGATAATGAACTGGCAGAAGTGTGTAGCAACGTTTTCAATCGCAGGGTTACTGTGAGAAACATTGTACTGTTACTACAACAGACAGTTAATACTACACCACATAACAACAACATAAGGCTTCTGTTCAAAATCAAAGAATAATCAGAGCAAATGAAATATAAATTAAATAAAAACTGAAAAATCAACAGACACAGACAATGCTTTTCTGCCTCTCATTCACATCCCTTCGAGAATCAAACATTAAAACAATAAAGCTGAATATTTGCTAAACATTGTTTCGCATTGTTGTGTTCTTTAACTCCAAATAAAGAGACTTCTTGTGCTGTTTAAATAAAAAAGAAAAAGAAAATCTAAGAAAAAAACAACATAATCTGTAAATGTAAACTTTCAGGGGAGCTTGTATCTTTTTCAGGGGAGTTGAGCTCCTCTTAGCTCCCCCATAATTCTAACTACGCACTTAAACATTTTTTGCACATTGGGCCTGTAAGGCCAACATGTTTTACAGGGGCATCCAGCATGGAGTATTATAATGAGTAACTCTGCCTTTAAAAGAAATGTAGCAGAGTGAAAAACACATTATGTCCCTCTGAAATGTAGTGGTATTATAAAGCAGGAATTATTCATGGAAATACTCAAAAGTACAAGTACAAGTACAAGTACATGTATTTTACATTCCACCACTGGTCATGTGATAAAATAGTCTGCAACCAGAGTATTTAGTTTGATTTAGTTTCGCTCTGATTCAGAGGCACTTCAAATCAGCTGAGAGTGTATTATTTGATCATTTCTGAATCAGTTGGTTACATGTTCATGAGAACAAGGAACTTAATACCTGAAACAAGCTGTCTGACTCTAAAATTGTGCAGCAGCAGGTGACAGTTTGTTATTGGATGTGTTAAACATGAACCCTTTACCCATGAAAAACACCTTACCCTCATCTTAACCAGGTTAAAGCTAAACATAACCTTGAAGATCCAGTTCACCCAAATAAAATACAGCATTTTTTTCTGTTTCTGAATGCACCTATTTATATATACAGTACAATCAGAAAGTCACCTTATGGTTTATTATCCCTCTTTAATTATAGCACAAGAAGTATTATTCAGCAACTATCTGTGCTTACAGAAGTCAAGGTCATACCTAACGTGAAGTTTACTGTGTGTGTGTGTTCCAGCTCACACACCATGCTGGTGCCTCAGTTTGCACAAATCCACCACCACTGCAAAGCAAGTCAGTGACAAAATTCAACAACCCCAGAAGAGGGCGCCATTGGTAAAACTGTCCCCATGAGCTGCACGGGAGCACAACTAATAATGTTAAAGAAGCACAAGAATCTTTTTAAGCTGGTATGAATGTGGTGGTTGAAGAAGTGGAAACCAGTTTCAGGTAAAGAGGTAAATGTGAAACAGAACATCTCAGCCCTGATATCTTTGGTTGCTTCATAAGCTCAGAGTAATGCTGTCATCCATCACACTCATGTGTCTCCACAGGCTCAGCAAAGAACTACTCATCTAAAGCCGTCTGGTTTATTTTGAGGGAAAAGTTGCACATCAGTTCTGTTGCTTCTAACAAGATTACTAAAGCTGTGTCCCACTTCACATCCTCTCGCTACCAACTACTAAAGCAAACAGTGACATAATCTTATTAACTTTGTCCCCCCCCTAATCCCACCCACTCTTTCAGAAGAGGAGGACCCCCCCCCAGGTCAATGCCACTATCTTCAAATAGATGAAATAATCAGCAGCCTCTGCAGCTTTATAACAGCAGAGTGAGATCTCAGGTAAATCATGGGATGCTCAGAGGATTATCTTGAAGGATGCATCCACAGAAAAGTAAAGTTAGTTAAACGCTTCTAGAGGGACCGTGATTATGTAATGAGATTAAAACCATCTGCAAACATACAAGGATTTTCTGTTTGCAGTTGAAGAAGTCAGAAGACATTTGGTATCCATTTATCAAACAAGTACTTGTGTGCACTTTTATTTACTTTACTTTGGTATTTCTATTTGCAAATTCCTGCTACTTTATACTTTACACAACATTTGCAGTATTGTTTGACAGCTATAGTTACAAATTAATTTGAGGCATCACTACAAATTAAAATGCTCAACACTAAACTAAACTTAGCTTCACCTTTGCTAATATAAAAATGCTTCCTACATATTAATGCATCTGTAACAAAAATCCAATAATAACAACAATGATATATTCATTCTGCTGCATAATGAGTGCGTTTACTTTCAAGTACTATTTTTCTGACGATATGTATTTTTGCTTTGGTAAAATTGTTCCTGCAGGCGTTGTGTAATGTATTAGTGTGATATTGCTGCTTCTACTTTAGTAAAAGATCAAAATATTACTTTTCATTATTTGTTCATATCTGAATCATGTATTCAGCTCTTGAAAAGAAGAGAAAAATCAGTCTAGGAATATATTAATAAGTCAGGGCATGTCAGGGCATGTGATGTATAGAGAGCAGGACTTCATGATAACATGATAAATATTCAATCTCAGTCAAAATGGAATAGTAAGATAAATTACCTCTGGAAACTGTTTATAGTGTCCTCGTCTTAGAAAAAAAGTTTTTTGGAAAAAAAAATAAGACATCAACATATTAATATGTAAACTAAATATTTTAAAATGAAATAACTGGCTGTACATTGCCTACATTGCACAGCTTCTTAAAATATAGCTCGAGAATGCTTAAAAGTGCAAAACAAATGCGTCTACCACATATTCAAATTTATATGTGGAAAATAAATAATTGAATATATATGCACACATGTCACCATATACTGTATGAGAGGTTTTATTACTTACATATTTCACTGCATATCTCACTTTAAAATATGTGTGTGAAACACAGGTCTGAATCTAAAATATGTCCATATATATAAAATTATTAATTTTATGTCTCAGTATTTATAAGTTCATATATGGCCATTTATCAGATTTTTGTATGGGGTAGACTGGGGACATTTGCAACAAGGGATGTTTACAACAAGTCTTATTGCTCCAATCAAAAACATGCCAGAGTGATGATACTTATAATGCGCATGCTCAGTTAGACCCTGTCCCCACCAGGAGGACAGAAGACACATTCATCATCTGCTGCTGCATTTATTGAAAAAAAAAAAAAAAGTTTCAGATGTAGGTATGAGAGTATTTTTTTTCATGAGTTGCATTTTTGTCATACTGCTCTGAATTAATCAAATCTTACAGAGTTTGAATCATTGTTTTGTAGACTTAGCATCTGTCAGGGTCAGCTAGCTCATGATGTTCTGTCACGGCTGTTAGAGTGGGGACAGTTGAAACACGTCCTCAAGCTAAGCTGATATATCAGAACATTCAACATAAACAAGTCATTGTGAGGTTCATAAAAGGATAACTCACGCAGTGACGTAAAAATGAGGACACATATTGGGGTGTGTGAAAAATAAGTTGCAGATTTGTACAATAAATACATGTTTAATAACAGTGTGTTGCATTGCAAATCATTCCATTCTTCCTGTCTCACACAGATTGACCAGCATCTCTAACATCTGCACACTGACTGTAAATAGGCAGATGTTCTACTCATAAACAAACAAAACTCAATAAGCGGAAGACAATGGCATGTTTTTGGAAAACTGAGACAAAAAGCAACATGCAATTAATGAAATTTAATGCATTTTCAATATTTTGCAACTGTCCCCTGATTGTTTTGCAACTGTCCCTGGGATTGGGGTCAGTTGCAACATCTGACTTCTCACATTCAGATAAATATTATGAGCAACATGTCATATGGACAATTAGCAGAGAGGTTTAAGTAATATAAAAAGATTTGGTCTAGTCCCAAATAGTCTCTAAGTGACTGAGAGAAATGCAAAAAAGTGTTACAACCGTCCCCGGTCTCCCCCTACCATGAAACCATGATTGTGGTACTTTTATTTTGGAAGAATCAGCCATCTTCAGACTAAGTAGGAAAAGTCCAGATTATTATTTTGAAGGATGTGTCCTTAGAAAGCGTTTTTTAATTTTGAATCAGCCTCTGAGCTCATCTGACGGTGGGCTGGGTGAACAGTAGGGGGCTCCGCTCTGCTCTGCTCTGCTCTGTGGGATGGATGGGGGCTGCTTTCATTCGTCAGGGCGCGCATCCTCACACACCCCTTCCATCCATCCATCCATCCACACCAAACCTGAGCGGTGCGAGCGGTGCGTCGACCGCGTCCACGAATAAACATGTTCCTGCGTGGATGTATTTTATCTGAAAAATGAATAATGGACCGGTGATTTGAAGGCATGGACGCCCGTTGACTGAAGGAGCAGCCTTTATGGATTGGAGCTCATCGTCGCCAGAGCAGATCTGGGGAGAGTCTGAGAGGTGAGGCGGCATTAGGTCGATTGTGTGCGGGGGGACACCGCAGCGCTTACTGGGTATTTAACAAAACACGACCCGGGCTTATAAACCGAGGTTTGGGCTTATTAACCCCCTTCTTTTGTTTATAACACCGTTATTTTATTTCATATGTCATTTTATCATGAAGCAGTCGCGCATCCTCCGGTTGTGATAAAGGCCTTTACACACACATAAGACGTGGCTGTGTCACTACAGTAGCCATCTGCACGCTTCATGGATCGCTTCATAAAGATATTGAGGCCACGGGCGATACAAATTTTGACTTTGACTGCCATATTCCACCTGATATCTGTGTTTATGTATCTATAATACGATTTTCTGATAAATTATATGGATAAAGACGCGCGTCATGAGGCTAATTTTTGGCCTACTTGGCACAAAGTGGACACATTGCAATACAGTAGCTATATTTAAAAGGGCCCAATTATGCGTTTGGGCAGTAGGGCCCGGGAGACACTTCATGTAGCTTCAGTAGCCCCACGAGTTAATAATAAGGTTAAATTCCTTCAGACGTTGTGGTGAGAACAAGACAACATAATGACTGAATGCGTGACTTTCACTGAACAGCCACAACCCACGCTTTCCCCTTAAATACAGTGTTTAGTTACTTGATTGATTGTAGCCCCCCTCAGTCCAGATTCTGCATCATCAAATCCTTCCTGTAAACCATAAATGGACCAGTGCCTCTGCTGTTTGTCAATAAGAAAACTGTGGTGAAATGTGATTGTGACGCCACCAATACATGCAGCATGTGAACTATTTATCCACCTGGTGAACTTTTAAAACCTCTGGCATGCACCAACTGTCTTTACATTTTCTGACCAAGCAGCTGTCAGAGGAATTTAACTGAAGCAGACTGGAAAGGGGGAGTAGGGGTGACCGGGGGCAATTGCAACATTTTTTACATTTTCCGCATTGCTCACAGACTCCTTGAAATACACTAGTCGTCTTTTGATGTAAGAAACATATATATGTGTAGCAATTAATAACACAATTAAAATATTTTAACCAGTAAAGATAAAACTACAATATTGAATTTAATGCAAGAAGTCATAGTGTTACAATTTCCTTATTAGTTGGGGCAAAAAATACTAAAAAAAAAAGTCATATTAACACAGCTCAAACACAGGATAGCTGTAGTATCTAGTGCATTTACAAAATACCAAAAATACTGAGTACCGTGATCTAATCCCTCGTGATATTGAGACACATGCAAAGATTCATTACAGTGGTTGATGTTATCTTTCCTGTTCTCATTATATTAAAAAAATCAACTTTTTTAATTCAAATGTTATACAGATGGTGGGTTGTTCTTTATACAGTAACAGTTCTCCTTAAATTAGATTAAAATAAAAAAGCTTACAGTATTGCAATATATTATTTATATTATATTGTATTACCATAGTCTTGCCAACACACAACTCTAATAGTCTGATAATGTTACTAAAGATTTTTTTTTTGGTATGTGGTTCAAATTCTTTTAAATGTCAGGCATGCATTCAAAGCAAAAGTATGTTTCTATTTGTGCAGAGCAGGCAAGTATTCTACTGTCAACTACATTGTGATTATTTGAGTTTATGGGTAAAAATAAATTTTAAAGTTAAATTTAATTTATTTAGTTCATTTCAAACAGAGAAAAGTCAAACCAGACAAACAAAGTGCTTATATTGGGCTGTGTGGCTTGGGAGGCAATTGTAAATTTGTTGTAAACTGTTGTTACAACTGCCCCCAATCTTGCAGCCATTATAAAATCTTGAATGCTAGCTCGCAACACCCATTTTAGCATAGTTTATTCATGATCATTTTTAATCAATAACCAAGAGATCAAATTGAGGTAAGTTTAAATTCGTAGTCATCTAAACTTTAGACAGCAGAAGAAACAACGGCACATCCAACAGTGAAACAATCCTATTGAGCATGTGCTTGTTTCTGATTGGAGGAACTGAGTGTATTACAGTTGCCCGCAGTCTCCTACTAATGCAGCCCTGCTGAGTAGTGGCAGTAGCAGGATAAATAGTGGGGTTATAATGTGACTGTTCTGTTGTGGTCAGTCTGCACACAGTGTTTTATTGTAGTGCATCTGTCAATCATTTGTGTTTGCACACACTAATCTCCACTAATCAATATGTTATAACCAGATTAAGGGAATAATTGTTCAACTGATTGCAACAGTGATGTAAGCACCCCCAGTTGTGTTTGGTACAGCAGATAGTTGGGTTGCACTAAAGGCCTGAGAGGCTCAGATGAACTCTGACCCCTCAGTGGCTCCTCCCTTGTCCCTCCAAATCTCCCCCCCCCCCCCCTGCTGGGACTCCCTGATGACCCCCAATTCCCCACAGAGGTGCAAATGAGATCATGGCTGTTACAGTGAAAAGATCTAAGTGGCTTTTTAATTTCCAGAGGAGCCATCTGCTTTTCAGGATTACAAAGCTTAATGTGTTGCTCCTTTACTCCTTATACACTTTAAACTTTATGTTTATATTTCACTTATTTGATGCTTTTTTGTTGTTGTTATGTAATTTTGGAGCGATCTGGCCAAGAATCTCCTTCTGGATGAATAAAGTTCTATCTTATCTTATCTTGGACGATATTAGCAACTAATCTTTGCTTTCATTTTGATATCGACCCGTCTGTCATTTTCTCTGTTAATCTAATTAATCTTGTTTGAGTCATTAAACGTCAGAAAATGGTGAAAAATGTTTATCAGTCTTTCCTAAATCCAAAATGACTTCCTCAAATCTCTTACTGTGTCCACAAACCAAAGATGTAAAGTTACTGTCCTAGTAGACGATTAATCGTTGCAGCTCTTGATGATACGTACAGCTGTAGAAACGTTTTGATGGATCTGCTGCTGTAGGTTTTTGATTTTACACGTTTATTTTTTATCACTCTTATTCTCTCTTGTGTGTTATGTAGGTGTGTGTGTGTGTTTATATATGCTGACCATGCTGTTTCCTTTGTTTCTTTGGACAGTGCTGTGGAAGAGGAGACTTCATCTAAGATCACAGGTCACATGACAGGTACGTGACTCTCATTAAAAGACAAAAAAACAACATAAACGTTAATCTTATTTGAAAACATAAACAGCTCTCATGCTCGCTAATTCCATGATTATCTATTGATTTCTTTTTTTTTTTCTTCCTCTCAGATTTGTGTAGTGATGAAACAGACAACTCTCCTCCTCTCCAGCTTCACACACTCAAGGAGTTTGAACAGGTGAGAGCTTTTATTTTGAATTCTCACTGAGCTGAATGTGAGCGACGCTTCATTGTCCTTCAGCACAATGGATAATACTCTAATAAGCAATAACATGCCCAGTAAAAATGCGCTCTACGGTGCCATCTGGTGGCTCCATGTTTTTCCTACAAGAGGTAATGAGCTGATTTGGTTTGCTGTGATGCAAGAGGCTCATTATGGGAGATCAGATCACTGAATGTTGAGATGAGTGTCTGATCTAAAAAGTCCATGCTCATATCAAACTGTCTGGAGTGTATATTTTTTAAACTACTGTATAGAGAAGGAGGACACCTGCAGTTGATGATATCAGATGGAAAACACCCTGAACCTACCTGCTGGTTGAGGTCTGCCTCTGCCTGCAGGATGGCCCACTTTAGGATTTCTCATGAGTCTGTGCCGCCCTATTAATGGCCTGCTCACATTTTACAAAAAGACTGTATTAAATATCCCTTTTAGTGTTTGGCAGCAGGGTGTCCTAACGAGCGAGGGGAGCATCACTGATGCAAACCCAGACATGATCATTTATCCTGCTGAATGTACTTTAACAAGTCACTGACTCACTACAACCTGCAGACTGTGACACCCCTCTGGCTGAATTTAAGTTGACATTAAGATGGTTATGTGGATAACTATACACAATCCTATAGTGTTCAGAGGCACCTACAGAGATGAATTTAACGGAAAAGTTTGACATTTTGGGAAATAACGCTTAATTGCTTTCATGCCAAGAGATTGATTCCACTCTCATGTCTGTGTGTGAGTTGAATAAGAGCTTAGCTTGGCATACACAGCTTGTATAGTGGCAGAAAGCATGTTTCTGTTTGTGTACTAATGAAAAAATGACATGATTACACTGTTTATACACCACATTTAGCGAGTATGTACAGTTTTTTAAAGGCGGAAAACAGGATTTTTATAACCTTTAGTTCAGTCACAGTTTCATATTCAGTGCTGTCTCATTAGGAACGATGTGGGAGTCCCACTTGAACGTAGACAGATGGAATTTGGGACTGAGATGACAAACAGTCGTAGACGTTACCAGCCGAGGTGACAAGCCTCCATTGGCTCCGCCAGACAAGGGGTGAAAATTAGTCAAACCGGATGTCATGTTTCCATCACTGCTGGTCGGTGCTGGAGCTGATAAATAGCGACTACTGCAGAGTCATTTGACCCGAGAATGAATGCCGATTGTAGCCTGTCCTACTGAAGACAAAAAACAGATGTTACTGGGTGTTTTTTTTTGTCCAGTATAAAAGGAGCTTCAGTCAGCCTTTGTTTCACAGAGCCAGTCTCGCTATTTCCCCATGTTTCCAGACTTTATGCTGTGCTAAGCTAATTGCCTCCCGGTTCTAGCTTCACAATTAGCCTTCAGACATTCCAGTGTTATCGATGTTCTCTTCAAACTCTCGGCAAGAAATTGATTAAGTATATTCAGCAAAAAAATAATAATCCTTTTAAGTATCAAAGCATTGCCACATTAGTTGCAGAGCAACATTAAGCGTGACAGTGCAGGTCAGTCAGTCGGTCAGCTGATCTGCCATTTTCCATTTACTCCGTCCTTACATCTGTTCATCTGTCGGAGGAGCAAACGAAATGCATCTCAGGGAGCTTTATCTGGATACTAACAGACTGTGTCTCCCAGTATCACATTGATTCCCAAGTCCAGCACACTACTTCTTCTTCTGCACACACCTCAGTGCTCCTCTCCAGAACTGTCAGTGTTTCAGACACAGAAGAGATCAGACTGTCTTTGAAAAGTCTCCTCTCGTGTTATTCTGGAGGTGCTGCTGAGGCCTGATAAAAACAGGAGGTGTCACCCACCAGCCACGAAAGCTGAAGTCGCTCTCTGAGAGGCGGCGCCCCGCTCAAAGCCGGAGTCACTTACACGGCCACCAATTCTTGGATGTGTCGCTTTTACACTGAAATAAACACATTCCCACGCACACTGCACGCATGTTTAGACACATTTACTCCTAATTATTTTTGGTCTTTGATGAGGAGCTCAGATTATGTGTGCGTGTGTCATGTGTGGAGTTTTAAAAACACACACTGTGTACATGATGTCATGCCTAATGTTGTGTGGAGTCTCTGCTTGGCGCCTGTCCTATCTTTGCTCAGAATTATTTAGGAACAGCGCGTAACGCGACACCTTAATGGACGCACTCGCCGAACGCCTCCAGAGCTAATGATGACGTAACTGTGTTGGTAACACGTCTCAGTCGTTTAATTATTGACACTTTTTAGCCGAGGATGTTGCTTTTATTACGTGATCAGAAAGGCCGAGTGGAGCCTGTCGTTTTCTTCCTGTTCACTCGCGTCTCTGAGGGACATTCAGGGATTCTCCGCTCTGTGAGATTCAGGACACCTCCCTATTAATAGCACCGTGGCTCACAGCTCCCAGGTCTCCTATTTCACCCAGTTTCTTTCCGCTCACCTGCCTGTCCCGCTCCCATCAGCCCCTCTGCTTTCCCATGCTGGTTACCGTCTGTCAGGGAAGTTTTTTTTTCTGAATTTAAGCTTAAATGTACAACTATCAAGAATATTGTGGATTCAGGGTTGTGCGTAGGATTGTGTAGATGCGTGAAATGTCAAATGATGTTGACTCATCCCCCTCAGTAATACAGTGTTTGTAACAAAAGACACAGAAGTGTAAAAAAGGAAACAATACGTCACAATCTCTTGGGGACTTTTCCATTTCCTCAGTTAAATGCTGCAGTTGGGTTTTGGCTAATAGGGGGCACAAAAACAGCAAAACAGCCATAAAGTTGTCATGGCTAACATGTTACCAGACGTAGGGAACATGCCTGCTAACAAACCACTTCAAGTCCAACATTTACTCTCTTTTTGCTCTGTTTTGGTCTCCACATTGTCCTGACAAAAATATCTGAGAATTTGGCTCACCGATGTTAACTTTTCCAACTTTTTTTCAGCTTTAGCCAGTTGCTAATTCTGTCTTTTTGTCATTTGGGACTGGACGTAATCAGACATACTCACAGCTGGTTTATCATTTTGTTTGGTTGTTCCTCTGAATTGGTTGATTTCTACTGCTAGGACAAAAAAAAAGTCTTTTTGACAGGTGCATCAGTGGAGTGGGTACGCCTTGCTCAGTGAAGAACACTTTTTAGTCAAGGACCTTCTTCGGGTATGAAGAAAGTCCTTGACTGAGACGTTGTGCATTAAAAGTGTTCTTTACTGGGCATGTGAAGACAGTGTGTGGGTGTCTCTGTTTTTCTTTTTTTTACATGACTGCTACTGCTACAAGCTGAATTTACTGAGACTGGTGAGACTGAATAGTAAATTTCCTAACTTTACTACCAAACCAGTTCACTGAAAGGGACAAAATAAGCTCTGTAGGAGAGCTGTTGGGTTTTCACTGAGTGACCTCTTTCACACTGTCACTCAGTATTAACATTTATATACACTGATATATTGATTAACATTGATTTATTATAAAACACTTAATTTAGCTTAAGACTAAATCCTCTCAAATTGGGCTCCATGGCATCTATTGTCGGGGTCCTTGAGTTAAACTACCAAGCTGTCAAAACGACATAGTTAGCACTGTTGCCTCACAGCAAGAAGGTCATCGTTTGCATCCTGGTTCAGAAATGGCCTTTCTTTGTGGAGTTTGCATGTTCTCCCCCCTCTCTGCTGGGTTTTTTTTTTCTCCAGGAGCTCTGGTTTCCCCCACCATCATAAACACGTATATTAGATCAGTTCTCCAGTTAGTGCCCCTGACCGACGTTGCTTCCTGGGCGCTGTACTGGCTGCCCACTGCTCAGATGGGTTAAAGAAAAGACTGAATCTGACGGTATAATTGTCCTCTGTATGATTGTGTAATGTCACAATGACAAGTGTCATTCTACATGATGAGTACTTCTACTTTTGATTCTTTTAAGAACTTTTTTCAATAGTACTTTTGTACTGTTACTTAAGTACAATTTCAAATGTAGAACTTGTTATGAAGTATTTTCACCTGGAGATATTCTTACTTTTATTCAAGTAAAAGAACCAATCATTTGGCATGTGAGGTGTGAAGTTTTGACCCAGTTTGAGTTCAGAGGGTAGAAACAGTGAGAGTAAACATGCCTCTGAGTGAAATCTCCCAAATAGTGTCTCCCTGAGAAAGCTCAGAATCACTTCCAAACTACGTGTTTCTTAACTTGATGAACTTGTTAAGTGTATTAGCACCCGAGTGTTATCACAAAAGCAGCCAAACAAATGTGCAAAATACCAAAAATAAAATAAATGAATGTCGCTTATTTCAGTAGAGATTAAATGAAAGTGAGTCACTGTTGTGATTATGTAACATTCAGTCGAGTGTGATCAGGGCTCCGGCTGACCTCCACACTCAAAGATATATTAAAAACAGGAGGGGTAGTCATGAAACAGGACAAATGGCATTTATTTACTGTACATCTGAAAAAGGACAGAAAGGGACTCACATCTGACCCCCTTCTTTTCTCTTCATGTCCCTGTTTGTTCATTTTGGTGCTCCTGTTTAGCAGAGGGTGAGATTTCCCCTCATATCACAACTGCCCGTGAGTCCCGAGCCTCTTACCTCCCCCCCCGACACCCTCCCCCCCTCCTCCTCTTCCTCCCCTCTTCTCCCCTTCCACCCATCTCCCCTGGCAGTCTGGGATTCCAGGGATGTCTCCTCCTGTAAAATAAGCTCCTGTCCCGTCCCCTGGCAGACCAGAACTCACCATGGAGCTGACATGGCTGCATCTCTGACCGTCCTGGGCTGCAGAGTCGCCCTCTGCACTGCAAACACCCCTCTAGGCTTTAGTGTGTGTGTGTGTGTGTGTGTGTGTGAATGTGTTAGTTTTAGTGTGTGTTTGGTGGCCTGTTAGCAGCCAGGACGCCACTTTGTAAATAATTTGTACATTATGCTCTTTTGGAGACGGAGGTAGCATGTCTAACGGTTACCAGACTCTCACACGAGGACAGGCCTTGACAGTCTCTGTCCTTTAAAATGGACTCCCACACGATACGGAGAGGCCGGAGACGACTTTTTTATTTCTGACCCCATAACGGACATGTCAAGCGGTGTCGGTGCTCTTTGACGGTCATGTCTAACGGTTACCGTACTTTGTCACAGCACCTGAATGACCTGAAGAAGGAGAACTTCAGCCTCAAGCTCCGCATCTACTTCCTGGAGGAGAGGATACAGCAGAAGTACGAGGAGAGCAGCGAAGATGTCTACCGCACGGTGAGTACAGTGTGAGGAAACGATTGGCTGGTGATCAGTGGTCTAGTGTGTGTGAGGAGCTGCTCTTCAGGGGCCAAAGGGTTGTTCACTGACAACAAAATGATCAAACATCATTGATGTTGCTTTGTTGAAGGGTTTGTCACTGATTAGGTAATCTAGAGGTCATTTGTGCCTTTATCAATAATAACAGGTGATTGTTAGCATGACAGTCTGCAGCTATGTTGCTTTACTGAGATACTTCCACTGTCTGTTGACCCAGCTGTTGCACTGGTCTGGTGGAGGTGATGTGACCTGCCGTGTGTTTGTTTTACTGAGTGCCTGTTTTTAGATATGCGGGACTACACATTAACCAGCTCTTTCCTCAGGAAGGTTTATGTAATCCAGTTTGTGTGCAGGATCTGTTTGACAGTTCTTAAAAACTGATTTATGACAATATTACTGTTATAAAGTTAAATTTAACTTCAGTCTTGCTTGTAAATGTGTTGTTGGGGGGGAAGTTGTAGGCTTTTGATCACACTTTGTCAGAATGGATGTGAATATTGTGAAATACTAAATTGCTTTAATAAAAGTCTTGAATTTAGCTTGTTGAGCCCTGCAGAAACACTGTGTATTGGTGTATATTTCATTTAGTGTTACCCCACAGCCCAGAGCCACTAAACTAGATTAAACTACAATTATGGATACTTATAGAGACCCAGTGAGACACACCTGTGGACCCGTAATTGAATGTATGGCTGCAAATACACAAACATCCTGGAAAAAAAAAAATGTTTATCAGAATTTCCCAGAGCCCAAAGTGATGTCTTCAAACTGCTTCTTTTGTCCAACTAACAGTCCAAAACACAAAGACTCTTCATTTACTGTCATAAATGACAAAGAAAAACAGAAGATCCTTATATTTAAGAAGTTGGAACCAGCAATTGTTTGACCCTTTTGTATGGAAAATGATTAAAATGATGAATTGATTATCAAAACAGCTTGTGTGTGTGAGGCATTTGCAGGGCTGTGTATTGAACCTCATTACTTTTTGTGGGGTTTTTTTTAAGAGTCAAAAGTCGACATAAAATCTCTGGTCAGTTTGGTATTCTTGTTTCTTTGTTTGTCTTTTATCTACAGATGTTTCTGCCAGTACTGACCTTACTAAACAGACTGGGTGACTCACAAAACTGCTTTTTTGCTTGAGGTACATTCATTAAGTCACGTCTCAATCTTTAGTGTCACAGCAGTCTTAGGCTTTTATCTTATACTTGCAGCAAAGTTATCAGATCACTGGCAAAATTCCTTGAGTTGAGGTACTGTGAGAGAAAAGGTTGGATTGGTGCCTCCCTGCTTTATCAAATAGTTCCTGATAGTTCCCATTTTAAAAATGCAGGTGAAGTTCCTTTATGGCTCTGTGTATTTAGACATTTAATACTTTAGGCAGGGCTGGTTAAAATGGACAAAATCAAATACTACCATATTTGGGAGCAAATACCTCAATATTGATAACGCAACAATAATAGGGATCACTATTGGTGCTTTCACAAATATTGAACACAGTGAGATTTTTGATAAATAATCATCAGAAATGTACCTAATGACTACTGGTGATATGATATGTATCATGATACAGAGGTTACAATTTGATATATTGCAATATATAGTGATACTGTAAGCAAGGTATATATTTTAATCTAATTTTAGGGAAACTGTCACAGTATAAAAAATACACCTGCAAATGCATGAAATCAGTTAAGTTAAGAGTTAAAAAATGTACTTTTTAATGCAATCAGAGCAGTGAAGGTAGATGACATCACTGTCGGGGGTTTAACTGCCACGAATAAAGAAAAAAAATCTATTCAGTATCATAAACCATAATATCAAGATATTCATGTGTATAAATATTTTTTTTACACCCCTCGTGACCACAGCTCTCCTCGATTCGGTCACTCATTGTTCGCTGTGCAAACCTTTGTGGAAAAATGGAAACTTTATTCTTTACCTGTTTTTAGCAGCAGGTTGCTGCTCCGCTGCAGGATGCCTTTTATTGCCTGGAACAGTACAATTTTTGCCTCGGGTGAAACTAAAGTTTAAACCCACAGGCTTTGACTCTTCACTCATCCTCTATGCAGCACTGACAGACCGAGACAACAGCTGATGTACTTTGTGGAGATGTTGGATTGAAATGTTGGATTTCAGACAGACAGTTGACATCTGAATTCGTATATTTGCCATATAACAGATAAAACAGGTACATAGGGGATGATCAGCAGTTCAGTCAGGATCAGAATCATTGTTATTGATGCAGAAACTCAAAGATACTATGTTGTTGCTGCTTACTGTGACTTAAAATGTGCTGAAATAATTGATTAATTAAACTATTGACAGGAAAGTGTCAACAACTGCTGACTAGTCAAAATTGCCAACGTTATCTCTCCATCTTCTTAAATATGAAGTTTGCTGCTTTTCTCTGTTTGTTATCTTCATAAATTACTTTGGTGTCTGGACATTTCAGACAATAAAATAAAGAAGACAACAATACTTTTGGCCTTCATAACTCGTTTCAGGCATTTTCCACAATTTTCTAGATCAAACAGCTGACTGATTGATTGAAGATTCAAAAAATGGATCATGAAAATGATGATTCTATAGGAAGGGCTCAACAATAAGGATTGCCCGCTTGCCTTGGGCAAGTAAAATGCCATGTTGGGCTAGTAAATTTAGGCACTTAACTTACCTGACCAGGCAACTGGTAAAAAATAATTTAACTATTAAACTATTTTGATAATTGATTCATTATTAAATGATTTTTTTTCATGCAAAATGACAGAAAATGTTGTTTTCAGCCTTTTAAATATGGAGATTTTTAAATTTATTATCATATTAAACTGAAGATCTTTGGATTTTAGACAAAAAAACTCTGACATTTTATAGATATTGCATAATAACTTTAATTGTTGTTATTTGATTACTGCTAATAAATAAAACCATTTGTACAGGGGCAAGTAAAAACTGACTTTGGGCAAGTAGATTTCTGACCCACTTGTCCCACCGGGCCGTTAAACCCAGTATAACTTTCTATGTGAGTAATTTCTCTGCACGTGTTTGTATCTGAATGCTTTTGCACTCTGTTTGTCTCTTAAGTGCGCGTGTGTCCATTTATGTCCTCCTGTATGTGTCCACCTACATTAAGGTGACCCAGTTCAGCTGTTGTTTGTCCACTGGACGCTGCCGGCATTTAAAACTCGCCTCTTTCTTTCTGCTTCATTCCAAAATCCCCTCTGATCATCAACGTCTCTTTCACATGAGAAAAACCGAGCGGCTGTTTGATCCAACCGAACGAGACCTGAGCGTCCCGACTCTTATCCTCCACAATCACCGCATACCAGCACTGATTGAGTAAACTGATCCCACGTCACACACACACACACACACATCCAACTGGAGTTTAATCCCGGTGCTTCACAGTCTCTCACTGTGTGCGGCTAAAAGTTAATCATGCAATCACTTTTTTATTGGAGACTAAATCTTTGTTTCGTGGTTGTTATCTGACCTGAGCTGCTCGTTGCTCTGCTGGCTGACAGAGCGGCAGCGTTCCCGTCCTCAGTGTAATACAGTACAGACGAGGTGTGTTGGTCCTGAGCACATACTGATCTCTCTCTGAGCTCCAGAGACTCTATTTATAGATCAGGCTTGAGTGCAATGATTTATTAATCACATGTATTCATTTGAGTGACCTGACTCGTATTTAATAACACGTGTTTGTAGGTTTGTTACAGTAAAACATTTAATTCCAGTCATGTCAATTTATGTACACTGTAAATATTTAATACAGAGCTGAAACCATCAGACAATTATTTGACTGAAAAAAATAAAGAGCAACTATTTTGATAACTGATTAATCATTAATCTTAATCAATAATCATCCAGAATGTCTCTTCTGTGGGATCAATAAAGTATTATCTTAAAATTCCAAACAAAAATGCCAAATGTTCCTCGGTTCAAGTGTCTCAATTGAGAGCATTTGCTGCTTTTCTTCAACTTATTTGAAATTCTGATCGTGAAAATTGCATTTTTTTCAGTCTTTTTATTGACAAAATAATCAGTTAGTCAAGAAAATTATCTGCAGATTACTAAAACACAGCATCTCACACTGAAATGAGCATATTTCACAGATTTTATTCATGTAAATGATGTGATACTACATGTAGATTGTCTAGTATGGTAATGGAGAAACGAGCAGCACCGTCAATAGATGAATGTAGAGGAAGTGATTATACCTGTGGGTAGAGTTGCAGTGATTAGTCGATTAATCAGTTAGTCAATTGAAAGAAATTAAATCTCCAACTATTTTGATAATTGATAAATCGTTTCAAGCCAAAAAAAAAAAAAGTCTGGTCTTGCTGGTTCCAGCTTCTTAAATATAAATTGATTTGCTTGTCATTTATGACGATAAATGAAGAGTCTCTGGGTTTTGGACAGTTGGTTGAACAAAATAAACCATCTGAAAATGTCACTTTGGGCTCTGAGAAATTGTGATGAGAACTTTTCATAAATTTTTGATATTTCATAGGCTAAGCAATTTATCAATAAATCATGAAAATAATCCTCAGATGAATCGATAATGAAAATAATCTTTAGTTGCAGCCCTAGTCCCCTTGGGCTTTAAGGATTTCTTTTGAAAAAAAAAAAATGTGTTTTTATTTTCAGTATTTCATAAAATTTTTTAGACAAAACTAGAAAAGTTACATATTTAGCATCCTGCACTGTCATGGTTTGAGTTTTTCTTAGTCACTTCTTGTTTTATTTTGATATGTTTTCCCTTGTGTGTCTTTGTTGTTTTATTTCCTGTCTTTGTCTGTTTTCCCGCTCTTCTTTCTGATTATTTTCACCTGTTCTTGATTGCCCTCACCTGTGTCTTGTTAGCCTCCCCTCTCTGGTGTTTAAAGCTGTGTCTTTACTCCTTCATTGCTTGTTCATCCTCGTCAGTTTGTGTGAGCTCCCACTGTAGTTTCTTGTGGATCTTTTGCTTTGTGTTGCTCCTGTGTACTTTTGAATTTGGACTCTGCTCTGGTCTGTGGATTCTGGATTCTGGTCTTTGATTTTTATGTCTTTCCTTTTGGATCTGTTGGTTGCCTTTGTTAGCCCTTTTGCTAGCACCATAAATTTTGTATTTTTTCATTAAACTTTTGCACCCCTCCACTCCTGTTAAAGTCTGCATTTGGGTCCTTTTCTCCTGTTTCTGGTGGACACCCCTGACATGCACTGAAAATAGTGTAATAGTGAGCAGCGTCATGAATAGATGAGTTTGTAGTAAATGATGATACCTGTCACGATGTTACAGGTGTGTTTGTTTTATGAGTGACTCTCCTGTCAGTGTTTTTAGGTGCAGCCTTCGGTCTCCCTCCTCTTCCTCAGCGTTGGTTATTAGGGGATGTGTTGCTGAGGGCCGACGGGCCGGCAGGGTTCAGAATAGCAGGTGCACAGTGATGGGTGTCTATATATAGAGCTGTTTTTGAGATGGGAAATGTCTCTCTTACTGTAAGCCAAGTTGTTGACACACCAGCAGGAGTGCATGTTCCTCTTACTGGTCTCATACATTATTTATGATAAGAGCACTGAGGCGAATCATTTACCATCATTAGATATGCAGAGCACGTGTCTGCTCATATGTTACATAAGTTCTAGTTGCTGCTGATTCTACTTATCACTGTACAGTTCAGCTCTAAAGAGATGGTTTGATCTGAATGAAATTAATTAGCAAAATGAGAATTGTATCTTTGTTCTTTAAAAGCCTCAAAATTCCAAGTGTTCTTATTTTTAATTATGTAAAATGAATTTCTTTATTACTTTGGTTAATACAGAAACAGATTAATAATAAAACATGCACCTTTAATGCTTTATCAGACACAACCTCATGTCCCTTAGAATTAATTTCTGCCAGCCTCTTTTCTTTCTGCACATTTATAGTTTCACAACTTTGTTTTACAGCACTGAAAAAAGAGAATTGTTGAGCCAACTTAAAACATTTTTAATTGGTAACACATAAATAATTTTTTTCCAAACAGATTTAAACGCAAAATCTAACTTATTTGAAAACTTCAAAGAACCACACTGAAAACAGTGAACCAACTTTTGAAAATATGGTAACACACAAATAAATTTTAAATAAAGTTAAGTTTTTCATTTTTTTACTTTTTCAAATGAAGTTAACAAGTTAGATTACTTCATCCGCTTTTATAAAACTGACTGCATGATTTGAATGTCACCCACTGAATTAATTTTTTAGTTGATCCAATAGTTAAAGGGATAGTTCACCCATCTACTCACTCTCATGCCGATTGAAGGTCGGGTTTAGTTTTTTAGTCCACAAAACACTGCTGGAGTTTCACAGGAAAACAGCGTAGCAGAATCTCCAAAACAGTGGAATCCAAGTCTCCTAAAGCTCCAACATGCCAAGCTGACTGAAAAAAAATGTTATAGAGTCTCCTGGACTTTAGGAGACTTGGATTACACCAGACGAGCAGCAGGGAGGCATTTAATGTTTTTTTTTTCTAGTTGTTTTTTATGTTTGAGAACTGATCGCCATTCACTTACACTGTTTGGGAGATTCTGCAGCGCTTTTTTTTTTCCATTTAGTAGATAATGACTGAATTTCCATTTTTGGGTGAACTACCCCTTTAAAGTCCATGCCATGAACAATGATAACATAAACAAGCCATAAAAAATTGCCTTTCTGTATCCTGCAGATACCTCGATAACAGAACGTCAAATAATTCTCTCATTTTTCTGACAGATAAGCCAGATAAGTGATTACTTGATTAAAAGAAAATTAACTTTAGTATTTGGTTTATTTTGTACATAATCTATCAGTTAATCACCCCAGATATGTTTCTGTTTTACGTCACTGTAAACTGAAAACCAAGCAACAAGCAAGGAATTCACTACATTAAAGATGCTAAGTTAATACTTCCTAATAAACAGATTAAATGATACTAAAAATAACTGTTAGTTGCAGTTAGTTGTGTTTTTTCCCTGTGTATTTATCAGCGTCTAATGGGACGTGACCAGTATAATGTGTAATAGTACTATGTGTTTTGGTCACGTGTGCAGAATGAATGTGTTTGCGTGTGTAGTAACCAGCAGTATGCGTGTGTTGAGCCCTCATGCTGCCTGTCAGGAATATGTTTATGGGTAAATTTCAGGCTGCAGGTGTTGGTGCACGTGCAGCCTGCTGGCTCTTTGTGAGTGTTAGAAACATAAAGCTCTCTGGCAGGGGACAGGGGAGGGTCAGCAGACCGGGACATGCGCGGAGAAGAGACACTAAAACAAGAAGGAGGAGAGGAGAGGCAGAGAGAGAGACAAGAGCTAAACCAAGATGGTGGACAATGTGTTGAGATGAACATGAGCCAAGCTGATAAAACCAGTGAGAGCATCATCTGATGTGAGTCCAGCAGACAAGCAAACAGACAGACAGATAAACTGTCCCGTCTCTTCTCTAAGGTCAGAATGGAAAGAATGAGCCCCTCCATTCCCTCTGTTTAAATCCTCTGTCCCCCCTAAGAGCCGTGATTGGCCCTAAAACGTCCCCCTGCGGACGTCAGCAGGTAAACAAACTGTGGAGTTTAGCCTTTGGCCCCCGGGGGCGAGTATCTGAGCTGCCCTGAATTCTCCAGCTCTAAATATACCGGCTGTGACAGCACGGTCAGATGTTCTGTACCAGTGACACACAACACCCAGCGGCCCTGATTCACACGACACGGGCATGGAGATCAGAGCGATGAGGGGATGTGACGGCTGAGGAAACGACACTGAAAGGTGCTCGAGGCGTCAGGGAGAGAAGAGTACTACCTGTGAACATTTCAGCAGTGTGACAAACCCTCACAATCTGTCATCTTTTTTTATATATAGAACCTCTAACCTCAGAAATACAGAACAGACATACAGACTCCATGAAATTATGTTTTTATTACCTGATGTTGTGATGCCAATTAAAAATGTTTTAACCAATAACGTATGTTGTAGGTACCGTGTCTCCGGAGCTTTCAGGTTTTTCCTAAACTGCCTTGTTAGTGTAGAAATGGCAGAAATTGTGCCCCATTTGACATGATTTTGTTTGTACAGACGGACAAGAGCAGCTGTTTGAGTCAGAGCCTGATTGTTTTATTATTCTGTTCATTTAAATTGTTTGTGCTTCATAAATTAATGTTTCACATAATTAATTAATTGTTAAAATAACACTTAAAATGAGTCTGGGATAGGCAGGTGGGACATAATGAAAATTTTGGCATTTTTCTTAACCAGCAGTTGAAAATAATCAATAATCGATTAATCATTGATAATTATTCAATTTAGCTCTGTGTCACTAAAAGTTTAACATTAATTGATGGATGATGTCATTATGGTTGGTATGTGTTATATTTTGTTTTACAAAACAACTGGATTTTGATATAAGAATACAAGGAAATTGATTTTTTTGGCATATGTTAAATAGGTGCACAGCTGTGATCTAAAAGGGTTAAAAAGATATTGACTCATACATATGAATTTCATATTGACTTTAATGACATGTTTATGTTTTGCTGCAGGTATGTAAGGTGAAAAATACCAAATGAAAAACGTTTATTTTTGTGTTTTTATCTCACCATGATGGAACCTTACATGATTTAAAATGTCACACATTTAATAGCTTTTGTACTTGGATTTAATTTAGCTTTTTTTCTGCTCTTACAAGTCAAAATATCTGCCATGAAATATGAGATTATGAGATATGCACACAAAAGTGTTTTGAAGCTGTCGGCCCACACAGTCCTGAGAGGAGGTCTAATCAGACGATTAAGTGAAAACACCTGTGTGGGTGAACCGTATGTGTGTAGAAGCTTTAATGTTCACATATTTTTTATGTGAATTAACTCACCTGACCATATGTACTGTACTGTTCAGCCTCACAGATGATTACTGGTCGTAATTTACAGAAATGAAATTGCTATCCTGTTTATCACAAGAAATTAAAAAGTGTTAAGAAGTTACAAACCAAATATTGTAGCTATACTGACACCAGTATTTTTTTAAATAGATACTTACATTTTTAGTGTTTTTGGTGTGAGTATGGCATTGTGCACAAATCTTTTTTTTTGTATGAATTTCTAGAAGATGTAAATTCCATCTCAATATTAACCTGCAATATTGTAATATTTAACAGGGTTACTTGATCATATTAACGGCATATTATAGTAATTGGCCACCATCACTATCACTGACACTGCTTTGTAATTACAAAAGGTCATTTATCTGTTGTGAGACGGTGCAGAGGATGATGTGTGATGATGATCGACCCTCCTGTTTCCCTCTGTTGCAGAACATCGAGCTGAAGGTGGAAGTAGAGAGCTTGAAGCAGGAGCTCCAAGAGAAACAGCAGCTTCTGGATAAAGCCCTGTAAGTCCACAGATCATTATTATTTATTAATGTGCCTTAGTCTCTGCTTAAAGGCTTCCCAGTCTGAAGGTGTGAATGTTGTTGTCAAAACAATTTCTATCCCTAATTACTACATGCATTTTAATTAACTGAAAATTAATGACTATTTTAAATTGTTTCACTGTAAAAAGATCCTATCTGCTCTTTAACATTGCTCGTTGGCAGCAGACAAGACAGGCAGATATCGACTATGTTGTCTTTGGTCATTTATACTTTGATTAATACAGCAGACAGTGTGTACTAGTGGACAGATGCACATCCATCTATGGGTGTTGGCTGCCTGCGTGGTCCTGTCTTAACTGTGGTAACACCTCATATCTCTAACAGCTCATATATCATGCAGCAGCTGAAAGAGATAACACACACACACACACACACACACACACATATAACGGACACACTCACTCAGATAGATGGGCGAGCGCAACCCACAACTTAAACCCCTGACATGTTACGAAACTCTTGTGTAGGATTATTGTGGACAGGCTGCAAAAATGCTGGTGTTGTAAATGTGACATGGTGATGAGGGGGACTGTCCTTTAACCAGGGGATTCATCTCGAGACAGCTATGATATTAAATGTCCACCCTGCTGAAGTAAAATAAAAAACAACACATTTCACAAAAAGCTTCAAAATCGTGTAGATTTTAGCACGTTTCTGTGGTTATGTGAGAGGAACACAGTTATGCAGTCGCCTTTGTTTCTTCTCTTTCTGCTAAAACAAATGAGTTTTTGGAGAGTTGCAAAGTAATGCAAAGTTTAAAACAGGGAAAATGTTTGACACTGTTGATTCAGATGTCGTCCTCCGCCTGCAGGGCTTCTCCTGCTGCAGGGTGGAGCCTGAAGCTGAGTTTAGTCGATTTCATTGGCAAAGATGGAGCTCTTACTGGGTTGCATGGAGATGTTTCAGTTCCCGCTCCGTTTGGCTCACACCTCACAACAGTTGGCCCCCGCGTTGCTGCTGAAATGGACAGATGATGATGCTGCTTAAAGGTCAGGGTTGTTGACCTTTAATAGTTCATCACTGGCCAGCTGTTGGCGCTCTTGGAAAGGATGAATTGGCTCTTATTACTGGTCTCTATTTTTGTGACTGGACCAGTCAGCAGAGATGATCCTGATTGTAAAGTGGTTATTGTTGCACAGCTTTGATTTCTGCTTTCCACCTGGAACAATAGTTAGGCTGGTTTTCTTTTCTTAAATTCATACTTAGTCTTTTTTCTTGTCTCTGACTTAAACTAATAATTGTTGTCTTCATTTTCTGTTAGTGCTGATTTACAGTATTAACACTGGTAAAAGGTTGTTTTAAATTTGCAGAGTCTCATTTCCTGGTTGTCAAATACAGACGTTTTGTGTTAACCCAAAGCGTCTGTATTTAATGAAAGCCAAGCCAATAAACGTAAATTATCAACAAATTTAGCATGATAAAACCAGTGAATAATGAGTCAGCCAAAGAGTACAAACATGAAGGATGGGTTTATTATATAAATGATTATTAGGCTCCTTGCAGCTACTTTATTAAGGGAAAACAATTTATATAATCACACTGTTTACATGCCCAGCATGTTTTAATTTAGGTGCAAAAATAAATTTTTTTTAAATTGATGATATTACAACAAAGATATCATCGTCCATGGCGATGTTTCACTGTGGTCGCCATATGCCATTGCCAAATCCTGCCAACTGTCACAGGACAGATTTTCTAAAACCTGAAAACAGAGCCAAGAGGAGGAGACCTCTCTTTGGGTGTCACGATTTCTAAATCAAAGATCAATCGAAATGAGCTAAATCAAAAATGGATCAAAACTGGCAATTCCCCCAGTAGTTTTTTTTTTTTTTTTTTTTTCACTCTGCCTCTCCTTACTTGGCACGTCCAGCGTGTGTCCAAAAGAAAAAAACATAACAAAACAACACTTTGAAAATATAAATGATAGTTGTCAGGGCATAAAACCAATGATCTATAGATACAAATCAGGACTCTATAGACATAGCCGTCAGTAGTGTTGTCAGAATTATCAATGTATTGATAAAATATTGATTTAAATGCTCTCAGCACTCATTTTTCACTGCGTCGATGCTCTGTTTCCAGCTGCACTTTCTCGCTCTCTCCTCTCTTCGACAGTGAGTTGACAAACACGGCTGCAGCGCCCGCAGGCTGTCAGTGATTAAAAAATAAAAAAGTTTAAATTGAAAATCAAATTGAGTCATGACCTTAAAATTGAAAGTCAAATTGAATTGTGGATTTGGAGAATCATAACGCCTCATGGAATTTTTGCCTGATGACACCAAAATTAAACTTCCTACTCCAGCTTTAATAAAGGAAAAAGACATAATCAGTCTTATAGTTTTCACCTCAGAATTATGAACAGCAGCAGTCTTCTGCTGGGAAAAGTGACCGATTGCTGCTCGTTTCCTTGCTTGTTGTACTTGCTGCCTATTCTGTGGTTTGGACGTCGACCAACTTCTGCCTTTGCCAAGATGGAGAACCGCTCAGTCACAGTAGCTTTTGGCAAACAGACAACACATAAAAATCCTTGTGACAAGATAATTGCTAAATAGTAGAACTCCAAAACTTTTCTGTAGGCTCCTCTGATAGTGTCTTAAATCTCAGCCTCAGTTTCACAGAATCACTCAGTAGTTTAAACTGTTTGTGTCGTCGACAGACTGAGATTACTGAATCACCTCTCTCCTGACTTCTTGCAGAACGGCTGGCGGTTAGGGGTGAAGGTCTTGTCCACTACACATAAAGGCCATTTGTCCATGAGACAGACATTTGCATTACTCAGACTGGTTCAAAATATCCCAGTTATTTGAGCTGTTGCATGTGGTGGACAGAGTTAAAAACGTATGTTGAGAGGGTCCAGAAGAGGACTCATGGCGACAGAGCGGCGTGTGCCATTCTGGGAGCAGAAATTCTGGGGTGGCGTTGTTGACTGACTAAGTGATAAAGACAGATGCTCGCGCAGTTGGAGTCTGAAGGAGTGAAGGGGAACGCTTACGTCATGAACCGCAGAATGTGGTCGTTTCACAGGGAAACAGGACATGTGTGAGGAAATTCAGATTAAAGTTTAAAATGTTTCACGCATGTGCAGCTTTCACAGTGCGTATGATTTGAGTGTGACACAACGAACACACCAGTAAACCCTCACACGTATAATTACATCCACTGCTGAAGCCTTTCACCACGTTCACAGCGTGTGAACATCACTTCTGTGAGAATATATGTTGGCATTAACCATGACAGTAAAAGCCTACACCACGGGAGGGGCAGCTTACTTAATCTCTGCTATAAGTGGCGGGTGTTGGATATCCCATGAGCACCGTAGCAGCCAGGAAAGTGATGACATCATATTGTCTCTTGGCTCTCGCTAATGTCTCCCTCATGTTCTAATGCTCATGTTCTAATGCTGACCCCTCTGACTACATTTCTGTGAGACAGGGTCAACTCTGATGGCTGTGCCAGTCTTGATTTATAAAGATCAACAGATCATTTTCATCATTTTATGTCCTGACAACTGTCATTTACACTAACCCTAACCCTCTTTTAAAAAGGGGGTGATGTAACATCAAGTGGGTGATCTAATTTAAATCATTTATTTAAAAAGTAATAGTCACTCCCAGTCTTTCCCAGCGCCAGCACGTTGCCACAGTCACAGAAAAACACATGCTATAAGGGTTAGTTGTGTGTTGTTTTTTTTTTGACACTTGCAAGAAGGCAAAAAAAAAAAAAAACTGTGAAAATTGCAATCCTGCTTTTGATTTTGATTGATTTTCAGTTTAGAATTCAAATCATGGCACTTCCAGGGTGGGCATATGAACCACTCATTCACTTAACTGAAAGCTCACACGCAAAACTTATAAGGTGCACTGTAAATAAATTTAAGCTGGTTTGGACTTAAAAATGTAAGCTAACACTTGAATAATTAGTTAAAAAGTCTTATTTGAGTTTTGTAAAACCAGTTAAGGTAAATTAAGTTAACTGCACTTGAGAAAACATGTTCAGCAATCTTAATATATTAAGTTTAAGCAACATCTCTTCAGTCGCACTGACAAACACAGTCAGACTCAGGTCTTCATTTCACATAAAGAATTTACAGCTGCAGCTGCTCCTGTGGGAGCTACTTTGTTCCAGAATTGACACAGTATTTATATGCGAAACTACTCCCAGTTAATCTATTAAATTTCAAGTTGGAGGTGGTAGAGACTGAATTTAAGACCAGTCATCACGGTTTGCAGAGTTTTTATTATTGTGAAAACAAGCAACCGTAACTTATCTCAACATGTAGTAGAGACACACACCATGTATGTTTTCTTCAAACTATAAAAAGCAAGGTCTAGTTTTTTTTGATGTGTTAACTTAATATAAATATTTTTTTTTATTGAACAATAAAGTGACTAAATGTCCAACATTTTTTTTTTAGTTCATTCGACTATCAAAATACATGCTGTGCACAATGTATGTGCTGTTAATTGTCCTTGAACTAGTTGGGCTTCATCAGCTTTATATATATTTAGTAAAATGAACTCAAAAATCAAAACTTGTTGACTTATCATTAAAAAATTGTTAATCTCACAAGGGATGAGCGTTTGTGTCAGGAAAACTCAAAGTTTTCATGTTATTTTGACAGTCCTGAACGTTTGTTTGGACCCTACACTAAATTTTTGTGGATAGGTTGGGGTTTACTGTTGCTGACTAACTCTTACTCACCTTTCTCTCTGTTGAACAGCACAACAGCGGAGAGCTTAACCAATCACAATGAGGCAGAGCTGCAGAGACGATGTCAGGAGAGACAGCAGGAAATCGACCACATGCAGCAAGTGCTTGAGACCAAGATTCAGCTCCTGCAGGAGGTTCGTCCTGCTCAAACCTTCAGCGTAGTTAAAAATGACTCGCAGGTGCCTCAGACTTACAAATCATAACTGTGTGTGTGTGTTTATTCCCAGGAGGCCCAGCTAGCACGCAGCGAGGCTGAGCGGATGGCCTCGCTGGCTGGGTCACACTCCAACGCCTCCCTCCTCTCCCTAGACACCCCCATGGAGGACATCCCAGAGGACGAGAGGCCTCCCAGCATCCTGTCCCCTTCCAACACCACCAAAGACAGGTGAAAAACACGAAGGGATCTGCTCAACCACCACTGTGTCAAACAAATCAAATCCACCTCTCTGTCTCGCTGACTGACTCTATGTGTGTGTTCAGGTTGATAGAGGAGCTGACTAAAGAGCTTTGCTCCAAGGAGGCCCTCATCACAGAGCTGAGCGGAGAGAAGGAGACTCTCACACTGAGGGTGGGAGAGCTGGAGGGACAGGTGCAGGAGCTGTCTTCATCTCTGCTGCAGAAGGACAAGGACGTGGAGGTAGAGACACATTTTAATCCTGTTTTAAAAGAGAAATATATTATATATTTATGTGTACTGGCATCATAAAATGATCATGATATGTCAGCAGGGATGAAGGAAATGTGCCAAATTAAAATACGAGCTTCTCCAGCGGCAGTCACGATCTCCATAGTGTGTATTTTCAGAGCAGTGGGCTTTTGTTTTCGGGATGACAGGCTTAGTTTTACATTTACGTTGCTTGTCATTGTCCAGTTATAATGTTTGTGCTCATTTTGGGCTCCTGATCAGTGTCCCTGCAGGCTGCACACAACCTGCCTGAGCTTTAAGTCTGGGGAGGAGGAGTTGGAGGGAAACAACTCACTTCAACAATAGATTATATATTAAATATTCAGATTCAACTTATTTAATATACAATTTATTGCTCCAACTCACTATTTGAGACACTAGGGTCTTATATTTCTCCTTTAAGTCACACCTAAAATCAAAATATCCTTTAAGGCGGCATCTCTACAGCTGAGTCTCAGCAAAATCATACCCAAACTTTGCCACATTCTTTCTCTAATCCTTCAGTATCATCTGAAAGGTGTCTGCATCAGCTAGTTATCCCTTAAATATGTATGTAGGGTGCACCAGTTGAAGCTGTGACAATTTATACGAGCCTTCTAATATTATCACATTCCTCTGGACCACCATGTCTCCTCTGGTCAGACTTCTGTTCCAGAAAGAGGCTCCTGAGGCTGCGTGTGTGACATTCCTAAACCTCATTTTAACAGCTATTCATGTAGGTCACAAGAGCTATTTGCATGCTCAAACTAAACAAACACACACACACACACACACACTGCAGGTGTACATGTGTAAGTACTGATACACTTATACAGGCCCATTATACATCATCACCTGTTATTTCTTTAAAGATTTAATTTGTTTACTTCCCTTTTTTGTAAATGTTTCTGATCACACTTTAAATTGAGGTACACATATTTACTATTTACTAGCTGCTGATTAGCTGCAGATTAGTAGCATATTTGTTCTGTATCAGTCATTATTAGATAAAGATATTCAGAGTTAGACGATTTCAATCAGAGTTATTTGGACACTATCAACACTTAAGAGCAGAATAGAGTTATAATAGTATTTTTTAGAATAGAGAGAGTTTTTCATAACTTCCTTACTTATTATGAATACAGAAGTAATTAGGATGTTATTGGGGGAAAACTCCTATTTAATGACCAAGTAGTTGAGTAAAGAGCCAATATGCCACTGATATGGATGGTAACAAGAAACTAGTTAATGGTGAATAGGTGTAATAGAGCCCGACTGATATCGGTGCTTGGGGTGATTTAGATTTAGCACAATGGGGAACATTTATGAGGCTTGGAGGAGCTCCCTGGCAGGTCTAAAAGCTAAAGCGTTCTTGTTTTACAACCTGTCCTAATTCAGTGACAATATTAAATTATTCAGCAATTGACTCAAACTGGTGTTTATTGAGCTATTTATTTTATTTTTATTTATTCTTTTCTCAGTGTACCTTTCTACAGTTGGCTGGCGCACATATAAATATGTTATAATACAGTTTTTTGTTTAAGAAACAGCTTTCTGATTATATGGTACCAATCCACAGAAAGGTATATTTTGGCCACCATATGAATCAGTGAATTTTTCCCCTTTAAAATCATATTGATCTCAGAAAGTACCATATCGTAAAATGTTACCTGTTTCTTTAATCCTAACACTGTATGTAATATTTGTTTTCTAAATCCTTAGATTAGTACATACAGCAGGTTTATGTTCTGTCTCCTCTGTTACAGTTTTATCAGGAGGAACTCGGTCAAGAGAGGCTGCGCATCGAACAGGAGATGCAGGTAAGTGGAGCTACGTATTTTTATGTGAGAGAGACAAAAGCATAGATACGGTTTGTGTTTAAAAACAACTTTGGTTCATGAGCCTTCACGTGTTATTATAAAGTTCTCCACTAAGTGTCAGAACAGCTTCACAGTTCTCATTGTTTCATGTCAGACAGACTCTGCCTCCCTATGGAGAGTTTACACATAACAAGAACTGCCAACTGTAGATGAAACAAGACATGTACTTGTATTATTTGTAGATGTACAAGTTGTTTTGCAGAAATTACAGTTAGTATTTAAGCTTTAAGGAGATTTGCAATAAAACCAGCATTTTTATATTCAAATTTAAGGGGATGTGGTGCAGAATCAGAACAAGTTTGATCAAAATCTTTCAAAATATTTCCAAAATACAGGCTGCAGGCTGTCTCTGGAGAAATCAAGATAACAAAATCAACAAAACTATTCTTTGTAGTGCAAAAACAGAAGCATCATTATGCCACTGCTGAAAGAAGTAACTGTTCAAACGTCAGGCAAACAGTAAGTGAACATCCTGTGAAACATCCTGTGGTGAGCTGAAACTTTGTGCAATCTGACCCCGAAAGTTTCACAACTCATCGCTGGTGGCTTCTGCCAGTCTGATTAGCAAACGATACAGATCAAATATGTGCTGATGAACTTTCCTCTAAAGCAAACAAACACGATGCAAAAAAAAAAAAAAAAAAGATGGCTGTAATTCTGCGGTGGATGGAGGATCGTGTGAAAGTGCAGTTCATCTTACGGAGGGTTTATCTCATCACACAAAGTGCCAGGGACTCATTACATTTACAGGATTCAGCTGCAGTGACGTCCCCAAGGACACATTTCACTCCGAGTGTATAATGAAACTACAAATGGAGGGGGACCATTACCTTGATGTCAGCTCCATCCACCCACAGACAATCTGCACCATTCGTGGTTCAATTTGTAGATAGCTTTATTATTCATCTTGTTGGTGCTGTGCAGTGCTGCTTCATGTTATTTGGCTTATTTGGCCCTGTAGCCTGAATGTGACACACAGTGTCTGCTGCAAACGTGTTTGTTGTTGGGTGGAGTTCTGAAGGTACCTGTGCGGGCGTTTTAACTTGTAAATCAGTTGTGGATGAAGGATGCAAATGTGCTAGTCAGGCAGGCCCTCTGCTCAGATTTCACACAGGAGCGGAGTGGTACGTTCAGTGATGGACAACTACACCGTATGTGCAAAATATTTAGTGACTAAGGGAACCGTGGGCTGGTATCTCAGAGTGTGACAAGTATAATTTACGTATGCTGCAACATTTTGTGTCTCAGCGTTCATATAGATAAGAAAAGACATAACCGTGCAGTATACAAGTACATGTTGAAATAAGGGTTCTTGGTTCAGTGCAGAGGACATTTGAGTTTGCAAAATAAGAGGAAAGTGACAGTTGCTTGTTGGTGGTGCACACATGTGCAAAAGAATGCATGTAAGAGAATTCAACTAAACAAACTATGGTTAAAACAAAGTGGTTTGCCATATTTTGTAGCTTTAAATGACACCTGTGTCCTTAATAGTTTGGATTATTTGAAATGGGGTTGTATGAGGTACTTACTGATACTCAGTGTATTACCTACAGTAAATGCTGGCCGGCATGCCCCCAGTTTTGGAGGAGCAGAGAGGAGGACCAGCATGGAAGCTGGCAATGAGCAACAAAACAGCAGCAACAAAGCATATTTTAGCCACTTAAGAAAGGTCCACTGAAAAAAGACATCAGTTTAAGTGTACCCATATTTAGAATATTTTCTCTGCTCTACTTTGTCATCAGATGACATTTTTAGAAAAGAAACCACCATTATATAAACCAAATATTGCTCTTTCTAAACCAACTAGACTCCATTGGCGAAATCAATAATTTTACCTGCAGAACACGAAAGTTGTTGGCTGAGTGCTGCCTCAGTTGGTTAGTTTGTTTGTGTTATTATGTGACTTCTATGTTTTAAAGGGTTAGTTTGGAGTCACTGAAGTCACGTAATAACACAAACAAACTAACTGACTGAGGCAGTGATAGATGAGCAACTCCTGTGGTCTGCAAGGTAAAATTCCCGATTTCACCAATGGAGTCTGGTTGAGCAAGAAAAAGCAATTTTTGATTTATATAACAGCAATTTCTCATTGGAAAAGGTTGTCTGATGGCAAGGTAAAGCAGTGAAAATACTGTAAATGTAGCATACACACAGACTAATATGGATTATTTTTAGGTGGACCTCTTTTTAAGAGGCTAAAGGCGATTTGTTGCTAACCCTGTCCACAGAATGAATAAATACCTCATACAATTATCTGAACTATCCCTTTAATTTATTCTAAATGTGGGCTTCAGTTGTGCTTTTTCAATATTTCAGTTCTACAGCAGCAAAAAAGCTGTTCAGCTGTACAGCTGCATTTGTATGTGAGAGCAGAAGAGATCATGTGAAGATCAGTGTAGCTGGGGTCTTCTGTGTGTGTGTGTGTGTGTGTGCATGTGTGTGTGGTGTGCACATTCCCATGAGGTGCCTTCTTTCACATGTGCGTGCTCTCATGCAGGCATCTCGTTGGTTAGCAGTTTAGCGGGTCTGGTTTCAGCCGGGTTGTCGATAGGTCAGGTCGACCTCAGAGGGCTCAGCGACCCCAACACTGATATCAAGTTGTGTTGTTTCAGACAGACAACTGCCATAAGAGCTCTTAATTAGTTCCCCAGACACCACAGCCCTTTAGATCAAAATCTATGTCTGGAGAGAGTGGAGGAGGAGGAGGAGGAGGAGGAGGAGGAGGCAGGAAAGACATATCATCTGAAACCTTTTAACACAATTGTTTCCAGGGTTGCATCTGCAAAAGTAATTTGTAGTAATTGGCACACTGTAAACAACTACTTTTATACACTTTGACATGTTTGTATTAATAAACATCATTCAGATTCACAAAACATCTGTAAAAAGAAGAAATATCATATATCTACACTTATTATTCAGCTGCATCAGCATCTGATTTTGAGAAAATGACTCAGGCCCACTATAATTATCCTTTACATAACCAGCAATCAAGGATCTTGAAGGAGACACAAGGTCTTAAAACTCTGTCCCACACATTAATGAGGAAATACGGGACCTGTGCTCAGTACCAGTGGAGTTGTTTTGAGGATGAAAAGTATATCTGCAGTCGACAGGGGATTCTGCGCACACTGCGTATCTGCTTGGAAGTCACGGCGTGACAGCATGACCATCTGTTTGCGCCCTCGGGGAAAACAAAATTGTGGTCACTGCAGAGATGAAGTTGCACAGTCAAATGCATGATAAAGGCCTGCTTGTTTGAGCATCACAGTCAAATCATTGTTGAAATATCTGCACCACGGCAACAGGAAATACAAACAATACTAATCTTAGCGGGTTTCGACACACCGGTCCGATGAGGGCGCTATTAAAGGAACAAAACCACCACATCCGTTTGTTTTATTCTACTATTACGTCAGTATTTAATAAGTTTAGTGACATGCTGGCAAGTTAGCAACTCAGGGAGGTTTAGCAAACATGTAACAATCTATGGATTTTTATTTATATAATCACAAATGCCCAAGAAAGTGATGCATTAAAAATGTTTAATTACACTACTGTTAACTGAGGGCAGACAGCAGTCGTAGCAGCAGTTATGAAAGTGTACCCGACACTGCTTATTGATTATCAAATGATAATCTGTCAAATACTGACTCTGTTATGCTGCCAGTATGACGATGACCTCAAAATACATCCTCATATGTAACCTCAGGCCATCTTTACTTCACCACGCTGCAGCCCCTCTTTAACTGCTGTAACCTACATATGTGTCGTCTTGGCAACCGATTTCATTGCTCACTGATCCTTCAACATCCTTCTATCTTCAGTCTGCAGAGCCTCTTGTCTGATGACCCTGGATACATGCATAGAAATAGAATAAAACATAAAAAAATATTTATTTATTGGCCTGTTCTGTAGTTTAGAATTATATGTAGTAGGGAGACAAAGACAATGATATGAGAGCTTACAGTAATTTAAGAAGCACTGGATTATTTACACAATATTCTCACGTGTGTGTTATTAACATGATATCAATATTTCATTTTTTAAATATCACAGACATTGTCATTACGGGTACATCACAACACCGCCAATATGAAGCGGTCTGTTAGATTTTAAGTTAGATACTGTACATACATATCTCTCTTTATATTGTGCAACCCTGTGTTGTGTAGTGAAAATAAATGACCAGTAAAGGTTATGTAATTATTGCAGAAATAAAGGATATTCAGTGTTTGATACTAATTGTAACTCATACAACAAAAGTGTTGGTTTATATATTTTATTTTCATGCACAGTTGAAAGTAAAACTACTGGGAAGTGGAAACTGGTTCTAGTCAAGCTTTAGGCACTGTGTGTGTGTGTGTGTTTACACTGTATGTTTTGTGAGAAAGAGAGATAGGGCTCTATAGAATAATTATTACTCAACATCTGACATTGTGCTGCGTGTTTGGCTGCTGTTCATTTAAACATAGAATAGAAAAGGATATCAGACAAAGTAGAATATTACATCTCATCTTTTTACATGCAGTAGTTTTATACACTGAAAGAGTTTAGTAATGTGTAAACTCTCAGAACCAGAATCACGTTTATAGCCAAGTTGGTTTACACATACGAGGAGTTTTTCTTGGTGATTTGGTGCATTACAATGAATACACATAGTAAGTACAGATACTAGCATTTGCCTTTTACAAAGGCAAATATAGAAAAATATGTACAATATGCTGTGTATTATCTTACTATTTCTTTTTTTTTTTACCTATGTAAAGTGTCATTGAGCATCCTGAAAAGTACTCTATGAATAAAATGTATTATTATTATTATAATAAATTGTGCCGTTTTGTGTAGGAATGTGCATATCTTATATATGCGCATATTATACAGAATGATTATGCAGTGATATATAATATTCTATCATAAGAATTATACA
This sequence comes from Lutjanus argentimaculatus, assembly GCA_034769285.1. NCBI lineage: Eukaryota > Metazoa > Chordata > Actinopteri > Lutjaniformes > Lutjanidae > Lutjanus > Lutjanus argentimaculatus. The sequence goes on from JAWZSL010000011.1 coordinate 17,738,408, forward strand.
TTGACTAAAATTTTAAAACTTGTACAACATGCTGTGGAAATCATATACTGTATATAAAAAATACTGTATATCAATAGTGGCAATATTGTATGGTCTAATAGAATAGAATAAGATATAATATTATGCCAATTTATCACATAAAGTAGTTTAGCATAGTGCAGATAGAGTAGTAATGTGTAAACCTTAAAAAGAACTGATTATATTGTAATATAAATTATCTTATTATAAGAATTATTGTACATTGACTTGGATTGTAAACCTTGAACATCATGCAACACTACATGATCAAATAGAACACAATAGAGTCTCGCTTTCGGTTTTATTTAATTATACAGAGCGTCACTAATGTTACCATGTTACTGAGCATTTCACCTGTTCAGTCAGGCGAACAGAGCTTAGTAAACCGGCCAGAAGGAAGTAATAGACTCCCGGGGGACATCGCTCTGTCTCTTTACTAATAAACCAACAAATAAAGCTGATATTTGTTGGCTCTACGTTTAATTATGTGTTTTAACATGATCTCGGCCGTTTTGAATCGGGATCATAGTGGATATTAAACCTCGAGCAGCTCTGTGTGACTGCACCGGGCTTCTCCACCCCCCCCCCTCTCCTCTCACAATGGTACGGTCCCCCCGCTGCAGGTCTGGTTGAAGCAGCCACATCGTTATCAACCCAGAGGATCTCCGACCGACTGCACGAAGCACAGAGCCCCGGTGAGAACGTGTCTGCCGCTGCGGCTGTCGGTAACGGCTGTGAAATGAATGAAGAGTCCTTCCTGTGGACACACACACCGGGGAGACACTCTGAGGACTGTCCCAGGACGCGTGTTTCCGCTCCGTGTCCGTGTAAAGGGAAGCCGGATTATTACCTATCACCACCGGTCATGATGAACCTGACGGCGTGCGGTGCGGCTCGTGCGTGCGTGACAGCCGAGTGATGGTGCAGAGGTGCATGCGGTGCTGCTGGGAAATGCGGTTCGGAGACACGGCGAGCGGACGATATACAGCCAAATACCGCATCTGACTGATGAGACATTATCATGACTTCGTCTGTGGGGGTGTGCGCCATATTCCTGATGCACCTGCTGCACCTCCAGCACATGAATGGAGAACCAGAGCTGATGGATATCTGCCTATTCTCTGATTATCACCATATCTATTGATCTATTTTTACCTCATGGATTTCAGTCCTGCCAAAAAAAAAAATCACATGTGCAACTATTCTCTACAGTGGGCTTCTTCTTGTCTACCTCATCTCTTTTATTTCTAAGCCATTGAATTTAATGCCATTGTAAGGACTGATGATAAAGGCTTTTATTGTGCTTTAAAAGCATCCCAGAGAGCACCAAACCAGATTTCATAATTGAAAACAGGTTTATATTCAGCCTGAGGGTCTAAGACCTATTTTCACCCTCTTTTTAAGCAGCTAAAATATGGTTACGACATCAATGTGTCACAAAACACAAATTTGCTTAATCAGTTTGATAATATGTTAAGTCGTAGGTTGAAAAGGGGGCACCATTGATTAGCCTGAGAACAATTCTCCAAAGTCATATTTCATCTATTGATGAAATCTGCTCTATATGAGGATCTAATTTCAAAGAATCTAATGTTTCATATAAAAAAAATACAAATTATATATACTGTGTGCTGCCAGATCTGTAAAATAAAGAAATCACGTCTCTTGCTGTAGCCTAATGCGCATGCATAAGTACTTATTACCATATTGGTTACAGCTTTGACTATTCGGAAAGCATATGCACTGGGATGAGCTATAAAGAGTGACAAAGATGTTGACGTGGTTGCGAGGATGATGTGGCTGGATTAGACACAGGACTTTCATTTTAGCCAATTACAGTTTGAGACCTACATGTGGCAAATTTGTTTTTCTGGCTTTCAGCTGAGAAATGTTGTTGTAGTTTCTTAGTGAGGGTCCAAAGTGGCGATAGACTATTATTTGCACGTTGTAAAGGATAAAAAATGCCACTATTGCAAATCCCAGTTAAATCTGGTCTAAATATGAACAGTAAATCAACTAGACGGTGGAAAAAAGTTCACTTTTGAACCAATTCTTAGCATCTTTTCAACAGTGACTGTAGTCATTTTTTAAACACCTGTTCACTGGAAAAAAGCTCACTGGGATACCTCCTGTTAAGAGTAAACTCCTCTATAGTTATTATAAGTCTGTGGAATGCTTGATCTCAAGATGAAGGAGACGTGTCGCATCTGTGGCGGGAGCTCTGCGGTAACCAGCGGCGATGGATCTTCCACCCCACCGCCAAGCTCAACCTGCAAGTGCTGCTGTCTCACGCTCTGGGGCAGGAGCTGACCCGGGACGGCAGAGGGGAGTTCGCCTGCTCCAAGTGCATCTTCATGCTGGACCGCATGTACCGCTTCGACACGGTGATCGCCCGCGTGGAGGCCCTGTCCATCGAGAGGCTGCAGCGGCTCCTGCAGGAGAAACACCGGCTGAGGCAGTGCATTGGAGGGCTCTACCGGAAAACAAACGCAGAAGAGGGGACGTTAACCAGAGGGGATGAAGGACAAGGAGATGGGATGGTGGACATTTCAGGGCTCACTCATGCTAAGTACTGCGCCCTGCTCCAGGATGACCTGGTCTACTCTTTGTACGAGTCCTGGGCTGATGACAGCTTGGACTGCCACCACCACCACCCTCAGTGTCCTGCAGCTTCAGGGTCGGAGGTTGCAGGCTCACAACGATGTCCTCCCAGCACTCCGAGGAGGTGTCGAGGGTGTTCCTACCTGCGCGTGGCGGACTCTGACTATGAAGCTGTTTGTAAGGTGCCTAGGAAGCTGGCACGCAGTATCTCCTGTGGGCCGTCAACCAGATATTCAGCTAGCGTTATTGGTGGGAGTATGACTGGAGGTGGTGCAGGAGAAAGACAAAATGATTCAGAGGAAGCCCCTTCTTCTGTAACTCTGGTTCCTGGTTCTCAGGACCCCACAAAGACATCGGACAGTGATCGCACCCTGGCTGGACGAGCCAGCTCCAGCCCCTCTATAGCATCCTTAGAGACAACCGAGGAATACATTCACCCTGGGCCGCTGAACTCCCCCAGGGAACCACTGGACGACCGGATATCTGACTCCCTCTCAGAGGAGCACATGGGAGCCCCGCATGGCCCGACCTCACCTGGACCCAGCCTCTCTCTGGCGCTCTGCATGCTGCAGAGCTACGCCGTCCACCGGCCGGTCCGGAGCTCCAAGGGGAGCAAACTGCCAGTGCTGCTCCGACGGAGCTCCAGCAACGGAGGCACGAGGCTGGGCTTCCCTGATCCCGTTCTGGGAATGTCTTACGGAACTCCAGAGGGAGAAAGAGACAACCACCTGCCAACACCTGAGCTGGAGACCCCTCTGATCAGGCTGCATGCCGGGCTCGATCAGGATCTGAACTTTGCTGACATGGAAGAGTTACTGGAAGATATATACAAAGAGTATCCTCGTCCTCGGCCTCACCAGGTATAAAACCTTGACGAGGATGGTGACGGTGCTGTAACACAAGGATTTTACAGCCTGGAGTAGAGGATTTTGCCCAGTATGCACTGAAAGTTTGCAGTATCTGCAGCAGTAGGAGTGAACCAACCTAACAGGCTTTTTGATGTTTGACAGACAAACAGCGCAGCCTGCCCACGAAACGATTATTCTCACCACTTTCTAGCTTAATTAGCCTCATAATCCAACTGTCAGTCACTTAAATCCTGCCTACAGCTTCTCCAACAAGCTTTCACCCATGAGGATGTGAGCTGCAGTGTGTGTTTGTGTGCGTGTGTGTGTGTGCTTACTTAGTTGTCTATGTGTGGGAATATATTACATGGGCAGTCAGGTGTGGGTAAGCTGTGACACATGACATGGCCTAATTACCTAATGTGTGTGTGTGTGTGTGTGCACGCACAGAGGTCATTTGTCATGTCAATAAAGTAAAGAACATAAACTGAGAGCAAGCACAGGCATTTTGACAGTTTAATGCGTGTAAATATTTAAAAAAAACTGAAATGTAATTACTTATATAACTAAATGGTTTTAGGTTTTAAGGCTAAGCTGAGGATCTACGGAGACTTCCAACACAGCCTGCAGGCAGACTAGAGGCTCCCAGCTTTTACACTTAGGAAACAGTTTGTTGAAGCACAGGATTTTCTGCTTAGCTGTGCAAGAACTAGTGTGTATCCGTTGTGTGTTTGCATTGTTAAGAATCTGTCTTCTTCAAGGATAGTTTTTGGAGGGTGTCTGTTTGTCTCTGAATGACAGGTTCTTCCTTGAAGGGATAGTTTGGAGTATTTGAAGTGGGGTTGTATGAGGTGCTTCATCATATCAATAGTCAGTGACAGTGTATTTACCTACAGTAGATGGTTGTTGGCTCGCCAATTTAGAGAATCAGAGAGGGGTACCAGCATGGAAGCTAAGTAATGAGAATGTGGACAGGGTCGGCAGCAAAACGTGCATAATTTAGCCACCCAGAACAATCAGTGTATGCAATATTTACAGTATTTTTATTGCTTTACCTTGCCATCAGACAGCCTTTTTTTGATGGGACACCGCTGTTACAGAGGCCAAATATTGCTCTCTTCAAAAGCAACCAAACCCCATTAGCAAAAACAGGAATTTTACCTTGCAGAACGCAGGAGTTTCTGGTCTACCATTGTCTCGATCTTTGTTCTCTATCTTTGTTTGTTCATGTTATTGTGTGAGTTCGGTGAATCTGAACTAACCTTTTAAAACACAGAGTCACGCAGTAACACAAACAAACTAACAGATTGAGGCAGCATTAACACAGCAGCCCCTGTGTTCTGTGTTGTAAAATTACATTTTTTTCTTAAGGAGTCTGGTTGATTGGAGAGTGCAATATTTGGCATATATAACAGTGGTTTCCCCTTGGAACAGGCTGTCTCTACAGCAGAGTAAAGCAGAGAAAATACTATTATAGCTACTGATATAGCATAAATTGAAACTAATCCCTCTTCAAAAAAAATCGGAACGATCCCTATAATAAAAGTGTGTGATCTTCGAGCCCAGGCTGCTGCTGACTGAAGTAGGTTAGATGTGGGGAGACATTGAGACAGAGTCACTCCACTAGTGGCCTATTTTCACTCGGAGAACCCTTGAGGCACAGTGATCCACGCAATGTCAGACCACCCTGTCATCTCAACACTGGTTGGCCAGAGCAATCAACTTTATTAACATATTAATGTCTATTAGAAAATACATCTAAATAAAATCTTAATGTATTTAATTTAATCTCAGCGACATCAAACCACAATTTGATCTTGATGAATAAAATTATAAGTCGGTGCATGTTAATGACATTCTGCCTCTAGTCAGTGAAAGTTGGAAGCATTTATACTCTGGTTATGTAAAGATAATAGTGGCTCAGAGCACTTTGAGCGCACTCGCTCCTGCTAACTCATGCATGCAGACACTCTCAGTCTCACACCACTTCAGAGGCTCTCTCCCCATTGTAGCTTTTTACAAAGTGCACACATGAATGAGCAGAGTCTCTAAAATGTTGTACATGTTACACAACCCACCGTGAAAGTTATACAGCCTGCAGCCTCTGTATTTTTCATGAATTTGAAACAAACAAAATATCTTCCTCACAAATAATTCAGCAGTTGGATTAGGTCAGACTACTAACATACTAAGGTTTGTGAGTTGTTTTTCTAACATAAAACTCTTGATTTCTCACCCCAGAGCCTCGTTGAGGAGCAGCAGAGTCAACTGAACCAGTATGAGTGTGCGGCTGGTCAGTGTGTCAGCGAGCTGCAGAAGGCCCAGCTCCAGGTACAATCCCTGCAGGCCAAGATCCACGAGAGCGAGGCCAACAACATGGTAAGGCACATAAAAACACCTCATTACAGCTGTACATTGTTGATAAATCCACATCTCATGGCGGCCTAACAGTGATATCTACCTTTGTCTGTAGAAGCTGCAGGAGAAGCTGAACGAGATGGAGTGTGAGCTGCGTTCAATCCGTCAGGCCGCTCAGAGTCAGGAGAGAACCATCCAGAGTCTCACAGAGTCCAGCAGCACCAAAGACAGTGAGGTGAGTGTCTTTGTCGTACATTAAAGAGATAGTTAACCCCAAAATCAAAAATATATACAATAATATATACAATACATGCATACATGTATACAAATTTTCAGCCCAGATGGAGAAGAAGAGAATACAAACATCTTAACCAACGATATCTTCAAAACTCACATAATAACTATCTAGATGGATAAATAGCACCACAGGCCAGAGGAAAAACATCTATTTTTGATTTTGCGGTGAACTGTCCCTTAAAGTGGTAGATAAACAACAGTTTGAGATAATACCAGTATTTGAAAAGGTGCTCAAACCTGTTATTTATTGTGCTTAAAGGCCCAGGAGCTGTACCAGCTGATTGAAGGGCAGAACACCACACTGTGTAAGCTGAGAGAAATGGCTCATCGCAACCAGCTGGCTCAATGCAAGGTGAGACTTTGTGCACCGATAGTGTTGTAAACCTGGATCCAGGTCAGCGTGGTGAGAAATCTTGTCTTCAGGCTGATGATGTGCTGATCTGGTCTGTGGTGATCCCTTCTCCAGACTCCAGAGGGGGTCAGCGAGTCCATGACGCTCGCCCAGCTGCAGGCCGAGCTGGTGGGGGTGCAGAGCTCCCTGTTTTCTCTCGGTCTGGAGCTGGAGGCCAGCCAGAGGAGTCTGAGACAAAGCCAGAGGCAAGGAGACGACCTGATGAGGTTCAAGGACAGGCTCAACGCTGATCTGCAGGAGGCACTGCAGCACAGGGAGGTCACTGAAAAACACAACCAGGTCAGTGCGTTACGTGAAACATTTTAAAGAAGTCTTTAAGTATGAATGAAGCATGTGTAACCTCTCATCTCTGTGCTGCAGGACCTTCGCTGTGCCCTTCAGAAAACTCGCTCCGAGCTGCAGGCTAAAGAAGCAGCCCTGAAGGAGAGCGAGGCAGAGAGACATGCTGTGGTGCAGGAGAAAGACAGGAGCATCACACAGCTCAAATGCTCTCTGCAGGACAAGGAGCAACAGCTACAGGTAACACACACACACTTTCATGCACTTGCAGTGCAGACAGTGTGTGGTATCCTGTCTAAAAATCTTTATATCTGTAGGAGTACTCAGAGATGTTGGAATCAACAGGAGGCTCCAAACCAAGAGATGCTCTGCTGGAGAAACTGAGAGAGCGGATTAAAGACAGAGACAGAGCTCTGGAGGTAAAACACAAGCACACACATAAAGAGACAGAGATTAATGTCTGCTCAGTAGAAATAGTGAGCGGACTCCAAAATGCCCTTGATACTGAAGACTATTGTTCTCTGTGGATTGCTGAACCATATACTGTGTGATTCATGCGACAGTCTTTCCCGAACGTTCAGTGCAGGGAAAATGAAGAGGTTTTTCATCATAAAAAAGAGGTCGGTATGCATCTTGCAGCAGTCAAAAGAGCCAGTGGTAGAAATTAATGCAACCTCCTGCTAAACCAGTAGGTCAGCATAAAATTTCACAACCAGTGTAGTAAAAAAAAAAAAACTGTTGGGAGGATTGTTATGGACAGACAAGTGGGAAAACAAGTCCTGTTGACTACATTTACAAGGACAAAACATTAAATTTTTTGCTCCTATTCTGAAAAAGACAAAATTCTCACTAAGCTGTTTACACGCTCCTGTTATGGAAAAGTGGATGAGCTGGAGTCGCTTTAGCCATTTTGCTTCTTTGCACCATATGAGAATTTTTGAAAAGTTTTCTACTGGTGGTGGACTTTATCGACCATGCAAATGCAGCCTCCCACTTTCATTCGCTCAACCAGCATTTTGAAAAGGTTGGTTTTGTGATATTTGCGCATATTCAAAAACCTGTTGATATCCAAGTCTTTCATAACGCTTAAAAGTAGTTGTGTTTCTCCCTTGACCAGAAATGAGTGCTTTTCTTACGTGCATTTATCTCTATCACAGCCTTTCAAACTGTTGGCTAGTTGGTTTGTTTACAATGCCCAGATATGAAAGTAAACAGCAAGAGGACATTGCAGTAAAAAATTCCTAATTAAGATGCAGAATGTGCTCTACACATGTACAAAGAATGCTAATTCTGCCTTAGTCAGAATATCCAAATATGCTGTTTACATGCACTGGAGCAGTATGCTATTTTATATGTATGTATGTATATGTATATAATATATATATATTATATATATAAATATGAAATGGATTCTAGAAAGCAAATCATGTCTAAATCATCCCTAATACATTAGATTTAATTAGTCTGTTAGGATTTGGAACTCAATTCCGCACATCTGCTCATTTTTGCTGTTAACTATAAACCCTGAACACTGTATAGAACATGATGGATCAGGGTGAGGATGAATAGATGAATATCACAGTCGAGGGTGCCCAGAATAGCAGCAGTGTGATTTTTTTTTTTTTTTTTCCCCCTCCCCTCTGCTGTCTGCAGCGCTCCATCGATGACAAGTTCCGCTGCGTGGAGGAGCGCGAGGGCCAGGTGAGGAGGCTGCAGCTGGCCCTTAGGGAGAAGGAACGAGACCTGGAGAGACTCCGCTGCATCCTGTCCGGCAACGAGGAGACAATCACGGTGCGATCATTACACACGAGTAGTGCAAACATATCAGACCGGCTAGCTTGTAGGATGAATTTGTCTGAGATGAAAAAAATCCCTCCAGAGATTCATCAGCAGTAGATGTAAATGTACATGAAGGTACAAAGATTAGTTACAGACTATCTTTTAGAGAGTTTTTGACTTTTTTAATAAAAAAAATGTGTCCGGCACACATCAGAAAAAAAAAAGACAGACAAACTGGCAATGAGAAAGGAGTCTATGGCCTATTTTTAGAAGGATTAGTTGCATTTAAAAATCTGTATAAACGTGCTAATTTTGGTGTAAAACAGTATTTGTGTGGTTACACCTGCGATTGTGACCGTCAGAGTCTGGACGCACTGGTGCGTGGTAAAGAGCTGGAGCTGGAGCAGGCGGCGGAGGCCTACAGGAACCTGCAGTGGCTGAAGCAGCAGAGCGAGGAGAAGGAGAGAAACACTCTGAGAGAGAAAGACGCCATCGTGAGCCAGCTGCAGGCAGCTCTGCAGACACGCAGCCAGGAGACACAGGTGACACACGCACACACACAGATGATGTATGCTTTTGTTATCGTGGCTTCTAACTGTTTGCTGTGTAATTTTCAAAGCTTTATGAAAACCAGTCCACACAGACAAACCTGCGCTACTTGTTTTCAAGACAACAGGTGTGCTGACACAGCTCGCTCTGGCTGTATTTTGTTTTTGTTTTGTGTTTTTGTGTGTGTGTGTGTGTGTAGGATCTGACAGCCGCCCTCGTTGCCAGAGTTCAGGCGGGTCCCACCGAGGTTGTGGAGGAGCTGAAGGCTCGGCTGGCGCTGAAGGAGAAACTCTTCCAGGAGCTGTTTGTCAGACCGCAGCCGCCAGTCTAATGAACATCAAGCACAGATCCAGGACATGCTCAACACCCTCAGCTCCAAAGACCAGTATCTGCAGGTACGCCATGATGCTGATTAAATGATAACAATAATACCTTTATTATATGGTGCTTTTCAAAATAAGTTACAAAGCGAATAAATGACAATGTGGTCAGTTAAGATTCTTGGCACCAACTAATGGGGGCGGCTCTAGTCATGGTTATGGAAATGCAACAGAGATTGTGGATAAAAAAAAGTCTTGAATCTCTTCACTCTTCCTCTCTCAGGATTACTCCTACAGACTCTCCCTTGTGATCAGCGAGCAGACCGGCCAGCTGCAGGAGCTCCGCAGACAGCTGTCATTAAGAGACCAGGAGCTGTCTGAGCTGAAGCGGGACAAGGAGAGGGAGATGGGAGGAGAGACAGAGCATCTGCAGAGTCTGCTCAAAGAGAAAGAAGCCTTCATCAAGGTACCTGTTCGTTGTTGTGTGTGTGTGTGTGTGTATTTCTCCCATAGTCCTGTTCTCCCCATCTTCACAGTGTGCTTTATCCTTCAGGAGCTGATGCAGGGCCAGGAGGAGGCGATGCAGTCGTCCTCTAAAGAGAGCGAGGCAGAGTTGAAGGCTGTTCAAGAGGAACTGCAGCTGGTACTAAAGAAGGAGAGGGAGGCTCAGGTATCTGTGTGGACCCTGTCATGATGCATAAAAACAGTCCTTTTTGTGTTGTTTTTTTTAAATCTGACAAATCATGACTGTGTCCTGCAGAAGGAGCTCTCTGCGCTGCATTTGTCTTTGGCTCACCAGCAGGCACCACGAGTGGACGCTAAGGACGGCTCTGATCATCAAGTAGGATTTTGCTTCATCCACAGCCAGTTGAACCCTCCTAAGTCCCGCCCCTTTTTGCTCTGTGCTCAATAACAGTTGAGCGTGCTTGGTGCCTGGCAGAGCCTCAACTTTCTCCTTTCCTGTTTCCAGCTCTTAGATATGCTTTGCGCTACCACATTTTGAAGATGGTTAAAAGATGTTACTGTCATACATAGTCTCATCTTAAGGTAGGTAATTTTAGCAAAATACCAGTTAACTAGGTGGCTAATGATTGATGTACATTATCTCGCTTGTTAGCTAGTGTCTTGCCAACATTAGTAAACTTAAAATGTGACTATATGTTGCTTTTACAGGTCACCAAGCAACATCTTTTAACCATCTTCAAAACTGGGGTTTCTTTAGAGACGAGACTAGCACATAGCATATGCAAGTACAGGAAACAGGAAAGGACAAAAATTGGTCTGAGATTCTGTCGGCTAACAAGCTTGCTCAACTGTTACTGGTGCACAGAGCAAAAGGGGGCGGGACTATGAAGGGTCTATTAGGCAGTGTTTGGCTGTTTGTACTGTTTAAGAATCGAGGGTAATTATAATGTCTCTCCTTCTTCTTCGACCCTGCCTGCCGCTCTGATCCAGTGTGTGCTGGAGCAGCTTGTGTCGGAGTACAACAAGCTGAACGATGCCCTGAGGGCCGAGAAGAGATTATACCAAAATCTGGTGCACATTCACAACAAGAGTGACAGGTAGGGAGGCTGCACCCAGGTCTTGTGACAGGCCAGGTTTCCTACGAATTTGCTTTGACTCTAAAAACACTTTTCCTCTCCTTCAGCTCAGAGAAAATCCAGGCCCTCCACACTGAGCTGGACTCGGTTCAGGCGCTCCGCAGGCAGCTGGAGGAGGTCCTGGCCAGGACCCGTAACGTGGCCCTGGTGCTGGACAGGGCAGCTAAAAGGCAGCCCGACTTTGGAGGTGGGGATGGGCAGGGTCCAGCCTCCAGGGCTGCGGGGGGCACTGTCACTAACGCTCCGTGATGTTCTGTCTGACCACAGCACTGTTGAGTGACACTTAATGTGAGATGGAGCTGTCTGCAGCCACTGATGGTTGGCTTTATGGAAAAAATGTGGTCCTAAAGAAAATCTTTCCCTTAATAGTGAATAAAAATCAAAATCTGACTGTCAGTCTGCAGGCACCTTCATCCAGATAGCACAAGCACTACTCACAGTAGCAGAAGCCTGTTCAGATTAACCTGCGTGGTTTGAAGTGGCAACGTGCAACCCAGAGTCTTATTTATTAATATATTTTGTGAGCGTGGTGTGAATATGTTTTTTTTATATTGTGTTTGAAATATTGCCTGCGTATTGCTTTGCAGTGCGATTGTTCTGTATTGCCATTTCTGTGTACTGTCTCTCACCGGTGTCACTCTTCCAGCCTTACTGTCACAGTGAAGTTACGTCTTGTGGAGAAACTCGAGCTCATGCCTTACAGTGAAACGTCTCACCATCCATCATTTGTTTTATATCATCTGTTTGTGAACAGGATGTGCACACTTATCAAGGCCCAAGATACAAAATTACAAAAGAAAAAAGATGGCCAAGTAGTTTCCTTCACTTCAGCTTCACCTCGGATTGCTCTCCTACACAGTTTTATAACGTAAACCTGCTCTGCACTAGTTGCATTTTAGTCTGACAGATTTGCATGAAACATAAGGTCAGCCTCTTTAGATGTAAGGTGGTAGGTATGCACTGATTACTTTAAAATAACATTATGGTAATTTAATATGATATGCTTTGTTTATAGTTTATCTGCTTGTTGTTTTTACAGGGACAGTTCGGATTATTTGAAGTGGGGTTGTATGAGGTACTTATCGATAGTCAGTATATTAACTACAGTAGATACCAGCACAGAGGCTAAGCAATTTATTTTTTTAATTTATTTTATTTAACCTTTATTTAACCAGGCAAGTCATTAAGAACAAATTCTTATTTACAATGGCGGCCTGGGCAATGTACTGCCGTGGACAGGGTCAGCAGCAAAATGTATCTCACCCACTTAAAAATAAATGCACACTTAAAAGTTTAAGTTTACACTGCATTTAGAATATTTTCCCACTTTACCTTGCCGTCACATAGCCTTTTCTGAAGGAAAACTTCTGTTATATAAACCAAATATCGCTCTCTCCAAACCAACCATACTCCATTGGCAAAATCAGTAATTTTACGTTGCAGAACACGGGAGTTGTTGGTCCACCACTGCCTCAATCATTTAGTTTGCTTGCATTATTGTGTGACTTCGGGGAATCTGAACTAACACCAAAAATTCAAGCAAACACAAACAAACTAAATGATCCAGGCAGCGGGAGACCAGCAACTCCTGTGTTTTGCGGCATAAAATTACTGATATCATCATTGTTGTCTGACAAAGTATAAATATAACATACACTTAAACTTACACTGATACTGATTTTTTTGAGTGGTCCTTTTTTTTAGCAGGTGAAAATACATTTCGCTGCTGACCCTGTCCACAGCAGTTCAATGCTTAGATTCCTACAAAGGTACTACCACTACTTCTCCAAACTGCAGCCGTACAGACCTCCATCTACTGTAGCTTAATACACTGACTATGAATAAGTACCTCATACAACCCCACTTCAAATAATCTGAACTATCCCTGTAAGTTCAGCCTTGTACTAGGAAAGCGGCAAAATATACCGAGTAATTTTACTGTCTGCACTGTGCTCTCTATAAATCACATGAGATGTGAATGCCAGAAATAAGACTTGCCCGTTAAATATTTATATTGGTAGGTAGGTAGAGAACATTTTATTATCTGGATCTGTGCCCTGATTTCTCATCTAGCCTCAGAGATGGACTCCTTGTCAACACTTTTTTTTTTTTTTTTTTTTTTGTATTTTAAATGCAACAGAAATAAAAAATGTGGTCGCTTTTTGTCAAAAGCACTTCTGTTTGTTGTGTATAATTGGGAATTTTGTCTTAAGAATATCCCAAACCTGAACCTGAAATCCCTCACTTGGTCCTTGATATACCTTCCCCTATGTTGTGTTTTATTAATCTGAACCCAAAAACTCATGTTTGACCCCTAGTTTGCCCTGATATACAATTTTACACGTTATGAATGTGTCACAAATCAAAAAAAAAAAAAAAAATCAGAATTTGCAACAGGTTCCTATATAATTCCTATATAAACATCCATATGAAGCTGTAATGTGTACTCCCCGACATTTCCAGTCCAGATGAGTGTTTTCCCTTCATGTCCCTGCTCCCTCATGCATGAGATTGTGGCATGATTTTCATGTTTGCATGGCTGTTTTGCTGTAAACCCCAGTTAGATATTCACTATACTAAAATTCACCAAATAAGGGAAGCTCATATGAGCCCTTTTTCTCAAAATCCCTCATATACAAAAAACAAACATGAACTCCATGTTAGTTTAAATGACAACCAACAACAACACACAGTCTCTACATGTTCCCAGTATGAGAGTGGTGACAGTATGTGCTACAGTGTGTAAACAGGGCCCCTCATTCAGTCAGTTCAGCTTACAGAGCACATTGTTCCATCAATAATAACACGGCAGTTCCATGAATTTCCTGCCCCGTCACACGCAGCACAAAGACATTTAATATATTAAACTTTAATACTTGTTTTAGGGTGGAGATCTTTGCAGTAATTTAACTGCCTTTGAACTTTCCCTGATCATGAAAAAAAAAATCCCATAATAAGTCCCAACAATACACTGAGTAACTGTAGATACACACCCATGTACCTATGATTCACATCTAGGACTACACACTGTGTATGTGAAGTATGGTGTGTGTGTACATGTACCATTAGGGCGTATTATGTAAAACAATTTTACTGCCAGTCACTTTCCACCGAGCCTCTGCTTCCTGGCAGCCAAACACTGTGTGTGTACACATGTTTTAGCTATATTTGTTGGGTCCAAAAACAGGGACCGCACTCAAATTCTTTCTGAACAACAAATTTAAAAGGCTGCTTGAGGGTTAAGACTTGGTTTTAGAGTTAGTGTAAGAATAGAGTTAGGGTCAGAGGGTAAGGAATGAGCGTGCCCATGAATATAGTAGAATAAGTCCTTTTGTATGTACATGTTTTACTATATTTGTGAGGACCAAAATCTGAGTGCCACTCTACTTCTGGGGACCAACAGGTTTGTGGGGACCACAGTTCAGGACTCTGCATGTTTAAAGGATTTTTTAAGGATTAACACTTAGTTTTGGAGTTAAACAGTTAGTTGTGATGGGTAGTGTTACTGTAAGGGGCTAGAGAGTGTATTATGTCAATGATGCGCCCCACTAATCAAGTAAAACAAGTCTCTTTTGTGGGCTTGTTTTACTATATTTCGGGGGTTCAGAAACCAGGATCCCACTCTACTTGTTGGGACCAACAGCTTTATAGGGACCAAAATGCTGGACTCAACAAGTTTTAAGGGCTGTTTGAGGAGTTAAAGAGTGTTAGAATTAGGTTTAGTTCAGGGTTAGGCTGGAGATATACTTGCTTTTAACTACGTCTTCACATACGCACTCCTATACATCCCCACACACCATGGCTGCATCACATATCCTCCTGTGTCCTTTTGGAGGGATGATTGTGCGCGAAATTAATGCTATGTGAATGCAGACATGTGGTTAAATACAATGTATATCTCTGGCCTTAGGGAAAGCATTATATCAATGACAGGTCCCCACAAATGTAGTAAAACAAGGGTGCGTGTATATATAAAATACAAAAATAATAACACAGAACAAAGATCATGTTGCACATATTTTAAGTTTTTGCACACAATCACCACCAACCTTTCATGTGAGTGAATATAAATGAGTCAAAATCCATCACATTTGTCTCAGTTTAAAGTGTTTAAAGTTTTTAATCATGAACACTCACACACACACTCACACACACTGGGTTGCACTGCCTTGAGTGTGTTCCTGGCTGACTGGCTGCTGCTGCTGCAGTGCGTGACATAACATTTCCCCTTTAGTCCCATGACTTCCAAAGTGGTGATTCAGTGTCCAGACGGAGTTCTGGAAAGAACGGGATAGAGAGCGAACGCTAGAGTGGGAGAGGCCTGAAAATTATAGAATAAGAAGAATAACAGAGGATTAGACTATAAACAAGCAGGACAAAGAAGCAAGTGGATATTGTCCTTATATGGTTTTTGTGTTTCCAGAGCTCAGCACAGAGGAGGACGAGGAGGACGAGGAGGAGGAGGAGGAGGAGGAGGGAGACGATGAAGACGGCAGCAGTGACGAGTTCACGGACAGCATAGAGGAGGATGATGATAAAGTGACGGCCAGACGTTTGGCCTCCATTCAGGTAAAAATCTTCTGTTTATATTTACCCCATGTTTACCCCAAAATCAAAATACATGTTTCTCCTCTTACCTGTAGTGCTATTTATCCTCCTAGATTGTTTTGGTTGCTGATTTGAGTTTTGGAGACTGTGGCAGTAGAGACGTCTGCCTCCTCTTGAATATAAGGGGACTAGAAGGCAGTCGGCTTGTGGTTCTCTGAAAATTGTCAGAATAATAACAAACATAGTCTTTTTTTCTGACTTCTGTGAAGGCTCGTGGATCGGAGGGTGTGACCGGAGGGCCACTGAGGAGCATTGTGTCCCAAAGAGCTGATGTAAAGCAGCTTGAAGAAGCAAAACAGACACTTGAAGGCCAGCTTGAGGAAGTAAGGTTACAACTGGAGAGGGATGGATACACCTCTGTGGCTCAGATGAGGTGCGTATTTTAGATCCTCGGGAAATGTTCTGGCGCTTGTACTGTCTTCTGAGCTGTTTGTTAGGTGTTTAAACTGACAGCTTCATTATGTACATGACTAATTTGTCTTCCTTCCTCCGTTTCCTGGCAGGAGTGCACTGCAGAGGCTGCAGCAGGAGAACCAGGCTCTGAAAGAAAGCCAAGGACGAGCTGGAGTTGCAAACGCAGCGAAAAATCACAGGAGTCTGATCCAGGAAGAAGAAGAGGAGGACGAGGAGGAGGAAGAAGAAGAAGAAGAGGAGGAGGAGTATATTGAAGAAGAAGATGAAGAGGAGGAAACATCTCCACAACACGTGCCTGTGGGGAAGCGAGGTCCTCCGTGTGTTAGTCTGAGCGATGAGCGTGGGAAGAGGCAGTGCACGAGGCCTCTGACGTCCCAGCATCACACACACCAGCCTGAGACGGTTTGTTTTTGTAATTTTTACTCTTAAAGATTCTCCGTCGACTCATCATACCGTGTTTACACATAAAGGTGCAGCGGGTGGAGAACATGAAATATGATTCAGTATAACAGCACCACACCCAACATCTTAATAAATGGCCTTAAAATTGCATGAACACCCCTCTGTTACAGTCTGCAGAAAACAGTGAATGTAATAAACCTTGAACAGGTTTAAGGCATGTTATTTATGTTATTTTGCCAGTCTTTGCTGTTCCATGATATACAATAAATATCTCAATATACATATTTTCCTTAAAATAACGTACTTCATATGCTCAAATAGTGCAAACGTATGATGAGTTTACAGAATATGATGCACTGGGCTGGATGATATGGAGAAAATCAAACATCCCAATATTTTCAAACAAATACCTCCATCAATATTGCAGAAATACTGTGGGGATGAAGAGGGGGAGGGGTTAAATAAAAAATAAAATAAAATAGACCTTATTGTTTACTTAAATAAAAATACCAAATATCAGTTGGCTGGAAAAATACTGAAAAAGTTCTTTTAATTTTCTTATTAAAGACAGCTAAAATAGTTGTCTTATTGACAGTGAGTAGCCGAGCAAAGTTACTTTTTAAGGATCGTTAAATGTTAAATAATTGATGCAGTGAAATATTTCAAGTTGTCGATAATCTCGGTTTCAGTATTCGATTCAACTTTAGGATATATGTAGACAAAAGGAGAGCTGCAGATTCACCAAGATGGAGCACAGGATGCAGGGGAACATACATAGCATGAATTAATTACAGATAAAATATAAGAATATCAGCATTTGTACAAACTTGCATTTAATGAGGTAATACACAGTATATGGGTTATTTGTAATAGAGCTGTGTTTTTAAGCTCATCATATATTTTGCACATAAAACTATATGTTGGAAAAGAGCTGTAGCCAGCAGATAAATGTAGTACACGTTTTCTGTTAAAATCCACCTCTGTGACTAAAACAAAGTCTTTGTTGGTTTCTGGAACATCTTTGCCTCCAGGCCCTGCCCTCTTTTTCTCCTTGACTTCTCATAGCTCAGGCCTCCAGTTACAGCCTCTGTATACGGGTGTTTTGTTCTTTTTCAGTCCTGTGGTTGCTTATATGAGTAATGGAGGAGTCTCGCTTTGCTGTTGCAGGAGGTGGAGCCTGCTGGTGGCAGCAGCGAGGTGGGAGAGCTCTGGCAGGATATCGAGGAGGGTCTCCGTGAGCAGGCGGCCCGTCTGAGCTCCGACCTGGCTCTGAGCCACCAGGAGAACAGAGAGCTGCAGGAGAGGCTGATGGTATCTGAGGCCACGGTCCACGCTCAGGCTGAACAGCTGAAGGACTACAGAGACCTGCTCAGTGAGTCATTCTCAGGAATATGAAGGAACAGAGACATAATATTAGACACTTATAATAACTCAAAAACCTTATTAGCACACAAGATTTAAGTGTTGTCCTTCTCATGTGTCTGCAGCGGAGACGTCGGTCCAGCAGGCCAGTAAGCAGGTGCAGGTGGATCTCCAGGATCTGGGTTATGAGACTTGTGGTCGCAGTGAGAACGAAGCTGAGAGAGAAGACGCCAGCAGCCCAGGTGACAACAACTCTCTCAAACTATTACAGCCCGTATTGTTCTCATATGTTACGACAGAGCACAGCACCAAGATGATTTAGCTTACAGAGTTAGCTGACGGACAGACAGCAGTTAGCTAGTTTACTTGTTGCTAAAGTAGGCTAACCAGCTAACTCAGCTGGGCGCTGACGTTTGGCCGAACTGGATATCTCGGCCAGACTATGAGCGAACACAGCCTCAGACCAACAGTTGCCAGTTTGACAAGGAATACAGTACAGGGGTGTTTTCTTTGCCAGGTTGGCATTTAACACCCTATGGCTGAGTCACTAATTAGCCAACTAGCTCCATGGGTAACTGAGCTAATGAGCTAAGACTCAGTCATGTTCATGGCAGGTGTCATGACATGGTTATGATGCACTCCTCTCCTGTTAAAAACACTCATTAATCCTGCATCGATGTGTCTCTTTCCTCTGTCCCTCCTGCAGAGTTTGACGACCTGGAGATGTGCACGTCCCTGTCCCATCAGCAGGACTACGAGGGCGTGGGCGGCAGCTGGTACTCCGGTAACTGCAGCAGTAACAGAGGTGCTTATGAGATGGGCGATGAGTCAGCCTCTCTGCAGCATCTGGTCCAGGATCTCCGCTCACAGCTGACCCGCTGCCACAAGGTGATCCGTGGGCTGCAGCTGCGTGTCCGCTCCCTGTCCACCACCAGCGACTACGCCTCCAGCCTGGAGCGCACCCCACGCAAGGTGCTCTAATGTTAACCAGCTGCTTTACATCACTGACTGGTCTTTAAGATCCTTTTAGCAACATTATGTTTCTTTTGGTCACCTTCTAGGTAAACTGGGCGTTTGAGACATCACCGGCTCCCAGCGGTGTGGACGAGGATGAAGGCTGGATGTCTGATACTCAAGGGGTTCGCTCGGGGTCTAAGCCCAGCAGGGAGCTGCAAGAACTGATGGAACGAGTTGCATCACTGGAGGCTCAACTGAAGAACTCCAAGCTAGAGGGCAAGGGACAAACAGAGGAGGCGAAATGTGCCACCTGGCCTGGGTGAGTGGATAGAGACAAAGAGACGGTGGTGGAACAGCATGAGAATTTTAAACATTGCCTCTGAGTTTACTGAATTTTTTATCCCTTCCCTACAGGAAGTACAACTCTCTGATCCAGACACAAGCTCGTGAGCTGTCCCACCTGAGGCAGAGGATGAGAGAGGGCCAAGGAATCTGCCATATCCTCACCCAGCACCTGGGTGACACCACCAAGGTACTGCAAACCTTTCTGCACTCATTAAATTATTAGTTGAACCACGTTTTATCAGTTTTCGACATATTATATGAACCAGTGGACTGTTAACTTTTTTAGTTGATATTCTTGCACGTCTTGCAGGCCTTTGAGGAGCTGCTGCGTGCCAACGATATTGATTACTACATGGGTCAGAGCTTCAGAGAGCAGCTGGCACAGAACACCGCCCTGGCACAAAGAGTGATCACCAAGATCAGTGGACGTAAGAACATCCGCCTCTTTATACACATTCTTGTGGTCCTTTTACTCCCAAATAATCATTTTAAACAACATTTTATTCCGACAGGCGACCGTGCAGAGAGCCACGATGACAAGACAGGCCATGAGCTGCTCGCGCTACGGTGAGTCAGATTGATTATAGCTAAATGTGCATAGGCGTGAAACATTTTTACCAACTTAACTCGCTTTAATTTTTCTCATTCTGTCTGAGAGATTAAGTTGACATAGACCTGACTTAATCTTTTAAAAGATTAGATGTGCATTTGCGGGCTGCTTGGCAACAGGGTTCAGGTTATGGAGCCACATCAGAATGATAATCTACCTCAAGATTAAACCACAAAGCATTAAACTCCACTTTATGTTTCCTTGTTTGCCTCCTGGATAGTTTGATAAACTCATAAAAAATCATTATCAAAACTGACAAAACTATCAAATATAACATCACCTGCAGCCCTGAGATCTGTGGACCTCCCGTGAAGTTATTAGCTCACTCTGTAGAGCTCTTACTCTGTCCCGGTAATTAGTTTACTGTGTCATGTGACATGGTGCGGCACGCGACGAGCCGTCCACATGGCTCCTTATTGGAGAGGGGACAGAAGGTGTCTGTTAATCCACACGCAGGCCACAGCATGGAGCCTTTACTCTTAAGTTGCTTTAGTTGAACAGACGTACAGGTGTCCCACCAGCTGGGTTTAAGAGGCTCGGTGTGACTGTGTGACAGCCCTCTGCTGTTTCTGGATGTACAAAGACATCTATAACTACCGTGATTTTCACTTTCTGAGCGCTAATATTATTTATTGTAGTCTAAGAAGCCTTGGAGGCTAGAATCAGAAGAGACTAAAGACTCTTGCCAGTGTTTTTTGCTGGATCTTTACAGCGCAGGCTGTAGTGCATCAAGGACTCTGTCTTTGTTTCTCTGGACTGGACTCGTGATGATGGCTCCTCTGTGGAAATCTATGATTTCTAAGAACAGCTCCATATACAGGGAGTCTCTGTGGTCTTTTTCTCTGAGTCGAGGACAAGCAAGAGAGGCTGCTTTTTTAAGGATGCTGCTGGAGAGAGAAAGGGAGTTCATGCTTCGACAGCTCAAACAGTAAGGAGTTACTTCACATAGACATGTTTACTTTAAGAAAAATAGTGGTTACTCGTAAATGGTTGCAGACTGGTCCTCCTGCAGCAGATGACTGGCTTGAAATCATCACAAAAAGTTAAGATTTTTACATTTATATTATAGTTAATGATGTATACATTGCAACATGTATGAAATGGATAATATATTAATTTGAATAACAAATATTGTAGCTAGTTTTCCACTCCTACCTTCTATAAAAACTTCTTTCCACTCTTTCAGGGTTGTAACAGTTTTTTCATTATCAAGTTTTTTTTTTCATTTTATAAGCAGCATAATGCAGCATTTAATACAGCATATTGCAGTAAGCCAGTGAGGAACAATTGCCAAAGCAAACATAACAAAACAAAACAAATCTTGGTTCTCCACAAAGTCTAGTCTAAAAGCAGAGATTAAATAGACGCTACAAAGCACTTTAACAAATAAAAAGTGTACTTTCCTTTAAAAGGTATGAATATTTTTTTGTTCCGTTATGTACTCATTAGTCCTTGTGAATGATTCAAAAGAGGTAATGTCCATCATTACCATTAAATCTTTCAATTTTTGTTACCCCAATTTATATTTTTGTCCATAAAATGTCAGAAAATAGTAAAAAAAATGTGCTATATAGTTGCCCAGTCTATGTTGACATCTTAAGATGGTTCATTTTTATTTGACTAACAGTCCAAAAATCAAAAAAACTATATACAGTTTACTCTCTTATGTGATGAAGAAAAGCATCAGATTCTCACATTCAAATAAGTTTGAACCTGCAAGATTTCGTAAAAATGACAAATTATTATTTTCTGTTGATCGACGAACTGATTCATCAACTAATCGTTGCAGCTTTACGCTATTTTTTGTTGAATGTTTTGATAATTATGGATTATCATATGCAGATTATGTAGAGTTTTGTAATTTTTCCATAATTTTGTGTGATATAGAAGTAAAGGTGCCCTGGAGCTCTGTTGTGGCTACCATAGTTTCTCCTGTGTGTTTGGAAGGGGAGGGTGAGACGAGTGGCATTCAGTTGGTTACAGTCTACAAGTTCACCACTAGATGTCACTAAATCCTACAAATTGGTCCTTTAATAGTGATCGGTTCAAAATATAATGATTGATTCTGTTGTGTGCATATGTAGGCTGAGTAAGGAGCTTCAGCAGAAAGATAAAATCATCGAGTCGCTCCACACAAAGCTGCAGCAGCGTCCAGAGACCCCGTCCAGCTGCCACGCCCTCTCTGAGACCACCGACCAATCAGACAGAACCTCTCTGGTGTCCGACGAGTACAGAACCAATGAAGATTTGGAACTGTGCTCCGATTTAGATGCCAGAGAGTATCAGGACGAGCACCGGCTGCGGCAGCCTGGACACGGATCAGAACAAGACGGTACTGTTGACGTTTATTCATGTACGTTCACCTCTCCTGTCTGTGAAATTCTTCTCCTATCCTTTCACTTTCCATTCCCCTCCTTTAGTCCGTACGTCTGTCCTTCCTCCTCCTCCTCCTCATGGCTTCCTCAAGTCCTCCAGCAGCTGTCCCAACATGCTTTGCTCAGCCCCTGTGGGTTTGACCAATCAGTCCAGAGGTATGGGACTCACAGCTGGATTTGACTTGTAAAGTACCCACATTTTCTGTTCCTCCTCCTCCTTCATGTTCCTGTCATTCTCCTTCAGCCCTCCTCAGGGAGCCCGTCTCCTTCTCCCTCTCTGTCCCCTCTGGCCCTGACGTCTGGGGTGTGGAAGTCACTTCTGACCCCCGGCCCAGGGCCCTGTCTGTGATCGCTGTTCGCCCAGAGCTGGACACGCTCTACAAACAGATGAATGAGCGGAACAGGGGTGAGGGGCCTGGGGTGTGTGTGTAATGTGTGAAATTGATTTATAAAGATTAAATTAAAGACTTTTATAATATCTCCTGTTTTAAACAAGCTGATTAAATCCCCCTGTTGCCCTGTGTGAGTCATGTTTCACACACTTCTTCACTCTTCTCTTTGTGTGTGTGTGATCACAGGTTTTGCAGTCCCCCATGACAAGGCTCTGTTCCCTCTCTCACCTGGTGCCCACAACCAGCGCGACCTCTCTAGCTACAGCCAGCTATCCCATCATGCCTTTCAACAGTATCAGCTGGGTGGCATTCCTGAAGGCCACTCGCTGAAGTCTGACTCAGGTCTAGTGACAGGAGGGACTCTGTGGGACATGGACAGCATGGTTCAGCCGGTTGGAAGCTACTCTGGATCACCGGGACACCAGCAAGGAAGCAGCCATGCAGGTGTGACTCGATAGTAATAAAAAATATCTTCACAATAAGCTCAAAAGGCTCCTTCTCTACCTGCGTTCACACCTCAGTGTTGGCAGTTTGACCCTTCCTAAGTCCTGCGCCTTTTTATTCTGTGCTCCAATAACTGTTCTTACATATACTGTGTTCTAGGCTTGTCTACGTTGAAAAGAAAACCAAATTTTGGAGATGGTTTAAAGATGTTGTTGTGTGTAAAAGCAGCTTATATGTATTCACATTTTAAGTTAGCTAATGTTTGCAAAACAAAAGCTAACTAGCTAGTACCTAATATGCATCACTGGCTCTCAAATAGGGTCCAAGGACCCCCAGGGGTTAGGGTTAGGGTTTGTGGTACTCTGCCAGGGATTTATTAAATTGTCATGGTGTTTTTTGGCAAAAAAGCTTCACAATATATTATAATAATATTTGAATTTTTCATTCTAAAATAGCTCATAGATTACGTCACAATCTAATGATCTATAACTAACAATAAATATATAAATCTTCTTCCTGCCAGTCGAGTGACATACATGAAGGGGGTCCTCAGTTTGTTTTCTGGCTTGTTTAGGGTTCTTGACTGAGAAAATTTTGAGAATGTCTGCATCAATTGTTAGCTACATCTGATAGCTAATGTTACCAAAATACTAGCCAACTAACTACAACTTAATCTACATCAGTTGTTAGCTAGCTGATTATATGTGATTGCTAATGTTAGCGAAACACAAGCTAAGTGGCTTGCTAGACTACATCAGTTGTTAGCTAACTAGTTAGCCAGTATTTTGCGACCATTAGCAAACTTTTACACTTTCACAGGCCCCCCAGTAATGCTCTTTTAACCATCTTCAGAATTTGTTTTTCTTTTTAACATAGGTGAGCCCAGCACATAGCATGGTTGTGTCCAGGAGGGAACCCTTGATTTGTGAAATTATTATTATATTATATTATTATCAGCTCCATTGAAGTACACTTGAGCAAGCAATGATTTTTCCAATATAATTGTCTCCAGGAGTAAATTTGATAGAGGAGCACCTGCGGGAGGTGAGGTGTCTCCGTCAGCATCTGGAAGAGTCCATTAGGACCAATGAGAGGCTCCGACAGCAGCTGGAAGAGAGACTGGCCACCAATGGGCGTGATGGAGGTACCGTAGCCCTCACACACTTTAGCAACACTAACACTGCAACCACTATCACTTCTTTCTGTCTAAGAAATGACATGAAATTACTGGGTTTTTTTGTCCAGGGGCCCCAACAAACATCTACATTCAGGGACTGGACACAGTCACTCAACTGTCCAATGAGATCAGAGTCCTGAAGGAGGAGAACTTGGCTCTACAGTCACGCCTGCAGGCCAGCACAGGTGCTTCATTTTAGAAGACAGCTAAAGTCTCAATGATTCCGACTCCTCTGAAACATGCATGTTAACACATCTGTCCTGTCCTCTTCGATCAGACACATGTGAGGAGGTGGTGCAGCTGCGGGAGGCGGTGTTTACAGCACGTGCCCGCCTGAAACAAGCAGAGCTGGAGGCAGAGCAGTGGAAGGAAGAGCTGAGACGACTGCAGGCTCACAGTCAGGAGCAGGGACAGCAAATCCACATACTGAGGCAGGAACGGCAGAACAGTCAGGAGAAAACAAACAGGTGGGTGTGTTTGCTTGATATGTGCGTGTACAGATTGATCAAACAGTGTCTGTGTGTTGTCTGAGTGTACTGAACTGTGTCTGTGTGTCCTCAGGCTCCAGCATGAGGTGTCTCTGCTGCAGCAGCAGCTTTGTGAGAGCAGAGAGCTCATCCACTCCCTGCAGAGTGAACTACAGGTGTACGATCGAGTGTGTTCCAGCACAAAGGCCAACAAAGGTCAGTCTATTCATTGTGCACTAGCTCTGTTTAATGTACTCCCCATTTAAATTAAAATAACCCTGAGATGAAATGGGAAAAACAGCCTTTTTTGTCTTTGAGAATATGTGCCAAAAAATATTTAAAAATCCATTTCTTCCTATTCTTATGTTATGTTTCATTTGCACTACATGTGGGTTTTCCCATGGAATTCCTTTGGTGCCATCTGGTGACAGTTGTAAGAACTGCATTATGGTAGACCTGGGAACACTGAGATGAGAAGGTTAAAAGCAAACATAGGCTGCTCAGATTTTCCATGATTGTTTCATTTTTCTTCAAATAAACCTTAGCCATCAGCATAGTTTGAAGATGCTATAATTACAAAATTATCGATAAGATTTACTGTAGCGTTGTGCTGCAGTGAAACCTCTTCAAACCTGAACAAGCACTGAGACAGAAACATGCCCAGTCAGACTCTCCAGTGATTTTGTGTTTTGTAGGGATGCAACAATATATCAAATACTGCAATAAAAAATGCCTCAATACGGCACTGGACTGTGGCAATATCTACCATACTACATGGTTCTTCTTTTATTAGATTTTTTTTTTTTTTTTTAAAGGACTGCTACTCACTGGTGCCTTATTTTGTTTTGCAGTTATGCTTCCATAATTCAAACATTCAGGACAATTTTGCCAATTTTATGCACTTGTGTAGGTCATGGTGGCCTACTTTTGCTCTATTTTATTAAAGAAGATGCAGAAGCACTTTAAGTTTAAAGGAAAAAATAGTTTTATATGAACAAAAAAGTGCTGTAGATATCAGATTTATTATTTAATAAAGGACATTGTCATTTTTCTTTGTTTTTAATATTGCTATAAATATATCATGGATTTTTTTTTTATCATGGTATTATCATACCTTTAGTTTTTGGTTTTGTTACATCTGTAGTATTTTATCTTCAGGCTACCTGTGTGAGCTCCCGGTTCTACCAGTGGAGCTGGGCGAGCTGCTCGGGGAGGTGAGGAGTCTGCGAGCCCAGCTGCAAAACAGCGTCCAGGAGAACAGCGCCCTCAAACAGCTGGAGCTCCACAAGCAGCTGGAGCAGAAGCTGGGTGTTGGCTCTCCTCGGACCCCCTCCCTCTCTGCCCTCACTGCCAGCCCTCAGAGAGAAAACTTCTACAGACGGCAGCTGCTGCACGGTGAGACTGACGCTCTTATGACACTAATACTAATACTAATACATACAGCTCAGTGTGCTGTGGTGTGGTTTTGCTGTGTGTCCAAGCCTGGTTTGTGTATCTGTGTGCTCCACAGACCCAGCTCCGTCTCCACCTGTCAGGGACATTGGTCTGTTTAACTGTGGATCTCCTGGTCCCCCCTACTCAGATCTGGACGACAGCCATAGCACTGCCAATGGTGTGACTCTAACTGCACTGCATGTCTTTAACTTGTGGACTGATTGTAAAGAGATTGTTTTAATCACAAAATTCTTGTTTACATTACAAATAATACAATATTGTCACTCTGAGTCCTTCCAAAATACACTCTAGCTCTTTTTTTCTCCTGCAGACCCTCTCGACCCTCACTCTGAGCTGGAGGGAGACGCCCCCGACGGATCGTTCGCGAACCGCAACGGCCGCCACGCCATCGGTCACGTGGATGACTTCAGCGCTCTTCAGCAGCAGGTCCTCGAGGGTCGGAGCCTCGTCCAGCGCATGGAGACCACCCTGCAGGCCTGCCTCAGCCCACCGCTGCTGGAGGGCAGCCAGAAACAGAGCAGCGAGCTGGTGAGAGCCAAAAAGGCCAAATAAATATTAAGACAACGACAACAAATCCCTCTCTAACTGAGCTCTGTATGCAGGTCCTGGACTACGGATGTGTGAAGAGTCTGATGTCCAACACCAAGACTCTGAGGCAGATCCTGGAGGAGGCGACGTCTCTGCTGAAGATGTTCTGGAGAGCTGCTCTGCCCAGCACCGATCCGTCCATCCACAACCTCAAGAAGGTTTGAGACACATTATGATAACTAACAACTGGTCTGATCTTTTGAAGTATAAGGCTGATGATACACTGTATGCCTTATTGTCAACAACTGAGAAACACAAATGTCCCTTTATGTGTGTGTGTAGGAGCAGTGTATGCAGGAGGAGATCTTGTCCCTGAAGCTGCGTATATCAGAGCAGGAGGAGGTCCTGAAGGGGACGATTCAAAGACTGAGGAGCACCAGCCGCACCAAGGAGAGCATGGAGCACTTCATAGTCAACCAGTGTGAGTGTTTATTAAAGAATAATTACGTTTTTGTAGGTTTATCTTTTATATTACTTACCTACCTTCCATAGCCCTGCTTGTTCTCCGTGCCCATTTCATTTATTTATGTTTATTATCAGTTTGTGCATTGTATTATGTGCAGTCGTGCCAATAAAGCCAGTTCAGTTCATTGAAATTGAGAGACAGAGATCATGAGAGTGAGTTGGGGCTCTGTTTTAATTGTGCAAACACGACAACAGACGCAAAGCGGTCCGTCTGTGTGGGCGTCTCCAAGCTCACCTGCACCTGGTTCTTTTATTTACAGCAGCGCAAAGAGGCTGAGTGAACGTGAAAATAGATTGCAGGGTGTGGTGATTAATGAATTGTGCTCGGCCAGTCATTGGTCTCATCGCTCTGGAACATCACAACAATCACAGTGAGGTATGACGACAACGGCTCAGCAAATGAAAAAGAACAAAGAATCGGTCTTCCAGGGAATCATATTGTTGTCTGTTTAATGCAGAGCAGCATGACGTGAACGCACAGCACCATAAATCTGCAGCAAGAGGAAGATGGTGGGTTTTTTTTTCCACAGTTAATTAAACCATTCGGCTCCAGAGTGTGAGTGAAAGAAATGTGGGAAAGGCGAGTGTTAAACTAAAGACCTAATAAGGTGTGAGTGGAGGAAGTGAGAAAGAGAGATTCTCTGCAGACAGCATTGCTTCTCCCTTCATGGAAGTGCAGAGTAATTCCAGGTTTGGGCTCGGACAGAAACAATAAACCAGGTGATTTATCGGCCTCTGCGGATTTCACATAAAAACACAAGATTGCTTCTCTCACACCAGGTCCAAATGCAAAAAAACTCAATGGAAATGGGTCATTTTAACTCTTCTCTTGTAGTTTTGTAATAACTGTAGAAATTTGTTTTTTCTTCTTTTTTGCAGTGTCAAGGACTCGTGATGTGCTGAAGAAAGCGAGGACAAATTTGGAGGTAAGCAAAAATCCCTGCTTCTCAAGGAGCCTCATTTATCCAGGATATGTAATGTAGGCTATCTGTGTGCATACTCCATAGATACACAGTATTGTGTGTATCAGTACTCTATGTTGTGATGTCCCTGGTGTCCTGATCTGAGTCTTTGGTATTTAAGATGTAAATTCATCACTTTAGGCTTTTCTGTCTCACTTGTTCCTTCGTCCTGCATTTGTCTCTCCCCTCCTTTAGAAGAATGAGCTGAGACTGTCCTCTCTAAGCTCCTCCTCTTCCTCTCCTTATGCTGGTAATCGTCTGACATCTTGTGATCTTGCTAATAGGTAGATGTTGCCCCAGACCCTAAAATTTAATAACCTCACTCAGTGGTATAGTGCAGGGTATGTGCAGGTATGTGGAGTATACCCACTTTCTAAATTCCCCTCTATCGATGTGCATCAAGACAAGTTTTTTCAGATAAATGAACTAATCTCTGTTTGCCTCATTTTAAATATATCTAATATTGCTGCATTAGGCCTTTGCACGACCAGTAATATTTACAAATGAACAAATAATGGTAATTTTATAATGGCGGCACACTAACTATTGCAAATCAGCTGTTCCAAGAAACTGCTGGCCTATAGACAGTTTTTATCATGTGGCTATGTGGCTGGACCAAACACTTCGCCCAAAATGCATAATTATGGTGGCGTGGTAGCTCAGTTGGTGGAGCATTTGCCCCATATACCGATGCTGTTCATCCTCTGCAGCAGCTGTGGGTTCAACTTCCACCTATGGCCCTTCCCCCACTTTCTCACCCCCCTTTTTCCTGTCATATCTTCAGGTGTCCCATAAATTAAAGGCATAAAAGCCAACAAAAATATATAAAACAAACAAATAAATAGATGTATAATCATGCGCTTTTCTCATCCTAGAGTCTGTGGGCCAGTATTGATTGCAAAATCTGCCCCTCCTCTGTGGTCACTGTTAGTTTCATAATGATCTTTTCCTCCCTGAATTCAAACAGCAGAAGCTGTGAAACTGTGTAAACACAACTGGCCCATTATTTGGTTAACTACAGTAAATTTTGAGATCTAGTCCTAAGTCTCACTGTTTATAACACTTTGCTGGACAGGCTGCTTGTGTAGCATAAATTAAGAGTATATATTCCTCTACAGACACCAGTAAACCACTGACCGTACTGGTTAAACTGTAAGTGTAAAAGTAAATGCGATGATGATTCTGTGGTCTGGGGCAGCTTTTACCTCTGTGTGGATTTGCTTTTTCTAACCATGCCGACTTCACTGCTCTGCCATCCTGTTTGACAGCAAACTCCATCCCGATTCAACTAACTTTTATTTTTTTTTAGCATTTTATGACACGTCTGCTTTATTAGAGTGTGTATTAGAGAGAAATAATTGGAGATAATGGAGGTGACGCTGTGCCAAAACCATTGTTCTGAGCAGAAAACAAGATGACCATGAATGACTTTATTAACCAACTCTTGAGTTTTCTCAGTGTAGATGAAGGAGGCGTGTGTGTGTGTGGTCATCTTGTTTTCTACATCGGACGCTGCCAAAACAGCACATATGGATTTGGTGTGTGATCTTATAATCCCACTACAACTACTCAGCTGTTGTTAATAACCGTATTTTTAAGGATGACTGTGGTTCTTACAAAGCCCCGAGTTGTTCCTGAACCCACAACACTGACACCAAAATTGCAGACACACCCATCTACTAAGCTGCCACAACACCAAAGTGTTGTTTACTTCTCCATGTCCCCCGTATTAACGTTGAGTCTATTTATATCTTTGGACCCCACAGTTAAAGTCCTAAAATAACCGCACACTGCATAGTTTCCATCCAGTGTGAATGCTGTCACAGTATCGCTGAAAGGATGCACACTAAAACAGCTTCAAGAAGTTTTACTGCTGCCCTTTAATCTTTGGATTGAGTGATGTTATAAACACATGGATTCACTCACACCACCAGACACACAGCACACAGGCAAAACACAGTAAATGTGCGTGTGTGTGTGTTTGTGTGTGAAGGACAGAGGATTTGAGCAACACCATCACCTTATTCTCTAATCACTCGCTCAGCTTTTCATCTGCAAGCAGCTGTACTTTGGGAGTTTTATTACAACTAACACACAGAAAAGTACTTTCTGCTGAGGTGTTTATAAAGGAGTAGTTTGACATTTTGGGAAATACACTAATTTTCTTTATTGCGGAAAATTACATCAAAAGATCGATACCACTCTCATGTCTGTAGGCTAAATATCAAGCTACTGCCAGTAGACAGTGAGCCTAGCTTAGCATTAAGACTAGAAACAGGGGGAAACAGCTAACCTGGCTCTGTCCAAATGTAAGAATATCTACCCACCACTGCATCTCATTCATTTTGAATGAGGCTTTGTGAGTTTAGGCTCCAGCAGGTGGGGTCGCAGGGGGTCACGTTCAGATTGCTCCACAGTCAACCTGAAATATCTTTGAAACTAAGCGCTATCCAGGCGGAGTTTATGGACGATATCAAGGAACTTCTTGTATTTTGTGTCCATTAGTTTGAGAGAGAGCGAGAGAGAGGGAGCAGCTATAGTTGTGCAAGATAGAGACTGAATGAGGTGAGGGAGCGCTGTGAATCTGAGAAATAAAACATTGCTTCTTCATTGTTTCATAGCGGTTATGTTTTAGTCACTAATAAACACCTCTGCACAACCCTACAGTTAATCACTGCAACACTTGATTCTGTCTGAAAACAGCTAAATGCTCACTAATTAGCATAGTGAGCACATCACTCCCCCTAAAGTTAGGAGGGGTGATGTGCTGGATTATGGGATGATTATGGTGTACACCACAGCCTTTAGTTTTTCCTCTTCAGTTTTTGTACAAATTAAACAAACACGATTTAATGTATTTACTGGCAAGCTTCGGGGGTGCTGGTTGGTGGATTTTTTTCGCCTTTAGATAGGCTCAGGCTGTTGCTCCCTGTTTTCAGTCTTTATGCTAAGCTAAGCTAATCTTCTCCGACCTCTAGCATCATATTTACAGTACAGATATGAAAGTGGTAACGATCTTCTCGTTTAACTCTCGGTAAGAAGGCCAAAATGTTCAACTGTTCCTTTAAAATTTCACCTCCCTGGTAGTTTGTCACTTTTATCATCCTGTTTAAAGGGAAAATTCACCACTTTTTATGTGAATGTCCAATCATTGTTGATAATAAGCAATAAATTCCTCAGTGTGCGCTTTATTGACAGAGAAAGCTGAGTTTTCCTGCTGCAAAAGCTGTTGTTCTTCCTGCATGCTGTGACGTCACGGTGATGTAGTTGGTGTTAAGGAAGAACTACAGACTAATTCAGTTTGGATTTCTAGTCTCTGCCTCTGGGTAGCCAGGGGGGTGCTACATGAGTACTTTTGTCACCTAATGCTATGTTTTGGCCAACAAAGTAGTAGCTATAGGCTAGGGCGATGATACACAGCAACATGCAGGTGGACATCAAAAGCTTGCAAGCAATGCATCCTGGTATATGTAGGCACTGCACGCTGCAGCACAGCTCTGCGAGCGGGAGAACTCAGCTTTCTTGGTCAATATAGCACACACAGGAAGTTATCGCTTCAATTGACTTTATTTACCATCAACACTGACTGGACATCTGCATAAGAAGTGGTGAATTTTCCCTTTAGTTTGCTGATTATTAACTTACATTTTGTTTATCCTTTTGTCCCTGAACGCAGCTGAGGACCCAGGAGGTGCTGCCAGAGAGCGGCCTGCTGATAACAGTGTCCTGAAGACCAGCGGTGCTTCGCAAGCTGCAGCCAATCAGCGTCCAGCAGCGAGGAAGCGCAGCAGCCAATGCCTGCTTTAGACTTTTAAAGAACCAGCCTCAACGCCACCACCTCTGACCTCTATATGCTGAAACAGCCAAGACCCCATCAACACCCCCCCCACCCCCCCCCACTCACCCTCCCTCCCTTCCAGCCCTCCACACCAGCCTTTCCTGTCCTGTGCAACCCACACCTCCGCTTTTTACCTCCGTCCAGCCTCGAGAGTGCTTCCGTCCTTCCCTTCCCCCTGGGCAATATGTGCACAGTATAATCTGCGCCTTGAGTCTTATCAAACCCCCCTTCACCCCCGTCGCCAATCTCGCCCCACCTCCCACCACCACATGTACTATCATGTCTTTGAGTGATACAGTCAGCAGTTTGCCTTGTTGTGTGTGTGACAGAAGAAAGGCTTTGAAATGTGCCTCATTGGTGGATTTAGTGATGTGCGTCCTACTGACGGAGCTGGTCGAAGATGCTCCTAGACACAGATCTCAGACATAAAGGGATTTTGGTTTCATGGATTATAATACAGAAACTTTTAGGATAATTGTACCAAATTAAGAAACTTGCATTGGAGAATCTTAAAAAATTAAACATACTCTTACGAGTTAAAATAGAAAGTTTCAGATCTGTCTCTACGAGCATCTTCTCCTGAGAGCCAGACAGCCTGTGGACGGAAAAAGGTGTTCCTGCATGTTTATTTGTGGCTTGTGAGAGGAATTCTGCACACACGTACACGCATACGTATCTGCATGCGTGGTCGAAAAACGGCTCACTCAAAGACAAAAAAAAAAAAAAAAACACCCTCAACTTTGACTGCCACAGAAATGCAAAGTTTACTTCTCGTGGCACTTTTATGAACGAGGAGATCTTTTTGCAAATGCAATGCAAAAAACAGTGACACCCACTATTGTATCACTACACATAGTGGAGGAATGTAGAGGAGGCAGGTGATCACTGCTGAGTAGTTGTGTACTAGCTAATATATCTGTATTTGTGGAGGAAGCTCATGAATGGTCAGCCATTAGCCAAGGGTTATGAATGGCCAAACAAAAGCCAGAGAAAGGTTCCATTTTAGACACCAACCTCCTCTTTTAGGTCCTTACGGTGCCTTTTTGGCATCCATCTACCGAATCTGAAGTACCGAATAATAGGGATGCACGATATTTGATTTTTGCCAATATCCAATATCCCGATATTTAATTATCTTCATTATCAAATATCTTCTGGACTGAATATTTTATTCTGCCTACTCTTATCGTGATGGCCCACTGGCAGATGCAGACATAAAATACAGTGCTTTTCAAAGTAAAATACAGTGCTTTTCAAAGTAAAATACAGTGCTTTAAAAATGAAATACAGTGCTTTTCAAAATAAAATACAATGCTTTTCAAAGTAAAATACTGTGTTTTTCAAAATAAAATACCTGGCTTTTCAAAATTAAATACAAAGCTTTTCAAAATGTACACATCCACTGGACAAAATAAGAAACTGCTGTTGACAATTTTTTTTCTATTTGCTCTTCACAAATTCGTCATAATGATCAGGATGATGGCTGTTAAGATGGTAAATTTAAATTGTGCTGTTGAAGGAATGTGATTTGGCTTCTCCTCACATGACCGACGCTGAGAAATCATCGCAACTCAATTTTGATATCTTGCACAGACATACTCACATAATTAAAGCGTCATCTTATTGGCAGAGATATCGGCCTTTATCTGATGGTAACGTACTGGTAATATCGTGCATCCCTACCGATTAAGTCAAACATGTGGGACTGGGGTCAATTAAATACTCAAGGCTTTGATAAATCTGGTTGTGATTTCTACGCAGAATGTACACAAGAATATGTACAAAAAAAGAGGTCAAAGTGCTCAAATGGAACCAGGCTAAACACGCGTATTCAAGCTCCTCTGTAGGAGTTCTCATACGAGCATGTGCAATAATGATGTTGTTTCTTGAATGATCATGCTGCACCGGGTTATTATTATTATTATTTCTTTGCTTGACACTGGATTATTATTAGTCACACTCATGAAAGTTAGGACACAGTCAGTGTTACGATTGAATGTTTTTACTGGAGTGTCGATGCATGACGGAGATTGTAAAACGGTAAAAAAAAAAAACTAAGCTACGGAACGGGATTAATGCCAATACTTGCCAAAGTTTGAACTTTGAACTCTTTACTGTCACTTTGACTTGCCTTATCCATGCGAATGACAAACCCCGAGGTGTCTTTGTTTTTTCTTTTCTTCAGGGGCCTCCAGAACCACAGAGATGGTAACCGTTAGACAGCTGGTTCAGTTTATTTCGAATGAGCTCCTTTCTTTGGACCAAAACTCAACTGAGTGGATTTTTTTCCCCGCAAGACCATATGCTATTGTCTTTATGTTATTTCTCTTGGTTCAGGCCGTCTTAGCATTCCCATGGCAATGGCAATTTAGGTTATCAAGTCCTTCGAGATGATGCAAACTTTGGCAGGCTACTGGTGGGATCATTGTTCTTTAATTCACTCACTTTTAACTGTTTAACTTCACGTTTAGTTTGTTGTGTTTTCTTGCTGTACATTTGCCATTTTATGCTGTAAATAACCTGCTCTTTCTGTATGAACTTTTGTGTGAGTGTGCGTGTGTGCTTGCTGTGAGTGTGAGTGAAAAAAACTCCAACATTTGCTTTTTTTGCAAAGTTGATTTTATGGGTAGCTGTGCAATAGCTTTATATCTTTTATTTTGATGTTAAACATCGTTTTTTTGTTTGCTACATTCACTTCCTGCAATGTATGATTTATATGCAGTGTATGTTAGAGGATTGTGTCACTTTGAATCAATTAGTCACATACTAGGCTGTGTCTGTTAAGAAGAAATCACAAACTATGCCTTCATGATATCTAAAGTCACTGATCACAGTATCGTTCACCTATAACAAAGCTCTGATTAATGTTGCTTCGCTTGCCTTTAAATTTAGCTCGGGAGCGTCTTCAGTCTGCTCTCGGTGGTAGAAATGGCCTTGAACTAGCGCTCGTCTACCTGAGATCTGCCAAATTAGGTTTTGTTTGCGCTCGAGTCTTCGGAGGAAGACAAAAGTTGCCAAGTATTTCAATAGAGGCGAAATGTTTGATATTACTTTTTGAAATTCGTTAAAGGGAAAAGTTTTGAAGATTTGTCTACTGTAAAAGAAAAAAAAAAAAAAAAAAGGCCAATGCCTGGAAAGATTGTGAAACGTTGGATCCACAAAGCACCTTGTTGGAGCGTAAACAAAGCCTTTTTGCTGTTGTTTTTAAGAAGGGAATCAGACAGCAGTTTGACACGACGTATTGTTGGTTCTGAGTTGCGTGTGTATATAGCGCTATTTGATTGGTGCAGCTTTTAATGTGATTGGAAAGCAGCTTTTTTTTCCTGAGTTTGTGCGTAATGAAACTAGAAAGCCGATGCAGGACTCTTATGGATCCTGTCTCTGATGACAGTTAACAGTGTGCTGTGTTGGCAGAAGTATTATCAGTGAAAGATTTTGGGAAAGAATGAATAAAACACTTCAAAAGCTCATGTGGTTTACTTTTCTTGAATCCTCTGTTTTGGTTCCAGTTTATTGTTTTTTTAATATTTAGATCACCGTTTAGCTTCTGCCTCTGCTGTTTCAAGCAGACAGAATTAATTAAACAGTAACTTAAAGGTGCAGTGAGCAATTCTGGAGAAAGCTAGTTGACTGAGTCTCATTCCCAGGTCAAAAAAAAAAAAAATTGGGGAAAGAGACCCAACAATCAACTATCTAACCAACCTGTAATTGACCAAAGCTCCCATCACAGAGTAGATTTTCTAAAGCCTGAAATCAGACCCAAGAGGAGGAGCAGGTGAAGTCTAGTTTTACATTATGCTTAAAGGTTATGATGGAACTTTTGCCCAATGATGTGAAAAATTAACTTCCCCAGCTGTAACATCAGGCTGTTCGATCTCTGGTCACACCAAAAGCGTACAGGAGCACCCTGGAGTACACACCACATCACTGCAGCAAGGTTGAATTGCTCTTTGAAAAAAAAAATTAATTAAAGTGGTAAAAGAGTAACTGACAGGAAAAGAAATTATGCACAGGGATCTCGGTGTGAGAATATTAGCTGCTTCGACAAGAATATTTAAAGTATTTAATTTTTCCTTCCAGCTACTAAAAGCAGTTTCAAATGGGGCAGTCTGTCAGGTATCAGGGTATAAACACTGACCAAAAAGGAATGCATGTTATTCTTAAAATGAAGGGGTCAGTCACATTGCTGTCTTGAGAAAGCAGAGAGCGCCATTGACCTACAAAAACCTGGTCAATGGTGCAGTATATCTACACTCTGCTCGTTAAGTGGGTCATTTAAGCTCCCCTTCTCCAGCTTTATGAATCCGCCATCTGAATAGCAATGAGCTATTGCATGCACTGGGCTTTTAAAGGGAATTGGAGACTACAATCTGATTGGCTTAAATCATGTTGTACCCCAAATCACGCCTCTGATTATTAATGATGCTAAATACAATCCATATGTGCCTTACTGTGTGCTCAGATTATGCACCGTTAAACTAGCAAGAGTGAAGTGTGACACACCCTAAATACACCTGCGTCATTCACTTAAAGCCACATGTTAAATAAGGCCCATGTCTAAATGTCTGGGTTTAATAGACTGAACTGAACCAAACAAATACACTTGAAACTTGCATAAAGAAGTGTCTTTAACCCAGGATACAGAATACTGGCTTCTTACAGCAGAAAAAAGACAGAAAGACAGGAGTTAGGACCCGCGTGTCCTCTCTTTATTTGCAAACAAGTAAAACCTTATACAGTGAATCATCACACTGGTTCTGCAAAGCTTTTTTTAAAACATTCATGAAACGGTTGTAAAATTCAAGTTTTGGTTTAAGCCTTAAACACCATGCAGTGTCCACGGCGCTTGTCCATACTCCCTTATCATATCTGTTAAGTTTTAAAAACTCTTTGGACAAAACTTCATGGCGAGGCTCGACATTCACAAAATACTTTCAGAGCGTCTAGTTGAACACCAGCAGGATTTATGAAAAGCTAGAGAGTCTGTAGAGCAGGGCTGAACAACTGATCAAAATATCATGTGTTATTTTTAGTTTAAAATGTGTCACCACATACACTGTAAAAAAAAAAAAAGGCAATTTCCTTCAATAGATTTTTGAGTTTTGAACCAAACTCAAACTTTAAGTTTTGAAAAAGTTAAACGAACTTATAATGTTTTGTTGAAATAATTTACTTTCCTTTTTGGATAAACTTGAGTCTTTGGCAGTTGCCTTGAAATTATTAGATTTCTTAACTTTTTTTTTTTTTTACAGTGCATGATTAGAAATGAAGCATTGTGGTGCAACAAAATGCTCATTTTAACTTCAGCAAAAATGAAATGCAAAAATTACCATTCCTACTAAAATCGTGACTCATTTCACAATGAAAATATCTGTCAGAATAATCACAATATGATTTTTATTTGCATACTGTTCAGCCCTACTGTAGAGTGTATCAACCGTGGGTATGTGGTATATTGTACTGTAAATGCAGACACTTAAACAACACAACTTACCAGTGACAAAAATAACTTTCAAAGCCACCATAGCTCAAAATACAGATTATATCAAATGGTTATACTGTCAAGAACGCACACGTGAACAAACTTTGTACAACTTTCAAATTCATGGCAACTTTCTCTTCTCATAGCCCTATAAGTTCATCTGAAATGTGCCTCCGACCAGATGTTGAGGTGTGTGCGGCCGATCTGCTTCTGGATGTGCACGACACACAGTGAATGTGTTGTATCCTCACAGTTTGCACACATTCAATACATGCAAAGCAGCAAGTTGAAACGCCTCTGTGTTATGACTATACATGTAACAGATAAATACAGTACATTCCTATCGGATAAATAGAACTCAATATAGATGCACACATATATAAAGCACTGCAAATTTCATCAAAACTAAAAAAAAAAAAAAGCACAAATTGGGTTCTATAGTCCAGAGAAGCTACAGTACAAGAGTTGTCTGCTGCATAGTTAAAAGCTTATATCAACACTCCTGCTGACAGGATGCTAAAGTGCTCACAAAATTGCGTCAAGATAAAAAGATAAAGGCAACAGCAGAACTAAACACAGACCTCTGACAACCATCCCCCATCTGAAAAGTGGAATTTTCCTGTTGAAGCACACAGGCACTCCATCTACAGTGACCAATACATGGACAAAACTGTAATTTTGCACTTGTTAGTGGTTTAGTTCGTTTTGTAGATTCCACTTAATGATGGCTGGACTGCGAGAAATTCAACATAATATGTACAACACAGATTACTAAAAAGTTGGGACACTGTTAAAAGTAAACAGAAATTTAATGCAATGATTTGCAAATCCTTTCACACCAACATTCAACTGAATACAGCAGTGAGACGAGATATTTAATGATCAAACTGATAAACTTTACTGTTTTTTGTAAATACACACTCATCCTGAATGTTGGGACAGGAGCGCGTTTACCACCATGATGACACATCATCTTTTCTTTTAACAACGCTCACTAAACGTTTTAGAACTGAGGACACATTTTCAGTGGGAGACGGGTCTTGACTGCAGGCAGGCCTGTCTGGTACTTACACTCTTTCGGTGCAAAGCCCAACTGTTCTAACGTGCAGAATGTCTCTCAGTGTTGTCTTGTGCCTTCACAGACGTGACAGTTACCACAGAGTGATGAACCTCACACCATGCATGCTTGTGAGTGACTGAGCCTTTCAACAATTCTCCTTTCATACCCAATCATGATAGTATCTGGTGCTAATGAACTTGTTTACTGGGGGAACTTTTCAAACAGGTGTTTTTTTGAATATGCTGCTCTTGTCACAACTTTTTTGCAACATGTTACAGGCAATTTCAGAGTGTATCTACAAAATAAAATATGGTTTATAC
Source organism: Lutjanus argentimaculatus (assembly GCA_034769285.1). Taxonomy (NCBI): domain Eukaryota; kingdom Metazoa; phylum Chordata; class Actinopteri; order Lutjaniformes; family Lutjanidae; genus Lutjanus; species Lutjanus argentimaculatus. The sequence continues at coordinate 17,777,190 of JAWZSL010000011.1, forward strand.
GTTTGAACAGTAAATATCTAGTCTTTGTACTGTATTCAGTTTAATATAGGCTGAAAATGATTTGCAAATCATTGCATTCTGTTTTGATTTAAGTTTTATACAGCATCCCAACTCTTCTGGAATCGGGGTTTGCACTTACTGACAAAATAAGATGTTATTTACTGCTGCTTCATGTTTGTGAGTTAAGATTCAGTCGTCTTTTACAGCAGGTTATTGCACTTCATGTTCAAGCAATGCCGAGTCTGCTGCTCTCTTCAGCACCTAGAGCCTCGCTCTGGGCCAAGTCAGATCACTGTTATCCTGCGTGCACTTTCCATAAATGCTTTCAGTCGTTTCAAAACTTAATCCAAACAGTTGGAGGAGGACATGAAGACACTTTAAACACTTTTAAAATCAAACTGTTGATCCACTTCAACAACACTTCAAAAGCCCTCACTTTTTAAGAGAACCTCCTTTAAAAGAAAACACACGGACATGCATATACTCACGAGGTGCAGCAAACACTCGAATACACACAGTGAGTTGTTCAGTCTCTTATCTGGCTGTAGATGTCGCAGGTAAAAGCCACCATATGGTTCTCATCTCCCTCTGACATCCTTCACACACATACACACACTTCGCTACTGATGTTCAGAGCCCTATGTAGACAGAAGTGCAACCTTTTTTAAAAAAAAAACAACAAAAAACCAAGCCACAGTCACAGCCGCCGGGCTTTAGCTCGCCTGTAAACTTGTTTCAGTGCAAGATTTGGCTAAAATGTGATGATACAAAATAAACACAGCAGGATACGAACATGCTGCTCTCTAAATGCACTGTGGAGCACCCGAGTGTGAGGTTTAGATCGGCTTGTAAAGCAGAGAGGTGACGTATTTCTTCTTGTATCGATGAGTCGCACTCAGCACCATCACTCCATCCTACACAGAAACACAACACACAGACCAACTGTTAAGTGTCTTTGCCTCTAAATGTGTCATACTGCATTATTAGCATATTTGGCACAAATGTGGCTGCTTTAACATTATGAAAGGTTATTACTTTCGCCGGTTTGTCACATAAACGCACTGAGATTTAAAAGTTTGCTGGACCACCTTAAGTTAAAGGGTAATTCCAGTTTTTTTACACCTGGGCTGTAGTTTTTAGGGCGAATTCACACCAGCCTTGTTTAGCCCAGCTGAAAGGAACCTTGGAGCGTTTACCCCTTGATGTGGTTCGATGGAGTTGGTGTGAATACTGGACTCAAACTCAAGTCAAGTAAACTCTGGAGCAATTTATTTCTGGTGTGAACATTATTCAAACGAGTCACAGAAGCGTACCATTGTATGTGTCATTTCAGTGGTTAAAAAAACATTTTCTCTTCCTATTTTGGTGGCCGATGAACTAATAGCACATTTGCTACCAAAATGTGGGCTGGCAGGAGACACACCTAGATTCATGACGAAATCAGAGACGCCTACATTTTAAAAATATTTAATACCCACTGTTGTATGAGTTACTCATATGTGCAGACCTCTAACGTCTGCTGATACGCTCAACACCAACATGAAAATTATCTGACGGGGTTCAATGATGCATGAAATCCAGGTAGAAATAGCGCTGTTTGTTGCCTTTTTACCCACCAACAGTATGACCAATAATCGCATGACATTTCCACCACATGACTTGTGTGTCATGTGGTGGAAACATCAAATCTTTAAGTATAGCCTTGATGTTGAGAAAAGAAATCTGAGATAAAATCAGTCTAGATAGTAGAGTTTTGGAGTTACCGGCCATTATGTGAAGGTTGTTGCAATAGTCTGGCCATCTGACTCACTGGCCGAGTGCTGACAGATTCAAACCACCTCAACCAAACTGGGTTGCTCAAGGATTAAAAGGTAACATCCTCTGTGAGTATATTTCACATGGTGCCTGCAACATCTGAAAAAAGCATTTTGGGATTTCTGCTGTTTCCAGTGAACCCTACCTTTATCGAGAGAGCATAGAGGTGGTTTAACATGACGTGGTTGGGTTCAGGCAGCAGCGCAGGGTCACACTGCAGAGAGAGAGAAAGAGGAAAACTTAGAAACCAACAACAACATGAGCAAAATCAAATCAAAGGTGAGAGGATGTGTAGATAAGGAGATGTGGCAGCAGGTCAGGAGGAGGAGACACTGACAGATATATTGGTGTCCTTGTTGAGAATGACTTGAAGGAGGTGAGGAGGGAGTATAGGCGGTGCTTTGAAATGCTCCTCTGGTCTGAAGACGTACTGCTCCTGTCCGTACGGACCTGGAGGGGAACTGGACAGATCTGCAAACATACAATAGTCACGATTACACTTCTGACAGGTTTCAAGGTGTGATAAAATGCAATTTCACACTATCCATGTTGGTCTATAAGGCCTATATTGAAACATAATACAGGTCTGTCAGTGCTTTGTCATGCAATTTTAAATAACGATTGTTGTTTAAGGTCCAGTGTGTAAGATTTAAAGTGATTTCTTGGCAGAATATGGCAGAAACAGAATCCAATATTCATAAGTATGTTTTCATTGGTGTATAATCACCTGCAAAATAAGAATCACTGTGTTTTTATTACCTTAGAATGAGCTGTTTGCATTTACAGAGGGAGGAGTCCTCTTCCATGGAGTCCATGTAACCCTACCTTGTTTCTACAGTAGCCCAGAAGGGATAAACCAAACGCTGGATCTAGTTTGCTGCCAACTTAGTTTTTCCTTCATGCTTTGAGTGTGTTTACATCTGTAAAGTCACTGCTCAATAGCCACTAAATCCAACACCACTGATCCTTTAACTGTTTATTTGGTCAACTAGAAGCTAGACAGAGGATTGTGGACATGAGCTGACCTGATGTGTCAGAGCACTCCAGAGAGTCGACCTGCAGCGCGTCAAACACCTCAAAGTCTGACTTCTTCACCTGGATCAGGTTGTTGATGGTGCCGAGCTGGCTGGTTACAATCGGCTGCAAAAGAAAAAAGCACAAAGACGTAATGATGAAGGGTTTTTATAATTATTATTTGTGGACACATTTTCCTGGGTTTGAGGAAAGGATTTGATGACAGTGCTGTGGGTGTGGTTGCATTTACACAATTACTTTCAACAGGATACAGCAACGTTCGTATGCTTCCTCTGTGGTTTTGCTGACTAAACTCCATGACAATAGTAACTTCAGTGTCTTAATTTCCTTAAATTTTCCCATCCTTTCGTGTTTATAGCATCAAAGATCTTTACCTAAATCAACTAAGATGAAAGAAAAACTTTTAAAAAATGTGTAAAAGAACATAAAAAACTTTGTCTACATTTCAGCTCATTTCAGTGATGAAAAAATATGTAATAATCAGGCATACTTAAAAATGAAAATAACAATAAAAAAGCCTGACACTCATGTACCTCTGAGGCATCGTGGACCCACTGTCCATCTACAAAAAACTTGTACTGGTGCTCTCCCTCTGGCAGGTCCAGGATCGCTACAAAGTCATTATGGCTTTGGAGAAGGAACAAGAAAGAACATTAGTGCAATATTGGTGCTTTACTCTCAGTTAAAACGCTACAAGTCTCACTGTTGGAGCTAATGAGATCATCTGCATTGGATCCCTGTGAGACAGTGAGAGTGAGAATGCACTGACATTCATAGCATGCTGTATTCAAAACAAAAGAACCTGTTTACCTCTTATTTAGTGGTATCTTTGTGCTCCAGTTATTAAAGGAACCAGCTATATAGACCTCCTTTCCCCCTCCGGCCCAGCGGATGACCGTGGGACGAGCCTGAGGACCAGTTTTCACCAGATCATCCAGATCTGGAGTGAATTCTTTCTCACCCAATGCCTAAAAATGATAAATTGATAAATCAAATATAAGCCGTTCCTATGAAAAATTATATTTAACAAATGGCATAGAAATCTGACAGATATTGCTGCAGAACAGTAGTCTGTATTTCTATTCTGTGTGTGTATTTTGCAGCAGCACCTTGGACTCTGGCCCATGAGTGTTGAAGATGTTGGGGTCATCTGTGCTGTCCACCATCTTGTTGCTGGGTTCATGGTCTTTGTGACTGCCGCCGCTGTCTGAGCGGTGAGCTTTGGCTCCATGGCGATCTCCAGCGACTCTGTCACTTGTGTTGCCCATAATGCCTACTATTAATGGTGCTACTGGAAAGAAAAGACAAGGTCTTATTGAGGCTGGGCAATAAATTGATATTAATCAATATTATGATATGAGACTTGACATTGTCTTAGATATTAGATATCATTATATTCTGATATGGCATAAGTGTTGTCTTGTCCTGGTTTTAAACGTTGCATTAGAATGAAGTGATTTAATTGTCTGATGTTACCAGACTGTTCTAGCTGTTCTATTGTTTGCCTTTATCCAATTGGTCATTATACCCACATTACTTATGATTATTTATCAAAACTAATTCATTCTAAAACTAGAAACAGATAAAAAAAAATGCAACACAAACTGTGAGTCAGAATCACTGCTCAACAGCATTACAGCTGGTGTTAAATATGTCTGCAACTAATGATTATTTTCATCATCAATTAATCTGTTGATTATTTACTCGATTAATCAGTTAGTTGTTTGGTGGATCAGTGTTTCTCAAAGCCCAAGATGACATCCTGTAATGCCTAGTTTCGTCCACAACCCAAAGAAATCTGTTAACAGAAATAATGTACCCAGAAAATATTCACATTTAAAAAGCTGAAATCAGAGGATTTGGGATATTTTTTTCATCATTGATTAATATTAATATGACACCAGTCTGAAAAGGCCCAAAATGTTTTGTTATGCATATTCTTGCTGTGTAAATAAATAGAAGAGCCTTTTAATAGTTTTGACAAAAGATTACACATATAATATCAATCTGTTTGATACGGATCATGTATAAAAGCCACAGCAAAGCCCCTTTTTAGGCCTCTCGTGTATTGTAATGACGATGAAGCGAAGTGATAACGTAATGCAGTGATGTGGGACACAATATGGGGGGGCTGACAACAGAAAATGCAAACGATGAGGGTGACACGTGGCCAATTTAAAATAACAAACACCACGTTAACCCTGGTACCATTTTCTAGATACGCTCAATGCCACCCAGTCTGCTTTTTCCCACAGAGCCTAGACAGCTTTCGCACAAAGGCTAAAAGGCTTATCGACAGACTAGACGGCCTCAGGTACCAGCAGGTGACTGTGACAGTACTGTGTCCTGTGTGACAGCGCTGTCTCCTGTGTGACAGCGCTGTCTCCTGTGTGACAGTACTGTCACACAGGAGACTGTACTGTCACACAGGAGACAGTACTGTCTCCTGTGTGACAGCACTGTCTCCTGTGTGACAGCACTGTCTCCTGTGTGACAGTACTGTCTCCTGTGTGACAGCACTGTCTCCTGTGTGACAGTACTGTCTCCTGTGTGACAGCACTGTCTCCTGTGTGACAGCACTGTCTCCTGTGTGACAGTACTGTCACACAGGAGACAGTACTGTCACACAGGAGACAGTACTGTCTCCTGTGTGACAGTGCTGTGTCCTGTGTGACAGTGCTGTGTCCTGTGTGACAGCGCTGTCTCCTGTGTGACAGCGCTGTCTCCTGTGTGACAGCGCTGTCTCCTGTGTGACAGCGCTGTCTCCTGTGTGACAGTACTGTGTCCTGTGTGACAGTACTGTGTCCTGTGTGACAGCGCTGTCTCCTGTGTGACAGCGCTGTCTCCTGTGTGACAGCACTGTCACACAAGAGACAGTACTGTCTCCTGTGTGACAGTACTGTGTCCTGTGTGACAGCGCTGTCTCCTGTGTGACAGCACTGTCTCCTGTGTGACAGTGCTGTCTCCTGTGTGACAGCGCTGTCTCCTGTGTGACAGCGCTGTCTCCCGTGTGACAGCACTGTCACACAAGAGACAGTACTGTCTCCTGTGTGACAGTACTGTGTCCTGTGTGACAGCGCTGTCTCCTGTGTGACAGCGCTGTCTCCTGTGTGACAGCACTGTGTCCTGTGTGACAGCACTGTCTCCTGTGTGACAGCCGTGAACCTGCTACAAGAGATCAGACATCAGCAGCTTAACGTTGAGACAATCATCCTGTCAGACACAACACAGAGCTAACGTTAACGCCCACCAGCCACTGAACGAGCAACAAGTTCAAACTGGCTAAAATGTGCCATTTATCAAAAAGCAGTCAGTACGTATAACTTGGCAGCTGTAAGCTACAGTTTGTCCCAGCTGTCTGTGAGCTCAGATCTCCTCTACGGGAGAATATTTTTAGCTGCTGCTTCAGTTAGCTAGCTGCTAGCTGCTAGCTGACCCTTTCTAACAGCCAGAGAGAGTCCGTCTTATTTACGTCGTCGTCGTCGATTAATTAACGCGACGAAAACCTCACCGTGTGGAAACGACAGAAAACTCACCGACACCAGCTGTTGTTATTGTGTAGTTTGTTTGTTTTTTTTATCGGAGGGCTTACCTTTTTTACAACAACTGCAGCCCGAGGTTTGCCCCAACTACGGTGCGCGGGAAGGACAAAATTAACGGCGCGAGCACGGAAGCGCTGAACGTCTCTGACGACAGATGCGCTGTCAGCGATAAATGTGCGAGCAGGCTGGAGTCAGTCGTGGTTTTCCGTCGGGAGATGAAGTGACTTAAACCAACGATGAGAAAGAAAAGTGTGAATAATTCATGAAATTTCTTTATTTTTTATTTTTTTATTTATTCGGTATAAAATGTCACAGGCTTAAGCTGAAAGATCAACAATCAAAGACAAGCTTTGGCAGTTGTTGGGCCAAACTTTATACTTTTGTCAGCTGTGCTTGTTGTTAAACCATGGTTTATGTGTGTCAGTGCAGTTAATTTAAAGTAAACTTACTGTCTTTACACAGGAAATGTAAAAATAAGTCTTAATATTAATTAAATTAATTAATTAATTCCTCCACCATGCCTCCTCTTCAACAACATCTGGGCATCTCCATCATGGCTCCTCCTCCTCCTCCTCCTCCACAAGTGTGTTCCTCCACCATGGCTCCTCTTCAACAACATCTGGGCATCTCCATCATGACTCCGCCTCCACCTCCTCCTCCACATGGGTACATTTCCGCGACTGCAGCTACTCCTCTTCACACACCTGTTCCTCCAACCTTGTTTGTCACTGAGACAGGGGTGAGGTTGGAGCTCGGGAGACTTTGCTCTGGGAAGGCAGCTGGCCCTGATGGTGTGTGTCCAAGGCTGCTTAAAGACTGTGCTGCCCAACTGTGCCAACCTCTTCACAAAATCTTCAACCTGAGTCTACAGCTGGGGCGGGTGCCGGCTCTGTGGAAAAACATCTTGTATTGTCCCGCGTACCAAAAAGAAAATGTCCAGCTGAACTAAATGACTACAGACCGGTGGCCCTTACTTCACACATCATGAAAACCCTGGAGCGGCTGATTCTACGTCTTCTGAGGCCTGAGGTCAAAGACAAACTCGATCCCCTGCAGTTTGCCTACAAAGAACACATTGGAGTGAATGATGCAGTACTCTACATGCTCCACCGTTCCCTCTCTCATTTGGAAGAATCTGGCGCTTATGTAAGAACTATGTTTTTTGACTTTTCAAGCGCATTTAATACCATCCAACCCAACATACTCAAAAACAAGCTCATAGAGATGGGAGTGGTTTCTTCCTTTGTCTCCTGGATCACAGATTACCTGACAGAAAGGCCACAGTTTGTCAGGTTAGGGAACTGTTTTTCTGGGACATTAATGAGCAGCACAGGGGCTCCACAAGGGACTGTCCTGGCTCCATTCCTGTTCACATTGTATACAGCAGACTTTAAATATAACTCTGAGTCCTGCCACATCCAGAAATACTCAGATGACACTGCTATTGTAGCTTGTATAAGGAATGGACAGGAATCTGAATATAGGGATTTGATAAAATCCTTCAGTGACTGGAGTCATAAAAACTGCCTCATACTAAACACATCAAAGACAAAGGAAATGGTCATTGATTTCCGTAGATCCAAGCCCCCTCTTCAGCCTGTGAACACTTGTGGAGTGAACATCGAAGTGGTAACAAACTATAAATATCTTGGTGTACACTTGGATAGCAAGCTGGACTGGTCCCTTAACACAGATGCACTCTACAAAAAGGGGCAGAGCCGCCTCTTTTTCCTAAGGAAGCTCAGATCTCTAAACATCTGCAGTAAGATGCTGCAGATGTTTTATCAGTCTATTGTGGCAAGTGTTTTATTTTATGCTGCAGTCTGCTGGGGAGGAAGTTTGGGAAAAAAGCAAGCAAGGAGGCTGGATAAGCTTGTGAAAAAGGCTGGCTCTGTGATCGGAGTAAGGATGGACTCTCTGGAGGAAGTTGTGAAGAGAGACACAGTGAGGACGGTGGAGGCCATCCTAAACAACATGGATCATCCACTGCATAACATCTTGATGGACCAAAGAAATAATGGTGGGGGAAGGCTTCTCTCTCTTCGTTGTAGGACAGAGAGATACAGAAGATCTTTCATACCAACTGCCATTAGACTCTATAATTCTTATACAAATAGATGAGACTACAGACAAATGAATTTCCCCTTGGGGATCAATAAAGTATTTCGTATTCGTATTCGTCGTATTCGTATTCGTAATATTTCACTTAAAATGTATGAAATATTTCTCTCTAAAGGCTTTCTCTGTATACCATTAGCACAAAATAATGAATGTATTTTTTTATTTTTTTATTTTAATGACCCTTTTTATGGCACAAACACTCTTTTTGTGACGTCCCCAAAGCAAATTTTCAGTTTCAATGAAACATTTGCAATATCTTCACAAGTTATTTAAAATATACGTTATACAGATCCATTATATTTAGTTGAGTACAGATCTGTATCTTATACTTCTTAATAAAAAAAAAAGTATATTTAAAATAAATTAAATTTGTTTCAATTGTATTCAAAAGTACCAACATAGGCTACGCCCCGCCCATGGGAATATCTAGCCCCGCCTACATAATCGCCCCGCCCCCGTTCTGTCCTGTCTAAAATTTTAAAAAATATATATTTTGACCCAAATCATGACCTCATAACTTTCCCCTAATCGAATATTTATTGTCCCTAAACTAAACTCAAGCCTTGTGACATTATTAAACATTAATAGTTTGGACAACATGCACAGTAAAGAATTAACTCGTACAAATCTCGCGAGAGTTTCGAAAACATAGGGTTGTCTTTTAGAAACGACAGCTCTGGGTCTGCTGAGAAGAAGCGCTGCCAACTTGGAAAACATTTGGGTCACAAGAAATTGTGTACACATGCATACACATGTACATATAAAGTGACATTATAGTGTTTACTTTACACAGTGGAAACCGGATAGGTATTATTTAAACTGCATTCAAGCAGCAGAACACTTTGTGTTCTTGTGTGATTTGGGGGGTATCATGTGGTGCACTGTGTAGAGTGACATATGTTGATTTACCCTTGGCCTGTTGAGACTTTTTAATACAGTATTATTGTTCATATTAATATGGATGTGATAGATTTTTTTTTAAGCTAATTTTTATTTGTCAAATTGCTAATCATTGCAGGTAATGTTTTGCAGTTCACCCCAAAATCAAAAATACATATTGTCCTCTTATCTGTAGTGCTGTTTATCCATCTAGATTGTTTTAGTGTGAGATGCAGGGTTTTGGAGACAGTGGCCGTAGAGATGTCTGCCTTCTCTTGAACATAATGGAACTAGACGACACTTAGCTTCTGGTGCTCAAAGCACCAAAAATACATTTGAAAGGCTCACCAACAATGTTTCTTTCAAAAAATCATGACCCAGTTATTCAAGATCACCCACAGACCTTGTCCATGTTAGAACTTTTTTTTTTTTTTTTTTGCCAAACTACACCTGCCAACACTTCACTACGTAGAAGTGTGCATCTTCTCATAGCCATACTGATAACAGTAAACACAGGTGTTACCATGATACTAATTAAGGTCCCGTTCCATTTAGTGTAGCAGAGCCTTTGCAGAGAGCCACTAGGAAAATAGCAGCACCTTGACTTTCTCCGACCTGAATGGAACTGAACTTTAATTATCATTGGTAACACCTGTGTTTACACATCCATTTCATGTCAAAATGGCTGCTGTGCAAAAGATCTATTATCTTTAAAAAGCACACATTTCTGACCCAAATATAGTATGAATGAAAGCAAATTCAAACGACCTAAAGCCAGCACACCAAATCACAAATACAAAGCTGATGGAATAATTTACTTGGTTTTAGAGTCTGTATTTTGTCTGCTTTGTCACAGTATCTCTGTCATCTCTTGCTGCCCGTTTTAACTCCATCTGGTTCCTTTTTATTGGACCAGATAAGATCAATTCTGTGGACCTAGACTGTACAATTAAATTGGTAAGTTTAATACCCCTATACTGATATGATTATTGAAAAAAAAACAACCTTAGCATGAATACTATTATACCACTGACACACAGAAAAACATCAAATTTTAGTTTTGCATGGAAACACGTCCATGTCTTTAGTCTTTATTAACCACTAGGTGGCACTGTTGACACATCTCAGCGATCTTCACACCAGTGATCCCCCACTTACAACTTGACACCACTGAGCCATTGTTCTCGAGGAAGCCTTCCAGGAAAGACCATTTTAAACGCTGTATGAAGTTTCCACAGGTTCAGATTAGCGACCTTTAAATCACGGCCAGTTTGATTTTCTTAAAATCCACATTAATGTAACATATAATTAAGACAAAATGCAGATTGTCATCTTACATGGAAGATAAAGATTTCCCATCACTGGGCTTTGTGGAAGAACAAGAGACAAAATGTTTAATGTAACAGTGTCCTGTTGTGTGTGTGTCTGTGTGTATTTGAGGGGTGGTGGTCTGTGTATGTGTTACCATGTAGTAACCATTGTTAAAACCCATAAATAACCAGAAATTAAAACAAAGATATATATATTACAGTACATAAATACAGTGTATATATAGTAAAAAAAACATGGAGTGGCTGTAAGGCACATGTAAATGATTATCAAATACCATACAGAATGTGGAGTTAGTGATTTTCACATTGCACAAGGTGCGCGTGTCTTCACACACACACAGAGTATTCCAGTGTTAACAAGTTATTGATTTTCTCAGGACCAGTTATTTTTAGTCGACAGCTGCTGACTGGAGCTGATGTCAATCTCGGGCAGGTGTTTATAACTTAGAAAAGTGTTAAATTACCCCTAAAGGTTGTGGACTGATGCATTTAAACTGGCACGGCATCATTTTTCTTCAGTCTGAGTTAAAATAGGACCAGAAATACAAACTCCACAAGGTCTTACTTAATATAAAGTGATGCACAAAAACATGGGAAAAACTGTTAATGCTCTAATGCTGGGTTGCACCAATAAGGATTCATTTTTACACCTGATTAAATTATGGCTTAACTTTCAATTATGTTGCAGCATTTTTTTTTAAACAACTGGGTTAAACTTTAATTTATTTTCATTTGAGTAAGCAGGCATCTCCACACTGATTCACCTCTATTTAATTTCGATTTACATCACTAAGCCTAGATTTACTAAACTGCGATTAGTTTGTGGTTGTGCAACAGAGCTCTACTTAATTTAAAATCTGGATTTACTCATTTTAAACTTAGTCTTACTAAACTCTGATTAGAACTAATCTTAGATTTAATTTGTCTTTGTTGGCGCAACCCAGTCTCAGTATAAATTTATAGTGTTATTTCACTTGGTTGGTTTCCCACTGTTGTCTGCATCACTTTATTTTGAGCAAGACTTCCTGGATGTTGCATTTTTGTAGTTTCACCTGATGCACCAACGATCGCCTGTTGAATCAGCCATCAGAGCCATGCAGCGCTTCTTTCTTCTCGTATGAACTGCTAATATAAGACCATTAAGGTCTGCTTAACTATAAGCTCCACCTTTCTCTGGTGAAAATATGTCTTTTGTTACCAAAAACACAACATCGAGCTACCCTTTTTTGGCTTGATCACAGTTTCAAAAGAATAATGGCAGGATGATTTAACAACCCGTTATGTATAATATTTTCTATTCGTTATGTATGTATTTCCTATACAGTGCTATCTTTGTGTCAAATATTGTTTGGACGGTGTGAAAATTAAGAATTAAGGAGAAGAGGATAAGACTTAAAGCATGCACACCACAACTGATAAATGCTACTGACAGACAGCCCTCAGTGGGATACATACAGTTTTCCATCCACTGAACTCCTGCGTCAGCTGGTGGAAGTCATGCTCTGTATGTTCCACGTCTGTCCGATTTCTTCTGAGTTATTTCAGCCGCTTTTCAAGTCAGAAAATGTTCTTTTTTTTTTCTTTGTTTGAAGCATCATTTGGAGATTCCTAAGCCAGTCTTCATGTACTCGTAAACCACGTAGCTGATGCTGACGGCAGGAATGACTTTCATGAAGTTTGGCAGGATGCCCCGGTAGAGTCCGAAAAAGCCATCTTTGGCTACAATCTTCTTCATCAGCCCACTCATGGAGGACTGGTCTGACGCATCCAGAGACGCTGCAGAGGAAAAGTAGGTTAGGGAGGCAGTGTTTATTCTTGTACTGTAAGTTAAAGGCAGCTATACTGGGCAACAGTTACAGCTCCAAATATACAGAGTAAGAGGTGACTACTGAAAATAGAGCGTAATATATACAATAAAATTTCATCTCAGGGTGTGTACTTTTTAATGCATTAGAGTACTCAGATTACTTTGTTCTAAGTAAGGAGTGTTGCAGCCCCAGGGCCTCTGACAGGGCTTTCTTGTTGTTGTTCTTGTTGTTGTTGTGTTGTTGCTGTGGTGTCTGTCTGTCTGTCTTTCAGTGTGCTGGCTCCTGGTTAAGGTCACCAAGGAATTGGAGGCAGTTGGCCACTGCTTCCAGGCTCCATATAACCCACCCTGTATGCAGTCTCACCTCATGTTACTTCAGGGTTGTCTTATTTCTTGTATAGTTTGTTTCGCATTTGTTTAGTTCATTTGGTCTCATTTTTAATCTGGCAGTATGTTTTCATGTCAGATTCTTTTGTTAGAATCAACATTTTTGTTAAATTAAATCATTGTTAAATAACATTCCTTTGTTCCTTTTGCTATGATCTCAGAGCCGGGCCTTAACAACTTGGGTTTTCACACCCTGAGCAAGAATCATACTACACAGACGAAAGTAACACATTAGTTGTGCCATTCAACTACTCAGTTGTTTAATTACATTTACAAATGAGCAATCCGTTGCAATTTTACCACATTTCATCCAGTGAACTACCGCTGCCTGTACGTGTTACCAGAGGAGACTCTGAGCGTGACAACACTGGGCTGTACTATACAGTGAGAGACTGCAAGTCTTTATTCACATCAGTGACATTTGAAATTTAAATCAACATTCAAATGCTGCTCGACTTTTTTTTGCATGTCTTTTGAACCTGTTTCTGCACCGTTGCAGATGAAGATTTGGCTGCAGTATTAGTATTATTACTATTTGTAGAATTACATTCCAGTGGTGGCTGAGGAGGTCTGTTTCCAATTTCCAGTAACTCCAGAGCATTGCAAATGAAATTTCAAACAAAAACAAAATCTAAAATAAGATTTTTTTTTGCTACAACCCATATTTGTTTGTAATTGGTCTTTCAAACGTCTTTTTCGCTGCGGTCAGGACTGTTTGATGTGATAAAATATGACGACAGACATTTGAAGCTTCATTTAAAAACAACAGATCAATAGATTTCAATAGAAGCTCTAAATGACATCCAGCCCAGCCCTGATGTTTACCTTTACCGAACTTTGTCATCTCATAAATGTCGTCTTTCATGACGGATATTGTTTACTGTGTAACTATGCGCTGTGTTAGTTTTGTCATCACCGTTATAAAATGTCAGACTGAGTTTACCTTGTGCTTGCATCCGTGTGCGCACAAGTGCGAGCGGGTAGCTTGCCAGCTGGCCGCAGGTACTCGAGATGGTCCCGCAGCCCACCAGCACGAATACTCCAGGGTTAGCTGAGTCTTTGGGGTGGTACGACAACCAGGCGTTCTTCAGACTCTGACACACAGCAGAAAAAGACGACAGGGGATTGAGAAAAAAAATGAGCTAGTGCACATTAGCATAGCATAAAAATATTTATTTCTCTGATTAAATTAAAAGTAGCTCTGCAATCCAAGATTAACTGCTGTATTGTGCATATAAACAAGTTAATTTAATAAAGTGCACTCTGTCGTGAAATATCACCACAGGGGCAGCATGCATCACATCGCAGCCTGCATACCTCATAGACGGCGAGGTCTATCCCAGCATAGGGAATGATTCCCACTAAGTTTGGAATGTAGCCCTTGTAGAAAGCCTTCACTCCCTCTTTCCTCAGGATCTTTTTGGCACAATCAAACATTCCTGAATACTGGCCAGTTTTTTCTCAGAGTCAGTCGAGTTTTCAATACCTTAAGGAGAGAAAGTACAAAAGAAGAAAAAATTTTTCATAACATTGACAGAAATAGAACTCTATATGAACAGATTCCTTTGATTTGTGTGGTATTTTGACATTTTTGGTGAAAAAGAGACTTCATTTCATTTGAACTCATGCCAAAGCATTAGACTGTATGATGAAACGGTGATGCAACAGTTGTCTTACCTCCATTGGGTAAATGGCTGTCTGTGCTGTGGCTCCGGCCAGAGAGCCAGCCAGAAACCTCTTGTGTGTCTCAATCTTCTGGCCTTCTGATGTTAACAACTTCTTATACTACAGAAAACACACAAATGGCAAGAAAATAAACATGTGCACCAAATATCTGCAAGGTTATAAAACAATGATGAATACTTTAAAGAGCTTTCAGTCCCTTACTTGTTCATATGCCATGAATTTGATTGCCGTCTCAGGTGCAATCTTTAAAACATTGATCCCGTTCCCCCTCCACAGTGAAGTCAAACCTCCCTCTACGAGCATCTGCCTGAAGCCACCTACCAGGCTTATCTTGTTTGACTTAGAAGAATGAACCTGCAGTACAAATACACATATATATATATATATGTGAGGTTTTGGGACAATTTCACATACTTCCATTTCTTAACCGATCCCTCTCGGGGAAAGAATACGTTTTGTCCATTTTCTTTTATATATTTCACCTGCATGAAGACTTTCATTCTGTCCAGAGGGGCGGTGCCGGTGCGAGAGACGGCTCCCGCCACCGCACCTGCAACAAGCTGCTTCCACCAGCCACCTGAGCTCTTCTCCTCCTCTGTGAACTCATCTGGGATGGCAAGACTGTCACCTATGTCCAGCACCTGGAGATAACACAAACAAATCTACTCAGATCACTTTTTATCATTTTTATCACATCCTTTATGGACGCTGGTCAAATTGAAAAGATGTTTGTCAGCATATCTGCTCTTATCCAAACTCACCTAAACTCAGAGGTGTGTCAGTTTATGGCCATAATAAGTACTGTTAGATGTTTTATATCAGGATTACAGTCGTTTGTCTTTGAAAGTGTATCTCTCTCAGGAAAGTAAATGCCACAAGCACTTCTCCTTTTGGGGTCTAACTTCACAGTGATGCAGCAACACTTTTTTTCCTCACCAACTAGCTGCACACTAGAGAGAGGGCAATATTTACAAAACCTTGAAAGAAAGGTTTCAAGGAAGACTGGACATTAGAGGAAAAACATGCTCAAATAGTAAACATTTACTGAAAAAAGAGAGTAATCATTTCTAAAATTTACTTCATGTTTTTACCAAACAAAATATTCTGCTTCAATTCATATTTGCTGGCTTTTAGCCTTTCAAAAACAACATTTTCTCTGCAATCAAGCATTTGCTTTCCCACTTGCTGCACACAAACGGAGACACACACCTGTATGAAAAGGGGAGTCTAGCAGCAATCTAACAGCACCATAAATTACATTTATCTTAATGACAGATCATGCTACATTCATTAAAAAAAAAGTTGATTTAATTAAAAACTAATTTCATCCGATGATTCCCTTTATTAAAACTGAAGATTTTATTAAAGAAAGGGCATTTGGTGCAGCCCTCAACTGTTGTAAAGAAAAGGCTAAACCCTGCAGAAGTTGTTTGTTCTAACAAACAAACAATAACCTGAGCTCCTTGTCCTTTATCTGGAGGTGCTTGTGAAATCATAATCACTTAGCCGACTGAACCTTCGTCTTGCACGCTACAGCTGTTTCAGATAAACACTTCAATGTTTTCCCAAAAGCATGAAAGTGTCTGGTGCCAATTTGATGCATCTGTGCAGGGAAACACAGGGGCTTATGCAGTCAGTTGTGTGCTACTACTGTGACACATTTACGGTGAGAATGCAGCTCAGTCTGGTTTTTGTTATCTATGAAAACATAAATGCACAAGGCAAGGGAGACTCCGTAGCATTTAGATTCAGAGGAGAGGCTCTGTTTTGCTCACGAGGGAGCAAATGTCTCGTCAATGACATCTTTATTTGCACTAAGAAGGGGAAGAGGTGGAGGAGCGAACTGAGGCAAACAGCTGAGTGTGGTGCCGTGACCTAATTATGTTGGACAGCCTGGTCTTTGCTAGCTGCTGCCAAAATATGGACTGCAGAGAAAATCCATAATATCCAACACAAGAGGACTAGACGCCACACGTGATTTACCCCACTGCAGTTGCTTCTGTGTTTGTCTATTGCAACTGTTCCTGCAGTACAGTGCTTAGCTTCTGGTTGCTTGGCACTCCTACTGCCTCCATCTACTGTGGCTAAGACACTGATGATCGATAAGAAAGAAATGTTGAGCTATCAGCCTATTGTATATTCTTTTAAGTTTTCTTACACCACTTAAAATCAAGAAGCCCTTGTGATCACCTGTGAAGCTTTGGAAGCTCATAATAGGGCTCGGGATCCCCCAGATTTAGAGCCAGTGGTCTATAAAATGTATTTATTACACGGCTTTGTTAAATACTAGATTCAAATCAGTCAATTATAGCATTCTATGATCTATTATTTAAGTAGCATGCCATTTCTTTGAATAATGGACCATGCTATGGACGCAGCTCTGGTCATAGACTCTGGAGGAGCAATAAAATCATTTTAACCCTACATTTTGTGTTTTTTTCTCAGTAAGTGGGATACTGTACATTGAGCGGATCATCATTACCCCTTCAGGGTGATATCCAAGCCTGCACCACCCTGTCGGTGCTTATTTCACAATAATGATCCACTCATTGTACACAAATCTCTTATACTTGTCTGTGTGCAGTTGTCCCGTACCGTGGAGTGTTTCCAGTAGCGTACGATCTCTTCCAGGTTCTGGGCTGGGTGCAACAGGAAGTGCTCTCTCCACTCGTTCCAGTCCACCATCATTGTCCCATCAATGTCCATACTGAGGAAACACACAGAGAAACGTCTTCAACTGTGAACTATTCATATTTAATATGCTGCATTAAACTTTGACCCAGATAAAGGCAGGTGGCAACATGCACCGTAAACATTGTAGTCTTACTAGCAACATGTAACAGTGAAATGAGTGTAGGTCCAACCTCTGTAATATTTTCTGTGCATTCTCTCTGCTGATGTCCATACCCAGCTCTGCAAGGGACTGCTGGATCTCAGAGGCATCAATTCGTCCTGACACAACATTTAAGAGAGACATGCTGCAGTATAAACAGCAGACTGGTGGTTCTGTAAACATTCATTAGTATGTGTCATCATGTGTGCCAAGTATTTTTTTTTTTTTTTTTAATCTCCTACCATCGTTGTTTCTGTCCAGACTCTTGAATGTCAGCCGCAGCTTCTTCTCGTGCTCCTTCAGATATTTGGAGAACTCGTTGAAGTCCAGACTTCCATCTTTGTTTTGGTCACCAGAGGACACAATTTTCTGCAGAAAAGGAGATAAAAAAAATCGAGTGGTTCGTATTGCCTGCTCTTGTAATAAGACTCAAACGCAAATATGCACCCAATCACACAGTCACACCCTCAGGAATTTCATGCAAACCGAGCAGGCCCTGCCCTGAAACTCCTGTCTCTACAGGACCCCTGGCTGTGGCCCCTGGGTTTGTACCTGTGCGGCTCCCTGGCGGAATATGCCCATCGCCTTGAGTCCGGCTCGTAACTCCGCGACATCCACCTTGCCATCTTTGTTGGTGTCCAGCCTCTCGAACAGGTCCTGGTATGACCTCTCACTGTCGGCATCCCAGCACCGTGCATTAGGCAGTAATAACGTCCGTAACGTCTGATACATCGCAGCGCTCATGTGAAACCAGCGTCCAGACGAGCCGCCGTGCAGGTTGTTAATCCATACTGAAGCTCGTTAATATTAAACCCCGCTAAAAATCCAGATGTGAGCTCGGCTTTCGCGATGAGAAGCAGTGTTTCCAGTGACTTTATACTGCAGCGGGCTCCATGCAAAGGTGTATTCCGTGTCGTTTCAGGGGGGAACTGCAGCAGCTGAGGGCGGAGCGATGAAGGCGACGTCGCTACTCGCTGTTTTCTACGGAAAAGCAGGAAAGATGGTAAAATAGAAAAGCGGTGAGATAAATAATCCGTGGATTAACCATATGCCTAATCCGGTTTATGCCTCTGATAGTGAACTTTCTCATCTGTTTTTTTTTTTTCACGCTCGTTCCCTGTTATGTGTTCTGGTGTATTATTGAGAGAATTTAATCTCTTCATCTAACAGGACGTGTCAGTAGAAACACACGGAGCAGTGTTTCCTACGGCGCAGCACCGCCGACCGCCACTAGAGGGCGCTGTTTCCTCATACAAAATGTGGCGCACACTGGGTTTCTCAACGAAAACCAGAAACTGAGTCATTTCAGTCAGGATTGCTAAAACTCTTCCAAAGTCAAATTCAAGTGTATCTCAAGGATTTTTAGATGCATTTTCAAGCCTTTCCAGCACTTTACAGCTGTTGAAAGTTACATATTTCTATGCATATGCTCAAAATTGTTATTTCACACCTTCATCACATTAAATCAGATCTAACTGGATTAAGTTTGGTGATAGTATTCTGCAGAGGGATGAGAAATTAAAGGAAAAATGTCAAAATGTGTCACCTGCCTATAAGTGGACTTTGAGTTGATGAATCAATTGGTTGTCAATTAGGGCATTAATCGCCAAGTATTTGAATACTGATTAATTGTTTTGAGTCATTTAAAAAAGAAGACTGAATTCTCTGATTTCAGCTTCTCAGTTCATAATATTTTCTGGTTTATTAGCACTTCTATGAAAGCAAACTGAATATTTTTGAGTTGTGGATGAAACACAACATTTGAGGATGTCACTTTGGGCATTGGGAAACAGTGATCAACATTTTTCACACATATTTCACGACATTCTATGGCTCAAACAACTAATCGATTAATCGGGAGAATGATAGATTAATTAAAAATAATAATTACTTGCAGCTCTATTGGATTCCTATACAGCCTGGCTGAACCAATATCCAGCTTATTTTAATTCATTATCTAAAAACTAAACTTTTTAAAGTAATGCGATTACAATTTCAAGCAGTTTCAAGCAACTAATCCAAAATCCAAGCACTTGGTTTTTTTTTTCCACCACCCACACAAACCCTGTTTAGTGTTGACTTAGTGTTGCTCTATTTGTTTCTCTCTCTTTTCTGGACTTTCTTCTTTCACTCCACTACATTTCAGGGGTGTCAAATCTACAGATAATGTTTAATTTATATAACAATCGTAACAGCAGAATGACTTTGGGGGTGTCATGTGGTGCCTGGTAAACTGATATGTTGATGCTCTTGGTTTGTCTAAACTTTTTAATATGAATGTTCATTAATACATTATAATATTAATATGGATGTTCTTAGTGTCGGTAATGTTTAAAAAGCAAATTCTTAATTGGCCAATTAGTAGTTAATGCAGATCATGTGTTGGGGCTCTGTATAAAAGGACAGTTCACCCCAAAATTGAAAAAGCATCTTTCCCTCTTACCTGTAGTGCTATTTATCCATCACAGTGGTGTCAAACGGGTCCAGTCTGGCCCTCTGGATGTCTTTGTACTGTGTAAAAAAAATACAGAGCAATCATTAATACCAGACAAGAATACAGTTCTCTGAAAAAACACTGACTTGTGGTCTTATTTAAAGATACTGAACATTGTGCAGAATATTGTCAATCAGCAGCTTCAGTGCAAAATAATCTATTTCAGATGTTTATCACAACATACTGGTGGAACCCTGGTGCTGAGGCACTGCCAAAACTTTTCATTTATATAATGTTTGTAAGGCAGGGGATAACTTCAGCTCATTGTGTGTGTATAAGTTGTTTGAGTCATGAATGAGTAAAAACTATATTGTTGCTCACCTCCAAAATACATAAATGTTTTGTGCATTTGTAGATCTGTATATTGTAATACACATATAATGTTACTGTGATCATACAGTCATACAGAGTACAAATATACAGTAAAATTCAGAAAGCATCTCAGGATGTCCATAATCTTTTTTTGTAAATGGATGGCTTGTGAAGTCTAAAAGTTTTCAGAATGTAGGTGTACTTCTTTACACTAAAAAAAGAAAGAGATAAATTTGGAGATGATGTTATCCAGTGGTTTTACTGGCCCTGCCCACTTGAGATCAGATTAGGCTGTGTATGACCAAAATGTGTTTGACATCCCTATTTTAGACAGAAATGTGCTTTTAGCTTAACTATATTTATATACACATATTCAGCTGGTGCTACCTTTCAGAAAACACAGACATTTTGTTTGCTACACAATATTGTAATGCGCTTACATGTTAATACATCAGTAATAATGATTCAGTGATATAATCTGTGTATGACACAGTGGAAGGGATCATTCTGTTGGTTTTTTAGGGACATTTCACTGATAATACTTCCCCATGTTGTAAGTAAACAATTGAAAGCAAGACTTCCACTTGTAATCGCGTGATTCCTAAAGTGTGGTATTGCTAGTTTCACTGAGTTATTCTGCCACCTAAATAATAATAAAATAAATAAATTGCATACCAAATTCTGATTATGCTCTTGCCTGATGGCTTCAAAAAGTGCCATAAAAGATGAAATTTTAATCATCTTTCAACTTTCAAATCTTTTCAATAATAGTTTTTTTCAATAAAAAAGGCTATTCTTTATGAGTGGTTTTCAAACTGGGGTCAGGAAATTTTTATTCTCTTAACTTTTATCACATATTTTGGAAGTTGGAACAACAATAAAATAAATTTGGTTGGATGTTTTTGATCGGTTGTAATTTAAAGGGATCCTAGTTTGATCATTTATGACTTTGAAGATTTTTTTTTTTATCTTCAAACCTAAAAACAATGTGTCTAATGTGGTCTAATGTGTATCTATTGTGGGGGTGCTTGAAAAAGTCTGGAAACTGTGTGTGTGTGTAGGATGTTCAGCAGTCTGACATTCTAATAATTAGTAATAATCAGAGGCGTAACGAGGGGCGTATTGTGGGATAAACTTAGTTTATCCACCTCTAAGTAAAATGATGGAACAGAGTTTTTTCGTTGTTGATATATGCTTATTTTGCAGTTCCTCTGTTTGTCATGTGTCAGCTGAATGATAGAGATCTTGTCTTTTTCCCCACTTCTTCTTTACAGTATCACTTCAGTGCATTAACTCACTGTGACTCAGAAACATAGTATTTCACCTCACAGCGGGCGGTTTGAATAAGGTCCAGCCAAAAGTGAAGCGGACAATCGTGACCACCGCTGTATTTCTCTTTTTTTTTTTTCTTGCCGCTCCGGTGTCCAATCAAACCGTGGAATTTCCCTGACGTCATGAATTATGTTTTTTCAGTGGGAGGGAAGGAGGAGATTTGAACTTTGAATCGCGTCTGCAGACACACACACACACACAGAAACGAGCAGCTGAGAGAGCAGCTGAGACAGCAGGGACAGTGTTCAGCTGTCTCCAGTCAGGACTTCTTGTCGTGCCTCAGTCACTCTTGTCTCGCACGTCCAGGACGCAACATGTCGTTCATTCTCATGAAGAAGAAGAGGTTTAAATTTAAAGTAGACTTCAACCTCGAGGAGCTGTCGTCGGTTCCCTTCGTGAACGGAGTTTTATTCTGTAAAGTCAGACTGCTGGACGGAGGCTTTGCAGAGGAGTCGTCACGGTGAGAAGTGTTTTTTCTATTTATAGCGACAGTTCGCTGGTTTGTTAACAAGCTGAAATTAAATTCGAGAGAAACTTGTTTTTTTGAGCCGTTTAGTCGAAGTTGGACACTTGTTTGAGATTTGTTGTCTCGGCTGTACTTTAACGTTATCACGTTAACGTCAACACACGTTAAAGGTTTAACAGTTAGTTACAAGCTGACGTTAAAGTTTAGTTACTTACTTATCAAGTGAAGAGATGAAGACGTTGAAGACGGCAACGTTTCAACCCAGGATGCTGTGATTTAACGTGATTATCAGATAACACAGGTTTATTTTTAATAGACGTAAATAATATTTTTTTCCCGTTAACCTGTGTTTATACTGTGTGGATCAAAGCGGTTGCTAAGCAACGGGTGATGTACCGTTAGATTCACGTTGCTCAGGTTACTGCTGAGGTATTTCAGTGAATGGTTTTACATCAATAATAGTAATAATGTAAAATGAGATTTAAATTAACAGTGGTGGGAAATAACTAAGTACATTTACTCATGTACTGTACTTTTGGTGTACTTGTACTTTACTCGAGTATAGGGTAGTGGATTGTGTCAATATCGTGATATTAAACTAGTTAGATATCGATTTTGGATATCGTGATATTCTGTGTTTTCCTGGTTTTAAATTCTGCACTGCAGTAAAGTGTTGCACTTTTATTATCTTACCATGTTACTGATGATCATTTATCCAAGAAAAAAAAAAAAAAAAACTCATTGTTGTTGATAAACTTGTGTTGACAATATTGTCTCAATATCTATATAGAAGTATTTGGTCAAAATACTGTGATATTTGTGTTTGTCCGTATTATTATTACATATTACCCAGCCCAAACTGTTGGGTAGTTTAATGGACAGCATTGCATCGTGTTCTATAAGATCATCATATGTTTGCACTGTTTGAGAATTTACAGTATGTTGTTTTAGAGAAAATTTGTTTATCAAGATAAATACCGTATAAAGCGAGATAGCCTAAAGATAATGAGATATTATTTATAAGCCATATTGCGCAGCCCTACGTGAGTATTACCATTTTAAAGTGCTTTATGACTATTCCATCACATATCATACTTTTTACTCCACAACATTCATGTAACTTTCAGATTAAAATGAACAAAAAGTAATGTTTGTATGTATGTCAGTTAAATTCACTCTACCTCCATCACTTACAACATGAATAGTAATGTTAATTGGATAATATAGTAGACTACATGATATAGTAAGATCATAATTAAAATGACATGGGCCATTCTGCCTCATAAAGAAAATGTACTTTTGTAGTTGAAATACTTTCTGTTGCTAATACTTTTAGGAAAACATCTATACACTTATTCCATCACTTTGTATTAATAGTAATTCTCATTATTTGGAGATTGTTAATAGAGCAGATACTTCTTAAAATGGTGTATTCCTCTGAGGCAAATTTTCCTTCTATTGTATTTGTATGTTTATGATGTCTTTTCATTGTTTCTGTCTGTGACGATACACAACCAAAAACTGCATCCTCTTCCATTGCAAAGGAGTATCCAAGCTTAATCCCATAGGACCTGTGATTATAACTGCTTGTAGCATTTAAATGAGTCACTCTGGAAAAACAGACACAGCATGGCAGCACATGTGAACCGCTAAACCGTCATTACTTTGCCATGGCAACTGTCTGTTCCTATAAACTACAGTGTAAACACTGACTATATTCTTATATCCTGCTCCCACCACAACTTTTGTCTCCTTTCCAAAATACAACCATATTGTGACAATGTTGTTTTATGATGCATGTGGTGTCTGGTCATTCTTATTTTTATTTTATTTCTATTTATGCTACTGTTGGTTTTGTTTTGTGTTTTGAGGATGAGCAAATACATCATCTAATAGCAGACATTTGCTTAAGTAGAAGTACAGATGTGCAACGAAAAAGATTCTGGTAAAAGTAGAAGTACTGATTCAACTTCTCGACTTCTCGAGTCAACTAGAGTGAAAGTGAAAAAGTACAGGCTCTGACATGTACTAGAAGTATTAAAGTAAAAAGTAGCCTTCTGAAGGACATTTCTACCGGCTGTTTCTCTGCAAAGCTGACTGAACCTCACCTTTTCTCTGCAGTCAAGTTTTCCTGTTTTGTCTGTTTTGTCTTGTTATGTCTTTTGCATCGTTTTTATGTGTTGTTATGTCTGTCGTGCGGGATATGCACTGATGGATACAAAGAGAAATTGTATTTTCTATGTGTTACTTCCAATCCATTTAAGTTGAAATCGGTCTTAATGTTGGGAAGGAGGTGCGCAATGATGCAAAATAAAAATAATCAGTGATTTCCCTCAATTTCCACCTCTGTGTAATGGAGGTAGGAGGTAGCTCAAAGCCTACAGGAAGATCATCAGCTCATTTCACAGACTACATCGCTTCATTCTTCTGCATATTCAGATTAAAATTAGCAACAGGCACAACTCCATCTTTCATCATTCTTGATGGTCTGGGTGGGACACGCTCTGTGGCTTATCCATGGAGAAATCTGGAAGATTTGTGATTGACATCTGCTCTTTCTGTGTTCAGTGTGGCTGTGCGTTTTTCCTGTGTAAGAAGTAGTGTTTCTAAATGTGCTGCTTCTCTCGCAGGGAGTCAGTCCAGGCCAACTGTGTATACTGGAAGAAGAGATTCTCTTTCATGTGTAAGATGAGCGCCAATGCTGGGACAGGTGTACTGGACCCCTGTGTGTGCAGAGTGTCTGTGCGCAAGGTACAGGACTTTTTTTTCTCTGCCATCAACCTCTGTTTTGTTGACACAACAAAATTCATAGCAACAGTTTACCACAGCAAGAGTCAGAGATAGTTAACTGAGACTTGAATGTGCTAAGAAGTACATAAGATCAGAAGCACTGTTAATTTGTAACCACAAGCGCTTTGTGCAGGCAAAGGTCATACTGCAAGGAATCGCAAATGTTTTAATGAAAATAATGTGTAAGATTGTCATGAAGTAAGCAAATGTAACCTCACTCATATCTGTGTTTTTGTCATTTTAGGAACTGAAGGGTGGAAAAAGCTTTGCAAAGGTAATACTTATGTTCTGAAGTGTGCAGACAGGCATTTGTTGTAAACATGGCAGCTTAAATACCAGAGATCCATTAGCACAGTCTTATCAAAGAAAACATTAGATAACAGTGATAACAGCGCCCTTAAAGGACTTTTTGGTTGACTAAGAGTCCTTGTCTTTCCAGTTTCCGGCTTCGGTTACTGATTGAAAAATCTGTAAATCAAAACCTACGCTGTGTTAACCAATAACTTAAATGATGAGTTAAAGAATTAGGTTATGTGATTGAGTGTTCCATCTCTGTTTCCAAAAATCCTGAACTGGGCCAGATTTCTTCAAGGTGTAGATTACTGTATGTTTTATAACACCACTTTATCACATGATGATACTTTTTCTGGCACTTTTTTACACAGTTTTATTATGTAAATTCATCCATTTAACCATTTAAACTGGCTGTCAGATGGTTCAAACTGCTTGATCTCTTCTATCCCTGTGCAGCTGGGCTTTGCCGACTTGAACCTGTCTGAGTTTGCCGGATCAGGCAGCACAACGCGACGGTGTCTCCTAGAGGGATACGACACCAAGAACACCAGACAGGACAACTCAATTCTGAAGGTGTGGCAATGCTTTTCCGCAATCCTCCTTTAAATACTGTCTGAAATATCCTCTATCACACAGCCCACTCATTTATTCTCACATGTCTGTACAAATACTATGCATTTTAGCAAAGCATAGACAAACCTACAACATATTCTTGTTATTCTAAAGCAACTCCAAAGCAGAAGTAGACATTCTTCTATTTGAAAAAAGTTTAATTTATGACATGGGTGGAAAAGCTGAGTGCCCTGACAGTCAATGCAGTACATGCCTGAGCCTGTCATCTATTAACTGCTTGAATTTGAAATATGCTGCTTCTTCCTGGGGCACAGATCTACAGTGGGCTTGCATTACACAAAATGCAGCTACAGCAACCCTATAAAACTACACTATACAGAAAATTTGCAGCCTTTTTGCCGCATATGTACACTTGCTTAACAATCTAAAACTGTTAAAACTGACATTTCTATTCTTATCTTTCCTCTTATAGGTTGTCATCACCACACAACTGATGTCTGGAGACCCCTGTTTTAAAACGTAAGAGCTCATATTGACCTTATTTATCTGTTCCTTTGTTATTGCACATCCTTAAAAACTGAATATCCATTCAAATTGAAACTTGTAACTAAGGAAATGGCTGTAGCTGTTTTCAACTACATGTTGTAGCTGTGGTTGCAAAGAAAGTCTGTACCCCACATTGAAAAGTCTGCCTCTAACCACAGAGGAAAAGGTTTCACATCACATCCTGTCTGTCACCTGTCTGAAAAAAAGCCCTTTGGTCTGATATTATAGACACTGACAGGCTTTAAAGTTATGAAGTATTATTTTGAAGCTGCTGAGGTCTTATCACAGTCTTATGAGAGAGCTAATAAACCTCACCCAGACATTAATCAGCCCAACCTCAGTAGTCAGCAGTGGCTGATATGTCATCAACTCTGCACAGAGGTTGTATTCTCTCTTTTGTTTAGAGCTGTTTGTTAGAGCAGTTTGTCACGCAGGCTGTGATGTAACATCACACTCCTGGCAAAGCCTCTACCATGTGCAAACAGTCAGTTTTCTTCAACCAGCACCAAGTCTTTCCCCTGTATTCTTTCACGTCCCTACGCCCTGTCGGTGTAATAATACACCCACTGCTGCCTAGGAGATGTCTAAAGTGTAAACTGAAGGATGGTCGGCCTAGTCATTCATCCCACGCAGTGTTACTCATTGCATGTGGAGGATTTACAACAGTGCAACAAGAAGGATGACGCTCAGGTTTTTTTTTTGGTTTTTTTTGCGTCCGTCACTCTTTGTCTGCCTCTCCACCCCCATTCCTGTGTTTAACATAGCATCTTTGTCAGCAGCAGAGACATGGGGTTTCCTGTGTTAATGTCTGCTTAGCCGGAAATTGACAAAAAGTAATTCAGTTTTAACAGGCTTATTACTTATCCACTTGTATCTAATGTGTAATTTGATCAAATAGACTGTTGGCTTTTATCTTTTTGTGCTTCCCAGTAAAACTATTTCACTAATTGTTCAGTTTGCATAAATCCATTTAATAAATGAAATGGAGCAGAGGTAAGAATCAGTTTGACCTTACAAGTGCAATATGTAAGAACTGTCCACCTGTTGAATTTATTCTCTAAGCAAATAGGAGGCAGCTTATTACCAGAATAACCAGTAACTAATGCTAACTGTAGCTGCTGTTTGCTAGTCCGGACTGGGATCTCCTAGCACTGGGGGAGTGTTAGTGTTAACACCACTAGCACAGGAGCTTTTGGACTGCTAGGAGAAGGATCCTTTGAGGCCTGGGGAAGGGGTGACGCAACAGGGAATGCTGGTGGGGAGAAGCACTGGAGGTATACAGAACCAGAGCTACATACACTATACATATACTGACTAAGGTACAAAGTGGTATTACAAGCAGAGTTTCCCCCAGTAGAGTTGTTGTGCAAGGTTCAATGACAGACTGCTGGCAGCATTTGGCTAGGGCCCTACAAGCTGACTGGAGTTTTGAAAATATTACTAAATGCTATATATATCCATAATGCTTTCCAACCATTATATCTGTGTTTCCAACTGTGATGCCTCACTGTAACTGTTGTTTAAAAAACATCTTAAAAATACATCCCCTGATAATAATATACCCAGATGCTTAGGCCCAGTGGGGTGTTGCCTTGGGCCACCAGACTTGCAATACACTTGGGGTGAGCCTGACCAGAGAGGATGGGCCACATCTAGCTGGTTAACATGCTAATTTCAGTATGTATCTCTGTAACACTATACAAAGATGTCTTTGACATAACATCAAAACTTCATATTTGTTATTTTTTAGTAATTTTTGAAAGATTTAATCTCAAATTCTTATACATTGCACATTTAATGAAATGTATAGTCTGAAACAAACAAACTGCTATTCTAGGCTCATCACCTTTTTTGAAGCAGAGGAGTATGTCGATTTTAATATTGCAATAAGCAAAATTTTGTGATCTGGTTGGCATAAGCTGTTGTTTATATAAAAACAAGTCAATCCCAGGGTGGCCGCATGCATTGCTGTGTGCTACTGATTCATCCGACACTGTCAGTCCTACACATAAGGCCTTTAATCCAGTTGGAGTCATGTTTGCCTGCATAAACACACTGGCTTGTTGATAAAGCAGTTAAAGGAGCTCTTTCCCATCACCACCTAAGACACCACCCTGTTTCTCAGTAACATCACTCTGTCTTGTGCTCTCTTTAGGCCCCCATCTACAGCAATGACTCTGGGAATCCCACAGACTGAAGCAGAGTGTCTCCTTGAGGACAGAAAGGGAGGGGACATACATGTATCCCATTCACTCACTGGTATGTACATACAGAAGGAAAGCAAGTGTTTGCTGATCCTTACAATTAACAACATTTTAATTTCTTGGTTATTGAAAAAGAACAATCCTTCATTAGGTATCATGATTCTGGAGTCAACAGTAACATGTTCAAAATAATCATCAGTTGTTTCTTTTCACACCTCTAGGATTTTACCTTAAATAATAAACACTTCTCTCCATACTTACTAAATGCTTTTCTTCCACTTGTGTGTGTGTTTTGATTTCATTCAGAGACTCCAGGAAAGTCAGTGTCAGTCCCAGAGGAGCTGGTAGCGTTTGGTCACTCAAGAACATCCAGCTACACAAGTCACCACTCAAAAATCTCAGGTAACAAACACAGAGACTCAAATTATCACCCTCAAGAACAAAAGCAACATTATCACTGCATCAGTTACACAAATTATAAGCATAACCTGAGTGCTTGTTTTTCCTGTAGGTTACAGCTCAAATCACTCCAGTTTAACAGACCTCAGCCATCGCCGGAGCGCGTCAGGAGGTTCTGCCTCCACAGGCATCGGCAGCATCCTGGAACCCATCGATCAGCAGGGGGACAGCAGGACCACTCCCCCCGTCTCTGAACACCCCTCTACCCCCGCTAAAGTTCCAAGGTAATAACACAGAATCACCCTGAAACTGTCTGAAATTGACACGCATGCATAATTGCAACCATGTCT
Source organism: Lutjanus argentimaculatus (assembly GCA_034769285.1). Lineage (NCBI taxonomy): Eukaryota > Metazoa > Chordata > Actinopteri > Lutjaniformes > Lutjanidae > Lutjanus > Lutjanus argentimaculatus. Next base: position 17,806,386 of record JAWZSL010000011.1, read on the forward strand.
ACAATACTTAATAATTCCACTTTGTATTTGTTATTGTTTGTTTATTATCTGGCTGTGATCTGCGCTACTTTATTATGGCCAGAAATGAAAACATTGCAATCAAGATATATCAAAATGTATCTATTGTTTTTTTATTTTCTCAGCTGTCCTTTTAACGTGTTTTCTATGCTGGTTCTGACTTTTGTGTATAATGACCTTGTTATGAACACACCAGGGGACCAGACTCTAATCTTTCCCTGGTTCACTGAATATATTGACTCATGCCTTTTGTTTGTATGTGTTTTTCTATGAAGCACATTTGTGTAACCTTTCACGTTGTTTCTGTCTCTTCATTAGACATCCAATAAAGCAGAACTCAGTCGAGAATCAGCTGAAGAGAGTTGATGCCACCAGGGTGGATGCAGATGACATAATAGAGAAAATCCTGCAGAGCCACGATTTCAGCAATGGCTTCCTGGACTCCAGTGCAGAGGGTGTGTACACCTAATCTGTAACTTTGCACTTACAAAGGCTGTCTTGGAAAGTTGCCTGCTTTCCTGTTCATGGGAAAAAATTTCTTGGAGGTGTTGCAACATAACATCTTTAAGTACTTCCTGGAAATGCTGAATGGTGATTAGACATTTCTGACGTCAAATCATTAATTTGATGTCAATTTGGACCATATACCAGCCTAATATTAACGTTTATTTGATTAAAGGGATTGTCAGGATTATTTGAAGTGGGGTTGTATGAGGTACTTATCTATAGTCAGCAACAAAAAGTATTTTAGCCACTTAAAAAAGGGCCCATGTAAAAAAATCTATATATGTTTAAGTGAATGCTATACTATAATGTTTTACTTTGCCGTCAGACACACTTTTTCCCTCAGAAAACCAAAGCAAATATCACACTATTAAACCAGCCAGACTCCATAGACAAAATCAGTCATTTTACCTCGCAGAACATGGGATTTGCCTCATTTCGTTAGTTTGTGTTATTGTGTGACTTTGGAAAATCTCTCAATTTTAAAACACAGAAGTCACCCAGTAACACAAACAAACTAACTCGAGGCAGTGGTAGACCAGCAACTCCTATGTTTTGTGAGGTAAAATTACTGTTTTTGGCAGCGGAGTTGGTTTTGAGAGAGCAATATTTGGCTTATCTAACGACAGTTTCCCGTCTGAAAAGAATGTATGATGGTAAGGTAAAGCTGTGAAATTATTCCAAATAGAGCGTACATTTAAATAATATTGATTTAAAACATGTTTTGCTGGCTGACCATGTCCACAACAGTGCATTGCTTAGCTTCCCTACACTTCTACTCCGGCTGCTTCTCCAAAACTGGGGTCGTGTCGACACTCTCTGTGGGTAACACACTGACTGTGGTACCACACACAACCCCACTTCAAATAATCCTAAGTATCCCTTTAAGGATTACAACGTTTAGCTTGTATATCATTTCTATGAATATCACAAGGGCAGTTTAACCTTACTGATAGCTGAGCACACATTGTGGCGGCCATGTTACAAACCCCTGTCCTTAATCAAACACTTACTGTAATGTTATTGTGTTAAAGAAAAGATGACTCTGCCTTTTTCTTTTTTTTTTTTTTTTTGAGACTGACGTTTGAGCAGTTTTAGTGTGGAAGTACATCTTTTGATGGTTCCTCTAACTAACAACTACCTCCCTGGATGCTCCCCTCTCGGCTGCCTCACCAGCTTCCCTTCAACTCCCCCTATCGATTGTCATTTATTTTTAGATTAGCTAGAAACTAAGTGTGACCCACTTTCAAACCTTGGCTGTGCATCGGAGTGGCAATATCCTTCTTTCTAATGTGTGTTTATTTTTTGCTGCAGAGGAGGGGCTCAGCTTGTTTGTCGGTCCTGGTGGGAGTACAGCTTTGGGAAGCCATCACACAAGGTGGGTGTGATTATGTAACTGTGGATCGCGGGTGCCACGCACCAGCCATTTACTACAAATAAGAACTCATTGTTAGTACTATAAATGGGGATTCTCTTACGTAGTCTTCCTATCAGCGACATGACTGGCCATCACTTTTGTTTGTTTCTGAGGTATAAACTGTAATGTTAAGATACTTTCAATTTCACATCATAGTGTTAATGAATGCACCACAGCCCGATCTGATAACTACCCCCGTTTCCTGTCATGTAACACATTGTGGCGTTCTGTTTCAGGGTTGCAGCTGGAGCCTTTGAGCAGGTGGTGATCAACCGCTAGGCTTTGGGGGGCAGCATGTGCCTGTCATAAAGGGTGCCGTATTACACTGATGCGGGGGACACAACACTGGATAGTGGAGGTGCCATCAGAACCTGCTCCCGCCTCCCTCCAGGAGATTTAATTTCTCTTATACAATCCCTTGGACCTGACCTTCAGAGTCTGTTGTCCAGGAGAGCCCCCTGGTGTTCAAGACGTGGAGGTGAAGGCCACCTTATTGGGACATTTTGGTGACTGAGATAACTGCTGTTCTGACACTTCTGTTGGTCTTCTTGACAACTGTAAGACAAGGAGTTACTGCTGTAATTCTACACTTACTGTTCAGCCATCTTGGTGACATTTGAGCTATGGAGGGGTATCCATGTATGTCAAAGTATCCAACATGTTTTTACTTTTGTATGGCTGATTTTGTTTCACTGTTTTACTTGTTCTGTGTGTGGCTGTGGGGGGATCTGTGTCCGTTCCTTGAAGTTTCATGTATTTAAACAAATAGAAAACTGACATTTTGGCATTTACAGTGGTTACAGCACCACTGTGTGTCAGATAGACACCTTTGTTCACCTGGTTGTGAAAGAGGATGACTGCATTTAAAATACCATGAAGTTTTTGTATTTGGTGCATTTGGTATGATATCTGTGTGTGTGGTGTGTGTGTGTGTGTGTGTGTGTGTGTGTGTGTGTGTGTGTGTGTGTGTGTGTGTGATTGCTGTCTGTCAAAAGTAATGACAAAAGTAATGATTTTATTTTTACCACCTATTTCGTAAATGTGCCAAACTTACTTTGTAAAATGTATATTTGCTGCAGAAGTCATGTAAACTATGTACGTACTGACAGTCACTTGTCTAAGCTCATGATGTTTTTAAAATATCTGAATGTTGTTTTTAAGATGGCATATTATGATGATGATATTATTATATTATAATATGATATATTATTATATTATGATGATATTTGTATTTAAGGCCAAATAAAAAAGTAAAATTTAAAAAATGCAGTCTGGATAACCCTGATCACCTTTTGTGTGACATTTCAAGCGTCTATTTGCAAATACACACTTATTTAAAAAAAAAAGTACCCAGAAAGAATGAATGATGGAACAAAAATTGGTGCCAGGATATTTAGTAGATGTAGAGATATGTCACTGCTGCATAATTGAAAACTTTACCTTGTTGTTGGTGACAGAGTGCCTTAAAATCCCCAAAATACTAAAATAAGGTTAATGAATAAGAAAAGTTAAAATATAAATGAGGAAATAGGAGACTACTATGATAATTTTAAATGATAGGCTATATAACAATCAGAAATAAAAAAATTAAATAAATTAATTAAAAAAATAAGAGAATGGAGAACATAATTAAATCTTCAAAAGAAAAGATAAGCTGAAAGAGGAAACGGATTATTGAAATTACAAATGAATTTGAAAGGGGCACATTAAGCATCAACAAGTTCGACAATGCCTTGCTTTAGATTAAACAAACATTTCAAATTAAACGTCTACTGGGTACATTTATACGAAAAGCGTAAATTTAGTGTTTAATGCTTTTTTTTTTTTTCAAATTTAAGTATACCATGGTAAAGGTGTATAACAATTGCATATTATCTGCTCAGACGCCTAAATATATGTTTGCGCAGTCGTCAAATGAAATTTAAATATTTGGTGTGTGAATAAATGCTTTTATTCTGAAAACCACACATTCACCATGTCGACGTACGTACGTACGGCAGCAGTTCACACTGCACCACTAACGTTACAGTTCCGGTTCCACCTCGCAACAGCACTTTAGCTACAACGACGGCGGGAAGTTCTTATCATCAATTTAAACACACATCAGCAACAACTAAAAGGACTAAATTGTTAACGGCAGACATTTGACAATCGAATATTGATGGATTTGTAATCGGAAATACGCTGATTGTAAACGAAGCTCGGCGGCGTGGGATTCAGCTAACATGGCTAACGTCGGGAACCAGCTAGCATCACAGGCCGTTAGCAAGCCTGCACCAGGAAAACATGGAAATGTATTGCCCCTGTGGGGCAACGAAAAGACTATGAACCTTAACCCAATGATCCTCACAAACGTGCTGTCTTCGCCGTATTTCAAAGTCCAGCTTTATGAACTAAAGACCTACCATGAAGTTGTGGACGAAATCTACTTCAAGGTAACGTTAGCAAATGCTAAGCCGCATGCTAGTTAGATAACCAGCGTCCAGTCGAGCTAGCGCCGCTGAAGTGGGAATGAACTGCAGTCGTCAAATAACAAGAGATCAGACGGCGCTGGTTTGAACTCCTTTGTCTTTAGGACTCGACAAGATGCTCGTTTAGTTCATGTGATCAAACGTGTTTTAATCACAGAGGTTAACTTAAAGTTTATTTAACGGCGACAGAGCTTCATCAAAGAAGGCTGCAGTTATAACGTTCAACACAGAGTGGTTCACCGACTGTTACGTCTGCTTTACGCACAGTTTGTTAGTTTAAGTAGAATTATTTTGGGAAATTAGATTAAAAAAAAGAAAACATCTGGTCTGAATTTGGACAAATCAGGATTGTTGAGCAAGTGAAGTTATTCCATTTATTGAAATATTCGCAAATAGTCTCACTGATTATAGATCTTTAAGTGTTAAAATGTCTGAAATTCACATTTACAAATAAAAAGCCTTAAAAAGTGTTAAATAGACTTAAATTCTGTTTTGAAAGTTCTAAAATATTTATATGTTGAATGCTGTAATGGTGGTGTAAAGTGGTCTAAAATTCACGAGTTGAATTTGAATGCCTCTGTTATCCTGCCACAGTCTAAAGTTTGTTGCTAATAAACGCATTCGGACTGATGTTCCTTACCTCAATCAATCTTTAAACTTAATGAAAGTCTTGCATTTTACTTGCTGATACCTGTAGACACTTTGCCTCAGCGTTTCTTATGAAGCCTCTAATGTAAGTCATAAGGGAGATGAAGAGGACAGGTGTGTGGTTAAACAAACTTAATATTGCTCTCTTTGTGGCTACAGGTGACTCATGTTGAGCCTTGGGAAAAGGGAAGCAGAAAGACTGCAGGCCAGACTGGAATGTGCGGAGGGGTAAGTGAGAAGTACGTGCTTTTTATATTCCCCATCTATCCCACCCTTTATATTTCCCATTCTGTTGATATCAAATAATATGATTAATATGTACAACAAATTTATGTAAGTCATTAGTATTTGAATTAATGTACTTTCCTAATGGAGCATTGCTGTCTAAGGGTTAGTTGTTATCACTGTGTTAGCTGTGAATTATGTGCAGTGATGTGCTTTACAAAATATCTAAATCCTTTTTAGGTACGTGGAGTTGGGACTGGTGGTATCGTGTCTACTGCTTTCTGTCTTCTATACAAACTGTTTACTCTCAAGCTGACACGCAAACAGCTGATGGGTCTGATCACTCACACAGACTCTCCATACATCAGAGCACTTGGCTTCATGTACATAAGGTATGGCCTTGTTTTCACTGCATGGTACAGCTTGGCTCAGCTTGACTCAATGTACTTTTGGTGCCGGGTACTTGTCTCGATTTTGTTTTCCACTGCAGCTGATGCTCCCACAATGTAAGGGGGATTCCATAGCTGATCGTCATAGGGATGGCAGGGGAAAATTCCTTACATCATCTTCAGTGTGATACAAACACATAGAAGCAATTGAGGATATCCTTTCCTTTAGAGATCCTTTCATCAGCAACCAAACAGAGGAACACCTGCACTGTGTCAATTGATCATGGTAAAGTTTTATGGGCTGCTTTTTTTCCCCCATTTGTGATAAGTGTTAAGTATCTCTTCTGCTCACTTTGAAACTTACCTGAGGTAATAATGCCAAAAAAGTAACAGGTTCCAGGTACTATCGACAACTTTTTACAATGGAAAACCAAAAGAATAGTGAGTAAAGTCGAGCCAAGCCCAGCCAAGATTTTTAGACTTGCAAAGATTCTGTGTATTACTAAATATTTTGGTTAAGACATCATTTACCTTTTGTTTGTAAATTAAAAAAGTATCAAATATGCTACTGAAATGTTTCTAATATGTATAAGGAAAAGTTAGTTGTAATGTTTTCGATGCATCTCTGCTGCTGCACTCAAATCATGAAAAGTTTAACTTAAACCTTTTCCCATATTATCCTCACTCATGTAGAAAATCACTGTATGAAGTGTCACTGGACCAGGTCGATAAAAACATTGTGCTCTCTGTTTTGCTCTGCCTCAGATACACTCAGCCCCCAGCAGATTTGATAGACTGGTACGATGGCTTCCTGGATGATGAGGAGGTATGTCACCTCGGGTAATAATTTAATGTTTCTTTCTCTCCATTAAATACACAGTGGCACAACACATATTAAAAGCTGTCCATTCCCTCCCCTTGTGATGCTCATAGCTGATTTTTCACCTTTGCCTTCATTTGGCTTAATTGTCCCCAGTTTTGTCCTCTAAACCTGATTAGCTAGGGTACTTGATCACTGCTTGGCTGCTGATTTTTTTGTTATCAGGGTAAGTACCTCATATGATGCTGAGTAAATCTTTCAGTCAATGTAATATTACGGCATGCCCTTTGTTTTTGACAAGCTTTTATCAGGACTTGTTGCACAAAACTAAATCTGGGATAAAGAGCCATTGGAACATTCATGAAGATTCACATTCAAACAGACAAACATAAATAATATAACACGTATCAACTGATGCGTAAATCTATTGTGTTTTCTCTATATTTAATTAAAATATAATTTGATCCCAGACTGTGCAACCAGGCCTTCTTTGATGTTCTGTTGCATTATATTTGAACTGATCATATGAAATCCTACCCAACTGGTTAATTCCCCTGTTTTTTTCTTTAGATGCCCATTGTGCAGCAGGTGAATTGGATATTGTATCTCAGCACTGTTGGGTTGCGTGTGTGAGTGCAAAGCGGCTGTTCTCTACCATATAAAGTTAACTCTTCAACTGGTGTGCACTTAACTACCTGCTCCAGTCTGTGCTTACACTGTGGGCAATTGTTATGCTCCTATGATCCCATTGTGCTTTTGGGACACTTAAGAAAGAAGCCAAGGCTTCTCTCTCTTTGTCCCTTTGGCTCACATGTATCTCTGTTTTCTGATACTGCTCTCCCTTCCCTTCATTTCTGCCCTGTAAATATGAGATGCAACCATTTTTGGAAGATGTTTTAAAGAGACGATATGAAGGGAAGGAGGGTGGATTTTACAAATATAAGATTTGCTTGATTATTAAAGCTCACATCGTAAACACAGACTCCAAGAACTGCCAGACAGCTTAGTTGAGGCAAACGTTCTGTTATAGTTTAAGTTTTGTTTCCTCTATTTGTAACACTCAAAGTAAAGCCAGACACATTTGTTTGAGAGATTAAGCTAGATGAACAGAGGTGAAGGTTCAGTACTTGGTCATCACAAATTGCTTTTTGATTTGAGGCAAGATTGAAAAAAAAAAAAAAAGCAATCAGATTTATCTGCGTCCTGCCCATGTGTGCTAATTGAGTCCTTATATGGCTCTTTTCCACCGTTTGCTTTTAGGAGCTCGACGTGAAGGCAGGAGGGGCTGTGTGATGACCATCGGAGAAATGCTGCGCTCCTTCCTGACCAAACTGGAGTGGTTCTCCACTCTGTTCCCCCGTATCCCGGTGCCTGTGCAGAAGAATATTGACCAGCAGATGAAGGCTCGGCCTCGGAAGGTCGCTCAGAAAGAGGCGCAGGAGGAGGAAGCAGCAGGAGCAGAGGCAGGGAGGCAAGGGGAACGACGCCGCTCCAGGTAACACAGCAAATGATTCAAACTATTTAGTGTCAGCTTATGTTTTTGTGATCGTTTTGGCTGGTTTTGAATTTGTTTGATTTCGTTTTAACTGTTCCACTCAAACAACTGACCCTGAGTAAATGAGGCAACAGTTATTGATGAATTCTACAAGCCACCAAACCCAACCCGCAACAAGTTGGGGCGCTGTGTAAAACAAATAAAAACAGAATGCACTGATTTGCAAGTCCTTCACTACCTACCTACATTCAGTTGAGTATAGACAAAGATGAGATATTTAATGTTCAAACTGATAAACTTTATTAAACTTTAGTAAAGATACACTAATTTTTAACTTGATATACCCAACATCTTTCAAAAAAGTGCCACTGTGTTGCATCACCTTTTCTTTTAACAACACTCAGTAAGTGTTTGGTTACTGATGACACTAATCGCTGAAGTTTTTGTAACATGCAGAATGAGTCTTGGTATTGTCTTACTGTAATAAGCTGGGGGGTCTCTGAAAAGATTTGGATGGAAGCATGTGTTGCTCCTAGACCTTTACTTGACCTTTCAGCATCAGTGGTGCCTTCACAGATGTGACAGTTAAGCCAAGGGCACTAACAAACCCCATACCATCATAAAAGCTGGCTTTTGAATTTTGCACTGGTGACCGTCTGGATGGTCCTTCTCATATTCAGCCCAGACGACACAACATCTATGATGTCCATGAAATATGGACTCTTCAGTGGCTTTCACTTTGTTTGGCAGAGTCTTAACTTGCGTTGCACTGACAACGGTTTTCCGAAGTGTTTCAGAGTCCCTGCAATATCCTTCATATAATCATGTCAGTTTTTAATGCAGTGCCGCTTGAGGGGTCAAAGGTCATGGCAAACCAATGTTGGTTTTCAGCCGTGCTCCTTTCGTGCAGAGATTTGTCTGGATACCCTGAATCTTTTAATGATATTATGGATTGTAGGTGGTGAAATCCCTAAATTCCTTGAAGTTGTTTGTTGAGAAATGTTCTTAAACTGTTGGACTCTTTGTCCACGTAGTTTATCACAAAGTGGTGAATTTCAAACCATCTTTGCTTGTAGAAGATTGAGCCTTTCAAGGATGCCCCTTTCATACCACAATCATGATGCTGTCAACTGTTACCAATTAATCTGTTTACCAAGTAAATGTTCCATACAGGTGTTTTGAGAGCATTTCACATTTTTTACAGTTTTGTGTTGCCCCTGTCCCAACATTTTTGAAAGGTGTTGCAGGCATCACATTCAGAATGGGTGCATATAACAAAAAACAATTAAGTTTATTGAGTTGAACATATAATGTTTTGTCTTTGTGCTGTACTCAATTGAATATAGGTTGAAAAGTACTTGCAAATCATTGTATTCTGTTTTTATTCACGTTTTACACAGTGTCCCAACTTATTTGAAATCGGGGTTGTAATTATTCTGAATTTATTAAATCAGAAAGTTTAATCGCTTGAAGCTGAAGGTGCCTTTCTGTTCAGGTCACCCAGACGGACACCAAGTCCCCGGAGGTCACCCAAACGGTCAAGGAGCAGGAGCCACCACCGCGAGAGAGACCGCCATGGCCCCAGTTTTGACCGAGAGCTGGAGAGGGAGCGCGACCGCCAGAGGAAGGAGAGGGAGGGCAGGGACCGGGATAGGGACAGAGGGGACCGGGGGGACAGGGGGGACAGGGACAGACGGCGGTCCCGCAGTGCAGACAGGAACCAAGACAGACGAGAACGTAGAAGAAGTCGCAGCAGCAGCCGGGACAGAAAGAGCGAACGTAGAGACAAAGAAAGAGACGGCGGGGACGACAGGAGCAGGAGGAAGGACAGGGAGCACCACAAAGATAGAGGCACTGAGAGGGACAGGTCCAGGGATAAAAAGAGCAGGGGGGAGACTGACGACAGGAGGCATAAAGACGACAGGGACAGGCACAGAGACGAGAGAAAGGCCAAAAGGTGAGCCGGAGCCGAAGCAGGGAGAGGAGGCACAAGAGCGGGGCGGAGGAGAAGAGCAGGAAAAGAGATCGCAGCCACAGCAGAGATAGAGAGCGGGAGAGAGACGGAGAGCAGCGTTCTCACAGACGTAGTCGCAGCAGAGACAGGAGCCACCATCAGCGAGAGTCCAGCAATGACCATAGTAAACATAGTGAACGCAGAAGGAGTCAGAGCACTGAGTAAATGTCGCCTCCAGCAATATTACTTCTTCTTCTCCTGTGTTTTTTCTTCCTTTTTTTCTACCAGTTGTCAGCTCTGTCACTTGTGCTAAAGAGAAGGAATGTCAGCACACGGACAGGACATCTGGAGGTGTTGTCTTTGGCCAATGTAATGTTGCTTTATGTTTTATGTTCTTCTGCCTTTTTTTTTTTCACTCCCCGTTAGACAGTTGTTAGTGTTCACTTGAAATTTCAAAAGCGAAAATGGCATTTTAATTTTCTATGGTTCATTCATTTGCCCCAGGTGAGGGTTTGTACATAATGTTTCGGAGGCTGTCTACACACGACAAGTGGTTTGAGTTGTAAGGTTGCTCAGCTCAACACTATCTTCATATAATTTATGTAATTTATAAGAATAACTGTTGTTTTCAGGCTGTACAAAGGCCCAACCACCTATTGTTTAAATTTGACTAATATTCCAGCGTGTATGTTTGGGATTTCTTCATATTTAATCTCTGTCAGTTGTATTCTGATCAAACATACTTTTAAGGGTCACACGTGGACGGTTGAAGTTAAGATTTCTGTGTTGCAGCGACGTGTATCAACACTTCTTTCCGTGATCGTGTGTAGACAGCCTGAGAATGTTTTAAACCTCGAAAGGACAGTCTGCAAAGGGTAATTTTTATCACACACACTGAGCCCTGCTTGTGCTGTGTTTGGATTACTGCTCTGTTGCATTTTGTTTTCTAATAAAACACTTTTACAGACAACTCATATTGTTCTTGTCTTGAAAGAAGCACAGATTATTATAGAAATCAAAGGATATTAGAATCATTGAAACAGGCTGAATGTAAACAATGTTTTTGATAGTTTTATTAGAATAGTCTGAAAATAATTTCCATATTAAATATACATTCAGAAATGGCAAAGTAAAATACTCTGAACATGTGAAACACTTCCTGATATATTACCTTCAATGACGCCTAATATATAATTTACAAAAGTGAATAAAATATAAAAAGTGGAAGGAACAAAGTCCAAGAAATAAAATATATAACCACAACCAACAGCAGATAAAACTGTACCTCAGTGAAGAGCAGAATAGAGGAATGTAAACATCCTTGGGCAAAGACTGTCACTTGTAAACCAGTTGTGTAACTCATGCCAACTGAGCTGAAATGTTAAATGTCAGAACAACCCACACTAATCCCATGTTCTTCCAGATCTAACGTTATTGTTGTGTCTTAAATATCAGAAGTGCTGCCACTTTGACAGTAAGACCATCACATTTGAATCGGGAGATGTGTGCACACCCCGAGCTTTGTTTTGTTTTTTTTTTCTATTGTCCTGTCTGCACACAGACAGGCTCAGACTCTGGTCCACTCGTTGTCGAGTCCCTGGCCTCCACTGTGAAACAGTAGGTCGAGTTGGGGCTCAGATCGGTGATGATGGTGCTCTCCCCGTACACTGTCAGCTCCTCGCGTTCACCGGAGCTGCCCTGCTTGCTCTTAACCAGGCTGTAATAGGACGCAGCCTCTACTTGGGACCACTCAAGGAAAATCACTGTTGATATTGGTTGTGAGACAGTCAGCACTGGAGCTGAGAGGCCTCCTGTTGGGGAAAAGAACAGTTGTGTATTAGATCCTGACTGATTTAAAGGTGCACAAAATGGCCACCTGTCAAATTCATGCTCTAAACAAACCGATCAAAATGGTCATTCGATTTCAGTAAGTGTGTCGGTGCGTATCAAAAAAAAAAACACTTCAAAAATGACAAAGTGCAGCTTACCAGCCATTATATCACACTTGATACCATATAAATCTTTTTAATAAAGAATTTGAAAATTTAGCCTAAATGACAGTTGTCAGGGCGTCAAACCAATGATCTGTTGATGATGACAATGGGATACCTTTTAGTGCTAAATAAAAATATTTAATGTGACTTGAAAAGCCAAAGTCAATTCAAATCAAGGAATTGGAGACTCGTGACATCCCTATTAGCTTGTTAGCTCAGTTAGGTGTGCAGCTAGCGTCCCTATTAGCAGACTCGGGCCTGGAGCCAGAATATTTCAACATCTAACTCCGTGAATTAAGGATTTATTTTGATTAAACCAAAGTTTGTGATTGTTGGAAGAATATAAAGACTGACTGAGGTGGTTTTGTTGAGTTTTACTTTGTGTCGGCATGTTGGTTAGCATGCTAACTTCAGTAGATATCTCTGCACAAGAATAGAGTTCTGCAGGAATGAGTCCGAAAACCCAAAAATGAGTTAGCATATTAGCACTTCTGGTTCCCTTGTCTCAAAGTCAACGGTGTTCCTTTATTTGCCAGAAATAAGGTCTGTGGTTAACACAAGCTTAAGAGTTTTAGTCTAGTTTAGTTCAGCGACATAAAATACATCAGTAAATTCCCCACTGGAAAATTCTGCTTTTACGTGTGAAACTTGAAACTTTTACGCGTCTTAAAAAATGAGACTACAACAATGGTCACGTAGTGGTGACAATGTAGAGTCAAGCAACCGTGGTGTGGCTCATTTATAGCCTAATGTTAGCTTATATTTACCTCTGTTGATTGCATTTATGCTTCAAAAATCACAAAAGTGGTGTTCACTGGTCAAGATTATCTTGCTAAACAAAACGTGTAATAAGAGCTCATTTTTATGCACTAATCCGAAGATAAAATCACATGCCTTTTTGTGAGGGAAGCAGAGCGATGCTTCTAGGTTGGCCTACAAAAACACATCATCCCTGCAGCCCTGATTACATAAATGTCTTTGAGATCTTTGAAACTTTTACTTAATTTCAAATTCATTTTTGAATGTTGCCAATTAAAATTCTTACACATTGCACCTTTAAGACTTGCTTGTCCAATAGGCTAAATGAGGAATGAATGAGACTGCATGAAAGCTTATATATTTAAGTAATTTAGCTTTAAAATATTAGCTAATTAAAAACACATTTAAGACCTGGATTATAAAATGTCCCTGACAAAAGTCCTTTCACCCTTTAAAAAACAGATTTCATTTTAAAAATCAGCTACAAGTGGTTAAAATAACAAATAATGAAAATTAGGTATTGTTTAATTTTTGTAACATCTGCTCTAACAAATAAAAACTCACCATTCTCTGGCTTTTGTTCACTGAGATCTCTCCTCCTGCGTCCTTGCGTCACTAAAGAGAAAAAGCTTAAATCAATGAGTTTGTTTTAAAAAATACTCTAAAATGTGTCAGCTTACTTTCTGCAGCACCCTCTATGCACATCCAAACACATCAGTTCCTACCATGCGTGACATTTGTCGTTTCGCTCTCTCCATACGCGTTGCTGGCTGTGATCACCAGGTTGGAGGAAGCCATGCTGGACAGAGAGCAGGACAACCCCGCAGTGCTGCACAGCTGAGATCTTGGTGTAACGCTGTTGTCGTACACCGTGTACGTGGTGGCGAACACGGACGCGCTCCACGAAACCGTGGCAAAGGAGCTGTTACCGCTGTACACCACCCCTGATGGTGGACAAGGAGCTGTGGAGATGAGAAAGTGGGGTTTGTTAAAAAAAAAAAAATTTCCCTGTGAATATCCATGCCTAAATGAGCAACAACAGGCCTCACAGCTGCGCTTCTCCTACTGTGACATGTCAACATGTTGCCAGTGAAAAAGGCTCATGCAAAAATGTAAAAAATACTGTAAACAAACACTAAAACAAAATAAATCTGATCCTTTACCACCCAAACTGTGACTTTTGGCATGTGATTGCAGGGAGAGCACAGGTGTAATTAATGATGTTGATTAAACCTTATTCACAGCAATTATATTTAAATTAAATAGCAGCATAAACACAGGTGATTGAATTTTACTAATTATGGTCTTGTTCCATTCGGGTCAAAGAGAGTCAGGGTGCTGCTATTGCTGGAAAGGCTCTGCTGCACTAAATGGAATGGGACCTTAATTAGTATTATTGGTAACACCCCACTATTTCCCCTGCTATTTCATATCAATATGGCTGCAATGAAAAAGGTCCATTAACTGGACGTAGTTTACCACAGATACAGTAAATACTATGCTCTGATAAAGACATGTACACTTGCCCCATTGGCACTGTTGCCGAAAACCTGAAGTAAACGTACAAAATGTGTTTGAACAGTAGCTAAAACGTTTAGTGCCGTCTACCTGTCTTTCCACTGAGAGGGGCAGTCGGGTCGCTGGTACCAGCGGCGTTCCTGCTCTTCATTGTAGCTGTGTATTCTGAACTGCAGGGGAGAGGAATCTCAAAGTACATCGTGCTTGTCCAATAGGAAGAGAGCTCGAACTGTGCCTGGCTGTCTCCCAGCAGACTTCCTGTTAACTCCAGCAAGTACTCTGTGCTGTTACAGGTGATCTCTGTCCAATTAAAGCGCAACACCTGGATCTCCATCTGCATCGGCATCAGCTGCACCTCCATACCATCTGGAGGACAGGGAGCTGACGGAGACAGGAGAGGATTTAATGTATTGTTCAGTTTAATTGTAAACATTACGAAGCTATTGAGAAGTAACGTGCAGGTCCTGTACCTGCTCCGCTCTGCACGGGGTCACTGAAGGAGCTGTTGCATGTCCCGTCTGAGGCCTGGACAGAGAAATTGTAAGATGTTCCACAGTCAAGACCTTGGATAGTGCAGGTGGGACTTGTGCTGTGACAGTACAGCATGTCTCCATTTTCAGCCTGGGCACAGCCGTAGTAGTCCACAGCGTTGTCTCTGGGCGTCCATGACAGCAGCGCAGACTGATTGTTGCAGTGGTACGTAACCGAGAGACCATCAGGCTGGCAGGGACCTGAACAAAAAGACAGTGATCAAACTGCTGAAACTAATATTATCTGATCATGTTGGGTCAACGTGTGTACACACACTGATATCCTCCATGTTTTTTGTATAAGAGGACACATACCTGTGTTGACCGTGACATTCTGACTGGCCTTGCTGGTGCAGTTCTCGTGGCTGGCCGTCACAAAGACCGTGTACTGCCGGTCACAGTGGAGCTCTGGTACGCTGCAATTATTAGAGGTGGTGTTGCAAGTGTGCACGTGTCCGTCCGCACCCATGGCGACAACGTGGTAGGTTTCAGCAACAGGAGAGGGGCTCCAGGACACCAGAGCACTCTGGTCCTCACAGGAGGTGTTGACCATCACATTCGTGGGTGGACACGGCTCTGTGAAGAGAGGAGGACAGAAAAGGGATGTTTTCAAATCAGCAGCAGTTCACTTGGATTTCAAATATTTCATCCTGAAGCTTGAGTAATGTTTTTATCAATGAGTTTATTATCATTGCAGCAAGAAAACAAGTAAGCGTACTGCAGGAAGGAATTGGAACCCCTCACATGAAAAGATTTTACATGCACGGCAGGAAACAATCAGAAATCTGTGTACCCATGCTAATTCTGTACGGTGGACTCCTCATGCTGCTGCACTGGTCTGATGAAGCAGAAACGATGATGGTGTAACGGAGGTCACACCGGGCTCCATGGAGGTAGCAGCTGGTGCCGGTGTTGTTGCAGGATAGGAAGGTGTGGTCGCTGGCTTCTGCCGTCGCCGTGTACACAGTGTTTCCCTCGCCGCCCTGCATCAGCTCCCACATGACGAGGATGGAGGAGTTGTGGCACTGAGGGACGGCTGTGATGCCAGCGAGGGAGCAGGGGGCTGGAGGAAGAGGCAGATCTCATTAGCTGACACTGCAGCATGTGTGAATTTCTGTTTTACTCAGGGGTTGGACATAAAACAGTATCATCAACATATTGCTTTACAGCAGAACTCTGTTACCTGTCTGCAGGATGATGGTGGCACTAGGCTCACTCTCACACTTGCTGTTTTTAGCAGTAACGCTGAAGTTATACAGGACGCCACATGCGAGGTCTTCCACCTCACAGGTAGTGTTGGAGGAAGTGGTGCAGTTGGCTGTATGGTCATCTCCACCTACAGCTGACACAAAGTAGCTGTCCGCGCCTGGAGTGGCGTCCCACGATATCCAGGCAGAATTGGTCACACAGTCGAGGCTGCCATTGATTCCCTGCGGCTGGCACGGAGCTAGAAAGTAAACATCAAAGTTAAATCGGTGACCGGATGGACAGATTTATGCAAAGATGGACGGTTTTTGAAGTTTCCATACCAGACTGGATGGTGCGGGTCTGACTGGGGCGGCTGCGGCAGGATCCTCTGACTGAGATGACTTGAACACTGAACGTGTTTCCACAGGTCGCGTTGCTGATGGTGCATGCAGTGTTTGTGGTGTTGCACGACTCGATGGTTCCTCCACTGTTTGCAATTACTGAAACCAAGAAGTGGTCTGCTTCTCTGACGGCCTCCCAGGAAACTGTCATGTCATTTGACGAACAGCTGACTTCGCCGCTCACGTTCTGAGGCGGGCACGGGGCTGTAAGTATGGAAACAGTTTTATCAGCTTCAAGTATAGCCTGAAACTGTTATGGTATGGTATGCAGAACACATAAGTATGAAACTGTAACTATGTATTAAAGTGATTTAGTTGGTGTCTGCTTACAAAAAACGTCTCACCCATTGTCATTTAAAACACATTGAATTTCTAGCATTGAATTTTTTGCATTGAAATTATGTATCCAATTTTTTGCCCTTGAATTTAACTCTTTACATTTTCAATGTAATCGTAATGTAAACGTAATCGTTTACATTACGATTCGAATCGAATTCAGGATTCAGCAATTAGCAGGATTACAATTTTAGTGACGCAAAAAAATAAAAAACGCAAATCCCACAAAAAGTTAATGAGTTTACTTGAAGTTTGAGCGTGAAAATCTACTTAATAAAGCAAATTTAAAAGCACAATATTACCACTATTAATAAACCTACAATTTACATGAAGCATTATATTAGGCCAAACAATTTCAACATATTTGGTATTGAGGAATTTTTTGCATATTTTATCTTTTCTTTACATTTTTTATTCTTCAAAACCAAAAAGTTAAGATACATAATTCAAATGCAAGAAACAAAAATCAGCCCAAGAAGTCAAATAAATTTATAAATCTGGTGAGACAGATTTGTCTCCATATTCACTCTCTTACCTGAGTTGAATGTCAGCGCCTGGCTCGGGACACTAGAACAGTTATCATCCATGGCAACCACCTGAACCGTGTAGCTGTTACCACACAAGAGGTTGTCGAGGCGACAGCTGAGGTCAGAGGCCTGGCAGCTGGCGTTGCCATGGCTACTGTGGGCTGTCACTGAGTACTGTACGGCACCCCGACTGGCAGACCAGGACACAAGAGCAGTGTTGTTGGCGCAGTCCATCGCCACGGAGACGTCAGTGGGAACACATGGCACTGCAGGGAGGGGGCAGATGGTAAGAGGGGTTAGTCACAATTTAGGAAGAGCATGATGGGTAAAAAACTTAATCATGATGAAGAATGCAAGCTCAGAAATAGTTAATGTAACAACATTGAACTGACCACTCGACACTTGCATTAAACTTACAGTTTTAAAATTTATGTTGGGGATTCTGGATACAAACTGTCCCCAGAATTTCAATTAAATGTTTCTTCAGTATCTTGTGAATCCATAATAGAGGCCTTACAAAGAAGTTCCACTTTACGTACAATAATTGGACCCCTGAAAAATATGCCAACTCTATCAAATTCTTCTTGGTAAACACAACAAAACTACATTGATACAGGACTACTTGATGATGCTGGTTACTATAGTTTGAGAAATTAGATTTTGATAGATATTTAAATGCCTTTTGTGGCTCTGAGAAGTAGCCCCTGTCAAATGTTATAACTTGATTTCCATTTCTTGAAGGTTTTCATAAAGTGCCATCCAGCAAAATCCAAATTCACAATATGAATAAGGAGTAAAAAAACAGGGAAAAGAAAAACAATAGTAACGAATGTGCCATTTAGGAAGTGTCAGCATGGTCAGATTTGATGTTCATGTGTGGACCTCACCTGACTGCAGACTGGTGGTGTGGGTGGAGGTCACGTTACACTGCTGGTTGGAGGCGGTGACCGACACGGAGAAGTTGTGTCCACAGGTCAGGCCGGGGACGCTGCACGCAGTACTGTCGGACATGCATACGTTTGAGACGCCGCTGTCGGTCTGCATGGTGGCTGTGTAGTAGTCTGACCCGTTGCTGGCCTGCCAGGTTACCAAGACGATGCCAGAAGACAGTCCTGCATGGTGGAGACTCCCATGGGTGGACACGGCCCTGATAGACATTAATTTTAGACCAGTTTGAACTCATTTCTGTCTAGTAATTTATTCATCCGTACGTCTTTATTGAACTTATTTACTATCTTTGACATGAATTCCTGTCATAAGTGTGTTATAACCTACACTGTCTGTACAGAGGCTGGTGCACTGGAGGTGCCAGGACAGTGCTGGTGGTTTGGTGTCACTGTGAGGCTGTAGTTTTGTCCGCAGGTGAACTCGGAGAAGTGAGCTGCGGTGACATTAGTGCTGAGTTCAGTTGTTTTGTTTCCTGCCTCGGCCGACGCCGTGTACGACTTTGCCCCATTACTGGCGTCCCAGCTCAGAGAAACGACTTTCATATCGCAGTTCACAGAGGCAGACAAATTCTGGGGCACACAGGGACCTGGAGAGAAACAGGATGGTGGATATGATGAGTTCTTTTGCCATAACTAGTTCACAGTGCACCAGCTGATTTCGTTTTACACAGAAACGGAAACTTGTTGGAAGTCCTGATGTCAATATTAGATATAAATGAGGTCTGCGTCTAAAATAAACAGGGAGGGAAATTGGGAGCCTGTAAAATAAGTGTTACCCAATGATTCTGTAAATTTAAGTACTTATAAAACATTTATTTAGTTACGCTTTACTTCATGAGTCTGTAATTTCCTGACAATTCCCTGGGAAGTTTCCTGGAAAGAATTATGTAAACTGATACTAATTAGAGGGAAAATACTGCAGGAATGTCCTTGAAAGACAACCAAGTTCAACCAAACAAATATTCATCCATTATTTGTTTGTTATTGGAAGATTTATTCTGCATGTATGTTGAATTATATGTTTGGCTGTAGACAGATTTTTGCATGTTCAGCTAGTCCTCTGTGCCAAACTAAAAGCAACAATCCTGCCGGTTGTATGAAACAGAAATTTTGCCAAACCACTTCAAAAAACTGAGCAACCTTTTGGCCTGGAAACATTATAAAAACATCCTCTGAAACCTCCAATAGTCTACTTTGAAATGCATATTGTTAGAAAGTGAATTTATTTTGTATAACTGTGTGAGGGGAATAAAAAGAACAACATGGATATTTCAGTGTCTGAGTCAGAAAGCAGCTTCTGACGGCTCATCCATTTGCAAATAGAGTTATTTGTACGATGAATGCTAATTGGGCAGTTGTTATTGGGCCATTACGAGGAAAGAAAACTGTTATCACTTTTAACTTTACATGCACATTGTCTTTTTTGTCTCTGTTTCATATATTTGGATTTGTACTTTTTCATTTATAAAAAACTTTTATATTTTTGTTACCTGCCTAGCATCTACAGATGAAAATTAGGATTTTTGCTATAATGCAGCATGTTTACATCTTGTATTTTTATGCTGATGTTCATTAACTCACACAGAGCCTATTGAATAAAGAAATAAAATAAGACAATGTGTAAAAACGCCCAATTTGACTCCCATAAGCTCAAGGTAGGTGGGAAGGGGCATTATTAATGATGTGTTGACACCTACTTCATCAGTATTGTGTAGGCCACTGGCTTTGAAAAAAAAGTGTCACTCCAAAGTTGTAACACATGAAATTTATGAAAGATTTAATCATGTATGTGTAGCCAACACCTGTATTTACGAGGCTCAGAGGTTAAAAGTCTTGGCCAGAATTTTTTTTTTTTCTTTAAACAATATCTTAGCACCTCTGAAAATATTTTTTGACAGTTCATTTAAACAAAAAATTAATTACTGACATTCTTACTGCTCTCAGATTATTGATGCTGAGTTTGTGCTGAATATAAACATATGTAACACTCTGAGATCAATGCTTTTTAGATAAGTGAAATTCTGTCAGGGCATGTCAAACTACCTCAAAAGACATAACGTAGTCCTTATTTCCCTTGTGAATGGTACAAAATGACATATTTTTGTAAGAAACTTAATAGAAATGACTCAGAAATTACAGATCAGTAAAATAAAGTGTTACCATCTTGATAAACTGTGTGTAACGTACTCATATAGATGACCGAGCTGTTGCTGGGCGGACTGGTGCAGTTGCCATCCTTCGCTCTCACTACAACAGTGTACTCCTCTCCACAGTGCAGGTCGCTCCAGGTGCAGGCCGTGCTGTTGGTCAGACACTGGTGGGTGTGGCCGTCAAGCCCAGTTGCTGTGGCAACATATGTTTCAGCACCGTCGCTGGGCCCCCAGCTGACTGAGCCCATGTTAGACTGACACTGTACGTAGGTCGTGACGTGGCGAGGGACGCACGGAGCTGAGGGGAGAGGGTGGAGGTGAAAATACAGTCAAATATACAAAGAGAAATGTGTGTTGTGTGGTGTGAGATGTGAGATCATACCGGTTTTGAAGAAGGCGGGGCTGCTGGGGATGCTGTCACACTTGCTGCCTCGTCCTTGTACAGTGACGTTGTAGTCCTGTCCACACGGTAAAGCAGCTGACAGGAGGGTCTGGGTCGTGTTGTGGATCTCCACGTATCCGAGGCTTCCTGTGGCTGTCACCAAGTAATTCACAACACCGCCGGCTTGATGCCAGGAGATCTGGACCTCTGCGCTGTTACAGGGCGCCTGAGCAGACACAATCACAGGCTGGCAGGGTTCTGAGAGGAGCAAAAGAAAAAAAAAAGACAGAAAAACAATTAAGATGATTAGTACTTGAAAGGGGAAAGTAGTTGCAGAAGTACTCAGTTCTTTTACTTAAGTACAAGTAGAAATACCACAAGAGCTGAGACAAATAGTTGAATAATCGATTAATAAATGGACACAAAATTCATCTGCAACTATTTTATAAGGCAGATGCTATTAGCACCCAGGTGTCAGTAGTGAACAATGCTATTTGCACTCAAGGTGGAACAGCCAGCGTGGCTATTTACACCCACATGGCAGAGACAAACCATGACCTTTCTAACTACGTAGTTTTGTTGCCTAAAAACAACCAAACTGTGACTGAAAATTGAAAATCATAATAAAAAATTGTCTGACATGGGACTTAAACCCCAGTGTCCTAGAAAGAAAGAAATAATTCCTAGTATTATTATGTAATGAATAGCTGCCGTGTGACTATTCTCACATGGGCGCAAATAGACACTTCATTTTTAGAATCCGTTTGATTTCAATTTGAAGTCATTTTTCAAGCGAAAAGGCCAAACATTTGATGTTTCCAGCCTCTCAGATTTGATTATTTGCTGCTTTTCTTTGTTGAAATTTAAGTAAACTGATTTTTTTTGGATTTGTACTGTTGGTCAGAGAAAACAAGACGTTTGAAAACATTACATATGACTCTGAAAAACTATTAATTGTTTAATGAAGGAACTATTCGATAGATTAATTGATAATTAAAATAATAATCATAAATTTAAGCCCTGTATACTATAATATAAAATAATAGAGCAATAAATTCTAATTTAAAAAAACTGCTTAATTACAAAAATATTTGCAACACAAAAGTATCAAACGTAAACGTAATAATGCAGAAAGGATGGGTTAAAGGGACAGTTCATCTCCAAACTCAACATTTAAAAAACATTTAAATATTACAGCTGGTGGAGGAGGAACTACTTGACTACTTTGTATACTGTTTAATTTATAACACTGAATCATATTTTATAGAATAATCAGATTTTTCGTGTGCGAAATTGTAAATCTGTCAAGTAACTTTAGCTGTCAAAATAAAATAAATGGAGTAGAAAGTACCATATTTTAGCCTGAAATGGAGAATAAAGTGCATATCATTAAATCAAAATACTTAAGTTCAGTGTTGAGTAAGTGTATCAAGTGACTTTTCACCATTGTATAAGGTCAATAAGCCTGTTTATCCTCTGCAGTACCTGTTTGGATGAACACGGTGCTGCTGGCCTGGCTCGAGCAGCCCTGACTGTGTGCCGTTACAGTAAAGTTGTACGTCTCTCCACAGTCCAGACCAGGAAACTGACAGGTGGAGCCTGTAGAGTTACACTCCTGCTCCGCCCCTCCCGATGCCTTGATGGCACTCGCTCTGTACAGTTCAACATCAGACCTCTCCTCCCAGGACAGGGCCGCTGTGCTGGAGCCACACTGCAGGTCGACAGCTACGCGCTGAGGAGGACAAGGACCTGAGAGGAAGAGGCGTTAAATCTTGATTAAATAAAAGCCACACTAGCTAACAGGTGCCACTTGTGAAGGTTTACTGTAAACAGTCAACTCACGTGTGGTGAGGTTGGCGTGCATCGGCGCCGTGAGGCTGCACTGCTGGTTGGTGGCGGTGAGGCTGAGGTTGTAGGTTTCCCCACAAGTCAAACCTGCAACATTGCAGCTGTTCTGCTGCGTTTCACACAGAGTCTGAAGAGACCCGCTGACGATGGCTGTCAGGGAGAGGTTAGCTGTGCCATAAGTAGAATTCCAGGACACGACGGCAGCACCGTCAGAGTTACAGTCAACCTCCACCTCTAGTTCTCTGGGCAGACAAGGAGCTGAGGACAGACCATGAGCAGATTTTAAGCCTTAGATGTAAAACTAAAGAAGGAACATTTATGCATCTGTTTTGGCAATGTGATCTGTTAAAAAGTATCATGCATTCACTAATTCAGTCTTGGAAATACTATTTGATTTAAACCCTTGTTTGTTAGATAAAAAAAAAAAAATGCAACAGATTACAACAGCCAGTAACATTTTGCAAAGAAATGCATACGTCTGTTTTGTTAAAATAATAATATCCTCCAACTTTTAAAGCTGTTCCTGGACTAAATATCAGAATTTCACCATTATAGACATTAATCCTTGAAAATCTAGAACAAAGCAACAACAAAAACAAAACAAAGAACATAAATGAGGATATATATTTCAAGAACTGTAGCTTCCATTATTTTCTTACTTGGAAAACCTTTCAAGAGGTGATCAGTAATGGACATTTTTTGGTCTTAAGCCTTTATGGAAATAGAAATTGCCTGCTTTTGTTTACTTGGACGTATGAGAGCGGAGAGAGAGAGAATGGGTGAAACTCAGTGTATTTGGTTTTGCTTGCATTTTTACTCATTGGTGCTGGTTATTGTTCACTCTTTGGACAAAAAGACGTTGAAATCAAAGTAAACCAAATAAAAAAACTGTCAGAAAATGACATTCATACTGAGTATGTGTTTACCTGATGTAAGAGAGACCATTGTGCTGGCAGAGCTGTTGTACTGCTGTCCCAAGGCCTTCACCCAGACGCTGTACACCGTGCCACACATCAGTCCTGAGACGGGCACAGAGGGTGTCTGCGTCTGTGCCAACACAAGAAGCCCGGTGGCCATTCTGGCTGTTAAAGTAGGCGACGTAACCCACAGCGAGGTCGCTCTGCTGCCAGGAAACTGTTGAAGTGAGTTGTTCACACACCATACTGGCTTGAACACTGGTGGGTGGGCAGGGTTCTGTATGAAGCCAAAACACACACATTTAAGCATTAGGGAAGAACAATCCTGCACACACAGTCACACCTCTGCGCAGAGAAATATTGATGCAATTCTTCCCGATCAGGAGACGAACCTGTCATGAGGCGGTAGGGGTCAGAGGTCACAGTGTTGTTGCAGGCCTGGTTTTGCGCCATCACAGTGACGTTGTAGATCTGACTGCACTGCAGGCCGCTCAGGAGGCAGTTAGGGTCGGTGGTGTTGGTGGTGTTACAGATGACCGCCAGGCCCTGGTCAGTCACAGCCTGGACGGAGTAAGACATGGCACCTCTGGCTGCTCCCCACGTCACCTGAGCAGTGCTCACGTTGTAGTCGACAGCGAGATTTGTGGGGACGCACGGCTCTGGAAGGACAAAACAGTTACATTAAAGTTGAGATGAAATGAAAAATGCCTTTTTAACCCTTTCAGATCACATCCCCACATTGTTCACTTATTTAACGACACTTTGTGGTCTGAAATCAAAATCCAATCATGTTTTCTTCATGTGAAACAAAACATGACGTGTGTTAACGTGGTCTTGAACCAAATGATCTCAACCAATAATATTTTGACATTCATCCATCAAGCAATCTTCATCTTTCAGATATTGATCAATAAAATGATTTAAAATGATAAATCCAGCTTTGTACAATTAAAAAACTAATCTCTGTTTAGTTTATTAGAGTTTAATCAATATGGAGGTGATTGCTTATCCAAATTAAAATAAATCAATAAATAAATACATAAATAAATAATACATTTCTGGACCTAGTAAGAATGAAAGATGGTAGAAACTGTTAACTTTTACTAACTAGCTGCTTTGTATGACTTAACAAAACGTTAATGTTTGCTGGCTGCCTAAAAGTTTGCTAGCAAGCAAAAAAGTTAGCTTAGTTAGCCTTGCTACTCGTGATAGCAGGAGTTTAAAGTTTTGGTGCAACAGAATTAAATTTAATCTTGGTTTAGAGTAAAAAACTAAACTGAGGTTTAAGGAGAGG
Source organism: Lutjanus argentimaculatus (assembly GCA_034769285.1). Classification (NCBI taxonomy): domain Eukaryota; kingdom Metazoa; phylum Chordata; class Actinopteri; order Lutjaniformes; family Lutjanidae; genus Lutjanus; species Lutjanus argentimaculatus. The sequence continues at coordinate 17,831,118 of JAWZSL010000011.1, forward strand.
TTTAAATTTAGTCTTTATCAATTTTAAGCTAATTTAAAAGTTTGGTGCAACATAATTTAAACTAACTAAACTAAAATAATTTAAGCCATGATTTAATCGGGTTTAAAATTTAATCCTCGTTGGTGCGAACCAGCCTGAGCGACACACAGCTAAGATTCATTAGTTATTCAACATTCAAATCAGTTTCTTCCCCACCTGCCTATCCTGTTTCACTCGGATATCCATCACAATACTGAAGCTAGATGCTCTTGACATGTGGTTTGATCTGGACTTTATTTGAACAATGACGTGGCTCTACTCCTCGCTGTCTACAGGTTGTAAAATGGTTGGCCAAAGGCTGACAAGCTACAAGAAGACACACAGGTGAACATGCTGTACCTGTCATGAGGTATTCTGCCAGTTCAGCAGTGTTGTTGCAAGTGTCTCCCAGAGCCGTCACGGCGACTTTGTACGCGTCTCCGCACTGCAGGGAGCTCAGCTCACAGTTGGTGTGGGTGGTGTTGCACCTGGTCATGTGGCCTGATGAAGCTCTGAGCTCAGCAACATAGGACACGGCTCCAACGCTGGGCTGCCAGGATACAGTCACAGAGTCTGCCTGGCAGTCCATCATGGCTTCGATGCTGCTCGCCGGGCAAGGACCTGCGGGGTTAAGAAGAATATGACTCATTCGGACCTTTGAGCTTAATTATCTTCCACTGATTATTATTACTGATTAGTTTCACCTGTTTCTGAATAACCTTCGTGTCTATTTAGTCTGTGTTTCCCTTCTTTCTTTGCCAGTTTGTCTTTGTCCTTTAGATCCAAGAAAGACTAACAGACGCTGGGATGCTTGACAGAAAGGACAAAGACGAGCTGGCAAAGAAAGGAGGGAAACACACGGACTAAATATATAAGGAGGTTAATTAGGAACAGGTGAAAGTGATCAGTAATCAAAAAAGGTGGGAATAAGACAAAGACAGGAAGTAAAAGAACAGAAAGTAGAAAAAAAGGCAAGAAATTCAGAATAAAACAGGAAACACTAAACTAAAGCCCAAACCATGACATGTGTGGACCACTACACTGAGTCTGATATTTGTGGTTTTAAGTTAAATGTATCACCAACTTTTGGGTTGATTGCTGCAAAAGTTGCTCAAATTTCCCTCACAATAAACTTATTTATTATGTATGTAACACGTATGAAGTACTGTTTGTCTTTACCTGATGTAAGAGAGACCACTGTGCTGTCAGAGCTGTTGTACTGCTGCCCCAGCGCCTTCACCCAGACGCTGTACACTGTGCCACATGTCAGTCCTGAGACAACACACTGGATATCTGTGTCTGCGCCAAGACAGGAAGTGCTGTGTCCATTCTGGTTGTTGAAGTAGGCGACATAACCCACAGCGAGGGCGCTCTGCTGCCAGGAGACTGTTGCAGTAAGTTCTCCACACGCCACACTGGCTTGAACGTTGGTGGGTGGGCAGGGAACTGAGTGAGGAGAAAAAACACACATTTAAAAACTGAAAAAAAAAAAGTCAGACCAGTAAATAATATTTTCAGGCACCTTTTTTCTCCCAATCGGGTCACTAACCTGTCATGAGGCGATAGATCTCAGAGGTCTCACTGTCACAGGCCTGGTTGCGTGCCGTCACGGTGACGTTGTAGATCCGACTACACTGCAGGCCGTTCAGGTAGCAGCTGGTGTCGTTGGTGTTGCAGGCGATCGTCAAGCCCTGATCAGTCACAGCCTGGACGGAGTAAAATCTGGCAGCCTCTTGCTGCCTCCCACATCACCTGGGTAACGCTCACATTGTAGTGGACCGAGACATTCATGGGGTTACAGGGCTCTGGAGGGAGGAAAGCACTGTAGGTTTAGGCTTGTTCAAGCAAGATCTGGGGCACTGGCATCGTTTTTTTTTTCATGGTTGTAGGTTTCAGTTCAGTTATTTCCTGTTGTATTTTGTAAGAGTCTTACCTCATGTATTTTTGCTTACTTTATTTCCTGTCTTTGCCCCTTGTTTTCTGTCATCTGTGTTTCATTAAATAATTAGCCTGTGTATTTAGTCTATTTGTTTCCCCTCATGTCTTTGCCAGTTTGTCTTAGTCTCTGCGTCAAGCTTCATGGCCTTGTCCCAGTGTTTTGGAGTGTTTTCAACGTTTTTTGGTCTTTGGATTTCGTGCCTGGTCTTTTGCTTTTTTTTTTTTTTTTGCCTTTGGGATGTTTCAATCTGCAACCCTGTTTGACCTTTTCACCTTTTCTTCCCCATCTGTTTTCTGTGTCACCTGTCTTTCATCAGTTAATCAGCCTCCCTGTGTATTTAGTCTACGTGTTTCCCTCCTTCCTTTGCCAGCTCATCTTGATCTCTGCCTCATATGTCCTGGCCTTAGTATTTTCTCAGTGTTTTGGACTTCTGTTTCATTTTTGAACTGATATATTAGACTTTAGATTTCCTGCCTGGTCCTTAGGATTTTGTTTGCCTTTGGACTGTTTTGATCTGCTACCCTGCTTCAAACATTGTGTCACCTTTTTTCTTGCCACAGATTTCTGTAGGGATAATTACTGTCATATGTGTTGGCCAGGTTAATGTGACTACCAGAGATTTGATGCTGTGTTAAAGAGTATCAATACCACGAGATCTGAGGTATAGTCATACCTGTAATGAACGTAACAGGAGCACTGGCAGGACCGGGACAGCCAGTGTGCATCGCCTCCACAACAACAGAGTATTCCTGTCCACAGACCAGGTTGTTGAGGTTACAGGATGTGCCCATGTCACTGCAGGAGGAGTTGTGTCCGTTCGTGGAGGTTGCCAGGGCACTGTAGCCTGTGGAAGCAGCCGCGCTACTCCAGCTGACCAGAGCGTTGCGTGTAGTGCAGTTCACTTTAGCCGACACGTTGGTGGGAGGACATGGGGCTGGAAAAGGAGAGAGGGACCGATGAGAAGAAGAGACCAGTGAGAATGGAAAATGGGAAATAGTTAAAAGTTAAAGGAATAGTTCAACTTTTGGCAAGAAAGCGAATAACTATATTTCTAAAAATGTTGAACATCTCCTGAGAAATGGTTGCCAAAGTAAAAACTTATCCAGTGTACCGGTGAGCTTCTCTATAGGGCTGCTCATCTCGCTCCTGCACACGTTCGTGTGTCCCGTCACAGTGAAAGTGTAGAGTTGACCACAGCTCAGGTCCAGGAAGGAGCAGCTGCTGTCAGTGGAGTCACAGGTGGAATTAACACCTGAAGCAGACGTGGCTTTGACAGTGTAGTTCTGTGTTGTGCTGCTCTGGCTCCACTTCACTGTCATGACGTTGCTGCTACAGTTCTGCTCGACGGAGGTGTTCTCAGGTTTACAGGGAGCTAGAGGAGGGTAAAAGAGGAGCAAACCTTCAATTACAATCAAATAATATACACTTCAGCAGACATATTTTTTCTTTATGATGATTTTATGTTTATGCACACAAAAAAGAGCTGCACTGACCAGACTGGACCTTGTAGTCAGAGCCGGCTATGATTTCGCAGTGAACAGAGGAGGAGGTGACGGCCACCTCGTAGACTTTGCCGCACAGCAGATCGTGAATGGAGCAGGAGTTGGACGTTGAGTTGCAGGAGGCTCTGTGTCCATCAGTGCTGATGGCCCAGGCGGTGTAGGTGTCTGAGCCGGGGGTCTGTGTCCAGTTCACATACATCACATTGGTGTTGCACTGGAGGTCAGCTATGACATCTTCTGGGAGGCATGGAGCTGTGGGACAGAGTTTGATTACAGATTACAGATTGCAGGCGTGATCTACAGTATAAAGGTTATCAGTGAATGAACTGATTTGTCAGAGTAAATCATTTTGTCTGTTTAGACATCTGCAGATTTATAGCTTTATCTTTAGAAGTTAGGTTTCACTAACATCTGTCCTGTAAAAAAGGTACTGCAAGATTCAAGACCCATGCAAGGGTGTCTCAAGTCTCTTTGTTGTTAATTATTTGACTGCGAAGATGTTGGATCCATCTGATTGCTTTTCCACCAACAAAGTTAAAGAAATGCCGAATTATACATCGGCTTCAGTGTCTTTAAAATACTGTAATAAATGGATTTCCTCATTTTCATTGTATTTTGAAGGTCCTTTATCAGAATTTTTGGAAAAGGTTTGTAGAATTGTATTATGTATCTGGTAAAAATAATAAAATGTCAGATACCCAGGGACAAACCATCAATGTTTTTATTAACTTTAGGACACCTTCTCAAATTATATTGGAATAATATTTTTCCAAAGTGGTCTCCACGGACTGCGATCCTTCAAAAGACTCAAGAGTCAAGCGGTATAAGGTACGATATGATACGATATGGTACAGTACAATACGATACAATATAATTTATTATCCCCACAGGGACATTTGACTTGCTACACTTCCTGAGTGTCTGATGATCAATACGTTCACCACAATTTTTTAAATCCTATTTTATTTTTCCCCATTTTTTCTTTTAGTTTCTTTTCATTTGTCGCACATCAAGGCATCAATTTTAAAAAAATCTAATTTAGAGGTCCACATGGAATTCATTGGATCTGACACATAAATTGTGATCCTGCTTGCAAGATTTTACAGTTAAAGAAATTTCTCATTTCATCTTGAGCCTTATGGCAATATATTCTGGGTTTGTTTTATTGTTTTCTTTCTTTTCTTTTGTTTGTGTTTCTTGAGTGCAAAGGACGTTTGTATTAATTGTTCTTTATTATTTGTTTGTTGTTTGCTTTATGTTCATTTTGATGAGGAATAATGTTATTTTTCTAGGGGCTGGATAAGAATAAGCCTTTAAAGCTCTTGCTCTTGGGATCTTGTTTCTTTTATATAATGTGGTTATCTGCTTTGGGTTTGGAACCAATAAAAATATATAACAAGAAAAAGAAAATTGTCAGTGATCATTGTTCTGTCGCTGTATGTTCAGCCTGTCCTTAAATCTTACCAGAGTCAAAATGAATGTCAGCATGTTTGCTGCTGTTGCAGCTTTCAGTGGAAGCCACCAGTGAAGCAGAGTATGACCGGCCGCAGTGTAGTTTCACAGCACAGGAGGTGTCATTGGAGGAGCAGGATGCTACGTGACCGTGCTCTCCTGTCACCTCAACAGTGTAGAAAGCCGCTCCACCTGCCTCGGCCCAGGAGAAATTCCCTCTGTTCGTCCCACAGTCCACACGAGCAGTGAGGTTGGTTGGCTGACAAGGGGCTGAAGGAGGAGGAGGAAAAAAACGATTTTAGATTATGATCATTTTTTCATTCTACTGCAGCAGGTGTAGAACTGTTAACCTGTTGCCATGGAAACACATCGTACCTGTGCTGATTTCTATGGGTGGGCCGTAGCTGCTGCGGCAGTGTCCATCCTGCGCTGCGATGCGGAAAGCGTATCTCTGTCCACACAGCAGGCTGGTCAGCGTGTGTGAGGTGTTAGAGGTGGTGAGCACTGAAGGAGGGAGTGAGCTGCCTGTCATCTCAGTTTGTAAAGTGTAGGTGGCCCCGGACACTGGACTCTGGTCCCAGGTGAGGGTCAGTGTGTTGGTACCACAACTGACTTGGCCCATCAAGTTAGTAGCTGGACACAAAGCTAGAGAGATGGAAAGGAGAAGTGACTCTCTGTGCAATTATTACATCCATGTTTCAATATTTTTGACATTCAACTGATTAAATCCTGATTCAACCTCCTCAAGTATAAGGTTATACTTAATACTGGATCACAGTTTGAAGTTTTGGTGGAAAAGAATTAAATTTAACTCGATGCAACGTACTTTAAAGTTAAACCATGATGTGATTTGGTTTAAAAAATAATCCTTGTTGGTGCAACTCAGTCCTAAAGACCCCAAATTCTCTCACCTGTCCTCAGCTGCACGGTGGAGCTGGGCTCGCTCCTGCAGCCCCTGTCCACCGTCACAACAGTAACAGCATACGTTTCCCCGCAGTGGAGGTCAGTGAAATTGCACAAGTTGGAATAATTTGAGCTGCAAGTGTGAGCGTGGCCATCGGCTGCAGTTGCTGTCGCTATGAACATCTCAGCCCCTGGTACATTAGACCAGGAGACAATGCTGTCCTCGCACGCTGGAGACACTGTGACATTTCTAGGAGCGCAAAGACCTGGAAAGAAGAGGAGAAATGGTTTGAATGTTGTCTCTATGATCTGAAATGTAATAACATTTGTCCAGCTTCAAGTCTTTCTGCACCTGCTCTAAAATTGTAAACTGCACTCTGGTGTCCTGGACATGTCTCGGAGTACGGTGTGACCGTGATGCTGTAGGTTTCACCACAGTGGATGTCAGATAGCTGACAGCTGGTAGTGTTGGTTTTGCAGTGGTGTGTGTGTCCATCCAAGCCCGTGGCTGTCACATTGTACCCTATAGCACTGGGGCTTCCCACCCATGAGACCAGGGCTGAGTGATTGAGACAGACCAGAGCGGCGCTAACGTTCTGCGGGGCACACGGGACTGCAGAGGAGAAAAGGGTAAAAAGACAAAGAAGTTTTTAACATATTGGTGGTTTTATGCTGCACCACATAACATGCTAATCGGTGAGTTGTCGGGTACTGCAACTGTTTTCCCCTGTTTCCAGTGTTTATGCTAAGCTAAGCTAACTGGGTAGTAGCTCCAGCAGTACATTTACTAAAGATGTGGACTCAAGTTACATGACTTGGACTGGAGACAAATCTGTTGACTTTAGACTTGACAAAACCAAAAGAGTATAGCATCTCGACTTGGACTTTAACACCAGCGACTCGTGACTTTACTTGGACTTGAGCCTTTTGACTAGAACTTGATGCCTTTACACCAAGTCTGAGAATTAAAACGTATGTTTAAAAAAAAAAAACATCCCATGAATCAATTCATAATGTACAGACAGACAGAACAACCTCCAAATTCGTTTGACATTTGAAGTTGCACAAAGAACAGTAGGTCAAGGCTAATATTAACATATATTAACATTAGAAAGCTAATGCTTAGCTAATGTTAGCTTAACAGTTAAATCACTGTAAATCAATGAGGCTGGAAACTCATTGTTATACAAGACTCGTTCAGGACTCAAAACTCAAAATTTAGACTCGGAACTTAACTTGGGACTCGTCAGTCTTGAGTGCAAAGACTTGAAACTTGAAGGGATGAATATGAAGGTGGTTTCAGTCTTATAATATATAATAAGCATATATTCTATAATATTGAACAACTGTTTTAAAACCATCTGTTTCCAGTATGTCTGTAACAATCAGTTGGATCATTTGGTCTTTTTGGGGCACTTTTATAAACAGTACATTGGAGGAAGGATTATTACCTGTTTCAAGAGATTCACTGACACTTGGGAGGCTGTTGCACTTCGCCCCTTCAGCCACGACTGTTACATTTAAATCCAAGCCACAAGGAAGATTTTGGAACGGACAGCTGGTATTCACAGTCTGGCACTTAACCAGATAGCCCTCTCCTGCTAACTGAGCCGTGAACCCGAGACGTCCCACAGGGTCAGTCCAACCGAACACTGCTGTGTTGGTGCCACATGTAAATTGCTTAGATGTGATTGTTGGAGAACACGGAGCTGAAAGAAAAAACAGGAGGAGCAGAACATAGGTGTGGGTTTATTCCACGGGACCAGCGAAAAATTCTTTTTCACACTTTTTCATACTTAATGTTCTCTAACACCCATGCATGTGGAGCCATAGGAGTGTCATAAAAAAAGAAAACATCCATGAAAGATTTAAGAAAATAAATAATTGTGAAAATATAGAGAGAAATGAATAAAAGAATAAATAAATGTGGAAATATAAAGACAAATAACAAAAGAGACCCTGTTTTATTTGTTCATTCATTTCTTCATGTTTTTAAAAATATATTGATTCATTTTTGCATTTTTGTTTATATGTTTTATTCTGTTATTTTTCCTTATTTTGTCCCCTATTGCTTTTCTAGAAAAAATAGAGTAATTTATATGCATTGAAGAAAGAAAGAAAGTATTCTTTATATTCTTTTAGATTTATTCTATATTCTTCTTATATATTTTGGTATTTGTCTTAATATTTCCACATTTATTTATTCCTCTTTGCATCTCCACATTAATTTTCTTATTGTTTTACAGATGCATTATTTTTTATGGCACTCATATCACACATACTTACATGCTGACACTCACCTGTGGTAATGTTGGTGCTGGAGCTCGGTGCACTGTCACAGTGGTTTCCCCGTGCAGTGACGGTGGCCGCGTAGGTTTCACTACACAGGAGGTCTGTCAGGGTGCACATAGCAGCGGCCGAGCTGCACTGAAACCGTGTGCCCGTTTGTAGCTGTTGCATTGACTACGTAACCTGTGGCGTCGGCCATCGGCGTCCACGACAGAGATGAAGAACTGGTGCCACAGATGAGGGTGCTAGTTCTGGATAGAGGGAGAGCAAGGAGCTGGGAGGGAGAAATGAAAGGGAGAAGGATCAGACGTGTTACAGGTAAATGTGTTTTTAAGACATAAAAATCGTATTTTCTCTTGTATTTAAGTTAAAGATAGTCAGAGTTTTTGAAGTGGGTTGTAAAGATATTTATTCATATCACTGTATCACCTGCATTGGTGCAGTTGGTTGCATCCATTAATTCATGACTATGGATAAACTCAGACAGCTAACTCAATGATCAAACTGTCCTTTAAGCTAGTCGTCCAGTTTCCTTCTCCCACTGTCATCAGGGTTGTGCTGATGTTTCCAGTGCTGTTACAGTGGCGTCCTCACGTCACTGTCAGGTTGTAAACTTTTCCCATTGCAGCTGGTTCAGCTGACAGGACGTTGTACTGCTCCTACAGGACGTGCGATGCTGAGAGTTTTCCTCTTCGGCGAGGACGGTGTAGGCCACGGCCCCGGCAGCAGCCTGCCAGGACACTGTGGCTCTATCCGAACCACACTGGAGGACGCTGGTCACGTTGACAGGGTCACATGGTCCTGGTGGAAGAGGTAGAGAGAAGATGTGTCTCGTGATGCATTCAAGGTCAAGAAAATGCTTTTGATTTACATAAAATGTACAAAAACACTACCTGTGGTCTTGACAGTTTGAATGGGAGAGCTGGTGCAGCGTCCGCCCTCTGATGTCACTGTGACGGTGTACTGACTGGCACACTGCAGGCCGGAGACAGAACACGTGAGGCCTGCTGAGGAGCAGGTTTCAGAGAAGCCGTTGGGGCCCGTCACCGTCGCTGTGTAGGAGGTAGCACCAAGAGCGGCATTCCAGGAGGCCAGGAGAGAGTCTGACCCACAGTCTGTGACTGCTGTCAGACTCTGAGGGGAACAGGGCGCTGCAGGGAAACATCACAGCGCATGAGATAAATCTGAGTAACAAAATATAGCTGATGGAAAGGTTGCACTTTATTTTACAGTACAATAATAAGACATAACAAAACGGAAAGAGAAAATAGAATAGGCTCTTTATTAGACAGTATTAGACTCTTTATTACACCATTATGTCACTTTCTTAGAGGGTAATTAGGGACGCATCACAACTGAAATGTCCTGGAAACTAAAGTGAAATGTGTCCATAATTACGCTCTAACAAAGGGTCTAATACTGACTAATAAAGAGCACTTTTTTGTCTAGTCTAATACAAAGTACAGCCTTACTAGTATACTGTAAAATAACTTGCAAACAAAATCATTATCCTTTCATCATCAACATCTTTATTACCCGTCTGAACAGTCTGTGGGTGGCTGTATGGTCCACTGCAGCCGCCAGAGGAAGCTTTGACAGAGACATTATACGTCTGTCCACACCGGAGACCACTCAGGGTGCAGTTGGCGTGGCGAGTGTCGCAGGTGACTGAACTAATGTTTGCAGCCAGCGGCGTGGCAGTGACGCTGTAGTTGAGAGGCGCAGCAGAAGGGATCCAGCTGACCGTCAAGTCATTGGTGCCACATAACAGGTTGGTGGTGACGTTCACTGGAGCGCATGGTACTAACAGAGAAAGAGCATTATGGGAGAGAAGATAGATAAGAAGATATTACTCAGCCAACAATGGTGTTTATTACAGTAATGGTTTGACAGGAGGTGACTTCCTGGAGTCAAATGAGATACAGCTTGTTTTTACTTTTGTTCTCTTTCATTATTCAGGGTTTCTGCAGGTTTCAACATTTTAAATCATAGACATGTAAGAGCTTTTTAAGATCATTATGAAAAAAAAGTCTGAATCAGGGAACATGGTTTGGTCCATTTTAGTTTTGTTGTTACAGCATGATCAAATTTTTACTAAAACACATTTAAAAGCAAGACTGAAGTTAAGGCAACTTTATAAAAGTACCATTTATTTCATAATTCAATAAATATTAAGACCTGTCAAATCTTATACAAGACATTTTAAGACATTTTAAAGTCTAAAATCCAGATTATTGGATTTTGTTCTGTATTGTTGACCTCTGGTCTTCACATCTGTCGATACACAGCTGTGCAAAAGTTCTGCTCTTTGAGAAACACCGTTTTAAAAATGCAGTTGCAGCTTTTTACAAATTTATTTGAACCAGCTTTGATTAAAATATCAATCTGCTTCTCATTAGAGCGAGCGTCAGTCGCAGAAGATGTCCAACTTCTCTCTCAGTACCTTCGTCTTGTCTGTAGGGGGCGCTGTGGTTGCTGATACAGGTGCCATCAGTGGCAGACACCTGGATGTCGTACGCCTGGCCGCAGACCAGGTCGGTCAGCGTGCAGTTGGTGTTGCTGCTGGTGCAGGTGGTGGTCTGGTTAAGGCTGGTGGCCGTCATAGTATAGCTCACTGCGTTCACACTGGGCGCCCAGGACACGTGAGCAGTGCCAGCGCTACACATCAGCTGACTGGACACATTAGTGGGAGAACATGGCGCTGGAGAGGGCAACAAGTAAAACATCAACCACTGTTAATGAAGTCTTTATGAATGATTGTTGAATAAGAGTAAGACACTTCAATTTAAAGGGATAGTTAGGATTTTTCAGTGAGATTGTATAAGGTACTAATCTATAGTCAGCGTATTACCTTCTAGAGGAGCATGGAGACGTCTTTTTTGTATCTGTATCTGCTTAACCAACAAAACTATCTCTCTGTGCATATGTATTATATCTGTCTCTGTCTCTGTATATGTATAGAAGACCAGAAGTGGACACGGTTTAACACATGAAGTCATGTCAAATTGGGCAAATGTTTTATTTTCTAACCTCACTGTCAATGCAACTGTTCTGCCAGCAAAGCTGATTTATTGTGGGAATATAATTAATTATGAAATATATGCTATATTTAGAATATTTTCACCACTTTGCCTTAAATAGCCTTTTCTGACTGGAGCTGGCGTTATTAAGCCAAATATTGCTCTCTCCAAAGGCACCAGACTCCTTTCACAAAACAGTAATTTTACTTCACAGAACACAGGAGGTTCTGGCTTTTTGTGGCCTCGATCAGTTAGTTTGTTTGTGTTGACGTGTGACTTCAGTGTTTTGAAGGGTTAGATCGGATTCACCAAAGTCACACAATAACACAAACAAACTAACAGATCAGGCGGTGGTAGACCAGCAACTTCCATGTTCAGTGAGGTAAAATTGCAGATTTTTCCTATGGAGTTTGGTTGGTTTGGAGAGAGTGTTTGGCTTATATAACAGCCGTTTCCTGTTGGAAAAGGATGTCTGACGGCAAAGGAAAGTGGTGAAAATATTCTAAATATAGTGCACAATTAAGCTGATGCTGATTTTTTTCCAGGTGGGCCTATTTTAGGTGTCTAAAATACATTTTGCTGCTGACCCTGTCCATAGTGGTAAATTACTCATCTTCCTGCAGTAGGTGCCAACCGCCATCGACTGCAGGTAATACACGGACCATCGAGAAATACCTATAACCCTGCTTCATTAAATCTGAACTATCTCCCAACTAAGCTCCATGTTATTGTGTTGCATTACCTGTGTCCAAAGAGACAGTGTCACTCAGCTGGCCTGTACAGTTGTCATCGGCTCCTGAAACACCGATGGTGTAAACCTCTCCACACTGGAGTCCAGGGAGGCTGCAGGATGTTGTGTTGGTCGTGCATCTGACCTGTGACCTCTGCCGCTCACGGCCACAGCAGTGTAGTATTTGGCACTGTCGCTAGAAACCCATGACACAGGAACAGGAGCCGGAAGACATGTGGTGCAGCTGTGACGTTTGTGGGAGGACATGGTACTAAAGGGAGATAAAAAATTAGGAAGTTTGAGACCGCATTCGAGGAAGTCCCAGTGCTGTGGCTGCATCTTTAATTCAACATATCCACACAGCAGCCATTTTCCTCTGATGTCACTCTCTGTGTGACAGTTTGAATATGGTGAATGATAATCAATCGCGTTTCTTACATGTTTGCACTGTGACCTCTGAGCTCGGCAGACTGAAGCACGTCCCGGTGACGGAGAAGACGACCACCGTGTAGGAGCTTCCACACAACAAGCCTCCTGTGGTGCACCGTGCCTCTGTGGAGTTGCAGTGCAGAGGCTGACCCATCCCTCTGGAGATGGTGGTGGTGTAGTTCTGTGCAGGAACCGAGATGTTCCAGCTGACCGTCAGCTCACCGGTGGCACACGACCATGCTGGCCGTCACATCTTCAGGACCGCATGGCACTAAAAGAGGAGGCATCATAAGTCATTTTGTAATATTTAGTATTTTTCCAGAAAGAAACCGTTCACCATTTTTCTTTCACTACCTGAGTCCATGCTGGTAGGGGCGGAGGTGGACGCACAGTTTCCATCGTTGTAGCTGACAGTGACGTTGTATCTCCTCCCACAGGGCAGAGAGGTGATTTTACAGTTATTTAAGGTGTTGCTGGTGCAGGTGAGCTGAGCCCCGTTCTGATCCTTGATGGTCGCTGTGTAGAGGCCTGTGGGCTGATGGTTTGCCAGACTATCAGAGCGTGGTTGGCGTCACAGTCTCTGTAGGCCTCAATGTTGTTGGAGGACAAGGAGCTGATGGAGATGGATGGCAGAGGATTCAGTTGATTAGATGTGCAGAGACTGTGGCACACAGATATTTTAAAGGAGGTACAGTACATGTTTGTAAAAGCTAGAAGGAGATCAATAGTCAGAATTTACAGTTAGTACAAATCAGATTTTTTCCCGCCAGTACCAATAACCATTTCTCATGGCTGCAACTGATAAGATAACTGTTATGTCATGTTTTTGTATTTAAAAAAAGAAGTTCATATACCCTGCAGTTTATGGACACCTGAGGGTAAGAAAGGTTAAGATATAGTGAGCTCATGGGATCATGGAAGTTATCTTCACTCTCATTTTCACTTTTAAACAATAGCTGATTTAAATCTATCTGACATGATATGATGAGGTAATATTAAAGTTTTATTCATGCTACGTTTAGTCACATTTGCAGACTTCCTTCTTGACTTTTCTGAGGTATGCAGGGTATCTCGTGTTTTCCCAGAAGTTATAGCAACTAGGTAGCAATGGCAGGCAGGAAACACAATATTACCTTAAATAAATTACTTATTTCTCTGCATTTGACGATTGTTGGAAACATTTGGGATAATGTAAGTACACAACTCAACAAAATAATGAGATGTTTTTAAACATTTTAATGCGGAAATCGTACATATTATAGCTTTAATATTCCACAGTTCGTATATTTTTTCGAGTAAAGTACATCAAAAACCTTTACAAATATACTTTGGCATTTATAGAGCGTTTTGCCTAAGAATTCAAATTAAATGCTTTGACATAATCTGTCAAATCAGTTATTATTATAGCTGATATTTCTATTATTATTACATGACTGTTAAATACTCTGTTCTGATTTGGTCAATTACAGCACCCTGAAGTCTCTTATTTCTGAATATCAGACAGTTGCTATGAAGAACAAATCGTTGCTATGGACGCAGTTCTAATCATAGACTCTGAAGAAACAATAAAATCATTTTTAAATGAATATTTGAAATTCTTGATTTTCCTTTAGTTATTAATCCTATATTAAGCATGCATTACTGATATATAGAAATTTCCCATTATCTATACTCACTGTGCAGTTGCGGTGTTGTCTTCCTGATAACAATCATGTATGAATCTAATGTTAAAGGACCAGTGCGTAGGATTTAGTGGTGAGTTTGCAGTGAGTTTGCAGACTGCAACCAGCTCGCCACACCCTCGCTTTCAAAGCGTGTAGGAAAACCTACGGTGGCCGTGAAACGTGCAAAAAACATGAAGGGTTGAATCTAGAGCCAGTTTGTTTGTTTCTTTGCTACTTTAGAAACATGGCGGCGGAAGAGGCGATTCTTATCTCCAGGTGATTATACAATGATGAAAACATATTCTGCCAGTAGATCCCCCTAAATCTTTAATATAATCCAGCCCTCTGACCTACCTGTCCTAAAGGTGACCTCATGGCTGTTGCTGCTGTTGCATTTCAGATTGCTGCCAATAACGCTGGCAGTGTAATTCTGTCCACATCTCAGGCCTTCAAGCAAGCAGTTGGTGCCCATTGAATTACAGCTGTGTGTGTTTCCATTTGTGTCCTGAGCAACGGCAACGTAGAATATAGCACCGATGCTCGACGTCCAGTTTACTCTCGCAGAATCCTGGCTGCAGTCGACTGACGCTGAGACATTGGTGGGGGTACAGGGAACTGGAGAGAGGGAGGAAAGTTTGAGATTAAGACCAGTTTAATATTAAAAAGTCAGAATAACAGAGCATCAGTGGTATCATATCTTTCATCATGTGTCCTACAGAGATCCCAGTACATACCAGTCTGAGCAGCTTCTCCCAGCACCTTGTTAGTGGAGCAGTTGTCATTGGAGGCGACGATCCACACGCTGAGGTGCTCGCCGCAGGGCACCCCGGTCACCGCACAGCTGTTGGAGGAGGAGGTGCAGTTGTAGTCTCTCCAGTGTTCCCCTGTGCTTCCACAGTGTAGGAGAGAGCTCCAGCAGCAGAGTCCCAGGTGGTGATCAACATGTCAGAGTGACACTGAGCTGCTGTCTTCACATTTGTTGGTAGACAAGGAGCTGGAAGACACGAGAGAAAATAGAACTTCATCTTTCTTCTTTTGTCTTTTCCACAAGTAGATACTAGAAAGACGCCACATTAATTTCATGTAGACTTTAAAAACTAAAACTAATTTTCTTTAAAAGTTACGTCAAGTCCATAATTATACTAAAAAGGTATTATGTGATAACAAGCAAACGTCACTCAAACAGGAGGGAATTGTGCATTTGTTGGGGACTACTTTCAGCAGCAGATTAATACACACTTGGTGCTGTATTACATTTACCGTGCCCAGTGTGAGAAGTAGAGGATGTGATCAAACATTAGAAACTACGCTGCTTTACATTGTTGTAACAAGGAGCTGGAAACACAAATCAGTTAGAACATTGCTCATTATTGCTTTTCAAATAGATACTGGCGCACATTATTTCATTAGACTTAAAAACTAAATCTCATTTTGCTTTTAGGTCTTTTCCATAATTATTACAAAAAGAAAAATGTATAACAACAACTCATCAAACAGAGAACTTGTTGGACTACTTTAAGTTAATACACAAAACAAATCAAATCCTACTCACAAGTCGGACAAACTCAGACCGGCTGACTTCGCTGTTGCATCCAGAGCTGACAGCGTACACATTGTACGTGTAGTACTGCCCGCAGCCCGTGTTAGTGAAGTAACACGTGTTGTCTGGCGTCCTGCACTCAGTCTTTTTGCCGGTGTTGTCCACAGCCGTTGCCACGTAGTAGAAGGTGTTGTTGGTGGGCTCCCAGCTGAAGACGATCACGTTGCTGGAGCACTGGTGGAGGGTTTGAGGGTTAGCTGGAGCGCAGGGGACTGCGGGAATGAGGCAGAGGATTAGACAAAGGATGGCAAAGAATATGTCCCCAATCTGGCTCAGTGTGGAGAAAAGAAGACAAGACTCACGCAGGAGAGCAGCGAGAAAGAAGTTTTTAAAATGTCTTTGTGTTCAGCTCTCAGTACTTTTGTAGCTTCTAACTGAATCTCTGTGGTTTAAAGTTTAGTTTCCCCCCGTTTGATGTTCGCTTTCAGCTGGGTTTAGAGTTGAGTTACTGCTGATGAAACCCAAACATTTCCCATTTTGCTGTTTCATAACAAAAGCTTTTATATAACAAAATAAAAGGGGGACTTTTATTGTGAAGAATCCATAGGAAATAACGTTTTACAGACCATTTTACAGCTGCTAGACCAAACACGAGCACAGAGTCAAACCAAGCAAAAGAAACAGCAGCAGTTACTGACAGAGGCGATGAGCTGCCATTGCCAAAAACATCTAGTCAGTGCCGATTGGAGCTGGAGCTGATGGATACCTGTAACTACTGCAGAGTCATGTGACCTGCGAGTGAACAGCCAACTGTATACTTTCATAACAAATCTAAAGTGGGGTGTTTTCTGACGAGCATAAAGCCTCTTTTACACTGCATTTTTTTACAATAGGTGTAAAAATATTTCATTTCTTGCCATTTTGGGAGTTTATTTAGGCTCATTATTATGAGTGTTATGAGACAGGACTGGCTGTTTAGCATGCTAACTTCAGTAGATATGTCTGCAGCACAATACATAGACATCTGTGACATCATCATAACTGTTATTTGTCACATCCTGTTGATAATATTGGTTTATTTTTTCATTTTGAACTTTTTAATGCAATTGCAATTTGTTTCCCAAAACCCCAAACTCTCAGGCTAGAAATTCACCTTCTATTGTTTGAAAGTTCACAAATATCATCTAAGGAACCTGAGATTTGACTCCTTTTGTAATTTAACTCTTTGTTGCATTCACCACTTCTTTGGAGTAAACAGGTGTGTGTGCTAGACATTAGATTACTTCCTTGGGCAGGTTTGCATGTGTGTGTGTGTCTCCTTTTCTCTTTCCAGACTGATACCATAGCTGACCTTTGAGATAACTCCCTGACTTCAATGGACTGCAAAGAGCTTTAGATTGACTGGTGTTGGATGGCAGGTCTCTGTGGCTAATGAGAGGGTGTGTTGCGCCGCTCGGCATGAGAAAAGTGTATAGGACACCATGGGAGGAACCTTGACAGTGTCCCACAGGACAGACTTATTGGGACGGTTTGCGATAAAGAGCCCAGGGTACGTATAGAAGTAAAACGAGAAGGTGTGCGCACATATGTGGGAAACATGTCGAGACAGGTGATGAGGCACAGGGGAAGTTGGAGACGACACAAGAATTAAAAAAGGTGATAACAGACAAACACAAGCCACGTTTCCACTCACCTGTCTCGAACAAGGTGGAGGTGTTGGAGGTGCTCTCACAGTCGTCAGAGATGGCTGTGACGTGGACCAGGTACTTCTCACCACATTTGAGCATGGTGATCTGGCAGCTGGTGGAGGCTGATGTGCAGTTACGGGACTCGCCGGTGCCGTCGACTGCCGTGGCCCTGTACATGTTGGCCCCGAAAACCAGATCCCAGGTTACTGTGACCATGCTGCTGGAGCAGCTGTAGTCCACAGAGATGGTCGTCACAGGGTTTATGGCTGAAGGAAAAGGGTTAGAAAAAAATAAAACAGATGATGCAGATGTTCAGAATATTTCTTCATCTTAATCCTAATGTTCTGTTTGGCTCTGGAGACCCTGGGCGCTCTAATCATAGAGAAATCCCAGGCGGGACATGACCCCCCCATCTTTGGAAAAATATGATTTGTTTCCACCCAATATATCACGGGAAACAAAACTATGGAATTTCAATAATATTGCTAATAAGCGGTGAAAGCACTTGCACTGGTTATTGAAAGTTAATTGCACATTTTCAGATGCGAAATATGTAAATTCTGGTCCTCGGGGTCACTTGAGTTCACTCTACAAAAGACAGTTTGATGAAGTGGCGCGGGATCGTGAAAGTTGTTGTCTTCACTTTTAAACCACCATACTGTAGCTGATAAAAATATATCTGGCATGACGCAGGCAGAAATCGTCTTCATGGACAAGGCTTAGTCACGTGTGCTGACTTCCCTCCTCACAAGTTATTGCAACTAATGGCTAGCTAGCAACGGCTAGCAAAAAAATCTAACATTACCTTGAATAAATTACTGATTTCTCCACGTTTGAACATTGTTGGAAACATTCAGAATAATGTAAGTAGACAACTCAACAAGTAGACATTTTAACGCTGAAATGTTACATATTATTTTTTGTATTTTTTGTATCTATTTGTTTATTTGAATTGGACAGTGCACATTAATGAACATACTATAATATAAAACACTTAAAATATTTTGTGTAATAACAGTGCACTATGGTTTCATATTTTGTCACTTTCATAAAGCGCAGATTGTGACAAAGAACTACCAGAACAAACAGAAAGGCAATACAGGCACTCCAAAAAATAAGTGGTAACAAGAAGGAGGGAAAAATTTCCAAAGGTCTGCCGAAGAATTTAAAGTGATTTAGCAACTATAATGAAGGTATTTTAATTTTAATACCTTGCTGTTACCACTTAGTGCCTGGATTTTCTTCCTGTTTATCCTGCTGGTTTCCCAGTTTTTCACAAGCAACTGCCACTCTGTCTACAGAGCAATCGGTCATCTCTCTTTTTCAAGAACAATTACCAACTTTAACACCTTTCTACATATTCGTTACTTTAGTATTCATGATTATTACTTTCATACACACAGCAATTTGAGTCTGTGTGACACCAAACAACGAGAAAGTAAAGCCAATATCAACAAAACTCAAACGGCCACGATAATGATAGACATAAGATGTAGTCTGATGACGTCTGAAGTTGCATGGCATCATGGGAGTTGTGTTCTTCATTGTTAAACAACCACGACTGCAGATTAAATCTGTCGTGACTCAATCAGGACAAAGTAATGGATGAGGTAACGTATTAAGTTTTATTCACGTTATGTTTAGTCACGTTTGCTGACTACCTTCCTCGCTCTCTGACATATGTTTTAATGGAAGTTATAGCAACTAGCAGCTAGCAAGGAAACGCACCGTTACCTGGAATAAATGAGACCTTCCTCGAGGTTTGACCGTTGCTGCAAACATTTGTGATAATGAAAGTACACAACTCAACATATTATCTAACATATAAATGAATTATTTTGCTGAAATACTCACTAGATGTGGTGTGTGAGACATTAGAGGCCTCCCCAGGAACTAAGAAGACGTTGACCGATGATACTCCGACTATGTAGGTGGAGCAGGGCTCCAGATTACTGATATCCATGGATGTGGATGAAGTGTTTTTGATGACCGGAGGATTGCTGGTGTCGTTGTCCCACACAGCCACTTGATAAAGCAGGACTTTATTCACAGAGTTCCAGCCACTCGGGCTGTGCTCTTCCCCGTCTTCACGAGCGTCACGCCGGTTGGTGGCTGCACCACTTCCAAGAGAAAATACTGTGGTTAATCTAAGCATTCATTTCATGCATCCTGCCTTACAGAAATGAGTCCTTCTAAATAAATCAGCATGTTATGTGCACTTACATGTCATGATTGTCTTTGTACTACTTTTGGTGCCTGTTCCTGCACTGTTGGAGGAGTAAACGAAGCAGTTGTAGGTTGTGGCGGGAGTCAGGCCGTCCACTTGCCCACTCAGGGTCGTGAAGGTCTGGTTGTATCTTTCGGCGGGGGAACCGAACAGCTTTTCCACAAACAAGATGTAGCTGTCCGCCCCTATCACGCTGGACCACTCAAAACTTATTGATGAACTCGATATAGCCTTTGAAAAGGTGATCTGAGATGTTGCGGGCACTGTGGGGATGTGAGATAAAGCATTCAGCATAATTTAACAAAGAGATTCTTCTGTTTTATTTACCTTTTTAATAGTCTTTACCTGTCATCGCTATTTTAACGTCTGTGCACAAGACGTTGAAAAAGTGGAAGACTTTCAGAGTGACTTGATAGACGTGTCCAGGTCTTAAGCCCTGAATCAGCCTCTGTGTGCTGGGTGCCGACTGCATCACCACCACTGGGGCGATACTGGTCGAGTTCACGACTCTCAAGTCCAGTAAATAAGCTGAAGCTCCACTGTGGCTGCTCCAGACCACTTTCAGTGTTCGACGCTGTGGGAGACGTCACTGACACAATATTACACCCTGCAAAGAGATAAAATGAGGTATTTGGTATGTTTATACACACTGAAGACAAGAGAAACAGGTATTTACAACAGAGCTTGGTGTTTCTGTGTGGAATATTAAAAATAATACAAGTTTTAAAGCACAAGAACTGTTTAAAACCTCTCAGATCATGAAAGTAATACCAAGAAGATTGAAAATAATGCAGAAGTGCCAGGCAGCATCATAACTTCATGTAAACTTAAAATTTAATGCAACGGAAAAGCAAGAAGATCCATTCAGGAACATGATTTTCATACATTTTGAGCTTTAAAAGGTTACATAAGGTTAAAAGATCCTGAAATCAGATGAAACAAGCTTATGTTTACATTTTCAGGTTACAGTGTGTAGCATGTTAGCTCGTTAACATCACAGGTTTTGGTTATTACGGTAGAAATGCCACTGCTTTTGTCCACACAGGCCTCCAAAATCAAAATATTAAAGTTCATTAATGTAGCTTTAATACTGAGGACTTTATTTCAGACAAGATTTAGCCTTTGCTATTATGGATGTAACAATATATTGAGTATTGCAATATCACAATAAAAAAATATCTCAATACCATAACAGACTGTGACATTTTCTACCGTGATATTACACAGTCGATTATTTTATTTTATCATTTTCGTTTTATTTTATAAAAGAACAGCTACTGACTTTTTGTTTTGCAATTGTATGAACATAATTCAAACATTCATTGCCAAAAAGAAGTCATGCAATTTTTTGTACCGCTTAGGTCGTGGCTGGCTACTATTATTTTATCTTGTTAAAGAAGAAAAGCAGAAGCAAAACAAATTTTAATGTCAACAAAAAATGCCAATATATTATTATATATTATTAAATAATGTTTCATTAATTAAACATGATTATATTGGAACGTTTTGTTCTTGTTTTGTTTTGTTGGCTCAAATTGAATTATGTCTGATTGTGCATAAATATAATTTACGCGCTGGAAAAGATCTTTTTCTGCACTCAAAATGACCCATTGCACACAAATATAACTCCAAAGACTAACTTCAGTATCATCAAGAAAGAAAGAAAGAAAGAAAGAAAGTGCATTAAACTGATGAAAGGATGTCTTTTACTTGTGAGGCGGTGGCCCTCTGGTGGTGGAGACCTGCTCAGCAGCTATTATCATTTTCAATTAATCTAATCAGTCGATCAATAATCCACAACATCAGGCCTTTCAGTCACCAGCAGTGAGTCTTTATGTTGGAGGTGAATCACTCAAGACCAACTTGGACTAACTTCCATCACCTGCAGAGCTTCTTTAAAGGTGGGATGAGTGGTTTTGGAGACAGATAGTTGATTGCTGAGGATCATAGTCAGATCATCAAATACAGACACTTTGGGGTAAGTAGCTCAGACCAAACCGCTCAACAAAACAGTGAGACTCAGCAATCAGCTATCTTATCCAGAATCACTTATCTCACTTTTAACTGGCAGTCCTAAATTACCAGAATAATTAACTACAAGCAGCTGCTTTTGCTTGTCTTTATTTGCTTATTTATTTTCTTTAACTTGTCAATTTGGTTTGTATCTGTAGTTTTTTACTCCACAGTTAAGACAATAAGTGCTAGTATTTGGATGAAAAACATTACAGTATCACTGTCTTATATATCTTACCACATCTGTGATGGACAAAAAAAGAAAAAAAGTCAAATTTAAGCATCTAGAAGTCCTTCACATGAACAATATCAGAGCACTCACCTGTCGCCAAAACATGTTGTATCTAAAAAAAAAAAAGGACAAAATAAGTTAATTAATCATAAACTGTTAGAACATAATTACATTATAAAAGAAAAGAAAAAAAGAAACTAAATTTAAAAAAGTATAATTACCTGTATGACAGACAATAGTATGACTGATAAATAAAGAGTCCTCGTCTGATCCATGGTTAAGAGTTTCAGTGAGTTACATCCATACGAGGGTCTGAACTCAGCAGCTCGTCTGAAATCTTTACGGGCTGAGCGCCGTAGATCAACTCTGTGGGAACCAATCAGGACGTCTTATTAAATGAGGACAGGTGGATGCCTGTGGGCTCCCTGTCATCATGAGAAGGAAGTATGTGCCTTGTTAGGTGGAGGTTGGGGGTGGGGGGTGTGTGTGTTCAATCCCCCCACACTCCACCCTGCTACGGTCAAACTGCACTTCCTCCATGTTCCCAGAACATTTCTGTCCTCTGGAGAGTCTGGAGAACCTGGAGAACCTTGTATTATACTGGACTAACTTTGAGCTTTGATTGTCAAACACTGATTTTTCTCTAAATGTCAATAATCTCCTTGATAATGTCGACCTCCTTGTAAAGAAACAGGATTGTCCCGCTGCACGGTAACATGATCTCCTTTGTATGACACACTGAGCGCTGAGAAAAGTGACGTCCCCTCATCCTCAGCCTCATCCTTCCTGGATTGATGTAATTTTCTGGTAAATCCTCTGTCATTATGTATTATTGTATCATGATTGTGCTTATAAATATTTCCTGTAGTCATGTTTTTGGATCAATTTACACATCTTTCTTTACATTAAATTAATAATAACCAAGCATGTAAACGTCTTAGGCACAGTTACAAACTAATTTATAGGAGGAAGAAAAGGGAATGACAGAAATAAACTAGACAGAGAGTCAGAAAATATTTCCTCTGAATTGGGGACAGATTTTCACACTTTTGTGATGAGGTTTGTGTATCCACCTAAATAAGGTGTCAGAAAACCAAAAATGACTTCAAAATAAGAGCATGTCAGGCTGAAGAAGATGATACACCAACACAGTCTCACAGCAGTTTGTTAAATTATCACAAACATGCACGTGAACATGATTTTTCCATTATTTTCATGACAGTCAGCATGACTTTCAGCGTCACTACTTCCTTAAAGGATAATCAGCAACATTTTCCTCAAAAATCAATGTTTAGACTTTAATTATCATTCATGACCCGCTAAAAGTGTGATGTGGCCGTGGCTGCACCTGCACGTTTTTTATTTTCTGATTATTTTGCTGTGCTTGGAACGCCTCACCAATCCAAAACATCTGTATTTGACATCCTGGAAATGAGACTCAACAATCAACTATCCTTCTGGTGCATTTATGAACAGCTTGGACAAACCTATTGATTGATTGATTGATTTGTCTCACACAGGAAACAAACCACAGTCTTCTCTGTTGAAGTCCTGTATTTGAACCACCCATGTTCATCCTCATTATTTTAAAGTAATTTCAAAAACACCAAAAAAAAGACAATTTCACATTTATGTGCACAAATCTATTTATGACATTTTGTGACTCTTTTATGAACTGCTGTGAGACAGGGCTGGATACAATTATTCAACTATTTCATCTCAATTTCAGCTATTTCAGATCAACTTTGCTGTGAAAAGTAAACTAACAGATAAATAAATAAGAGTATCATCAGCATAAAATGTTTTAACTCTTGATACAGACTATTAAAAGCCCTTTGATCGATCCGTTGGGAACACCACATGCTGTGATTAAGGTGGAAGTGATATCATCGTGCCGTTCTTGATAGTCTTCAAAGACGTCTCATATCATGTCGACAGCTTTCGGTAGGTCAACAAAAGAAGCTACAGTTTCACCCATTATCTGTGGAAATTCCTGTGGCAGCCTCACTTCTCTTCCTCAGCTTCACTTCCTTCGATTACAAAACTTTAAAACTATTATGAAGAAGAGGACATTGACAATTATATAGTTCATTATCCGTGTCAAACATGGTTTATGCACATTATTGGCCAATAAAGCTGAATCTGATTTGGATCTGGTATCCAGAGTGCACAGCCAGTGTTAAATGACAGTAAGGAAGCATATTTAGTGTCTGATACTTTTTCTTTTACCAGCTATTCTATTATTATATAATAGGATTAAGGACACACTGTCCTCAATGCTGCGGAGCTTCAAGTGTTCACACTCTTATAATAAACTCAGATAAAAGAGTTCTGGGAAGCAGTGAGAAGAGCATACAGGAAATATTTTTCATACAATAAAAAAATCCTCTAGACCCAAAGCTGTTCATATTAGGTTTATATCCACCTCATCACAATATTAGAAGGAAAAAAACATTTTAAATAAACTTGTTATTGGCCAAAAGAGTTATTGCCCTTTCACTGAAAAAATGTGAGGCGGCCGAGAATGAGTGAATAGATTTCCAAATTGTCTACAACAAAATTACACTATCAGAGGTAATAAATCACTCTTTGACAACATCTGATGTCCCCTCATATCTAGACAGGAAAGATTTAGTACATATGATGGAAAGACCTGAGGATACATAAGTAGAAGTAACATACTCCTCAGCCAATTATTTTATTTTCTTTTAAATTTGATCTATTAATTCATGTTTTTTTTTGTTGTTTTGTTTTTGTTTTTCATTAACCTTTGGTGTCCTGGAGATTTTGTTCAGGCGTCTGATATTTTAATTCTTTAATGTATAGAATTAGTATTGATATACACAGTGGTGGAAAGAGTACTGAAAATCTGTACTCGAGTACAAGTACTGTTACTACTGCTAAAAAATTAGCCTACTTTAAAAATACTGGTGTTAGAAATGTACTTATGTAAAAATACAGCAAAAGTAAAAGTACAAAGTATTTGTCACAATAACTACTTTGAGCATTAGTTACTTTAAACCGTAATGTCACAGTCATAATAAATACAGAACATATTTTTTTTCTGCTTTCCTTTTCTTTTTTAAGTTTCTTTTTCTTTTTTTTTTAGAGTTTCCTTATTCAACAAATGGCTCCGTCAGACAAAAGAATGTCAAATGAGGAGCAAATTACTGCCAAGACAATTGATTAAATATCTGCGAATACATTTCTAATTGGTTAAATGCATAGTTCGAATTACGGGGGAGCTAGGGGGAGCTGGGCTCACCTGAAAAGGACATGAGCTCCCCCAAAAGCCTCATTTGGGACATTTGGGGGGAGCTCTAATATATGATGGTCCTGAAATAAATAATAACAGTGAAAATATGGCAAAGTTTTGTGTTTATTCACACATTTTATGTATTGTCACTAATTAACACGATACTGTGTGCGCTGTTGTGTGTGCCACCATGACTGCTGCGCTGTCCGTGGTTCTGACACGGAGCAGAGGTGACTGATAGACTTAACATGTTACTTCAGTTCCTGTTTGCTTTTCGTTGTTGCAAATTGAACTTTTGGTCTGTATTCCACTTTCTCCCGATTCTAACAATCCACAGACAGAAGAGAAACGACAGTGAGCCGAAAGGACAGTCAGTAAGGAGAGAGTGTGTGAGAGAGAGAGAAGCACGCAGCAGAACAGCTGTTTCTCTGTGTCTATGACATTTCATAAAGTTGTCCCATGTAAAAACAAATGTGAGTTAATTTTGATTTAAGATCTCTCCACATTAGTTTACATCACAAAGATCAGATTATGACGTTAATATTGAGGCCAAAAGGCACTGATGGCATCTGACTCGGCAGAACGCGCACTGAGAGCATCTTGATGCGCGTCAATTTGCCTTAACGCCTCCATTCCGAACTTGTTTACATTTTGGAGAGTGAAATCAGGACCAGAGGATTTTTTTCTGCACCCGCTTTACGTGTTTGAGGAGAGTTAAATGGAATAAAAAAAGGGTCATGGACGTGAGGATACTGATGGAGCTGTAGCTACACCTGAAACAAGGTAAAAAAAACAAAAAAAAACACCCGCATGGAGTGGGGGGGGGGGGGGGGGGGGGGGGGGGCAATAGGGCTCCCCCGAAAGCCATTGTGTAATTCGAACCCTGGTTAAATGAATTGATTTGATTTGATCAATCATTAGCATCCTTACTTACAAATGTGTGTTGCAGTTTTGTTTTTTTGTTCGTATGTCTGTTTTCCCTGTTTTCCTTGGCCCGTTTGTGATCAGATCACCTGATTGGCTCCTAAAATGCAGATGAAAGGTTATTTCAGTGCTAAACTATGATTTTAAAAGTAACTAAGTAGATTACATGGTGTGATGACTACTTAAGTACAAGTACAGACAGAAAATCTGCTCATAAAAGTGCAAGTACCCCAAAAAAACTACTTAATTACAATAATTTGAGTATTTGTAATTGGTGACTACTGTGAATATTAATGCATGTGTTACGTTAAAATACACTGAAATACAAACCAGAGACAAAAATGTTCACTGTTCAGCTTTATTTTGTCTTTAATTTCCTGTTTCCATCCAAATCTCTCTTAAAGATGTATCCTGCTGACTCTCTCATGAATATACATATATAGATGTATGCGCTATATACACTATAAAAGCTGGTGATAAAGTGTATTTTATTATATAATAAATGGAGTTTGATTGCGTTATATGAGGAATATGTCAAAGATACTTTACAAAGATCATTTTTGTCACCCAGGATATTGAAACTACAAATCATAAAGGACTTTTATTAAAAGCACAACTGTATGGCTACAGGGAATTCCTGCTCATAATACGTATGTACAGTATCCTGATTCTCAGCTTGGTGTATTCTGCTGAGGGTGTTACGTAAATGAATATGATAGCTCGTTGCGTGTTGCAGGGTGTGTGACAAAGGACGCCGTCGACAAAAGGTCCACACCTGTATCTTGTCTCCGTCCTCTTCCCGGCTGCTCGTGTTTGTCTTCAGCGCTGTGCATCCCATTGTGAGCGTGCAGATCGTCACCATGAAATGTGTCGGCCCGAGTGTCGAGTAGCTTGTGTCTGCAGCATGTGTGAACTGAATGTTCTTGAATGCACGCACGTTCTCTGAATTCAGCCCAGTGATTGTTTCTGAAAGTCACACCTCTGAGAGTTTGGGTGACCATGTTTGTTTGTGTGAGAAATACACTCTAAATTTTGTTGGACTGCTTTTAGCTTTGATTACAACATGCATTAATCATGGCATTGTTTCAGTAAGCTTATGCAATGTTACAACATTTATTTCTGTCCAGAGTTGCATAAATTTTTCACCAAGATCTTGTATCGATGATGGGAGAGTGGACCGCTGTGTAAAGTCTTCTCCAGCACATCCCAAAGATTCTCAATGGGGTTAAAGTCTGGACTCTGTGGTGGACGATCCATGTGTGAAAATGATGTCTCATGCGCCCTGAACCACTCTTTCACTATTTGAGCCAATGAAATCCTGGCATTGAACTGAACCTCGACCTGAGCAACTGAAGCAACCCCAGATCATAACACTGCTCCCAAAGACTTGTACATTAGGCACTAGACATAATGGGAGCATCACCTCATCCACCTCTCTTTTTACCCTGATGTCCCCATCACTCTGCAACAGGGTAAATCTGGACTCATCAGACCACATGACCTTTTTCCATTGAGTCCAATCTTTATGGTCTCTAGCAAATTTAAGCCTTTTTTTCTGATTATCCTCACTGATAAGTGGTTTTCTTAAGGCTACACAGCTGTTTAGTCTCAATCCCTTGAGTTCTCTTCACATTGTGCGTGTGGAAATGTTCTATTTGATTTCACCAAAGTTTTAAGTGATCAATGATGGTTCACCACTATCCTTCCAGGTTTTAATAATGTGTTGAACAGTTCTTAACCAAATTTTAGTAGTTTCATCTCCTCAGATGTTTTCTTTGCTTGATGCAAACCAATAATTTGACCCTTCTGAAACAGAGTAACATCAGGATCTGTCTTCTGACATGGTTGTTTAAGAAATGAGAAGCTGCTCACTGCATCAGTTAGAGTTAAATAACTTGTTGCCAGCTGAAACATATTAATCACTGCAGTAATTATCCAATGGAGGCTCTTACCTATTTGCTCATATGTTCTATATCTTTTTTATGTGAAGCACTTGGTGCATAATTTCTTTGTTGTAAAGCACTTTTGGCTGCATCTCTTGAAAAGTGCTATACTAATAAAGTTTCTTCTTCTTCTTCTTCTTCTTCTACCTCTCATTATTATTATTAATATTATTACTTAAGTTTATACCATTTTCCATATAGTCATATCATGCTATGTCAGTATTGTATCTGAATATGATCATGCTCATGACCCTAATTTGTTGGGAGCAACAGTCAGTTCTTGTAGCCAACATTATGCTTTTAAACCAACTGTTGCAGAGTAGTGCAGTATAAGGCTACTTGTGCAAATTGCATCATTAGTTTGAAATTAATTCTGGAAATATTTCTGCACATAACTCATCATGAGAATGTTGTCATTCAGTCTTTAATCTTAGTATGTTCTTATCATGATGGCAGCCTAAAAAATATAGAACCTGTCCATAACACTAATCCAATGTGTGAAAAATTGTGGAATTTTATTTTATTATTATTTTTCTTTATGTAATGGAGCTAACTTTTCTGACTGTCTGGTTCGGCTCTAGTGGCCTGAACCCCAGACCGACTCTGAGAGCTGAACACTGCCAGTAGAGGAGCACAGGGCTGACACACACACACACACACACACAAAAACCCTGCAATTAAGCGTAGATATGCTGCTACAGGTGCCTTTTGTGTGACGAAAACAAAATTTGTATTAGACCTTTTGTTTGTATGAGAACAAAATGATTTACTCCATTTATCTTTATCATTTATCCTGGCCTGTCAGGAAGTCTCAGACTGTGTCTTATATGTTCAGATTCATCCTCTGTGCTATATTTTGTAGGCTATAAGCTACGTGTACAGTGTTGTCTGGATTCTTTAATAGATTGGCAGATGATCTTTAGCAGGCATAGTTTCCTTTGTTGTAGTATAGAATGAGGTAAAATGATTATGGCAACACTTGTTATGTTAAAACATCATTTATGAGCCTTTATAAGTGATCAATCGATGCGTGAACCTTAGCAGCTCTTCCTTAAGGGCACCTGCTGAGGGATAATCTGGTAAACACTTGCAGGAAAAGAAGTTCCTTTGATAAAGTATACCGTAAAACTTTCGTAGAACACTAAGCTTCATCGAAACTGTGAAACGCGGCCCTGATCGGCCACCTCTGAAAAGTGTAATTCAGTGTAAAAAGCTCCAGCAGTTATATAACTCTTAAGGTCAGTGAAAGTCAGCCCATCAGATATTTGATAACAGACCTACATTAGGAGTTTCTCTGGATGGATTTGTTTCTAGATTTTTGGAGAACTGAATATCTCATGTATCCAACACCTCACACCTGAACAAAACGTCTCAACCACTCATAAAGGAAACCCACGCAGGATGATTGACAAGCACACAGTATCGTAATGCGTAAACGATGTGCTTTATTGTTGTCGTCTGTCAGCAGGGAGAAAACAAAATCCAATGACGGCAGAGGTAACATTGAATCTATTTCCAGCAATCTGATCAGACGTATCATCCACAGGACTCGCCACGCATGACCCCAGGCTAACGAGATGGATACCTGCTGCCCCACTTTTCACTGTAACCCTTTTTCTGGGTCACCAGCAACCGGCTTAACAACCCAGAGACATGTCGTACAGCCGCCGTATGGAGGTCGTATACTTGGGGAGGTCCTAAGAACATGTTTTAGATTTATTTTGTCACCATTATACATTTGTGTGGGAGCTTCACTGTAACATTTCTGCTTCTTTTTCATCTTTACTAGATGTAATTACATGCTGAGGTTACATCAAATCTCATTATGAAATAGCAGCTGTATATGGCAAGAACTTTTAACATTTAACCTGCAGCAGTAAGAACATTTGCAGATGTCAACAACTGCTTTTTAAATTCCAAGCCAACATTTCTGTAATGCATTTTGACTTGAAGCAGTTCTAATTTAACTTTTCTACAATTAATGTGTCACTAATCAAAATTTTAATTATTGATATAAACAATTTTATTAGTGGAAATGTCTATTCTTGATACCAACAATGCAATTAGAGTCAATGTTCATTGTAGTTGTTTTTACATTATAGATATAATAAATGGAATTCTAGGTATCTAAAATTCAGTTTGGACTCATTAGAATTTAAGTATTGATATGTCGGCTTGGATATGTAACTAGTAAGCATGTAATAGAACATCTGAAGTGCAATTGTAATTAGTGAAGGTTATATTTGTACTATAACAATTTTATTTATATTATATATTATATATCTACCCTTATAGTTACTTTGTTAATAGAATGTAGTAGTGGAATTTTATATACTAAAAAATTAATTTCCACTCGACAAAACGTCATTGAAGATGTCCGAAATGACCCTTCCTAAGCCCCGCCCCCTTTTATTGCGTGCTCCAATGATGGATGAGCAATCTTGGCACCTTGGTCAAGTTAGCTAATGTTAGCAAAACACTAGCTAACTAGCTTGCTAATGATTGATGTAGATTAGTTAGCTAGTTAGCTAGTTAGCTAGTGCTTTGCTAACATCAACTAATTAAAGATGAGAATATATGGCTTTAACAAGTCTCTCAACATCCTCTAACCATCGTAAAATTAGTCTCTTTTCAACGTAGACAAGCTTAGCACATTAGCTTTATCTATGTACAAAAAACAGAAAAGGAGAAAGCTGACCGAGGTTGGCCTACCAAGCTTGTTCAAAAGTCATTAGAGCACAGAGCATTTCCAAAATGTTTCACTGATATGTCAGACAGACCTGTATGTAACCTGTATTGATTAAACTTGAGAAAGTGCAGAGCAGAAAGTAAAATAACATGCAGTCTACTATAAAAAGTAATATTTTATAGAGAATACAAGAATATTTTCCAAAGCCATTTGATAAATATCCACAATTATTAAAAATGCAAAGAATGGAGAATTTACTTTTGGTCTTCAGGAGACTGAAATGGTGCTGCTTCTTGCGATTGTGAGAATTTCCCAAATATTTAATGGGAGAATGTGTCAGGTTAACAGGACTGAGTGAAAACCTGGGGAAACAACTAACATATTACGAATTTCTGGTGATAAAATGTATTCAGTGTCTAAATTGGAAATAGAGTCACACAACGATAAAAAAAAAAAAGACTTCTGAAGGATTCCAGTTATTCTATTTCATGGTAAAGTGTAGTGTTAAAGAGTGGGGATGGGCTAAAATCCAGTTTTTCAGTGTTCTAGGTAGGTTTTATTAATGTTTTAATATTGTATCTTCATATTGCACTTAGGACAAAGTGCAGGACACTTTGCTTTAAGTATTATATCAATAATTTTCATGCATATTTGTGCATGAAGTGTCCTGGGGACGGAAGTGGGCACAGATTCGGTGGAGACAGTTTGTCATCATTTCTTGCAACTAACAACAAAACAGCGATATTCCTAAACAAGAGTGATATTTCATCTGGGTATATTGGATCTTCACAGTTGCTGTTGGTGTAAACACAGTCTTCTGTCCATGTTGGGCGTTTGGGGAGTGATGGGGGCAGTTTTCTGTAGGGCAAGAAACACGAGAAAGAGAGAAAATCATTAACCTGGACGTGGTGGAAAAACTGGTTACATCTCATCGCAGCTTCAGCACTGATTCATCAAACTCAATAAGTGGTCGTTTAGTGCAAAAAAACCCTCATTCTTTGTGAAACTTTATATGCAAAAAGCAAAATACAGCTTTGTCATACTGAGTCAGAGGCTATTAAATATCTATCGTCTCACAGACACGCTAACAGGTCCGTGTCACGTTTCTGCAGCAGCTCCAGCTTCATTTACCTGAGTCACGTTCCCCTCATTCCTCTGTTCATGTTTTATAGACACACATGAGGAGTCCCAGAGGTAAAGACAGATAGAGATCTATATGCTCCCTCTCATTCTGCTCAGATATACTCGCCTATTGTTGCCTACAGCCAGAGACAATTTATGCATGCTGTGATGCTGTCACAAGATACCCTTCAAGCTGTGAGGAGGCACAAGGGCGAGAAAGCAGTTTTATCACTTCACAATCACAAAACACTGTTCAGTGAAGGAGAGCGCGTTGTTTTGTCTCAGCTTGTTACATAACTCAGTTTCTATGTGTCTGAAGACGGCGTGATCTTATGGAGGAGGGAGATGAATAACAATAAACTTACACAGCTAACGCACGCTTCGCCTTCCACGAGAGATCACTGAGAGAAGGAGATAGACGAGATTTCAGTTTGCAGTTTTCAAACAGCTTAACAGCTTAATTAGATTTTAAAGGAGTTGTTTGACATTGGGTTGTTCTGGTATCAATAACAGCATCAGAAAAATGCCTCAGATACTGCCTAAAATGCTAGATTGGGCAGGATTGGATTAGCATAAGTGTATTAAAAGTTACAGTTTAGAGGACACTTACCCATACCACCATGACTTCCTGGGCAGAGAACTGAGAATATGACAAAAATTAACACATTAATACAACTTTTACCATAAATCAGACAAAAATGATGAGAACAACTTAAAACTTTATGACTCACCTGAGTACGTCCTGGCCTGACAGAAGCTGACTTTGATCCCATTCTGTCCCACTGGCGCCGCCACTACTTTGTAGACGTCCCCGCACGTCTCCTCCTGGATATCACAGTAGTTGTTGCCAGCGGCCGCAGTACAGGTGTTAGTTGGCTCCTGTCCCGTACAGCTCTACTATGTGGGTGTGGATCTGAGGGCCCATAGAGCGCCAGTGCACCCTGAGGGAGTTGTTGGCCCTGCGGTAGAGCTTCAGGCTTGTTGGACAACAGGCACCTGCAAGAAAGAGTTTTTAGGTGGTGGTGATGTTCATGTCAAAGTCCATTCTGGTGGTTTTAGATGTTTGAGCCCTTTATCTACCAGCTATAAAATGACTGACCCTTTCTAAAATGTCTACTCTAATCTACTATTTTGTTTTTTGAACTAATACATTATTACCATCGCCAAGGCAATTTGGTTTGTTTGTTTATTTGTCCACAGGATTATGGAAAAACCACTGGCTTCATTTTCAAGGTGTAGCATGGGCCATTGAGCAGGTCAGAACAAATACATGAATTATTTTTTCACTTTTGTTAACATTGCGAGATAGGCCAGTAGTAACTCTGTTGTAAAGTGGATCATCTATCACTTGCGGCGTTCCCAAGGGTCTGTTCTTGGCCCTTCTCTGTTCTGCGTCTGCATGGTATGTAAATTTTTATGCTGATGATACGCAAATCTATTTGTCCATTAATCCGTCATACCTTGGCCTTGCCCTCTCTTACTTAACTGAGCTTCTCCTCCTTACAACCCTACTCACACTAAATCTGCTAACCAGCTTTTGTTCTTGTTCCCCAGGACAAGACTTGACACAGAGGGTAGCAGGACTTTTGCTGTAAGGGTCCAGAACTCTAGAATAACCTTCCTTTGACAATAAGACAAGATAACTCAGTGTCCTCTTTCAAAACTCTTAAAAACTCATTTTTATAAAATGGGTTTCATCAGACTTTTGTTTGTTTTGTCTCTTATTCATTTATCTGTTTCTTAAAATTATACTTATTGCCCTTTGCTTTGAATTTATTTAAATTTGTAATTACACTATAGGTATTTTCTGTGCTCATGTCCGTGAAGCACTTTGTAAACCTTGTAGTGGTAGTATATTATTATTAGTAATAGTATTATAACCACCACAGTGCATATTCTAAAGACTGGTGTAAATGCACCAGCAATAATATACAATTAAAACTTTAAAAAGCTATTGAAATTGTTTATAAGCATGCAGAGCAACAATAAAAAATATGTTAATGGAAATAAGTAGAAAATAAGCCAACACAATCATTTTAATAATGATAATCATCAGTAATTGTTTAGTGAGTAAAATGTCAGGAAATTGTGATAAATACCAAGTTCCTTTGTCTGACCAACAGTCCGAAACCAAAAGATATTTAATTTACTTTAATTGTTTTAAATTTTTACTTCATAAATGACTGAAGAAATATGATGATTGTTAAATTTTGCACATGCTTTTTCTGTCAGTTAACGATGATTAACTGACTAATTGTTTTGCATGTATACCAGTAAAGTATATGTAATTTGGAGTGACAGGCTCAAATATTCAAAACCACCGGTATGAGACATTAAAGGTTACAGAAATGTTTTTTCTCTTCAGTTGTCCAGCCTCATTTTTCATGCCTCTGTGAATATATTTGTGTGTGTGCGTGTGTGTCCTCACTGGATGAGAATCCACGATATTTGCACTCTGACTTGTGTCCCGTGCTGCTGATGGCCTCCAGGGTGACGCTGTAGTTGGTGCCACAGGTGATGCATCCCATCAGGCAGTGGGTGTCCAGAGTGTGGCACTTCGCATGTCCGCGCGGGGACGTCAGGGTGGTGATGTAGGAGCGAGCGCTGCTGCCGGGTGTCCAGGTCACGTTGGTCATAGCCTGGGTGACCTGCGCCACGTTCACAGACGTGGGGCAGCACGGACCTCGAGGAGTGAAATACAGAGCAAAGATCAGCAATGGAGTGTATTTATGTTCGTATAATGAGAATATTTTGATTTACACTGCTTTCTCATCCATTCATTTAACATATTGAAGCTCATATTCTGGTTACAAGAAGCCCTTACTTTTATATTGACATTGTTATGACATGAAAAAAGGGAAAAGCAATAAGACATTATTATAAACAGCTGTCAAAAACAGTTACATGTTTTCATACTTTTTGCAAGTGGAGCATTTTATTTGTAGGATGACTAAAATGAACAGAAAATGTGTTAAATGGTTGATTCATGACAGCTGGGTTGGAAAAAAAAGATAAAAACACATTCAAATACCAAGTTGTGACTTTAGCCCAGACTCATCTTTGGTTTTGGGATATGAATAAAATTAATTTGACTTGTCGTTCTGTCCAATCAGACCTGTTTCCAAAGTTTGGCTGAATCCAGGTAAACTTCTTCCCACGGTCGTGGTGGCCACTGCTGTGACCTCGTACGTCGAGCCGCAGGGCAGCTGTGTGAGCTCACACGAGGAGTAATTTCTTGCGTGGCAGGTGTGCGTGTTATAGCGCCCGATGGCAGTGATGGTGTAATTTGTGTTGGGTCTGTTGGGGGTGGTGAAGCGGACTCTGTACGTGGAGTTGTTGATCTGCATCATATTCTGGATCTGTGGAGCACACGGAGCTGCAGCAGGACAGACAGGAAATGCAGTTTTCATACCAAAAATACATCCATTAAATGTTGAGATGAAATGCAAAATTTTTCTAAACCCATTTGGATCACATTTTCAGTCATATTGTGCACCTATTTAACAATATATGCCAAAAAATTATTTTTGTGTACTCTTATATAATATAGAAAATAGCTACTCAGCTGTTTAATCTAGGTGTAGTTTGACATCTTGGGAAATTTGATTATTCACTTTCTCGCGAAGAGTTACATGAGAAGATTGAAACCGAGCTCATGTCTGTATGGTAAATATGAAGCTAAAGCCTGCAGCTAGTTAGCTTAGCTTAGCACAAGACTGGAAACAAGAGGAACCCGCTAGTCTGGCTCAGTCCAAAGGTAACAAATCTGTAAAAGCAACACGTAGGTGCTAAACAAGCAGCAACGTACAAGTCCCAACAACTTAAGAGCAGAAATAAAGATGTGTACAGCCTGGTACAAAAAACACCTTTGGTCTCTGTAGCCAATTTCCACCTTTCATGACAAGTTATGCATAATTAAGGGCGTGGTTGCATTAGGTGACATGTGGGCGCATTTAAATAAATAAAGACGGATGATACATCTCCGCTTCCTCCCACTGGACAAAAATGAGGACAAAATATTGCATACAAGCACTGCCATCATGCTGGTCATGTGTCGTCCATACAGCCGGACGACGCGATTGCCCAACTGTGAGCTGAGGTTAGCTGTCAATCATGAGGAGAAACTTTATATTTATAGCGTGAAATAACTAATAAAACATATCTATTCGGAAAATGGACACTTTGGGAAAATTTTAACTGACGTGTACTTAGAAAAGTTTGGCCCATGTCCCTGCCATTAACATGGAGGAGGTGGAATTTATGACCTATACAGCAGCCAACCACCAGTGGACGATCAAGATGTTTTGGGTTCACTTTTAGGGCGCTCTCGTGTTGATCATCTTAATATATGTCAGTGGATGGCTGCCATCACAGGCTGCTAACCACTAGTTAGCTGCATCTTTTGGCCCTCCTCACCTCCACCCACGTTCCATCTTTTTTGCCCATTTTTGGATTAGGTGGGAGTTAGGTGGAGTCAGTCACTGCCAACATGGTGATGGCTGGAGTCACCACACTAAGAGCTTCACAATGGCTCTTTAGAAGCTAATGGATAATGTTATACATTCATACAGTTTATAGTGCTGGTACATGAATCTGATTACCTTTGGACAGAACCAGGCTAGCTGTTTCCCCCCATTTCCAGTCTTTATGCTAAGCTAAGCTGGATGTAGGTTAATATTTATCATATAGACATGAGAGTGGTGTAAATCCTCTCATCTAAATATGGACAAGAATGCTAAATACCATATTTCCAAAAAGTCGAACTACCAGTATAATGTTACATTTTACCTATTTGATATTTTAGGCTCATTGGCCTTTATCAGAGAGCTCCCTGCCTTCTCTTGCATGTGTGTGTGTGGTTCATGTGTGTTTATAATGTGAGATGTTGCTCTTCATCAAACCTCATGTGTTTTAAAACAGTCCCATCAGTACCTGTCTCGTGTGTGTGCGGTGTGCAGGTGCGGTTGCATCCCCGTAAGTCGCTGCAAGGTGTGACGGTCACAGAATAAGCCGTGTTGCACTGCAAATCTGACAGCGCACACACCGGCGCCGTGTCATTACAGTGGATGACATCACTGGTCTGTGCCGCTGTTGTCTCGTACAGCTCGGCCCCTTTGACCGGTGACCACATGATCTCCAGGGTCTCTGTGGACACCAGGTTTATCCTAACATCCCGCGGGCAACAAGGAACTGGGGGAGGGGAGGAGAAATGAAAAAAAAAAAAGGTGAGAATAATAATCAACACTGTGCAAATGACCTTTACATGTATCATTCAGTTGTGTACAGCTGTGAGCAGCTTCTCCTTTTTACAGAAAGGATTCTGACTTGTCATCTCAGAAAAGTAAGAGTATGAGGGCTACACTTGGGGGAATAAAGAGGGGTGGAAGATACATTTAAATTATTCATTATGAAGGTCAAGATAGAGTCAAAATGTCAAGAATAATTAAAATTATTGAGAACAAAGTCTGATTTCCTGCATTAATGCCAGGCATAAGAAGAAATAAATCAGAGGAGGATATTTTTTTTATTTTGCATTTTGACAGTGAAGTTGAAAAGTTGATAATGAACTCAAGATGTCAAGAATGAAGTTGAAATACCATGTTGAGAATTAAGTTGAAATGGTATTTCAACTTTATTCTCAACATGTTGATTTTATTCTCAACTTGCAAAATGAAAAAAATAAATCTTCCTCCTCTAATTTATTTTTTCTTATGCCTGGCACTAACATTGAAAGTTTGATTTTATTCTTGAAAATCCAATCCAGTCCCCTAATGCCTGACCCTAATACTCTTTTGCAGAAGGGCACTGATGTAATTAATAACCATGTGAAAGCCGTGCCAGCATGGTTATAACACCAGGAGAGTGGTATTATGAGAGGAGTGCCACACCTAAATGGAATACAGCCGTTTTAATAGTATTAATTACACCTGCACCTTTCCAATCACGGCATGTCAAAACAACGGCTGTGGAAAAGGCACAACAACAATGACATGGTGGACACTTCAGGGACGCGCCGTAGTCTGAGATCTTATAGTCAGCTGCCAAAAAGACTTGCAGTCATGAGATATGATGTCAGAAAATCTCATCCAAAAGACAAACCAAATCAAGGAGGTTATGAAAAGGGTTATTTTTGGGTTTGGGTGTTTCTTATATCAAAAGGGTGCTGTTGAGCTGCCACAAGTTAAAGTTCAGATGTGACACATAACAATAAGATATCTTTGTCAATTTGTTAAGCCAGACTTTAAGGGAAAATTCATCACTTTTCATGCTTATGTCCAGTCAGTGTTTGTGATAAATTGAAGCAATAACTTCCTTCACCAAGAAAGTTGAGTTCTTGTGTTCGCAGATCTGTGCCAGCAGTGCCCGCATGTACCAGGACGCAGGATGTGAGCTTCTGACGCCCACGCCCATGTCGCCCTGTATCACTGATGCCACCCTAGCCTACAGCTAGTACTTTGTTGGCCAAAACATAGCATTAGGTGACAAAAATACTCATCTAGCATGCACCCTGGCTACCCAAAGGAGGAGACTTG
This sequence comes from Lutjanus argentimaculatus, assembly GCA_034769285.1. Classification (NCBI taxonomy): domain Eukaryota; kingdom Metazoa; phylum Chordata; class Actinopteri; order Lutjaniformes; family Lutjanidae; genus Lutjanus; species Lutjanus argentimaculatus. The sequence goes on from JAWZSL010000011.1 coordinate 17,869,231, forward strand.
AAAGCCAAGCTGAAACCACCTGTAGTGCCTTTAACACCAGGTACATCAACAAGACAACAGGATTTGCAGCAGAAGAATTATTGCTTCAATTACACATTTGACACTAACATGACATCCACATTAAAAGTTGTGAATTTTCCCTTCAATGTTCATTGTGATGAATCATGACTGTATCTTAAGCTTAAGTTTCATATCTGCAGCTTATAAAGACATGTATTGGTGATGGGACGGCATGCGGGTGCTTCTGGTCATACTGGTGGTGTAGTTGCGGACGTGGGCCTGAGGGCTGGAGCCGGCCTGGTTGTAGGGGAAGACGGTGGTGAGGTAGGTGTAGCCGCACATGCAGAAAAATGGGCATGTGGTTTCAGTGGTGTTGCAGGAGTTCTCCGTCCCGTCGTCCCTCTTTATGAAAGCCATGTAGTACTCCACCAGCGGCACCTCATCCCACACCACCGAGCAGTTGCCTGCTTTGGGCTCCTCCACCCAGATGTTCTCTGGGGGACACGGATCTGTCGGAGAAAGAGAGGTTTACACAGATCTGACAAGTTAGGATCACTTGTTAAAGGAATAATGAGACATTATCACAAATATGTTTATTTGCTTCTTGCCAAGAGTTAGAGGAGAAGACTGATACCACTCCAATGTTTGTATAGTAAATATATAGCTACAACTAGGAGACATTAGCTTAGCTTAGCTTAAATAGTTTTCTTGCCTTTATTTTGAAAGTCTACCTGGATGGTGCATGTTTATTTTTGCATGACCACAAAGTCCTGCATGTGCAAAACTGATGCTAGAGGGATACCTACAGCGTCACAGTTTGAAGCTGACCAAGCTGCCATATTTGATCAGTTGGGAGTGAGAACATGTTGCAGCAAAAGTGATAAAATACACAATCTTCTGATCTAACTCTAAGCATGAAAGCAAATAAGCGTATTTCCCAAACCTATTTCTTAAAACATGTAGGATCTGTGTGTGATATACCCACATGTGATATAGTCCTCTGGTTGCGAGGGGGTGCTGGGACCAGCTTTGTTATAGGCTGTGACGGACACAGAGTGGTTCTGGCCACACTCCACAGGTCTGATAAAGCAGTACGTAGCGCCTGTTGAAGAACAGTTTTGGCCATTGCTGGTCCAGGCCATGTAGCCATCAGCTCCCTGCACCGCTCCCCAGTAGACGGCGATCTCGAGAGAACGACCCTGAGACATCAGGACGTTGGTCACATCTGGACTTGGAGGACCTGAAGATGAAACCAGTGGGAAATAAATAAAAAGATCTGCTTCATGTTCATGTTGCTTCAGCTTACCTATTGGAACAGTGCATTATATGTTATAATTGACCCTGCAAGTCCCGCCCATTGTTGCTCTGAGCTGCAATGACAGTTGAGCAAGCTTGGTGCCGTGCTGAACCTCTTCTTCTTAAGTTAGCTATTGGCTGCGCCTGTAATCACTCCCTACTCACTATGTAGTTCAATATAGTGAGTTTTCCTTTTTGTAATGCTGTCTGAATGCATAGTGGGAATTATTATAGTATTTTATTATATAGTATATACTATATATTATTATATAGTGGACCCACCATGCATTGTGAAAAATGCCCTAAATACCATCAGCAATGATTTAATAATGTCAAGCAGAAATTCAAGCGTACTTACTGTAATACTATTATACTCTTAAGTATGTATGTGTTTATTTAAATAATTAAATATACAAAGTAATATAAGACTGAGGACGACACACCAGCTTGTCTCGTTTAGAGAAAAACATATTCACTTTTCCGTCTCGTTAAATTGTCTTCCATCTGCGTCAACTTTTTTTTGGGACATTTTGCTTGGGTGCTTGTATTAACATTACTAGCTACTATATGAAACTGAGAGGTTCTTTAGCGTATGCTGACATCTAGTGGGCCTTCAGTGGAGGATAACAAAATTGGGATGCATTCTGGGACATGTAGTTTATGGACGCCATAAGCGCTATACATATAATGAGATTGCAGGACAGATTTGGCCCACAGGCCTTGAGTTTGACATGTGCGCTCTAGATAGTCAGTAGAGAGTAGTGAATGAGTGAGTGATTTTGGACACAGACAAGTTTAGCAAAATGCAAGCTAACTAACTAGCTAACGACTGATGTAGATCTTGACAAATGAACACCACTTTTATGATGTTTGAAGCAATCGCTATAAGTAAAAAGCTAATGTTAGGCTACAAATAAACTGCACCATGGTCATGTGACTCAGTTAGTGTTTGGCCTGAAGATGTTTAATTTCCCCAACAACCTCTGTAGTCTCATTTAGCCACTAGGTAGGGAACGGCCTTTTTAAAGACATGTAAAGTGTCTGATGTGTGAAAAACTGAGTTTTTCCAAGTGATTTACCATGTGCTAGTATGCTAACTCATTTTTGGGTTTTAGGACTCATTCCTGTTCCAGTTCCAGTCTACTAGCAATGTAGTTAGCTAAAATTTTGCTAACATTAGCTATTAGGTATAACTAGCAATTGATGTAAATTAGCTAGCTAGTTAGCTAGCTTTTTGCCAGCATTAGCTGACTTAAGATGTGACTATACATTATGTGTCTTTTACAAGTCAACATCTTCTAACAATCGTTTAAAATTTGGGTTTTATTTTAAACATAGTCAAGTCTAACATTTAGCATTTATCTAAGTACAGGAAACAGAATTGGCGGAAGTGAACTCTTGGATATCTGGCTCAACTGTCACTTGAGCACAGAAAGAAAAGGGGCGGGACTGAGGAAGGGTCAATAGTAGGTTTTCTTGTCACATCATGCTTACGTGTGATCTGACAGATTGTGAGGTCGTCTCCAGGTCGACCCATAGAGTCCCAGGCCGTGCCCTTGATGCAGTAGGTCGTCCCTGCTTCGAGGTCATCAAAGGTCATCATGGTGCCAGTGGTGTTCAGCTTGTGGCGGGTGCTAGAGCCCTGCCGGATGATGCAGAGCGTGTAGAGGACGGCGTGCTCCACCGGCATCCAATTCACGAGGATGGTGGAGTTGTCAGGGGAGCTGGTGTTCAACTTGGGCGCCATCACCACTACAGACAGGTGCAGACAGACAGCAATAATGAGAAAATATTCAAAATGGACAAACACACGGATTCCTAACTTCTACTTTCCCCTTTCCAATTTCTTTTGTGAAAGGTGTGAAATGGAAACAATTTCCATGTGATTATGTTACATTCAGTTCTCCTTCGGGAAGGGAGACAACCCAGTTCTCATGGTTTAGCTTTTCATATTATGACAGTAGTATAGTGAGGAGGCATGGATAAAGTTTCCACCCTCCTGCGTCGGCTGCAAAGAGTAGAGAATCTGTGACAATGGGCGGTGAAATGACAAGCCACTATGGCCGGCGGAGTGAGATAAAAGCTATTGTCCTGCAGGAACAACAGCAAGGCTGCCTTTCACTCTTCATACACTAGTTACCATCTTGAATAAACTGCTTTAATGTCTGGACAAGTGAAAGTGGGAAGAAAATGTTATTGTTCTTCCATTTTATTGATTATTAGTGATAATATTATCAGTCTTCATGATGAAAATCATCTTAAACGAGTCTGTTATCACTACTGAAATGCTGAAGCCAGGGTTGAATGTTTTTAGGACTCTGGGAGGAGACTTTTTGTCCAGACCTGTCCTGGCCTGGATGGGGTACGACGGCTGGCTCCTCCCTCCAGAGTTGACGGACATGACGCTCAGCTTGTAGTCTTTGTAGGGCTGCAGCTGCACCACGGTGCCCGGCGAGCCTCTCACAACGGTCTCAGAGAAGAAATCAGAGTTATCCGTCTCTGCCCTCAGGATGTAGCTGGTTGCCCCGGAAACCTCTGTGAACTCCACAGTGATGCTGTTGCTGTGTTTGGAGTAGGCCTTATCAATGCTGGGGACCTCAGGAGCTGGAGAACAGACGATGATGAAATGATGTTTGACTCATAAATGCAGTACATACACTACTACTGAACTTTTTTGTACAATTTCATTCAATTTAATAAAAAAAATATTTTTACACAGCTACATTTATTTGAAAGAAATAGCTAGTAGTCTTTTCACAGATTCAAATTTTATATGAAAAATAAGGTCTCATAAATTAGGGCTGAAAGTACCAATTACAATTTTTTTCCTTGCCAATCAATTGTTTGGGCTATTAAACTTCTAAGAATCGTGAAATATGCCCTTACATTCAGAGGTGTGGACTCAAGTCACATGCTTGGACTTGTGTCACAAATTTGTTGATTTTAGACCTGACTTGACAAAATCAAAAAAGACTTGCAACTCGACTTGGACTTTAACACCAGTGACTTGTGACTTCACTTTAACCTGAGCCTTTTGACTTGAAAATACTTGATACTGTCCCCCGAGCCCAAAGATTAAAAAGTGTTATTTTAAAAAGTGCGCCATGAATCAAATGATTTCCCGAGTTGGTTCACTTTAGCACTATTCATTCTCAACAAGTCACCCTAAATTCCCCAGATCCACTTAGTTTGAACCAATGAAGTTGCAGGAGAGAACCACAAACAACTTGCATTACAATACTGAGCTCAATTGGGGAAGAAAATCTCAAAGTTTTTTTTTTTATTTGCGTGCAAATCTATGCAGAGGCCAAGAAAATATTAATTGTCATTGCATTGCAACATTTAAAGTTGCACAAAGAGCGATAAGTTGTGGCTCTGTTAAAATGACTTTACATTTGGCAAGACCAAAAGTATGTCTTGTTGAAAATCAAAAAGTTTTGAACTTGGGACTTGACTTGTCAGTCTGGACTTGGGACCAGCTTGTCTTGAGGCCTGAGTGCAAAGACTTACGACTGACGTATGTCTTGCAAAACAAGGACTTGGTACCACCTCTTATAAGAGTTTCCCAGGTGGTGACTTCAAATGTCTTGTTTTGACTGACCAATGATCCAAAACTCAAAGATATTCAGTTAACGATATATTAAACAGAAAAAAGCAACTAAGGGTGGGAATCTCTTGATACCTCACAATTCAATTTGATTCCGATTCAAAGGCCTGTGATGCGAGTATAAAACAATTTTTGGTGGTCTTGATGCATCAACATTTTAAGCTTTTAAGCCAGGGGTGATCAGGTCATCTGTGGTTGTTCACGCTCAGCCATCATCACCCAAAATCAAGAAGTAGCCTCACTTAGAGCTTAAAGTCAACACATTTATGTCCATCCATTTGGTTCAGCCATAAGGAACGTCCAGCTCCATCTTACAAAACTGTTACAGATCATAATTAGAGAACTGTGTTTTAAATTTCCGATTATTTCCTTTCTGTACCGATTCATAATCTTTCAAGAGTGAATCATGATGAATCTAAGAAACGATTATTTCCCCCACCCTATGCACCCTAATTGCACTAGAAACGCAGGACTTTTACTTTAGTGGAGTATTTTTACATTATAGTTCTACTGTAGTGCTACATACTTTTACATAAGTAAATATCTGAATCAGAATCACCACCAGGAGTCAATTTTCTCCTTCATTTCTCTTCGCTGTTGTGATTTACCTGTTGTCTCTTCTGTCTCTGCACTGCTGAGGACATTGAATGCATTGTCCATGGCTTCTAGCTGCATGGTGTACACCGTGTTTGGTGACAGGGAGTTGACTGAGCCCATCTTGGTGTTGCCAGCGAACTGAGCGAAGACGGATCGTTCCGGAGAGTTCTTGGGTATTGCTGTGATCTTGTAGGAGCTGGCACCGGTGTGGCCGCTCCACTGCACCGTCATACTCTTGGACGTGACCGTGAACACGGACAGAGTGATGTCTGAGGAGATAAAGAAAAGGGATACAGATACATAGCATATTTCCTGTTGCCTGATGCACAATAAAAATGCAGATTGGTGTTGTTTCTGAACAACAGTTTAACTTTATTTACAGAATATGAATCTTTTGGGTGACTTTTTAATGTAATTTGAATTTATATTTGAGTTTGGGATCATCATAAAATATCTTAAAGCAAATGTAGAAGAAGATCATTTACCTTTTTGTGCAGCACAAATCTGAAAATGACAAAATAATGACAGTGTTAATGAATGAAACAAAGAAATAACTTGATGCAGTGTTTTCCAGACAAGGACATCATTCCAGGAGAAGCGAGCCGGTGGTATTTCACATTATATCCTGAGGCAAATTATGCCCTGTATCATATTCTCGGAGCATGAGAGGCAGCAGGCTGCACATTACCTTCACTCAACACAGATTTCAGGAGTGGTCGGTGCAGGTATTTCTTTCAGGTCGGAATGAATTTGTCTATTGAGCTAAGGTTGGGCATGCCACACGCACTTGTTGAAAGCAGTGACACTCAAAAGAGCCTGTGTTCGTGTATTTCAAAAGTCCTCCTTCTATACATAACTGTTATTTATCTGGATATATAAGATATGCATTATATCAAAGATAGGAAAACATGCCGGCTATTGTAAGCGGATTATCTTTGTTGTGTATTTTTGTGGAAATATTTAAGAGAAAAATCAGTGTATAATGATAAAATTCTCATCTCTTACCTCTGTGAAGGCCACTAAAAGCAAAAGTTTCAGCATCTTTAACTGTGTTTTCCTTCCCATGCCCTCAGCGTTTTTCTGCTGCCTGGAGGCGAGATGTGTGATGCTGTTCCTCAAAAAATGACTTCAGGGAAGCAGCTCAGGCTTAAATTCGACTTTTTTTTTCTCTCGCTTTCTCTCCCTCCCTTTCAGATGAAACGACAGGTGCTGTATTGTTTCAGCAAATACCAAAGAGCCCACGGGCTGTGACTCCTCCCCTCAGGGGTGTTTGGGTGGCCTATAACAGCGAGAGGAAGGAAACTCACCTTTGTTAGATGAGGATGCAGATAAAAGCAATTGTGCTGCAAACTTTTGTAAATTTTTTGTTTTTACAACCATATCTTTAAAATACACTAATCGTTTGGTGGAAATATTTTTTTCCCTCCAAAGAAACTATAGTAACATCCCAGAGTGAGGAATACGTTGCCTCACACCTTATATAAAAAGATATATTATCAATATATCTTTTTCAAGTGATGACCCACTTCTGTTACTTTGTGTCTGGAAGGATGTTTTATGGGCTGGTTAATGATATTTGATTTCTCCTGGTTTCCATGTCCATGATATCTCATGAAAGCTGACACCTCTTTTGTTAAGCATTTAGTCACTTTGTCCTCAATTTGTTAATGCCTGGAGAAACAACAAACCAATCCATCAACGCTTGCACCAACAAAGATGTTTTAATCTAAAATTAGATTTAAAATGAGATTTAATGTAAAATTAAGCAGAATTCAGTTGAGCAAAACTAAACTAATCTCAGTTTAGTAAACCCAAGTGATGTAAACTGAAATAAATTAGAGTTTTCAGTAATGAGATGCTTCATAACCCAAATTAAAATTAATAAAATCTGAACAAAATGTTGTTTACTAGCTAGCTAATAACTTAACAAAAACAATACACTGTTTGCTAGCTTGCAAAAAAGTTCTTAAAAAAGCGTGACATTGTTTGCTAGCTGACATAAAAGTTAATGAAATGTTGCATTGTTTGTTAGTTAGCTATATTAGACCAGTGATTCCCAAAGTGTGGGCCGCGGTCCACTGGTGGGCCATTAAGGCTCTGCAGCTGGGCCTTCAGAGGTCATAAAAAGTTTTTAAGAAAACATTTTCATAAGTTTGAAATTACCATAAAAGGTTAATTTTAAAAAGGTAATCAGAACTAATAAAATGAAATTATGGGATTTAAATTATGTGTTATTCTTAATTTATCTGATCTAGTTTAACAGGTGCTAAACCATATTTGGTGACCTGTCACACACACGGAACAAACATATCTTATATCTATCATTGGTACAGCTAGTTTTGTATTTTGAGTTGTGATTAAAGGTTTCGGTTAGCCGCAGAAAATTTTCAGATTTCAAATTGGACCTCGGTAATTGCATTACATTGTTTGCTACCGAGCTAAAATAGTTATCCTACTCATGATGACTCGGCAAAGAAGCTCTAATTTCTCCTCCTTTGAAAAAAACAACAAAAAAACTTGTTGGCTGAATTATCAACTGGAGTGAAAAAAAGTAAGAGAAACATCATGAAAATCAATTGTGTGAGTCTGTCCCTTAACTTTCTTCCACGAACTTGATTATTTTTCTCATCCTGTCTCAAAAAGGCAGCTATTTTAAAAGTTAAAGCCCCTCAAGTCTGAGTTTAAAGTTAATACTGAATTACAAAAATGAAAATATATCAGAGTTTAATGGTTTGGTTTCAACAGAATTAAATTTAGTCTTGGTTTAGAGTAAAACTAAACTGAGGTTTAAATTTAATCTTTCATAATTTTAAGCTACATTGTAATTTAAAAGTTTTGTGCAACATAATTTAAAGTTAAACCATGATTTCTTAAGGTTTGAGTGATTAATCCCTGCTGGTCCTACTCAGGTTGTCTACTGTAAATATAGATATTATGTTTTCCGATCCAAAACAGATTTATTTATAAAGCAGATTTAAAAGCAAGAACAGTTGGCTGAAGTGCTATACAATCAAAAACAGATAAATAATAAATAAAACACAAATAAATAAAGTGTTGTGGAGTCTTTCTGCAGAGATGTTGCCCTCTGCATAGATTTTCTTATTTTCTCATATTTTGTTTGGGACATTTCTGGGCTTCAGCTGGTTTGTTCGAGATCGAAGCATGTACAAAGCATGTACAACTCTTTCAAAATCACTAAATGATAAAAAGGACTTGACTTTAAAGAGTGTTGGTTGGATGTATATAAAGTATAGCATCTGCAAGAGGTTGTTTTGTTAGGATATAAACAGTAAGCTTATGTATTTCCTCTGATATTGATACAGTAAATTGATCTGCTCCAGACTCAGTTTTCACTTTAACCACAACACTGAGAAACAAACAGCAGAAACATGCTGTTATGTAACCACGTACAACATACAGAAGAATGACTGTAACGTCATGCATTGTGTCATACTACAGGGAAAATCACTGTATGTACAGTACTGTATGTGCAAATGATTCCAGTTAATGTGACAAAAGGCGAGGTAATGGCGTAATGATAGCGTTTCTTTTCCCCGGTGGCTGAGGATCTGCGTCAGGTGCGTATTATGAAGGTGGGCTGGAAGGATCCCAGAGGACCAGCGATGAACAAGCTGTTTTCAACTTCACACACGAGATAATCACCGCTTTCAAAATGTTTAGCGAACAAAGAAGAGTCAGATTTCCCAAAGCACCAGTCTGATTGTTTTGTATAATGCTCCAGCTCACTTCAATGGGCTTATGTTGTAAGAGATACACGTAATTGTTTCCAGAATGATATTTAACTCCAATGTGAGAGGCTGTCTAGAGCCAGTGTTTGATTTGTCCATTCTGGGCTACTGTAGAAACATGGCAGTGCAGCATGGCAGCATCCATGGAAGAGGAACTGTGCCCTCTGTAGATATGAACATCTCATTGTAAGAAAGTGAAAACACAACTATTATTATTTTCAGATACATCAATGAAAAAATTACTTAAGAATATTAGATTCCATCTCTGCCATATTCTGCCAATAAATTCCCCTAAATCTGACACACTGGACTTTTAAAGGACAGGTTCACATTTTTAAAGTCTTTCCTGAAACAATACTCACATTTTTATATGTTCGGAAATACAGTGTATTCTAATGTTCATCTGAAGTTAATACGAGGCTGAAGCAGTCTGAGTTCATCATTTCCAAAGTTACAGTCAGTTACAGTTAACTCAGAAGGTTATAAACACTAAGAGAGAATTTCACACAGACACTCACTTGATTTGTCCAACTGAGACGGCTGAAGCCTCACATTAACTTCAAATATGATTTTCACTCCAGTTAAAATCATGTTTTAACCTTGTTAACATGTGGTGTTTTTCATGTGTGACATATCAGGAGCGAAATAAACAGTAAACTCCATTTCTGAGCATTTCTTTGCTTTGAAACTGCAGTGACCAAGGGCAGTCTCAAAAAAAACAGATTCAGTCAAGCTGGGTATATGACATCATAAACCTTACGAACCAATCGCGTTTAATCGAGGGGGATGGCGCTATGCATCATCATTAGCAGTGATGCTAACCCCGCAGGAGGAGCTGGATGTAGCTAGTTACTGTGATTAGCTTGCAAAACAGAGGAGAAGCCACGTGCAGCTACTTAGGGATAGGAGTCGGGGTTGTGGGTGTGGAGAAGGTTGGGACTATTTGCATATTTATTCATCTTTGAATACTAAATGAAGGCAAGGTGCAGAGCTATATGAAGCCATTTTAACAAGGTATTTGAAGTTATACTGCAAAATAAAACAACAACCTGACAACCATGTTTTTGTACTTCACTTAAACAGCATTAATTTTGTTCTTTTTTGATAGTGTGATTAGTTGAATAACTGGTTTAGGTCATAATGAACACTATAATCTAATCAAGTCCTCCACGTCTGCCATCTGGATAATCTCTTCTGGGCACAACTAACTTATAGTTAAGTGATGAAGTGAACACTTCACCAATAGTTTAGCTTTGTAAGACCTCTAACGTTCAGTGACTCCAGTGGAGCTAATCAGCAGACTTCAGATCAGACTGCTGGCTGCTCTAAGTTGTAAAACTTAGTAAATGCTCTCACTGAAAACCCATTTTAAATAAAAGAGGAGAGGAGAGTAGAAGTCCCTAAATAAATGAACTAGTAATAAAAAAAAGTGAAATATAAAAATGCAAATATAGTTGCTCAGTCTTCAGGTCAGGTGGAAACTTTGTTGATATGTGCAAAAGCATGTCAACAGGGTTTTCTAAGATAGTATTGTCACTTTTGTAAATTTGCTTTTACAGTATATCATGACTCTGCATAAAGTTTCATTTAAAGTTTACTTATAGCCCATAATAAGTTGATACAAGCAAACATCTTTCTTCTGCACTGGACTTCAGTTTGATTGTCTGCATCAAGGCAAAAACAAAACAAAAACAAAAAAAAAACATCAACATGTTTCTTATCTCCAAAAGATATTAAAAAGGCAGCACTCCAAAGACCTGCTATGAATAAAACGGTGACATCCCCCTAAAGCAGACAAGGAAAAAGCTCCTTTCAAGAGAGAAATTGAAGAAACCTTGAGAAGGAGCACAACAATGAGAACCTCCCCTGCAGGTCTAATATGTGGCAGTGCCAATGACAAGCTGCTTTTTCCTTTTTTCTCCATGTAAAGGACTTTGTAATCAAGTCAAGTCCTTAGACCCTAAAGACACGATTATCAAAAGAAATCTCTATTTGAAAAAAAAAAGTTTGACATCTGATCATCACAAAGAGGTGAAATAGCAACAGTTTCCATGTGTCTTGCTTTGTGCAAGACTGCACTGAATTATTTTGCACCTCCTCTGACCACAGTGTCTCATACAGAGGACTGAAACCGTAGACCAGTTTTTTCATACACTTCCCTCGACGTTGTACTGTATGTGCACCTCTGAGGGGTCAGTAAGGCTTCTGTTTCACACCTGTGTACTGAGAAGTCATGCTTTCTGTTTTTCTGGCTATGATCCACTCGTACAGTCATTTGCAAACTCATATGGGGTGCACAGTAGGGTTAACAAAGACTTATAGGGCTGCAACTTCTGATTATATTCCTTACTGAATAATTTGCAGATTACTTTCATGATTGATCAATTAATCAGTTTGTGAAAAATCCTAATCACAGTTTCCCAGAGCCTAAAGTGACATTTTTAGATTGCTTCTTCTGTGCAACCAAAAGACACTTCATTTATTATCAAACAATGTCAAAAAAGCAGTAAATCCTTACATTTAAGAAGCTGAAATCAACAAATGTTTGATATTTTTGCTCAAAAAACAACTAAACAGATTGATTGAGATGATAAAAATGGTTGACAGTTAATTGTCTGAGCAATTAAACTGCCTTGGTTCATTTGGGTTGGGTTGGAGTGGGTTGGAAGGAGCAAAACGAGAAATGGGGGGCAGAGAAACTGTTGTGTTGTGTGTGTGTTAAAGGAGAATGTGGAAGTTATTCTGTATTTGTGTTTAAATGTGGTTGAGAAGTCATGTTTGTAGCCCGTCTGTCCCGCTGATGGCCTGCAGGCGAGCGAACACCGAGAACACCTCATCTGTTCTTTGAACAATCAGAGGGGACGGTACAGGAATGTTGTTTGGACACATCTTCTTTCCTGATACTCACCACAGTGAAAGTCGATAACCCACAACAAAAAGCGAACACGGCCCGGCACCAGCAGGCTCTGACGGCGACAAAGCCACGCAACAGAAACTCGGTAAGAAGACACTGTGTCACCATCAGCCACAGGCAGGCAGGACGGGCATTAGAGGCGTCAAATGAGCTTATTGGCTACAAGCGCTACAGTTGATACTCATTCAAACTAAAGGCGGAGAGGGATTTTCCTGAAATGCAATATTCCCAATCTGACCTAGATTTAATTTGATTTAACTTTATCTCCTCACCCTGTGGCTGTGTGTGTGTACTGAGTAGCTGATGGTTGGGAGGTAGATAAAGTAAAAAAAGGAAACAAAAGGATTAAGTGACACAAGTGTACTGACATGGAGCACTGTGAAAAGATAAAGTTTATGTTTTATTGCTGAGTGACACTGTACTATGTGAATGATGATGCCCTCTAACTAAAGGTCACAACTGGATCATATTGTCCCTCCATGCACACGAGTTGCATACATAACAGATAAAATTAATGAATAAATATAATATTTGTCAACAATATTATGTCACAAGTTTATTTTGCACAATATAAAGTGTGGAGAATCAAATTGAGATGCTGGATGTTGTTTTTCAAAGAATGAAGTGGCTTAAATACATCAAATTAAAATATAAAGACATTCAAAATAAGTGAAATGCTGTCTGTTAATAAAAATTTTAAATTTGCTTAAAAAAAATCCCAAAACCTTACAATAAAGAGGTAAGGTTATAATATCCAAAGTGTTATTTTTACAGTGTTATTTATGTGTTATAAATATACATCCATGTACAAAAGCAATAACTTAACACAAACAGGTCCTAAACAACATATTGTACATCAGCATCAGGGATCACCACACAGGCTGATTGATGAATTCAGAGGAAATTGATCTGTATTTGTTGCTTGTTACAATGCGTGGTGTTTCCTGCCCCCTGGTGGCTGAACGACTGTGCAGTTTCTTGTAGAGATGAGCCTTGGCCAGGTCAGCTGACAGTCTCTTGGCCATCCGGTCTGTGGTCCTCTTCATGCTGCGGGCCACTTCGATAGCCTGGTCCAGAGTCCTGTTCATCTCTTCCTCCTATGAAACAGTAAATAATTGGTATCACTGGTAACACTTATGTTTACCCTGCTGTTTCTGATCAATATGGCTGCTGTGAAAAAGGTCTATTGTTGGCTCTTTTTTTAGATACACAGCAGATGTTCTCGTCAGCACACATAGATGTGGACAGATGAGACATTTCACCTTGCTCCCTCTGCGTCTGCCTGTCCTGCCGCCAGTCTTTGAGGGCGCTGACACTGGGGACAGTGTCCGCTGGAAGTACACATTGCTGGGCAGGAGCGCAGAGTCTGACTGGGTGGAGCGCTTTCTGTGATGGGACGTGGACTGCAGCAGCGGCTCCCTCACTTTATAGCTGATTTGGGGACAGACAGCAAGAAAGATAAGACTGATTGCAGTTTAAGAGACCTTTATGTTTTATTACCAATATTTGGGATACTGCTGATAAATATCTGTCTGCTTTCAGTAGTGTGTTGTGTGTGTTTACCTTGCAGGCAGGCTGCTGGAGGAGGTGTAGCTGACCTGGAGCAGGGGCTTCTGAAGAGATGGAGAGGAGAAAAGAGACCATCTCTCCTTCGAGTAAAAACTCTCCGTGATGGCTGCTGAACGCAGAAGCATGAGAAGCACGACAGTATGTACAGTAAGTTCACTAATAAAACACAACACTGCGCAGAGTCCTTAATCTACAACTAACACTTTATACGATGATGGTTGTGGTGATCCGACATTGATGACTGACTGCCTGCTGTTTGTGTTGAGGCTGTAACTCTTGTGCTTTTCTAGTTTTTGGTCTGAAACCAATTGATCTTTTATTGGTAATACCTATGTTCATAACCAATATGGCTGCCATAAAAATGTCTATTGAGGAAAAATAAAGTTGAAATCTGCCATATGTAAACTGGACAACAGCCATTGTTTCATCAAATACAATCATCTCAAAATGTTGATATTTAAACATTAGATGAGTGAATCACTTACTTTGTGGTCTCTGCTTGGTTTGGCTGTCATACGTCTCCTCTGTCCCTCCTTTTAAAATGGAGCTAGTCAGACCTGAAGTTTTCATTGAGACATTCCCCTCTGACCCTGATGGACAACAGACACACATGTTGTCCCATTTTGTATACAACATCTCTGTGTAAATGATATACATAAAAATCAATTCAGAAACAATTAAGGTGTTTAGCTCTAACCTCTGTTGGACTGCAGTGCCCCATTAAGTTTATACTGAAACTTAGGTGTTCTCCTGCTCCCTACAGGTGAATCATGGAAAGCAACATGATCTCAGAGCCGGCTGTGTCAGCACTGTCTGTACCTGAGGAGCAAATGATCAGAAACGTAGTAGATGAAGAAGGAAATACATGCAAACACATATACATGTACAGACACAGATGCTGAAAGACACTTTCAGAAATGTATTACTTTGCTGCAATTTTCTTATTATTAGTGTGTTATTGTGGTGATAGTGGTGGTGGAGGAGTACCTTTGCTCTTGCTGGGGTCCATGTCTGAGGAGATCCAGTCCTCTATCCTCACCTGACTGGAGCTGAGATTGCTCACATTCTGTCTGCTACTTGATAACTTCCACCACTACAGGTTAGAAATTAAATGAATAAAGGTAAAGAACATGACAGGACTTTTAGATGAAAGTACCTGTATTTCTAATCCAAGCTTTTCACCTAGAAATTTAAGATACTATTTTTCGGTTAAAAGGTAGATGTTAACCGAATTTCACATCAGTAAACCCCTACACTGCCCATAATCCTTCTATTCCCCCACTAATAGCAGCCTTGCAGGATCAGCTCCCCACCTGTTGCATGCTGACCTGTGGTGGCTCCGGGGTCTGGTTTTTGACCTGCGCTCCTGACAATCCTGTCTGTATTTGGAGGTGAGATAGTCCATCTTCTGTGCCAGGTGAGGCAGCTGGACCAAACCCTCCTCCAGGTCCTTCTTCAGCCTGGACACCTCTGACTGCAAAGCCACGATAGCCTCACTAAACACACACAGATGGTGATTAAATCTTTATCTTCATTGTGAAACAATTGTTTAAAGTTCTGGTTTTCAGCAGTGGAGCAGACCTATTACAAGAGCAGGAGTACAGCGGGCTGCCTCTCTCTTCTGCATCCATGCTGGTGCTGAGTGTGGGTTCAGATACGTGGTGATGGAGCCGGGCAGATGGGGTGCGTTCACATCCTGTTCGGTCTGTGGTGGAGAAGTGTTCATCAGTTCCGTGTTGACCAGATAAAATGAAATAAAAAGACAACTTCTTTATGAAGAGGGATTTGCTCACTTTGCAGCCTGACTGAAGGCCCCTTCGTGGTGCTCTCCACCCACCGCTCTACTGCTGCTGCTACACCACTGGCCTGTGTTTGGACAGATGGGTGGGGGCTGGCCCACCGCTGGCTGCTCTGGCTGGCTGAATGGATGGCTGTCTGCAGGTTGGAGCAGGATCCTTCACTGTCTGAGCTGCTTAAAGCATCATTCTGGGACTGCGCGCTGTAGACGGGAGGATTAGGATCTTTAATCAGTCCCTGTCTACTGAAAGTATTTTATTGTTGCTGTTTATGTAGATTTGTACCTTTCTGTGAGCAGCTGTGCTTGGAATGATCCAGAAGCTGATTGATTCAAGTAAGAGCTCCCAAATCCACTGTCTGTTTCTGGGCTCACAATCCTCTGAACCCCAGAAAAAAAACACACATCAGATCAAATAAAGATGCCCAATGCATCCTACACACCTCTGCAGCAAACAAAGCAGGCTATTATCTGTGACTGACCTGTGATGCAGACGAGGTGTTGAGAGGAGGCTCTGAGAGGCTGTGGGTGTCTGAGTCTCTGGGTGCATCAGAGGAAGAGGAGACCTCCGCAGCCAGACTCACACAATCACCCAGATCACATTCACCTCCTGGGTTCAGGACACCATCCAGAGTGCTGCGACTGCAGCAACAACATCGAGTGACGTATTTAGATATTTAGAATATGTGCAGAGTTATTACAGTTTAGTATTTTTCATTCGTTTTTACTTTTATTTAGTTTTTAATTTGTTTTCAATTCATTTTAGTTATTTTCCAACGTGGGTTTGCTCGTTTCAGTCATGTAGACATCCCATCTCAGAAACTCTGCAGATCTTAGACAGGCAACTGGAAAAATAATATTTGGATGTAACCCTGTTGCAATCACCAACATTTTGATTACTAACTGCAATTTAATTACATACTGTAACAGATTGCAATTACATTTATTTTGTGATCTAATTACATGTAACTAGCTACCCCCATCATTGCTAGTAGGTAAGACTTGTTTTTAGCCCACCAGTCAACAACCAGTTGTTGATGGCTTGTGCCCCCTAACAGGAGGAGGAGTGAGGAGTCAGCAGATGCTAATGGTTATATACAGGTTTTTCACTGTTTTTCAAAAATTGTGAATCACTGCAATCATGAGAGGTCCTTGAGTCATAAATGTGCACAAACAATTTTAGGCTTATGGATCTAATAGTAGAGAGATTAGCTTGCGGACAAGTTTATGTCTGATGGAGATAATATACATATTGACCAATGCCTCTTCATGCTTGTTGTGTTGACAAATTTGACAAAATGGACAAAGACTAAAAATAAAGTGTTCATTTTATTTACACATATTTTTGTAAGTACGCAATATTTGATCAGTTGTTTTTTTCCCCAAAGTTTAGTTCTATTTTTATTTTAGTCAACTAAAATATTTTTTTACACCTAGTTTTAGTCTTTAGCTTAGTTTTAATTAACCTTGAGTCTGTGGAGCAGTGATGAACGGTGTTAAAACAGTATTTTAACAGAATGCCGTGAAAAGCATTGCATGATACAGCGAAGATACATCCTACAACTGCATTCCTGGATTGACAACACATGCACCTGCAAAAGTAGCTCACTTACACTGTGACAGGATTACAAGACAGATTGCTGGTATGAGCCATGCATTATTTAAGAACAAACCAGTACAGAGAAACCACAACACAGAGTTGGTCGACTCACAGTTAGCTTTAATATCACAACACTGACCTGTCGGGCGTGCGTTGCCTCTGTCTTGAAGACGTCCTTGTTCCATCCAAGTATGCTAAGATGTTACTGTGGTCCAACACCTCTGACAGGACGGAGCTCCTCTCCTCTTCAGCCTCAGCTGTCTGGATGTCCATCGCTCCACAGAGCCCTGTGAGCTCCTGAAACAGGACAGAGAAGAAAACCTGCACACGCGCTGGAACCTAACACCAACACTGCACCTGAAACACTATCGCTCCATGGGAAGGTTCAGAACGTGCCTATTGTTTGAGCACAAACAACAACACTCTCAAAACATCAATAGATGGACACAACAGTGACAATTAAACATGCACAGAAGTGGTGTATTATATTCATTTATGCTAGCCAATATAACTTTCACTTTCTTGTACAGAATTAACACCCGTACCTGTGTGACTACATCATTCATATTCATAAGAATAAAAAAAGAATATATATTTTAATACTTTAACAAGTACCTTGAATGCTGTAATCCATCAACTCCACAGATGTCACTGGCCTCCTCCACTTCCTCCTCTTTTTCTTCCTCTTTCCGTGTCTCAATCTTATGACCCACGGTGGAAAAACTGCACTTGGTCCCTGAAACATGAGACCCGGTCAGATAATTTCCAGTTAGTGTAATCTTACATACACACACACAACACACACACACGCATTTCTGGGCTGCATCGACAGCTGGAGTATATGAAATGAACAAAAGAAATATTGTATTCAGACATTTTTTTCAATGGTGTAGCAGGTATAATGTTTGTCATGTTCCTGCACTTAGTTAAGCCTGTTGACATGATAAAATTTGCTCACTAAACAATGTACAGCTGTGGCTAATGGGAATGTCATGAATCTGACAGGTATCTGGTCTCAAACCAAAATGAAAAACTAAAGTTTTGACCTGAAGGTGAGAGGAAAAGACATGGGGTACATAGGTAAATGTCTAAACCAAGTCATTAAGATTCATGGACTACAAAGCTTGAATGTCTGTACAAAAATTAGAACCAGTCCACGATGGTAGATGTGGAGATATTTCACTGGATTACTGGAATTTTTATTTTTTTTTGTTTGTGGTGCTATACAAAAAGTCAAAGCATCATCAACTTCATTCCAGCCTCTGGGAATTATATATGTTTGTAAAGGATGGCATAAAATCTCTAATTCACTAAAATAAAGTTAATGTATCAGACAAGTTAAAGTATAAACCAGGACAAACTACGCAAGCTATAGAAAGACAAAACTGAAATGAAGTAAAATATAAAGCATGTAAATAAAATAAAAAACAGTTTGCAATCCATTTTGTGACCTGACCCTAGGTTTGGGAAACGCTGCATAAACAATCAGATAACAAATGTATTCTTAAAACCTGGATCCTATTTTCATGGTTTTTCGGCATCACTTCCATCAAAACTTTTTGCTAAAAAGTTTGTATGGACACAAAGAGGAAATATCATTACATACTGCCATACACCTACAAGGATTTAAATCTGTCAGGTGATGAGTATGTTTATGAAAAGCTGATGATAATTGTGAAGTGGTCACAAAAAGCAAGTGAAGTGTACATTCGGCAGTTCAACTGTAAAATAGCTCCACTTTGATATGATATAAATTTATATTCTTTATTTTACATTTTATATATTTTATATTACACAAACTAATAATAAAACAACAAATTATGTCATTGCTAATACTACAAAGCATTATTTCATTATAATTTAGTTATTTTAAATAACTATTAATTAAAGCTCATTTAAATATAAATTTACCATTTGTTAATAATGGTTATTACTTATGTTGTACCACATGTATAAGTGTGTTCATAATGCATTATAGACTTGAATGTCATTGATAAAGTAACTTTTGCGTTAGTTTTAATTTATCACTTCATACAGTTATACATAAATGTTTTGTTGAAGCTACCAACAGCAATATTTTTCTTAAGTGATATCAGTATTGTATTATAAGGGTGTGTCAGTGAGTTGATTACCTCATGCAGGGATGGTGGAGGTGATGGTGTGAGCATGCAGAGAGGACTGGGCTTCACATGCAGCACCTCGTTCATGGGTGTGGGAGTGGAGGACGAGTGCGGTGGAGAAATCTGCTCACACACGTTTTTGTCTATCATCTCCTTTATGTCCTCAAGGTGCATCCCTATCCTGAATATGTCTCCCTCCAGCAGCCTGCACGCGTTTTAACACACACACACACACAAACACACACACACACATATACACACACATGCATGAATGGATGCATTCATGTGATACTGACACATTCACACAGGTGCAAAAGCACTTTAAGCTCTTTAACCTGTTTGGGTCAAAGGTGCCAGTGTTCCTGGACAGGCCCATGTAGTTCTGCATCTCCAGAGCTCTGTGCTCCTCCTTCTTACTGATGTATTTTCTCTCCAGCTGGTCCTGAGCCTCCATCATGCTCCTCAGCATCTGACAATGGACAAATTTTTCATTTATGCGCATGCAGAATAATAAAGAAACTACACTGTTTTAAAAAATTATAACTCATCTCAGAGACAAACAATCAAGATGTTCTAAATTCACATATTCTGTCTGGTAAATAAAGAGCTACATGCAGGAGGTAAACAAAACTTACCATTTGCTGTTCTGATGTGCTCACTGACATGTTCCTTACACTCAATTTGAATTCTACCACCTGAGTAGAAGAAGGGTCATAAATGGTTTTAGATATCTGGTCATTTCACGGTAGCTTTTTAACATCCTTGCACATCTTTAAATTCACCTTCTGCATGAACTGGCCGATGATGTCTCTCAGCTCAGCCGTCATTCTTTCTCCATCGCTGGGAGCGTCTTCAGTCTGCCTGGAGGAAGCTGTGCTCACCTCTTTAATGTTGCTCTTGGGGGTTATATCTTCTTTTACACCAAGGTTGTCTGAAAAAAACAGATTTACTCCTGAAAAAGACTGAACAGACGCCAGCAACATGTCCTTGATATTGAGTCTTAAACTAAACTTCTACATCTACATCAACATTTTCTTACCCATCTTTATGGCATATTGATATATATATATATGTATGTACAGTATATATGGCATATATGGCAAAATTGACAATAAAGTTCAACTACATGCAAAGAATTTGTTAATTTGTGAATAATTAAAATTTTAAAGTCTCTGATGATCTTATGATTCAAAAGTATGATACAGAAATTAAAAGTGAAAATATTTCATGTGGTTAGGTTCTCTGGTTCACAGCCATTGTTTCCCACTTAATTAAAGTGCTCCAAAAGCAAAGAAAAGATGTTTGTGTAGCTACTGTAGAATAGTGTCATCTGACCCTGCTTGTCTCCATGGAAACCAGTTGCACTTCACCACGTAATTTGCAGGTAGCGAAGCACAGTGCCGACCTGTCATAATATCAGATGTCAGATGTACCTGATGGTGGAATTTGAAGAGCCAAGGATCCAAGATGGCTTCCCTCAGCTGCAGGTAAGTTTCCCTGATGATCATCATCGCCCTCTAAATAAAGCATCAGTTCTGAGGAGGGCGGAGCCTGTGAAAAGAAATCCATAACACTGTAGCTTGCATTGAAAATACGATTCTAAAATTATAACTGATTGAAGCAACAACTTTTCACTTACGGTGGTTCCGAGTCTCATTTGATCTATAAGGTTCTCAGCCTCAGCATATTTGGTTAGTAATTTATCATATTCAGCCTAAAGAAATATGGAATGAGACAAACATTAGTCCCTTGTCCTGTGCACAGGATTCATATTAGTTACTGTTTGAAGAAATGTAAATTATAGAAACCAAAATGTGTAAGTACAGGTGCACTGTGAAGAGCAAATTCTAGGAGTGCAACAATATCTCAAATATTGTTCTATTGTTAATCAATGTCTCATAAAAAAAAGTCTCAGTACCGAACCAGATTGTGTCAGTATCTACCATGATACATACATTGTTAATTATCTAATTATTTTTATTTTATTTTTTCCAGAGAACTGCTACTGACTGCTGCATTGTTTTTGTTTTGCAGGTGTACGTATATAATTCAAACATTCATGGCCAAAGACAGTTAATGCTACTTTTATTTCATTAGAGAATTTTTTCGTGTTATTATTGTACTTTGAAGTTTTGGTATTATTATATCCGTAGTAAATTCTGAATGTTTTCTACCTGCAGGTGATGCACCAGTGCTGGAGGAGTCTTGTCCTCATCTTTGAAGACGTAGGGCTTCTCTGGTGGCTGGACTGAATCCTCCAGGACTCTGCTGATCACCTCTAACATCCCTGGAGAGGACTGGGCTCTGTGCATGGCGCTGGGGCTCTGGGGAACAGGTCTGGCTGGTCCGCATGGAGCTTTGGGGATTTTTACTTTGGGGGCGACCTTAGAGAAATCAGGGAGCGGGTAATGGACTTGGCCTTGGCCGTACTTCATCTCGCTGAAGGACCTGGTGCGCACAAGTGGCACTCTCTGAACCTGATCATTCTCTTCGGCTTTTTCCTGCTTTGCTACACTTGTATCTCCACAGTCTTGTTCTGAGTCTGCACTGGCAGAGCTGGATGTAATGCTGTCAGTAGCAATTTTCCTTTCTGCTTCTTCCTCTAAACCTAAATTTTTGGATGCAGTATTGCTCTTTTCATCACTCTGATTAATCTCAGAATTACCCATCTCTGAGTGGTTAATTTTTGTGCTCTTGTGCGTTGGAGCCCAGCTGTAAATGGTGTCGTCCATGCTCTCCAGCAGGGACACCTCCGGCAGGGTCTCTGCCTCAATCAGCCTACCTGACTGCAACAACTCCTCCTGGGAGAAGTGTCGAAGCAACAGCTGGTTAATGTCTGCAGGACAGGGGCATGATGGGGCAGTTGGCTTGGAAGCATCAAAGAAGTTGTTTTGCTTTGTGCTGGCATCCTCTTGCGACAAAGTTGCTGATTTCTCAACATTATGCTCAGAGACCAAGTGTTCTTTTGTATTACATTCAAGAAAATCAGGAACATCGGGACTTGCATGAACAGTTTCTCTTCCATCAGAGCTCACGTTGCCCTCAGAGTTAACTGTCTGGTTGAAGTAGGGGCTTCCGAGGTCACCGTCATAAGGGAGGTCATCCTGATCCTCATCGCTGGTGTTCTGCCCCGGGTCCTCATACCGCTGGTTTACGGGCGGCTCATCACGCATTGTGTTTGGTCTTTGCGCAGACACATGCAATATGCTGCTCTTGCTCTCAACCACCCTCTCACTCTGACTGCTGACACTACCAGACTCTGAGGAGGTGACATCCAACCCTGACAGCTCTGCGCTTCCTGCTAATTACACAACAACATACATACCAAATTAGAGGTTTTCACAGATTTAAGCCTCAGGCTTTGCATTCACTTTTTTTTTAGACTGCCCACCATCAGCACTGACAGTTACAGCTGACACTGTGACACTGCCAACATATGTCATGACATGCATCACCGTTTACTATTTTTGTTTTTGTCACATTACGTCACCAAAAAAGGATGAAAACTCAGTCTTTTCCATCGTTTGTATTTAAATTCATGTCCAAGCCTACTGTCACCTCTAATGATCTGGTAAATATTTCTTTGCACTGTATGCATTTAACATTTTTTAAGAAAGACTGGACTTGTACATAACCATTTTATGTTGTATGTGGTCATTGTTGCTTTTTATGTATGTATACACTTATTTTAATTTTATTTTTTACTTAATGCTTACTTTTAACACGTTTGTTTAACTTTGCTGTCCTTGGTTTTAGCTGTCTATTTCTACCTCAATTTCTATTGGTAGTAGCATTGAAAGCAAAGAAAAAACAGAGTCAAACTTGGCAATTTCTGGAGAAACTGCAGTGTGTATTTTGGATGTTGATAAGCTGCCTTGCTGACTTTAAAATTTGAATATTATCAATAATATTAATTAACAAAACATGTGAAATGTGAGATATATGTGTAAGATGTGGAATATTTTAAGGTTTGTTAAAAAGCTGACATTAAACCGAATTGCTGGGCCTAATTTGTATGAAAATGCAAGTGAAAAAGTATGAATAGGTGGAAAAATGGGAAAAAGATGAAGGATGTAAAATATATTTTGAGCTAAACTGCATAGCTGGCTTCAATTTGTATGAAGAAGAATGTCGAAGAAGTATGAATATTTGGGAAAGTGGTACACGGTTGCCTTAGTATGAACAGTATTGGCTTATAAAGCTCATTCTGATTCTGATGTGTTATGACACGACATATGATAATTCAGACAGCGTGTTGAATAGATCAGGGCAGATGCAACAAGCCAGTTTAACATACAGCAAAAAAACTCAATCAGCAAAAATGAATGATGGCAGTGATTCTAGCACTTACCACTAAGGTGGATGCTGGCCTCGGAGGCAGCAGACTCTGCCTGGGACAGACATAGGGCTAAAGAACTCTCCAGATCACTCAGGTGGAGACTTTCATCCTCACTCAGGTCAACAATGAAGCTCTGCTGAATGCACTTCTCCCAGAGCACCGTGGGCCCGTCCTCTCCCCGAAAATCCTCATCTGATTCGTCTGATTCTCCCTCCATGGACACTTTGTCTGTAACAGGAAATGTCAACCGTTCTTTACCTGTGTTAAGACAGGGGGGTAAGAAAGGAGGATGCAGCACCTGTTCATCACTTAGCAACGCAACTTGTGACCTGACAACATTGGATCAAAATGTGTTAAGCTGTCAATTATTTAACAATCAATGCATTGTGTGGGCAGAGGTTTCCGTGACATAAGTGGTGTTTGTGTGAAGGATGATTACAAGAAAAGTCCTGCATTTGAAATCTTAGTGCAGTAAAAAGTGTTTGTTAGTAAGTTTATCAGATGTACAAGTACTCATTCTGCACCGCAGTGTCTATCTGTCAGTATTATATTATTATAAACATTATATAATTGGAGCTAATAATCGAAATATTGTGTTGTGTTTTGCATGTAAAATGACAATGTGCACAGTTGAGCCAGACAGATATATTGGTTGGCCAATATCATCTGCTGATATTAGCCAGGCATAGCTCCAGTGAGCTATATCGGTATCACTGTATATGTCTGATATTTTTAACAGGACAGTAGACCCCAACCGATACTAACTAATTAAATAAAACTATCTGCATTATGATCTGTAAACAAAAATCAGACAACATACACACTGATACTGACATAGACCGATATAGCTGTGCTGGGCCAATATCAGGCTAATAATATCGGCTAATGCAGGTTGTTTATTTATTTATATATCTTTTGTTTTATAGGCAGGATTTTATGTATATTTGATCCTTTTTCTCAATTCAAGTTGTTCTATTTTTTTTTTAACTTATAATTATTAAAAGTACCAGTGAAAGTTTACTATTTCAGTGCCCTGATGTAATTTTGCATTTTTCATGTATGAATAAACAATATCGGCTGATAAGTAAATGCTACTACACTGCAGTCAGACTGTCAAAAAAGGCACTTTAACATTTTAGATAGCGTCTGTTGTCGTGGTTACTTACTCAGGTTATGAACCGGTCCTTCAGCACGGATGCGACATTAGTTTTAAGTTGATCCAATCCACAGCCATGCTCTTGCTCCTGACATCATCTCGAAACAAGCTACGGCATTTCTGTCTCTTTCTTTCCTGACATATGGTTTCTCGGACAGGTTTAGTTTCGGTGGCATCATCAATAATGTAGCCCCCACCGCACGGCAGCGCTGGACGTCTGGAGCCGGACTGGCAGCTGTACAAGCGGAGTCTGGTTGCTAGGTAACGGTGATGAAACCTCCACTTAAAGACCGCTGAAGAAGTTAGTGAGCGTTGGCAAGTGAAGACCGTTTTTTTGGACAAGATCAATACTTTGAGTAAAATGGTTTAAGTGATTGTTATGTTTTAAGACACTTGAGTATACTTTACAGTACTTTGCAAGCACAAGGGCGTCCAAATTTCATACATGATGCAGTCTGTCAGCTTCTGACAGCCTAAACGCAGTCGTGTCTAGAAAGGCACCCCAGACGAGCGAAAGTTCTCGCGAGAGTCGAACATTTTAACCCATATCGTGAACTTTTGCTAAGCCTAACCAAGTGTTTTCTGTCCTTAAACAACCACGATTTCAACCGCAGCGTTGTCACATCATACAACTTAATTATTGTGTTCAAGGTGTGCAATGAAGAAACAACCCGTACAAATCTCGCGAGATTTTTTTACAAATCAAAAGTTCCCGTTTAAACACGACTGCCAAACGATGACAGTACGTCACCCCTGCTCTATTCAAATCTATTGGTCCAATGACTGTTATTCTGGGCGTGGCTATCTTTGAATGTCGTTCTCTGATTGGCTACTTGGCAAAAACACATACGCTAGTGCACAGCTTCAAGGTTTTTTCTCCTTCGTGCTCGAAGTTAAATCCAAGTTTTCTAAAAGTTAAATGATAATGTAGTGTCAGGCTGGACACGGGGAAATCATCCCTACTTTACAGGCGTCCGTTTTATGTTTTTGAAAACGGACCTATGTTTTTATTCTTGTGAGAAAGTTAAAAAAAAAGAAGAAGAAGAGGACATTCACCATTGTTCGAACTGGATCGTCTAACGTAAGTTTAGAAGCTAGCATGCTAACTGGCTAACCTGTAGCTGGATGTGATAACAGCGCTGTGTAACCAGAGAGGGATGAATATATCTGATCAGTCGGAATTCCAATTAATCAATAGTATTACTGCTTACATATGAAATCTCTTAAGAGTTACAAACAGATGTTGCAGCATGTTATTGTATCATAAAGCTTACTAAATGAACACAGTGCAAGTATTAAACATTAAACAAGCAGAGTAACTGTTTAACTGTATTTGTTTTACATGATTATGGCCACATCATATACCTGCATTAACATTAGATAATATACTGTACATGCCTGCTTAGTGTGGAGCTGCAATGATTAATCGGTTAGTTGTCAACTATTTTGTTAATCCATTAATCCTTTGAAATATCTTTGTGGGGGGAAAGGTCAAAATTCTCTGATTCCAGCTGCTTAAATGTGAATATTTTCTGGTTTCTTTGCTCCTCTGTGACAGTAAGCTGAATATCTTTGTTTGGTGAACAAAACGAGACATTTGAGGATGTGATCTGGGGCTTTGGGAAACACTGATTGACTTTTTTTTCCACTATTTGCTACTGTTTTATAGACCAAACAACAAATCGATTATTTGAGAAAGTAATAAAAAGATAAATTGACAGCGAAAATATGAATTTCTCATGACTCAAACCTTTATGGCATATACAGTATACATTAGGGATGCGGAAAAACTGATTCACTTTAGTATCATTATTCTGTTTCAAGAATGTAATTTGTTTTTTTACATCCTGATTTTTTTTCTCTTTTGGGTGGGGTCTTTAAAAAAAGTCAAAGGCATTTTATTTACCACTTTTATGTGCAGTGTTGCAACAAAGACTGACTGACATGTGATGTGCATTATTTTGGGAAGCATGACTCATGGTACACAGTCTCTAGAAGTGTATGATTCAACTTTTCTCTATGGTCTAGAGTTGAAAAAGCAAATAGAAATAGCAATAAACTGTAATACTGAATTGCAGTACTTGTAGAATCGCAATACATGTTGAATTGGCACCCAAATGTCATCGTGATAGTACTGAATCGGGAGATAAACATATCATCAGCCATAGTAAACACTCAGCTGCCAGTTTATAAGGTACAGTTAGCAAAAACTAATGCAACACCCTGTGAGAAATACTAAAATGTTGACTATTCGTTGAAACCACTGTAGGGAATGTGTAAATTTAAATTTATGGAAATTTTGGAGGCTGTAGTTTGAGGTTTTGTTGACATGTATTGCACTACACTGGAAAGTGTTTATAATATTTTTTAATATTTCTTCCCTCATGGTTATTATTAAGTGTATGTGGTTCATTACGTACATGTAGTTTTAGGTAGGTGTACCCAATAAACTGATGACAGCGTGAGATATCAAATGTAGAGCTGTAGCGAATAGTCAGTCAACAACAAATAATTGCTGACCATTGATAATTGATTAATCGTTAAAGTATTTTCATGCCAAAATGTCAGAAAAAGCTGTCTTCAGTCTCTCAAATATTGAGATATCCTGCTTTTCTTTGTTTTATATCATATTAAAGTCAATATCTTTTGGTTTTGGACTGACAAAATAAGACATTCAAAGGCATCATCTTGCACTTTAAGAAACTGGGGTTGACATTTTTCACTATTATCTGATATTTTACCGACAAAACAGATTAGTTACTCCAGAAAATAATTGGCAGATTGATTGGTAATGGAAATAATTGTTAGCTGCAGCCCCAATCAAATGGCGTATTAACTCACCAAGTATTTATTTCGTGTAAGTTGTGTGTTGTTAATGTTATGTCTGTATTGTAGTGTCCATAGTCATGTAGGCAAAATACACTAATGTTTGTACACGGACTTAAATAGCCATGTACTGCAACAGCAGGTTTTTGGGATGTTAAGTTATTCATGGTCACATCACTTTTCCTTGCAGGCTTTCCAGATATCCTGTCCCCGTGAGGAAGAATTACCGGTCAGTATCCCAGTGCTTATGCAGTTGTTTCCTTCTTTCTTTTGTTTTGGTGCAGGTTTTTGCTGGCTCATGGTGTAATGATGAGCGCCGTTTCCATATTTAGAGTTTGCTCTCAGTGGCAGTAGTCATTTTAGTGCATCAATGGGCTGTAAGCACAAAGAAAACAGATCACATATCCTGTGCGTTTAGGATGAAATCATGTCCTGTTTGTGACCCAAAACAGTCAGTGATTACCTGCCGTGAAGCTGTTATTAAAAAACAACCTCTTGTTTCCTTTGAAGTGCCTTTAGTCATGGATCACTTCTTCCTCTTACACACTTGTTCATGCTCACTGTAGCTTTGTAAGCAGAGAATGTCTCTCTCAAACACACCCAGTTGGCATACAATGGTGGAAAAGGCTGCACGAACGCTGGCACACATCAGTTGGTGATTATAATTATGTGCAGGAACATGTACTGCACAGACTTCCAAATCCCTGGGCTTTAGTTTGTATTACAACTGCTGACAGAAGTGGGAAGAACAGGCTGAACAAAGATGATTTCATTCTTACAACATTTTTTTTTCTTTTCAAACACACAGTTGCTCAACATATATGGACTATAAATTGTCAGAGGCTTTTTTTGTTCAGTTGCATGAATTATGGTAAGATACGTGCCTCATGTTTAGAAATTTGCCATATCAGCAACAAAGTTATGCTCATATTCACAATCCCTTTTATGTTTTTTATCAGGCCCTAAACTACTGTATGAAATGCCTCCTCCATTCTAAGTTGAGCGTTCTTAAGTCTTTTCATCAAGAGAACTTTACAAGCCTTAGTCTTAGTTAAACAGAAGATTCTGACATCAACAAGGCACGACTGAGTTGTTGCCGTTTTAGTTGTCATCTGTTTTTAAGGTTTGTGCTCTTCTTGCAGTATGAGCTCAGTGCTGATCTAATACTTGTCAAGAATAAAAAAGGAACTGCTCAGCAAGCTGGTTGTTGATCAAAGGTCCTAATCCAAGGTTTTTAATGGTTACTGCCCTCTTTTTTATGTGCAGTACATAGAAGTGGGCCTGGATTAATGAATACAGTAAATATCTGACAATATTTTGGCTTTTAAGAAATATTCAAGTAAATAAAGCATTGTAATTGTGGGGGCAGACAGTCACAAACATAACTTGAACATCCATAGTGTGTCTTACATCTTCACATTTAGACATAGTTAATAAAAGAAATGTCTTATGCAAAAGAAGAAGGCAATTTCGCTTAGCTAGATATACGCCATTTAGGTGGCCTCTTGTTGCCACCAAGTTTTATCCCATACTGCAGGCCTTCACCAGCGCAGCATTACAGTTCCACAAACATCCTGATTCTTTCACGCCTTTTAGTTCAAACATTTACGAAAACAGTGAACAGTGCTCATTATGAACTATTTACTGATATGTCAGGGCTACTGAAGTCTGGGTTTAATATGCCAAATCAAACTGCCAACATGATTTTACAGAAGAAGCAGAGATAAAAGGCGGACTGTGAAAAAAGAGGCAGAGGAAAAGTGGACAACACACATGTCACATTTCAGATAGGTTGTGTTAGGTTGTGGTTAAGTGGCTTTTCTGTACTGTTTTCACATACGTTGACATTTGAGCCACCAAAGATGCACGGTGGGGGCCACTGCTTAAAAATATTAGTATCTGTCCGTGCATCGAGTAGCTTATATGAAAAGTACAGCTGAACATGTTTAGATAGGAAGAAGAACACGATAATGGTCATTTACAATGCCCAATCTGTAAAATACAATACAATGTATGTGCCAGCACCATGTGTTTCAACTGACATTTTTTCAAGTACAAACACTGATTGTTTGCCATGTCTTTGTTGTCTTTTAGCTGTTATTCAGCATGAAGAATTAATCCAGTTTGAAAATAACTGGTCTGCTCCATTTCCCATTTTGTGTGTGTGTGGTGTGTGTGGGAGGAGGGGCTGATGGGTCAAACTTGGGGGACAAATGGGTGTGGCGAGTATGACCTCATGGAGAAATGAAGTAATGGTCGGCTCTGGTCTTCTGTACTCGGTGCAGTCTATCTTATCCATGTAGCCTGCTTATCACACTGTCCTTTCCTTTGGTGGAAGTTGCATACAGAACAGAGCGGGTTCACCTGTTTTTCTGTTTTCCCAAAGCTTTGGTTTTAATTTAGAGACCTTTTTTTTTCAATCATGCAACAGGTTGCTGGTTGCTCTTTCTTCTCAGTGACTTCCTCTGATTTGGATTCTGGAGATGATTTTTTTTTTCCTGCCATCTCTGCTTGCATAGGTCACAGCCTGTGGCGTTCATTGCTTGCTCACCTTGTAGCAACTTTAGAGCTCACATACGCGCACGTCTTCGAGCCTGGATGAACTGAGTCACCGTCTTACAGTAGATTGACAGTTTGCCTGCGTTGACCCCATCCATTCACATTCCCACCCTGCTCTCTCCCTTCCTGCCTGCCCCACTTGTGCACGCTGCTGCTGTTTGGTTGGTGTTGCCATGGCACCGTGTGGCCAGAATGAGGCTTCACATACAGCATCTTGTGTTCTCTTCACAGAGGGCAGCTGACGAGATTGAGGTGCGGTGACGCAAAACACACAGTATACGAAAGCAGCAGCCGTGTGGACTGACGCTCAGGACTCTGCAGCTCTGTCTAACACTCATGGGGGTTACCTTGTCCTGTCAACATTCAGCAGAGGGACAGTTGCAGACTTGACCACGTCGTTGGCTGACTTTTTGCTTGGTTTTTACCTCCTCGTGCCCCAGCTCCATTTAAGATTTTTGTTTTTCTTTCTTGTTGGCTCTTGTATTTAAACGCAACCATTTTTTCGGGAACGAGACTGGGATTTTCCCTCATATTATGCACATCAATGGATGCCACTGGCTCAGTGGTTAGCACGCGAGCTGAGGAGCAGTCCTTTCATGTCCGCTACAGGTAGGCATCTCTCCTGTCTCAGTGGTTGTAGAGTAGATGGCCTTGCTTTTTTAACATTTTACTTTCCCTCGTCAGTTTTAGAGGGGGCTATAAATGAAATTATTGGCTCTTGGTTTAGAGAAGAAATGTCTCTTTATGTTTGTAATTATTTTAATGCTTGTGACATAAGATGTGTCAGCATCAGGTAACAGATAAGTAATTATTTACCTTGTTGAGGAAGTGATTAGAGCCCAGCCGACACTGGATTTCTGGGGCTGATACTGATTTTAGGGAGTAAAAAGATTCTGACATTGATGTATTTGCTGCTATTCTTTATACACAATATAATGTAAAGAATATAGAATATAGGGCTGGACTGAAGATTATGATTATTGATGATTAATCTTTTGATTATTTTCTCAATTAATCAATCAGTCGTTTGGTTTCTAAAATGTAAGAAAGTTGTGAAAAATTGTCATAAACTGGAATCAAGAAACAAGAAAATATTCACATTTAAGAAGCTGGAATCAGAGAATTTGGGTTGTTTTTTTTCTCAAAAAATACTTTAATTAATCAATTATCAAAATAGTTGGTGATATGTTTATTAATTGATTAATCATCACAGTTCTAATAAAATATATACATGAACACACATTTTTGCAGTGATCACTCTAAAGTAGTTATCAAACACTTGTGACAAAGATTTGTAATGTAGGCAGGATATTTTTAACAAAATTATATCTGGTCACTGAAACAGTAAACTTTCACTGGTATTTTTTTTTATAATTACAAATAAAAAAAACACAAATGTAGCAAAATATATATATATATATATTAAACCAGAATTAAGTAAAAGGTGCAGATATACACAGAATGCTGCCTATAAAGCTAACAAATAAAAACATTCTGTTCTGTTAAAAAACTTTATATAGATGCATCTTGCACAGAATTTATGCTGATACCAATATAGATCGATATAGCTCTGCTAGGCCAATGACCATATATCGGTTGGGCTCTAGAAATGATGTATTTTGTGTAAAATAAAAGTGAAAATTGAGGCCTTAGTTAAATAATCGAGTGTGGGGTCCTTTTTCACAGTGCTTTCTATGAGTTTGTTGACTAAAGGCAGGTGAGTTTCCTAAAAAGGCACCAGCCAGCTGTCTCTACATTCGCAGGTAAAGAGCTCTGGCAGCAGGTGTGACTTGCCAAACACACACAGACCTGCTCCAGTTAGCTTCAATATTTAACAAGCCCTGAAAAATTCATCACTGCTCGCTTTGTTTTTCATCACACGTGTGTCCAACTTATTTGAGAAGAGCAGACGTCAGCTTCGGGACGTCTGTTTTTCCAACGAATGCTGCAGTCTGCAGTCAATGAGCTGATTCCATTAGACTACACTACAGAGGTCCGCTTGTGTCTGACACGTCTAATAAAGCTACTTAGCGCTCAGCAGCGCTGTTATCTGTAATCTGTTGGGTGCACACACTCCACAGGCGTAATCTCAGGTGACCAGGTCAGGAGAGAGAGCTTGAAAGAAAGAAAAGCAGATTATCTCAGAAAATGCTGAATGAGCGGTTTCCTTGCTGCCATGCATTGGAAGTTAATGCTGTGACAACATCACACGCGTCTCCTTGAAAGTTTTCCAACACGTCGTGGTGCCTAAATATCTCTGTGACGTCAGATGATCAGTGGTTCTGATATCACAGGAAAGGAATGCTGCTATTTTTTAAATTTTTTTTTTTTAGACTGTTGATCACTTTTTTAGTAGAAACTACCAATTTAAATAGGTTGAGTTGCTCTCTCCATGCTTCAGACAAAGAGAAGGAGCTGCAGCCTGGAAGTTTTTCTAGTGGAAACCTCAGTAGATGCCTCTCAGATGCTCCATGTGCTGCTGTTGTTGTTGTAAGACACAAAAAGCAAGCAGGTAGGCTAGTATGTGGCACAGCTACAGCATTAGAAAAGTGTGTTGTTGACTTGGTAGTAAACAGAATGTTGGCTTTTCTAATTTAAGGCCCAAGACTGCTGATTACAAGAGCTTTATCGACCATTCAGGACACCATGTTTGCTATTGTTCACAAATTATAGCCTGGGCGGATGATGAAATAAGCTACTTTGGTTGGTGTTTTTGTGTCCTTTTAATAGCACACCACAGACTATGTAAGCTATTACCTCACATGAGGGATCCATCATACTAGAGCGTGACTTTCTGGGTCATGTTTTAGAGCTTTCATTACAAAACCTTGGGTGGGTGGGTACAGAAGGAAAGTTTAAGATAAACACACTCTGTGTGGTGCTCATATCTTCCCAACAATACAGTTTCCTGAAAAACAAAAGTTGGCAGGGTAACAATTTTAGCTTTGCGCAAATGTTCTGCTTAATCTAAAGATAATCCATGTGTGGATAAACCTCCAGCCATTGTCTTACACTCCTTTCATCTGCCCTGGAAACGCCTGAGCCAAAACTCATTTATCATTTGGTTATTCAGATGTTTTATAGGCCCCTCTTCATTGCCTGTTAAAAATTACTGTATATCCTACATTTTTATATTGATTTCCTAGCTACGGGGCTGCTGCATCCTTTGATTTTAGTTTAACACTCTGAACTAAGCTTGTCAAAAGTATCAACGCTTTAATGCTTTTTCACACATTTAAAACAATACGATACTAACATTCAGTAGTGTCGAAAGTACCAAAGCTATAAAAAAGAACGTTCTAATTCAACACTTCAGTTCAGTTTAGTCTTTATTTTTCTGCTTGAAATTTGGCTTACAGCCTGATAAAACCAGGCAGTGTTCAGTGATTTACTCTGTACCAGCACTGTGTCAGATTGTTTATTTAAAAAAGTAAAAAAACATATCCTATTTTGTGTGCCCAGGACTTTTTTCTTTTCATCGTAGGTCTCGAAAGAGATATTTAGTATTTTTTTTTTTTTTTTTTTTTTTGTTATACTAGTATTGTATCATGATAAAGTTCTTTTATTGTGACAGTCCTACTCTGAACAGGCATTTAATTATTGAATTCACAAGCTATATTGATAGAAATTCAGCATAACGTGAATTTGATTGTCTCTTTCATTAAAAAGATAGATTTTTAATCATCAACTCAAAAATGTGTATTGCTGAAGAATCTGTCAACACATCAACAAAGTGAAGTGTTTTCAAATCCGTCCCTGCTGCATGTGTTACTGACAAAAAACCAAACTAAACATTTCTGCAAGTTCATTTTCATGCCATTTGGTAACCCAGTGTAAACCAATGCCTGCATAAAAGAATAGAATCTAAAATGGGAATGTTTGGTATGATTGAATTAATACCCTGTAAAGCAGCCTATTCAGCTGGCAGCCTGTGGGCCGAATCTGGCCTTAATGACCTTTAATTGTCCTTTGATATTTATAAATAAAAATTCTAATCTAGGATTATAACAGTGCATTTCTCTTCCTGTACTTTTGCAAATAATTGTTCTTTTCCACTTGTGAAAACTAATTGTGGAGAGAAAAAAGAAGTGTATTGTTTTACACGTATAAATTCCTAACTTTAGAGACATAGTAAATGTAGTTTCCGGCCCCTCAGCATTTTACCTTTTTTAAAATCTGGCCCTTAATAAAAAAGTAATTTATAGGCCTGCTGTAAAGAATATACAACTTGTTGTCAATGGGTTAAAACATACAGAACAGTGGATCTTTTAAGGCACAACATAAAAATATTTCTATTTCTAATTCTAAAGCAAATCTAATAAAGCGGAGAATGAAGAAAATTGGTGAACTTTTAACATTTCTACCAGCTCAGTGCTTCATTTGACTGTAAAAGGAACCCACTAAACTGTCTGCGGCATGTCTAAAGGATGTGAGATCGACCATAACAAACAAACCCCAGTTCGAGCCATTGTTCTCTGTGGGTGGAAGGAAGCAGCTAAACAACATTCCCTGCTGAAAGCCTTTCCTTAGAAAGAGATTTTGTTCACTGGTTGTGAGTGCAGTCCTGTCAGTTGGCTCTAGATTTCAGCCAGAGAAGATCTGCTTCTCCACAACTTCTTCATTATTGGTCTTAATTTCTGACTGTGGATTTTAGATAGTTTGGTTCTGCTCAGTGAGATTGTTTTCTTTGTTAGACCCCTGACTGACTGACTGACTCTCCTTCTGTCCGCTGCAGGATGGAGGTGTCCTGCCTGGAGCTGGCGTTGGAGGGCGAGCGGCTCTGTAAGGTAGGCGACTACAGAGCGGGCGTCTCCTTCTTTGAAGCTGCCATCCAGGTGGGCACAGAGGACCTGCAGGTGCTCAGCGCCATCTACAGCCAGCTGGGCAATGCCTACTTCCACCTGCATGACTACGCCAAGGCCCTGGAGTTCCACCGGCATGACCTCACCCTGACCAGGTTGAACCCGCTCAAGAGCCCCGTGATGCCGCTGACAGATCATTACTGTATTTGTTGTCGCTAACGTACTGTGTATTGTGTAGGACGATTGGTGACCTGCTTGGAGAAGCCAAAGCCAGTGGAAACCTTGGCAACACTTTAAAGG
Source organism: Lutjanus argentimaculatus (assembly GCA_034769285.1). Taxonomy (NCBI): domain Eukaryota; kingdom Metazoa; phylum Chordata; class Actinopteri; order Lutjaniformes; family Lutjanidae; genus Lutjanus; species Lutjanus argentimaculatus. Next base: position 17,904,460 of record JAWZSL010000011.1, read on the forward strand.
TGTTGGGGCGCTTTGACGAAGCTGTGGTTTGCTGTCAGAGGCACTTGGATATCGCAAGAGACATCTGTGACAAGGTAAGGCAGCAGGATATTCAAGCACTATAGTGAAGTATTCTGTAGTATACGTGGGGACTTCAGCACTGACATGTTTCTCCTGGATGTGTTTTAGGTGGGTCAGGCACGAGCTCTGTATAACTTTGGGAATGTGTACCATGCCAAAGGCAAAAGTATCTGCTGGAGTGGAGCCGAGCCTGGAGATTTCCCAGAGGAGGTCATGATGGCACTGAGGAAGGCAGCTGAGTACTACGAGTGAGTTACTGTCCAGTATTGTAGTGGCATCCCCTCTGGATGGCAAAATATGCTATTCATTAGCTGCAAGCACCGTAAATTCAGCCTGACACGAACAGCAGGAGATGTAATTCAGTTTAAAAACCTTAGCTGAAAAGAAAAGTTTAAATAATATTGTTTCACATGGTTTTCCTCCATACCTAACACAGCTCTCTGCTTCACTTTACTGCACATGACGTCACTCACTAAACTAAAGGGAGCATCGATAATCAGCATTCAATACAGGCATTCATTTTGTGTACATTTTATACATTACCTCTGTCCAAACCAGGCTGCGACAGGATTTCACCACATTCAACACACTGTGCTTTCAGCTCAGCATCACTGCCTGCCGTCATGAATCTTTATGTATTTAGGGTCATATTTCACCACCAGACGGTTTGGAGCCATTTTGAGTCACTGCATCTGAGGGAACATTAACCAGCTAACAGCGGCAAAACATGTTTGTCTCCATTTAATGATGTATCATGATTGGGAAGGTGATATTCAAACACAACTGGTTCTTAAAATTTTATTTATGAGCACATTTACTTATAACAATAACTTGCTTTGTAATTACACTGGTTTACAATGGCTGTCTTATATAGTGACTAGTAATTATGACCTTTGCATTATATTTAAATTCACTTATATTCTCTCATGTTGTGACTCTTACAAGTGTGGTGCTGGTGAATATGTGTGGGTGACATTTTAATGATACAGTGCCTTTCTGCTATTAATTATCCATTCATGTTTTATTTAACTGTATGTGTATTTTCAGGGCGAACTTGGCGATAGTGAAGGAGCTCGGGGATCGAGCTGCTCAGGGTCGAACCTACGGCAACCTCGGCAACACGCACTACTTGTTGGGAAACTTTCGCAAAGCTGTAGCATCTCACGAGCAGGTCTGGTGTAACCCTTAAAGCATAAGTTCGGTTTTTTGACACCTGGACCTTATTGTTAGGATTAAATATGCTCGTAGACTCACCCAGACAATTTTGGTGGAGCTCGGAGCCGTTTTCGAGCAATTTAGATCCAGCCGACGGCGTTTTTTCTCATGCCATAGTAGCGGACGGGGCCAGAAATCGAAGCTCCTAAATTAGACATTATCTGCTGCGAAACTCGCTCATTTCACCTACATTTTATAAATGAATGGCCAGTGTTATCACCATGTCAGCTCAACTTCGTTGTTATGGTCATCCGGGACTTTACGAGGATGGGTAACTTTTGGTGACATTATAGACGTGCGCCGCAGGACCGCAGCTGAGAAGAGACGCTGTTGTTGCTAGGCTACACGGCAACACGGCTATTTTTGTGCAGCATGGCGGAATATTTATCCGATGTAGAAGTGTCTGACGACGACTTTGAGTATAATGGATGCCCGTATCGTTTTGAGCCAGAATACACCGACGAGGAGCTATTTGAAAGGAGGATGCAGAGTAGGGTGACCAGGTCCCAATAAACCAAAAGAGGGACAAGGGGTATGTTTGTGAGGGACAAAGTGGGACACCGCCTGTAGCTGCATCGTCTCTTCTTGTTTGGCGTCTCCCCCTCCTCCATTTCCAAAGAAGAACGCGCGATGCGAGTGTCATTCACTAGCTGTCACCTCAGCTGTTGGTAGCGCGGAGAAAATTAGGGGCGGGCCTAAACGCCGTACGTGCGGTGCTACTATGACAACAACAAACAACCCAGAGTGCAGTAACGTCACCGGCTTCTCATTGCTGGGGCCTGAGGGGGATGTTGTGCGGGACATGGTCTCAATTTGCGTGATGCGTGAAAAGAGACAGAAAATGCGTGAAATCACGCGCAAAGCGGGACATCTGGTCACCCTAATGCAGAGGGAAAGAGCCGAACAGCTGGCCAGAGAACGAGCAACCACTGCACGTCCACGAATGGGGGCGAACTGGTGGTGTTGTTGTGGACATTGCATGAGTTTCGCAGCAGATAATGTCTAATTTAGGAGCTTCGATTTCTGGCCCCGTCCGCTACTATGGCATGAGAAAAAACGCCGTCGGCTGGATCTAAATTGCTCGAAAACAGCTCCGAGCTCCACCAAAATTGTCTGGGTGAGTCTACGAGCATATTTAATCCTAACAATAAGGTCCAGGTGTCAAAAAACCGAACTTATCCTTTAAAATCCTTTTATGAAATGTGACTCAGTGCTGTAATTACAGTTGTTCTAACAGAAATCATAAAATTTGCTTCTGTGCCTCTTTTCTTTGTGCAGCGTCTGCTCATAGCTAAGGAATTTGGCGACCGCTCCGCAGAGAGACGAGCTTACTGCAACCTGGGAACGCCTACATCTTTTTGGGGGAATTTGAAGTGGCGGCTGAGCACTACAAGTAAGCCACAGGCGACACATTAGACTCATGTAATCATTTACTGTGTACAAAAGTGTGACAGGGCATGCATATGATTCCTTAAACAAGGGTGACACATTAAGTTTAAAAAATATGTTTGACTAATCTAAACAGATATAAAGTTGTGCAGTTTATCTTAGAATGTATTTCTGTGCTCATTCTTTATTTAAACTACAACAATCTTGCTAAAACCAGATGGTTAGCGGGGGTTAACTGAACAGATGCTTCATCATTTCTCTGTCTTTCTGCACACTGCCTGCAAGATATAAATGTTGGGTGTGGTGTGTAATGTCATCTCTGTCGAAAAACTACTTTCATGGGAGTTGCACCACCAACATAAATTTACTTCTTCTTTCTTCCACGAGCATCTTAAAAATGTCTGTTGATGACTTTTAAAATAATCTCAATATCTAAAAAAGGAACCTTCCCTTGTAATGTCAAAAATATCGATACGGAATATTTCAAATGCTTGCAATACTTGTTGTTTTCACAGTATCGATACTTTGGCACCAGTTTCACTTTCTTGATCTCTGTTCTTTACACGCACACTGCTGCAGTGTTCATGTAGTCCTGCCTCCTCTTACTTACTCACAGTGCTGTCTTCTTCTTTGCTACATTCGTTGTCATGTTATAGCCTTGTTATATTCTTTTCCCTTTTCCCTGGTATTGAAAATGGTATTGAATATCGTTATTTTTCAAGGTATTGTCTCAAAATGAGAAAGTCCAGTATTTTGACAACGCTATTTCCTTGGGTATCATTATATATGTTGCTCCCACACTGCGCTTCCTCTGAGAAAGTAAAGCCTGTAGGAAGCCAGAGGCACATATAATGAGGCCTCTCTGTAGTGTTTTGAAGCAGCATGTGTGTGTGTGTTTGTCAGGAGGACGCTGCAGCTGGCCAGGCAGCTGAAGGATCGAGCTGTGGAGGCGCAGGCCTGCTACAGTCTGGGCAACACATACACACTCCTCCAGGATTACGAGAGAGCCATAGACTACCACCTCAAACACCTCATCATAGCCCAGGATCTCAATGACAGGTACAAACACACACAGCAGAGAGGAGAATCATGCTGCCGTTTCATATTTTCATCTCTGCCCCTATATTGTGTATTGAAATGTGTTTTTGATGCAGGATTGGGGAGGGCCGTGCATGCTGGAGTCTTGGAAATGCTCACACTGCACTGGGGAACCATGACCAAGCCATGCACTTTGCTGAGAAACACCTGGAGATCTGCAAAGAGGTAAATAAAAGAGGTGTTGCCACATTCTTCTGTCCTTGCCTTCTCTTTTACATTAAAGCAAACAATATTCTCAACAGTTTTACTTTGAAAACTTTGCGGGTAAAGAAATCCTAAAGTAGTAAAGTTAATCTCCCTTCCTTGTGTGTGTGTGTGTGTGTGTTTTGTTTTTTTCTAGACTGGAGACAGGAGCGGGGAGCTGACGGCTCGTATGAATGTGTCTGACCTCCAGACGGTTCTGGGTTTGAGTTACAGCACAAATACCTCCACTCTATCAGAGAACAAGGACATCGACTACAACGTGCATGGTACATTCGTCAAATTGCAAGTTATAGGTCTCGTTTTTACAGTGTAGTTAGTATGGCCTTTTGTTTACGTTGTTGATGTGTTTTTAGGAGCGAGGCCGAGGATGAGCAGAAGACACAGCATGGAGAACCTGGAGCTGATGAAACTGACTCCAGACAAGATAAATGTAAGAACTTCTCTACAATCACATGAAGTCCACAACCTTCTATGTCACACGTTGCAGCTAAAACCAGATCTTTTTTGAGTTTGGACCACAGAAGCGGAAGGTTTCTTCAATCTTTGTGTCTGTTCTTATCATCCTATCATTCATTCCTGTGCTGAAGGGTCAGAAGTGGAACAGTGACATCCTGACCAAACAGTCCAAACCGTCTCTGGCTAAGACCTCTTCCAAGCTGTTCTTTGTCAGCCGCCTGCGTGGGAAGAAGTACAAGACTGGTGGCTCCAGTAAGGTCCTCCAGGACACCAGTAACACCCTGGACACCAGCCAGACGCCCGCTCAGGGACCACAGAAGGTACACAGTACAGTACAGTGCAGTGTATGGTCAGCTGATAACCAAACACATGCCCAGACCTGCTGTTTGCTTCATGTTCCTGTTTTTGTGCTTTACTAGCGACTCAGTCCAGATATGCTCGGCGACGAGGGCTTCTTCGACCTGCTGAGCCGTTTCCAGAGCAACCGTATGGATGACCAGCGCTGCTCAATACAGGACAAAGGCAGCAGATTATCATTAAACAGCCGTCCAGAGTCGCCTCCCAGAGCCATCAGGAAATGTAAGCCCGTGCATTCGCAAAAAATCCCACAATTCCCATAATAAAGCTTCTCTTTCACATCACATCGAAATACAACTTCTCTGCAACTGTGATTCAGGCACTCAATCGACTCTGATTCTCTCTGTAGCTGTGTCAGAGTCTGCCAATGTCTCGGGCGCCCAGGGCCGCCGGTTAGAGGAGTCCTCAGCAGCAGGGGGAAGTCTGCCCGGCCTCAGGCTCAATCAGAACAGCAACCAGGCCGTGCTCAGCCACCTGATGGCCAACGCTGACAACGCTGAGCCTGACGACGACTTCTTTGATATGCTTGTCAAGTGCCAGGTACCTGAAATGAACACAGTGCTTAAAGAAAAAGGCTACCTGAGCCTACTGTTTGCTGCACAATGATAAACATAAAGTCACATTAAATAACATATAAATAAGTTATAACCTCATTTCAGACATATTTCCTAACTGCTTGTCTTAACTTAAGTTTCAAATATAGGAAAAATCCCATCTTTCTATTACAGAAGTGACTCCTAAACTCAGGGTTGTCCTGTCAGATCTGTGTCGTGTTTATAATGTACACCAGAATGCCTGTATCTTAGATAACAGCTGTCTCACTTGTCACTGGCTTGCTAGCTGCTATAGACAGGTCCGGACTGCAGGCAGGCAAGTCTAGTACCAAAACTCTTTTACTATGAAGCAACACTGTTGTTACACACCCAGAATGTGTCTTGGCATCGTTTTACTGAAATAAACAGGGACGTCTCTGAAAAGATGTCGTCTGGATGGCAACAAAAGTTGCTCCAAAAGCTGTATGTACCTTTCAGCATTAATGGGGACTTTTCCCATGATGCCATGGCCACTAATACACCCCCATACCATCACAGATGCTGGCTTTGCACTGCTAATAGTGTGCATGGTCTTCCTCTTTAAGAAAGGAATCTCCACATCATTGTATTCTGTTTTTATTTATGTTTTACACAACGTTCCCATTTTTTGGAATTGGGGTTTGTAGTATTTCGGTTACCACACTGAACTAACAACAGTGGTGTTGCCATTTTTTCAGTTATTTTGAATTTATGTCAGGGTCTGTGCCATCCTAATTTAGAGTATCCTGAGTGCAGTTAGTAAACATGTTTCTGTCCAAAAATCTTAAGTTTCCTAAACTGAGATGAGGTAGGATTTCAGACTTTAAAAGTTTTTATGAAGTTCCTGATGTCAAACTGACGCTCTCCTCCTTCCTTTTAACTCTACCAGGGGTCCCGTCTGGATGACCAGCGCTGCGCCCCTCCCCCTCCTCCGGTCCGAGGGCCCACCGTACCAGACGAGGACTTCTTCAGCCTCATCATGCGCTCTCAGGCCAAACGAATGGACGAGCAGCGCGTCACCCTGCCCTCTGCAGCGAACGCTACAGCCAGGCCCGGCTCCAACTGAACCAAGCACTAAAGGGACAGTCAGGTTTCTGTTTGTGTGTTTTTTTTTAATCTCATGAAGGTGTGGACTGTGTTGTGACTGACCAGTGGGGTGGTCAGTCACATGAAAGCCTTGTGTCTCTTTACATGTGTCCTTTTGGACAAAACAAAGCACTGTCAGCAGTATATGTAGTGTACAGTATGGACAAAATCTCAAATTAACAAGGACTTGTTTCGCACAACTTGCACCAACAAACTCTACAAAAGTAGTATCAGGGACAAAAGTACTTTTTTATAATCCTCGTTTGTCATGATTTCCGTATCTCTACTCCTTCAAATTTCATTTCACCTTATGTGTATTTGTCAATACACCACTGCAGTTGTATGTATTTATTTTGCTTTTTATGATTGTTAACTGCCGTCCCACCACTATGAATTGACGTGGTTATACTCACAGTGGTGTCTGAGTCAGTGTGGGGTTTAACCCCGGGAATCCTGTTTCTAATACTCCTCCAAACCACTTCCTGTTTCCTGGGAAATACACTACAAGGGAAAATTATTTTAAATAAACATTGAGAACATATGGGAGTATATTTAGAAAATATGTAGACCTACTTTACTTTCTTAAAACATCTGCAACAGCTGTGTGTGTGCATTAACACAAATACATAACGTAAATACATTCCCATATGTAGGAGCGCTTCATAGACTCCAAATGAGTTTGTGGAGCTCTTTGTGCAGGGACACATGTACACAAAAAATAACAAAAATCTCCAGAGCTCTCTCTTTTTAAAACAATTAAGATGCCTTTATTGTCAGGAGTCGACACCCTGACTAACAAATGTTTTAAGGTCCAATGCGACCGTGCCGTGACAATAAAGGAGTTAATTTTTACATTCCCATGTCTTAATGCTTTTCCCCATTATTATATTTCCCAGGACATGGTTTGGATGCGTATTCCCAGGAATCTTGTTTCCTGGGATTAAACCCCAGTGTGGACACAGAGGTACAGCACTCTTTTCCATGTATTTTGTTTATATGTGAGGGTCTTTTTTTGTTGTTTTTTTTTGTTTTTTTTTTAGAGTTACCAGAGTCAGGAAAAGGAAATGGTATTTTAAGCAAACTGATAAAAGAATGAATCTAACCCTGTGTACAGCCCAATATGCTCTTTTGTACTAAATGTTTCAATGAGGTCAGAGGAATAAAGCCTCATTCATGTAGCCATGTTGTTTTAACTTTTAAAAAACTGTTCATTTCAACAAAGCACACATGACGACAGCTTGTGTAAAAGACACTTTATTGAACGTACCAGCAGTCAGACTTGAGTTAGCTTGAATTAATTTAAGTCACTTTTAAAAACAAGAATTAGAAAGGCTTACATACGAGAGCCACTAGCATTTCAAAAACATACCAATAACTGTACACACAACTGAAATAAATACATCTACATATGTACGTATTAGTTTGGCCTTATTTGTTAAAACAATATATACTATAATACATTAACATAAAAACTTAAATATGCATCTTTGTAAGTAAAGACAATGTTAAAAGACAAAGTGCGAATGTAAAATACAAGAAAAGAATACAATGCATATGCCCCAAATACTGGTTCTAAATAAATATCAAAACACCCGTCCGTCCATCCAGATTTCATTGTGCATATGGTTAGACCCTTGTTACAGGCAGAGACTGCCACCTACTGTTGTTATAGTGTTACAGCAGTAGACAAACCAAAGCTTTTTGAACACTGAAAAATCTTAAAACGGATGCTAAAACGCCACAAATTACACTTGGTATTTCCCTTTGATGCCGACATAATGAACAATCTTCCATTTGCAAGCAAGCCATCGCAAGACACTGGAACAGCTTCAGCGCGAGAACACTGATTTTCAAATTTTAAAACAAACGCACAAGCTAATTTACACATTTTTGAGTTGTAATGCAGTGGATACAGGAACGTCACACATCAGTACAGCCGAATGATCGACAGACAGGATGATGTCTTCCACAGATTCAGCCTCCTGATGGGAAAAGCTCACTACTGACACACTGAATAAAAATTTACATTTTACAACCATAAAGTCTTGTTTTCCCCAAACAATAGCAGCATAACACCAGCTGAAAGAAAATGATATGCAAAAGAAGAAGGAATGTAGGATTTCTTAGAATGACTTGACAAAATCTGATCATGAAAAATGACCATATTATGTTTTTTTTTTTTTTTTACATTTTTGTCATGGAAACTGAAAACTCAAGGAAGGCACCATCATGAACAAAGCACTCCGTCCTGTCTAACAACTCCCCAGTGAAAAGGACATGCAGCAACTGACTGGTGTGTGTGTGTGTGTGTGTATGGAGTGAACGATGGATGGGACCACATGAAGGAGTGAAGTGAGTGTGAGAGTAATGAATGATCCGCAGTGTGACAAACGCAGCGTGAGAGATGAAAAGAAAAAGGAGAACATGCAACATGTGTGCTTTCGATGCGTCATAGATTTGTATCAATTTGGTTTCCTACAGACAGGAGTGAAAGGCTCATTCACCTGTTTGTGTGCGTGTGTGCGCGAGTGTGTGTTTTTTCAGGCTATAAGTGTTTCGAAAGGGTGTGACAGTGTTGATATTGCAAGAGGAGCAGTGTTGTTATAGGAGATTGTGTCTTTTAGTTGTCTGAGTGTGTGTGTAGGTGTGTGTGTGTGTGTGTTATGGGTTGTGTGTCCAGAGTGTGACAGTACGATCAGCAGAGGATGAGAGGAAGGACAGGTCCTGTGTGTGCCATCGACACTGGATCACCTTGTCGCCGTGCTCTCCCACCACAGTCAAAGGCAACTGCTTGGTCAGGTCACCTACAAACACACACAGGAAACAGCTCAGACAGGCGGTTTTTGAACATACATGAAGTTCACATATTCAGGAAAACGGCGAAGTTACAGGAGAAACGGGAGCGTTAATATCCTGTACAGACTCAGCTTTATGTCACTTTCTTCTGTTCTTTATACTTTGAGACAACTGCAACACACTGCAAGACAAATCCTTCATCAAAAGGTGCAGAATAATACGTACTAACAGTCATTTCCATTCATAGCAACCATATGATTCAAACTCTGAAGATGTGATGGAACCATGGGACCTCTACACAATTTGTCTACACTTTACAGATACTGGAAAGCAACAATAAATGTGTGTTCTGAGTTTGTCACACTGCAGATACATTGGTGATTGAACGCATAGAGTAAGGAGTGATGACAGCTTGTAATCCACTGTAGCTGCCTGCTTATTCAGGGAATAGTTAAACATTTTGGGCTATAGACTTCTTTGTAATCTTGCAGACAATTAGATGAAGACTGACAGTCTCGTGTTTGTACGGTAAACATGAAGCTACTGTTGGCAGCTTGAGCTTTATTCGGACTACAGGCAAATCAGATTTGTTTCTCAAATCAGATCTCTGAGACAGACTGTGCGTCTTGTTATTTGCAAGTGATCAGATCGGATTTTTGTACCCAGACATCACCATCCTGTCTGCATGTGTTGCCATGGTAACCATGTATGCATCAGTACCAACATACGCTGGTGACGTGGCTTTGCAATGCAGGAGAAATCCATCATCTCGCCTTTCAAACAATTGTGCTGTCAAGTTGTGGTGCAGAAATCATCCATCGCACCAGACAAACTCAGCGATAAGAGGAGACTGGTATACACTCGTATGCTCAGCACCTCTAATGCACTTTGTCACATTACAAGTGATGCACAAGACACTGTGAAATGTGATTTAAGCATCTAGACTTACATGCATTAGTATAGATCTGATCTCACATTCCACTAAACGCAGCTTGGATAAAACTTGCAAAGCTTGCATTTCATGTGAGTGTGTTACCTGTCCAAAATTTCAAATTCAACCTGGACACTATTAGATAGGCCAAAAAACACAGATTTGGGTTTGCAGTCTGAACAAGGCCTTAGCTTAGCATTAGCACTGGAAACTGGGAAACAGCTGGCTCTGTTCTCCTACCAGCACCTATAAAGCTCACCAATTAACACATTATACCTTGATTGTTTAATCCGTCCAGGAAGTGTTACACATCGTAGTTTTATGGGGGGTTTATGTGGCTATTTCTATGGTGGGAGCAGCGACTTCCTGGAGTTTTGTCGTCACAGTGAGGCTGCCAGGCAACCGGCTGAAGACTCCAGGATGTCGCTGCTGCCAGCCAAGAAATGTTTTGGCACATTAACCCCCCCCCCCCCAAACATGTTGTTTTCTACTTACTGTGTAAAAACACCAAAATACTGAAAGTAGTTTAGACAAGAATTTTCCATGACTGTTTCCCAGACCTCAAGTTAACATCTTCAAATGTCTTGTTTTGTCCAAACAATAGTCCAAATCCCACGGATATTGAGTTTGACAATGATACAAAACAGAAAGATTCCAATTCCTTAGTGTTATAAGGTCCCCTAACAGAGCATTGCTGCAAACATGCATGCATAAGACATTTAGTTTTCTATTTCTCTTACCAGTGAAACAGGAGAGCCCACATGAAGAATGTAATGGTGGATAAAATGAACTATGCAAATGTCCTCTTATGAGACATCTCCACTGCTGCCAGCCTAAAGGTATCTCTTATTCTGTGTCCAGAAATTTAAACCTGTATATGTCCAGTGTGCTGTACCATGAATCTGTCAGCAGATGAGACGAGGTGTAACTGTACCTTGGAGGTTGGTGACCATGACCTTGGTGTCGTAGGAGCCGGTGAGCAGGTAGTGTGCCCCGGGAGAGAACCTGACGGATCGCACATCACTGCTGTGTGGCTTGTACACCTGGACAATTCGTCCTCCTCTGATGTCATACAGCATGCATGCACTGTCTTCCTGTCCTGTTGCTAGGAGACGGCCACTAGGATCGACTGCTACTGAGGCAACAGGACTGCCTGTGGAGTAAATATAAAAGGGTGTAAACATCAGCGTACGATTACCAGTAAAATCACTTCATGCTGACTGAGAGAATCATTATTTAGTGTTATAAATTGTTCAAAATCTTTAGTTATTTGATCAACAGATGGTGGTGAAACTCAGGACACAGGACTTGAGCCATACCTGAGCCATGGAAAGCAGTTCCCACGACTCGGACACAGCTGGGCACCCTGAGGTCCCAAAATCGCACCGTCTTGTCTTGAGAGCCGGAGGCGATCATCCAGCCTCCCCACGTGTACAGAGACAGAATGTGACCTGGACAGAGACACAAAAAAAAGGACACATTGCTCACTCTCCACTTCATGTTTTGAGTTCAGAAGGACAGGTGGATGGATGGAGCAGTCTGCGTACCTGTGTGTCCACTGAGCGCGTGCAGACCCTGTCCTCTCTGGCAGTCCGTGGTATAGATGTTACAGTCTCCAGCTCCGGCGCTGATCAAGATGGCTCCTCCACTTTCTGGACCCTCCATGAAGGCCAGGTCTCTGATGGTGCCGTCATGCATGCTGAACTCCAGGTCTGGACCTAAGGCACAAAAACACACAAACACAGAAGAATAAATCAGAATGCTTTTGAGATGCGAATACTATGCCCAAATCGCAGAAGTATCCCAGTGTCTATACTTAATTGTGTTGACGCCAACAAACAAGACTGTCACCTGTGGCTTGCACGTCTCTGCACTGAACGGCAGGACTTTGACATATTTGTCATTGGAGCCTGTGGCCAGCAGCTGCCCACAGTGGCTCCAGGCCACACAGTAGATGGAGCCTTTGTGGTGTTTGTTTCTCTTGAAGCGGACAACCGGCTGCTTGACTGGACTCGAACCACTGAGAAATGAAAAAGCAGAAAAGAGACAATAAGAAAGGAGAGGGAAGACAAACGAAACGAAGACAAACTAATAAAAAACATTCTCTGGAATAAGAAAACCATAAATCAGCATCGAAACAGATTTTAACCACTCAAAAAAGGTCTGTCATCAGTGGGAAACCACTGTTATGTATGTCAAATATTACTCTCTCACTCAACCAGACTACATTGTTAAAATCATTCATTTTACCTCAGAACATTTGAGTTGCTGGTCTCCTGCTACCACAATCTGTTAGTTGGTTTGAGTTATTATGTGACTTCTGTGAACCAAAACTAAACTTTTAAAACACAGAGGTCACAAAATAACACAAACTAACCGATCAAGGCAGCGATAGACCAGCAACTCCTATATTCTGCAAGGTACTGATTTTGCCAGTAGAGTCTGATTGAATGAGAGAGAGAGAGTGATATTAGGCTTCTTTAATGTCGGATTCCCACCAGAGAAGGCCGTATGATGGCAAGGTAAAGTGGCAAAAATATTCTAAATATGGCGTACACTTAAACTGATATTGATTTTTTTTAGATGGGCCATTTATTGGCTTAGCTTCCATGCTAGAGCCCCTCTCTGCATCTACTGTGGGTAATACACTGACTATGGGTACTGTATCTCATACAACCCTACTTCAAAAAATCTGAACTACCCCTTTAAGTTTCATCTTTTATTCCCACTTGGATGAAAAGTCTTTTGAACTTCTTATAAGGTAAAAAGGGGCACTTCATTCTCATAAGTTCCAGTTAGTATTTCTTATCCGGTGACAATTAAAAACTTTAGAGAAGTCTTTCTATGTATTTCCATGTTAAATAATCCTTTGAAAGTAGGGTGCCCTGGATCACAAAATTAGGTTATGGCCACAAACTCTGGTTGGCACCCTACATGAATGGTATGCATCACGCTATCAATCATAAGAGGAATTCTGTAATAAATGGGGCTACTCTTGATAAGAAGAAAAATGGCTGGAGATCTTTTTTCGCTTTTGAACTAAGTTCTTGCGGTGACTGTCCACGTTACCTTGGGTCTAATGTTTCTGGATAAGCACAGACCCGCAGAGTTTTGGAGTTGGACCCCACAGCGTAGAGCGCTCCAGACGGGTGAAAGGCAACGGCTCGAACAGCCTGAGTATCTTCCAGCGTGTGCACCGGCACAAACAGGTTTTTATTTTTATCACCCTAAAAAAAAACATAAAAACCACACGCATATTAAAAACACATGAACACACAGATTACACGTCATTAGCCGTCTAATCTTCTTTGATCTCCTCTACACTATGACATCCATACTGTCATGATGCCAGCGTGACATCAATGCTGTTAAAAACTGTTATAATCTGCTTAGTTAAATTAGCATTACACTGTAACACCTCATGCTATGACGAAAACAGGTCGGGTCAGATAAGTTCAGAGTGCAAGAGAACCTGCAGAGTCCTGCAGAACATCAGAACTAAACTGTGACGGAAATAACAGCTAATGTGACGAACAATGAGTAACAGTAGTGAGATAATTACTTGTTTGTTAAGGTACAAGATAAGATCACACTTAGAGCAGTAATTAGCTTTATGTCTGTGTGTAACCCTACCTCTTTATTTCGGGATAAGGAGCCTGGAGAGTCGTCTTGTTCACCACTTTTGTTTTTCTTCCCACTGCCACAAAACACACAACACAGTAATCATTAAATTTAACCGTGTGACTAACAAAGAATCCTTTCATATAAATACTACAGCTGGGGTGATTCACTTACCTCCTGATTCGATACCACAATACTTGGGTGCTGATTCAATATGTATTGCGATTTGATATTATTATTTATTGCAATTTTTGTTTGCTTTTTTAACACTAGACCTTGAAAAACAAGTTGAATCATACACTTCTCAGGAATATATATCATGATTCATGTTTCCAAAAACAATGCACATCACACATCAGTCAGTTTTTATTTCAGCAGCATCATTTCTATACTTCATATGAAATTCTTAAATAAAAATCTATTTGAAATAAACTTTAGCTCAAGCTGGTGCCATTAGAAAATAACAGATAAAATAAGACCTTAGGCCAAAATTAATGGAGCCTCTGAACACTGCACACAGCAAAAAGAACCTTTACACATGAATCTGACTTTTGACACTGAATGTTGAGTTTGAGTTTTGACCCTTTTGGGTTACTGTAGCTGGTCAGTGTGGAGAGTTGAAGCCGGACTGAGTTAGCAAAGTGAAGTCAGCAGGTATTAGGAAATATACGCCTGAAAGTATGAGCACACCTGTCCTTTTATATAAAGCACGTGAAGTAAAATAATCCCTTGATATTTGTGAGAAGTGCACTGAGAAAAAAGGCACATTAATTCATTGTTTATGGGAGTGTACAAAGCTACAGTCATTCTGCAGCACAGTTGAATGTACAGGCCCCATAATCGGAAAGGAAATTCCTTTACGACCCACTCTGTGCACTGGGAATATACCCTGAAGACTGTGCTGTAACTCTGCAGCGGTCACCGCTCACTGACTTTGGACTTTTACAGGGCAGAAGGATAATTGCAACCATTATGGAAGAACATGGAAACACCTTCTATTGGAATGTGGATAAAGGAACTGGCAGCCTGTCGAGCTCTGGAGAGACCAACTTATATTGTAAAAAGGAAAGACAAGAACTATAACTGTATATATATTTTTTGGATCATATTTTAGTTCATTTATTTATTTATTTACTTATGCTAGGGTTGGGGTAATATAACTCTTTTTGTTAAATTGTTAATGTTTATGTTTAATGTGTTAAATTCAATAAAAAGAAAAAACAAACTATGTGACAAACTCCTAAATAAAAACTGAAGAAATCATTCACTACCTCTGGGTGACGACAGGGGACTCATCCGGAGGCGGGACTGCGCGGCCCCCCACAGTGTGTTGCGGGGTGCTACTGAGCACCCCTCCCCCTCGGGTCCGGGTCCGCTCCGGGGTCAAAGATGGAGGGTTGTTATTGTCCTCGGAGGCGGGCGGGTTCCCGTTGCCGTTACACTGCTGGGTCAGAGACTTCACTTCCTCTCCTAGATTCTCCATCCCGACATTGAGCTCCTCCAGCTTCTGGATGGACCTGAGGACACATCAACACATTGATGAACTGTCTGCACATCAGGGTTAATCTTGACTAATAATCTTCATCATAGTTAAAAAAAAAAAACATTTTTCACGACAGAAAACAAAACAATAACTACATCGAAAGTTATTTATGATGACAAACACTCATGAAAACTATTGACAACTTTGAACAAAATAAAATGAGTAGGATCTGTGTGGTGAGGAGGTTTGATGCATAAAATTGGAAAGTACTAAAAAAAATTGATAGTATTGATCTAACCAGGACGTCAACTAGCATGTAGTTGCTGCTTGTCTCATTAACTGCACAGAAATGTCAAGATTTGGGACAAAGAGAAGAACAAACTGATAAATTTCACATTTGGGGTCAAGAAAAACAACCCTTTGTAAAACCATGTGGAGCGACAATAAAGCTTCAGAACACTAAGTTGATTTGCAGATGAGTCATCCTCAAATTCATGCAAAGGTAAACACTCTGAAATAATATTGATTTTCAAGCCTATATCATCTTATCAGCTGACCAGAACTGGCGTATTTCACTAAACTTTAAATATAATACAAGCTAAGGGAAACCATCGCTGTCCTGTACTTCCTAGAGAAATGAATGGCACAGAGTTGCTAATTTTAGATTGTAAATCGAAAGATCAATTGAGACACTGAAGATACTAAGTCTAAAATTTCATCCCCCCTCACATTTCAACACATACACAACAAGAAGAATGCCCATTTGGAAAAAGGTAGTATACATACTCACTAATGTAAATAACAGGCTAACAGATGTCTGGAAATTCTAGAGAAACATTTAAATAATGTATTTAACTCAATCTGTTTTAAGAAATTTAGACAATTCAGATGACTAAAACTATATTACATTTTAGTCAAAAAATTATGACTACAACTAAATTAAAATTTCCTGTCAAAATTAACATTGCTCCACAAATTCTCATATTCTTTATGTGTTTTGTTCCCTTTCTTCTTCTCTCTTTTCACTGTGGTTTTCTTGAACCTAATTTGGAAAAGGAGGATGGTACCTTTCATTTTACTTTTGCCTACAGGCTATCAGTACGCTGACTGAGTTCAGCAGGCTAGTTAAATCTAGTTAAAACTACAAAGGGCAGAGGACAAAGGAAAACTGATGTAATGATGTCATTATGCACAGCTCCCCTTGTGAATAATGCAGAGGATACAGAGACGGGGAGAGGCAGGGGAAAAGGAGGCTTGGAGGAGAAACTCTCCGGGGACAAATCAAAGCGCCTTTGTCCTGCTGACAGAGCAAAACACAACAAAACAAAAAAAATAACTAATTTCATGTCATTTTTGTGATGCACTCAAACCAAAACATACTCTTGTGGTGGTTTGAGAGCACGCTAAAGTCGCCTCACTGTATGTTTAAGATGGCTGCCATTTTGGGGTTCAATATTGTGTATAACTAACACACAATGGTCCCATGTGATGTGATGTGGCCGATCACCACAGATGGTGCAGTGTGGACTGGAGGCGGGTTTCGGGGGAGGTGTGTGTCATGTTAGGAGAAGCCACCTGGGACTCATAATTATCAGGGGCCTTAACATGTCTACCACTCCCTTGTCTGACAGCTGCTCCTCTATTGTATGAAGATATTAAAAGCCATGCAGTAATTAGCCAGTTTAATTCAGGCGAGCTGCTGCAGAAGATCCACCCCGCTGACACAGCAGAATGCTTTTATGAAGTCGGTCATGTGACAGTGACAGGGGGTCTATATGTTCACTACCTGTCCGACATTTTGTTTTTTGTATCTCTTGCCGTGCGTGTACCTGTTGAGGAACTTCTCCGTGAGGCTGTGCTGCATGTCGCTGGGTGGAGGCTCTTGCTGGACCCCACCCTCCAGCAACATCTGCTGGTACATCTGCCTCTGCTGCTGCTTTCTGCTCCAGGTGCTGCTGCACACGAAGACGCTGCCGGTAGAACTCCTCATACTTCTCTGTGGAGTCACGGAGCTGAGGGTTTGAACATGATGCCATTAATAAAAAAACACATGGAACATCTTATATCCTAGAAAACTTCCCTTTACATAACTTCATTCTTTGAATTATTCAGTAAGTCCTGTTGGCTGTTTCTCTCCTTTTATGAAGTTTAAACTATTGTTGGGTAATTCATTCTAGGAAGCAGAATAAGTCACTTTGGATGAGGAAAAAAACAGCTAAATGGCTTAAATGGAAAACATAAACGCACGTATGTACAAATGAGGTAGGGATGTAACTAATCATTATTTTTATTATTGATTAATCTGCCAATTACTTTCACAACTGATTGATTAATCATTTAGTCTATACAATGTCAAAAGATCGTGAAAAATAATCACAATTTTCCAGAGCCCAAAGTAACATCTTCAAATTGCTTCTTTTGTCCAACCAAGAGTCCAAAAACCAAAAACTCTTCATTTATTGTCAGAAATGACAAAGAACAGCAGCAAATCCTCACATTGAAGAAGCTGCAACCAGCAAATGTTTGATATTTTTGCTCGATTATCAAAATAGTTTGTAGCCTTACAAATTTAATTTTGACTGATCATTGCAGCTCTAAAATTAAACAAGAAAACAAATACAGATTAAGCATAGACCTTGGCAATAAAACAATAGTGATACATATCGGTAATAGACGCTTCATCAATAGCAATAAGAAAATTGTTCAATAAAATGTAATAGTTTTACTTGAAAGCAGCAATTCAGAGTTTCTGCAAGCTTCAACAAATTAAATTTAAGACTTTCTAAAAACTTTTTAAGGCCATTATGAATGTAATTTAAACTGCACCCCTAAAATCTACTCTGACAAAAAAGTATGTCAATTTATCTCTTATTCATTAATTAATATTAATTCATCTAACAAAATCTGCCAAACCAAATGGCCTAATGTAAGATATCTTGTCTTTTCCATACTTGCAAGGAATTCAGTGGTTACTGGTTTTACTGGACTGGACATTTTAAGGCCTAAAATTCAGATTATTGGAAGACTTTTTATGGACCCGCGGAAACCCTGTAAAAGCAAACTGCCATGAAAGCAAATAACAGATTGCCCCGGCCCATAAACAGCACTACATGTCTTGATAATGGAACATGCTACAAGTGAATGCAAACAGACGTTTAACAGGTGTGTTGTTCAGCTGTACCATCGACCTGTGACTCAATGTTGAGTGAGAAAAGAGTGCAAACAGTGAGGAAATTGTTAATAAAAAAAGGTCACCAGCTCGCCAGTGTGGATGTTTCTTGTCTATGTGCTTTGATAAACACAGTGGTTAAATTCATTTTTTTCTCCTGGCGTTAATAATAAATAATCCATATTTATCAATAACAACTATAATGAAATATTTTATTGTGATAAATTTTTCAGCTATGTCACTCAGCCCTAATTAATAAGCACATACAAAGCAGAAAACACACTGAAGCATGTTAACACGTGAAGAAGGGATCTGCCAGCTCCTATTAACACTAATCAAAGGCAGCATTGTGATCAGATGAACCTGCTCCACCCTGTTCTTCTGTCAGTGCAGGTATGAGAGGAGGAAGGAGGGTGAGACAGAGAGCTGTGGACAGGTCACTTCCCCTCTCTGTCCTCTGCTTCCTGTCCTGACAATCTGACGGGAAGAGATCTGCCGTATGTTTTACGGGAGGGGAGGTGGGGAGAGACTCTGGCCAGCTGCCAGCTCTGGAGAAATGATGGTGGGCAGAGAGGAAAACAAGAAAGGGACGGTAGGAGGGTGACAGTGAGATCACAGAGGCCCCAAAGTCTGCTTCTGTTTCTGGCCTCTTTATGTGTCTCCAGGGTGACGGGGACGGCGGAGCAAAGCACTAACTTGAGCACCGAGCTGCATATGGGGCCCAGAATAGAAAGCATGAGACGGACAGAGACGGACAGAGTGTTAACACTGTGTTTACAGGCAACATGAGGGCAGTAATGACTTATTTTGGTGGTTAAGCTCCTGGGTTCTTGAGACACATGTCCCCACTGATTTAGAACCAAATCCACCTGGGCTTCTTTTCCCATTTCTGCCCCGCACAGTCCCCTTTGTTACTGGATGGATGCTTAATACAACTAGAGCTGCACTGTGTCTCATTATATTCACAACGAAATGTAAAAATTACAAAAACAAAGTCGTCTTACATCATTTTGGATCAAAAGAAACGGTTTTTCATTATTAATATAAGGATTTCTGCAGCAATTTGCTCTTGGCACTCCTTAGACCATGTACTGCAGGGGTTTTCAAAGTTTTACAGAGAAGGCCCTCCAGACAAAACTGAGCACACTGCACTTCATCATCTCGTCCCTGATCCTACATTCAGCATTTTTACGATTACTGGAATCTGTGTTTTTTAAATGTGTTGCCAATACGATAAATTAATTTTAAAATGTACTACTTTGGGCTGATCCAGCCGCCTCTCTCAGAGTAATCACTATTCGGTCATCTCGCTCAATGTCCCGCCCACAACACCATCTGATTGGCTGAATGTTGTAAAGTTATGTGTTAGGTTTTATATTATTCTAAATTTTGACACTAAGAGTTTCATTTTTGCTGCAGTACAACGGTTCCAAAATAAACGTTACTGGTTTCCTTGATCGCTAATAATCGGTATCAGCCCTGAATAAAACATATTGGTCAAGCCCTAATATTCATTCACATTTTGGCAAATTACCACCATTAAAGTATGCCAAATGAGCTACTAGCTGTCCCTCTTTGTGCCGTACTCATGGATGTATCAGTGGATCACTTTGATAATCAAAGATACTTAATAAATAATAATAATGAGCTTCTTATTTCTATGATTCTGAGCATATTTATGGTTCTGTGACAGTTCTCAGCAGAGATAATGATATCCTCAGGAGGGGTAAGTCACTCTGAATCTAAAAATATGTGCATCATGTCAAGTGTTCAGCTTTGCCTGATTTATGACTCATAGACGGAGTAAAAATCTTTGTGAATCAGCACGCCAAACTACAATAATGTGTAGGGATGCACTGATGTTTAAAATAACAACGTGGCTGATTGCTGATGCAGATTTTTTTTTTTTTTGTGGTTGTTAATTTTGTTTTTGTTGTTATTTATTCCCCTCTTCTGTGCCAGAGAAACAAGGAATTCATTATAAAAAAAACATGTCACTCATTATCCTCTTATGCCAAATCCAACCAGCGGCTTCTTCTCTGAAACAGCGGCTACGACCACAAATACCAACATCTAGTGACAAAAAAAACAAAACAATGTGACACAACAGATAAACATCCGCCACTGCCGTCTGTGAATGTCATCTTATTTCCAGATGGGCCGATTCCAGTCAACACGGTGAATAATGTTATCTTGCGAGGCAGCTGGATTCGAGAGATCGCGTGAGAATCCATCTTGCCAGGCTTAAAGTTATCTGTTTGTGTCTGCACCAAAAGTGGTGCAGCCAATCAGCGTCCTAGGAGGGACTACTGGCAGCTATGAGCGTGGTTTTAGGCGTGACGACAGCAAGTAGCGTCCATGGAAGCAACTCATCTCAAAGAAACAGTTGTGAAGATACTAATAGCATCAGTTATTTCAGAACTGGAGAGCATTTCTTTCTGCAAAAGTCTGATCTGATTGGTTTAAGTTAGCCTGTGTTAGACGTGATAGATAGATGATCCAATCACCTGCCAAGTGTGTCTGCCCTTTTCCAAACAGTTTCTAAGGACGACTTCCCAGATGGTTCTCTGCAACAAACCATCTGGCGTGTCAGGTTATGAATATCGGTTCATCTCTAATAATGTGTTTTTAGAACACCAGCAGAAACTAGCTGTGCATGAAGTCTATTTCTGCTAAATGAATGTATTAAAAACAATGTGTCTCCATACACACACAAGGTGCAGATAAAAACACACTACCACAACACTATAAACAAACAAAACAGGGGCAACCTCCTTTTTAAAAAATAATATCTCATCCAGGCAGAGGATATCAGAGCCTGAATGTATTGAGCCGGCCAATAAATCACTCTCAGCAGCAGCCATATCGGCCTTGACAGCAACAGCGAATGTATTTCACACTTGCAGGAGGAGGATGACTCAGATACTGAGAAAATGATTATTGAGAACTGGTCTATATATAGATCTTCACTGCAGGCAACACCCATGAAGGAAGGAAAACAATGCAGGGACATAAAAAGTAGAACTTCCTCAGTAACGTGTGACACGCTACAGGTCTGACGAGTTAAGTGAAAGATGCTTACCTCGTTTCTGTCGGCGGAGCCAGCTGATGGCGCGTCCTCGCCCGGAGCTGAGGCAGGACGCAGGTTCTGAGCTCCACCTGAACTCATCATCTTATCCACAGGTGTGTCTGTCCTCGACCTTCACAGAGAAAACAGATCATCTTAGACGCCTGACATCAGAAAAACGTCCACAGAGACAACGGCTCGGCTCAATCCAAACCTAAACTCTTACGTTTCAGGGGATTCCTCAAAGATGCTGTGGCAGTCGGAGCTCTCCATCATGAGACTCCTGCTCAGGCTCTGCCCTCCTGCTCCGGGGTAGTGGAAGTTGGCGAACGAGTGGGACATGGGAGACACCCCTTTACCCGGCGCTACCTCCCCACTGCTCGCTCTCTTGTCCTGGCCAGACAGCCCGTAAGACAACCCATCTAACGCCGGGTTCAACGAGCGTGACATGTAGGTGTCCGCTGACTGGGGCCGGCGCAGTGGCGAGGAGGGGTACGGAGACAGTTTGCTGATGAGCGGGGTGAGGAGGTCAGCGTAGCCGGTCTTTGCGGGCTTGACCAAGCGGTCAACGTGGATGTTGAGCTGCTTCTGTTCGAAGGCGCAGGAGAAGACGCTGTGGGTCAGGTTCTGCATCCAGGAGAGCAGCGACAGGTCCAGGTCATCACAGCCGTTACCACACAACAGGTCAACACCCAGGAGGACCTCGCTCTCTGTGATCTCCTCGCCTGTCGCCTTACTCTGTACACAAAAAACAAAAACAACACATTTAAGTTGAATCGTCTGCAAATCATACAAACTAATTTAGACCACAGTATCTATATTTGGTTTTAGTGTTTCAGACCTGGCAGAACTCCACGCAGCACTCATAGAGAACTCCCTTAAGGAGCAGCTGGAAAAGTCGATCCCTGCTGGCCTTGAATCCAGCCTCACTCAGCTTCCGGTCTGCAGGGATGAACTCTGCCACCATGGTGCAGGCCTCCTCGAAACACTGAACCCTGGCCGTGCTCGGGTTCCAGTCCTGAGGGGCACCAGCAGAGAAATAAGAAATATACATACATGCCAAACACATGGAAAGAAAAATTTCATGAAAACACATCGTTGTTAAAAATGAATATTCTACCCCTTTAGAAAAATGAGAAGACCTGGCTTGCAAAAGCCACCAGCTTGTTATATATGTAGAGGGTCCGACACAATGTTTCTTTCAACTCCATGCATATATGGAGTTGAGAGGATATAAATATTGCATATATTTATATATGCTTGTGGATATAGGTCTGTATAGATTTTAGCAAAAACTTCTCAGGCAATGAAACATATTCTCAACATCTATTCAGTGGCTGGTGTTCATTGTTTTGCTAATCGTACTGCTTTGAATCCTATAAAAACAGTTATTTTTCTGTTTATCCCTGAGGATATGGGGCAGGCGATTTGTCTGTAGTTATGCTGTTTGTTTACAAAACTGAAAATTTATAAATAAAATAATAAAAAAACACATTGTCCTTTCTTTGCGAAATGAATTTAGCTTGCAAAAGCGCACAACCAAATAAAAAGATGCTTCCAGTCTCAGCAAATTGCAAAAAAATAATGTGAGTATATATTCTGTACTACTGAAATATTTCTGTTTCAGTCCATTTTCAGATTTCTTGCCTTGAACTCTGCGTGGTTTGTGAGGCGAGGCAGCGTGAGGAGCAGACACAGTTTGCTGTAGTCGTCTTTAGAGGGGCAGAACTCCTCCAGGGCGTGGAGACACTTCACTGCTTCCTGCATGGTGAACTCCAACTGAAAAACATGAAATATATTTTAGATTGTCACAGATGACTGAGTGGAAGTTTCTCTCTGAACAGCAGAGCAAGAGATGGAAAAGCATGGTACTTTTTTTGAAAGAGCTTTATCTCCAGCAGCACACCGGAGGCACAGATGATTTTTAAATGTCACTGGGACTTGGAAAAAAACAAAAACACAAGACCTGCTTCAAGGCGAACATGCACAAGACATCAGACACCTCTTTGTTCTCTTACTGCTAAAACACTGTCCTCCTGCACCATCCTGAAAAGTGACTGCAAACACACCATCAAGGCCATACCACAACAACCAATACACACCCCTCGGCACACTATTACCAATGAGTGTGCAGGCCAATAGACCATGTCCACAGATGTCCAGAGAAGGCTGACCTAATCCAGTTAATAGGACACGGTATCTCTGGCACAGTGTCACAAGCTGCATCACAGCTCTGTCATGTGACAGTTGGCCCACAGATAACCTAAATTAAGAGCATGAATACAGAGGAAATAATGAGGCCTGATAATAAATGTCTCTGCATGTGATTTGCTCATTTATTAGTAATTAGGCTTTACAAAGAATTTGATTTGATTGAGGGTTATTTATGACAAGGTGGCCACCAGCATGTCAGTATTTTTCATTATGCATTATACATCATGTGTTATTCATTAACAAGATTTTGGATTGACGCTAGTCATAACTGAGCTACAACGCAAACAAATCAAAACATCAGAAACATCAGAAAACATCAGATTTCCACACAGTCCAGAAAGTGCACCCTGCTCATAGTGCACTGCCCTCTGTTTTTATCACGCTTCTCTGCTTCCATCACAGTTAATGTTGTGGCTTTCGTGGTCATTTTGAGACTTGGTTTATAGTTTACAGCCTGCCATGCTGTTGCTCCTGCACTGCTCTGTGTCAATGACACAGCTAAAAAACAAAAGTGCAGAGATTCGACTGACAAAATGCAAGTCATCTCAGGGTCTTCCTGACTTGAATCAATGATTTTTGAGGGGGCAGTCCTATACTCTGATTATGAGATAAGATTCAACTTGCTTATTTCCATGATTAAACTGATCACTCTGGCATCTTTCTTTTGGATTTCACGAAGATCACTTTGGATTTCTGTGCATATTCATACTTTCCTTGCAATACGAGTACATTTTGACGCTGAGTAAAATAGGGCTCCACAATAAAAATATTATTTGATATTGTGGTTGTGATATGATTGATGATTAGAGGGAATGATCAAGTTTGCATCACAATTTTCATTTTCACTAAAAAAACAAACTATTAGTCATGATGATGTGACATTTCCTGGTGCTGTTTTGTCACAGATTTTACCTTTATCAAAACAGTGCTGTTTCTGTGATTTGGATAGTGCACTTATTGCACCATGCTGCAGTGTTGATAATATTTTGGATATTTGTGCAGCCCTAGACTAAAAGCATATTACAATCCATTGCTTACTATTGTTGCTATTGCGGTGTCCTCGCTTTCCTCTGTGTTAAATTAAATCTACGGCTCAGACAAAAAGGAAGGGGGCAGCAGATGGTCGACTTTTTTTTTGGCAAGTTCATCTGTGGGTGGGACATCACAGGTGAACAGATAAATTCTGTAAAATGGCTTATACTCGGGGTGGTGAATCTCGTAGTACCAGAGGCGCACATAAACAGCTTAATCCGGATATATCCTGGGCCGCAGAGTAAACCAACAGTCACGTCACTCCTTGCATGCAAATGTAGCCACCGTTTAGCACACTCATATACACGCAACCTGCCTTATCCTCTCTTTGTAAACAGAACGATTGAGAGGATTGTTTATATAACTTGCAGTTGCAGAGTGATTAAAAAACACCATTTGCCTCTCTTCTTGTCTTTGAGACTCAGACTTATTGTTTACTGCCATGACAACCAGTGACAGTCGGCGGGAAGACAAAGCAGCATTGTTACAAAGTCTATTCATTTAGGATAAGAATCCAAGGCTTAGGAAACATTAAAATATACAGATAATTCAGATAGAAATCCTGATAATTAGTAAACTTAATAAAGTGACTTACATGCTGCGGCTCATCCTCTGCAGACATGGCGTTATTCACACACAGAGCCTCCAGAAACTTCTGCTTGAGGATGATGTAACGAAACCTGAGGACATGAAAGCTGACATTAGAAATCCTGACGCTAAAAGAAGCGATTTAAGCGCTGTTGATGCTGGTGGTGCCTTTAGGAGTCAACACACTGACAGTGACTCACACCATAAACGCACCTTTTCCTGTCAAACTTATCCATGCACTCCAAAGGCTGAATGAACTGCAAGACCTCGTCCCACTGGCCATCCAGCACCAGTTGCCTGAAACAAAAACAGTTAAGTTTTAGAAATTAAGGAAACTTGTTAAGTTGTAATACTAGCTTGTCTGACAACAAAACTATGGCCGCAGTGTCCTCCTGTTTCACATTAAGAGTTCAAATTAAAGCTGAACGTTCACCAAATGAGTAAGTTTCTATTTATAAGGGGTAAAAAATCATTTTAGAAGGAGCAGATGTTTTTAACGGTCAAATTGAGCAATTTGTTGATGGAGTCTGGCAGGCAGTCACTGAACTCAAACTCCAGAGTGCTTATTTTCTGAGCAGTGGGCTTTTATTTTCAGGATAATGGGCCTAGCTTTACGTCGACAGACAAGTGATGGTTATAACCAGCTGATCAACTTACAGCGTCAGACTAGTTGTTGCTTGTTATTGTCAAATTACAACGTTATGCTTGTCTTGTGCTCCTGCAGTTTTCCTGCACCCTGCCTGAGTTTTCTTGAGTCTAGGGAGGAGGTGGCGGGGAGGTAAACTTGACTCTAACATAGATCATATATCAAATAGGATTTCAACCCATTTAATATCCAGTGTATGGCTCCAACTTGCTATCTGGTCTGCAGTACTCATTTTTGGAGCCTTTAAATGTGGCCATATAACAGAAGACCAAGACTTTTCTTAATAAGAGATGCACCTCACACTAGAAGGTGAATCACCAAAAATGCATTTAATGCTCAAGCTGAGCAGAATTACAGACAACACACACTGTTGGCTCACTTTCAAGAGAGCACTCACACCTACAGCGGCGGTGCAGTGTTACACTATCTCCAGTGTAGAGGATGCGATCAGAATCAGAAACACTAAACTTAAGACCGGAACAGTTGTCTGTTGTTTCTGCCTCATAGTACGCAGCTTTTTGGAGCTGCAACCTGAAACGACTGTATCCAGACTGTGCGGTGTGGTTGTTGCTGCTGGTGCAGAGTTCGTCTACCTGAGGAACAACATGTCGTCTGAGTAGAGCCCGTTGATGACGCCACTCTCCTTCTCGAGCGCCAGCATGCTGATGTGCAGCTTCCTGGTGTTGAGGAAGTCCAGGATCGCCTTGATGATCTCCACCTCCTTCACATTTATGGTTTCTTCCGCTGTCATGGTGACGACGGGCTGCCAATGACAAAGGCAATGAATATTACTAAACACAAAACACACTACACACACAAAAAAAAAACCCAGAACAGAAGAGGTTCTATGTTGTTTGATGCTACAGGCATAACTGCACCCTGAGGTAAATGAAACAGGCTTGTGACCAGAGTGAGAAAATGTGGGCAGCAAGTAGAACAGGGTGATAATTCAATATTATCATTCATCAATGATCAGCAGAGCCATCAGTTTCTTAAATGTAAGCAATTTGCTGCTTTTGTTAGTTATTTATGAAATTTAGAGAGTTTTTTGGTATTTTATAGACTGAATTAATGTACTGATTACCTAATGAACTGATTGCCAGTTACAGCTCTAGTGATTATTTGATTTTAGCTGTCATTCTACAGATCTCTGTTGTCCAAAGTATCACTTCAAGCGAGCTGTTAACAACTATCAAAATCAGTTCTTACTTTTTTGTTTTACACTTTAAAAGTTTGTCCTCCAGTGATGGGCGTATCATTGGGACACAGTTCATTCTTCACACATGACTCTGCACACATTTTCTGCATCTAGATTATATCAAGAACGCACAACGTGATAAGTCAGCCTTACTGGAAAGCATCTCTTGAAGAAAGCATCTAAAATACTGACACTTAATTAAGTCAAGCTGGTCAGTGATAAATTAATGACTGGAGGCCTGTGGTCCTAAATGTGCACCTGTGGAACTGAATGCATCTAAAATGATTAGTGCCTCATTTAGCTGCTTATGAACTGAACTATACAGATTTTTATCTTTGTCTGCAGTCTGATCAAATTTCATCTAACATGTGGAAACTCATGTCAGCCCTTACTACGTATAATGACTGTGCACACAATGAATCTCACATTACTTCTCCTGCTCTGCAAAGTTTAACTTTTGAAATATGTTGTGATCTGCAACAAACTCTTGTTTGCATGTCTACTTTATCTTAAGGCTATAACTATTCAAGTAAAATGTTGTTATGCAGACGGACTGCGAGTCTGCTTAGAAGATATTTTAATGCTCTTCAGCATTTGATTTGACCACAAGCCAACATCATCATACAACTGATTATTTTATTATACTGGGTGTACAGCGGATGACCAGGGCACAGTGAGAGCAGTGTCTGCAGGATGTTAGTCCTTCATCAAACACATTTTTACAGAGGCAACAGTGCAGTGGTGGAAGAAGTATTCAGATCCTTTGCTTAAGTAAAAGTATTAATACCACACTATGAAAATACTCCACTACAAGTAAAAGCCTGCATTCAAACCTACATAAGTAAAAGTGTCTAAGAATAATCATCAAAACGTATTTTAAGTATGAAAATTAAAAGTGCTCACTGTGCAGTAAAATGGTCCCTGGCACTGTTTAACTATAATATCTGATGTTTAAGATGTTTAAGGTTGAGCTGATTTTAACTACTTTATATACAATTGGGTAGTTTAATCACCAGAAATGCATCATATTCTATAAGATATCATACGTTTGTAGCTTGCTGTCCTGTGAGAACCACAAGCCAATTTTTCATAAGAAAAACAACACTGCATTCAGCTTTGTGACTATGCATTTTCCAGCTAATCGAAGGGGGGTGTTAAATATATATTTTAGCTTTAAGAATAGTTCAGACAGTTTGAAGTGGGACTGTATGAGGTACTTATGGATAGTCAATGTATTACATACAGTAGATGGCCTTAGGCACGCCCCCCCAGTTTGGAGAAGCAGAGAGGAGCACCGGCAGAGAAGCTAACCAATGTACTGCTGTCAGCAACAAAACACATTTTAGCCATTTAACCCTAACCCGCAGAAACTGATATTGATTTCATTAGTGGCTAATACAGTTTTTGCTGCTGACCCTGTCCACAGCAGTGCATTGCAAAGCTTCTACCAGGCACTGGGGGCGTGCCGACCATCATCTACTGTAGGTAATACTGTGACTATGAATAAATATCTCATACAAGCCCACTTCAAAAAAATAAAATAAAAATCCAAACTATCCCTTTAAGAAGCAGGAGAATTTTCTCAACCCCTAAAGTAACACTATTCTAAATAACACAGAGATAAACGGTTTTCACTTGACAGAAAGGATGAAAATCTGTAATCTGAAAAGTAATTAGTAATCAAAGTGTCACACAAATGTTGTGTATCTAAAAAAAGTGCCTTTAAGATGTAGTGGAGTAGAATGGAAACACTCAACTGAAGTACACGTACCTTAAATTTGTACTTGAGTACAGTACTGCAGTAAATGTACTTAGTTACATTCCTGTTGAATCAAGGCAGTACCAGCTCACCCCCTCCACATGTTGTGTTCAAATATTAATGTCATGACAGTCGGTCATCTTTAATACAGTTATTGTTATCTGTTATCTAGTACACATTAGCGGATAAAAGACTAAATTGTAATTGTGCGCATGAAGAGAAGCACTGCAGCGGTCCTGCTAAGCTAGCATGAGATGTTAGCTAGTGACACTGGCACTGATCCACGAGTCAAACACTGTAAGAAGATTAGGCTACTTGTTAGCTGTGCATGGCTGCTGAATTTAGCGGATTACAGCGAAACCAGCAAATAGCTAGTTACCGTTAGAGCTCACACAGAGGGGGGGAAACTAGCTATAGCAGGGCCGAGGGGAGAGAGGGGAGAGAGAGAGAGAGAGAGAGAGAGAGAGAGGAGGCATCATCCGCTAGTTAGCAGCGGCGCGGCGGGCGGGGTGCGCTCTGACAACAACACAAATCTGCCGGTTTAACGCTCACCTGTGTCTAAAAACACATGAAAACGCAGCTCCTCTCGGTGTTTCCGCGCCGTTGACACACGCTGTCACGACGGTATTGAGAGCGGAGATGTGTGTGTGTGTGTGTGTCTTGCCTTGTGTCTGTCCCTCCTCCTTGTCTGTGTCCCCTCCTTGCTGGATCTTTCTGTGCCGCTCCGCTTCGCTCCGCTCCCTCTGCTGCGGTCTGCCGCTGCCGCTGCCGCCCTGCCTGCCGCCTGCTGCCTGCCGCCTGCAGGAGCACCGCCTACATCCATCCTCCAGACACTGTAAACTTCACACCGTGATCACCACATAATACAATATCATAAATAAAATAAATAAAATAAATAAGGGAGATTGGAATTGAAACATATCCAGGCTATTAAAGCGTTATAATAAACAGTGTCGATAAACAGGGGCGTGCACAGAGATTGGGTGGGGGCCCCTTTCACTTTATATGCATATTCATTTTTATTTTAACAGATTTTTGCCCTTAAAATATTACATTTGGTTGTTATGAATATAGTGAATCTAATTTTGCTGCTTGCCAAATTCCACATTTATAGATGTAAGACGAGACCCCGATTCTTTGTTTTGATGGAAGAATCCAAACAAAACAATTCATATATATGATAGCTTGGATGTTTCTAGGTGAATTTTTTGTCATGTTTTTATTTATTTATTTTTCTACTTTCTTAAATGTAATTTATGTAAGATTTATGTTGCTTTTGTTGGTATTTTTTTATTGTGTGATGCTGCTTTTTGTCCTATTTTTTCATCCCATTATCTTTTTGTTTGTTTGTTTGTTTGTTTGATGATACTGCCAATATTGTCTGTGTTGTCAGTTTGAAATAAAGAAGGAACTTTTTTTAAACGTTTCACTCATTGGCATATACAGTATATCATCTGGCCTAAATATGGAAGCTCATTTCTGCCAACGTGATGAAAGATCCTGTAAGTCAAAACATTATTCAGAAATAATGAGTTAATATCTCAAAATAATTAGAAACTTCCTCAAAAAAATTCTTGATTGCATTTCAAAATAAATGACTTAATAATTTCAAAAATAATGAGAATCTTTCTCAAATAAAAGACTTATGTCCAAACATAATGAAAAACTTAATCAGAATATAGACTTTCAAATCAAGATAACTTATTAATCTCAAAATAATGATTATATGTCTCAAAGTAATGATTTATAATCTCAAAATAATGACTTAGTGATCCAAAATAATGAAAAACTTTTATCAGAATATGACTTTATAACTCAAGATAACTTATTATCTCAAAATAATGATATCGTCTCAAAGTAATGATTTATAATCTCAAAATAATGACTTAGAGATGCAAAATAATGGAAAACTTCTTGAAAAATTATTTCATATCTCAAAATATTTACTTATCTCAGAATAATGAGTTAGTATCTGAAAGTAATATAACTATTATTTTTGTGATGCTAATGTTATGTTATTTTGCATCATAATGACGTACAGGACCTTTTTTTCCCATCACACTCATGGAAATAGGTGTCCATACCTAAATGATACACATTTGGTCCAAACAGAAGAAGTGTGTGTGTAAGCTGTCAGGGCTCTTTATACCTGTCTTCATTAGCTCTGATGCTCTACAACCCCTTATTATTCACTAGCATATCACTTTTTAACCCCTGCAGTTATTAGTGTTTGTAAACAATACTGGTCTAATTCTCAATGAAATTCATTATTTCCACAGTCCTAAATATTGTAGCCATGGGATATTTATATCTATAAATACTATATGAAATTTTAAAGTGATATTTCTAAAATGATCTTATTTGAACTGTAGAGTAACATGGGCAGCTTTCATTTGGGTTTTAATTAGAAAAGATACTTTTTAAAAATAGCAAGCAGCAGAACAATAGGAGGTGCTAAATTTTGTGGCAGATGCTGATTTTTTTTTTAAATGCCAACAATGTATCAGCTGATATCTAATTTCCATATCCAACATAAACAAACATTTTTATAATGATCCCATAAATCTAATTATTCTGAAACTGTCACCAAGATACGCAAAATTTTTCAGTTGAGAAATGACCATAACATAGGAAATAGGACAGATCCTTCATTTAAAACGATGCCAGAAACTTTTCTAATTCTAAATTACCTCAAACATATCTTTGGCATCAATTGTTAATTATCAGCCGACATACTGTAGATACCCAAACTAATATATCTCCAATAATCTATTACTGGCTGATGGGCCCAGATGATTTATCCATCTTGCTTTATGAACAATAGAAGGATGTGGTGGAGGAGGTGAGGGTTTTATTTAAGAGCCTGAAGCCAGCGTCTGCCACAGTGAAGCCTCATTAGTCTGAACAAAAAATACAGAGCTTCACTACAGGAGATGATGACTGTGACAATAATAATGAAGGCAAAATAAGTTCTGGTGTTACAGAGCAGTTTTTGTCTTCTGATGGTCTGTTTTTACGGCCCACGCAGCACAGCAATGACGACGATGACACAAGCAGGTGTTGCAGAGGTTTGTGATACTTACCTGTTATTAACTCAGATCTTCGGACAAGTGGTAGAGTGATATCACGTCAGACAGCATGTCAAACAGCATTAATCTCAGTTTAAATGAGATTATCATCATCATTACACTTGAATGCATCAGGACGTGAAATGAGACAACATGAATACTGTTGATAGCTGGCATTTTAATAAAGCTCAAAGGAATAGAAAAACAACAAAAATCCATGAACATTTGAGCATATTTAGTAAATTGAAAAGAAAATGAATTCAGAGTTGGAAAAAAAAAAATACTATGATTTTTCTCAGTATACTTAATGGGTTTCATACAATACCACGACAAAGCCTCGTTATAAGGCTTTATGTCACTTTGCTCTCAACACTCACTGTACTGCTTCATTAGTACACACCTCCGACAGGTAAATGTCATTACAAAAAATACTTCTATATGCCAAAATATATCTGTACAGTGTCAACACATACTGAAGGAACGCATGATAAAAAAAAAAGTAACAGTAATGTCAAAGTAAAGTAACGAGCATGACGGTCAGCGACAGTGGACAGGGTCTTGAAGTGCTATCATAGGTGAATTCATTTATTTATTTACAATTGTGGACTATTTTAAGGGCATTTAAGATCTAATATTAAGACAATATCCACATTAAAGTGGCTTTCTGAGTATCTGTTAGTTCTGACTGCAACATGATCAATGGTGATTACTTAAATGACTCGTAAATTGCACAGACTGATGACATAGAGTGGGATTTCCATCTATTCTACTACTGGTGATAGTCTTATCAGTGATACTGGTGAGTGATCACACTTTTTGCATTTGTAGCACAATAAAAGGCCCCAAACGACAACATACTGATACACATAAATTATAAAAGCTACTCAAAAGCTACTACAAGCGGACTTGTTCATTTTGAATGGATCTGCCATCATATACAAATTAATTTAACTTATATACGCATAGTATATTATGTTTCTCTGGATAAAATCTAAGACGCCTTTTTAAAATATCTTCAAAGCATTTATCAAAACGAAATAAATTAAGAGTCTATTGCAGGTGCTTTCCAGAACTGTTCGATGGTGCTCCGTCTGTACGCTCGATAATTCTCATCATTCCACACTTTTGGAAAGTAATTGCAATCACCAACTGAGGTATTTTCCTCACTCTTCTTCTTGGCACTTCACTATACACACACATACACAAATTGTTGAACTGTTTATAAGTGTTTCAGTCACATGTAAAAAAGAAAAAAGAAAAAGAAAAACACATGCCTGTGTAGCAGCAAAACTCTCATCAAAAATGCTGCCTCTTCCTGATCACAGATCAGACAGGCCACCTTTTAAAGGGATAATTCAGATTATTTGAAGTGGGGTTGTATGAGGTACTGATCAATAGTCAGTGTATTAGCTGCAGTAGATGGTAGTCAGCATGCTTCTGGTTTGGAGAAGCAGGGAGGAGCACCAGTATGGAAGCTAAGGAAAGTACTGCTGTTGTTGTCAGCAATAAAAATTATTTTAGCCAATGAAAAAAGGTCCACCTAAAAAAAATCAATCTAGTGTGCTCTATATTTAGAATATTTTCACAGCTTTATCTTGCTGTCAGACAGCCTTTCCTGATGGGAAACTGACGTTATATAAGCCAAATACTGCTCTCTTCAAACCAACCAAACTCCATAGACAAAATCAGTAATTTTATCTTGCAGAACACTGGAGGTGCTGGTCTACCGCTGCCTCGATCTGTTAGTTTGTTTGTGTTATTGTGTGACTTCAGTGTTTCAAAAGGATAGTTTGGATTCACTGAAATCACACCATAACACAAACAAACTAACAGATCAAAGCGCCGCAGCAGCACGCAGCTCCTGTGTTCTGTGAGGTACAATGCTGATTTCACCAATGGAGTTTGGTTGGTTTGGAAAGAGCGATATGTGACCTATATAACAGCAGTTTCCAATCTGAAAAGGCTGTCTGATGGCACAGTAAAGCAGAGAAAATATTCTAAATATAGCGTACACTTAAACTAACATTGATTTTTTTCTTTGAGGTGGACCCTTTTTTTTAAATGGCTAAAATACCCTTTTGCTGCTGACCCTGTCTACAGCAGTTCATTGCTTAGCTTCTGTGCTGTTACTCCTCTGTGCTTCTTCAAACTGGGGGGGGGCGTGTCGACCATCATCAACTGTAGGTAACACACTGACTTTTGAGTCACCTCATACAACCCTACCTCAAATAATCCAAACTATCCCTTTAACAACCTGGTGTAATCTGATCCCAGCCTTGCGAGTACACACAAACTCTTCTGTATCACAACAGGTGTTTTCAACAGGCGCTGACAAAATGACACCAACACTCACAGCGCATCCATATGACACAAAACAAGCATAAGGCCACACATGATCAACTTATAGAAACCAAACGGCCTCTCTCAGAGGCGTGACATTCACTGCTTCAGTGGTTCAACTAGGTAAGGCATGGGTCCGCCTCTTCTCTTTTTTGGCACACGAGAACATTGATACACATGCTGACAAGTACACACTTGTGCCCCGTTGAAGTTGTCCAGAGTGCGACAAGTCAACTCTGTAACGTCTGTGAGGCCCGTTTGTGTTCTACATTCCAGTTGTGATGTCTTACAGTGGGACAGTGTGTCCTTTAATGATACAGTAAAATCCACAGAGCGTGTCTGAATCTCGCCCCTGCCGTCCAGCTACTACTTCTGGTGCAGTTTTTTGGGCGTCCCCTGCTTCTTGGTTTGCCACAGATGACTGGCGATGGTGATGGCGTCCACGCTGGCGGACATGGTTTTGGCTGGGATCTGGCTGAACTGCTTCCTGTCCGAGTTGTACTTGTACAGGCCCTCGATCATCTTGGTGGTGATGCTCCTCGGCCCGATGCCGGCCAGTTTGGTGATCTCCTCCGTCTCGGGGCAGTAAGTGTAGACGGACCTGAACTGGCATCCGGCGTCACGGAACAACACCAGGAAGTTATTGGCTTCGGATTTCTCCATTTCCTGCAGAAAATCACAGAAAAAAAGACATTATTTGTTTGTTTATTGACTGTTCATTATAAAAGGGCAATTAAATGGTTGCAACACTGATGTACATGTACAATTAAAAGCACAACTGATAACTCAAGCGAGTCACAGCACACACCACAGTGGAAATCACTGTGGTGCTTGTTGTTGCTAGACCGAGCACCCTAGAGTGTGTGCCACATGTACTGAGTCCTTATCACAGCATCCAGAATTCAATTCCAGCATGAGGCCCTTTGGTGCACGTTGCCCCCCCTGACCAGACCATGTGAACCTGACCAGAGTTTTAACTGTTTCACTCTGGACTCCACAGGGAGACGGTTTAACTTCATGAACAGGTTCCTCCCTCTGAGCTCCTGGACCGAGAACCAAGACCACTCTGATCGCTTCATTCTGGGAGACCTGACATTATTTTTATCTATTACAGTTGACCGAATACTCGGCTGAAACAAGAATCTAGCACACATAATGCACTTTTTTCAAGTATGAGTATCCATCAGAGTAAAATGTGCCAATATCTGCACTTGTGGTGAAAGAAAATCCTCACTGGGTAACGAATACTGCATGCGCTGTCTTTATTGATTCACTGAAGCTAATTCATTCAAGTTTATAAAAATAACTTGGTCTGTAAAAGTTCTTTCACTCTTGTGAACAAAAACATTGATCTGAAGCTCAATGTAAAAAACACACATTGTTTTGTAACTTCTGATCAACACATAAATTTCAGTCTTAAATTAAGAACTTCTGGTTGGTCCAACCCACTTCTGGTTTAATCCCTGCCAATTCTGAGTACAGATAGGGATACGGATAATTCAGTTGGATAGACTAAAGTATCAGGATGCATTAGCTGATCGAAGTGGCATTGAATTACGCTGGATGCCAAGAGTTTCTGACTTTTTGCTGTCCAAGAACAGGCAAGAATAAAGCTCTGGCGTTCACTTTTCCTACCACTTTTCGGGCCATACCTGCACCCCCTGCTTTGCCATCAAGTGTGCAGCCCAAATAGTTGAAAATAGTGTTTTAACAGCGATTCTTATTTTAAAGTATTTCAATATCCTTGTTTAGTCTGGGTTTAGAGCCAAATGTTGGTGCCAATGTCATTTAATCTGGAAAGACACATAAAGGGACATAATTGCAAAACATACATCAAGTATCTTGTTTTTCTGTCCTTCGTTGACTTTGCCAGCCAGGCAGCAGTGAGCCAGGGCGTTCTGGATGATGTGCTTGTTGGACTTGGCACTCGGCTCCTTGTACAGTTTGGGTCCTGTGTGAAAGAACAGCCATGAGATCATAAAAATGAAATGTCACATTAAGTACAGTAGCTGTCAATGAGCTGTGTCAACAGTGTAGGCATGTCTTATACCTGTGTACTCAGCGTTGGAGGGAGTGGATGAGGTGGTGGAATCATTCTCCCAGTCCTTCTCTCCGTTTCGACTCCCAGTCGAAGGACAAGATGAAAAACCTTCTGCAGAGTCCGGCCTGGAGACGATCACACACAAACCAGCAGATGACACACAGACGCGACAAAAACCCACGACAAACATGTAAAGGTTGACACATGTAAGCATGTAGGAGGTATGAAAGCATATGCGGACAGATAGCAGGGACAGACATGCACACGCACACACAGATAGAGATGTGGTAAAACAAGGTCAGACACTGTGACACAATTCTCCAAACCCTGCCTGTTGTCTCGCATTACATCATACTGTACATACTCAGACCAAGCTGTGCAGCGAGGGGCAAGAAAGGCATGTTCAGCCAAGCAAAGCAAAGTCTCAGCGCCGTCTTTATGGCTACTGTGAGAGACGAGCTCGAGTACTCAAACACAGCGGTGAAGCGCAGAGCAGCCAGCACAGAGAAGAGAGCAAACAACAGCCTGAGAGCAATACTGCAAGAGACAGAGAAGAGGTGGAGAGCAGGAGAGCTGAGGCGGAAACATCTCAGCCACACAGGTCCTACAGTATGCACCTTAATGCAGAAGCAAAAACTGCAGTAATGGAGTGTGTTCAGTTACTTCACTGTTGTCACATCTGTCTACTTTCATGTGAGTCTACATCGAAAGAACATCTAATGAAATGCAGACTAGTTACATGGAGCTGTTTCTACATGGAGCCACATCTGTTGAAGCACCACTTTTCGGCGCGTTACTAACCTTCCCTTTCTTTCTTTGGGGGAGCTTAGATAGAACGGGATATGAGCAGAAGCTACTTTATTGCCTCTGAGGTGACGCAGGCAAAATAGAAAAAAGGAGAGAAAAATGACCTCATCATCAGGAAATTTAAGTCACAGCAGAGTGTGTGATGTCTGGATGTGACAGAAATGAAATATGGGGTGAGAGATGTGAAGCTTAAAATGTTAAAATGCGGAAGTGCATGTCACAATGGTGGTGATAAATAAGGACATAAAAAGGGTGACAATGAGAAGAATCCACACAGGAGGTGGACATTCTGGAGACCTTACGTAACGTTCCCTAAAAGTTCTCAAAAGGTGACAAATGTTCTGAACCTCTGCAGAACATTAGGGACGTTCCTAACTTCGAAACTTACAAAGAGGACATCTGGGATGTAAACATAACGTTTTGTTGAGGGCTTAAATATTGCATATGTAACGGTTCTGACAACATTCTGGGAATTTGATGGAAGGATATAAATAGGAGCAAAGAAGAACATTATTTGGTCCTGTAAAAGTTCCTGTAATGTCACTAAAGATTCTGCAAACATTATGAGAATTTAATGTAGAGACCAAGACCTGCCCTGTAGAAATGATCTCCTAAACGTTCCCAGAATGTCCTAAATGTTCCATTTGACTCCACCAAATAACATCCCCATCCCGTTTAAAAAAACTTAACATCGTGACTGTCCAGGAACCTTCTCAGAACATTACAAGGCAAACTTCTTTACACCAGCAGGGATCAATTCAGAACGTTCTGTCAATGTACAATTTCTAGCTGGGAAGTAATTCTGAAATACCTGCAAATTTTATAAAAATACATGATGACTTCATTTTTAGACTTATACTAGAGAACAATATAAGTCTGCAAGAGGCTTGAAGAAAAGGTGCAAGAAAATGAGTTGCATGTAAAGAGAGAGGTCAGCTTGAACTACTGTAAGTTGTTAGCCAACTTTAAAACATTGTCAGTGACTTTGACTTGGGATGAGAATGGAGAGGTGGTAAGAAGGCAGAGGATGACAGAACTGAGGTGTCATTTATTACAACAATAATTAAAATGGTTAAATATGACCCACCAATCATAAGAGTTTAAGTCTGCACAGCAGTACACAGTGTGAAGTACTTTCAGGATGCAAAATACAAATTTTCATCAACTTTAAATTTGCTGTAAATTGGTCAACATGTTGCGCTTCTTACATCTGTGATTTGTAAATCAACGACAAGGTAACAGAGTCTAAAAGTGTTGTGGTCTTACCTGTTGTTCTTCTTGTTATTAGGCTGGTCTCTGTCATTGTCAGCCAGATTCAGAGACGCCAAAGAAACGCTTGATACCGAGAAGCCTCGAGGACGCACGCCTGCAACACAACAACAAGGACAGGTCAGGACAGGTGGAGCACGGATCAGCGGCTGTCATATAGTGAAGGTGTGTTTGTGCAGGTGTTTTGTATGTCTGCTCACCTGTTGCTTTCACAGGTGGAGTGGACGACTCCATGACGTCCCTGTGGATGGACTTGGGCCGCGGCTTCTTCTTGAGACTTCCAGATCGAGGCTTGATGACATCGTCCATGTCCACCATCAGCTTGAGCTGCTTCTTCCTCAGATACTCATTCCTGATGTAGTCCCTCCTCGCCTTCTCGTCATCCTTCTTCTGCTGCTCCTCCTCAGCTTTCAACCTGGAGGAGAAGGAGACCGAGACAAACATTTATTGTATAATTGCACACTTAAGTTCAAAAGACATGATGTATGTGTTGATGCTATAAATCTGGAGACAGTGACTACGATTACATGCACAAAATATTTTAGTTTTTGCCCTTATTCTGAAAAAGACAACAGACTTAATGAAATGTTTGCATTCTTATCTTCACTTTCTCTTACTTCTTTTTCATATGAAAGGTTTCTGCCACGAGTGTAGGTAGAAAAGTGTCAGAAAGTGTAAGAAAGTGTAATTTATTAAGTCAAAAGGTCTTTAAACTAATGAAATATACAGTCATTAGTGAAAAACTTGTGTTTGGATAACAGAAGACTAGCTGCACATGAATCCTATGACTGGTCTGGACCACTCTAAAATTGTGTTTGTTCTTAAAAAATGCTAAATATGACAAAAATTGGTGAATGTGACAAGTTCAAAACAAATCTGTTCATATGAGTAGTTCTTGCACGATGCCCAATGTTCCTACTAAGCTGTTTATATGGCCAGTGGATATGAATATTCCACTAATATTTTACATGCAGCCAAGTATACTCCAATTACCATAGTGACATAGGTCCTATTATATATTTATTTTTAAACAGGAAAGATGCGTGTAACACATTCTAAATGCGCTGCATACATGTCCAAAGAATGCCCCTAAAACCTGAATAATACCAGCATATACCACATATTCAGAATGATACAGGAAAATTAGTGTACATGCAAACCAATTTAGTGTAAGAACGGGCAAATTGACAGAAGGTAAGAGGGTCAGACAGACCGTGCAGCCTCCTTCTTCTGCTCCTGGTCCAGCTCCTGCTGCTGCTTCCTCTCCTGAGCCTCCTTCTCCCTCCTCAGCCTCTTCTCCAGCAGAGCTGCTTTCTTTGCTGCCATGTCCTCTTCTCCTTTCACATCATCCTGGTGTTTGACAACACACACAAGTCAGATTATATGTAGAAATATGTTGACCGCATCTTCATTACCTTCAAGTAGAACAAGTTAGCAGTATATTTTCTGAATTATCGTCAGTCAATTGATGAATTACTACATTGTTTATTAAGTTATTATGAAAAAAACGCCCCAGTGTGTAATTGTTTTGTTATCTCATCCGCAAAAATTTAATTTATTATTGCAAATTAATTCCTAATAGAAATAAGATGTACCATCTCATTTTCAAGGGGCTCCTCTAGGACAATAACACGATATAAACATAATCAGACAAAAATGTGAGGGAAGTATGAGAGGGAAGATACTGATTCATAATAATTAGGGAGGTATTTTAGCCTGGGAACCAGACAAATCTGTCAAGCTCATGTTTTCATTTGCTCTGGCAGATACAATAATTCACATTTGTGAATTAGTCTGGCTGCCAGGCTAGTGGTATTTGGTATTTAATGTGGCATTAGTGTAATTGCCTTCTGTCCACAGAGTCTGACATTGCTCTGTAATTAAAGCTCTAATGGCGTAGCATGCGTCTGTGTTCTGGCTGTTCTTTTTTTGGCCTAGTTTCATTCATGCATTGTTTTTGATCAGCTCATGGCTCAACAGGCACAACGCTGCACATGTTGTTCCAGCTCTCACAGTGGGAGACGCTTCCTGTCGCTGCTACCTGCATACAGCACCATCAGGCTGTATAGACTCTATTATTAATGAGAAGCTAATTAACTCTGTACATCATCTGTTATTACTGTTTTACTGCTGTGGCTCTAAACTAAAAAAGGGGTTGACCGGGAGGAGAAATGTGTGCATGAGTTGAGCAGCCATTTTTCACAGCTGACATTTACAGCTGGTACACAGGTGCAACTAATAATGTTATTAACTGCTGCACTGGACTGCAGTAATTGTAGGTATGGAGCCAACATTAATGTTGTAAGTACCACCTGTTAGTTTTACTACGACAAATCAAGACATTGAGTTCACTTGTAAACAATATAAAAACAAGGGTTGTAACACTACTGGCTACTGATCAAATACTGATCAAAATA
This sequence comes from Lutjanus argentimaculatus, assembly GCA_034769285.1. NCBI lineage: Eukaryota > Metazoa > Chordata > Actinopteri > Lutjaniformes > Lutjanidae > Lutjanus > Lutjanus argentimaculatus. The sequence goes on from JAWZSL010000011.1 coordinate 17,945,343, forward strand.
CTGATCAAATACAGATGTGACTAAAATCCAAAATATTGTAAGATGAAATTTATTTTGTGGACATTTCATCTGAAGACAGTAAAGTGATGTGTCATGTTTGCTGCCAGTGTTAAGTTGTCCTAAAACTTAAAGTTTAGTTAAAGTGATTAATCTGTCCTCTGTGCTCTTCCTTTACCCACAGTCCAAAAATAGTTTTAATAAAGTAACACTCAAGTTTATAATTAACCCTGAGAGTAACTTTAGGTCCTCTGATGCTGGTTTTTAACTGTACCTAAACAAGACGAGAGGGGAAACTGCTTTTAAGCGCTACGCTCCAAGACTGTGGAAAAACTGTGCCTAGTTACATTAAACATTAAATATCAACTGAAAATCTGCTTATACAGGGACACATTTAGTTAATATAGTATTTTTGTACCTCTTTCTGTTGTTGTTTTTACCACTTTCATTACTCGGCCTTTGCTTGGATCTTTTATTCTTTTTTATTAATTTATGTCTTGTATTTCTTTTTGCTATTGTCTTTAATGCCATACTGCTGTTTTTAATTTTCAATTCAGTTTTTATGAATTTATTTATGTTTTGTTTTTAATGCTGTACTGTTGTTTTACATTTTTTATTCTATTGTTATGAAGTTATATATTTGTTTGTATTTCTGAGTTGTTTTTAATGCCAAGCTGTTGCTTTTCATGCCACACACTTTGAGCTGCATGTATGAAAGTTTCCATATAAATAAAAGTTATTATTATTAAAGTGAATCAATATGAAGAAGCCTATCTTGGTCTTGGGTTCACTGTCAACATAGCAGGAGAGCATTGTGAGTATTAACTGACATTTGGAGAAAAGTTTAAAGCAATAGTTCTTCTTCACTTTCTGCCAGAAAAAAAAGAGTCAGTAAAAGCACTATGGGGGTATTAAAAATGGCAACAGAAAGCAGACCACATACATGTTAGTTTAGTTTATGGCTGAAATTTATGGCTAAATATGTTTCTCATGTTTTTTTTTATATTGTGTTTTTTTTTTAATTTTTGTCAAACGTGGTATTAAAATTGGTATTGCTCTACTTCTTTTCCATATAAACAAACATAGTAAAAAAACACAGGAAAATACATACTTAAATCCTTAAACATAAATCATTAAACATAAAATGATGTATATAATTGTGTAGCTCCAGCTCACCTTGAAGAAGAACCCACAGCACATCTTTTGATCGTCTACATAAGCGTCTCCTCCTGTCTCTCCCTCTCCCGTCACCTCCTGACCGCCAGGTGCTCCTCCTGGAGGTTTGAGCCTAGAAAGAGGCACCTCCACCAGGTCTCTCCTGTCCTGGGGGTCTCCTTTGTCCTGGCTGCCTGTGGGCCCCTGGATCTCCGACACCGGCTGACACAACACCTCTGACGACTTCGTCTGTTTGACGTCGCCCTTCGACTGAGCCCGCTTTCTGTCCTCCTCTCTCTCGTCTTCCTTCTCTTTGGCTGCGTCTTTAGCAGAAGGCTGAGGAGTGCCAGCACTCTTCTTTGCCACTGTCTCTTCTTTGTCCTTCGTGTTTTCTTTGTCCTCCTCCTTCTTACTTTCCCCCGGCCCCTCGTCGTGACCTAGGTAGGCAAACGAGCTGAGCTGGGTTTGACTCGGGGTGAACCGCCTCAGTCTGGGCAGGCTGTCCACTGAGGTGGGGGTGTTGAGCATCCGACTGAAGGGCGTGACCTTCAGATCGTTTGGTCGCGGAGTCCGAGGTGTCCTGGCGTGGAAGGAGGCAGGTCGCCGCTTGATGCCAGCAGGGGAACGATTGGGAGCTGAGGAGAGCCGGAGGAAGACAGGATGGGGGACAAAGACCCGACGGAGCCTCGGCCTGATCCCCGACCTGTTACACTGCTGCTACGCAACTCACGCAGCTGCCTGTAGCCAAAAAAACACAACAACAAGGTCCTGTAAGTGTTCACAGTAAACTATATTTCCAGTAAAGGTGTTTACGTCCATCATGCAGTTCTACCTGTGTGGAGATGGAGCAGGAGGAGGGATGACCCAGGCTTGTTGCTGCTGCTCCCTCATGGCCATGATCTTCTCCTGCTGCTGAGCCAAACGCTGCATCTCCGTCTGCAGGAAGCCCAGCGACGTGTTCAGCCTCTCGATGGAGCGAGTGTAATCCGCGAGGTCGATCTCTCCTGGAGTCACGCCTGTATCACCACATTTAACACACAGGATCACTGACACTTTATAGATTAAGTGACTGATTGATTATTATTAGTACTTATGTGATTTTAGCTTGAATTCAAAAGCTTAACTCTACTTATATGATTCTTCTGACCATGAACTGTCAAGGAAGTAATCTTATACGCCAAATGTAAGCGACAGGTGGCAAAAGTACATACGTTCATTACTCTAGTCAGTCCCTCCAGGAAGCTGCGATCACAAGAACTGCCTGTGAATTCTGCAGAACCTTGCAATTTTTTTCAAATCAACACAACTTTTTCACAAATTTGACCAATCATCATAGCTTCCTGCAGTTAAACCAATCATAGCAGATGTCATGCATGTATGGTTCAATGTTTTTATTATTTTTTTTGTATGTTTATTTTGTCACAGGTACTGAAAAGAACACAAGGTTTTTCATTGTCATTGTCATTTATCAATTTTCTGTACACTTATATATATTATATATTCTATAATTTTGTGCTTGCTTGAGTTTTAGCTCCAAAAAAAATTTTTTGTTTCTTTGTGGAATAACCCCAGGTGCACTTCTTCATTTATTCATAATTTTTACGTGATCCCGCAACTTCATTCCAAGGAAACACTGCAATGTGCCTCACAAATTTTTAGAAAAGCACCAATGCACCAGTCACCCCAAAAAGAAAAATCCTGGAGGGACTATCTAGTAGGTATAGATACTTGTGTAAAAAAGACTCTGGTAAAAGTAAAAGTACTGATTCAACTTCTTTTCTCAAGTAAAAGTGAAAAGGTAAAGGATAAAATTCTCCCATTCTATCTGTTTCCTCTTGGCCTGAACCAAATGAACCAAACAACAGGTGTGAAAGTGAAATGAAGTTGCGTTCATGCTGCGTTCACTCACCTCCACCATCCTCACAGGGGGATTTAGGAGCTGCTCCATCTGGCTTGCACCTCTCCGCCCGCTCCATGCTGCCCTGGCCGCTTTCCTTCGAGGATTTGAGTGGCTCCGGAGAAGGAGTTTCGCCACCTGAGCTGGGGCTGAGAGGGGCAGTGACTCCTTTTCTCCTCACTACATTCAGAAAGGCTGTCCTAGCCCATCTTCTGACGATGGCGAGTGAAAGCTGCTTCCACCTGCGGAAAAACGTCAAGAGAGCAACATGGAGTGAACATTTATATTTAAAAGCTATACTGGCTGGGTATATTTCTTTGTCTGTATGTGTTTACCTTCTTCTTCTGGGCTTCGATGGCTCTCCGCTTCTCTTCCAGCTTCATCCTCAGCTGAATCATCTCTGAGGCGATCAGGTGGGAGGGGTCTCTGGGGGAAGGTGTCACTGGAGATGGAGATGTGATTGGCAGAGGAGGTGTAGAGATCTAGAAAAGAGGTGCGAAGATCATTCACATTAATATCATACAACCCACATCACTGAAAATTGTCCCTGTAACTTTAAACTGAATAAATAAATAAATCCAAACTAGGCTTTTTAAAATACAGAAGTCGCACAGTAACACAAACAAACTAGGTGATCAAGGCAGCCGTAGACCAGCAGCTCCCTTGTTCTGCAGGGTAAAATGACTGACTTTGCCAGTGGAGTCTAGTTGAGCCAGAGAGAGCAAAACCTAGCCTATACAACAGCAGTTTCATGTCAGAAAAGGCAGTCTGACAGCAAGGTAAAGCAGTGAAAATATTCTAGATATACCGTTCACTTACACTGCTTTGGATTTTTTTAGGTGGGTCTTTTTTTAAGTGGTTCCACAGCTGTACATTGCTCAGCTTCTGTTCTTCTGCTGCTTCTCTACACTTGCGTGGTTACTTTAGCTAATACACTGATTTTCGATAAGTACCAGATACAACCCTCCTTCAAATAATCTGAACTATCCCTTTAAACGAAGTTGAGGAACAGGTGACACACATAAGGACACAAACCTGAGAGGACGTATTTTTTGACGGTTGTGTATACGGCACATTGAGATCTGAGCTCTCTGGTGTGGTTCCTCCGCTGCTCCGTCCCTCCAGCTTCCTGAACTTCTGCTCTGCGAAGCTCGTCATCCGCACCATGGCGCCTGCAGAGCCTCCAGAGGATGAGGCGGGGCTGGCCGTGTGGGATCTGGGGAGCGTGGGTGCTGAGCTGGGGCAGGGGCTGCTCCCCTCACCTCCGTCTCCCCTCTCACCGTCGGCGTTACCATCGCCGACACATTTCCGTCCTCCTTCCCTGCTCCTCTCCCGCTCGGGCCGGTCGGACAGAGGACACGACCGGGTCATGGCCTCGCAGTCTGGGTCCATGTCTGAATAGTCTCTCAGAGAGGACGAGTCCTCGTCCAAGCTCTGGATGTCCTCTGTCCTCACATGGATGCCCGTGTCCACTTCATCAGTGGACACGGAGTTGGGATCGTGGTCGTTCAGCCGAGCCTTGGCTGAAGCCGCGTCGTCATCTCCTGGACCCTGGGCCCCTGCAGGGTCTGAAGCTTCCCCGCTGTGGAGGAAGAAGCCGTTGTCTCCTTCCCCCACGCCCAGGCTGGCGTGGGGCCTCTCAGTGTCGTGGATGATCTTCAGGGCTTCTTCAATGCTCGGAGGGGTTGATGGGCTGATGTGGCCACTGTGGTTGCCATGGTGATCGTTGGGGCCGTGGTTGCTGTTGGGGAGGACTCCATTAGAGTACCTGGGGACAAGTGTGGGCAAATTAACTGATGGTTGTTTAAAGTAACAGTCAGCTATGGGGTATTTTTACTATTTTTTATGTATTTTTGGTGCTTTGAGTGCCATCTGGTTCCGTTATATTGGAGAGAAGGCAGACATCTCTACGGTTGATATCATATTTGTTGCTAATTATTTACTGTTTATTATGCACATTAAAGTTAAGTTTAAATGCATGTTAAACTGTTGAAAAAAGCAGTGAACAGGCAGCTTATATACAGTATGCTGTATGTTGCTGGAGCTACAGGATGGACTATAAATATAGGCTGATTACTACACTTGACCACCTACCAGCTGCCTATTTTTCCAAAGGGGTAATAAAAACAATCTTTACAAAAAAAGAAAATCTCTCTAACTTCTCTCACATTTTTTTTGTCTTTAATGGATTTTATGATGTTAACTATGGAGGATCGAAACTGCCAAAATAAATAAATACATGACTCAGTAAATGATTATTTCATTAAATGCACTAAAAATTTGCTTCTGTATTTATGTACTGTCTATTAATTCCCATATATATTTACTTTTCCTTTTGATTTTCTATTTTTATTTATTAATTTATTATTTTTGAATGTATTTATTTCTGTATCATATTACATTTGCATTTACCCCTATTTATTTCCCCAAACTTCTATATTTTCTTTTTACATTTCTTAATGCCTTTCTGCCTGTCTTAATGCAAAGGAGGGGCCGTGACACATCTCTCTGCAGTACCTGCTTTGGTTTTTGAGTGAGAACGTGTTGTTCCTGCCCAGCGGTCTGCGGGAGGTGAAGTCCTCGTCCTCCTCCTCCGGGATGTGTCGGCTCTGTCCGTTTACATTGACGGGCATGAGGGAGAGGTGGCGCTTCATCCCCCCTCGATTTGCAAAGTGAACTTTGAACCCGAGTCCGTCGCTGCTGGCTGAGCGGGTCATACCGCGCAGGGACGGAGCTTCACAGGACGGCAGCGTCGGGTCTCCGTCCAAAGGAATCTCAAAGGAGATTCCCCGAGAGGAGGAGCTGAGGGAGGATGGAGATAAATTGTTATTTTAATTGGGAAACACAGAACAACAGACAACTTCCCATGTGTAGGTGAATGAATATCATCTGGTCTAGTCACGCAGCTGTGGAGTTTTTAGGCACTCACCGCTTTTCTTTGGGCCACGTCCCGACACAGCCGTCCACGTAGGACATGGAGGTAGATCTCCTCATGATGCCTGTTAGAGACACAAAAACATTTGTTTGAGTTTCTTACTGGATTTTACCAATTAACAACAAAACAAAACCACTTATAGAAAACAAACAAACCCACTCTTTAACCATCTAAAATCACTTCAATTTAAACACTTGGTCGACTGAAAAAGATCCTTCAAATGAGACAAAGTCAACTCGATCTGAAATGAATTTGTAAGTTCAACAAACAGATAGTGAGGACTAACAGAGGAGTTACTTTACAGAACAACTGTAACAATGAAATGAAAACATGTTCAACATTAAATAAGTTAAAGCAAATGTTTTAAAAATAACACACCGAATAGATATGGGATGGATGATCAGAGACAGCAACTGGCATTGTAAGGCAGGATGTGTAGGTTGTTTTTTTCCTGTTTTTTCTTTTTGTTGTTGTTGTTTTATTCTGTTTATTTGCTCTTGCTGTGTTTTGAATGTTTTTTGTTTGATTTGCTTGATTTGATCGAGTTGTGTATGGTGAGCACTGGGACGAAATCCATTCATGAAATATTATGAAATTTAAGATTTTATAAGGATTTTCCTACTACTTTTTGGACATATATTAATAGTAATTATTGTATTTTTATTTTCACATGTTTTAAACTTCTAATGCGAGTACCAGACCCAGGTTTTCAGTGCTAGTCTGGAGATCTGAACTGTCTCCTCCACACCTTTTCTTCTGGCTATTTAATTCACATAAGATTTTTTCTAAATAAGTTATACTGTACTACATAGCTACTATATAATAGCTATATTTTCATGTAGGGCTCAAAAGCAGTAGCATTGGAGCTTCTGCATGGCTGTAAATCAGCCACTAGAGGGCCTCTGGTTTCAAAACAAAACACACATTCTTCCACTGCTCTGTATTCATGCCCCAGGTAACAGCTAATAGTGGTGATTATATCTTTTTTTATTATTATTAAAGCACCACTGAAATATGCACAGTATGGACTAATTCAAGAAAATAAAGGTCAAACTTGTTCTGTGAAATCTGTGTTAAACAGAGTAGTGATACCAAAACTCCTGTTGTATTTGCAAGAGGAACCAATCAAACTGGCATTGTGACATCTCTGCCCACACGATCACTAAAGATAGGCACCCAGTTTGTGATCACTGTGGTTTAATCCATACCACACTTTTCTTTCTGTTTGTTTGTTGTGCTGTTTTTGACTTGTTGGACTGTGATTTGTTCTGCTTTATTGCTGCCCTTGTCTGTGATCTGCTTTTACTGTACAGTAATTAAAATTCTGTTACATCATGATTATTGTTATAAATCTGTTTCTTCAAGTCCTGTCTGAAACATTTTCCTAAAAAAAACTATGTAATAGACTCCATCCGTCTAAATCATCATTTATGACCCACTCAGAGTGTGTGGTGGTGTCTGTATCTGCACAGATCCTGCCCTCTGCCTGTATTTTCTTATTTTCTCGTGTTTCTGCTGTGCTCGGGACATTTCTGGGCTTCAGGCTGTTTGACAGTGGTGTGTCGCCCGCAGACAATACAACATGCAGGCTTTCAGGTCGGAAACATAGCGACCAAACCACATTGTCTGGCTCTTTCCTCTGCTCTCTGTCTGTGAGAGCTGCAGAGAGAGTTTTACACACAGACACACACACAGGCAGCGCAGACTGAGGATTGCGGCAAAATCCAGCATAGTGTGGTTGTATGTATGGGCATATTTATTTTTAGAACATAACCACTGTGAAACAATCAGAAAATAATGTTTTATTTCTCTGGTTCACTGCTTTGTGCACTCGCTTTCCTAATTCACAGTCTATGTCCCTCACCCTCTTTCTCATTCGTTGAGCCGGGAGGAGGGGCCAACTATGAATGGTGCATTTACAAACAATGCTGCATATTCTACCTTTGATTTTAAATTGATTTTAGGTTGCCAGCCTTACATCTGACCAGGGAGCATGGATGAAAAGCAATATGTGCGTGAAATTAGCCTTTTGGCTAACGTCAGTGTTCATTAATATGCACTGTCCCTGAGAAATAAATAAAATAAAATAAAAGAGAGGCAGTGGCATTGACAGGCAGAGGGAAATTTTTGCAGTTTAAATAGACCGCCAAATTGAGAGGGTGTGTTTTGCATATTATAGACAATGCAGCACGTTATGTGTGTAAAGCAGTGCAGCTCGAGTTGACTGCCTGAACTGGCTTGCAGGCGTTGCAACATTTATTTGGACCACCACGCAATAGTCAGCTATTAGAAAACAGGTCGGTGCACATCCCAAATTGATAGCAGATATTTTACCTTCTGCAGGGATGCTCTCTGGGCTGTCGGGTCTGTCTGCATAGCTCTGTTTGACTGGACTGGACACAGGAGCCATTTTTCTACAAGACGTAACAGGCTCACAGGCTGCTAAAGGAAGACATACAACAAATACTCAACATTCAACTGCAGTTAATTATTAGAGTTCAAAATTAGTATGCATTACACAGTGAAACTGTCATCAGCTGACAACAGCATGCTGACATTATTGTGAGGTTGTACTGTACCGTTTGGATTGAAGACTCTGGGCTGTACAAATGAAGGTTTAACCACTTCAAACCACCAGAAAAGCTCAGCCATAAACACCAGGTAGTTACTCTGCAAGACCACAAACACACACGCAGACACACACATGGACACATACACCTTCATGGTTAATGTTGCAGTCATATATGTAGTTATTTATTAATGTTATTAGCATAATGTTTGTCTCTTTGCAGTCACAGCTCCATGTGTCTCTGTCAAGATGTTAGAGGAATATGATAAAGCAATTAGACAGATCAGTGAGGTCACAGCCTGACAACTGTTGCTAGGTAACAGGCTCAGGTGTGTGTGTGTGTGCAGTTGAATATCAGTGCATGTTTCATTGTCTAAGTGGTTTAAAGTCAGAGCCATACGCCACATGAAAACTGTCCAAAACACCATCTGGAGTTTAGTTTAAATATGTCACATATACACACATGGGTGCACAGAGCAGCGCGTGAGTAACCCACATCAATGATAATGCATTCATGTTATAAACAGAAAGTCTCTGGAGGCCTTTAAAGAGGATTTCATCTGTAGGAAAGCTTTTGGTCAACACACATACACACAAACACACACACACACAGGCCGGCATAATTATTTTCCAGCAGGGGTAGACAAAAGCAAAAAATCTGGGATTTCTATTCCTACGTTTTACATACAGTAGAGTGAACCACTTAGTGTCATAAACAACATTTCTCTTTGTGTAATATAATAAAGGGATAGTTCAGATTATTTGAAGTGGGGTTGTATGAAGCACTTAGCAATAGTCAGTGTATTAGCTACAGTAGATAGCAGCTGGCACGTCCCCAGTTGGGAGAAGCAGTAAGAGTGCCAGCATGAAAGCTAAGCAAAAAACTCTTATGGACAGGCTTAACAACAAAATTTATTTTAGCAACTTAAACTGATTTAATTTTTTTTTAAGTGTTTGCATTATTTAGCATATTTTAACTGCTTTACTTTGCTGTCAGGCAGCCGTTTCTGACGGGAAACCACCGTTAATATAAGACAAATGTTGCTCATTTTACCTCACAGAACATGGGATGTACTGGTCTGCCACTGCCTCAATTTGTTAGTTTGTTTGTGTTGTTGTGTGACTTTGGTGTTTTAAAAAAAATAGTTTGAATTCAACAATGTCACACAATAACACAAACAAACTAACAGATCGAGGCAGCGGTAGACCAGCAACTCCCATATTCTTCAAAGTAAAATTACTGATTTCCCCTATGGAGTTTGGTTGGTTTGTCTGACAATGAAGTAAAGCCATAAAAATGTTCTACATATACCATACACTTAAAGTGATACTTTTAGGTGGACCTTTTTTGAGTGGCTAAAATATGTTTTATTGCTGACTCAGTCCACAGCAGTACATTGCTTAGCTTCTGTGCTGGTACTCCTCTCTGCTTCTCCAAACTGGGGGCGTGTTCGTCCGCCATTTACTGTGGGTAATACACTGACTATCAACCCCACTTGAAATAAACCGAACTATCCCTTTCAATGCACATACACTCACACACACTAGTTAAGATTCAGTGGGCAGTGAGTCTGTGGTGAATGGGCAGCGTGCCAGTCTCTTTAACTTCTCTTAATGACCATTTTTCTTCATCTCCTCCCCTCCTCTCCTTTGCCAAAATGTACAACTGTAGCACAGCCAATATACTATTCACTGTAAACAGTGTCGCGACTGAGTAAGGAAGAGAGAAATACAGAGCAAAGAGTGCACAAGTGTGAAACCCGTCTGCTGCCTTGTTTTGAAGAATGGAAAGTCCCGGTCAGCTCGGACCGTGACTCGAATCCGAATGTTCCTGCCCACGCTCTCCGCATACTATTTACCCACACACACACACGGGCTCTTCTAATGTCTGGATGGCACAGAGATGCTCTTAAAGCTGTACAGTAAAGTTTTTTTTATTAACAGATAGAAATGTGTGTGAAACAGGGAGATCTAACGCCTGAGGACTGAGTGAATCAGCAGTTGTGTTTTCACAGATGATTTTGTTGTTTGATGAAAACAAGAGGGGAGAGAACAAGAGAGGCTGGCAGAGACGGGTCAGGATTGTGAATCTCCTCAGAGGAGAATCTGTCCTCTGTCTTAGGGAGAAGGGGGGGGGGTATTTGGCCTGCAGCGTCTGTACTAGAAAAGCACCAACACACACACATATTATATTCTTTAAAGGGATAGTTCAGATTATTTGAAGTGGGGCCGTATGAGGGTCTCATCTATAATCAGAGTATTACCTACAGTAGATGGCGGTCGGCACGCCCCCAGTTTGGAGAAGCAGAGAGGAGTACAAGCATGGAAGCTAAGCAATGTACTGCTGTGGATGGGGTCAGCAACAAAATATATTTTAGCCAGGTCTGTTTAAAAAAAATAATCAATGTCAGTCTAAGTCCATCCATCCATTGTCCGTAACTGCTTATCCTGACAAGTCGCAGGGGGGCTGGAGCCTATCCCAGCTGACGTTGGGCGAGAGGCGGGGTACACCCTGGACAAGTCGCCAGTTCAACGCAGGGCATGTAAGTCTAAGTGTACTGTCGCTATATTTAGAATATTTTCACCGCTTTACCCTGCCGTCAGACAGCCTTATCGGCATTCTCTCTTGAAAGATGATGAATCGTGCAGAAAAGCCAGGAATCAGAAATTTAAAACCCATTTCTCAACATTGTGATCACCTGCAACAATTTTGTAATACAGGCAGTACGTTCCTAAGGAACAGCTGTACAGCTGTAAGGAACGGTTCCTTACAGAAGAACCAATGGATGGTGAAAAATAACAGAGCGTCTTGTTAATGTTCCTAACTAGTCCACTTCTTGAGTTTTGGTAAAGATTGCTGAGCTTGACAAACTGCAGATGGACACCATCCAACCAGCATCTCCTGGCTTAAAAGCTCAAAATTTTGATGCATCAAGATGCATTGATAATGATTTATTTATCGCTTCACAGCCCTTTATTAATTGGAATCGAATGAATTACCGGTGCCAAGCAGAGATTCTCACCCCTACCCAAAACCTACCACACCAATCAGTCATTTCACCTCGCAAAACACTAGAGCTGCTGGCCTCCCACTGACTTGATCCTCTAGTTTGTTTGTGTTATTGTGTGACTGTGGTGAAAAATTTCAGATTTATTTTGGTTGGTTTGCAGAGAGTGATGTTTAGCTTAAATAACAGTGGTTTCCCATCAGAAAAGGCTGTCTGATGGCAAAGTAAAGTAGTGAAAATACTCTAAATCAATATCAATTTAAGTGGCTGAAATAGCTTTCTTTGCTGACCCTGTCCACAGCAGTTCACTGCTTAGCTCCTGTGCTGGTGCTCCTCTCTGCTTCTCCATAGTTGGGGGTGTGTCGACCCACATCTACTGTGGCTAATACACTGACTATTGATAAGTACCTCATACAACCCCACTTAAAATAATTCAAACTATCCCTTTAAACTCAACTTTTGTTTCAGAGGCTGAAATGCAATTAGCAGTAATGTGGGTTGGCATAGAATTAATGCGAATTAATTAGTATCTCGTACAACCCCACTTAAAATAATTCAAACTATCCCTTTAAATCTGACAACAAAGCAGTCCTCATTGTAGTGAAATGATCTTTATGTCCCCGTTAATATCTCCTCACCATTCACAATACCAACCCCTGTGAGAGCAAAGCCTGCTCTCACACATTCATTATTAAACTTTTCCTTGCATGACTCATTTTTGCCTATTTGTAATTTCCAGCCCTGACTCTCCTTACTCCCCAAACACTTACTCTTTTTCTTTTACTCAATCCATATTATAAAAATAGCACTTTCCACATCCAACATGTGTATTTTCTGATGTATTCAAGTATTTGAATGCCTCCCTACCTTTATGGATGCATGTGCGTAGAGCATGTCCTCCAGGGTGAAGTGGCAGCAGTGGTTGAGGTTGTTCTTGCAGAACTCCTGTACCAGCTGGAGGTTGTACAGACTGTCCGCCAAAGACATGGTCTCCTTGAGGCAGATATCTGCTCAGCCAGGGGAGGGGTCAGACAAACACACACACAAACACACACACAGAGGGAGAGGAGGAGGAGGAGGGGGGGTGGTGGTGACAAAGGCCATGCAGGAAGGCGAGGAAAAGATAAGGCATAGTTTATGTTCAAAAAAAGAACAGATGGGAGGAAAATTACCCCAGTTTTCCCGCTAGTATTTGTGCCATGCAGTAGCAGTAGCTGATTTTAATCACTCTAAATCCTTGAAACAATTCATTGCACAAGTTTTCAACCCCTCTTCAACTCCTTCTGGGTGAATCATCAGGATTTTTATGCCCTGACGTTACTGTAAGGACGGCCCATGTAAGTTATAACGTCTGAAACCAAACATGATGTCATTCTGTACTTTACTGTACTTCTTTACTTTCAGAGTGAATAAAGCTGCCAGCAGGCAGACCTAAATGAAGTTTAACATGAGTCCACATCTGGCCCACATGTGTATGAGCTTCCTGTGAACTACATTCAATCCCAAGAGGCTCAGAGCAACAAAACGATTGTTGTTTATCTTTGAAATAGCAGCCAGCTACTCCTCTAACGGTTCTCCGTCACATAGCCCTCGTGACCAATCACAACCCAACCCAGGGCAGCATTTTTAGAAATGAGGGCGCAGGCGAGCTGAGAGGAAGCAAGTCTTTGTTTCTCTTTGTCTCGCACTCGTTCTCCATGAATCCTCTCTGCCTCTCAGGGTCTTTCGTGGGTCAGTATCCTGAACAATATCCTACTTTTATATCATTAAATAAAACAACAGAAAGTCAAAGCAGGGTCTTTAAAAGAGCAATATGTAGCAATTGCCTATCCAAAAACAAGTTCTGCGGCCCAAATAGTGATAGAAGCCATAGACAGTACAGTAAATAGGTTAAAATCCTATTTTATATGCAGTCTATGGTTGATGTGGGTTGTCTCCTGCCACCCCCTCCTCCCCAGACTCTCAGGAAGCTCAGGCAGGCTGCGGGAACACTGCAGGAGCACAAGACGAGTGCAACATCATAAATTAACAATAACAAGTGACGACAAGTCCATAACTGTCAGCCGTCTGTCAATATGAAGCTAAGCCTGTTATCCTGAAAAAAGAAAAGCCCACTGCTCTGAAAATACACACTCTGGAGTTGTAGCTCAGCAGCTGCCTGTCATCTGCCTACCAGACTCTATTAACATATTGTTCAATTTAACTACTTCTAAAATATTACAAAAAAAAAAACATTCACTGAACATCAGGCATTAATTTGAACTCTGCATCTCTATGATTTATTACATGCTTCCTTAATCTTTGATGAAATATTAGAGATTCCTCCTTTAATTTTATTTTCTTCTTTCAGATTAGGACCAGGGTTCTAATATATAATGTAATGCTTTTTGAAGCAGCCTCCCGACATGCTGTCATGTGTTGGCCTCCATTCACAGTTCCATTAGAGGACATACATCAATAAAGACTGACAGACACGCGCAGAGAGGCAAACGAAGCTTGAGCAGAGTTGTCTTCATTTTGTGCGAAAAGACAAAAGCAATTCACGTCTCTGACTTATTATATTTCTTCATCTAAAATGCAAACTATTTACTCAGGTGACAATTTATTATGAAAGGAATGCAATTATAATTTCAAGCCGTTTCAAGCACTTTATTCAAAATCCAAGCACTTGTCGAACGTTGACATTAAAATTCAAGGGTTTTCAGGATTTCCAGCACTCTTAAGTCCCCTGTGGGATCTTGGGGAGTTTGAGTCACTACAGGCTGATACACTACCAATACTTCTTATTATTGAACTGATTTACTTTTTTACATATCTTCACAAGACAAAAAGCCCTCAGAAAATAAGGGTAACTTGATAATAAATATGCTCTTTGTTCAAAGTCCCCTACTCAGATGTATGATTGCAGTGAGAGCAGAAAAGAGTGTCCTTTGTGCTCTCCAGTTATGACTGGAAATCATTGTGGTTAGCTCATTGTATATCATTTCTTCCCTATTTCTAATAGCTGAACTGACTCTAGTCTTGTTTGTTTACTTTTTGTAATAATTACAGTAAAAAGAGGTGTGGTTAGTGATGTCGGGTGGGTGTGGTTACAGATCGAGGGGCTGGTCCCACCTTCCAGTCTGACGGTTTGTGAGCAGTAGAAGTGCAGCAGGGTGGTGAGGGCACAGCCGTCTGTGTTGTCCTTCAGCAGGTTCTCCACCAGGGGGAGCGATGGGGCGCTCCTCTGCTGGGCATGCTCCTTCCTGTAGCGAGCCTGCAACCATGGCAACGGCACAAAGATATCACCTATATGTGTCATCGGGGTGGATACGTACAGCTGGCTCTCTGATTGTTGCTGCACCCACACACACAAACACACACACACACACCTCAGTCACACACAGTCACACAAACAGGTTGAGGAATTTCAAGCAGAGGGAGGGCTTCAGGCTCAACTTAAATAATGCAGATTAAACTGATCATGCACATAATCACGACAAAGCAGATAGAGTTACATTGTCATCTTAGATTTAAATGGATAAAAAAGATGCAATCATAACACTTCAGCAGTATTTTGCTCCCTTTGATTGCTTGTGAGGATGTTAGTTTTCTACAAGAAGGAGGGGAACAAAATGCATGTAGCAGATGAATTGTTATCAGTGTTATACATCTGGTGTGGGGGTGGGATGCTGCAGCAGACAATGCATGAGATTTAAAGTTTATTAAAAATCTATGTTAACACGTTCTTCCTGTTCGTCTCTCTGGACCCATAAACCTACAGGGGACCATACAGCTACATATGTCTTCGGGGCATCAGTGCTCCCAGTTTGCCCATAAACACACACGAGAGTGGTGTCACGTCTGCATTTTACAAGCAATAAGATGGAGGCTTTAATCAGAGCAGCTCTGACTGTCTGACAGCCTCTCAGTCTGTGCATCGAGCTCCAAGGAACAAAATGTTGTCCTTCGTTCCTTTTGGTTTGTATAAACATAATACAGTACACCTCTGACAGGTTTTTTTTTTCACAGTAGCCAATTTCAACCCAAATATGAGAAGAAAAAAGCAACTTGTTTTCAATGCACAACACAGACTATGGAAGCCCATTTCTACCAATGTGATGAAAAAAAGAAGATCCAGCAAGTCATCATAATGACAACCTTTCTCAAAATATGACCGAAAAGAGAAACATCCTCCAAATAATGACTTACAAGCTAAATAGATGCTCAGTCATTATTTTTAAGTTCTATGTCATTAGTTTTAAGATATTAAGTCAATTATCTTTAGGTAGTATGTAATTTTTTAGATGCTATGTCATTATTTTGAGATACTAACTAATTATTTTTGAGATACTAAGTCATTATTTTGAGATACTAAGTCATTATTTTGAGATATTAAGTCATTATTTGGAGATAGTAAGTCATTATTTCAATAAAGTGTCTTACTGTTTTGAGAAAGTTTCTCATTATAACAGCTTACAGGATTTTTTTTTTAAACTATGTTAGCTGAAATGGGCTTCCAACGATATTCCAGACGAAACAAAATGTCTAGCTAACAATACTGGGGCGTGGCATTAGTTTCCGATATGATTTAAGTGGAAAGTCTTACAAATGATAAATTGGCTAATTCAGGGTGAGGCCTGCAGGACTGTACTCGCTCTTCCAGGTAGAGTTTCCGTTACTCTGAGAGTGATTCAAGTTTGAAATGTTTCTGTATCAGTCAGTCAGATTCCTGGGGATGTGGAGACGAGGCCTGTGGGGGTGGGGCAGGGTGGGAGGTGTCTGAGTGATGCATGATGGGGCTCGGGGCCACATGCAATGACAAGAGACTCTGAGGGGAGAGCGTGAATGGGTGTGTCCTTGCAGGTTTGGGAGCAGATGGAGAGGAGGTAGATGGTGGTTGTGGTTGGTGAAGAGGAGTTCTCCAGAATGGATGGACTTACAGGTACTAATCTCCAGTACCATTTGCTAGGAGACTTGATGGTGGATGATGACAACAACAAGAGAGAGTGGGAGAGGCGTTAGGCCGACAACATGGGAAAAAAAGTTTTGCTGCTACTAAGCTAAGACTTGGGGACAAACCCTCTCTTAACATTAGAAAGCACTCCAAGAGTGCAGGTTATGCAATGGCTGTACAATCCTCTAAATGTTATAATTTTTAACATTTCTGATATGCATGTGGATCTATATCAAAATACACAGAGATAATGTAGACAATCATGAGACACATCTCCCAGAGTAGTAGTTATTTAGTCGTGTCATGCACCTACATGTGACCAGCCCACATATATCTGAAAATAAATTCTTACATATAACATGATGAAACAAATAACTGTGTCTCCCCTCCCAGGCTGTACAAATAAAGCCTGCTACAAAAAGTTGCTTTCCTAAAACACAGCTCTAGTCTTTTATAATCAACAATTATTGCGATAAATAACCTTTTACTAAAAAGTATTGATCTTAAAGGGACAGTTCACCCCTGATCAACATACATAATTTCCCCAGGCCCAGCTGTAGAGATTTCTGCTCTTCAGTATAGTGGGACTATAAATGGCACTAGTTCTGGTAGATTCTACTGCAGAAAGAAAGTAGTTCCTACATGAACTGCTCCAATGAGATCGTGGATATTTGAGCAGGGGTCATGATTTTGGAGGAACAAGGAAGAGTGAAACTATTTGATTTTGGGGTGAACTGTCCCTTTAAATCATCATATAAGGAGCAATTAAAATGGGCCTTGTCTTCAGTCTCTTCAGGGAATCCACTGACTTGCCTACTTGTATAGCTAATGACAGGTTAACTGTACACACAGAGATCTTTGACTTTTGGTTAAGCTCTTCTCCTGATGAGACTCCATACCGCAATTATTTTAATGAGACAGGAACCAAGAGATAACATATTTAATTATACAAAGGAACTGGGCAATTTGCCCTGAATAAATATAAACAAGCCAAGAGGCCATGCTAGAATCTCTGTGAGGCTGCATTTTGGATGCTTTGAGCTAAAAGCTGACATCAACATGTTTATCACGTTCACCACCTTAGTGTAGCTTGTTAACCAGCTAGCATTTGCTAATTAGCAAATAGAAAAGTACAGCTCAGTTTGATGGGAGTTTTACAGGTTAGGGTATTTGATAAATCAAATAAATCTGCTGGTGACACTAGAGAAAAAGTCAGAGAGTCATCAAAGTCTGTAGTCTTCATCTACCGGGGAACACGAGTGTCTGTACAAAATTTCACAGCAATCCATCCATAGTTGTTGATGTACTTCAGCCAGGACCAAAGTAGTGGACCGTACAAACCAACCAACCATACAGTACAAAATACAGATTTCACATCACCACTTCAGGGACATCCATGCAAAACTTTCCAATCAAAACAAAAATTTTCTCGTGAGTCACTGCTCAGACATGTTCACAAGTCTGTTTTAAAGCCACATTTAAAAAAAAAATCAATTCTGTGCAGTAAAACGGTAACAAAAGTTAGAACTTAGAGGCCTTTCTCTCTTCTTTTTTCTCTTTTCTTGTATGATTATGAAGGTATAGTTACTGTGCTGTACATGGAAAAAACATATGGATTTCAGTAACATCTACACTGGTATATACTGTACTTTTTTGTTAATGTATGCACTATGTCTTCTGTTTGGGTGAGGGATCACAAAAAGCAAAAACATTAAAAATTGTGTCAAAGTGCTTAATATAGCAGGTAATGCATCAAAGATATGTACTGACACAATAACATCTTGTACTGTCAGCAAACCCTTTAAAAAAGATGTGGATCTGCACCAAAAGGTAATCACTGCCTTCTTGACCTCTGTCCAAACATTCCACTGAATTTTATTAAAATCTGTTGAAATATTTTTGAGACATGTTGCAAACAGATTTTTATGGCTCCACATTAATTTACAGTGATTACAGCGGTCTCAGTCTTCTGTGTAAGCACCTATGTTGAGCACAAACACAGAATCCACACAGAAATACTGAGCACTTAGTCATAAGACCACAGTTAAAGATTTTTCACACCGTCCCAGAATAGACGAGACTTACTGAGACGTGTCTTGTGCTCATCCATTAGTGTGTGTGTGTGTGTTCGCACAGGCGTGTGTGTGTGTGTGAAATTATCTCCTCTGAGTATGTCCTCGTCAGTGAATAGACTTCTGTTGGAGCTGATAATGCAGAGAGGGAGCAGTGTGATGGAGCATGGAGTAGGAAAGCAGCTGACTGATACTGAGTGTACAGAGTTTTCCTCACACTCTTTAAAAGACTCTCTTCTTCTGCTTCGTCTTCCCCCGTTGTAACTTGTTGCCTTCGACAAAGCCTGAGTGTGTCTAATAGGTCTCATATCCCACGTGTATTATCAGCTTACGGAGCGATTGCAGTAAGGCACTGATGACTCTCACTGTATCCAAACAAAAACAGACAATGAGTGCGGGAAAATTTGCCAAGAAACTCCCACAGCAGATAAAAGCTCCCTACTAAAGTGACTCAGCCACTCAAGGCATCCTGCAGCTCTTTGAAGAGAAAAACATCTTAGTTTGCTCCTCATACATTTTACTACCTGTTGCATGTAAACTGTATAATTTATGATAATGTGTGTTTTCAGCCATGTTTGTGGTGTGGCTTTATTGATGTTAATGTCTGTCTGTTCACAGCTTTGGTCCAGATTGAAATTTAATCAACTATCAGATTGATTGCCATTTAATTTTGTAGAGGCATTCATGATGAATCCTACGTACTTTGCTAATTCCCACAGCAGCAACATTAGGGTTGACATTTGTGGTTTTGAGTGAAATGTCTCCACAACCATTAGATGGATTGCCAAGAAATTTGGTACATACTAGGCCTGCACAGTTAATCACAATATTATCCAGTCTGCAACATGGCCAAGTGCAATATTCAAGTTGCAGAACCAGAACCAAACAGTAATTTTTTTGAAAAAGGAAAATGGGTAGGAAAACAGTTTATAATGAAGTGCTGTAGTGCTGCACAGATGAGATTTTAATGGACTTTTTAATAGTTTTATTCAAATAGTTTTTTTCCCAGCAAAAATGAAAACTGTGATGCAATTTCACAATTGCAATATGATTTTTTTTTATCATATCATGCAGCCCAAGTGCATGCAGCACATTCATGTCAGCCTCATTTTAAAAAACCCCAAAAGGGACCTTTAAGTGTACCAATTGTTTGTATGCACTTGTGCACACACTGTGGGCATTTTAATCGGGATGGGGGACAATTATTTCAGCCCTTAGCACACCTGAAGAGTGCACCTTTTTAATACCATGGATGCCATAAATGCTGCATTTCATGCATTTCAGCATTAAAACAGACTTTCACACACATGATAATCATTAGCATATAAACAGGCTTAGCCTGAAAGAGGCACAAATGACTCACAGGCTAGCAACAGCCTTGACAATAAACACATTGATTAACAGACAAATCAGTGTTGAAATCAGACTTGTGGTACGCTGTTTATGTTTTTATTCTGGGTGAGTTTATAATGAGTGGGACAGAACATAATAAACATCTATGTAAGCGCTAAAAACAAGGATAATATGATAGTTATTTTATTTGTGGTGAAAACTGGGTCAAGTTAGTGTTCTGCAGATATCTGTCAGGACTCACGACACAAAGTTTGAAACCAGGACAATACCGGACAAACTGGGATGTCTGGTCACTGTATTTTATTAACTTCCATTGACTTTTCATCCAGTACCATCATCAGAAAGAAAAAAATCAGTTTGGTTTATGACCAAATACCTGCAAAACTAATTCCCTCATTCCTTCAGCTGTGCTCAGAAAATGTTAGCATGCTAACATGCTAAACTAAGATGCTGAACATGGAAAACATAATTGTTAAACATCAAGATGTAAGCGTTGTCAGTGTGAGCATGTCGCCATGCTAGCATTAGCATTTAGCTCAAAACACCCCTTTGTCTTTGGCTATTTTCACACCAAATCCAGCATTGTGGTGATTAGTGCAGGGTTGTGCAGGGTTGTGCAGTGGTGTGCAGTGGTGTGCAGGATTGTGGGTGTGATTATTTGGGCTTTAGAACAGAAAAGCTGTGAAACAATCAGCAATTGGCCTCCTCGCTCCCTCTCTTCATTCAGTCTCTAGCTTGTTCAACCACCGCTACGCTCGCTTGCTCACTTCCTCTCTCACAAACAAATGGACACAAACCAAAAGAAGCTTCTTGGTGTCACTTTTTTGCTTCATGAACAGAAAGACAAACCCACATGTCGAGGCTGGCTACACACGAAGTAAACCAAGCGAGAACACAACAGGGAGAGTGTCATTGCACGGTTTCAATGATATTTCAGGCCGACTGTGGAGCAGTTTCACCGGTCTGGTTGCCAGCTTGAGTGACTGGCCACTGCAGCGTGACATGGGTTGTGTTTCTCCAAAGACTGATTCTGTTTCAACTTTCTACTGCAGGGCCGCTGCACACAACACATATTCAAATGAACAGGAGGACTGACCGCAACACCTGATTTGGTGTTAATTTAGCTTAAATGAAAGCTCACAGAGCAGCTGGCATGGCTGACTCTTAATCTTGTTGACTAAAGACAAAGGTTAAGTTATCTTTGACACCACACAGGTTCACTCCATGTCAGTACTGACTATCTACACATTCAGAGTTTCAGTGAGTGTTTATATCTTTGAGTTTGTATTGAATTGCAGGAAGTTTAGCTACCGATTCACAATTTTCACGGCTGAATTGATAGGACAATATTTATTTTTCCATTTTCTAATCTTTATCCTCTTGTCACTGTCACCATCACTGAGCGCAGACCTGAGGCGAAGGTCGTGACCTGATGAGGCACTCGCTGTGCTGGAGCTTCATGGTTTAGTGAGTCAAAGAGGACGGACGGTGGCTGAGTGCTGTGTGTTCGTCCCAGCGGACTGACTCGTTGTGTCACACAGACCTTACATAACAACCGGCCTGCTGCAGGATGACAACACTGTCTCTGTCCGTCCCTGCTACAGCTGAGTGTCTCTCCTCATGTCCTCCACCCTGGTCTCATTTCTCCATCTCTCTGATTGTCCCTCCTCACTTTCCTTCGCTCTCTGTCTGTCACCCTTTCTCCTCTTTTCCTCCGCCCGCACATTTCTTTGTCTCCTCTCTAACAGCAGTGTCGTGACTCTTGCCAACATTTCTCTGCAGCTGGTCAGAGACTGAGCTCATCTGTTCCTCTGATTTACAGAGCTCAGTGTACTGTGCTGTGTATGCATGTGTGTGTACATCATGCGGGTCGGCATGTGCTTTGTGTGGACGCGGACATGTGAGTAGGAAATACTTAAAATCTAATATTCACAGATAGACAACAAAACAAAAGGATCAGAGGCAGAGAATACAACTTAAAACAAGAGCAAATTAGATTAAGACATTAAAAGGAAAAAAGTCATGTGTTGCTTCTGTTTTCCTTGCGGTTCTTAAAGGAACATTTCAACATTTTAGGAAACATACTTGTTTACTTTCTTGCCAAGAGTCAGATGAGAACACTGACACTCTAGCATACAGAGCTGGAGCCACCAGATTAGTTTATTTTAGCACAAAGACTGGAAACATGGGGAACACCAACGTCTTAAAAGTTCACTAATTAACTGTTAACTGCTGTATCTCTCTTTAGTTAATTTGCACACAAGCAGAAATGTAAAAACAACTATTTGAGGTTTTAGGGGGAGTTACTGACAAACAACAGTTTATCCATCTGCCCAGTACTTCTTATAGTGTCTCTGCTGGTTCCTGGCACCTCCGGTGATGACAAGACTCGGATGCTGCGTCCAAGATTGAATACTACGCACTACATACTCACTATGTGCACTATTGCTCAACATACTTTTGAATAAATAAATAGAAGTAGTATGTATCTTTTCAGGGGCACTGCTCAGCGTGTATTACATCACTTCCTGAGAGCCTCCTTGTTGGTGGGAGACATGTAACCATGGTAACCTATGCCAACAATTAACTTAATTAAAAAGATATATCATGCTTTGTAAAGTGAAACCTTAGTTACACTTATTATCCATGTTACGAAATATTACTGATGTTAAGCCAGAGCTGCCTTGGTTGCTGTCTGCCACTGATCTGTTTTGTTGTTTTTCTTGTCGTCACTACTGCATTGCATTGTGGGATATTAATGTAGGCACTGAGTCCAGTGCTTGCATACGGTAATATTTCCCCAGAAACAGTACAGTATATGTAATAGCATATAAAGTATATATAGTATATAAAGCTTATGTACTACTGATTTCATATTTGGGCATACTAAAAAATCTCACATACTATTTTAACATACTAAATAGCACGTTACTATGGTATTTTAGACGCTACCAGGGAAGCCAGTGCACCTGCTGTTGTTCACCATAAAATGTCGCTCCCTGTGTAACTCCTCTAAAGCCACAAACTGTCATTTTAACATTATTTTTGTACAGTCTACAGATTATAAGAGACACAGCCTGTTACGTGGTGCACTTCAGAGATGCTGGTGGGTGTATTTTAAAACTTTCCCCCTTGCTCCCAGTCTTTATGCTAAGCTAAGTTGACCTCTACAGCTCTGTATTAAACACACAGATATGACAAAAGTATTGATGTTCTCAGCTTATTTTCTGCATGGAAGCAAATAAGTTGTAAAAGAATTAACAATAATGTCAAAACCACAATTTGTGGTTCTGGAGGGAGTTAACATAGTGCAACTTTTGTCGAACAACAAATGGGCGCAGTAACACCCACATAACTCCTTAAAACTACAATTTTTTCTTATCATTTTTGCATTTCAGTTGGTGTGTGGATTAAATAAAAAAAAGGTATTAAGTGTTTTGGAGGTGCTGGTAGGACAGAACCAGCGTAGCTGTTTACTCTTGTTTACACTCTTTATGCTAAGTTAGGCAAAGTCTATACTTGAGGACAAAATGTTGAAATATTCCTTTAAACACCCTGTTATTTGCATACCTGATGAATGAGAGCTTGAGCTAGTGTGTGTGTGTGTGTTCTTACCTTTTGATTTGTTGCGTTTGAGTCCTGGAAGGAAGCCTCTCTCAGCTTTTGCTCTTCAACAAGGATGTCCCTCAGGTGTTCATTCACCTGATGTGTGAGACAGAGACAGACAGACAGACAGACAGGCAGACAGACAGACAGATAGAGGTGAGGGTCAAATTTCAGACAAGCATGTTGTGCACATTCAGAGCCTGAATGGTGAGTCTGTGTTGGAAAGGGGGGAAACTTGAACACGAGAACAAGAGGCTCCACACATCAAAGATGAACTTTTCATCACCACCTCTGCCCATTAGCCACCGATGCTAAATATAATTGAAACCTGATATACGGCACTCAGCTGACTTCCGACTCAAGCACAATGCAGAGAGAACTTCAAAGATCACTATAATGATAGCATTTTTCCTTAAAAAAAAGACCCCTTTTTTACAGTTACTGCTCTTGTGTTTACCAAGGCTCTGTATAAACAGTGGTGCAACATTCTGGCCTCAGGATGCACAAGGTCGCGTCAGCCCATCCCAACCATGACGTGCTGTGTCTTACAGCTACACAGACAGACATGTGTTGTTGTTTTTTTTGTGTGTGTCTGTAAATGAATCCTACATGTGTATCTTGTTGCCTTTGGGCTGGAAAAGGGAGCAGCAAGCACATGAGCGTCTTCAGAAAGGAATGTCAGTGATCACTGAATGTTTAATTTATTAATTCATCCCACACTGGTGCTTGTTTCATTATTTTAACAACGTAAAATTAGGTCAACATCATACAATCCCAGTTCTAATTCCATTGTGTAAAATGTGAATAAAAACAGAATGCAATGATTTGCAAATATTTTTAGACTCAGAGATTCAGTTGAATACAGTACAAAGACAACAAATTTAATGTTCAAACTGATAAATTTTATTGTTTTTTTGTAAATATACTTTCATTCTTTATTTGATGCCTGCAACACATTTGAAAAAAAAGTTGGGGCGGGGCAACAAAAGACTGGGAAAGTTGTGAAATGCGTAAAAAAAGTCCAGCTTGGAACATCCAACAAGTAATTGATAACATGATTGGTATGAAAGGGGAATCCTCAATCCTCTTTTTCACAAGCATGGATGAGGCGAAGTTCAGCATTTTGTGGAAAGAGGCGTGGGAAAATAGTCGAACAGTTTAAGAACAAAGTTCCTCAACACAAAACTGCAAGGAATTTATGGATTTCACCATCTCTAATCCCTAATGTCATTAAAAGACTCAGAGAATTCAGAGAAATCTCTGCGCGTAAAAGCAAGGCCGAAAACCAAACACTGAATGTCTGTGACCTTTGGCACTGCATTAAAAACCCACATAATTGCATAAAAGATACTACATGGGCTTGGGAGAACTTTGTCAACCGTTGTCAGTAAACACAGTTTGTCGCTGCATCTACAAATGCAAGTTAAGACTCGACCATGCAAAGAGAAAGATGTACTGTATATCAACAACATCCAGAGACACCGCTGACTTCTCTGAGGCTTGAGCTCATCTGAAATGGACTGACAGGAAGTGGAAAAGTGTGCTGTGGTCTGACGAGTCCACGTTTCAAAGTGTTCTTGGAAATCACGGACATTGTGTCCTCCAGGCTAAGAAGGACCATCCAGATTGTTACCAGTGTTAACTTCAAAAGCCAGCATCTGTGATGGTGCGGGGGTGTGTTTGTGCCCATGGCATCATGGGTAACTGTCACATCTGTGAAGCCCCCATTAATGCTGAAAGATACACACAGGCTTTGGAGCGACATATGCTGCCATTCGGACGTCTTTTTCAGAGATGTCCCTGCCAGTTTCAGCAAGACACACTCTGCACATGTTCAGGCATTAGACTGACCTGCCTGCAGTCCAGACCTGTCTCCTATTGCAAATGTGTGGTGCATTATAAAGCACAAAACACGACAACAGAGACCCTGGACCGCTGAGCACTTGAAGTTGTATATCAAGCAAGAAAAAAATCACTTTAAAAACTTCAACAATTAGTGTCCTCAGTTCCCAAACTCTTACTGACTGTTGTTAAATGAAAAGGTGATGTATCACAGTAGTAAAAATGTCCCTGTCCAAACTTTTTTGGAACATGTTGCAGGCATCACATTCAGAATGAATGAATATTTACAAAAATACAATAAAGTTTATCAGTTTGAACATTAACTATCTTGACTTTGTTCTTTATTCAATTGCATATAGGTCAAAAAGTTTTTGCAGTTCATTACATTCTGTTTCTATTTATGCTTTACCCCAGTCCCAGCTATTTTGGAATCAGGGTTGTGCAGGTCTACATTGTATTTTGAGATAAAATTCCCATAACATCTCCAGCTAGGACAGTAAAAGTAACCTCAAGTGTCTAAATAATCTGTAAGATGATGAAATAAACTAAAGATCCAATCACAGAGACTTAACTACTGCCTTCTTAAAGCTTACAGCCCACTTGAGGTCTAGCTTTACCCTCCCAATCCTGCTTTATCAGACCACAGGAGTTAAGTTTGAGTCTGCTCTCTCTTGATAATCTCTCTGACATGATTACTCGGGGTTGGTGCCAGTTCTCTTCATCTTTCTTGCAGATTTATTAGATTTTGAACCAGTGGTAGAGAACTGAGCACTGACACATTTTGCCAGTGCCTCTTGTGTCTTCTATATCCGCAGTCAAACAAAGAACTGTGTGTCCTCTATTGTAAAAGGCTCAAGGATGTGTACAGTGGTTATCCTCTGAGATGAGACAGCTACATGTCCTTGCGGTTTTGAGTCCACACGAACGAGCTCCTGTGTGTACCTTGTTGATCCAGGTGGTTATTGCGTCCTCTGTGTCATAAGGCAGCTCCTGGATGTGACGGTCGCTGTGTGACGGTTCAGCGGTGGAGTACCTGTTGATGCAGGACATCACCCGCTCCACGCTCACCATCTCCACCGTATACGCCATCATCAGGGTATCGATCAGCGCCAGATGGGAACTCTGTAGAGAAACACAGCAGCATTGTTACTCTCCCACTTCTTTCAAAAGGCATCAAACTGGCAGTTAAAGGTCTAACTTTATATTTTCATGATAGTGTTTCTCTGCGCTGCCTCTGCATATCATGTTGACTGTGGGTCAACACTTTCTGGGTAATTTTTGAAGTGCAAACGTGCCAAAATCTGTTGAAAGAAACAGATGTTTTCATTCGGTAAAAAAACACTGAAATGATCTGAGTTTTTTGTTCTCTTGAAAGAGAAAATATCTGCAAGTTTTAACCCGTTGGATACAGCTCCAAAAGGCATCTGAAACAGCACCTGCGAGGCAGCAATTATGATGTACGACCACAATAATTTAATAAATGTCACATTGACTCTTTCTAAAATGATTTTCAACAAACTGCATCAGACCTTACAAATTTCTTGAAATTGTGCAAGAACCCCATCATTAAGGCAAAAGAGGTAAGTTGTTTCCTTTGTGCATTTAACTGGCAAAAACTGTTTTTCAAATGCATCGACGCAGTGCTGCAACCTTACACATTTCAAGTCAGAGTTATTAAAGAAAATACTGAGTAGAGTTACTCATAATGAGGTAATCATTTCCTGTGAAGACAAATTCATGGTGCACTGGTGGAAAAAGGTGAGAATTTGGTGTGAGGATTGGAGGCAATATAAATTTATAGTCAGAGATTTTGCCATACCACGATGTTTTGGGGGGTCTTTTTTAAAAATACAGAGTTCAGAGGAGAAAGACAGAAAAGAAAAAGAGGGGAACAAAGTACAACAAAGGTATCCAGCTGTGGATTCCAACCTGGGGGTCAGGACCTCTCTGAGGGGTGACAAGATAAATCACAGGGGTCATGTGATGATTAACAGAATAAGAATTTACTAAATGATTTGCTGATTTGTGATGTTTCTCTAATCATTGCTTTTTATATACAAAATTATGGATAGTTTTACATTTGTGCCTCTTTGGGTATTCAAATGAAACAATCTGGCGGAGCTGACCACAGAGTCTTGACATGTGCAATGTGTGATGGGGTCATAACAAAATATTCTTTCATTTTAAGGGTCACACAGTAAAAATGTTGGAAACCACTGGTCTAAACCAGTTAGGACAGCTACTCCTTAATATCTGTCGGTGAATGAGGCCATTGTGGGAAATGTTACATATCTGAAAAGGATTTTTTTTTCAGTGTTGTCCAAAAATAAACTGGTCATGTTATCCAGCAACAAATTCTCAATTGATTTTCATTTAAAAAAATCCTGGTATCACGATATATACTGATATTGTAATTTAAGATTTCATGTGTTACAGTGCAGGATTTCATCCATATCACCCTCCATTACAGAAATACACAACCTTTTCTGTCTTTTTGCAGTGACGCAGAGTTTAGTTTCTATAAGCATGTATCCCTCCATGTTGAGTTTTTATTTTTCACATCACAATTGAAGGGAGATAGTTCACCCATAAATGAAAATTCAGTCATCATCTGCTCACCCTCACGCCAAGTGAAGGTCAGGTTTACTTAGTTAGTCCGCAAAACACTGTTTCACTGAGTTTCACAGGAAAACAACGCAGCAGAATCTTCCAAACAGTGGAAGAGAATGGCGATCGGTTTTCAAACATAAAAAACAACTGGGAAAAAAAGCATAAATGCCTCCATACTGCTCAGACAGTGTGCATGTGCAAGTGAACATGGCTCCAAGTTAAGGATCTACAGTGAAAATTCAGGCGAAAAACATGGTGTAAATAACATATCTTTAATCAACTTGGCATGTTGTGTCTTTAGGAGACTTGGATTACACCAGACGAGCAGTATTAAGAATTAAAAGTTTCTGATCGCCACCTGTCTAATCCCTCTTGCCTCATGACATCTGAAACCACTTTACACTCTTTTATGCTTTTATAGTACACACACGAGCTAATTTTGAGTTTTCGCTTTCGTGGTTTTGCAGCCATCAACACCTACACAAAGCTTGACATTCTCCTGGCCTTTATAATCCCATTCCAGGCCGGTCAGACCTCCCCTTCCCTTTCCTGTCACACCACAGGTCCACTTAAAAACATCACGCTCTGTCTGTGTGTGTGTGTGTGCTTACCTAAGCATCTGTGTGCGGGTCCAACCTAACTGAACAAACACTTAAAGTCAGGTGCTCCATGATGCAGGAGACACAAACAAGCGGCGAGACCTCGTCCCACCGGAGCCTGAACTGTGAAGCACAGTCGTCTATTCATAACCACAGAGCCTCGTGTAACAGCCAGTGTGACCAAGTGTTTCCCCATGAAACCAAGAACTGATCCAGAGCCGCGACTCTGGACTGTGACTGCTGCTCAGCGTCAGCGCCACATGTTGTTCTGCCAGTCCAAACAGACAGCATGTACAGGAGAAACACGGCTGTTAGAAACAAACTCCTCATGGAAATAAGTGTGGAGAAACTTAAATAAACTGGACTCAAGTGTCACTTGATGTCAGAATATGTAATTATTTGGTCCTTAATCATTCAATCTGATTAGATTCAATCAAAAAGAAACAGAAAAACACAACAAACAAGACCATTTTTCACAGGAATGTAACATTGTTGCACACATCAGACCAAATGCTCATCTTTCTGCTCTAGGTAATGATTATTACCTCCACCAAAGAGGTTACATTTTTGGTTTGTTTGTCTGTTTGTCCATAAAAATTAGTGGCCACATTTTCATAAAATTTAGGGGAACGGCGTAGCATGGGCCAAGGAAGAGCCCATTAAATTTGGAAGTGGATCTGAATTACAGGGCGGATACACAAATTATTTTTTACCTTTGTTACTTTTGTCTGCGCCTTCATTAATTAGTCCTTTTTTATTTTTCAAATTAATGATTTAATTGTTAATAAAATGTCAAAGAATTGTAAAATTGACCCTCTCAATATCTCATATCTTCAGATTGCCAGTTTTGTCCATTGAAAACAGTCAAAAACCAAATTACAGTGACATGAAAGAGAAATACTCACATTTGAGAAGATGGACCCAGAGAATATTTTGGTATTTTAGCTTGATTAATGGCAAAATTATTAATCAGTTATCAAAACTGTTGTAATAGAGACTGATGCATAGTTGACCTGTATGTATGCTGGTGAACATACAGTACAGTATGTTATGCTGAATGTTACAGCTGTAGTGCATTACATGGACAAACAGGACTGTTTATGTTGGCGCTCGAACACAACACTACATGAGCGTGATATTGAAGTGTCTGCGAAACAGACACTGTTTCGAATTCCTGCATCTTCAGGATATTGCCAAATGTTTGACATTGCGTGCATTCTCCTCCAGAGGTACAGTAACCAGTCTGCCTGACAGCTGGACTGACTGACTGACTGACTGAGAGACAGACAGAGAAAGAGAGAGAGAGAGACAGAGGGAGAGACAGGAGAAGCAGCTTAGAGTGGAGCTGGAGATCCAGAAAACACGATCTTCATGAAAACCCACTGAGCTTTTTCTGTGATTGAAGCTTTTCTGAACTCATTTACATAAAACGCCCTAAATCTTTAATGTCGTTAAGAGGCTTGTGGAGGTGTGTGCACATGCATCTTTGAGCGTGAGTGTGTGTGTGTGTTCAGAGTGTTGGGTGGAGAAGCCACGTGAATTAAAATGATGATGATAAATCACTTGAGTTAATTTAAGTTTCATTAGGAAAATGAAAAATCTGCATTAAAACATAGAAACACAGATCACAGTTTTGTTTGCCTGCATAGTAGAATTTAGCCATCACATGACAAAACTGCATGTTTTGTACATTTTCTAAGGGAATGTATGAAAATTATTAGTGGGGGGCCTGCTGAGGGCAGGGCAGTCTGCATCTTTGAGAGAGTGAGGAGGGGTCTTGTATTGAAGTAGTATAACAGTAGTATTGTATTTTACAGGCTTTCACAAACTTAGGGTCACAACTAGAAATAGGTCACAGACCCGTTTTTATTAGGCTGCCAATTGGCAAGAAAAATGCATAACAATGATATATGTAAATTTATTTTCCTAATTACAGTAGAAGAAGGGAGGGCTGGGGAGAGCGTGTGCCCTCATGTATTGAGGCTGTTGGTCCTCTGCAGTGGATGCTGGTTCGACTCCCACCTGTGGCCTGTTTGCTGTGTGTCATCCCCTCTCTCTCTTCCCTCGTTCCTGTCATATCTTCAGCTGTCCCTATCAAATAAAGGCAAAATGCCCAAAAAATACTCTTAAAAAACAGGAGGGAGGGCTACGCATGTACTGCTGTGCAGGTCTGTTTAGCTCAGACGCTGCCTGGCCCTGATGTAGTAGTTACAGCTCGTAACTCCATATAAAATCACAATGTATAGTTACACATTTCTGTTTGTGTATTGATTAAAAAACGAAAACAAAAAAAAAATGCTAAAATTTTAACAACAACAACAAAAAAACAAAAAACAAGAGGGGTCAGTATGCAGATTTTTAAATGTTGGACAGAGCGGGTCATTTCCCTTTGCTAAGTTAGCAAAGCTAAGCTAGCTCCGTAATTAAAACACAGACATTAGTGGCATCAATTAAAGCTGCAACAATTCATCGTCAACTATTTTGATAATAGATTATTTGGGCTGAGTAATTTTAAAAAGTCTAAATTATCTTATTCCAGCATCCTAAATATGAATATGTTCTGGCTTCTTTACTCCTCAGTGGCAGTAAACTGAATATATTTGGGTTGTGGACAAAACAAGGCATCTGAAAACAACATTTTTTCACCATGTTATAGACCAAACAACTAATCGGCTAATTGAGAAAATAACTGAAAGATTAATGGACCATGAAAATAATTTGTTAGTTGCGGCTCCAGCATCAATTATTTGGCCTACTTGCGTGTATTTCCCAAAATGTCAAACAGTCCCTTTAACAACTTTGATGCATCTACATGTGTTTTTATTTTTTACCAGGTTAGACCTTCTGTTTATCACTATTTGTTTGTCTTTGTCACTGTTTTCTAACTGCACTGTTTCTAGCAGGACATTGTATTCAGCTCTAACATAACGTGTGTATGTATGTGGATGTACACACTGTTTGTGCATACTGTACTGTATGTGTGTGCGCACAAAAGACAGAGAAGAAGACAGACAGTACAGCCCATGGAGCCGCTGCTTACATATCTACAGACTGTTCTCGTATCCACTACTGTTGACACTACAGCATGGATTTAAAAGCCATGTGCTCTCTATTATCCTGTCACAAAGACCTCTGGTGTGTGGTGTGTGTGTGTGTGTGTGTGTGTGTGTGTGTGTGTGTGTGTGTGTGTGGTGCGCGCAGACGAGTCTAAAGCACTGATGGTGACAGACACGCCTTATAAGGCTGTGGAAATGGCACACACTGGTCATAAAGAGCTGCAGTGCACTGATGCACACTATCTAACAGGAGCATCAATATTCAGCCTCACTACTGTTGTAGTGTATCACTGCAAGAATGAGTGTGTGAGTGTGTGTGTGTGGGTGTGTGTGTGCCCTTGATCAAAGGCATCTATAGGGAAGCACAATCCAGCTGAGCAAACAGATAATCAAAGTAACCTCTCTCTGCACAAACATCACAAGTGTCCCCTCAACACAGGCGGGTACACACTCATGAATGACCTACATCTGAGTGTTTTTATTGTACAACTTTACACCAACATGTCTGGTTCCATTGGTCATGTTCGTTAAGGCGCAATTGTCCCAACAGCCAGTAAAAATAAACGACCACTCACTCACGCTATCTCTCTCTCTCTCACACACACACACACACATCCAAAAAATCCTGCAACTCTTTCAGCAATATTTGGCAGAGAGCTTTTACACGAAGGTACACGCCCCTCTCTCTGCAGGAAAATTCAATTACCGCTACGCCTCTCTCGCTCTCCTCCGACACTTTCTCGTCTCGGCGTTTTAACACTTAGAGGTGAGCGTCGTGCGAGCATGTGCGAGACCGAAAAAAAAAAAAAAGTCCAAGAGAAGCAGGAAAGCAAGAAAAGGACACACGGGTCTGGTTTGTGCACACTGCTGGAGGTCTGACAGCTCTTTGGAGGTGTGCGCTCGTGTGTGTGTGTGTGTGTGTGTGTTTTTTGAAGAGGGGGGGTAATGGGAGGAAGAGGAGGAGGAGGAGGAGGAGGAGGAGGGAGGGGGGGCTATCATTTGTGCACCAGACGTGCTTTGACTCACTGCGAGACCCCACCCTCCACAGTGCTGCAGTAGTGCACATCACGTCTTCCTCTTTCCTCCTCTCCTCAACCCTCCCTGCTCCCTTCTCCTCTCCTGTCATCTCCCTTTTTTTCCCCCCCGTCCTCTCCCCCTCCTGTTTCCAGATGGCCATATTAACGCTGGGCCTTTTCCACTCTCCGTTCTCTGGCACACACGTCGTCCCGCCTAACCCGCCAAAAAGGCAATACCTCCTCTCTCCTTCCCTCCCCGCCTTTCCACTCGTCCTCTCAGACTTCCACTCTCACCCTTTCCTCCTTCTCCTGCTCTACTTTCCTGTTTCCTCCTGAATCGCAGCCAAATGGCAGCTCCCATATAAACTCCATCTTTCCCCCCTTTTTCCCTCCGTCTTCATCTCTTGCTCTACACTCTGAGAAATACGGGGTCCAAATGGGTTCTTCCTGAGGGCTGAGGTTCCAGCCAGAACAATTTGCTTCTGTAGAACCATTTGTCAAGGGTTTTTTGTAACACTAATGGTTCCAATAAGAAACATTTTCATCCAAAAGAACCCTTTTTAGCAGAAAGAGTTCTTCAACAATTGTTGAAATCCTTGAAGAACTTTTCCGTCAAGGATTCGTCAAGAGTTTTTTGTACGATAATGTAAAAAGGTTCTCTGTAGAACCCCCCTGGTGCCTTCTAGATAAAACATGGGAATGCAAAAAGGTTCTTGGTAGAACCTCCTGAGTTTGTTCTAGATAAAACCCTTGGAATATAAAAAAGGTCCTTGGTAGAACCACATAGGTGAGTTTTAGATGGTTCTCCGTAGAACATCCTCCCGTTTGTTCTGGATAAAACTCTTAGAATATACAAAGGTTCTTGGTTGAACCTCCTGAATGTGTTCTAGATAAAACCCGAAGAATATTAAAAGGTTCTTGGTAGAACCCCCTGAGTGTGTTCTAGATAAAACCCACAGAATATAAAACGGTTCTCTAAAGAATCCCCTGAGTGAGTTCTAGATAGCCCTTGGAACATAGATAAGATCTCGTAGAACCCCCTGAGAGTGTTCTAGATTAAAACCCTTGGAATATAAAAAGGGTTCTCAATAGTACCTCCAGGGAGAGTTGTGAGTGGAAACATTACACCATAAAACGGTCCTCGGTAGAACCTCTCATGGAGGGTTCTGAGTGGAATCTTTCAAAGATGGTTCTAAGTATAACTCTTCATGTTGGGTTCTAGGTAGAACACTCTGAAAGGTTACAAGTGGAACCTTTATAAAAGGTTCTAACAGAGACCACAAAGGGTTCTCCTATGGGGACAAGCCAAAGAACCCTTCATGGTTCTATTCAGCACTTTTATTTCTGAGAGTGTACATCCATTTGCCCTGTGACAGACTGCCACGCTCCTCCTCCTCCTCTTCTCTCCTCCTCCTTCATTCTCTCCTCCTCCTCCTCCCTCCTCCTCCTCCTCCCTGACATGAGTTATTCCTCTGTTGCACTCTATTTGGAAAACCATGAGGTCATCATTTTCTCTGCAGATATACCATAACCCAAAATGAAAAGCCTTCACTTTGAGCGTGACTGAAATTATCCCGCTGAGTCCACAAATACACAGAGAGAGAGACAGACAGACAGACAGACAGACAGTTAGTTCCTCCACTTCCCAGAACCAATCTAATAAATTCAGACAGGCCAGAGAGCAACAATAAGGACGGACAGATTAACAAATTGCCTGGCTGTGTGTTACACAAATGAAGGTCAATGGTCGCAGCGAGTTGAGGGGTTATAAGCTCCATTTGTCTACTTTACGCTGCCACTAAATCACCTGCCCACAGAGACAAAGAGAGAGGACTGCACATTTACTCTTATAGGTGTGAAAGGACATGAGATCATTAAGCGTTGCACCTAATCACCGCCTGTCACTCCCTAAATCGATGAGTTTTGTGAGCACAATCAACCGTAAACATAAAAATGTCCCTCACTGGTGACTTTGAATTCTCTAGGGCTGTAAAACAGGGAAAGGGCAAATAAAATACAACCTGAGAGAGAGTGAAATAGAAAGATGTGTGGGCACTGGTGGGCTTGATGAAATATGCTTAAGCTTCAATTAAATATTCAGGAGATAACGACGTCCCCGTCTCGTTTAATCCGCAGCGATAAGAGTTTGGATGAGACATGAGGCGGGTTAGCAGGGGCTAAAA
This sequence comes from Lutjanus argentimaculatus, assembly GCA_034769285.1. Taxonomy (NCBI): domain Eukaryota; kingdom Metazoa; phylum Chordata; class Actinopteri; order Lutjaniformes; family Lutjanidae; genus Lutjanus; species Lutjanus argentimaculatus. Next base: position 17,980,177 of record JAWZSL010000011.1, read on the forward strand.
CAGAGACCGTGACAGAAAGAGGGAGATGGAGAGAGAAGGAGGAAGGTGGCAAACAGGAGGGGAAGAGAGACAAGAGAGTTGAGGAAAGAAAACAGTGAGACAGACAGAGAGACGGAGTGAGAGCAGGGAGGGAGGGAGCGTGCACTGCAATGCAGACACCTTTTGGCGTCAGCAGAAGTGCCCGCCGGTCTCCAGCCATGCGTGTGCTTGCAGTGTGTCTGCTGCCACAGACTCGCCCTCCCTTCATAACTAAAACAGCATAATTGAACACATTTTGTACTCTATTCCAGAGCAGAAACAATGATCTAATTAATTGATTAGTCAATGAACAGGAAATTATCAACAATTATGGAAAGTGAGTAATTTCTACAGCAAAAATGCCTTTGTTAGCTTGATCCAGCTTTCAATATTGAAATTGAACACTAATTGTGACCTATTCTCATTTTAGAATTGAAATTTAACACCACTAATATTTAATCCCCTCTCAAGAATAAATCAGCAGTGTGGGAATATTTGCAAACAATTATACAAGGTAAAATATTCAGGAAACACGATGAACCTGGCTGAGTACACAGTCCGCTAACTTGTTGCTTTCGCTACGATATTAGGCGCTCTGTTTCATCAATGTTAGGCAGAAAAAACATGCATGCAGGCTGAAATACAACCGTGGTTTTCTGTCAGGAGATGCAGCGACTTAAACCAGCGGTGAGTGAGACAAAGTTTAAATAATACAAGTAATTTGCTAAGCAATGAGATGAGGAAAAGTCTGCCAGCCGCTAGGCTAATTTATGAAATGTAAAATCCCCAAGGCTTAACATAATATGCAATATTTTCCTAAAAAAAAAAAAGCTATGTATAGACTCGACATAATCCCGTTCAATCATTACTTATGATGCACTACAGATGTGCGGAGGTGTCTGCATCTGCAGCGACCCTGCCCTCTGCCTGTATTTCTCATTATTTTGCTGTGCTCAGGATGCTTAACCAACCAAAAACGTCTGTACTGGAGGGGAATTAGGCTCAATAAACTTTCTGTTGTGCTTACAAACAGCTCTAACAAATCAAACTGATTCTACTTGAAGCTTGACAGTTATTACTGAGCCAAATTTATTTATTTATTCATAGGGCTAGGGCTGCACGACACGGTAAAATACTGAATACTGAATAGAAAATAATTGTATTTTGATTGAAGTTGTGTTTGCAATAGCGATATGCTTTCTATAGATACTTTTATAATCGTGATGATGTGACATTTGTTGGGGTCTCTACCAAACAAACATATTTTCTTTCATCTGAAGAACAAGATTTGTAGGCGATGGCATCTCTGCGTCACTACAGTACTTTATTATAATGCTTTTTTTCTCACACATTTTTCCTTTTTCAAAGAATTGTATTTTGGTTCTGCGATTTGGATATTGCACTTGGCCATACTGCAATTTCAATAATATTTAATATTTCACCAATAACTGTGCAGCCCTAATTTATACTACTGTCTTATGTGAGTTAGTGGAATCAGTTTAAAGGAAACTTTACTGCACTTAACCTGTTACAAATATTCACAATTATTTATGCATTGTTGTTTTTTTATGGCCAAAAGCAGAAAAAATGGGTGGTAGCTTCTTATCGATTGCAGGCCTCTGAATTTGATGCAAATCAAAAATGTATTGACTTTGTGAATACAGAAAATATTATATTGTTGTCCAAAGAATCGACAGAATCGTGGTGAAACTTGTGATTTAGACCTCCAGCCTCTCAGATATGAGGATTTCCTAATTCATATCATTGTAAACTGAATATTTATGAGTTTTGGACTGTAGGTCAGACAAAAGAGCATTAAAGACAACTGGTTGGCCTCAAACAACTAAATGACTAATTCATAAATAATAAAAAATAATGAATATACAGATTAAAATCAATCAACAATGAAATTAACTGCATGTCTGCAGCCTTACTATGTTCTTCCATCTAGAGCTGCACACATTACTGAAAACATACTACTAGAATATCTCTTGGCGCTGTGAGCTAAGGCATGTTTGCCCGGTGCTGTCTAATGACACGGAGAGCGAACAGTGAGTAATGGGTTGCTATAGGAAACCCGTCATTAGCGGTTGTTTTTCTCTCAACAGGACAGATCTTGGAGGACGGCAGGACACACGGAGGGCTACACACAAACACACTATCATATAACTCACTTATTCCCACACAGACACAAAGCACACAGTAACATCCACTGTTATCACAGTCCTGAAACAATCCGTGGATTAAGAATATAATTTAATGTATCTACAAAGCTGCTGGTTCAAGTTTCACAAATTGAGGATTTGCTGCTTTTCTTTGGTTTATATCATTAGAATTTTTATATGTTTGTGTTTTGGACCATTAATTAGCCAAATCAAACAATATGAAGACGTAATCTTGAGCTCTGGGAAATTGAGATCGACACTTTTTGCAAATTTGTGACATTTAATAGACAATTATGAAGGTTAATTCTTAGTTTTAGCCTTGGTTTATATGCTTATCTACTTGTGTGAGCAGACAGTATGTATGGATTTGCAAATGAACAGACTGAGCTGCTTTAAATCAAGCGATCCCATTTCACACATCATATCTTCACGGTCATTAACATATATGCATTTTTAAGTGAGAGCATTTACATTTACGCATAGTACAAAAAATGTCTGGAGAACGTCAGTCACATTCTCTATAAGGTCCATGTCTACTCACCATGTGTATCGGCGTGCTGGTCAGATCCCTCTCAGTGACCAGTCGGTCCTGGTCGGTGACGTACAGGCCTTTCTGGGCCAGCGCCTGGATGACGGCATTGTGTCCCAGTAAAGGTTTGACGGCATCACTGCGGAGGATCAGGCTCCCCGCCCGGCAGTAGAGCTCTGCAGACTGGAGCAGACAGGCCACTGGAGGCTTCAGGTGCTCCTGGTTGTACTGGTCCCTGTATAACGGCTCAGCCAGCTCCTCTGGTACTGCGTCTGAGGGGGAGAAAGACACAGAAGAGGAGAACGGATACAGGGTTAGAGGTCACGATACCATTTGTTCCGTTCCGATACTGATTCTAATACCTCTCTGCATATCAGCTGATGCCGAGAACAAATCTGATACCAGTGCATGCAAAAAATATACATTTTAATTTTTTTTTTAAACGGCTGTATACTACCATCCCTGCATGGATGTGATATAATTGCTATAATTGTTGTATAGTCTTGCTTAGATTAAAAAAAAAACATTAGCCTTAATCCTGCTAGGTTTCGTTTTGGAGCTAATAAATTACATGATATGAGACTGTTGCATGGATTTGCGTACTTAACATTTTAGGTTGTAACGGAGGTGTTGTCAATATTGCAACATGCCTTAGTCTGTCTGAGTCATGTCATATAGGTTGTCATCAGTTTGTTTAACAATGAAGATAACAACTCAAATGATCCTACACCGCTGTATTGTGATATCTATCACATCAATAAACTAGGCTAGCTAATAAGAAAAATATGCACACTTAAAACTGATATATATGGCAATAACTGATATTTTTTCTCCTTGGGAAACAAGCTGTAATCACAACACTTAAATATTATCACTTTTTATGCTAATATAGCAATGCCAATTTACACATCTGGCAGATGTAGAGCTTTTCTTTTAGCTCTGTTTTTAGTCTCCACCAGCTCCTGAGCAACATGTCTGGCTTTTTTAGCTGCTAAATCAACTTGTCATTAACTGTGTCTGTCTGCTGTTTGGTGCTGAGCAGGTAGGACACAGTTGGTTCTTGCTGCAAACAGCTGCCTGCTGTGGCTAAAAATAAGTACGAGAACAGCCAGAGCTGTAAAACCAAAACAATGAGCTGAAAGAGGCTAAAACGCAGAGGAGAACTGCAGAGTGTGGTTATAATTCTCTGTGTGTGGACTATTTGTACACAAATCAGACATACTGATCGATACTACAACTCAGACTAGTTTTGAGCTCCAACTCCACCAACAACAGAGAAGCAAACAGTGAATGCACGCAGGCTATAAAAAAAAGCTATGCTACTATTCTTTCTATATTTTACTGCCTTTGTTCTTGTTGCTACGGCTTCACTAGAGCACATTGTAGCTCAGAGCCTCGCCTTCACGGCCGCAACCAGCTCAAAGCTCGTTGCACACACCCAGAAAACATGGCATGCACCACAAAACCTCCCGAACACCATCAATGAAAAGCCATGAGGTCAGTTAGCAGTGAAAGTTTCAGTTTTCAAACAGCGAGAGAAAGTTTCCACCATTACAACAACAACAAGCACACAAATGTCATGTGTAAATTCGTTGGTGCTTATCTGACTGAAGATCCAGACAGGGCATCTTGTGATCACAAAGCCACAGTTGGCGTGTGTGTGTGTGTGTGTGTGTGTGTGAGGAGTAAACTGTAGCTTGTATGTGTGTAGGTAGGAGTGTATGTTAGAAAGCATGGAGTACCTTCTAATCATGTTACCCCATCCAGTAAATCTGATTTGAAGAAAATAGCTGGACACACACACACATACACACACAAAAACACACAGAGCTACACTTCTGGGACTCATTCACTCTTCTTCTCTCTCTCTTATGTTGTTGTTAACCACACGCTCTGAGTCAAAGTTACACTACACTCGTCATCAGCCCGTCACTGAATGACATACTCTTTTTATGCACCTCTATCCTATGTGTGCAACTTTAGTCAGACAGGAGCCTTGTATAGGAATGTGTGTGAGTGTGTGTGTGTGTGTTTTACAGCACCGCATGCTCCAGTATGAGTGTGTATTCCTGGGTCATTTCCTCTCTGCCTGCGTCTGAATCACACTGACGGAAACAAAGGACACTAAAGGAATCTTTCTTAAAGGTACAGTTTTACTTTGCTGTGCAAGAAGAAGCCATAAAGCTCCACAAAACAACATCATAAAATTAAATATTTTAAAGCTCAGTCCAGACAAAAATCCATTGAGCGTGTGATCAAACCTCTGCAGTTTTCCAGTGGCTGTGGTTAGAGCAGCCCCCCCGCGCCGGGTGATGAAAAAGAGATATTTAAAGCAACAGGCAGATGTTAAACCACATCTACTTCATAACAAGCCCTCCAGCGTCGAGTCACGTCTATTAAATCGATCCAACTTTTGTCCGAACGTCTATGAAGCTGATTGATGAAGCTGTGCTTAAAGGATTCAGCCTCTCAGAAGACAAATTTGGCGACTAAAGCCACATCTCGGTGAAGTAATTAGGTGCTTTAGTTAGAAAGCGGTTAGTTACAGTAGAAGCTGTTCACAAAGATTTGAGCTTTCTTTTCAGACAATGGCGGTTTGCATTTACACATCAAAGTTTTCTAAGTGTTTAGTCTGATGATCTTTAAGCTTTAAGGTTAATAAAATCATTTTAAAAAGATCGGCAAACTACAACAGCAGAGAGAGCAAGTTTTTCATGAAAGAGTTCATGAAAATCTGCCTCGTCAAGTAAAAACCCCTCTCCTTTGTGTTGGCCATCAAAGAGGAAACAGACAGGAAGTAGCTGCCACAGGAAGTCCAGGCACGGAGAAGACTGCTCCCCTGGAGACCCCTGGGATCACAGCTCAGCATACACAACGTCACAGTCAGCACAGTTTATCTCTGCTGCCTAACTGCTCTTTGTTTAAAACAAACAAATTCAGTTAGTGATCTGGATTGACAACCGGGAGGCCCTAATGGTTTGTAAGTTTACACAGAGATTAGATTATTAGCTCATTAGCTTTGACTTATTAGTACTTGGTGTTGGCTCGCTCACTCTTCATTTGAATTAGTGCTGATCTCCCACTTCAGACAGATTATTGTCATCATTATGTGCAGGGGCGTACCGGGGGATAAACCCAAGTTAACTCAGTTTATCCACTTCTTTGAGATGAGGCGCAAAGTTCTCTCATTTATTTTTAGTTCAACTGTATCAATCAATGAGGGAAACAAGGTGGGCAAACTACAGTATAAACACTTAACCCACCTCTGTATTTACCACTACACCCCTGACAATGTGATAGACAAGATAATAAAAAATAACTTTAAACCTGCAATGACTAAATTTTGGCTACATGGGGAACAAACTGTGAACACAACACTGACAAATTACTTCCTTTTAAGCGAGTGTAGCAAACTTATTAGCAAACCGCTGCTAAAATTCATAGCTCAGCAAAATAATCATTCATTTGTAGGATTGTGTAAGGCAAAGATTGGTATTGGCCGAGCTCACTGACTGCAATCGTGGCCGATGTTCATCTGTCGTGTCACATCATTTTTGCACTCATTAAATGCTGGTTGGTTGTGTTGGTTATCTGCTGTAGGACCAACTGTTATTTTTGAAAAGAAGTCAGCGGCTGGACAAAACTCATATAAAAGGGCAAAGGCTCCTGTATTTTTTTTCTAATGAGGATGTTTTTGTGTCCCTGCCATAAAAAGAGGAATAAATAACAACAAAAACAAATTAAACAACCACAAAACAAACTTTCAAAAATATTAGTTTAAGCATCTGTAACTCTTAAATCATGGTCTGGGTGAATACTCAATTTTGATTGGCTGCAGGCTGTCTATTAATTCCTGATAATGGACACCTCCTAGGTAGTTCAAGTAAAACTGTCCGTTCACCATTTTAAATTAATCTGCTGGAACGAGTAACCATAGCAACAGGGACACAGTCAAAGCCTCTGTTACATGGTGTCCATAATCAGAAATTAACTACTGTTAATGGACATGTTCCCTTACTTCTTTTTGCTCTGTTTTTGGTCTCCACCAACTCCTGAGGAAAATATTTGGCTTTTTAGCTGCTAAATGCTCCCTTATATTCACCAGCTAGTCTCTGGCTGTGTTTGTCTGCTGTTCGATGCTGGGCAGGTAGAGTTTATTGTTGTTTTCTGCTGAAAAAAGCTGCTGCAGATCAAAAGTCGACTCTACGAGAGCGACAAGAGTGAACCAAAATCATCAAGTGTGGAACAACCAAAAGAATGAGCTGAAAGAAGCTAAAATGCTGAGGGGAAATGCAGAGTCTGGTGTGAGTGGACTATTTGCACATGTGAGGTGTCATACAAACAATATTTATTACATATATGTAGTCATGCTTTAACGTAACACTAATTCAGAAGATGCCTTTGTCCAAACGACTTGCACGTTTTTCCCACGTACACACATTTGGATTAATTTTAGGTTTCAGAGTCAACGACACATAAGCTCAGGATCAAACCACAAACCTACAATTAACAGCCAACACTCTCTACCATCTGAACTACAGGATCATAGCACTTCGCTACATGATTTATCCATGTACTGGATATCCAATAATTATTTATTTTCTTACACTACATGCCACTATGTTAGCGGACAACATGAGCTAGCTTCTCATGTAAAAAAGCACCGCAACATGTAAAACACAGAGCACAAAGCCATGAAAATCACTGCACAACTGTTAGCTGATCAAAGACTAAACAGTCCCTTCACTTCAGGGAAGAAGTATACATGTTTTCTGACATCATCTGATTTCACTGATCAGTTTTCTCGCAGCTGTAGAAGCACGGCGGCGTTCGTTCCACCGTGGCTGGAGAGGTAATCTCTCTGCTCTCCATGCTCATCTTTGTTTTAAGTGATACTGATGGAGTTGGAGCATTTCCATTCATCTGAGGGAATCTTCTGAATGAGCTGAATTAAATCATTGTGGTGTCTGTGCTGCGGTGGATAATGTGATAAAACCCTCCAGTGGAGACTCGCCATCAAATGATTGAAGTTAACACGGCAAAAAATATGACCTGTACTTTTAAATCTAAACTGACCCACTTGCAATGTGTTAAAGAACGTTTTAGATTTGATTTAATATTCATTTTAAAATTGCACTGGAGTGCGGTTACACTCAACTGGCTCTGAGGTAAACCACTACCAGTCAGTGACCAATAACCACCAGCTACATTAGTCCCAAGAGAACAAAAATCAATGCTGTACATGTATTGATTATTTAAGTCCTCCTCCACTCAAATCTTCACTGTGCAGAATGATGCACATACAGAGTTTGACCAACAGGAGACTGTTTTTACATTCAGTTGTTGAAGGGGGAAAAGTTTCTCTGTGCTCATCTTAAATCTTTTACCACATGGAGGCCAAACATGGTTTAATATGCAACATGAAACCTCCATCACACACACACACACACACACACACACACACACACTGAGGTAGGAGCCATCTCGTGTCCAGCAATTCAACTTTTGAACTGAACAGTATTTGCATATTCTTATTACAACGCCTTTGTTAAGTTCTCGATTCTGATTGTTTAATTATGACATTCATATTTCTGAATATCAGACTGTTGCTATGGCCACAGGTCAGGTTTTAGACTCTGAAGGAGCGATACAATCATTTTTGATGCAACAAAATCATTATTATTTTGTGTCAAATTGTTGATTTTTTTTAAAGTAAGTAGCCGTGCATTAAACAGGATAATGTACAGTGAGCAGGTCTTTATTGCAAAATAAACGCTGTCGGGTGATTAAAGATCTCTCTATTTCGTGTCCTGCATCACTCTGTCAGGGTTTACTTTGTGATAATGACCCGCTCACTGTACATTATCCCTTACACTGATTCTGGATTTTTCAATAAGAGAGGGGAGTAATTGGATGTAATTTAAACACTGTTGAACAAGTTAACTGGGGTGTCCTGGTAGCTTGGTGCAGCATGCGCGCCATATACTGAGGCTGTGAGTCCTCTGCAGTAGCCGTGGGTTCGACTCCCGCTTGCGGCCCTTCGCTGCGTGTCATTGCCCAACTCTCTCTCCCCCCTTCGTGTCATATCTCCAGCTGTCCTATAAATTAAAGGCATAAAAGCCTCCCAAAAAGTTAACTGAACTTTTAGTAGTAAAACCAGATCAGACACTTAATTAATCGGAGCAGAGTAGTTTTGTGTCTTACAGGATGTCTGGTGGGGCTTTTTAACAATATGTGAATGAATTAGGCTCGCTTTTAGGCACTGTCCTTAAAATCTGAGGAGGTGACCTCTGTTTGGTCCTTGATGCAAAGCACTCCAGGTTCATATGATGCAGACATGGAGACACATCAGGACAAAACTAAGGCTCTGACATATTAGTACACACCCATTCACAAAACCACACATGCATAAATGTCGGTACAAAGCATCTTAAAGCCTATTTGTTTTGTTTGGCTTTCTTTTGATTATATATATTTCACTTAAAGGTGCAGTCAGCGATTCTGGGTGCCTCAGACCGAGTCAGTATTTGACAACCTGTGACTGAGATTCAACAATCAGCTGTTCTTTGTCCAGGTTTGCTTTCTGTGATTGACCAGTCTCCTCTCACTGGCTACCCTTTCTGAAGCCTTTTAAAGCTTCAGGAAGACATAAAGAGCTGCAGAAGTCTAATTTACTCCCAAACTACTTGAATTACAATATGCTTAAAGGTTATTATGGAATTTTTGCCCAAGAATGCCAAAAATAAGCTTTAATTCTGCTTGTTTTTATGAATAAATCGCTTGGTAACTTGCTGCAAATGCACCTCTATGAAGTTTTGGTGCAAACTTTCAACTGATGAGAAAGTTTGTTGTATCCGAGCAGCATCACCAGATTCAAACCATCGCTCATCCGTCCAAACTAGGCCACACAGGGCTCCGAGGACTGGTTATGAATTGGGCCACAGTTCTCGGCGGTGCTGGGAGCTGAAACTGTGTCACTGGAGGGACGGGAAAAAACACGGCGGCTGCAGTATGCTAACAGCCGCAGGTCTTGTTGAACACAAGCGTGGCTTTCTAGCATGTTGCTGTCCTCTAGTATCATGTCCTGTGTGTCTCTGCACCATTTCATGTTCTCTGAGAGTAAAAAAAAAACAAAAAGAGTCGTGTGCAGCCTATTTGGCACTCACTGTTGGATCAATGGGTGTGATTCAGAGGTCTGTCTTTTGATCTGTCTCTTTCCAGGTTTGTCTGTCTGTCTGTGTGGCGGAGACTCCGAGTACTGTACATGGAGGAGCAGCCGTTAAAAGCATTCATTAGGAGCCGGGGTAAACCTCTGAGCTGAAAGCAGGCTGGAATTACTCTTTATGAGGGCAGACCGCCAGAGCCTGAGCTTCCAGACCACACTGAGGACAGGAGACAGGCCACAGCTCGCATACATGGAGTCACATGTAAAGAATAATTACTGACACACATATCCATATGGAAACATCAGCATTGTTTCTGTCAGGAAAAGAAAAACACAACAGTCGACTGCCTGTCAGCTCTTATACTGTGTGGAGCTGTTACACTGTGCTTAGAAGGGACTAACTTTAGCAGAGCTTAAGTAATTAGTCAATTAATCAATTGGTTAATTAAAAGAAGCTTAATTGGCAACTGAAATAATTTTCCAAGCAAAAATACTGAAAATTCCCTCGTTCTATCTTCTCAGTTGTGATGATTTGCTATTTTTCTTTGTCTTAAATTATAGTAAACTGAGTATCATTATCGGACACTATTCACTACATTCTGACATTTTATAGAGCAAAAGATAAACAATCTGAGTCATTAAAAAAGAAAATATGTCAAACATTCCCTGTTTCCAGCATCTACAAAGTGAAGATTTGCTGTTTTTCCTCATCTAAATGTGATAATAAACTGACTCTTTTGAGGTTTGGACTGTTGATTGGACAAAACAAGCAATTTTAAGCCGTCCTCTTGGGTGTTAGGACATGTGGTGGGCATTATTTACTATATTCCGACATTTTCATAGTCCAAAAGATTGATTGTTTAAGTCATTTTTCAAGCAAAAATGCCAAAAATTCTCTGTTTTCCAACTTCTAAATCGTGAAGATTTGCTGTTTTTCTTTGTCTTATGTGATAGTAAACTGAATATCTGCGGAGTTTGGACTGTTGGACAAGACATTTTAAGACATAGCCATGGGGTTCAGGACATGTGATGGCCATTATTCACTGCATTCTGACATTTTTCAAGACCAAAAGATTTGTTCAGATAATTTACAAAGCAAATATGCCAAATATTCCCTTGTTCCAGCTTTTCGATTTTTGAAGGATTTGCTTCCTTTTTTTTTGTCTTATATGATAGTAAACTAAATGTTGTTTCTTTTTTGTTTATTTTGATTGCTGTTTTGACAAAAGAAGACATTTTAAGCTGTCACCCAGGCCTCTCAAAGTGCGATGGCCATTATTCACTATATTGTGACATTTCTATAGACCAAAAGATCGGTTGTTAAAATAATTTTTCAAGCAAATATGCCAAAACAATCCCTGCTTCCAGTTTCTCAGTTTGGCAGGATTTGCTTCTATTCTTCATCTAATAAGATAGTAAACTGACTGATTGATCGATTTGGGGTTTTGGACTGTTTGTTGAGCAAAACAGGCAATTTTAATACATATTTTTCAGTGTCGGAAAAGTGTGATGTGTATTAATCAAAATTCATATTATAGAACATTTAAAGTCCTTCAAGTAAAACAAATAGACGGGAGTCACTACAGTTATGAACAGCCGCAGTACAAAAGATGGTCATTTTATTGACTACATCAAACAACACATGCATTTGTTGACACGATGTGACTTTGTGGTCAGCTATATATTTGTCAACGCCATCGACACTTAGCTGTGTATTTCAGCTCTCTTCTTACATTATAGTATTTTAGACTATTTTATTATCTGTTATTATATACTGTATGTGTGTGAATTAATGTCTGTATGTTTTGTGTTTGCAAACTTGCTTGCCTCAAAATGCATTGAATTGTCTAACCTTGTAGATGATTATTGAATTAATTCAGAATTATTAGCATAATTAGCAGCTGCAGCCCTGAACTTTAGGCAGAAGTGCTGTTGGTGCATCAGTAGATCAGTTATCCAACAGTACCAGCAGTGAAGGCTGGCAGTACAGATCTGCAGTCAGAGTGTTACATAACAGGTTTGGCCTGACATCTGCAGAGCAGAGAGGAATAATTAGCATGTGGCGTGCAACAGGTTAAATCAATGACACTGTGACATGAGCAGTGATGTAGAGGATCTGACCTGTGAACTCTAGGTAGAGACTGTCATATGAAAAAAAAAAATGCAATATGTACAGAAATACAGAAATGCTATCTTTAAGCCTAAAACACTACACTTTATTACTCATTATATGGATATGGTGACCAGTTTTTATTCAGCTGCTGCTATTTCATTTAATAAAGGTTAATTTACTCAAGTACAAGCCAGAGTGATGACACTTGCTCTGCACATGCTCAGTAGGATTCTCTCTCTGCTTGCAGATCAGGATCAGGATCATTTCACCTCGGCAGAAATTTTCATCAAAAAACTGATTCTGAGGTATGAAAGTTATTTTTTGGATGTACGATATTTTTCTTCTGCTGTCGAAAGTTTAGATGACTGTGAATTTAGACTTACTTCCATTTCATTTATAGGTTATCGGTTAAAAATTAACATGAACAAATTATGCTAATACAGGTTTTGCTAGCTAGCATATGAGATTTTATCATGATCGCAAGATCAGGGGCAACTGTAACACAATGTAACTACATGGCCCAATTTCTCAATGTAAGCACCTTGTTTGTGTTGACATAACTTTCTCTTGAAAAATAAACTAAACTTTACAAAATTTAAATGTAAAATTACTTTTATAGGAGCAATATTATAAGACCCTAGTGTTCAAAAAAAAAGAGTACTGCAGTCCAAATAGTGAGTTGGAGCCATAGATGGTACATTAAATAGGTTTAAATCTTATTTATTATACAATTCATGGTTGAAGCTTTGGCAGGTTGCCTGCAGGCTGCAGGGAGACTGATGAGCACAGGACGAGTGCAACATTAAACTTTGGGCAATGACAAGCGACATGGAGTCTAACATTGTCCAATGATCAGCTGTTTATAACTGTCAGTTGTCTGCCAATGTAAAGCTAAGCCTGTTGTGCTGAAAACAAAACCCCACTTCTCTGAAAATACACACTTGTAGAGTTGGACTACCCGCCTTACTGCCTGCCAAACTCCACTAAGATATTGGTTAATTTAACCATCTTCTACTCCCTCTAAAAGATTATTGATGACTTCTTATGACTCGCAAACGGACACTAACTAATTCGGCAAACCTTCAGCACTGATTTGAACTCTAATAAACATAAAACAGCCAAACAAAAACAGTCGTTCTGCACCGGAGTGTTTCTTTAATCTCTGATGAAATATCATACTCATTTTATGATTTAACTCAATTTCTAGTTAGCTAGTGGTACAATTGCCCCCTTGATGACTCCTTGCATTAAATTTAATATTATATTCTTGTACTTATTAGTGAAAATACATATATTAATTAGTGCACATAGTTCTGTTTCTTATGTCAAACGATGACTCGTGTGAACAGTATTTCAAGTAGCCTGAGAGTTACAATGGAAAATGTACAATATGTTTCAATTGCTCCTGGTCTCCCCTATTTTTTTTTTTTACTGTTTTGCTGATAAAACGTATGTACTTCTACAAAGGAAACATTGTGAATTCAGGAGTATTTTTAGACCTTTACTTGAGTAAAAGCTGTGACTCCTTCCTCCACCACTGAAGTAAGGGAGTAGTTTAATTAGGTTTGTCTGTGACAGTGAGAGTCTGATTACAGGCCGTTGTTTACAAAATAGTCCCACTTGTAAACCGCCCAGGATCAGTCCACATTATTACACACGTTAGATGATTGTCTCAACAATGTTTTCCACTAATCTAATCCAGAGATGAGCACGATCAGGAGGCGCCACCTACCCGAGCCGAAAGCCTTGGCCACCAGCCACGTCAGGCTGCATGATATCTTGGCCCTGGTGAAGTCGTAGTGGTCGAAGCTCTTGATGGCAGGGACGATGAAGGTCCGTCTCATCCCTCTGTCATCTGACGCATGATCTCCCATCTTTCTGCGTCTGTGCCGCGGGGCCGTTCACACTGACTGCAGCTGGAGGATCAGTCAGCCTGAGGAATTCCTCCTCACTGCGGATGACATCCCGTCCAGAGGAATTCAATGCAGCAAAATTTCCCCCTTCTCCAGAAAAAAAAAAAAAAAAACAAAAAAAAAAACTTTGAGCCTGGCCTTGATTGTTGGAGAGACGGCGAGAGACGAGCTGGGCTCAAATTAAGACCGCTCTTCCTCTCTTACATGAGCACCATCCTCCAGTTTTAGTAAATATCCTTAAAGGCTGACAGCGGGGCGCAGTTTAGGAGCAGGATTTCTGAAGATTTCCTCCCTCATTCCCTGACAGCATTCTCCTCCTCAGGTTGTCCGACGTAACGGAGCAGCTGTGCGGCAGAAGAGGAGGAGGAGGAGGAGGAAGACAGCCTGAGTCCAACACCAGAGGACAGTCTCACACATCAGCTGAAGACGCCGGTTGTGTCCATGTTGTCCCTCCGTCTCTTTTCTAACTGTTTTCCCCCCCTCTCTCTGTCTCTCTCCGCCGCGTCTTCTCTGCGCCTTTCCTGCCGCACTGATCGGAGGAGAGAGCGCGGCAGTGCGCATGCGCGGTCCACCCACCCACCCAGTCTATTCAGTGCTGACAGGAGTCACCACAGTGTAACACAAACCAAGGTGGAGTTTCTGACTAACTCCCAGATGTTGTTTCCATGGAGAACTCGAGAGAGAAATACACCTTTTATTTAATTCTTTACACTCTTGCGTATATAAAATATTATCCAGCTATGACTGGCACTGACATTGATAAGAAAATTTAGGTCGACAAGAATATTTATTTGGGGTGGCATTGTTGCTTACTTTGAGGGCGACCCTCCCATTCCTACAGACATGATTGATTTGATTATACTACTATTAGAAAACTTGCACCAAAAAAATTCAAATTTTCAATATCATGCCCAAATTTCAGATTATCTTTCTTTTGTATCACTTTATTATGAGGGATTCCTTGGCAACAGTAACCAACAAAAACAAAGTCAGAGGTGTGAAATTTCCAAAAGCACCATATTACTGTATTTTACTGTATTTTATTGCTGTGTTTTATGTTTAAAGCACTTTCTAATGGTTTGATAAATGCTATACAAATAAAGTTTAGTAAGTGATGTTAGAAGATTATTTATAATTTTAAATTATTTTTCATGTATTGGTTGTCTGATATAAAAGATGAACAGAAGGTAGGGACTGATGGTATTGAACATGGACTCTGTTAAAAGATGTTAAGAAAAGAGATGCTGATATATGAATTATGCACAAATGCTTATGGTATATATACTACAAATACTCAGTGTATATGCTGAGTATTTGTACTGAAAGACTTTTATTTAATTTTATTTATTTTTGCTCCTATAGCAGAAGATTACTTTGCAAGTCTAGACTTTTACACCACCACACTTCAGTGTGAGACATGTACTTCACACTCCACATACAGCTGGAGCCCAGTTACTGAATATCACCATCAGAAAAGCCTATAAAATATCACTGTTTTCTGGTGGACCTTATTAAACTGCTAATGTCTCATGAATAAAACATTTCTGTAACTTTTTTTTTCAGTGGTTAGAGTCTTAGAAAGGAAGAGGTGCAAAAGGTCAAAGGTTCTCTAGGCAGGAGACAGAAGGATAAAAAACACGAGGTCCAGCCTGGTTTGTGTAAGAATGTGCTTGTGCTGAAATAGTAGTCACACAAATGTATGCACACACACACACACACACACACAACTGATGCACGTGATAAGCAAGAGTCTGTCCAGGGTGGTCGCCCGCCTGACATACAGAAGCAAGTCTGAACAAATAGGACGTCCCTGTGGTAGAAGAGAATACAGTGTCACCTGGTTTTAGTGACAGTTGGAGACAAATTAAGCAAAGGAAAAAAAGACGATGAAAAATTACACAAAAAAAAGAAAATGATACTCAGTCCTTTATTTCAAGCACCATGCATGTAGTTTATTTGAGTCCTAATGTTCTCTAAAAAGTACACCCTTTGCTTTCAAGTGATGTAACACACATGTAGGTGTGGCCAACAGAGCACTTCTGTCATTTTAAAATGGAAGGAATTTCAGCAAAGACGTTTTTTGGAAGTAGGGGAGTAAAATTATCAAATTTCTAAAAATATATTGTTCTAGTCTTCATAAGGATGTTGTTTTTTTATTTATGGGAGTCTTAACTATATTATATTAAGATTTTATAAGTTTATGTCAATGTTAAGCCTTTCAAAAAACACAGAGCACTGAGTGAGGCAGAACATATTTTGATGTGTGTGACCACATGATCAGCCCATATCTAAAGTCAAGTTGCACAAAGAAGTGGACTTTAGGCATCATCCTGCATCTGAAACAGCAGGATCCACTACAGGTCAGACCACCAGGCCTCTGGGAGACCTGCAAACCAGAGGTCGCAGTTTGTGCTTTAGTGAAAATTGGTGCAGGAGAGAAAGATGCAGTGGGAGGATGTTTGTGAAGTGTGTTGAGCGCAGCATTTACTACTAAGCAGAGTATTTAATAAAATAAAGTACCATTTTATTGTGAAAAGGGTTTGTTATAATGACAAATGATCATTTGTTTTAAATTTATTTCCAGTATTCATGAAATGAGACAGAATGACACAGAAATGCAGAGAAAATGAAAATTCATCATGACCAAACTGATGCCTTGTAATGTGTTTTTTGTGGAAAATACTGACCAGATGTCCACTATGAGGGACATAAACGAGTAACATTTTTGAGAAAAAAATCTTTGCGTTATGTTTTTTTTACATCCCAATTACTTAAATTATGTAAAAAAAAAAAAAATCTATCAGGGCACAATCAATCCATATAATGCATAATCATTGACGTAAGATTCTCACCTGCAGTGACAATTTGACACATTTCTGTAGTTTTTATTAGTTTTGTTTTGTTGGTATTAATTTTAATACCAAGTACATTTCATTTTAGTACCTTAGAAGGTTTTACTGCAGGATGTTTTATCAAATATCAGTATTTTCCACTGTGATATTGCTACATCCACTCAATGTGAGCACTTCTTCCACCACTGATTAAAGTCAAAATAAGCAGTCAAAGATCTGTAGAAAACAAATACAGACACATGGGTTATACAGCAACACGGTGTCATTCATGGTGTCATTCTCCACATAGATGAGACAGATAAGACTCGGAATAAAAATGTATTCATGAAGCAACCTCACAGAAACTACCAAGAAAATATCTGTAAAAATAAACAGATAGTGAAGAGGAGATACAAAAAGAAATGTATATATATATATATATATAAAAAATAAAAAATACAGAGAAAATGAAAATAAATTTGAGTGTTTTTACCTGATCCTGATCCTCAGGTAATCTGCGTCACCGCTCGTCCTCATTTTCAGTCTGAATTATTAAAAGCAACCAGTCTGTGAAGCTCAGCCTGCAGTTTGGCTCATAGACAAAACGTCAGAGAAAGAGGTCCTAATTAAATGTGAACCTGAGTTAATCCAATGAATCTTAAAATTAATTTTTATAATTTACTGACAACCAGTGATGTTCATGTTTCTGACATTGTGTTAACAGCCTGCTGCTGTTTAACTACAGACATGAAAGAAAGTTGTCAGAGAAAATAAAAGTCACGGTCAGACAAAGATGCCAGAAACTTGATCTGATCACCAATACTGAAGGTCACTGTCACACCAAACTGTAAACCCTGTAACGCTTCAATGTGAACACAGAAAATACCAGGGGCAGAAGAAACAAACAACTCCTGTAATTAAATTATTTAGGGTGGGGTATTGGTTTAAGCCTGTAATTTTACTCGTACTTACAGTAAGTATGCATTAGGGGAGACTGGGGAGTATTGCAACATCTGCTCAGTTGAAAAACTGTCAGTTTGACCAATCAGAAAAGTGCTCCGTGTCATCAATATGGTGCACTCCTATTTCCTTTTTGGGCTCACAGGAGAAGCGGCATGTCTCTGTGAGCAACACTGCAGATTTTATGACCAAAAACTGATTTTCAGGTAAGAAAGTCAAAGATTTTTTTTATTTTTTATCAAAACTATGTTTTACTTGGCGTTTACTGTATTGCAGATACAATGGTTTGATTTACATACTGTAACATGAAGAAGCAGTTTCTCCAGTTTAATTTTAAGCTTTGCATTCATGCCCCCAAAACAGGTAGCTATGAAATGGCTGCTCGGGGTGGGGACAGTTGTAGCAGTTCTGCATTGTGTGAAACACTTAGTAAGCTCAAGACAAAAAGAAGGTGTGGGTCAAGTGTGTATGTTTACTACAACTGTGACACGTGCACATTCAGGAATGCAGTCCAGAGAAACTCATAAAAAGTGTTTTCTGTCACTTTAAATTGTTCATCTTATTCAAAACAGTTAATCCTTTATTCATTAATTAAGTTCTTTCACAAAGTGGATGGTGTAGGTCTTAATTCAGCAAATTACCTCTCACTGCTACATGTATTCCCAGCAAGTGTAGTGAGGTAGGCTGTAACAGCAGAACTCTTTGTGTTTGACATCAACTCACATAATCTGTGAGCCTGTAGACATCAAAGTGACTTTTATTTCAAGTAGACAAATATGATTAACTTGTATCAAAGTTTGAGAGATCAAGCACAAACAACCACTGAGTTCCTGATGCACCAGACAAAAAGTGGTACCACCATCCCCGGTCTCCCCTTCACCATGTAATCTACTTAATTACTTTTAAAGTCATACCTCGCTACAGTAGGCACACAGTTTGAATTATATTTCATAGCCAACATCGATCGATGGACAATGAAAACCATGACATACAGATGAAAAAACTCTGGTTAAAATGTAACTAATACTCTGAGTAGTTTTGAGAATAAAACTTTGTGCTTTTACTCAAAGTATTTTTTTAACACCAGTAGCTGAGTAATGTTTTGCGATTTAACAATACTTCTACTTGAGTACAGATTTATAATACTCTTTCAGCACCACTGGAAAATACTAGAATTAAATCTCCTCTATCTAACAGATACCAGAGCAGCAGTGCTACTGAATGACTCTGAGGCCAATGGGGAGCAGTGAGGAGCGTGTAACAGCGTTGCTCCCTAGTGCCTGAAGTGTGTTCATACAGCTCATGAGCTCAGGAGGTTTATTCCACATATTGGTCACTAGATGGCAGTCTACTGCTAAATATTAATCCGAACCTCCTTTCTACTGCTCGGCCTCTCAGATCTTATGATGGTGCTTAATTGCTCTTGAAACAGTTTTAATGAATTCCTTTGTCCAACAGGTTTAAATAACAGTGGAAAGTCAGCAGTGATGAAATATCCTACAGTGGTTGTTGCAGCATAAACATTTTTAGTGTTAAGAAAATATAATTATTTCTCTCAGTTTCTACATATGAATCTCATCCTGTTCATCATATTTTCATCTTTATTGCTCCTCGTCTTTGTCAGCTGAATCATCTTCGTCTGCACCTCCACCCAAAATCATCTGAGAGTTATTACCAATCACAATGTACTGTGCATTTTGAATATGAATGTTTCGTTGTTGCGGTTCTGGTGGCACGTTGGGGTTGAGAACAAGGTTTTGTTCCATCAAAAGCCTAAATTCCTCTTGTTTCAACAAGTCTACTTTTTTTTTCTCTTTGATCATCTGTTTTAGATGCTGGTTTGATTGCTTCAGTCTCTCCTGTTTCTGTTTCTGCATCTTCACTTTCTGCTCGTTAATCCAGATCTTCCTCAGTTTGTTAATCCTCACCGGAGTCATGGACCTTTGTATTTTCTTCTCAAAGTTCTTGTTCTCCTCCAGTGCAACCATTGTCTGCAGAGGTAGTGGGACGTCCTCCCTGGGCATGCGGTTCTCCCGGGGCAGCAGAGGGATGACCGTGTTGTACTTGTGTTTTTTGTTGATGGAGCTGATCAGAGCTGAGTTCGTCTCCAGCTCCTGCATGCGAGACGTGAAGTTGCGGGTGAGCAGCAGAAGGGTGAAGGCTGTGTTGTCGATGGCGTCCTCCACACACCTCAGGGTGCTCCTCCCCGGGGTGGCAAAGTCCTCGGAGAAAGTTGCGCCCTCACTACTGATGACCGCTTCCACCCTTTCCTTAATGCTTTCGGCCATAGCTGCATCTTCCGGTGCATGAAAGATAACAAATGCATAAAATATTGCATCCTCCTCCTCCTCCTCCTCCCTCCTCGTCTGTATCGTTGCTTTCCTGCACTTCACTTGCAACAGGCATCGAGGGTGGAAAATAGTTTGTTGCAGCAGGTGGTGCAAACTTTGGTTCAGTGGTTGGGTTGATGGTTTGAGTTGGAGAGATAAGACTGTCCAACTTAATGCTCCCTGTGGCAAGTGTTTGATTCATGCTTGAGTGTTTCTTTGACCCAAACATACATGTGGGAGGTTGACTGGATATGTGAGATCGTCCAGATGCATTTTCTGCTTCAAGTTCACTAACAAGGACTAAGGGTGTGTTTTGTTTGGATTGATCTGATGTTTCTGGAGTTGTTTTGTCATCTCGAAATGAAGCTGTTGGAGGTATACTTATCTCCAGGTGAGTAGGGTATGAGGGCATGGAGGAGCTCACCTGCAGCGGGCTGGGCAGATTGTGAGCTCTCTCTGACTGATCGTGGGACAAAGTCACTTTTAAAGTCGTGTTTCTCTCCAGGCTGCTTTCAACATTGCGGCAAGACTTGAGGTGTGCTGGGGAGCTCATCCACTCTGCAAGTGTAGGCCCACAGACATCTTTAGCCTCTTCTCTGAGGTGATCATACTCCAGAACCTCGTTTGTTTTTTGGTCGTCAGTGGAGAGAGCTCTCTTATAAGCCAGATTCCTCAGAACTTCATCACACAGCCTCTGCTCTGATAAAACTTTGAAAATACGAGCCAGCACCGCCAAAGTTTCTCCTGTAAACTCTTGGAACTGACCGCACTGTGCGGCGAAATCTTCTAATTTACCTCCACTCATCTGCCACTTTTCAGCCAGATGTTTGGCGAGGCGGTTGTCCTTGAGCGTCTGGAGCTTGTTCAGGGCCTGCGCCTCCTTCTGGAGGACGATCAGACACAAGGCGTGGACGATATTATCTTCAGGAGACTCGCCCAGCTGGAATGTCAGGCTGAGCAGCCGCTCTGAAGGTGCTTTAACAAGTATGTCAAAGACATCTCTCAGTCCCGTCCCCTGAGTTTCTTGTCCTCCGTGACTCATTTTCACTTCTACTTGCTACTCAACCTCAAGACAGGAGCTGACAGGATCACATGTGGTTTTCCAATGTTTTCTTCTTCATTTCCTCAGAAAGTTGTGGAAGAGAGATGTATACAATTTCATAGGCATTCTTGTTTCTGTAAAGAGATCAAATCAACACACATCAGAAGTTATGTAACACGTAATATCGCAACAGTTATTAAAGGGATACTTCTGATTATTTGATATAGGATTGTATAAGGTACTTAGTCCAAAGTCAGTGTATTACCTGTTGTAAATGGAGGTTGGCTCACCTCCAGTTTGGAGAAGCAGAGGACACGAGCACGGAAGCTAAGTAATATTCTGCTGTGCACAGGGTCAGCCACAAAAGGTATTTTAGCCACTTAAAAAATGTCCCACCTAAAAAAAAAAAAAAGAGTAATGCTATATTTAGAATATTTTCACTGCTTTACTTTGCTGTCAGACAGCCTTTTTCTGACAGGAAACTGCCGTTATATAAGCCAAATATCCCTCTCGAAACAAACCAAACTCCCTGAGCAAAATCACTCGATCTGTTAGTTTGTTTGTGTTATTGTGAGTCTTCGGTGAATCTGTTTAAAACACCAAAGTCACACAATAACACAAACAAACTAACAGGTCGAGGGAGTGAGGTAAAATTACTGATTTCACCCATAGAGTTTGGTTGGCTTGGAGAGAGCGAAACGACGACAATGAAAATATTAAAAGTATAACGTACACAAACTGGTTTTGAAGTTATTTTTGGGGGGCATTTTTGCTTTTATTGACAGGACAGCTAGAGAGTAGACAGGAAATGGGGCAGAGAGAGAGGGGGTGACGCGCAGCAAAGGGCTGCAGGCGGGAGTCGAACCAGCAGCCGCTGCAGAGGACTAACAGCCTCTATACATGGGTCGGATGCTCTACTAACTGAGCTAAACGTCTGCCTCACAAACTGGTTCAGATTAACCTTTTTTAAGGGGCTAAAATACCTTTTGTTGCAGACCCTGTCCACAGATGTACATTGTTTAGCTTCCGTACTGGAACTTCTCCAAACTGAGGCTAAAGGTACCCGATACAACCGCACTTCAAATAATCCAAACTATCCCTTCAACATGCACTAACCTTATTCATCGACAGAATCTGCTTAAATGATCAACAGTAAAAGTAGTCATAGTGCAGTGAAATGGTCCCTGCCAGTTTTTTCCTATTATACTGATGTTTTTGAATTAATATTACTGCTGCATTCATTTGTATCTTGCATTTTACTGCTGTAGATATTTATATTGAGCCCATTTTAACTACTTTATCAACTGTTAGCTAGTTTAATCTACAGCATTGCATCATATTCTATAAGGTCAACATATATTTGGAGTATCGCTGCCCCGTGAGAACCACTGTGACAATGTATTTTCCAGCCAAGCCACTTGTACATAGTGTTAATTGCTTACTTTATGCTCTTTTCTCAGTCTCTCCCGATATCTTTATTTATGTCTGTTGTATTTGTATATTCTAACATTTGTATTTTTATGTTTTTATATTTGTTTTGTATGTGTGTTTCATTGTTTAACAGCATTCAGAGTGGAAGGCAAAGGGAGAGTTTCATTGTACAGGAAAACTTGTTTTAACTGTGCATAATATGACAACAAATGCTTTGACTAAACTTTGACTTTAAAGCGTTTATGTAACTTAAGAGGAGAGTTTTCCCAACCTGTGAAGGGACACTTAATTCTTCAGTTTATCAGAAACATTCATTCAAATACAATGGAGTAAAAAGCACAATATTTAGAGCTGAGATGTGTTGGTGTGGATGTATAAAGTGACACACAATGCACATACTCAAGTGAAGTATAGAAATAGCCCATATTTGTGCTTTGGTACAGTACTTGAGTAAATGTACTTGGTTACATCCCACCACTGTGCTCCAGCAAGGTCAAACTGAACTTTAACCTGATTTTCTGACGATACAAGAATCAAAAACTTGATGACAGTTACTCACCGGCATGGAGTTTCTAGGCGCCATAACATTAAAATGAGTGTGTGTGCTTCCAGCTCAAACAAGGAAGTCACTCAGAGTCTCTTTTTTCTCTTCAGGACAAACAGCAGAAAACTCTTTTTCTCTTAACATCAGCTTCTTTTGGCACAAACTCAGGAACTACCACGACTGAGCGCGGTGAGTCTGTTCAAACTTCTGGTATAAAGTTCATCAGTAGTCGTACCTGTGTCAGCTGTAGGCCTCTGCCAGCATGAAACACACAGCATGCTGATGACGTCACAGGTTGTGATGTAAGGGAGCCCATGAGGGACAAAAGGAAAGAATTCAGAACTACTTAAAAACATGCACAGTTCTCCACATTAACAAATAAGCTGACTGCTTCTATATTTGATGCACTAATTCACCAAAATTGCTCCTCACCTCTTTAACAGGTACTTTGTGGCATTTTGTCGACTTTTATACACTTATATTAAATTCTCACAACCTTACACAATAAAACTTGTGATGAGTGTGGGAGTCTTGAACTCCTCGTGCACAATAGGCGCAGCAAGGAGAAGAATTCTGGCTTTTTTCCCTCTCTGCTGAGAGGCAAGTGTATTTTTATCCACGGAGGAAACCTCCAACCCTGTATTTACCAGGGGTGGGGTCACAGCAGCCAGAGTGCACGCCAACATCAAATCCTTCAATGCAGTGCAGACAGAGAGCCTCTCTGTTCTTAGTGCACAGTGATATGTTTACTGTATGACCACTTCTGAGGGATTACTGTAACTCTATATGTAGGAAGAGTGGTTTCTATGTCTGTTGTAGCATTGGTATGTATATGTGCCTTTGCAGAATAAAGTTGGGCCATAAAGCACATGCCACAAGACCAGGCTCTGTTGCTTTAAGCGTAACCCCGTCTAGAGCCAAGTAAGGGAGTGTATGAAAATTATCTTAGTAAAGGGAGAAGGCATTATGAGTTTTCTTTTAGACAAAAGTACGTAGTTAGTCTGGGTTTTTTGTTTTTTTTTTTTTTTGTGGGAGAGCAGGGATTGGTATTTTTTTTTAACCCCAGATTTTTATTTTATTTTAGCCTTCCCTTCATACAGTTAAAGGCACAGTCCTAAAATTTTCCTGAAAAAACAAAAACAACAACAACAATGTTTTAATCACACAAATGTCGAGAGGCGACGTCTCTCCCCTTCAGGTGCGCTTTACTTAGATAAAAATTTGAATGGCTGTCAACGGCGAGAGACAAATAATTCATGGATCCCATTTGAATCGTGTCATGATGTTTGCTGATTTAAAATATAATTTTACAAGATGAGAATTTCACACTTTGTGGTGGATTTGTCATTGTTTACTTAAGCTTTGTGTGAAACCGCGCAATAAACAACATCTCCCATTGTGCACAAAATACATCATCAACACCAACATTGCCAGCTGTAATGTTATCTTACCTGAAATGTTTTTTTTTTATCAGTGTCTCCTGGTCCTTTTATCAGCCGGGAAGAGAAAGAATGAGGAAGACCCGTTACTCGTGTGACTACATCCCAGTGCGAAACCCACAGGCATTGTAGTTTCAGCGCTAACGTTAGCTTTTAGAGGGAAAAATCATGTTATCACTTGAATGGGCTTTGGGTGTGTCATCTTTCTAATTATGTATCCTCACTGTCTGACACTACAGCGGTTTTACAACGTACAAAGACTTTCTTATTTTGTAACATTATCTTTTAAATTGTCAGACAACACGTGTGAATCGTGGCTCAATCAAACGAGATCCGAAAATTATTTGTCCCTCACCACTGACTACTGTTCATATTTTTTCCATGGTGGTCCATCGGAAGGGGAGGCATGTTGGCTGACAATAATTTCTCTCAACCATCACTCGTAGTGTGTAGTGGTGTCTGTATCTGCAGAGACCCTGCTCTCTGCTTGTGTTTCTTATTATTTTCTGTGTTAGGGACATTTCTGGGTGCCTTTGGACAGTGGTGTGTAGCCCCCACTGACTCAATCTCCCTCTTCTGCTCTCTGTCTGCAGGTCTGTTTATCTGTTTGTCCAGGGACTGAGATACAAACACTGACCAGTGTAAAACAATGAGAAAATACCAATCAATCAAGCAATCAATCAATCAGACTTTATTTATGTAGCACTTTTCACTCAAACAGAATGCAACACAAAGTGCTTCACACAATAAAACAATCCTGCCACACACACGCACACACACAAAGCAAGGACTTTGTAATGGTAAAGACTAAAATAACAACAGCACTCATAAAAAACGGGAGCTGAGGAAACGCTGTCATAAGCGGGGAAACACTAGAGGCAGGATAAAAACTCAAAATAGAAAACAAATTTTAAATCAATCAATGAATAAGTAAATAAATAAATTACAATAAAAATACAAGAATATACTGGCTGGAAAAACAGATTAATAAAAATAAATAAATAGATAAATACATCATCATAGCTATAAAATGATGCCTCACTGTGGGTTTTTGTTCTAACTCTGGGGACGATTAAAAGGCCACTACCCGAAGACCTGAGGGTTCTCGAGGGTTCATACGATAAAAGCAAATCTGATAAACAGGTAGGATAAAGACCATAAACCAGTAAAAGGATCTTAAAATCAATTCTGAAGCACACAGGAAGCCAACGCAGAGACTTTAAATAAAATTGGTGTACTGTGTGCTCTCTTTCTCGTCCTCGTCAGCACGCATGCAGCTGAGTTTTATAATAACTGTAACTGAGCAATATTTTTCTTAGGAAGACCAGAACGTCGAGCATTACAGTAATCAATTCTGCAGGTAATAAAATAATGTTTTATTTCTTTGATTCACTTCTTTGGTCTTTGTTAACGTGGCTCCCTCGCTTCATTCACTCTCCAGCTCGGTGTCTACAAGCAGCAACTGACAAATCCTGTGTAGTAAACCTTTAATATGTACATGACTGTATTAAGGGGTTGCAAACTGGGGTTCAGGCATTGTTTTTAGTTATGGTTTATTGAACCTGAATCCTTTTCAATCCCAAACTGAATCTCTTTACGTAGTTTGGTTTGGAATTACTGCATCTCTTGGTGAAAAGAATATGTTTTTATCTCCTTCAGTATCACACCTAAACCACGGAGATTCTTCTGTGCTGAAAGCGTGTTGGGCTCTCACTACATGTTTTGTCACTGCTCTGTGACATTCAGTAACCCTGTCCTGACTCATCTCTCCTTTGGCTGCGAGGAAAAACAGTGTTTGCTCCTTGTTTGGGGGGCTGTGCTACAGCTGCAGAAACCACAGAAGGAAAAGTTAAAACAAGACACTGGAAATATTAATTCTGCTTTATCATTCATTAGATAACAACAAATAGATCACTGATTTTTCTGCACCTAACATTACCGTGCCCTGCTAAATGTCATCGAATCTATGGTGCAGTTGGGTGAGGACTCGTCATTCCCGAATGATCAAAAATGCTTGAAAAGTTCTTACCTTAATGGAAGAACAGTACATGAATATTTTAGCAAGGGGACTTGTTGTTCCCCCGTTTGTTCTGAGTTCCCTCCAAACATTGCTTTTTGCAGCCCAACATAAAGCCTAGTTCCGTTCAAGGTTCCTGTCTGTTTAGAGGAAGTTTTCCCACGCCACTGTCGCCTCAGTGCTTGCTCTTGTAAATAATAATAAGAGTACGATAAATAAATAAAGATGTAAATAAATGTATAAATAAACAATAAATCCCAGTAGATCTTACACTCTGCCCTGGTCCGCCATGTTCTGTCCATCTGGTTACTAACAGTGTGCCTGTCGTGTCAGAAAGAGACAAAAGACACCATTTAAGAGAGACTGTGAAGGAAAAATAAGATAAATGATTTGTTGGCCACAGAGCTTTGTGAAAATGGGTTTTGTCAACCTGAAACCCAACAACAAAAAAATGGCAGCAGCTCTCAGAACCATCCACAAACCCTACATGTTCTGCACAATCAGATATAAAACTTATCTTACACATAAGTTATGACATTATCTGCTCTAAATAATATTAATTCTTTGAAATCACGTGATCGAGTTAATTTTATTCTTTTTATTTGAAGTCTGAGTAGGGATATAAGCTTTTAGCTTGTAGTCCCACATCAGTGGCAGTAATAACCAGAGGAAGAAAGAGTACTGAAAATCTGTACTCAAGTACTGTTACATTACTAAAATATTACTCATTTACAAGTAAAAGTACTGCTGTTAGAAATAATAGAAATTTTTATAATCGTTGATGTTACCCATCACCTCTCCAAATGAGGGCTGCAAATTTTGTGTTTTTCCTTAACCGACAGTTGAAAAGGCTAAAGATCAATCAATCAATAATAATTTGTAAGATACAAAACATTTTACATTTTTAATAGGTTAAATTCTTGATGGCAATTAACTGATTAATAATGATTAATCATCAACATCCATACTCCAAACGTGTGCTGCCGCAGGGTTTTGTTTAGTTTTTCGTTTGTATGTCTTTGTTTTCATTGGCCTGTTTGTGATCAGATCACCTGATTGGCCACTAAAAATTCAGGTGGACAGGTTTGGATATTAATTCAAATTGTGCTCAGTACTCAACTACAATTTTAAAAGTAACTAAGTAGATTACAGCTTGTAAAGTATTTTATTCAAGTAAGTACTTTATTCAGTGTGATTTAGTGTGTGGAATGGGTGAATATTCAACATTTTGTGCTGTCTGCCATTTTCACTTCTAATATCACAGCTAACACATGATGTTCCCATAACATTCCCTACAGGTTTCTATTTGATAACCCGCCCACAACGCTCTAAGAATGTTGTGCAAATGTTTCTTTCACCGTAACATTCCCAAATGTTCTAATTAGCACAGGAAGTAACTTTTTTTTTCTTCCTCTGAAGTTCCTTGTTGGTGACGTTTTTTAGGGAACCCTCCCACAACATTCGAAGAACGTTCGAGGACTGTAACCTTTCCATTCGCTTTACTGTAGAAAGATTTGCTGTTATAACGTTTAGGAACGCTAACATTCAACAAACCTTCTGGAAACATGAACACAACATTGCGTTTATGTTGCAAAAACTTTCCTTTAAACATCCAGGGAACATTAAAGGGGAACGTTCAAGTAACCTCTCCTGAACATTCAGCTAACCTTCCACAAATGCTCCAGTAACGTTACACTAACACTGATTTTACATCAGACTAAGGGAACATTGAAGGGAAACATTCAAGTAACCTTCCTGGAACATTCAACAAACCTTTTCTAAAACAGTTTGGAAATACATCAATAACGTTTTCATGTAGGCAAAACTTGACATTTTAACATCTAGGGAACGCTACGGGGAATCATTCAAATAACCTGCCTGAAACGTTAAACTAACCTTTCCAGAATTTCCTGGAAATGTGACAGCAATGTTGGTTTTACATCAGAAAAACTTGCAGAACCAAAACAGAACAGAACTAGAATGATTTGGGAAGCAAATTTTTGCTCGCTATAGGGTCTACGTTGGATAAAAGTTTTAATTTGGGTAAACAGTTAAACAAGATGCACCAATTTAATTTCTGGTCAGTATTATTTTTTGGAAATTGAGGAATAAGGTGCAAAGAAACTATTAATAACGCTGAGGTGGGTCTTTCTTTTTCAAAAAAGATTGAGACCCCTCCCCACACCAGTCATTTTCATACGGTCCCTAACTAGTCATGATATGCACATGATGAATTTTCTTATGAACACTCTCACACCATACATGCCCTCATATACCTCCCTAACACACACATCCAAGCAGATGCACACATGAAAGCACTGGCACAAAAAAAACCCCCCAACACACACACGCACACAGCCTCGGGATCATCCTCAGTCAGTTACATAACGGACTGCCAAACGTCCATCTTTATTGAGGTCAGCTCTTTTAACGAGAGACACGCTCTCCCAGCAGCTGTGTTAGTCAGCCTGGCGGTAAATTTGCCTTCACCTTCGGGCAAAACATATAGTAGGAGGCTCTGTCAGTTTGTGGCTCCTCTTTAATGCTGTTTGGAGCAAATGCATTCTGACCTCTGCTTGTTTTTTTGTTTTTTTTGGTTGAAATATTACGTTGTTTCAACACAAACACGTGCAACTCACTCTTTACACGGTTTCTTACCACAAACTAAAACGCACAGATGTGTGCGTCATTGTGTTTGTGAGTTTCTGGCCGTGGGAGAGAGCCCCGAGGGAGAGACAGAGGGGTCACATATAAGAGGCTTTAGGGCAGACAAGTGAAAAGGAGGCCCTTTCTTGGACAGAGACTACGGATTAGGATGAAAGACGTACGAGTGGGGGATGCTCTCTCTCTCTCTCTCTCCTTTTTTTTATCTGTCTCACATGCTCGCTGTATCTCTCTCCCACATTCTGTATCATGTCTATTCAAAATGAGCGAGAAGATACAAAGAACGACACAGTGGAAAGATGCAGAGATGGAGATAGCGAGATGGGCGCACGGCAAAATACGAATTGAGACCTTGACAGATCGATAGCCTCTTTAGAATTCACTTTGTGAGAGGCCAAGAGAGGCCACGCAACGCCGCTGCTCTTTTCCCAGCCACTTGATTCGTCACACATGCTAAGAGAATTTAACACACTCGCTTCTGGCCGGGCAAATATACGCTCCACACACATGTACATGTGAAGACATACACAGATACAAGGCCATGCACTCATTCAATCCAGCGTCCACGCCCACGCTATGGCCTCTTTTGAAACGCTGAATGAAACACCTGCACTGCTGCGGCCACGACTGCACTCTGCGGAGAAGTTTTTTGTTTTTGTTTTTTTTTTTTGCATTTTTCCTGCACAGTTCTACTGAGAAAACACAAAGCAGCATAAAACTTAAAATATGTTACGCAACAGTGCAATTTATAAAGGTAAGATAGTGGTTAGATATGGATGGAAGAGACATCATTATCTGTATCTCTGTCTGTATCTGTTCATCCAACAAAATGATCTGTTTCTGTATCTGTATCCATGTGTTTCTGTTCAACCAACACAATTCTTTGTATCAGTGTTCAGATAGGACTCAGTAAAAACTTGGTATTTAACCCTGGGTGGTGTCTTATGTCCTGTTTCACACAGAGTGTTGTGTGCCTGATGTGCGTTCTTGTTGGCTTGGATTAGGTGGTCTCTTTTTGGATAGGCTAGCAAAACGCTAACCTAAAAAAACTTTTTTTGTGACTATCAATAGTCACAGAGCTCACCGAAGCATGCACTGTCGTGCCTTGCAAAGCCACACCCATCCTGGCATCCCGTATTCGCTCAGAAGACCGGAAGTGGGTGTGATTTATGTTGGAAATCACCTTCAGTTGAGTAAATGTAATTTTCTTACCTAACATTCACTGGTAATTCAGTGGCTCAAGTTGATTTATTATTGGCATATAATTAATTCTGAAAAATATTTCCTCATCATCATACTGAACTTTTCACCTCTCTCTTGTTTTTGATTTTTAATTTTTGATATTTAACTAAACTAAGTTATAGAATGTAACCTCACCACCACCACTGCTTTAACTGGGGTATATTATGCAAAAACGAAAAAGAAGAAAGTGTTGTAGAAATTGAAAGATTTATATAAAACGAAATAGGAAATCTTTACAGCAGGGGTCTCAAACTGGCGGCTGTTTCTAGCCCCCTTCTCTCTCTCTCTCTCTCTCTCTCTCCAGCTCGTGACATAATGTTAAAAATATAATATAATTACCCCTCAGAAGTACTGAATTTAATTATTTGTTTCTATTCTATTTATTTTTTAAAAAGTACTGTATCTATATATTTCTGGAGGATTGTATGTTTGCTGATATACTTTATCCAGACAGCTTGTTCAACAATATTTCTCTGCAAACACAAAGCGGATTATCAAGTTAACAAGTGACATTTATGATCAGTTACACGACAAAACTGACAACGCTCAGCTATTTTCATCAGGGGTACAAAGACCAATTTGAGGTGACAAGAGTTGCCGAGTTTGTGTCCAATGTACGGCTAACTAATAAGAATGTATAAAAACTGATGTTTGAATTATTTTTTGTTAAATATGAAATAAGTTAGTAATGCACAAAAAAAGTTCATTTTCAGAAATACTGCACTGTCTCACAGTACTTGAATGTTGAAGTGGACCCCTCTGTGATGCCAGTATCATCAGGACAGTTTGAGTTTGAGATCCTTGTTTTACAGTAAACCTATTAAATATATCCTTTAATTGAAGGGAATAATCTTAAATTGCTTTGTTCATTTGCTACGTTCATTTTTCTTTGTGTTACTGTAGATTACTGTGCTAGAATATTATACATATATTGTATATTATTCTAATTAGAATATAACATTGAATTTCAGTACTTGTGTGAAAATGTACTAAGATAAAAGTAAAAAGTAGTACTCTTAACATTACTGGACAATAATTTGGAAATGATCTTTTCCCAAATAATAATGAGCAACTTTGGACAGAAGAAATGTCCATTTCTGCTGCATTATTTGTGCTTTCCTGAGTAACGTATTTGGATTCGGGTGCATTTCATATTAATGGATGGTTGCAGCTTTATAGCCTACATACATTGAGTCCGGCTCACTTCATGCATGCTGTGTATCAAAGCAAAAATAACCCTGGCTATCACATACTGAGGCTAGTTTATGTTGTTGACAAAGCGGGCCAACAGATCTGAGTTAATGTGACAGTTAACTAGCATTAATTCAGGAGCAAAGGTAAATGAAGCGGGCCTGCGGACACGACAGGGGAGTGCAGTGTGGATGGGAAGACGTGTGTACTGTACCACACTGAAGCATGCTTGGATGAGCATGTAGGCCATGCCAACAACAATGCATAATACAGCCTCTGGTGATGGGGGATGCATATGCACACACCCCCACCTCACCTCACACACACACACAACATAGACATACACTCGCACAAACACACACACGCAGACTCACACGCATGCACAGACATTGACGGTGATGGGGCATGGAGCAGTTTATGCTCATATCAAGAGAAAGTCTTTGATCAGTGTGACAGCAAGGGCACTCGCCCCAAAGGAATTAGCTAACTCTTGCCTCGCAAAAGCACATCCACAATAAATCGGGCATGTTTGCATTTGCAACAGAGGGGGAGAGAATGTCTGATATTTAACGTCATTAATATGCTAAATTTATGAATATGATTTGTTCCAGTTCAACGTCCAGAGTACCATGTCCGAGAGTGGCATGATAACCATAAAGAGAAGAATGTGCACAAATTCAGGTTGCATGTATAATCCGCTCAGTTTAATAGGCTGTTAAGCTGCACAAGTAATTTACATATATGGTTTTTAAATTAGCACAAGCGCACCAGCTTTATTTCTTCTGTATATTAAAATTTACACAGTGTTTCTGACATGTTGAGGACTGTATAATGAATGTAAGATTTTGTTTATTTCTGCTTTTGGAGTCTGAAGTTGCAGCACTTAATCACAGGCACATTAACACCCTTAAAGGTTTTGCATTTAATATTTACTTAAAAGGACAAGTTCACCCCCAAATCAAAAATACATATTTCCCCCTGGTCTGTATAGTGCTAGTTATCCATCTAGATTTTTTTGGGTGTGAGTTTTGGAGATGTCTGTCTTCTCTCTAGTATAATGTGACCAAATGGCACTCGGCTTGTGGTGCTCAAAACACCAAAAAATACATCTGAAAAATTAAAAAAGCAGTGTCTCTTTCAACAAATCATGACCCAGTGACTCAACATAATCTACAGTCTATAATGTTGTGAGCAGTTTTGTGCAGGAACTATTTTCTTTGTTCTAGAAAAGAAAGTAGTTCCAGTAGATTCTACTGCAGAGAGAAAGTAGTTCCTACATGAAATTGCTCACAACAAGGTCTTTGACTTTTTCAAATGTATTTAGTACCAATATATTTGGGAGAAAACAAACATCTATCTCCAATACTCTGCAGCTCACACCAAAACTATATAGATGGATGAGTAGCTCTACAGGCCATCAGGGGAAAAATATGTATTATTGATTTTGGGCTGAATTGTCCCTTAATATTTTACTATATTATTATTTATAGTTATATTCCTTTGGGAAATATGTTTATTTGCTTTCTTGCTGAGGGTTAAATGAAAAGACTGATACCACCAGTGGAATACAACCTCTGTGCAATAGTTACAAACCTTTCACTGATTTGTATATTTATTTGGTATTTTGTATATTTTCATACTCAAAATTTAATTTTAGTATTGTATTTTATTTTTATAAATGCATGTTTTATTCTATCACTGTACACTTTTATCCCTATTATTATTGTTCTGTTTTCTGTTACATAATTTACTTGTCATTTTTACTTATTTCCTGTTAAAGATTGTACAAAAAGATTGTATAAAATATAAGGCTAGCATGGAGCAAACAGCTACCCTGGCTCTGTCGTTTGAGCCACATCATCACACGTCAGTTGAACAGAGCTAGTCTAGCTGTATTGATTCTCAACTGGCAAGAGAGTGAATAAACATATCTCCTAAAATGTTGAACTTCTATCATTATTTCCACCCATGTAGTTATGTTTTCAGTTCAGTTTGTTATGCAAACAAATTTTCACTTTCATTAAAGTTATGCAATGCAACATTTTCATTAAACAGTCTGTATTTGATGTCCTGGTATCTTTGTGGTGCATTTAAGAACAGCTCAGACAAGTCATACTGATTCTACCTCAACCTGATATATGTCAGTTGTAACACCAGTGTCTGCAGCAAAATGACCTGAATTTCTCACACGTGCACAAACCATCCTAATCAAACTGAATAGTGTGCAGCATTTTCTACCTTGTGAATACAGAGTTTTTCCATAAAAACTATTTTTGATAACAAGCTGCCACATTCATGATGTTATTTCAATCTAACCATTGATATTTGCCCATAAGTTCTCTGGTTTTTAGAAGTATATAAATGCACAACCAAGATGGTGGCGCTTAAGACAGGAACCACCATATTTTGACAAAATAGTTTTGAAAATATATCCAGACAAACTATATAGCAGGACTTAACAATAAGAATTGCCTGCTTGCCCAGGGAAAGTAAAATGCCACGTCAGGCTGGTAAATTAGATTTCCTAGATTTAGTGGATAACTGATTAATGGTTAAAGGAATTTTTCATGCAAAAACTGGGATGGACATTTTTCACTATTTTCTAACATATTCTAGACCTGTCAGCCTTAGATTAAACATGACAATTAGCTTTAGTCTTTGTTGTTCTTTGATAACCACTGATAATAAAACAATTTGCACAGGCACAAGTAAAAACTGACTTTGGGCAAGTAGATTTCTCACCCATTTGCCCGACTGGGCAGGTGAAAAAAAAGAAAAAAAGAAAAACATTCACACTGTGCCCTGTATAGTTGTGGTGCTTGCAAATGTAATAGAATTTATTTGTCTTCATTTGTTTCGTTTTGTTGTCTTAATACATCTACTATTATTATCATAATTTATGTTTATGATGTTAGTCAATGTTTATCAGAACTGTGTAGAGTATTACGTTTATAATTAAAAGCTGGAAATAAACTTTAAGTCATAAAAAAGAAGACTGGATTCTTTGACTTGGAGGAAGCTTGTTGTCGCCAAGTTCCCTTCTAGTTGTTATTGTATCTGTATAAATTATAATTGTACTAATGCTACTTCTCCCAACTTTATTCATATACTGATACAACACCTACTGAAGTGCATGTCTGTCTGTATTCCTGAGTTCTGGCTCTTTTTTTCTTTCTTTGCTTTTGTTTTGAGGGCATTTTAATCAATGGTCTGAAGACAGAATTGTCCAAATTGTAAAGCCCTTTGAAACAAATCTGCGATTCTGCACTACAGAGGAAAAACTGACTTAATCTGACTCGATAAGTGTACGGTTTGGCCAGAGAGAAAGGTTGCTAAAGGTTTTTTAAAGTCGTCCACCCATTGGTGCATTTGCAAAGAAGAGGAGAAAAGAAAAACACAGAACAAGAGCATAGAGCAGAAGAGGAGAGGAGAGGAATTAAAACCAGCATTGTGTCAAAAATGAACAGAACTAAAAGAATAAATGGACCCAATCTGGCTGCACTTGGTGTTAGAATAGCTGCCCGTCCAAAAGCCCATGCCCAATCCCCCATGTCACTTTTGTCCGTCTCCAAACCCTGCGGATGCTCCGCTTGTATAGCAGATGCACATAACCAAAGGATGTGAGGCATGAAAGCAATGGGAAATTCATTACATATTCCTACCCCCCTCCGTTCACCATAATCACCACAATTAGCAGACATCTGCAGTGACTCCAAAGCTGCGAGTGTATTCAGGCAATCAGAGCAGCTTCACCGGCAGCACTGACTGCAGCCCCCTCTGTGATGGGCCTCATCCTGAAGGGAAGCATTCCATTAGAAACTCAGTGATTAATTGAGATGGAGAATTTGCTCCTGGCATCGAGCAAGAATGAAGCCCGACAGGAGGCCATCCATGATGGCAGAGCTGTACGCGGGGTTGGTGGAGGTGGTCTGGTGTTTGCCGGGGACTGTGCCATACTGTTGACGGTGTGAGATACGGCGCTCACACTGTGGTTCGCAATTAGCTGTATGAGAACGGTTACCAGACGACAGCTATATGAAGATTTTCTGACCCATCAAGTAAACAAAACCTGTGTGTGTCTAATGACAATACAGATTTTATAGCTACTTACGTTTAGAGGCAAAAAAAAAAAAAAAAAAAAAGCAATTGGTGATGATTGCAATTGGTAAAATCCCCTGTTCTCTTTTGGAAGCTCTTGATATCTGGATTCCCAAATTACTCAAAGCACTACGGCCCTGTATGCTGGGAAAGTCCACATTACTTTAGCTTGTAGATAAATGTGTCTCGTGTATGATTAAATGCTGAAACTTCAAGGGAATAGAATGACATTTTGGAAAATGTGTTTCTTGCTGAAAGTTAGATGAAAAGACTGATACCATTCTCATGTCTGTTTGGAAAATGTGAAGCTACAGGACTCCCTAAAAACTTGGTATTTCACCCGGGTGGGCGTGGTTTTGCAGGATAAAGCAGTGCACGCTATGACGAGCTCATGGGTGAGCTCTGTGAGTGTTTCAGCCATGAGTACACGTTAAAAAGGACTGAGTGCCAAATTATTGGCAAGTTTTATTTCTAAAGCTTAGAATTAGGCAAACTAGACTGAATAATACACACATATACAATATATGAATAAGTTTATTTGATGTTTGCAAGCCGATGTAGGCAAGATATGTATATATATATATACATATATATATATACAGACCCCCTGCACCTTAGTATATTTTTGTTGCTGGACATAATTTAGTCCATGTTATCAAAATATTTGAGCACTATTTAGTTCTAGTTTCTAGAATAATGCTGTGATGATCAATTTGAGATCATCTACTCATCTGTGGTTGCAGCCATGGCAGCAGCACAGGGAGCCAAAATCTAAGTGGTTCTTTGAAAACTGATGATCACAAAAAAAAAAAAAAAAAAATCATCTCTGGTTGATGTTACAGTTTGGCATGAGCTAAATGTCCAGCAGCTGTTTAGCTTAGCATAACATCAAGGCCCAAATGCACTGAAAGTGAAGATTGACGTGCCTCGTTTGTTGCGCTAAACTGATGCTCCTCTTAGATTTCAGATTTGAAATATGAAAAAAACAGAGACCCAGCAGTTTTTTGGAAAAAGGATATTACTGTTACTTATATGTAGGCTGTGACGAGTTATTAGTTGCTTTCAAATCATGAATAAGATTTCGTTGTGTGTTTGTTGAAATGGCACAATTATCATACGTTTTTTTTTTTATTATTGATTGTGTATTGTACAGTTGTTCAAATTATGGTACAAATACATTGATCATTGTAACTTTGGCAACACTGCTGTAAAGCCACTGGGGAAAAAATCTTTTAAATCGTCTTCCAGGTGTGTGAAAGTCCCATAAAGACAATTAACCCTTAACTTTTCCTTTAAGATCTCTCAGAAAAAACTACTGCAGCTGCAAACAAAAAAAAAAAAAAAAAAAGCTTTAGCTTTGGTCGCTGGGCCCTCATTTTACACTCCAAAATTCAAACAAAGTCACGCAAAGTCAGCCATTTACAGCAATAGGTACACTTCAAAATGTGCATGTAAGACGCGTCAGGCTTTCAAGGTTGGAAACAAGGAAACAGTTTGGTTTGTTCAAATGCAGCAAAATCCACCCACCAGCACATCTAAAGCTTGTTATAACACCTTATATCTTATCTGTTAAATGCGTAATGTACAAAAACTAAACCGTAAAAAAACTGCATGCTGTGGATTATAGCGCCTTATGTGCCGGATTATTTCTCCTTTGTGTTGTTTTTACACTTTTGTTTTTGTACGGATTAACCAAACAATTCATGTGGTGCTAATTAATGAGCTTTATAGGCGTTGGTAGGTGAATTTTGCATCCTTTAGACAGACTTGCTGTTTCCCCGTGTTTCCAGTCTTTGTGCTAAGCTAAGCTAACCAGCTCCTGGTTGTAGCTTCAGATTTACTGTACAGACATCACAGCTGTCCAACGCTTAACAAGAAAGTCAATATGCATGTTTCCTAAAATGTCAAAGTAATCCTTCAAAACGTTCCTGACTGGATGATTCTGTAAAGTGTTGAGTGGCCTACTGTATGTAGTCCATCTGCAGAGGCTGACAGCATGTTAGACAGCTCATTACTGAAGCAGTTGGAGATGTCACTCTTACTAGGCACAGTATGGCACAGCCATGGTTTTAAGCCTCAGCTTAATACGTTGTCATGGAAATCGACAGTAGCACATCGGACAGTTTCCATTTGAGTTGAGTCCAGGGTTGGCTTGATTCTGGATCACACACACACTCACTCACACACGCACACACACGGACAGAAGAGTAAATACGCACATCAGTCTAGTTTACACAGGCACGGCTTCACCTGAAGCAAAAAATCTGAACTTTTTATGAACTCGGCACACAGACAAGCTTTCAGATTGATGAACAGATTGATTTTTGACAAGATTTCATTTACTAAAGCAGTCGAATATTTTTTGGTTCCACTTTCTAATAAGGAACGAACTCGGTAATATCAGTTTTACCCAGTGGGAGAATGTAACTAAGTCCTTTTCTTTAAACACTGCACTTTATTCTTTGCATGCTATATTTTACTTCTGCTCTACTACAGTTCAGAGGGAAATATTTTACTTGACAGCTTTAGGTACTGGTTACTTTATAAATTAAGATTTTTACACACAAAGGCTATGAACATGTACAAGTCCAGCTGAAATGGCTGGACAGAAAGACGATTGTTTTGTAATCGTTCAAGTAATTTTTCATGCAAGAACATTTCAATGTTCCAGCTTCTCAAAATGTGATTATTATTTTAATCATTAGAGCCCGAGCAGCGATGGTGCAAGGACTTATTTTTCTTATTTTTCTGCCAAATGAATCACATCTCTGAAGGCCTAAAAAAAACTCACCAAACTTGCCTTGTAATGGTGAAAATTTAAGTCTAAAATGGGTTTTGGCAATGAAAACAATGGCAATGAAACACCTCCATGCACAAAAATTGGCATGTATGTGTATCATATCCAGACGTACAAAAAAGCCTCTGGAGCCATAGCCTAAATCCACCAGAAAGTCAGCCATTTTGAATTTAATGGTCATTTTTGGCAAATTCCAGTCGTTGTATTTTAACAAATTCCTCCTACAGAACTAATCAGATCAACTTTAAAATGTTTGTGTGCGATCTAGACTACTTTGTGATCCAAAGTTCTGATTCTGATCCAGACTCAGAAAGTCAGACCCACTGAGGCTACCTAAATGTGATAATATCAGCTTGTATAGAATATAATTACTTGTATTTTAATTATGCACATTTTCCATGCCAGTATTTTGTTGCATTCAATTTAAATACATTTGATGAGAAAATATTTGTAATTTGTTTTTTTTTTTGCTTTTATGCCTTTAATCGAGAGGACAGCTGAAGTGAGGACAGGAGAGGGGGACATGCTGGATTCAAACCCACAGCTGCTGCTGAGGACCGACAGCCTCAACACATGGGGCACACGCTCTACCAACTGAGCCATCAGGGCGCCCCAACCAGATACTTGATGTATTTGTGGCCATCTGACTCTGTGTGGAAAAAACAACTGAAACCTGGCCAGAGATCTCTAATTAACTGTGTGTGGAAGGTGATTTACTCTGTGGGGGGAAACACACTAAACTGAACACAACTGAAAGTTTGTAGGGGATCATCTCTGCCAGGAGTAAGTGATCGCTTTCGTGCACGGGCCTGACACAAGCTAATCTGAAATACTACTTAACTGATCAGCTTAATATTTGTGAACATTCGTGACTGTATGCTGAGGGACCTCTGTGATCCAGCATTCTTTTGAAAAAAACATGAAAAACATTTTTTATGGCTCCACGCTGGCGACAGCCGTGATTACAGGCATTATGTTTTCAGGTCATCCTGTTCTTAAGAACACAGCGTCTCAAGAACACATCGAAGGAATTTCCTCAAACTTTGCACAAATGTTCGCTTGGACTCGAGGATGAACTGATAAGATTTTGATGGATAAAGGTCGAAGGTCACCGTGGCCATGACTCAAGAATTATATGCTAATCATGACAAAATTTCACACAAATGTTTAATAAGATACTAGAAGTGCTGGAGAGTGCCTACTCACTTATGTAATTAAATTACAAAATAATGTCATTGTAATCCTTTAGAGTTACTGTAAAAAAAAAAGTAACTAAATTCACAGTTACTGATCAAAATGTTGGTGATTACAAAGGGGTTAAATCAAGATTATTTTAGGGTTGCCTGGCAGAGATCTGCACTCTACTGATGACCTCCTCTAGTTTGATTTGTTTTGGTAAAGATGAGTTACTCTGGACTAAAAACATGCCAGGCAACATGCCACAAACCATGATGAAATATTTTGCCGGTGATCAGCACTTGATTGTGATTCTGTAAAATGATGAGACTTAATAATTTTTTGGGGCTCTTGTACTGTATGAGCAGGTGTACATTAGAATATGCATTAACTTATTTACTGTTAAAATCATAATTCTCTAAAGCCTGCAACTTGAGTTAATATACAAACCTTTCATCTGCATATTTGTAGCCAGTTCAGACTGCCAATGAAAACCAGGACATGCAGATAAAAACAAACTCTACAGCAGGCTCAGGTTTGGAGAGGTGGCTGCGACAACTGATCAGAGCAGAGGAGGAGTTGGGAGCAATTTAGAAACCAAAACCCTGTTCAATTAAATGATACTGCATTAAACATCTAGGTTAAACTAACACTCTCAGCAGTTTTTCAGAAGAATGCTTTATACTTAAAGGTTCACTTCACCCAGCAT
Source organism: Lutjanus argentimaculatus (assembly GCA_034769285.1). Classification (NCBI taxonomy): domain Eukaryota; kingdom Metazoa; phylum Chordata; class Actinopteri; order Lutjaniformes; family Lutjanidae; genus Lutjanus; species Lutjanus argentimaculatus. The sequence goes on from JAWZSL010000011.1 coordinate 18,020,551, forward strand.
CATACCCGTAGTGCTGTTTATCCATCTAGTTTTGATGTGAGCTGCTGAGTTTGAGGTAGCAGCCACAGAGATGTCTCCTTCTCTCAAATATAATGGGACCACCTGATTACTTCAGATATTACACAGAGCTTGTTGTGAGCAGTTTCATGTAGGAACTGCTTTCTTTCTATTAGTAGTTCCGGTAGATTCTACAGTAGAGAGAAAATACTTCCTACACGAAAACAACAAGGTCGATTGATTATCTTGAGTGAGCAGGTCATGATTTCTAGAAAGAGACGCTGGTGCGGAACTTTAAAAATGTATTTTTGGCGCTTTGAGCACCATGAGCTGAGTGCCATTTAGTTCCATTATATCCAGGAGAAGTCCAACATTTTCAAAAACCCTGCAACTCACACCAAAACTATCTAGATGGATAAAAGGCACTACAGGTCAGAGGAAAAATATGTATTTTGGATCTGAGGATGGATGTCACTTTAAATATTTTTTGTTTGCAACTCTGTGTGAGTGGTGTACCAGTGCTAAATGCAGCCAGTCACACTCTCACCTCATTACTTTGTTACCTACACAGGTCAGTTTCATTTACAGTCAACCACAACCAAACAGTTCCATTACACCGTTTGTTTGACCAGAACTGTTTGACTAACCTTGTTGATTTGCTCTTATCCTCACACTGTTTAAATTGAGTGCACACATTTGCATTTTGTATGGTTAAATAAGAATTTTTCTGTAATATTAATCACTTGTTTCTTTGTTTCTGAGTTACGTGGTTGTTGGGGAAGTCTCTCTCTGGAGGAGCTCAAGGTGTGTCTGAGGGCTGAGGACTCTCAAATTGTGGAGCCCGCCCATCAGACCGGACCATGTGTTGCCAGAGGGGGGGATCAGACTCTACTTAGTTTTTGCATTAATTGTAGTTGGCGGCTCCGTAACAATTCACATTCTGTGGCTTCAGAGAAAACTGTTTCATAAAGGAGACTTTTTAAGGAATTACAGCATTTATTAATTGTATGAGATGTTTCTGAGCGTTAGGGTCCTGTCTTACGACGGCGCACTTGTTATTTTTGCCAGTCTGCAAGATAACTTAAAAATCTTTCCTCTTTGTTTCCTCCTGGTAAATCCGCCAAGCTTCCAATGCTTGTGCTCCTGGAACACTTGCTTCTTAAAAGTGATGAGAGCTGACTTTTCTGTTTATGGCGTTTGGCCAAAATTCTCCCATGAATTATTCAAGGAACGTGTGCACAGCTGATAGATGTATCCCGCTATGCGCTGCTGGCACAAGGGGCACTACAGAGCAGGATACCCCTCTGTGCCCCTGGAGCAATACTGCAAAGGTAGATTTGGACACACCTTGAATAAACTAAATCCACTGCGCCTTGAGCTTTCAACTTGTGCTTTAGATCAGGTAAGATAGGGCCCGTAATGTTAGAGGTGACAGATGATGACACTGAAATGGACTTGGTTATAAGAGACATTTATGTTCAAATCCTTATGCTTCTGTACTTCTCATGTTTTTTACTAGTCACCCTTCGATTATACATGACACACAAGCCACACAATTTATATATTTTAAGATGATGCACTCTAAAAATCCTCATTGCGTCACAGCTCGGTCCCTGAATGCATCAACACTCTGGCCACAAAGGAATCTGCACCATGAAAGACTTATCTTACGGACTCACAGGTAGGTCCAAGCGTTAATTTTGTAAGATTCAGAAGTTAATTAATATGTTTGAGTTAATTTGCTTAAAATATATTTACAGTGTTTATAGTTAACTATTTACAAATTTATGTTCACACAATTATTATTAACAACAGAATCTTTAAAGAGTAATTTGCTGAATCTGCCTCTTGTGGTTCTCACTCAGTTACATCACACTACCTAAACCCGTCTAGCTTCTGATTGGTTAGTTCAGTCACATGGGAGTCATAACAAGGAAGTGTAACCAGGAAGTGTTGTTGTTGGGAGGGGGACAGTAAATAAAAGTTTTCTGTCTTCATCCTGCTGTTTCTTCTTAATAAGAGTAATTCAACCACCACACATCAAAACCTCACGATACAATAATATGAAATATTTTTGAGTGTTAATGTTAGAGGTGACAAATGGAGGATAAACCCCTTTTTACTTTTGCAGCTTTCCGAAACGTTACAGGGGTTCTGGACTGCCGTGGCTGTGACGGGGCCCCCTCCAAGCTCACAGTGAGTTTGACCTTTGACCTTTGACCACAAAAATTTAACAGCAACGGCTTTGCTGAGGACTGCTGCCGCAGCCATTTTTCTACAGTAGCCCAGAACAGACAAACCAAACAAAGGCTCAAGATACGTGTATTTTTCAGGGTCCACGGCCATTTAAGGTCAGTAAGTAAAGGGTCATGACTTCAAAAGTCACCACTTTGTAATACAGCTTTAGTTTATAAATGTTAATAGGGTTATAATGGTTAATAAATGATTCTCTTAAGTATTAAGAGGTATAAATGGCTTATTGATGCATAAATATCAGTCACAATTTTTTCACAATCAACCAAAAAGTAGTTAATAACTAAAAAGCATTAATAAATCATTTTTTAACGCAAAAAGTTACAACTTTTGCACATTACAAAGGCTTATCTGAAAGCTGCGCCAAATCTTTAAACCAATGAGGACCAAATGACCCTTCAATTAAAATTTAAGCACCAAATATGGAATTATAAGGTTTTCACATGATCGCAGTCACACACATAAACTCCCACACGGTTAGATTTGTGAAAGAGCTGTGATTGAAGCTGCAGCTAAATTAAGAGGAAAGAGAGATTAGAAGCTTAAAGGAAATCAAGCCAAGGCTGTTGCTCTCATTTGGCTGTTTGAAATTAGACTGAATACTGACTAACTCTAGGTGCTACATACTTCTGAGAGCATCATTCCCACCAGTTATGCAAATGAGCCTTCAAATCCACACAATAATCAGATGATGTGCTGCTTTGTTGAGATTTGAGCGTGCTATTTTATCGGTTTAACGGAGACAAGAGCGGAGCCGGCTTCCAAAAAAGAGCTAATTTGTGGCCGACGGCCTCTTGACTGTCGTAAAATTGTAGAGTCACAATGAAATGGGTGTGATCCTCCACTTTGGTGCTTCCTTCCTTCCAGTCCAAGGGTCTGGGCCTAATAAAGGCCTGTGTGGTGCAGCACAGACAGACCGCCTCTCTGCTGTGTGGAGAAATGTGTTCAATCACCATGGCTACCGGTCAGAGAAGAGCCCCCGCTGTGGTTATTAGGATTTCTCTGTCTGCTCACACACCGGCTCAGTATGCAGGTTAACAACAGTGTGTATTATGGATGTGAATCTTTGTGTGTTCATGGGGCCTGCAGGTCAAGGGTGATTTAGTATTGTAATTACCCCACTTGCAGAAGCAGTGGTGGAGTTTTTAATTCAAAGCATCATCTCTGGAAAATGCCTAAGAGTGGACTGGACTGCCCCGGACTCCGCCGCGGCCTCCCCACAGTAGCACTGATGTGAGAAGGGGAACATGAGAAAGCTTTGAGCGGTATTGATTCAGCCGAGTACTCTCCGAGCGAGTACCAGAGGATCTGAAGAGAGAATTATCCATGCACCATTTCCTCCCCTACTCCTGTGTGGAAAATTCTGCAGTTCCAGCTTTCTCGTAGCCTACATACAGCAGAGACGCACGCGCGCACACACACAGAGGAGCCAATACACAATCTTACACACACATGCATGGACAGACACACACATACAGAAAGTCACACGCACACACACAGACTTTCTTGAGGTTTGATGCTGCAAAATAATGGCTGTTTGATTTATTTATAGTTGTTCCCTTCCATCTGGTTAGTCCAGCATATTTTATTTTTGTTAAATTTTAATCTTAAAATAGGACAAACTAGGTCTGGGCAGTGTATTGATATTATATTGATATGAGACTAGATTTTAGATATTGTTTATCGTGATATGGCTAAGTGTTGTCTCTGCCTGGTTTTAAGGGCTGTATTACAGTAAAGTGATGCAATTTTCTAAACTTACCAGACTGTTCTATGTGTTCTATTATTTGCCTTTGCCAGTTATCTATTATAACCACATTTATCATGATTATTAATATAAAATATAATTGTGTTAATGTTTTGTGAAAGCACACATGTCCATATCACCCAGCCCTAACTACTATCTATACTGCTGGGTAGTTTAAAGCCATAAAATATCTAAAAACACTAGACATTTGTATTATATTTTGTTCAGTTGTGTAACTTACATCATCCTAAATGTTTCCAACAATGTTCCAACCCAGAGAAATCTGTCATTTATTCAAGTAATGGTGCGTTTCTTGCTAGCTGTTTCTAGCCAGTTGCTAGTTTCTAGAACTTCCTGGAAAACACAGGATACATCGGATACTTCAGAGTGTGAGGAAGGAAAGTCAGCAAACGTGACTAAATGTAACATGATTAAAACTTTAATTTTAACTTGTTTATGAATGTGATTTTGCGGAGAAGGTCATATGAAAGCTGTAAAATGTCTAGACACGCTAAACAGATGTTAAACAATTTGTTGAGTCGTGTACTTATCAAGTTGTGTAATTATCCAAATGTTTCCAACAATGTTCAGACACAGAGAAATGCAGAAGTTATTCAAGTTAATGGTGCATTTTACTAGTTAGCCATTTCTAGCTAGTTGCTAGTTACTATATTGCTGCCATGAAATGGGGTCGTGTTTACCGTGTTCTTTAGAAGAGTCCATATAAACGTCCCCCTCTCGTGGTAATCGCAACCTTCGAAGTTGAACTTTTCTCAAAGCTCAGAGGTCACAAGCAGTGACATTTTCAGAAATGTCAGAGGTCACGGAAGTTATTTTTTCTGTGGATGGCGAATTAATATATTGTAATTTTAGTCATATAGAGGTTTTTTGATGATAATCCTCTAATATGTCTGAGAGAAAATGTTGATACTCCCAGTGGCCTCATCTTTTCATTATGATTTTGGAATTGCTGCATTACGTTAGCGCGAGCTAGTTGTTTAACTGTTAACCTTGGTGGCTTCTGGACGCCAGCAGTTTTGGCGTCCATGTTGTTGTTGCCTAGCAGCAGTGGTCTCACGACTTGCATATGCACACTACTTCCCAGGCAGCCGAACTTCAAAACACAGGATACGTCAGGGTTTAAGGAAGGAAGTTGAGGAATGTGACAAAGGTGTAACGTGAATATAATTTTAATGTTACCTCATATGTGAATGTGATTTCTGAGTCATTTCAGCTATGTTGCCGGTTTAAAAGTGAATAAAACAACTTCCACCAGTTCAAATATCATCAAACTACGTCTTTTGTAATAGAGAGCTACCGGGATGATGTATTTTTGTAGGCCAGTCCAGAAGTTAACATCACTCTGGTTTCCTCCACAAGCCAAAGGGATCTTTCCATTGGATTTTGGATAATTGCAGAAAATAAGCTCTGTGGCGAATGTAAGTTTAAAATATTCATATGTCTTGTTTAGCAAGATAATCTTTACAAATGCGTAAATGCAATCGCCAAAAATAAAAATCTAATGTTAGGCTGTAACTACACCACTGTCATGTGATTCAACATGTCCACCAAGTGACCAGCATTTGGTATGATGACATTTAATGTCCGCAACAACCACTGCAGTGTCATTTATCCACATCAGCTACCGCCTTTTTTGAGACGCGTGAAAGCTCCAAAATTCATGCATTTTATGTCGTAGAACAAAACATGAAAAGACCTTATTTCAGCGAAATATGAAAAAGTGCAAATATGCTAAATCATTTTGAAGTTTTAGGGCTCATTCTTGCAGCACTCTATATTTAAGTTTTATTCACATTGCATTTAGTAAACTTCCTTTTACACTCCGGTGTATCCGACGTATCCCGTGTTTTCCCAGAAGTTATAGCAACTAGCAGCTAGCTAGCAACAGCTAGGAAAAATCACTGTTAACTTGGGAAAAGGAAAGGACCATTAACCTGAATAAATTATGGATTTCTTTGGGTTTTAACATCGTTGGAAACATTTGGGATAATGCAAGTACACACACGTCATACGTCTAGCATTTTATTCACTCTCTGGATCCCGTATTTCCCCAAAGTTGTACAAATGTTAAATATTATAGTTTACACCTCCCACATGAGGCATATTACCATAAATAAATTATGTATTTCCCTGCGTTTGAACACTGTTGGAAACATTTGGGGTCATTTTAGTAAACAACTCAACAAAATATATACCATGTGTCCACCATTTTTTTTATTTAACGCGGAAATGTTACATATTATAGCTTTGAGGGTTTTCTCAATGTCACATCATATTTTCCTATGGGAAACTGCCGTTATGGTGGTTATTATAGTGATCCCAGAGCCTATATTAAGCCCTCTGAGAGCGTTATAAACACTAATAGCTACCACAAACACTCTGGGGTTAACATAAGTGCCCCAATTTGACTGTTAGTGCACATGAAGAGATTATTGGAAGCCATAAACTGTGGTGTATAAGTCCACCAATGAAATCTGAATTTCTGAGACACAGGGCATTGTCTGCATATGCCGCTTTGCCCCGAGTATCCTCCTCCTCCTGCTCCATTCCCCACCCGGTTCTCCTGAATAATACACGACAGCAGCCCCCCCCCCCCCGCCCTCCCCGCGCCGTCCAATGGCGGAGCCGCATTTTATCAAGCTATCTCTTGTGAGCCAATCCCGGTGCTCCCGGTGCTCCCTGTAAACCGGATGCCCTCCCTTCTGCCTCTCAAACAGACGTAATGTGTGGATCGGAGAGGCAGAGGGGCGCTAAGTCAGGCGGTGGAGAGTTGGTGTCCGACGGGAAGTGATGAGAGTGAAAATAGCCGAAGAAAACACACCAGTCCACCGCGACAGGACGGTCAAACCTGCTTTAGGTGAAGGAAAAAAAATTGTAAGTATGCCATGATGTAAAATGCGTTATGTATTAACCTCAAAATAGAGAGGCGGTGTTTGGTTAAATATGTGCAAACTGGTGCGTTAGTTAGAAGAGATGATGCTTCTTTAATGTGAACAAAGTGTGTGTGTTCTGCTGAATGTGCACATGAATGAATGTGAAACTCTGTGACATGATGTGATGGCTCTTGGTTGGCGCTCAGCGGTGCTAATAAGGCGGCTTCACGTCTCTAAATCCGGCGCATGATGTGAAACATGCCAGCAGAGAGAGAGAGAGGAGAAAAAAAAGCGTCTTTCAGCGGTCATTTCATGAGGGCATGTCGAGGAAAAACGTGATTTCCGATTCTGTGCGACCTTTTTACGCACACTTCAACTTTGGCAGTGCTTTGTGGGGCGCATCGCTGGTAGTACACAGTGTACAGACTAAATGCTGCTGGAAAGTTTGAACGATAGGTTTAAACAGCCGGTGCAGCCCAGAGGAATCCTGGTGGGAGCCTCCCAAACAATATAACTTTGATTCATTTCACTCAGCGCGCAGTCTCCTGTTTCTATCGGGCCCCGAAACGCTGATAAATGGTGGCTATTATTTTTCAGCTGAACAATGCGCACCGGCTTTGTGCGGACCATCTGTCATTGTATCGACATTACAGCGGCTCCTCCTGCCCCAAAGAATCCGACTGAGACACCTGAGGAGCAGAAAACAGACAGACAGACAGACAGCGATCATTCAGAGCCGCCACCCGTCTCTCGCCGAGCCGTGACTCATGATGTGATCCGTCTGTGTGTGCGTGCGGATGGGTGCGTAACGTAGCCAGAGAATAAACAGGCACTGGAGCGAACCGGGTGCAATTAAAATATTTTATGTTTCGTGCACAGCGCAACGTAAAGCATGCATGGATGTTTTGTTGTTGTTCTCGTGCAGACAGGAATAATTGGAATAGTGAAACTAGACTATACATGCGTGGCTTTACGCATCCTGAATTCTCGGAAACAGTCTTTGCGCATCCGACTTCCTCCCGGAATTTGGGCCTCCAGCACATGGCAAACACAGCCAGACAGACTGCCATTTTCAGGGTGGGCACTCTGAGAGGATGCACACTGACCAAATAAACGCACTTCCAGAGCTGCAATGACAAGTCCATTAATCGATTAGTTGATCAAAAGAAAATTAGATGCCAACTATTTTAATAATCAGTTACTATATTAATGATGAATCATTAATCCGCTAAATTCAGTTAGAATTCAACTGCTTAAAATGTATTTGGTAATTAAAATGTCTCATTTAACATATTTTTGTCTGGTGGAGTGATTTGTTGAATAAGGAAACTTTAACTTAAAGGAACTTTGATATTGCGTTGATTTTGGAGCCCCCTGTGGAGAAAGACAGTAGTGATTCCATAAAAATCAAAATGTCAAAAATAAAATTATCCAAAGAAAAAAAAAAACTCCTCCTGATTCTTTTTAACCATACTCACTGTAACTTTGCCAGGTAAAATGTAAACAGTCTTATTTCATCTGATTTCATGGCAGACACTAATAACAACAATATAGAAACATCTAATATTCTCACTGAGGGTCTCGTTTGCTAATGTAGGTCATACAGGGGCATCAATATTAAATTGAGACTGTTTCATAACTGGTTAAAAACTCTCTGTAGTAGCTTTAAACTTAAAATGAGAAAAATACAAGGAAAAAAAAATGAAAATTAGACCAAAAAGTAAAATTAGTACCATATTAGTTATTGGTGATTAATCGTTTGTTGGGGTTTTCAATTATTTGCCATATTTGAAGCAAAAACATTTGCTGGTGCAGCTTCTTAAATGCACAAATTTGCTGCTTTTGTTTGTTGTTTGTTAATATTTGGGGTTTTTGGACTCTTGGTTGTTCAGAAGAAGCACTCTGAAGATGTCACTTTCACTCTGGGAAACTGTGATGAGCACTGTGCACAATTTTTCTGTTAAACAAAATGATTAACCGATTCATCATGAAAATAATCGCACAGCCCTGCACACTTGGCCATTACCAGTGTTTCATACTTAGCTCTGGGGCACGATGTGGCCTTTAACATGCCACTCAGTGGTTTGACCCTTCAGGTGGTTTAATGCAGCTGAGACAGGCTTTCTTTAAGGAGAAGCTGCTGTGCTCAGTCTGCCAAGCACTAATATGCCTTAAGGTTAATGAGGCTGTCTCCATAAATTCTCCTGCCATTTGGATATAGTCGGTCTAGACGCTTAGTGCAGCGCTGCGTTTTACTGGCTATGGATTGTGTAGCTACACAGCATGCTTTAATAAAAACAAAATGTCTGGGTTTTTTATTGAAAAACAAACATTTACCTAACGCTGACAGACATTTAACTGCTTGTGCTTACATTTTTTTTTTACATAATCCTATTAGAGCTGCAGCGATCAAGTCTCGATTAGTTAAGTTGCCAACTATTTTGACAATCCATTAATCATTTCAGTCATTTTTCAAGTAAAAACATGAAATATTTGCTGGTTCCAGCTTCTCAAATGTAAGAATTTGCTGCTTTTCTTTGTTGTTTATGAAAAGAGTCTTTGGGTTTTGGACTGTTGGTTGGACAAAAGAAGCGATTTGAAGACATCACTTTGGGCTCTGGGAAATTGTGATGAGCATTTTTCTCAATTTTTTTGACATTTTATCGACTAAACAATTAATCCAAGCAATTACACCCGCTGCCAGCTGAACAACATATAGGATTTCAAATATATTGACATGAAATGCATCAAAATTTTGTTTTTACCTAATACTTAAAAGGTGCATTTTACTTCTAATATTAGTCTAATTTGCTTTTTCTTAAGCTTTTTAATGCTTAAGCAGTTGAAATTGTGGTGTTGCCACTAGAGCTGCAACGATTGGTCTCGATTAGTCGAGTTGCCATCCATTTTGATAATCGATTAATTGTTTTGTGTCATTTTTCAAGCAAAAATATGCTGGTTCTTCTTCTAAAATGTGAGAATTTGCTGCTTTTCTTTGCCATTTATGATAGTGAATTAAGAGTCTTTGGGTTTTGGACTGCTGGTTGCACTAAAGAAGAAATTTTAAGACATCTCTTCGGGCTCTGGGAAATTGTGATGAGCATTTTTCACATTTTTTTGGACATTTTATAGACGTCAGATATTAAATATAAAACATTCGTTAGTTGCAGGGGAAAAAATTTGGTGTCAGGAGTTGTTAATAGAGAGATGCAGAGTGAATGATTGGTGCTGATGTGCTGTGATAGCCTCACTTCCGTCCCTCTCAGGGCTGAGTTACATATAATTCACTTTGTCTCTCATGAAGAGAAACAGCAGCAAAGAGCAGCGAGTGTCCGAGTGCAGTAATTCAGTTTGGAGCCGCTCTCAGAGGGTTATCAGGGCTGAAGTGAATGTAGTCTTCCTGCTCTACTCTTCTGTGGGCAGCAGGGCGGTTGGGTAGTTGGATGTTGGCTTATCTTATCTCCTGCTGGAACTATGATCATCATTCCTGCATGGCTCATTATCACACGTGACGAGTTTCATCAGCTGCGCCCCGCAATTATGTCGAGGAGCAACCTGCCATCACAGCAGAAGAGGCTCTCGACCACGGATCAGAGGTTCCTCCATTGTTGCACATCATCTTGTATACATAGAACAATTCAACTTTAAAAAAAAACTTCCTATAGTTTAGTCATGCAGTTAAAATGCAATGTGGTTAGCATCGGGGAGTCCCATCTCACTTCTCCCACCATCACATGACTCCCAGCAGATATACAGCTCTCCGCCTGCTGCCATCACACATTCAGCACACAAATAAGCACAAAGAAAACTGCCTCGCTCTTTTCAGTCATTAAAATACAGTATGCAAACTTTTCAATGCATTACTTCATCATCTGGAAGACATAGAAAGAATCCCAGTGGATAATTAAATAAGTAAACTCAGACTCAGACTGTATTGTTCATCTGTGGATCCAAAGCTGCAAACTTATTATTAAGCTTATTTTTCTTTTTATAAATGATTAGTCTGTCGATCATTTTCTCGATTAATTCACTAGTTTTTTTTGGTCCATAAAATACCAGAACATGGTGAAAAATGTTTACCGCTGTTTCCCAAAGCCCAAGGTGACACAGTCAAATGTTTTGTTTTGTCCACAGCTCAGAGATATTCAGTGCTCTCAGTACTTAATTCTCTGATTTCAGCTCCTCAAATGTGAATATTATGTGGTTTCCCTTGTCCTCTGTGCCTCAAAATGATTAAATGATTATTAAAATAAGATTAGCTGTCCACTATAGACTTAATTACCAACTATTCTGATAACTGATTTATCATGTTGAGTCATTTTTTAAAGGAAAAAATGTCTCTGATTTCAGCTCCTCAGATGTGAATATTTCCTTGTTTCTTTACTCCTCTTTAACAGTAAACTGAATATCTTTGGGTTGAGGACAAAACAAGACATTTGAGGGCGTCACATTGGGCTTTGGGAAACGGCCATTTTGGGGAAAACGGTCATTTTATGGACCAAAAAATGATAGATGAAAATAATTGTATTTTGCAGCTGTATAATCTGTTTTTTTAATGTGTAACTTTACCTGCTGCAACGATTAATTGATTGGTTGTCGACCATTAGATAAACCACCAAGACTGCAGGTTATTTTCATCATCAATTAATCTGTTGATCACAACTGATAATTGATTATCAAAATAAATGGCTATTAATTTAATAGTTGACAACTAATTGATTAATCCAATCATCTTTGCTGCGCTGAACAGTTTTGATAACTGGTTAATCATTGGAGCCATCATTTTGAAAGAAAAATATCTAAAATGTCTGATTTCAGCGTCTCAGATGTGAGTATTTTCTGGTTTCTTTCGTCCTCTCTGACCTGTTATTAAATCTCAGCAGGAAGGAGGAGAACTCTGAACACCTGGTACCAAACTCCACTTAAAAAACATGACTCGTTGACACTGAATGAAAAAATGTTCTATATGATTTAAGAGACTTGAATCATGAACACGTGTTTTTACTTTTCCTCCAGTTTTCACTGTGTGCTCCTCTTTCTTCCTTATATGTGTGCAATTAAGAGCTGTGAGGTTAATGAAGGCAGCAAGGCAGCTTTTTTTTTTCTTCTCTCTACCCTCCGTCCAATTCTGCACTTTCATGCCAGCTCAGCAGAATGAAGGCAGTTCCTGTATACGAGGTACTGTATAGGGGTGAAGTGAGTTTAAGTCCTCCCCAAACCCTGACCGCAGCCGACTGAATGCAAAGCTTTACGTTCCTGCCTGCCTCTGCAACCAGACCTCGCTGTCACACCTCATAAAGCAGAGCCGGAGCAGCGGGGTTGTGTTTTAAAAAAAAGCCAGGGGGAAAGATAAGGCAAAATAAGGACAAATACAGAGCAAAATAAGAATGCACCCATTCAGGAAAGTGTAGAGAAAAGAGTGAAAAGCCCCTACACAAAAGCTCTTTAGCTGAAACTCTGATGGCATGTCTCCAGCACGCTGAATAAGAAAATATACTTTCGGGGACAAATTGCAGCAAGGAAAAACGTAAGAAAGTGAAAATGCCATTGAGGGATTGTTAAGACCATAATCCTCTCCTCTTCTTATTTCTAGTTTTTTTTTTTTTTTGCTTAGCTGTCGAGAGGGAAGCGAGAACCCACAAGTTTATTTTCAAATAGTCCACAAAGAATGCCTGTCATTTCCTGGCGTTCCCCACTTCCATATGAAAGCCCCCTTTTCCTTTAGGAACAATGGGAAAGATTCCAAAATTTCCATGGGGAGTTTCTTGCACGGCGATACAATAGAGAGCATGTTGTGACAGAATTGAGACGGGCTGTTTCTCCTCAGCTGTGACACGATCGGGACTAATGCAGCGTTTTTGTCTTAACAGCTACCATTACTTCATGATTAAAGCGGCCACACAACAGCTGTAACGTCTCATGAACGAGCTCAGAGTGAAGGCCGACTCCGTCTGTGACAACTCGCTGGAATATCTGTTGTTTCTCAGACTGAGGAGGACGCAGAAATCTTAAGTGTGATGCTTCTGATGGATCAAACTGTTTGGACAAGTGTCTGATTTTCATTAAGCCTCAATGAGGGGTGAAATCTAATTATTTCTCAGAGCAGATGTCGTGAGTTTAATCCATTTTCTGACCTATAACTTTACCTGGAACTGGAGCTAGGATGACTAGTCTATGAGTCGCCAACTATTAAATTAATTGCCAACTATTTTAGGGCTGCAGGTAATGATTATTTTCATTATCAGTTAATTTTTCTGTCATTTTCTGAAGAAATCGATTAGTTTTTTCCATTCTGAAACTAAATCAACTAGAAAACATTCACATTTGAGAAGATGATATCACAGAATTTGGACATTTTTTATAGAAAATGACAGATACCCTGAGTAATAGGACAGCAACTAACAGTTTTTTCTATTATCATTTAATCTGTCAGTCATTTTTTCAGTTAATTCATAAGTTGTTTGGTCCAGAAAATGGTGAGAAGTGTTGATCAGTGTTTCCACAACCCAAAGATATTCTGTTTACTGTCACAGAGGAGTGAAGATTCTCATTTCAGAAACTGATATCTGAGATTAGGACATTTTCTCATATACGGTAACTTAAAAACTGATCAACTATCAAAATAGTCGGCAGTAGATTTAATTGTTGACAGCTAATCGACTAATCGTTGCAGCTCTGCTATTATTTTATAACAGATTAATTGTTTTGAGTCGTTCTTTAAGGAATAAAATGACACATTCTCTGATTTCAGCTTTTAAAATGTGGATATGTTCCGTTTTTTTTCTCCTCTATAACAGTAAACTGAATATTTTTGGGTTGTGGATAAAACCAGACATTTGAGGACGTCATCTCAGTCTCTGGGAAACAGACTGACATTTTTAGCCATTTCTGCATTGGTGTAGATTTCAGCGGGGAAGAAGGAGGCAGGTCAATATTAAGAACGTGCATTTTTCCACCCCAGTAAAAACATTAAAGTAGCAGAGGCCTTTTATTTTGAAAATCCACATGCCTGACAGCCTCGCTGCACTGTATTCCGTTAGTTTGGAAACTGAAATTGCAGGAAATGAAGTGTTTGATTCTCAAAATGTCCTGGAGGAAGACCCCCACTTAATGTGTTCCTCCTGATGAAATGAAACCTTAATGTTCTGACATTTTATGGTACAAATAACTAATCAATAAATTGAGCAAGGTATAGGCAGATAAATCAATAGATACACACACACACGCACATATATATCTACTCCCAGTCACACACACAAGCTGTAAGAGTTTCTTAATTAAGCAAAAAGAAGTCGTTTGGTGCTGAAGTGGAGAGGGTTCAAGTGTCATGTGCTCCTGAGCGGGGGCCAACAGGCTCTTGAAAGCCACCTGGCTTGACCTGAGCAGACCCGAGGCCTGTGGCTAGACAGGAGGTCGGAGGTCATCCACTCATCTAGATAGGCAGTATGTCGCTGCGCCTGAGGCGGAGTGCACCACCTAACCTTTTCCATTTACCCACGCAGAGGAGCACAAACACACACACATATGAACACAAGTTCCTGCTTCTGCTGTGAACTCACTCAACCCTCAACGTCATGAAGGCTATGTGGTGGACAGCTGCTGTGAGACAGAGCTGCACCGATTAGTCGATTAATCAATCAGGTTTTAACTATTGAATTAACTGCCAACTATTTTAATAATCGTGTAAACATTCTGAGTCAAAGGAGGGGAGAAAATGTTCATATCTTAGAAGCTGAAATCAGTGACTTAGGATATTTTTTTCTGAGAAAATGAAAGCAGACTTTGGGTTGTGGACTTTGTGGACTTTGTGGAAACAGTTTTGATGCATCAGAACCTCCTTTTATCTACAAGTTCACACTTCAGATTTTGCAGCATCCTCATTATGAGAAATAACAGATGTTCCAGTATCTAAGTCTACACCGTAAAAACAAAAAAAAAAGTTGAGAAAACTTCAAAACTTCAAGGCAGCTTTACTTCAGTACATTTTCGAGTTCTGAGCCCAACTCTCAAGTTTTTAAAAAGTTTGACAACGTTTTGTTGAGATAATTTACTTTTCATCTTTAGATAAACTTGAATATTTGAGTTTGAGAAACCCAAAACAATTTGTACTTCAAAAAGTTAAGTGAGTAAACTCACTGTCAATGCAAACGTTGTCATTATTTAAATGAAAGAGTTCCTTTAACTAAATTTATACTCGTATTTTAATTTTACTGGCTTACACCATTTTGCTTTTAGCCCCCATTTTCAGTCTCTGTAATATTTACTTGGTGGCACAACTAGATACAGTTAAGTTCTTTTACTTACTTTTCAAAAGTAATTGGTTTCCTGTTTTTTTTTAAAAGTAAGTGCATCGAAGTGAATAATGGTATTATGTAATACTGATGAATAATTTAATATTTTCAGTTGCAACCATTTAATTTTAAATATCACAAATATTTTTGAAATACTAATTGGTTTGCTATCTAAAGAAGAAAAGTAAATTATCTCAACAAAAGATTATAGGTTGGCAAAACTTTTAGTTTATTTCAAAACTGAAGATTTTGATTCAAAGCTCAAAAATCTAGTAAAGTCAGTTGCCTTAATATTTTTTTTTTCACCTTTTTACAGTGTAGAATGTTTTTCAAGTGTAGTTTGGTTCCAGGTGTTAGTTCTCCTTCCTTCTTAGATTTAATAACAGGTTTTATTTAACAGGCTCTTCTCTTTTAGTTGGTCAGTCTCGACGTACCTCAGATTAACACTCACACCTTATCCGCCCCTCCTCCTCCTCCTCCTCCTCCTCCTCCTCCTCCTCCTCCTCTTGTTGTTTTTCCCACCAGGCCAGTGGTGGTTCCCAGGTATTTGACCAGTGTAGCGTAGCCGGGAGGCTGGCTCTTCTGTCCTCTGTGAGACAAAGGCAGCGTGCCTCAAGGAGAGGGATGAAAGGAAACGGGGCTGTGCAGCCACTCCTTTTTACAATGGGAAACCTCCTCAGTTAGGTTGTAGAGCAAATAACCATCCTCTCCTCTTCCTTTTTTTAACAAGCGCTCAGACTGTGGGAGTGTGTCTCTATCTTTGTATGGTGGGAAGAGAGAGCAGTGCTGTGTGTGTGTGTGTGTTTATACGTATAGATGGGAGTTTGTGTGTACATGCAAACAGGAATGGGTGTCCTTTATGTCCTCGTCTTCCTTACACCTGCTTAGTTTGAGCTGACAGATGGTGTTTCTCTTGTTAAAGATGCTTCCTGTATAAAATTTCATTTGTGTGTGTGTGTGGTTTAAACTGTACAGAGAGTTTTAGAAACTGTATGAAGTATGAAGAAAGCTTGTGATGGTGGAAATTATTCTGGAGCAGTTGAGTTTCATCAACCAGGCCAGCATAGGAGATAAAATTATTGGTTATAATAGCATTTATTTGTTTTCATTACCAAATAATTTGCTGTTTAATTTCATGATTAATCGATTTATCGACTAATTGAATACTGTGAACAGCTGGGGACTTCTAAACTAATAACTCTGAAATCCATTTATTAACAGTAAGTAAGTAAATAAGTCTTAATTTATTGTATTTTACCTATTCAACTGTATTTAGACTGATGGAAAAAAATTCCTGGGATCATTCAGTTGTCTTTAGGTCGAGATTAGATTAGTATTTTTTTTAGGGTTGTTGGTTAGAGACTTTGATCAGTCCTAGGTGTATTTAGACATTGTGTTAGTAAACATATATTTAAATATTATTTGCTGAGTGTCTGGGCCCCTGTTTTTCAAGCTCCACATAGCTGATCAGGGTGTCACATGTTTCCAATATGTCTTATATGGTTGTGCTTGAATTTTAATTAGCTTTGTGAATGAACTGAAATTAAACTAAACTAATTGTTTAGTCCATAAAATGTCAAAAAAAAAAAAAAAAAGGTGAAAAACACTCATCATCATTTTACAAAATCCCAAAGTGACGTCCAAAACCCAAGGACTCTTCATTTCCTATCATAACCACCACCATGACAAAGAAAAGAAAAAAATCCTTAGATTTAAGAAGCTGGAACCAGCAAATGTTTGAAATTTTTGCTTAAAAAACAACTGAAACTAAGTTTCTGCCAGTCGACTAATTGACTGATTTTAAGCCTTTAAATAAGCTGAGAGTTTTGGCAGACCTCAAATATTCAGGAAGGAAGGAACTGCTTAGGCACATTTTACTGCCAATACTAATTTGTTTTTACTTAAGACTTTTAATGCTTAAGTATTAAATAAAAACATTCATGTTTTGATACTTGTTGGTGTATTTGAAATCCTATATGTGGTTCAGTTGGCAGTAGCTCTAAGTACTTAAAACACACACGCCACATATTTTATGAGTGTATTATGTGTTTACATGTAATCTGTAAAAATGTAAAAGAATGCTTTTAAAAAAATCTGAAGTGTTGTCGAAGACAAGATGAAAATCTTAAATTAAAGATCTGCTACCTTAAAAATCTTTTCATGCGGTACTAGAGTGACCTAATCTTAAAATATCTTTAAAAATTTAAAAGCCAAATATTTTCCGATGAAAGGACAAGATGGAACTCTTAAATTAAACTTCTAGCACCTCAAAGATGCACTCATGAGTGTTTTAGTTTTCTCAAGGATTTTTCACTCAATGACACATTATTCCATGTTTATAGATGAGTTGAATTACACACATGCGCTTGTGTCTGTCTCTGTCTGCTCTGAGCCGCCGGCGCTCAGTCTAGCAGCGTTATCATCTCGGGTGGTAGTCAGGGGGAGGGAGCGGAAGCCGCAGGAGTCTTTTATGGCTGCAGTTCCAGAGACAACCTGTTCTCAGGCACTTCTCTTCTGGCACTTTTTTATGACATCATAAATTCCTCCATTTCCTCTGACCAGCCCTAGGTGGGTATAAAGGACATACCTGGCCAGTAATTGTCTGTCTGGCCCTCTCATCTGTCAGTCTCCTTCGACTGTTGGTGACTTCCTTCAGAGCCAGACTCTCAGACTGCCTGAAGATACTCGCGTCTCTCAGATCTGGATGGTGGACCAATAAAAACAGCGTTTTATTTGATGAGCGATAGGCCAAAGAAGGTTTTCCTTGAATGTGGTTTTTCTTAGACACCCTTTTACTGCATCTTTGTTGGTCATTTAGGTCGGCGAGGGGAGTCAGCCCGGCACCCCTCGTTAGTGGCCTTCCCGCGTGCGTGTGCACTTAAGAGCGACGACGACGGCGCGCTGCGCTCTCAGACCTGTTGATACCTTTTGTTTGTTGAAGTCTGAGGATGAAGAGCAGAAAAGGAGGAGGATTAAGGGGAAGAAAGACGAGGTTTTTTTGCGGGGGGGAAAAAGGAGAAGCCCTCAGGAACATTCAGCGTTTGCATTCATCTGATGCTCGGCTGGGGCTCCTCAGGGAGGCTGGAACAATACACGCACCAGCACGACAACATTCCTCGGGGTTAAAAAGGTCAAGGGTCGCCCAACGACCCCACCCTGCCAATCAGTCCCAAGGCACCAACTCTGTGCCTTTTGTTTTTGGTGTATGTCTGCGCACTTGTTGAACAGACTCTGCACCTTGTGTTACAACGTGCCCTTTGCTCTTTAATAGACTAGACTGGCACTGAGCACTTAAACTGTTTTATAATGTTCATTTTGGCTCAGGTATTGAGTACATAAATGTATTATTTAAGGGTTGTGTGGAAGGAGGTTACATTTTTTCTTTTGTTATATCATTTTAAGAGAAACACTGTAAAGATTATACAGGAATTTAGTCAATAAAATATACAAGTTTTATGTGAAGTCAGTTAAACTTCATATTTATTTTCAGAACATGTCAGAACTAGTAAACTTCTAACTTAAACCCCAAAGTAGATACTATTTCTGGGTAAAAATTACAGTATGCAAGCACTGGACTCTACGCTGGCATAAATATCCCACAATGCAATGCATTGCATGTCTCCAACCAGCAAGGAGGCTCTCAGGAAGTGCCATGTTATGCACTGAGCAGTGGGCCCAAAAAGAATCATTGTACTGTTTATTTACATAAAAATATGTTGAACAGTAGTACACATTGTGGGTATGTAGTGTGCAGTGTGTGATTTTGGATGTGACAGTGATTAGCATATTAGCAGACTTCCCAGCATGCATTGTTTCAGAGTTAAAACTTGTCTTTTTTTACAGTTTGAAGCAAACAAATATGATATTTGTTGTGTATAATATACTTAAGGTTCGTTATACTTGCTTGTTTCTGATTCCGTCACTGCCTCCTTTTGAATCATTACAAAATTACCTCAACTTTTCATTTCAAATTCAGTCAACTTAAAATTTTAGGGTAGCCCGGACACTAACTTTTTGTTAAGTGAAAAATAAAACGTCTATTTTTACGGTGACGTGGCTACATAGGAGAAGAACATACATTTTCTAGAAGCTGCAGAGACAGACAGATTAAGTTAGTTTCTTTGGCCAGGTTTGCCTGACAATACACTTTTTAAAAATATCTCTGCAGCATATGTTGCATATAATATCCCAGCCAGATGTTTGGCAGGCCCACATCTATATATGCTATACAAAGAACCACCACAAAGCAGCCAAGCTGTAATTACCTATATTTTGATTTAAATGGCCACTTTATATAAATCAACCCACAAGGGTCAAATATTACTCTGAGGGCACTTTAGGTCCTCAAAGTCATATTTCTCCTCACGTATGAAAAATGTGAGTTCAGTTTTTTTTTTTTTTTGCAAACTTCAAATGAAGTCTGAAGGCTGCCAATAAAGTGGAGCACATGCATGTGTAGGCACGGAGTGGCGTGTGAGGCCCCTGCAGGCAGACACTGCAGGTCTGTTAGTCATTAGTACAATGTACAGTATACACTGCGGAGTGGACATGCAGCTACATTAAAGCCTCGCCCACGGCCACATCAGACCACCCCAGAGACACACCACTGGCACTTCCTCCACCCGCCTCCGCTGCTCAGCCTCGGGGGGGGGGGGGGGACCACGTTTTGGGATTTCCGCAGGATGCACCGGACGTTAATCATCCGTTGATTAGGAAACTTTATAGTGAAAATCAGATTAATTGATAGATGATTCCCAGAAACGTTGTGCTTTTTGTACATTTCTTCGCCTCCAACTGTTTTGTGTTTATATCTGCTTTTGTCTTTTGTCTTTAGGTTGTTGCTTCTGCTGACTTCTGTGACTCCATGAAAATCATTTCCATCAGGTATACTGCACTACAGCTGCAACTGATTATTTTTATCATGAATTAATCTGTCAGTCATTTCTTTTGATTAACTGGGTAGTTGTTTGGTCCATAAAATGTCAGAAAAATGTTAGAAAATGATGAAAAATGTCAACCACTGTTTCCCAAAGCCCAACATGACGTCCTCAGATGTCTTGTTTTGTCCACAACCCAAAGATATTCAGTTTAATGTCATCAAGGAGTAAAGGAACCAGAAAATATTCACATTTGAGGAGCTGAAATCAGATAATTTTGACATATTTTCTTAAAGGGATAGTTCATATTATTTGAGGTTGGATTGAATGAAGACCTTATCAATAGTCAGTGTACGAGCTAAAGAGATGCTGATTCGGCACACCCCCAGTTTGGAGAAGCTAAGCAATGAACTGCCGTCGACTGGATCAGCAGCAAAAGCTATTTTAGCCATTTAAAGTGATTTTTGTTTGTTAAGGTGTGCACTATATTTGGAATATTTTCAGCGCTTTACTTTGCTGTCAAACAGCCTTTTCAGATGGGAAACCGTCGTTGTATAAGACAAATATCGCTCTCTCCAAACCAACCAAATTCCAGAGGCAAAATCAGTAATTTAACCTCACATAATACTGGAGTTGCAGGTCTACTGCTGCCTGACCTGTTAGTTTCTTTGTGTTTTTGTGCGACTTCTGTGATTTATAAAGATACTTCAGATTTACCGTATTCACACAATAACACAAATAAGGTAAAATTGCTGATTTTGCCTATGGAGTTTGGTTGGTTTTGAGAGCACGATATTTGGCTGATATAATGACGGGTTCTTTCATTGAGAGGCTGTCTGGTGGCAAAGTAAAGTAAATATTCTAAATATAGCATACACTTAAACTGATATTGTATTTTTTAAGTGGCTAAAATACCTTTTGTTCCTGACCCTGTCCACACAAGTACATTGTTTAACTTCCATGCTGGCCACTCCTCCTACTTCTAACTGGGAGCGTGCCAACTGGCATCTACTGTAGTTAGACTGACTATCACTATCAAATACCTCGTACAACCCCGCTTCAAATGATCCAAATAGTTGACAACTATCAATTGATGAATCATTGCGGCTCTATACTGCACCATCATCATTAAAACATCTGCACGAAATCCTTCAGTTACTGAATATTCTCCATGTGTCACATTCTTTTGTCCTCTTCCTCGGTGGAGCAGCATCCCGGCGAGATGACTATAAACCTCCTGAATTTGATCCTGCGCGCACTAAATCGGCTTACAGTAGAGGGAAGGAGACGTTGCTCTCTATTAGTCCGCCGCAGTTAGGAAGCGAAAGCCTATCTGGCTGCAGCTGTGGAGGAGCTTCCAAAGATGGGGACGTTTATTGTCGGGAACAAATAGAGGCCTTTTAATTTTTGTCTAGCAGCTGACGCCTCTCCCCACCCACTCCTCAAAGAAAAAAAAAAAACATGCTTTTGTCAGTAATGTAGAAGCAAGAGCACACAAGCAACCATGAGAGTTTCATAGCAGGAGGAAAAAAAATTAAGTGTTGCTGATAGGCTCAGGAAAGGAAAGGCCTGGCTGGTTGCCTATGATGTAATTATCCGCTATTTCAAAAGATTATCTCCCTCCATCGATATAGCGTTTAAATGTGTATGTATATGTGTGTGTGTCTGCGTCTGCGAGTGATTTGATCTCTGGTGTGTACCCCCACTCGGTGTAATGTTGAGACTCTGTGGCCTGCAGCTTGGCCCCCCATTTAAGCTGGGTTAGCTATGATCCCCCCTTCTAACCCCAATCCCCCCCTTCCCCTCCGTGATCCCTCCCTCACACACACACACACACACACAGACATATACACAGAGTCTCTCGCACACAAAAGAAATATTCAGCTGTAGAGAGGGGGTCCCTCAGAGGGCGCGACATTGAACTGGGGGGGATTAAGAAGAAATGGCTGGCTGACACAGGGGTTGCCATGGCAAAGCCCCCTTTTCTCCTCTCCCTCGACCCCTCCGCCTATTTTTCATTTTAGGTCTCATTGTGGGGTGAGGTGTAAGTGTGTGTGTGTGTGTGTGTGTGTGTGTGTGAGTGTGAGAGAGAGATTGTGATGGAGTTGGGAAGATGTAATATGGCTTATGAATTTAGTCTCTTATCTGAGCTGGTCGGCTTCACCCTGAGAGAAAAGAGACTTCTGGTTCACATGCTGCAGACGCGAAAAAACGCAGCAGAAAAGACTCTAAAACCTCTTTTTACTATGTACTTTTAGTCATAATCTTTTGACTAAACTGAAATTCAGTTTCAGTTGTATTTTGACCATCTGAATTGACTAAATATAAGATTGTAGTCGACAAAATGTACAGCAGATTTAGTCAACTAAAATTGGGTTTTGTTAAAGTGTAATGCCTACATCATCATACGTACATGTTTACAAAGTGCTTTGACAGACAGAAAGCTAGCAAAACTAGGATACTCAGGAACCAATATATAACAGAAAGCCAAACAGAGGCAAGACAAAGTTATGCTAAAACTGAGGTAAAATTAAACAAAGCAGAAGACACAAAAACAGGCTAATAGAAAAAGACAGAATGATAAAGGAGATGAGATCCAAAAAAAGAAAATATATGTCAATATAAATAAATAGAAATAGAAAGAGTAAGAATAAGAAATCTTTAAATGCTCTCTTGACAATATAAATAACTAGAAATAAAAAAGATGACATCACATGAAAGCAAGCCTATAAAAACTGGTGTTAAGAAGTGATTTAAAAGATGTTGCTGATTCTGTGAGCTTTATCTCCTCGGGCGGGCCGTTCCAAAGTCGAGGAGCCCCGATGGCAAAAGCGCTGTCACCTCTTGATTTAAGCCTCACCTCTGGAACAGACAGGAGGGCCCCGCCCGAGGATCTAAGGATGCTACAGTTCTTCAAACGTGTGTTCTTCTGTTTAGTTCTGCAACTAATGATTAATTTCATCATTGACTAATTTGATTAATCTATAAGTTGTTTGGTCCATAAAATGTCAGAAAATGATGAAAAATGTCAATCAGTGTTTTCCAAAGCACAAGATGACGTCCTCAAATGTCTTCTTTGTCCTCATTCCAAATATATTCAGTTTACTGTCATAGAGGAGTAAAGAAACTAGAAACTGTTCACATTTAAGAAACTGAAATCAGGGATTTTTGACTTAAAACAATTTAGTAGTAATAATAGTTGGTGATTAATATAAAAGTGATTCATAATCTGTTAATCGCTGCAGCTCTACATCTTTTGTTGCATATTATTCACAATGTGAGGACAGTGAAACTTTACACTTATCCTTCTTTACACCAGTAAATCACTACCATCTAATCATGAGCATCTAACTTCATGACCACATAAAGATTAGTACTGATTGGATCTCTTTCCAACTTGTCCCTCCCTTACATTTTTTGTCTTATTTTTATTTGCTGACAAAGGTTCAAATAGATTTAGTCGATGTTTGTCATCGTAAATTTGTTTTTATTTAGTTATCGTCTCGCATTGGTAACATTGGCTTGTGTAATTTTAAAAAAGCAAGTAGAAAAGGCTGTAAAACTCCTTTTCTTTTACTATGCAGGCTGTTTTATGTAATTTATAAAATGGTTGTAAATATTATACTACATTATTTGACTGCCTACTGGCTAATCTACAAATTAATGTGTACATTTTTGCATATTCATAAAGGAAAGCACGTTATGAAAGAATGCCGAGGCAATAACTCAAATACCCAGCATACTCACGAGACAAAAACCAAATTGTCTCTTTTATGACCTCCTGAATTATAGCTGCAATAACGTGATGCATTACTCATCCATTGTGGCCAGTGTGTTATTATCATGCTAGCCTGACGTCGGCCTCCCACAGCAGAGTAATGGATGCAGGTCTGGCCCGCTCAATGACATCAGCAGCCTAAGCCGATGAAACGGGGCCGATGAATGACCATAGATCAGCGTTTACCATCCTGACGTCAGCCCAGCGCAGCGACACTGCCGGCAGTTGTTCCCCAGCTCTGGCCTGCTCCTGACAATGGGAGCTCTCAGCCTGTGGCCGACCGATGGCTGGGGAATCAAAAGCTCGGCTGCACAGCAGGACATCGTGAGCATTGTTCTCTCTGGACTACATGTCCATAAGAACCGTGGCAGGCTTGGAGATGGCTCTCTGATATTGTTCGGAACAACATTTATTTAATTCATTCATTCAGCCTTTATTTACTTCTCGGGAATACGACGAGGGGTGACCCTCATCTTCAATGATGCAGAGATTACATTAAGCAGAAATAGAAAAGAAACAAAAAAAAAACAGGACTATATTAAAAAAAACAGGTCAGACAATAAGAGCTCAAGTATCAGCATTGGATAAGGATTCATCATTCAAATTAAAGCAATTTAGGTTGTTCCACATGTCTGGAAACCTAAAAAACAACTAAAAGAAGTATTTCTGATTTTGGCAATGACCCAAGGAAGATGGATTATAATCCAGTCCTGAGTGCAGGTTTGATAAGCTCCTGTCCTGAGGTCTCACAGTGCAGTGATATATTGTTGGTAATTTGTTAGAAGAGCTTTTTTTTTTTTAGCAAAATCAGACAGTGTTCAGTGACTTTGTCTCTTTAACTGTGTCCAGGTTGAGCTGAGTGTCTTTGTTTTTTACACTAGTTTCATATCAAAGTTTAAAATTAAGGTGTTGTGACAACTCGACTAGATCCAACCAAAGTAAATGGGGAAAATGTGTTTATGTTGGTATTGATTGTGACAGTATATTTTGATTTAGTTTTAGTCATAGTCCTTTGACTAAAATGGCGTTCAGTTTTAGTTAGTCATATTTTTTGTTTAGTTATGTTTAGTCATCTGAACTATTTTAGTTTTTGTCTACTTTGAGTTGACTAAATCTACAGTAGACTTATTATCCATACATCATACGTCTAACTTGAGGTATTCTGCATTTTTCTTAAATGTGCTTTCTTCTTTTTTCTGCACTTTTCTTTCTTTCCTGGTCAGATTAGCGCTGTCCAGTTCATCTAACTTCCTCACCACACAAAGAGATTAAGTTCTGACTGGATCTCTTACCAACTCGTCCCTTCCTTCCTCCCTTTTTATTTCATTGTCTCGTTTTCATCAGTGAAAAAAAAGAAACGTTTGTGATGAAATTAACATCGGTTTGTGTAATTTTAGCTGAAGTGACCCTTTAAAGACAAAAATACCGTGCAATGTTGCTGCTAACAACTTCCTCTTCATCTGTGTTTCAGATGCTGTTACGGCCAATTTTGAGCTGAAGATGAAAGACTTGGAGTCGCTCTGATTAATGAGGTGGTGGTAATGAGATAAAGCAGATACTCCCACTTTATGTTCCAGAACTTAAACGCACCACATGACCATGAGTAACGTAACCATCTCTGCCCTGTGGACAGTGGACTCATTCTGACACTGTCCTGTGTCATTATGTCCCTGTGGTTTGAGCGACGTCCTCGGCTCTGTCCCCTGTCCCCCCCCCCCCTTGTCTGACTGTCCGTCCGCTCCCTCCTCCCCCCTCCTGCCTTGTCTGTCAGCTCGGCTCATGCTCACAGCCGCTGTCCTGCCTGCCTCGGTGAACATTCAACGCTGTCGGTGAGTTTGGTATGGATCACATAAAAACCATCGACCGTTGACTGTGCCCCGCGGCTCGCTCCGACCACGACGTCAGGGAATGAGCAAAAAAAAAAAAAAAAAAATGAACAAAAGGGCAAGTGGGCGCATGCAAATCTCAAAGACGAACACACACACACACACACGGAAAAGTGACACTGTGTTTCCACTGTACCCAAAAGAGCAAAGGTCACAATCAACATTCATTGCTGTCGCTGGGTTGGACTGTGTAGAAAAGCTCACTGAACAATGAGTGCAACTGTGGCCCAGATCTGCCTGACTCGTGTCTCAGCCAATCAGCCGACCGGATGTGAAACACTCTGATTTCTTTATTTATATACTTCTTGTTTTTCACTTCTATTTTCTCCTCTCTTCCTCCCCTCCCTGGCGCTGGGAGTCTTCAGGGGGAAGAGAAAGAGAGAAAGAGACACAAATAGACTTCTGGCTGCTTGCTTGTCCTCATCCTCCTCTTTTCTCCTCTAATTGGTGGTTATGTGTGCAGCAAGGGGGAAGGAAGCGGAGTGAATGTGTAATCATTTGGAGTCTCTTCTCCTTTAGATGTTTCATCCCTCTCTTTTTTGTTTGTCTAATTATACACTGAGCCCAGTTAACTCTGTGTTAACTGTGCTGGCGAGAATGAACGAGGGACAAAAAGAGGGGGGACAAGGGGGAGAAAAGGTGGAAGGATTACAGCACCGGCTAAATTATTATCTGGTTTTTAGTATATTTTGATATTCTTCCAGGTAGGTGCTGCAAATGTGCCAGGATATGAGCAATTTTCAAATGCAGAAAGAAGATTGTTTTCACCTTTCTGACTGAGCATGTCTCATTATCTGTGTTTGAGTTTCATGAGAGACTGTCTGGTTTCCTGCCTGCCTCTGCGTGTGTGTGTCTGTCTGTGTGTGTGTGTGTGTGTGTGTGTGTGTGTGGTGTTGTGTGTGTGTGTGTGTGGAGAGAGCACGTATGCCATGACAGAGGACCTGTCTGCTGATCTCAGAGTGCAATATGTTATTTTCTTTCTGTACTAAAGCAGCCCGGTGCCTCATGGGAAAACACAGTCTATAACCTTGTCTTCCTGCAGACAGTCTGGGACCGGCCACGCTGCCGCTGCTGCCATTTCTCATTGCACCCGTCTGTAACGACGCTGTGACACTGTGTCTGTCCTGTGTCTGTGATTCATGTAATCACACAGCTCACACTGCTGATATATATCTACACTCTGACACATAAGGGTTCCAAAGGGGTTCTTCCTTAAGGGCTGAGGTTCTACTCAGAACCATTTGCTTGGAAGAAAGAGTTCCTCAAGGATTGTTCTTTGAAGAACTCCTTCGGGAAGGGTTCTTTGTAACATAGTATGTAAGGGTTCTTGGTAGAACCCCTTGAGTGGGTTCAAAATAAAACTCTTTGAACTGAAAAGGGTTCTAAATGCAACCCTTGTAAAAAGGTTTCTCGGTAGAACCCCTGGGTGGGCTTTTGTTAGCACCCTTAGAGTGTGGAATGGTTCTAGATAGAACACCCAGACATGGTTGTGGGTGGAACCATTACTTCATAGAAGGGTCCTCTATAGAACTCAGATAGGCCTTCTCCACCAACATGGAACTGGCCCTGCTCTGGTTCAAGAACCTTATTTTGAACAATTTGGAGCATTCCCACCAAAAGTAAACTGGTTCAAATGCGTTCCCAACTGGAACCAAAATATAGCAGGCTGTCCTTGAGAACCAAACTGGGCATGTCACATTCTGCAGGTTCTTGTGCAGTGTGCAACGCTCTCTCTTGTTGATGATGATGATGATCCTTGATCCTTTACAATGTTCCACTCAAAACTGGTGGAAACGCAGGCTGCTTCACTAAATAGCACCAAGGTTCCAACTCTTGAATGGAACCAGTTTAAGAACCAGAGCTTATTTGGTGGAAGAGGGTCCTGTTAGAGGTTCTGGGTGAAACCTTTCACAGAGGGTTCCAGGTATAACCCTTTATGTTGAGTTCAAGATAGAACCCTTTATAGTTCTAGTTAGAACCCTTATTTGTAAGTGTGTAGGAATGTGTTTTATGATCTCATGAAGTGCTGATGTGTTTAATTAATTCAATAAAGTTCAATCAGAATCCATGCATTAGTGTCTGATGTGATTATTTACAGCGTGTCTTTTACTCCTGAGTGTCCATCTGTCCATGGTCTCTATCTCTCTGATCTAACAGTATGTCCTCTCTCTGTCATTTAGTAACCCAGCCTCATGTCCGTGTCCCTCTCTGCCCAGTCTCTCTGTATTATTCATAGAAAAGCACTCTGTACAGTGGTGCAGAACAGTGGAGGTGATGTAACAGTGGCTGCGAGCGTGGCTCCAGACTGTCATTTGGGATGGATTCGTGCGACGGGAGAAAACACTCATTTGTTCGTTTGTTCAGCTTTGTTGGTTGTTGCCAGCAGCCACAGCTGATGGCTGGGGATTGTACACAAAGCACAACCATGATGAAAGTAATTTTTTTAGCAGTTTAAATTCAGAAAAGTACATTTCAGAGTCCAACCGTGATGAGCAAATGTTAGTATGTTGAATAAGGAGGAAATAAAGTGGTGATGCAGCTAAATGTCAACATTCTCATGTGATCTGAACATTATCGTGCTGTGTGATGGCACATTTTCGCTTCAAGTAGCTCTGAAACAGCAAAACTGATATAAGTGCTGCTGAGACAGGATTTCACAGCACTTCTTTGAGGTGGTACTACCGCCATCTAGTGTTCAAAGAGTTTTTTACAACTTCATGTGCTCGGTCAGTCTGGTTATTGTGGGGATGGCATGATGAAAGCCACAAAGAGCAAATCACCAGATCTCTTTTTTTTTCCACTGTAATATATATTTAATTTTCTTTTTTTTTGTGCTCTTTAAATGAAAAATGTATTTATGCTTTTTAATAACCTCTTTTGTAACGGTGAAACACTTTGTTATCCTGGCTTTGTCTTTTTTAAGTGCTATATAGATACATTTTACTGATTGACACAGGACAAACTGCTAATTTACCAGGATAAAATTATTGGTGAGATGGATCTATTAATTTTATTGTTATCAATGAGATGTACAATATGCATGAAGGCACATAAAAACAGAATATATTCATTGGTAGAACAATCAGCTCAGGGGCCAGAATAAGTAATATTTATCTTATCTTTTGAGTAATCAAAGTTTTTAGCAAGGTTAAAAAGGACCACCTATTTTTTTTAGTTTTATTTCCCAATTTACATTTAACGCTGTATTAACAAGCAGCATAACTTTTCAACATAAACACTTAACCTACTAATCAAAAGCACTATGATGGACAGTTTCATTTCAAGAGAACTAATAGGACTATTGACATATTTTTGTGGTGGTAAATGTGACTGTTTCCTGTCTCATCTGAAAGTAGAAAGCTGACATTCTCGTGCAGTCTCAGGCTGCACTGCTCTTTTCTACAGCTGCACCGGCAGAGATGAGAGAAGCTGCTCAGCTTCTTAGTGTTTACAGTTAAAACTTATAGCCTACATTGAAAAAGACAGTGTAACTTTTTAAAGTAGGAATAACATACAGTTACAGTTTACAAAAGAAAAAATAAATTCATAAATACACTGTTGCTCAGTGTAATTCACTCAAAGGTTTTAATGCCACAGCCTTATTTGAGCTGCTCTATCTGATATTTTATCATTTAGGCCAGAGGTTTCTCTTTTTTTCTCAGCCGAGACCTCCTTACAAGATAGAAAATATACCCCTCATGTATGTCCCTTGGAGTAATTTAACATCTATTTTTTTATTTAAGATTTTAGAAATATATAAAATTATTCACACCAGTTTGGTTCAGTGTGTCTCAGAGTTTTGACACCAAGTTTTTCCTCAGTGTACCACTAGAGAGAGCTTGAGTACCACTAGAGTTTAGTTTATCAAATTGAATTGTCAACTCATTGCACTCAATTTACCTGCAGCGGGCAGATTCAAAGGTCTGCACCAAGGTTAAAATGTATTTATAACAAAATACAGTAGTCTCAAAAGAGAGAAAATATTCTTTGTAGCAGACTTTGCTTACTAGCTAATTTCCATCTGTGGTCCCGGGGCAGGTGAAAGGAACAATAAAACAGGCTAATTTTACTACTTGAAAATTAAATTTAAAAAAATAAAATGAAAATTCAGTCTTTATCTACTCACCCTCATGCTGATTAAAGGTCAGGTCTAGTTTTTTTTAGTCCACAAAACACTGCTGGAGTTTCACAGGACAACAGTGTTGCAGAATCTCCCAAACAATGAAAGTGAATGGTGACCAGTTTTCAAATGTAAGAAACAACGAATAAAAACATAAAATGCCTCCATACTGCTCATCTGGTGTGAAAGCAAGTTGGACTTCATTACAGCTGAGGTCAGCTGTGGTCAACATGGAAAACCTGTTCAACTACTTGTTTTAAATAAACAACTCTCCCAATGACTTCCTCCTGCTGATGTAACAGCACCTTCACCGCTTGATGTTTAACTATTTGATCACATGACACAAAACTTCTAGTGCTGGAATTTTTACTGTGAGAGCATAAATAAAAATGGTTTGTTGTTGGGGAAGTTTTACACGCGTAGTAATTACTGTTCTGATGCAACAGGTACACACAGAAAAGTGTTTTCATTAAGAAATCTGTCACCAACTCATATTAAAATTCCCTTTCCCCCCAGCATGCTTTACCCCTCTTCATGTGGAAACTATAGATTAAAAGGAAATAGACATATACATTTAAACATGTATTTAGGACATTATTAGAGCATATAGGACATTAATATCATTTTATTCATACTCACATGATGGCAGGGATACAGCTTCTTTGATAGTCTGGACTGAGTACCCCTTGATTGCATTAAATGGTAGTTTGCCTCTCATGTAACTTTTACAACATCCATATCTTGCTGTGAAACAAAAGAAAAGATGATCTGATCAGTAAAGAAAAAGAAAAGTAAAGAGAAAAAATGTTCTATCATGGCCAGATTTGTGTGAATGCATGAAACTAAGTAACAAATAAAAAAAAAACAATAAAAAAGAAAAATATCAAGAGGAAAAACAAGTATACATACCTGCAGATGTTTTTGTGGCCAGCAGACAGACGGTGAGGAGGGTGATCACCATCACTGCAGCTTTGATTGACACCATGTTTTATGTCTGTGTGTGTGTGTAGCAGCAGCACTGACTCTGAGCTGAGCTTTTCCCCTGTGAGAAGAGAAGGGAATGGTGAGGGGAACATATATCAAATAGTAATCAATAGCATCATATTACCTTGAACTAAAGAGTAAAATGGATTTTGTCCTCATCACTGTAATCTGAACAGGAGGGACGATAACAGTGTCCAACAATTCTTTTATCCGCGTATTGTTTTAAGATTTGCACCGCTGTTAAGAAACAGCAATCTAATAACGATAACGATACTTCAACTGAGTTTTAAGTTAAGACTTCATGTGAAAAATTCTTGTGACAGGAAATCAATGAAGACTTACGTGTTTCAAACATGGTGTGGTGGTTTTGTTGGAAAGTTCGGGATGCACAATAAGACAGACATTGAATGTAGCATGACCTATTTCAGTGCTCCCCATGTACTGTGTGCTCCTCTGACCTAGAAAACAACCTCTGTACGACCTCAGAGCAACCTACTTGTTACAGCCCACAAACAGTCAGTACACACTGAGGTCTTCAGTTAAACTTCATCCTCCCTAAACTCTTTTATTTTAATCAAATATTCTGCCAGTTAACAGTATAATGTGTATGGTGAGAGTCATTAGACACACCTTTGTAACTTTCCACGTTACACGGGCTTTACAGGACTCCTTGTTGTATCGAGGTGTGGTGATACCACGATTTAACATCTGTGATGCAACACATTTAATACTGTATTTTGTCTGTCAATAAACACTTGAGGAATTTTCATTTTCCACCCATTGTAGTAGTTAACTTACTAAATATCTAATGGTAGTGTAACTTAACAGCTGTGTAACTTAACAGTAGAGTAATTTTAAGATACTTAAGATAGGAAATGTGTTACAGAAGCATCCTAACATCCCTAATTCTTAAATAAACTCTCCTAACTTTAGGATAAACATTAAGCTGTCCCAATTTTCACATTCAACCCTTAGAAGTATCTAATTTGTGAACCAGTTAATAGTAAGTGTGTTGGCTAACAGTGCTAACAGTAGAATTCATTTACTTGTCTAATCTTTATGGCTGCTCTTTCATTGCTTTTACACAATAGATCCCGGATACGGCGCAGACTGTATCTGCTATCCCAGCCCACTCTCTTTCTTTCATCTTCTGAATTAAGCGTTGTTGTTAATCCCCCCAAAAAAGAACATACCTGGATTTTGTACAGTGTTACGAAACCTGTAACTCATCTGTCCTGAAGTTTATTCATTTTTTTAATGTATGTTTCATTTGTTTCGATGATTAAAAAAAAACAGTTATAAAGCTGTTTAGTTTAGCCAGGTGAGAAGAAGTAGTGTCACTTGCTTGGTAACTGGCATAAAAGTTGTAAAAGTAAAACACCTGAAGTTAGTTAGGATTTGCTTCTGTAAATAGCAAATTGATAAAAAGACTCGTCCTATCTGAATTTAAGACTTAAGGTTCTGTCCTGTACTCTGTTCAATTCTATTTTATTCTATTTATATCCATTATGTTATTGTTCTGAACCATAATTCAGTTCCATTATCTTATTCATAGCAACAGTTACTTCCATATAATGTCAACAATGAATGGCTGTATTGGTTATTTTTGCAACTTGACCTTTTGCCACTTTTCTACATACTTGGGAGTTTTTCACACTGATATGATCCGTTTAATAATACACACATACACGTGCAAATAATCTGCACTTCATCTTCTTCACAGGTCAATGACAAAATTTCTTGTTTGTCTATTTGATATATTCCCCTCACCATCCCCTTCTCCTTTCACAGGGGAAAATGTTGTCACACTTCTATTGTCTTTTTTTCAGAGTGGAAGTTCCTTCATGTCTGTCTGTGAATATAAAAAGCTCCTGTGATCAACAGCTTGTCACCACAACCTCTTCAACTCCTCCTGAAGAGAGGCGAGACAACAGCTCAGCTCAGAGTCAGTGCTGCTGCTCACACACACACACACACACACAGACAAACATGGTGTCAATCAAAGCTGCAGTGATGGTCATCACACTCCTCACCGTCTGTCTGCTGGCCACAGAAACATCTGCAGGTATGCATACTTGTTTTTCCTCTTTTTCTTTTTTATTGTTTTTATTTTAATTTGTTCTTTAGTTTCATGCATTCACAGAAATTTTACTTTTCTTTTTCTTTACTGATCAGATCATCTTTTTTTGTGTTTCACAGCAAGATATGGATGTTGTGAAAGTTACATGAAAGGCAGAGTACCATTTAATGCAATCAAGGGGTACTCAGTCCAGACTGACAGAGAGTACTGTCGCATCCCTGCCATCATGTGAGTATGAATAAAATGATATTTATGTCCTATATGCTCTAGATAATGTCCTAAATAAATGTTTAAATGTACATGTCTATTTCCTTTTAATCTATAGTTTCCACATGAAGAGGGGTAAAGCATGCTGCACCAATCCGGCTTTGGACTGGGTCATGAGCTACGTCGGCCGTTTAGGGTAAGATTTTTCAGAAAAGAAATTGCGCAACATGACAACAAACTGTATGATTCTGCAAGCTGTGAAATGTATTATAAATGAATATCACTAAAATTATAACTTGATCAATTCTCATTGCAGGGCTAAGGCACAAACAGTTCACAGAAACGCTCAGCAATGAAGTTATTCTGCTTTCTGAAGAGAGACGGTGGAGCTCAGCGGCAGCAAACAAACTTTTTTTTTCTATCTTAGCTTTGCTTGTTATCTAGTAACAATAATGTTTCAGTGTGTATTGTATAATATTATTTTTATACTCTTTGTGTATTTATGCTGTTATATTTGTACATCTTGTTAATAGAAGGATTAAAGTTTTGTTAAAAAAAATCAGTTGTCCAGTGAATGGTTTTATTGCCTCACATTGAAAGGGAATTTTAATATGAGTTGGTGACAGATTTCTTAATGAAAACACTTTTCTGTGTACCGTGTTGCATCAGAACAGTAATTACTACCCGTGTAAACTTCCCCAACAACAAAAGTTTTATTTTATCCTAACTTCCTTCTTTATACTCTCAGGGTAAAAATTCCAGCACTAGAAGTTTTGTGTCACGTGATCAAATAGTTAAACATCAAGCGGTGAAGGTGCTGTTACATCAGCAGGAGGAAGTCATGGGAGAGTTGTTTATTTAAAACAA
The DNA here is from genome assembly GCA_034769285.1 of Lutjanus argentimaculatus. Classification (NCBI taxonomy): domain Eukaryota; kingdom Metazoa; phylum Chordata; class Actinopteri; order Lutjaniformes; family Lutjanidae; genus Lutjanus; species Lutjanus argentimaculatus. Next base: position 18,054,532 of record JAWZSL010000011.1, read on the forward strand.
GTAGTTGAACAGGTGTTTCCATTTTGACACACAGCTGACCTCAGCTGTAATGAAGTCCAACTTGCATTACACCAGATGAGCAGTATGGAGGCATTTTATGTTTTTATTCTGTTGTTTTCTTACATTTGAAAACTGGTCACCATTCACTTCCATTGTTTGGGAGATTCTGCAACACTGTTTTCCTGTGAAACTCCAGCAGTGTTTTGTGGACTAAAAAAACTAGACCTGACCTTTAATCAGCATGAGGGTGAGTAGATAAAGACTGAATTTTCATTTTATTTTTTAATTTAATTTTCAAGTAGTAAAAGTAGCTGTTTTATTGTTTCCTTTCACCTGCCCTGGGACCACAGATGGGAAATTAGCTAGTAAGCAAAGTCTGCTACAAAGAATATTTTCTCTCTTTTGAGACTACTGTACTTTGTTATAAATACATTTTAACCTTGGTGCAGACCTTTGAATCTGCCCGCTGCAGGTAAATTGAGTGCAATGAGTTGACAATTCAATTTGATAAACTAAACTCTAGTGGTACTCAAGCTCTCTCTAGTGGTACACTGAGGAAAAACTTGGTGTCAAAGCTCTGAGACACATTCAACCAAACTGGTGTGAATAATTTTATATATTTCTAAAATCTTAAATAAAAAAATAGATGTTAAATTACTCCAAGGGACATACATGAGGGGTATATTTTCTATCCTGTGAGGAGTTTTTGGCTGAGAAAAAAAATGAGAACCTCTGGCCTAAATGATAAAATATGAAATAGAGCAGCTCAAATACGGCTGTGGCATTAAAACCTTTGAGTGAATTACACTGAGCAACAGTGCATTTATGAATTTATTTATTTTCTTTTGTAAACTGTAACTGTATGTTATTCCTACTTAAAAAAGTTACACTGTCTTTTTCAATGTAGGCTATAAGTTTTAACTATAAACACTAAGAAGCTGAGCAGCTTCTCTCATCTCTGCCGGTGCAGCTGTAGAAAAGAGCAGTGCAGCCTGAGACTGCACGAAATGTCGCTTTCTACTTTCAGATGAGACAGGAAACAGTTCACATTTACCACACAAAAATACTGTCAATAGTCCTATTAGTTCTCTTGAAATGAAACTGTCCATCATAGTGCTTTTGATTATAGGTTAAGTGTTTATGTTGAAAAGTTATGCAGCTTAATTCAGCTGTTAAATGTAAATTGGGAAATAACAAAACTAAAAAAAATAGGTGGTCCTTTCTAACCTTGCTAGAAACTTTGATTACTCAAAAAAATTGGGGGAAATGTATAAACATCAAGTAGTGAAGGTGCTGTTACATCAGCAGGAGGAAGTCATGGGAGAGTTGTTTATTTAAAACAAGTAGTTGAACAGGTGTTTCCATGTTGACACACAGCTGACCTCAGCTGTAATGAAGTCTAATGTCATGATGTAATGACCTCTTATAGGGACTTTGATACTTTAACCATGTTATGCTGATCTGAATTAGGGGCGTCACTAAGCACAGGTTGCAGCAGCCCTTGGCATCAGTAATGAGAGCAGAGAGTCTCCATAACAGGTGCAGTTGTTTTAATTTGACAAGTAAAATAAAAACAAAGGTATAAAACAAATGTCAGTCTTTCACATAACACCAGTATAAACAAATACTTAAATATTACAGTGTAATATTCACACTTATACACGCAGCATATTATTATTATTAGGGATTTACACAAACAAAAGCATTTGTTCTTGTGACTATTAATCAGTTTTGACCCTCAAACAGCACTTTGAAAACAGCTGTTTGAGAGTTAAGACTTGACTTTACATTTGTGCAGCGCGGTGGTTAGCAATGTCCCCTCACCGCAAAAAAGTCCTGGATCCGAGTCCCACTTGGATCAGGGCCTTTCTGCATGGAGTTGACATGTTCGCTACATGCTGACGTGGATTTTCTCTGGGACCTCTGCTTTCCCCACCCTCAAAAAAGAAAAAAAAAAAAAACTGCATATACTCACGCACACACACCCAGCCGTCCATGGGGAGGGAATCTCTTTTTGAATTGCCTTTCCCGAGGTTTCTTCCCATGTGTCTTCAGAACTCTTCATGGGGAGGTTTTTCCTCGTCTTCTTAGAGAGCTTGGGGCTGGGCACCTCTTCCTGAGCTGGACCTGCAAGACACATTTAAACACCATCAGCCACACAAATAACATCACTTCTGGACATCAAAAATAAAATAAATAAATAAAATAAAAATAATGTCATGTCTGTTGGTCATTTATTGGGAATTTAAGGTTGCATTGTTGTCACATTTAATATTAAATGCTTTGTTTGATGAATAAATCAGGGGACGAGCAGTGATCAGTCAGTTGTGCTGATCTCAGATCTCAAAGGTGCTGTCAGCACATGGTCAGTTACAGTTCTGAACAGTCCTGTACACAGATAAATGTTAAAGGATCTGCCAGAACACCACAAAAGGTTGCTAATTTCAGAAAACAGTGATTTGGTTGTGACGTTTCTTAAATTTACATCCCGATTTTCAAAATTTGAATACATGTACTTTAAAATGATGGGACCTTACACTGCTTTAGTAGTGACATGAAAATGTGGGATGTTTTTTTTTTTTTTTTTTTTTTTACGTGCAGCCCAATGATTTTAAAGCAAATATAAAATAGATGTATGTGTTGTTGAAATATAATGGTTACAGTTTGGGAAAGCTACCTCCCAAATGAAAGGACACCATAAATCAGCAAATAGGTAATTCCCAGTAACTGAGTGGTGACCCACTGGGAGGTCACAGGAGATTTTATTTGGATCATCAAATACATTAAAGACCCTGGAAGAATTTCTGCAAATTTAAGATTTATATTTGCAGGACACCTTTTAAAAAATTTCAAAGTGTGCATGTTGTTTTACTGATGACAGGAAAAAATGAGAGCCTGTTAATTCTGCCTAAATTCACTTATTTTGACTTGTTTATCTAGGAGGCTAAAACGCCCAATTCACTCAGCCTAAATGCATTTATTCCTGATTTAAAGTGTTAAAAAACTTAATATTATTTCAAGAACACGTGTCAAGATAATGTAAGATGATCTGGAAATGACAGGAAAACTGGTCAGAAACATTCATTTATGCACAACTGAACTCTTCCAAAGATTTACTGATAAAGCCTATTGTGGATTGGGTCTCGATGGTTTGACATTTTTAAAAAGTGGGTCCTCAGATTCAAAGTTTGGGAAACACTGTGATGTAAGAGATCCTGCGGGGCCCTGCATCATCCTGTCGTGATTTATTTCACAACAACCACCTGTTCACAGTACATTATCCTGCTTGTTACATGGTTATGTACCAACAGATCTCAAAACTTTGACACAAAATATTAATTTCAAAATGATTTAACAACGATTTTATTGCTTCTCCAGAGTCTTGATCATAACTGTGTCCATAGCAACAGTCTGTTTTTCATAAATACGGTCTACTATACAGAAATAACAGACCTTAAATTGTTGTCAGACCAATCAGAATTAAGTTATTAACAAAGCCATGTCATAAAAATGATCAACAATACAATAACATTCACAAACAATATCACTATAAAAACTATCCTATTATGTTATACCCAACACAATTCATAACAAATATCCTAATTCACACTGCAACAAGAATAGCTGTAAAATTTACAGTAACTTACTGGCAGCAATTAGTCTTAATCAGAATATGCTCCATTCAGAAAACCAAAACAATTTAGATGAATGAAAAACACTAAAGGCCCGAGGAAAAATATGTATTTTTCATTTTGGGGTGAACAGTCCTTTAAATGTATAGCTCAGATTTTTTAAAGTGGGGTTGTATGAGGTACCTATCCTATCACTATGTGCTCTGACTATGTCCTGATTGGCATGTAGATGTGTTCAGGGTGGGACTCTTATCAAAATGTCAACTTTGGTGGTCATTACATCATTGAATCCAAAGTTATAGCAATTTTGCGTTTCATGGTCATCAAAACTTGACGTCCTGCCGCAGCCATATCGATCAACGCTGACCAAATCTTTTAATCACTTTTGATCACAAGGTAGTCTACATGGCACAAACTGATTTTAAAGTCAGTCAGATTCTGGAGGAATTCGTTAAAATATGACGTGTGTACAACACCAAAATTGACCACGAAATTCAAAATGGCTGACTTCCTTTGGGTTTAGCCAAGAGACTCCTCGTTGACCAAACTAGTATCCGAAGTTCAGACCTGGACTATTATTGAACACTGAAGTTTCAGGCGGGTTCAAACAAGTAAACGTAAGTTAATGCAACTTCCTGTGTTTTGGCAAAACATCGACCTTCGCCATGCTGTCACGGCAACACCGTTTGGCGATACATATTGTGATTGATCTTCACAATATAGCATCAGCAAGAAGTTAATACCTTTCTGACAAGATTTTAGTTGGATAAGGTCAACCTGCTTGGAGGAACATTTCCTGTTGCCAATAGGTGGCACTATAACAATTGCAAAACATTGTAGATGTTTTCAGGGCAGGACTGGTTATCAAACAGTGAAGTTTGGTGCAGATTGGATTATTTAAACTGAAGTTACAGCAACTTCCTTTTGACTGCGAGACATCAAAATTCTACGCCATGCCACTGCCACGCCCCCTCAGAAATCCGTCGAGGCGAAGGTCGGGCGCCCGTCAGACGCCAGCCGGACACAGGAGGCGCCGGCCGAGCCTCGACCGTCGAGGCGAAGGTCGGGCGCCCGTGTTGTTGTGTTGGTTGGTTTGTGTGCTGTTAGTTGAAGGGTCAAACATAAATGAAATGTGTTGCTCACACAGGAGCTTCACATGTTGCTTTATATTTTAGACACATTTTATGCTTCACATTTAATGTAATATTTTTTCACTGATAACATCTGATTTTGTTTCATTATTTAACTTTCATATTTGTATCTACTTTACATAGATCTGTAACTATTCTTTTTGTAAACAACATTAGTCACAATTATCAAAGACAACATTATGAATATATTATAACAGTAGTTTGTATATAATCAACATTACATGATAACCTGTAAATAATCTGCATGTTGACCTCTTTCAGAAGGCACCTTGCATGTTGTAAATTAATCAAGTCACACAACTTACATTGATTGTATTTCAATGTTTTTGAAATGTCTCAGCTGGTTTCTCTCAATGTTTTGTTTGTCTGCTTACGTGACTCGCTTGACACAGGTGAATATTTAAATAAAAATGGCAGCACTGTAACAAGCAGCAACAACCCAATGTATATCTACCTTCTTTGTTACAGAAAGTACAATTGCTTCTATGAGGACAAAGACGTGACGTTTTTAAAAATTGCTTTATTTGTGAGAAACATTAACCAACAATATGCATCAACAAGACAGAAATAATGGACACACACCCAATGATACAAAGCAGTTACACTGATGTGATGATGTGGTAAAAAGTCAGCAGGTTTACTCTCAGGGCTCCTCCACTGTCAGGACAGGAACCAAACACCTTCTGTACGTCCCCCAAAGGACACAACTTAGCGTTCTTGGTTAAGTTAAATTCTGGGTCAGTTACCATGGTAACTGATGACTAAATAAAATACTGAATGAAACAAAAACTGATACATTTCAAACAATTAGCCTCTTGAAATGTATGTAAATAAATATTTGATTAATTTACAATATGTAACAGTCATTCCTAAAGAGATTAAGATAAGGTTATCATGTAATGTTGATTATTTACAGCTTATTATAATTTATATTATGTTGTCTTTGATAATTATGACTGGTAACATTTGTTACAATGACAGATAAAGACAGAATGTTAGGTATAAAAAACATTTAATAAATAAATATTAAATATATTATCCAATTATCTTAAATTTCATATATTATTTAATTGTTGTTTTGTTGTTGAAGCACTTTATTATTAATTACTGACTTTAATTAGCTATAACTTGAAGAACTGAGAACAAAGTTGGTGTATATTAAGAGGAACTTTCATTGACCCCTGCTGCCCGAGGGCAAATGTTCAGTGACAATAAAGGAGAGTTCACTGAAAAATGAAAATTCAGTCATTAACTGCTCAGCCCTCATGCTGATTGAGGGTTGAGTTTATTTTGTTAGTCCACAAAACACTGCTGGAGTTTCACAGGAAAACAGTGTTGTAGAATGTCCCAAACAATCCAAGTGAATGATGACCAGTTTTCAAACGGAATAAAAATAACTGACAAAAAAAAAGAAAAGAAAAAAAAAGAAAAGAAAAACAAAACAAAACATTAATGTCTTCATACTGCTCATCTGGTGTAATCCAAGCTTCCTAAAGTCCTGACATGCTGTTTGCACATCGTCACACCACACACACACAGTTCAGACAGTGTGCATGTGCACATGAACATGGCTCCAAGCCAAGAATCTACAGTGAGGATTTAGGCTGAAAACAATGTAAATTACTTTTTTTTTTTTAGTTAACTTGGCATGTCGGGGCTTTATGTGACACAGATTAGACCAGACGAGCAGTATGGAGGCATTTCATGTTTTTATTTTGTTCTTTTTTTACATTTGAAAACTGGTCACCACTGACTTCAACTGTTTGGGAGATTCTGCAATACTGTTTTCCTGTGAAACTCCAGCAGTGTTTTGTGGACTAAAAAAAAAACAAAAACAAAAAACTAAACCTGGCCTTCAATCAGCACGAGGGCAAGTAGATAATGACTGAATTTTCATTTTTGGGTGAACTATCCCTTTAGGACAAATAGCACAGAAAGTAACAGCTAAACATGAAATCAATGGTGGGTAAGAACTGAACATTAAATTACATAAATGAAGCTAAAATGTGTAACTATTCAAGTAAAATTCAAAAGTCAAGCAATATACATAAATTCAAGCCAATAGTGCAGAACAGACTAAAAGTTAGACTAAATGATAGTGAGGAAAGTTGCAGCAAATATAAAATTAATACAGTTTTAACTAATTACTCCTGTCTTCCACATCATTATTTCATCTTTGTCTTCAATAATTACATGAAATATATCAGCTAATATTCTTTGAACAGCATACATTAACACACATTCTGTAATCCTCTAAAGTGGTTATGAATAATGGAGGCATTAAATTTTACTTTGTCCCAAATGACATCAGGGCAATGAAACCATAAACTTTAACTAGTATTTTTAATAATCAAAATAATTATGATTTTAAAATGCAAATAGAACAAAACACATGTATATAGTAAACCTGAATTAAGGACCAACTATACACAGAATGCATTGAAGGTTTGAAAATAATGCCAACCACAATGATAGTAATTATTTGCAGAAATGTTTAATAACCCTGTGTTTCATAGTATTAAAAACAGCCTACCTGTGACAGCTGCTGACAAAGAGAAGCGGCCAGAGTCAGGATGTTTCAGTCAGTGACGACAGTCTGCAGCACAGATCAACTGAAAGAAGAGAAAATGTAGGTCAGTAGACTGAAAGAACACAAGAAAACATGTCTAAAAAAGATGAATGTGGGTAACTACATTTCTAATTGTGGGAAAAACTGTTGAATGAGGCCTGTCTATGAAAAGATGTTTAGATCATGTTAGTTTGAGTAGTTGCTGTACTTCCACCCCTGCTCAACATTTTCAGTCAGTTCAGTATAAATCAGTGAATTGACAGGACAATGAAAAACCGCATTTAACCAGAGAGAAAGTCATTTTCAATCAAGTCCAAAATAAATACTCTGAAACTCTCAGAGTTCAACAGAAAAACACAACTTTTCAGGTCTTCAGCAATAACAGCAAAAAGAACAAAGTTTGTTCAGCGTCTCAAAATTTAGCTCAGAGTAAACCCTCTTCACTGAAACACAATCAAATTAGGATCTGTGGCAAAGTTTTACCCCAAAGAGTAAATCACCTCCCCACCAAAGTTAAAACTCTCTCTGACCAGGTTTCAGTTGTTCAGTTCAATTTAAAACAGAATGTTTGATCATTTTCTCATTTTCTTTTTATCCATGAAGCACTTAATCATTTACTTTGATCAGCTTAGCATGACCAAGTTTGTGAATATTAAGAGAAACTTTTAATTGACCCTCACTGCCCCGAGGGCAAATGTTCAGCAGCATGAGGACAAACAGCACAGAGAGTTAGAACCAAACATGAAAACAATGGTGGTTAAAAATAGAAAATTAAATTATATCAGGGAAGCTAAAATGTATAATTATTAAAGTAAAATTCAAAAGTCAAGCTGATAGTGCAGAACAGACTAAAAGTTAAATGATAGTCAGACAAGCTGCAGCAAATATCTGTATACAGTAGTGTGCAAAAGTTTTAGGCAGGTGTGAAGAAATGCTGTCAAGTAAGAACGCTTTCAATAGTTTATTTTTAATTGATTTACAAATTGCAAAGTGAGCAAATAGATGAAAAATCTAAATCAAATCAATATTTGCTGTGACCACCCTCTGCCTTCAAAACACATCAATTCTTCTAGGTGCACTTACACAAAGTCAGGCATTTTGTGGGATTGTAGTCAGGTGTTTGATTAACCAGTTATACCAAACAGGAATGATGTCATTAACTGAAACAGAAACAGCTGTGTAGGAGGCTTCAAACTGGGTGAGGAACAGACAAACTCTGCTACCAAGGTGAGGTTGTTAAAGACAGTTTGATGTTCACAGGTCAGACACCAGGACAAGACTGAGCACAGCAACAAGACACAAGGTAGTTACACTGCATCAGCGACGTGTCTGCCAGGCAGAGATTTCAAAGCAGACTGAGGTTTCAGGATGTGCTGTTCAAGCTCTTTTGAAGAAGCACAAAGAAACGGGCAACGTTGAGGACCGTCAGACACAGAGGTCGGCCAAGGAAACTTAGTGCAGCAGATGAAAGACACATTATGTTTACTTCTCTTCAAAATCAGAAGATGTCCAGCAGTGCCATCAACTCAGAACCAGCTGAAACCAGTGGGACCCTGGTACACCCAATCTACTGTCCAGAGAAGTCGGGCCTGAAGTGGTCTTCAGGGAAGAATTGTGGCCAAAAAGCCAAACCTCCGACATGAAACAAGGCCAAGTGACTCAACTATGCACGAGAAGAGGAACAGAGGAACTGTGGTGCAGAAACATGGCAGCAGGTGCTCTGGACTGATGAGTCAAAATTTGAAATATCTGTCTGTAGCAGAAGGCAGTTTGTTCGCTGAAGGGCTGGAGAGCAGAACAATAATGAGTGTCAGCAGGCAACAGTGAAGCATGGTGGAGGTTCCTTACAAGTTTGGGGCTGCATTTCTGCAAATGGAGTTGGGGGTTTGGTCAGGATTAATGGTGTCCTCAGTGCTGAGAAACACAGGCAGATACTTATCCATCATCCAATACCATCAGGAGGCGTCTGATTGGCCCCAAATTTATTCTGCAGCAGGACAACAACCCCAAACACACAGCCAGCTCATTAGGAACCATCTTCAGCGTAAAGGAGAACAAGGAGTCCTGGAAGAGATGGTCTGACCCCCACAGAGCCCTGATCTCAACATCATGGAGTCTGTCTGGGATACATGAAGAGACAGAAGGATCTGAGGGAGCCAACATCCACAGAAGATCTGTGGTTTGTTCTCCAAGATGTTTGGAACAACATACCTGCTGAGTTCCTTCAAAAACTGTGTGCAAGTGTACCGAGAAGAATTGATGCTGTTTTGAAGGCACTGATTTGATTTAGATTTTTCTTCTGTTGGCTCACTTTGCATTTTGTAAATTAAAAAACAAAAAAAAAACAATTACATTTTATATTTTTGAAAGCAGTCTTACTTTACAGCTTCACACCGGCCTACGAAAATGTACAGAATAGATCACAAACACATTTTTTGCTGATAATCCCTCAAAAGTGGTTAACATTTGTGACAAGTAATGGAGGCATTATATTTTTACATATTAGAGCTAAACATGTATATAATAAACCTGAATTAAGAAATAAGGATCAACAATACACAGAACACACAAGGGTTTGAAATAATGCAACCAAACCAACAATAATAGTATTATTTTCAGAAATGTCTCATAATCCTTGTTTCATAATATTAAAACCAGCCACCTGGACAACTGCTGACAAAGTCAAGAGGCCTGAAAGATTCTGGAGTGATGAACTGAGCCGATCGATTCCATGTTAGTGACGACAGTCTGCAGCACAGATCATCTGAAAGAAGAGAAACTGTAGGTCAGTAGACTGGAATATACAAGAAAACATGATTAAAAAAGATGGATGTGGGTAACTACATTTATACTGTGGGAAAAACTCTGTTGAATGAGTCCTAACTATGAAGAGATGTTTAGATCAGGGTAGTTGAGGATTTGTCATTCATTACTTCCACCCCTGCTCAACATTTTTGAAAAATCACCATCAGGTTTCTCCTTCCTGGTCCTCAGGGCTCATTGCCCTCCATGTTTTAGATGTTTCCCTGCTCCAACACACCTGATTCAAATGATCAGCTCGTCATGAAGCCCCTGCAGAAGACTGATAACCAGCTGATCAGGGAAACATCTAAAACATGTGAAGCCCTGAGGACCAAGATAGGACAAACACCGACTATGATGCACTAATTGTCAACAAAATATTTCAGCATTGTTTTTATTGGTGCCACCAGAGTTCACTCACAATTTGAAATTTTAAAAGTCATTCCCCCACATGGACGCATGAATACACTCTGCCATAAACCCACTTTCAAAAAAAAAAAAAAACTACCAGAACAACAGCACACAAATAATCACAGCAAATAATCCGGGTGACGATGCAGACACAAGTCAGTTCAGTATAAATCAGTGTGTGGACGGGACAATGAAAAAAACACATTTAACAGGAGAGACAGAAGAGGAAAGAGACAATGAAGAAACAAACGCACAAATCAAGGGTTCCTTCTAGACTTGACAATAGTTCAGTTTAGTTCATGAACAAACAGAAAATCAAACACCAAGAGTTTCTGAAAGAAGAAAATAAACGGCAAAAAGGCGGAAATGAAGACCAGGCTTTCACCAACTCACCTGCTATGAAGAGAGATTATTGATCGGCTGGTTCCGGAGATATTTGATCTTTTCGGAGGACTCACTTGGCGTGTTTCCCACGCTAACATTCAGACACCATCACTTCCCTTTTACCTCCATTATGAGGGAGGAGACACGGGCCGACTCCTCGAAAACGGTCAGTGATTGGCTGTCGGGATAGACAGGTGACAGGGGCGTGGTGTTACCAAGACAACGAGGGTTTAGGTGAGTTTTTCGTGTTGTTCCGTCTTGTTGAATTAAGTCTGTTTTTGGAGTTAACGAGCGAACGAGCCAATTAATCTCGTTTTAGCTTCGGTAAAACAGACAAACTTGAATCCAGAAGGTTTGCGGTTTATATTTGTGTTTAAGACGGAAACTGTGTGAGAATGTTTATATTTTTTTGTCACTGAGACTGGAGAGACTGAGTATTATAATGACAGGTAGACTGATTGTTTTACATCTTAGTTATACATCCAGTGCGATATTATCAAGTGTATATAGTGACTTTATAAACTTTACTGCTGCTCCAGAAAAATATTTAGTTAGAAATCAATTCTAATCCTGCTCTGAATGGATGATTTTATATTATTATCATTATTATTATTATTATTATTATATATATTAATATATAATCTGTCTGTCTCCTCTCAGATTGAGGATGAATTGTGACGGATTGTGTGAATCACTACAGTCCACATTCCTGGGGAAGCTGGACCAGCACACGCCAAAGCTGTTGAGCCTGTCAGGAAGAAGGGAGGCGCTGTTGGGCAGCTCCCAGGCAGCATGTAAACATGTATCGCACATGCACGTTGAAAAAAAACTATAACTTTGGAAGATACCAACTAAATTTAAGTTATTCAGAACAATGAAGCCTCATATTACCATAAATGAGTAAAATGGTATTTTGTCCTCCATCACTATAATCTGAACAGGAGGGAGCTCTTTAGAGGGTCTGTAGCAGACTGGTGCTTCTGGATGAAAAAAAAAACTCAGAGAGCTCAGAGTGGATATTTCAAACTTTTGGGATTAAAAAGAGGATTTATTTTTACTGCTGACTCTCAGCTCTCTCACTTCAAGCATTGAGTCAATTCAGCATTTGTTTTTTTATAAACTTTTGGGATTGAAAGGTGGATTTGCCTTCATGTTTGCCTGTAAACCTGTGTGCAGCAGCACCATGGGGGAGCGGACCGCGCTGTTTACAGAGTAAGTAAATGACACTGTGCTTCTGAACTGCCTTTTTTTTTTTGGCTGAATTGTATTTTCATGACCGCTTGTATCGCAGCGAGCCACGAAGACGAGGTGTGTGACGACACTAAGGTGAGGTTTAAGGGTTTAAGGATGTCAAACCGATATATTGCACTTATTTCTTGCTTTCTGGTCTTTCTTGCAAAATAGATAACAATCTTAATGAGACCTTATTAACAGTACAATAATAATTAGGCTATTCAGATTAATCAATATCAGACTTTAACCAGATGATTGTATGGAGGCATTTTATGTTTTTTTTTCCCCAATTGTTTTTTTTTACATTTGAAAACTGTTTTGGAGATTCTGCAACACTGTTTTCCTGTGAAACTCCATCAGTGTTTTGCAGACCAACAAAATAAACTTGACACTCAGTCAGCATGAGGGTGAGATAATGACTGAATTTTCATGAACTATCCCTTTAAATTCTTAACGTGTTTTAATAATGCACAGACATTACCATTTGATGTAATTGTGCAACCAAAAACATGCCACCTTGAGTTATATCACTGTGAGTATCATAGATTTAGAGGATTTTTTTTCTTAATTGTTCCTTAGTTAAAGGACACATTATGCTTGCTCATGGGGGAATTGTTTCAATTGTTGGATGTAAATATAATTAATTATTGAGTGTGGTCTAGACCTACTCTATATGTAAAGTGTCTTGAGACAACTTTGTTGTGAATTGGCGCTATATAAATAAAATTTACTTGACTTGACTTATTATACAGGCTACAGGAGGTTAACAACAGTAGAAGTCCCTCTAAGAGGTCATTACATCATGACATTAGACTTTATTACAGCTGAGGTCAGCTGTGTGTCAAAATGGAAATACCTGATCAACTACTTGTTTTAAATAAACAACTCTCCCATGACTTCCTCCTGCTGATGTAACAGCACCTTCACCGCTTGATGTTTAACTATTGGATCACGTGACACAAAACTTCTAGTGCTGGAATTTTTACCCTGAGAGCATAAAGAAGGAAGTTAGGATAAAATAAAACTGTTTTGTTGTTGGGGAAGTTTTACACGGGTAGTAATTACTGTTCTGATGCAACACGGTACACACAGAAAAGTGTTTTCATTAAGAAATCTGTCACCAACTCATATTAAAATTCCCTTTCAATGTGAGGCAATAAAACCATTCACTGGACAACTGATTTTTTTTTAACAAAACTTTAATCCTTCTATTAACAAGATGTACAAATATAACAACATAAATACACAAAGAGTATAAAAATAATATTATACAATACACACTGAAACATTATTGTTACTAGATAACAAGCAAAGCTAAGATAGAAAAAAAAAGTTTGTTTGCTGCCGCTGAGCTCCACCGTCTCTCTTCAGAAAGCAGAATAACTTCATTGCTGAGCGTTTCTGTGAACTGTTTGTGCCTTAGCCCTGCAATGAGAATTGATCAAGTTATAATTTTAGTGATATTCATTTATAATACATTTCACAGCTTGCAGAATCATACAGTTTGTTGTCATGTTGTGCAATTTCTTTTCTGAAAAATCTTACCCTAAACGGCCGACGTAGCTAATAACCCAGTCCAAAGCCGGATTGGTGCAGCATGCTTTACCCCTCTTCATGTGGAAACTATAGATTAAAAGGAAATAGACATATACATTTAAACATGTATTTAGGACATTATCTAGAGCATATAGGACATAAATATAATTTTATTCATACTCACATGATGGCAGGGATACGACAGTGTTCTTTTTCAGTCTGGACTGAGTACCCCTTGATTGCATTAAATGGTACTCTGCCTTTCATGTAACTTTCACAACATCCATATCTTGCTGTGAAACACAAAAAAAGATGATCTGATCAGTAAAGAAAAAGAAAAGTAAAGAGAAAAATGTTCTATCATAGCTAAATTTGTGTGAATGTATGAAACTAAAAAAAACAAATAAAAATAAAAACAATAAAAAAGAAAAAGAGGAAAAACAAGTATACATACCTGCAGATGTTTCTGTGGCCAGCAGACAGACGGTGAGGAGTGTGATGACCATCACTGCAGCTTTGATTGACACCATGTTTGTCTGTGTGTGTGTGTGTGTGTGTGAGCAGCAGCACTGACTCTGAGCTGAGCTGTTGTCTCGCCTGTCTTCAGGAGGAGTTAAAGAGGTTGTGGTGACAAGCTGTTGATCACAGGAGCTTTTTATATTCACAGACAGACATGAAGGAAACTTCCACTCTGAAAAAAAGACAATAGAAGTGTGACAACACCTCAGAAACCCCCCCCCCCCCCCCCCCCCCCTTAATTTTCCCCTGTGAAAGGAGAAGGGGACGGTGAGGGGAATATATCAAATAGACAAACACAAGAAATTTTGTCATTGACCCGTAAAGAAGATGAAGTGCAGATTATTTGCACGTGTGTATTTGTGTATTATTAAACAGATCATATCAGTGTGAAAAACTCCAAGTATGTAGAAAAGTGGCAAAAGGTCAAGTTGCAAAATAACCAATATAACCATTCATTGTTGACATTTAATGGAAGTAACTGTTAATATAAATAAGATTATATGACTGAATTATAGTTCAGCACAATAACATATTGGATAAAAGTAGAACAAAATAGAATTGAACAGAGTACAGGACAGAACCTTAAGTCTTAAATTCAGATAGGACGAGTCTTTTTTACCAATTTGGTATAACAGAAGCAAATCCTAACTAACTTCAGGAGTCCACCTTATCTTACTTCATCTTACCTGATCTCAAGTTAGAAATAATTATTTAACATTGCTTATGAACTTTTATGCCAGTTACCGACACTTCCACTTCTCACCTGGCTAAACTAAACAGCTTTATAACTGTTTTTTTTTATCATTGAAACATAATGAAACATACATTAAAAAATGAATAAACTTCAGGACAGATGAGTTAGAGGTTTCTGTAACATCCAGGTATGTTCTTTTTTGGGGGGTTTAACAACAACTCTTATTCAGAAGATGAAAGAAAGAAAGAGAGTGGGCTGGGATAGCAGATACAGTCTGCGCCGTATCCGGGATCTATTGTGTAAAAGCAATGAAAGAGCAGCCATAAAGATTAGACAAGCAAGTGAATTCTACTGTTAGCTACTGTTAGCCGACACACTTACTATTAACTGGTTCATAAATTAGCTACTTCTAAGGGTTGAATGTGAAAATTGGATAGCTTAATGTTTATCCTAAAGTTAAGAGAGTTTATTTAAGATTTTTGGATGTTAGGATGCTTCTGTAACACATTTCCTATCTTAAGTATCTTAAAATTACTCTACTGTTAAGTTACACCAGGTTAAGTTATGCTACCATTAGCTACTTTAAGTATCTTAAGTTAGCAAACACTGCAGTTAACTACTGTTAGCTGACTCTGCCATTAGCTACTGTTAGCCAACACTCGTAGCAAGGGTTATCGGAGGCAACTGGACTCGATAGAGTTCTTGAAGACGTTTCACCTCTCATCCAAGAAGCTCCTTCAGTTCTGACTGACTGGTTGGGAGTTCAGGTATTAAACCTATGTGGGGTCGTTAACACCTTGAGGGGCATGTGACTCATGTGCCCGCCCTTCCATTGTGTGAACCGTTAGGGTCACCTGGGGGGAGGTGTGAATCAGAGTCGTTAAGGTCCCTGCCATCATGTGAGTTGTTAGACTTGGAGAGAAAGGACAATAACACAACACAATGGGAACAGCCATGACAAGTAGGTCAAGAATTTGCTGGGTGAGAGTCTCACACGACCTGAGAGAGATGTTTTGGCCAAAGGACTGAACTTTGCAGTAACACCAGAACAAGTATCAGCAACTGAATCAGCCATCAGGAACAACCAGCTTACTTCTCTGAGGCTGAGCAGCTCAGGTTAAAGGTCTCAGCTGCCCTCGCCAGTGCAAAGGTACCCCCTTCCAATCTGACCATCCAAGAAAGGAAGGCTCTGACATCTCTCCAAAGAGACCAGGACATCACTATTCTCCCAACAGACAAAGGAAGATGCATGGTGGTGCTGAATACAACAGACTACCGTTCCAAGGTGAACAGTCTACTCAGTGACACAGCCACCTATGAAGCACTTAGGCGAGATCCTACCAGCAGCTACAAGAAGAAAGTAGTCTACTGTTTACAACAACTGGAAAAGAATCAAGCCATTGACAGACAGCTGTACTACCGCCTATACCCGGGAGAAGCTATTCCTCGCCCCACTCAGACCCATCATCACCAGTATCAACTCAGTCACTTACAACATTGCTAAACACCTGGCCACGATTTTGGCTCCTTTGGTTGATTGTGGTTGGCACACCACATCAAGAACACTGTCCTATGATGTAACCTCGCTTTTCACTTGCATCCCAACCGCAGAAGCAGTTGCGACAGTAAGAAAGCAACTGCTGCAGGACAATACTTTGCCCAATAGAACCAACCTCACCATGGACCACATTTGTGCCCTGCTTGACCTCTGCTTGACCACCACCTATTTCCAGTTCAATGGAGGTTTTTACAGGCAGAAACATGGCTGTGCTATGGGTTCACCTGTGTCTCCAATAGTGGCTAACCTCTACATGGAAGAAGTAGAGAGCAGAGCTCTGCACTCCTTCAGAGGAACACCTCCAAGTCACTGGTTCAGGTATGTTGATGACATCTGGGTCAAAATAAAGGCACAGGAGGAAGCCTTCATGGACCATATCAATGCGGTGGACAAAAACATTAATTTCACCCGAAAGGATGTCCGAGGCAACAGTTTGGCCTTCTTGGATTGTGCAGTGCACATTGAAGAGGACAGAAGCCTCCACATTGATGTTTACAGGAAACCCCCACACACAGACCAATATCTCCTCATTGACTCACACCACCCACTGGAACACAAACTAGGGGCCATCAGAACCCTTCATCACAGAGCACAGTATGGAGGGGAAGGATAAGGAACAAAAGCACATCAGAGCAACTCTCAAAACTTGTGGATACCCAAACTGAGCCTTCATCAAAACCAACAAAAGAAACGGGTCTGAGAGAGAAGTAAACAACATCAAAAGGAAAAACATTGTTATTCCTTACATTGCGGGCGTTTCGGAAAATTCAAGAGGATTTCAAGCCCAGCAACACCCTGAGGCAAAAGCTTGTCCACCCCAAGGACAGAACACCCAGACACAAGCTGGAAAATGTAGTGTATGCAGTCCAGTGTAGTGAGGAGTGCACAGACCTGTACATTGGGGAGACGAAACAATCGCTGCTTAAGCACATGACACAACACAGGAGAGCCAGTTCCTCAGGTCAGGACCCAGCAGACCATCTACAACTTAAAGCCAAGGGACACACCTTTGAAGATAGCAATGTTCGTATTTTGGTTTGAGAGAGGAGTAAAAGAGGCAATTTTTGTTAACCTGGAACGGCCATCCCTCAACAGAGGAGGAGGTCTAAGACACGATCTATCTGCCACATGGCTCTAACGGCTCACATGATGGCAGGGACCTTAAGACTCTGATTCACACTCCCCACCAGGTGACCCTAATGGTTCACACAATGGAAGGGCGGGCACATGAGTCACATGCCCCTCAAGGTGTTAATGACCCCACATAGGTTAAATACCTGAACTCCCAACCAGTCAGTCAGAACTGAAGAAGCTTGGATGAGAGGCGAAACGTCTTCAAGAACTCTATCAAGTCCAGTTGCCTATGACTATCCTTGCTACCTTTCCGACTAGCATGACCTGGATGACTGAGAATCTGCACAGACACGTGAGCCAACACGATTATTAGCTATAAGTTATAATTAGCACTATGGCAGGTTGAAATGTGAAAGTTTGGACAGTTGAACGGTTATCCTAAAGTTAGGAGAGTTATATTTAGATTTTGTGAAGTAAGGATGCTTGTGTTATACAGATTTCCTGTCTTAAGTATCTTAAGTTAGCCAATTCTATGGTTAGATACTGTTAGCCAACACAACCGTTGGCTACTGTCAGTTGTTAGTCAGTTTAACTACTACTAACTTGGTGGAGAAAAAAAAATGAGGACATCTTAAAAGTTATCCTAAAGTCCAAAGAGTTTATTTAAGATTTTGATTCTGTTAATACACATTTCCATTCTTAAGTTAGGATAGGAACATTGACTTAGTAACTGTTCATCTGTAAGTTTGTTTTTCCCCCTAAATCAGGTCCTAACTTAATTATGCTACCAAAGATTTTAGTCTGCAAGTTAGCAGGTTTCTGTAATATGGCTCAACACACTCAGCGTTGGCTGTGACCAAATATAAAGACGGGAAATATAAAGAGAGGATAATTACAAACTAGTTCAACAGACAAATACAGTATTAAATATGTTGCATCACAGATATTAAATTGTGGTATCACCACACCTCGATACAACAAGGAGTCCTGTAAAGCCCGTGTAACATGGAAAGTTACAAAGGTGTGTCTAATGACTCTCACCATACACATTATACTGTTGACGGCAGAATATTTGATTAAAATAAAAGAGTTTAGGGAGGATGAAGTTTCACTGAAGACCTCAGTGTGTACTGACTTTTTGTGGGCTGAACAAGTAGGTTGCTCTGAGGTTGTACAAAGGTTGTTTTCTAGGTCAGAGGAACACTTAGTATATACTCAAGACCCATGCATCACAGGAAAATAGTACTTGGGGAGCACTGAAATAGGTCATGCTACATTTAATGTCTGTCTTATTGTGCATCACGAACTTTCCAACAAAACCACACCATGTTTGAAACACAAGTCTGATTTCCTGTCACAAGAAATTTTCACATTAAGTCTTAACTTAAAACTCAATTGAAGTATCGTTATCGTTATTAGATTGCTGTTCCTTAAAAAAATCTTAAAACAATACACGCGATAAAAGAGTTGTTGGACACTGTTATTGTCCCTCCTGTTCAGATTATAGTGATGGAGGACAAAATCCATTTTACTTTTTCAGTTCAAGGCAATATGAGGCCTCGGCGGTCTGAATTATCAAATTCTGTAGGAATCTTCCAAAGTTAAAGTCTTTTTCAATTTATATATGGACATAGGAGTACTGGTTCAATACAGACTTAAAAAAACATGAACTTATCCTTTAATGAAAAGGATATTTTAGGAAACAAGGGTTCTGTGAGAGCGAAATCAAACGACACCTACTCACAGAAAGAAGAAGGGGGTTTAGAAAGTACTTAAATAGACCTTTTTCACAGCCTACTCTCAACTAGTGTGAAGAGTGGAGAAATACACATATCTGCCGTGTGAAATAACCACAGTGGTTTAATTTGTGATAAAAACTACTGAAAATTCAGAAAGTTCCTTGGGGACCCCTTTGCTTGCAGTGAGGAGTTCGTTGAAGAAATAAGTTTTTAAAGCATAACTTTCTCTAAGTGATATAAAAGAGTCAGAGCTGTAACCTGTCTTTTTCACAGCAGACGTTTTGACTGTCATAGTGGGAAAAGCACAAGTGTTACTAATCACATTTATAATAGTTCTGTTCAAGTACCCAGTAATCAGGACAATCGAAATCACAATTCTTCTGTTTATGTATGTGTTGTTGTTGTTTTTTCACACTTGCTTCGGCAGGCATCTCTCATGCAAATAAAGCAACTTTAGTGAACTGAATTGAATTGACTTGTTGAATTGAATTCAATTGACTTAATTTGTTGAATTTAATTGACTTGTTTTGTTGGATTGAATTAAACCTACTTGCTTTATTTTATATTTTATTTTTTATTTTATTTATTTATTTTATTTTATTTATTATTTTTATTTTTATTCATTATGTATTGTTTGAATTGAACTGGCTTGACCTGACTGATTTTAATTGAACTGAACTGAATTGATCTGAAATGGAGTGAAGTGACTAGTTGAATTGAACAGAATGGTTGAATTGAATTAAACTGACTTGTTTAATTGAATGAATTGAATCAAATTGAACTGAATTCAACTCAACTGAACTGAATTCAACTCAACTGAAAAGTTGAATTGAATTGAATCAAATAAGCTTGCACAATATCAGGACCTCAGCACAGGATTGATTTGATTATTTTTCACCTTCCAACTGTCACATATTTTAAATAATTGACACAAGGACTTTTTCTTTGTCTCATAGTTTGTGTAAAATGATGTCCTGAATAAATCTTTTGCATTTCAATGAGAAATAAACAGTATTTTTATGAAAAAGTATGCTTGGAGGGTTTGTAATACGAAATTTGCTTGAACTGACTTGCGTGTCTTTTACTCGGTCGTCACGTCTGATTCACCCTCGATGAATTTCACTGTAATAAATACAAACTTTTATCTGAAATGGTGATGTGTAGTGTTAACCAGGGCTGCCAATTGACTATTTATTTCAACCTGATAATTGGATGTGAGGACAAAAATAAAATAAAATAAAATAAATAAAATGAAAGTGTTATGCGGTCATATTTACAAAAAAAGAAGTCTTTCCTGTTGCCTCATAATGTGGTCTGTGTGTAGCAACGAGGTCAGCAGGATGTTATGTTGTGAGATACAGTGTGGTTTAGGGGTAATGTCAAACCATTATAGCACATTTCTTGCTCTCCGGTCTTTCTTGCGAAATAGATAACAATCTTAATGAGACCTTATGAATAGAGCAGTAATAATTATTCAGATTAGGACTGTCACAATATCAGACTTTAACTAGACGATTATGGCGGCCAAACGAATTTATGATGTCGATCGTATCGTGACATCTATAGAAGATTTGACTGGGGAGGAAAAAAATCATCTTTAACTTTATTAATTGTGCATTTTGTCTCTTTTTTGGCAAATTAATTCAACTCAAAGTACAAGTGTAAGGAAGTAACAGATTTAACCATGTTATACACACTTAGATAGTCTAACGTCATATTTTACAAACTGATCATATGCTTCGTGTGTGAAATTACAATCTGCAACGTAACCACAGCTGTCAAGTAAATGTAGTGAAGTACAACAGTGCAATATTTGCTTCTGAAATGTGGTGGAGCAGTAGCATAAAATTATCAAGTAAAGTGCAAATACCTTAAATGTGTACTTAAGTACGGTGCGTGAGTAAACACACTTGGTAACATTCCACCACAAGGTATTTATTGTGTATATTGGTGCTTATATTCAAGGAAAGAACAACACGTACTGTTTCATAATATTCTTCGTCAGCATAACCTCATGCCAGGCTCTTTTTTTAGAAATAAGTAGCACACGTGTGTGGTTTGATTCCTGTGTACAAACCCACAGCAGAGGGGGTTTTATGCCACTCCTGCGGGTGTGTCAGACTTCCCGCTTGCCCCAAATACCAAAAGTGCGGCTAGTTCCTTTAATTGAGGTGGGACATTCCTGTCTACAGGGTATTTAAACTTCACTGCCAGAGGCAAACTTTATCAGTTCATCTAGATCTGAAAAGTGATTCACCACTGAAGAGAAGCAGTGTACAGATGGCAAAGCTTGCTGTGTGCGTCTCCATCATACTGGTGCTGCTGGTGGCACTGGGTGAAAGCAGTAAGTGTGACTTCAGCTATTATTTACTCTACATGATTATATATTTCACTAATGTTGTTCATTTAGGAAAACACAAGTTGTTGGTTTTATTTTTCTAGATTCTGTTCTGGTTTTTGTTGACATGTTTGTGATGTTTCTCCTTTAAAGGTCCCATGGTGAAATGCTGCACACAGTACCATGACAGTCCAGTCCCAGTGAAAGTGCTGAAATCTTACGTAATCCAGCAAGACAATTACTGCAACATCAAGGCAGTAATGTAAGAAAATAAAATCAATGCATTTGAAAAAAACCTTACACTATCATAACAAACAGAAACATATTCTAATCTAATAATGTCATATCTTCTTCCCTTGTCTTAATACAGTTTCAAAACAGTGAAAAATAGATTGATCTGTGCCAATCCTGACAGCGAATGGGTGATAAGGGCCATGGAGTTTGTGCCAAAGTAAGTTTGTTTCTCTATTCAGCCAATGTCTGCGCTAAAACACACAGCAGGCATCAATAATGAGTCAATATGCATAAGTCTTGTGTGAATTAATGTAATGTTTTATTTTTTGTCTTTCTAAATAGACATTGAGGAGCATGGAGATCACCTGAGGAAATCAACTAAACAACAAAAAGACACAAAATGAATTGAATGTATTAATTTAAATTCAATAAATAGAATATTTTTGTACTACTTTAAATGTATTTTTATAAATATGATACTTTAAGGACAATAAATTGAATATTTTTAAGTAATTTGCTGTTTCTGTTTATCTGTTTAAGAACCTGGATCTTATGTTTTATATAAATAATTATTTCTGTGTATCCGTTTTGCTGAAGTAAATAAGATTCAAGGTGTTTATTATCACACTGGTTATACAGGTACAATCATGCAAATACTTTGGTTGGGATGCTGCATTACAAAACAACAGTCAATTAGGTAATACTTTAATGATATAAAATATAGAGTAAGAACACAAACATTAGTGGTAAAGTGTACTCAGGGATCCAAAGTAAACATGCTCTGCCTTGTGTCTCCTATTTGGGAATTTTCATGCTTTTCAATCTGCTAAAGAATGAATTGAAGGAAAGGAGGAGGAAAGAGAAGAAGGAATAATAGAAGGAGTGAAGACATGACTAATAGATAAAAGAAAAACATAGAGAAGGAAGAAAGACAAGAAAACTCTTAAACTTAAATTTACAGTATATAATTCACTGCATCAACAGTAGGGGGCAGCAGTGTGCACAGGAAATGCACAGGAAGGGTCATGTCGAGATGGGAACCCTAAACCCACGAAAGATCTCGCGAGACTGATCACTTAAACCCAAACTATGACCTTTCACTAACCTTAATCAAGTGTTTTATGCCCATAAACCTATCCAGATTTTAACAGCGTTATCACAAAAAAAATTACTTTGGGCAGAGTGCACCTTGAAGAACCAATACATACAAATCTCGCGAGAGTTTCGCAAATGCAGGACTCTCATCACGACCAACAGGAAGGATTCACTTATGAATGAGCTGCTGGATGTCTAAGCGGAGGAGACTTCATGTGTTTTCGTTATATTCAGCAGAATAATGACATGTCTGTGTTATATATAACTGTTAGTCACAACGAAATTTTTCGTGCTTTTAGATACAAAGTCGCTGTGTTTGTGGTTGCGGTTCTGAAACCATGATAAGATGAAGCGATACGGAGATGCTACATCTGTGCGGCACAAGCTAGCTGAAGCTAACGGTTAGCTGCTGTTATTATGAAGAATGAATGAAAAGAGAGGGGAGATGCTTCAGAGAGGAGAAAGGTAAGCTGTACAAACATGGAAGAGAGCCACATGACTGTCTGCTCTGCGTGCGACCTTGCATTTTAGTTTGGACACATATTTATACAGCTTTTGTAATACATTTCCCTGTTATTACGACTGTGTTAACTGTCAATCCTGTAAGTGGGTCACTGCCTTTAAAATATGAATTTGGGCTGATCAAGTGTGTTTCCACCCCCACAACCAAAAACAACTTTATTTATATTATTGCAGTGTTGCAGCAATATGTATAACATTACATATATATACTCATGAATTATAACATTAACATATATTCAATTAATAGTTGCAAACTTATGAGGGAAGGTGAACGTATATTGTTTGATTCAATTCTGTCATAAATAACATGCACAAAACACACTTAACACTATATAGTGTGGCTGAACAACTAAATTAACTATATAGCCAAGTGCAATATCTACGTCACATCTGCTGCAGTTTCTTTGATAAATGTAAATTATGTCACAACATACCAAAAATGAAACTTTGTGGTGCTGCAGAGGCATACAAATCACATTCTCCGGACGTAAGGGAGCATGCATGCAAAAATCACATCGTAACTCGTATCTCAATTGCAGTATCTTGCAAAATGATTATTTTGCATGTCAGCTGCTTTAAGTTTGTGTTATTAGAGCTGGGCACTACATCACTATTACTAATGTGCTGATATTTCCTGTTCTTAGATTTTGGTAAGGCTGCACAATATCTAAAAGATCATATTGTGATTATTTTGAAAGATATTGCAATTACAATGTGATTCACGGTTAGTGGGAATGATCATTTTTGCATCACAATTGCCATTTTCACTGAAAACAAATGTACCAAACAAACCCTATGAAGAACTGGATTTGTAGTCCAGGGCATCTCTGCTGCACTGCAGTGGTCCATTATAATACTTTTGGTCTCACATTTTACCTTTAATGAAAGAAAATGCAGCCTCTGCAACTTGGATAAGCTTGGCCATATGGCGGTTTCAATAATATTTCGATTAATTGTGTGGCCCTAGATATTGGCTATTGTTCTATTGCAATATGGCACAATTGTTTTCTTTTTCTGGCTTTTCTTGCAGAAGGTTTAAGATCCGAAACATTGTAGTATCTTTAATCAAGTTCTTTGCAAGTAAAGGACATTGTGCAGGAATTCTCTTGTCTGTGGATTTTCCTCCTATGCACCTGTGCACAGTGTGCACGGTGGACATGAGCCTTTAATTCTATTTCAGAACTTACCGGTTGTAGCTGTTCTATTATTTACCATTACCCACTTAGTCATTATATCTACATGACTGATGATTATCTCATTGTGTTAATATTTTGTGAAAGCACCAGTAGTCATCCCTACTCTATTTTTGCAATAGCTATAAATATTGATATCAATGTATTTGGTCAAAAATATTGTGACATTTGATTTTGTCCATATTTCCCTGTCCTAGTCTTTATGATCTTTGCACAAAACCACAAATATACCATCACCATTTCTTTTGTTTTTAGGTGTAGTGTAAGTGTAAAAGGTACATGGGGGCACAGCTGGCTGAGGTAGACTCACTGCTGACCCAGCAGGTACGATCCAGCTTGAAAAGAGGAAGCAGGAGCCATGAAAGAAGAGGGCAGGGCAGAGTGTGGAGGTGGCGAGGCTCTGTTTGAGGACCCGGACTTCCCCTCCGAGGACACGTCCCTGTTCTGCGACAGCTCCACGCCCATCGCCCGGCTGCAGGGAGACGTCACCTGGCGACGCCCGCAGGTTAGTTCCAGTGCGGCGGGTGAAGGGGAAATGCCGCTGTTATTTCCTTTTGTGTTTGTTTTGTTGTCATGAGTTAATGGTTTATACGCTGCTTTTGATGTGAATTTTTGGCTTGCAACCAGTTTGCTTGAATCACCTGTCACGTTTATATGTTCAGCCAAAGAGGAATTTCCCTCATCAGGTGGTTGATTTGATGATGAAAGAGTGCCCACAGGTCCAAAGTTATTGCACAGTGCAATTATATGTAATAAAAGACTAAATATATCATATTTTACTATGTTTTCCATTATTACGTCTATTGTAAGATTGTAAGATACCTCACAAAATAAAAATGTGACAAACCACTGCTGTGAGAGACACTGACCTACATATTAACGACTTCTGGTTCAAGCTGTTTATTGAGATCAGCATTCCTTACCCACTTTCAGTTTAACCATTTAGAGTGAGACATTTCTGTGCCTAATTTTTTTCACTTCCAGAACCCAAATCCCAGGGTAATTACAAATTGTCTTTAAAAGGATAGTTAAGATTATTTGATGTAGGGTTATATGAGGTACTTATTGATAGTCAGTGTATTAGCTACAGTACATGGCAGTCAATTCGCCCCCAGTTAGGAGAAGCAGAGAGGGACACCAGCAGGAAAACTAAGCAATGAACTGCTGTGGACAAGGTCAGCAACAAAAGGTATTTTAGCCACTTGAAAAAGGTCCACCTGAAAAAAGAAATTTCAGTTTATGTGCACACTATATTTAAAATATTTTCATTGCTTTACTTTGCCATTAAACAGGCTTTTCTGACAGGAAGCGGCCGTTATATAAGCCAAATGTTGCTGTCTCCAAAGCAACCAAACTCCATAGGCAAAATCAGTAATTTTACCTTGCAGAACATGGCAGCCCGCCTTAATCATTTAGTTTGATGGTATTAATGTGTGACTTTGGTGATTCCAAACTAGCCTTTTTAAAACACAGAAGTCACACAAACACACACACAAACAAGCTAACAGATTGAGGCAATGGTAGACCAGCAGCTCCTGGGGTTAAATTACCGATTTTGCCTGTGGAGTCTGGTTAAGCGAGAGGGAGAGCAAAATTTGGCTTATATGATGCCGGTTTCCCTTCAGAAAAGGCTGTCTGACAGCAGAGTAAAGCAGTGAAAATATTCTAAATATAGCGTGCACTTAAACTGAAACTGATTATTTTAGGTGGACCTTTTTTACGTGACTAAAATAGCTTTTGTTGCTAACCCTCTTCCCAACAGTACATTGCTTATCTTCAGTGATTGTACTGCTTCTCCAAACTGGGGATGTGCCAGCTGGCATCTACTGAAGCTAATACACTGACTATCATTAAGTACCTCATACAACCTCACTTAAAATAATCCAAACAATCCCTTTAAGTCAGTGTGTGTCAGTCCTCCTTGATGTCTGTTTCACACCTTCAGGAGATCTGCCAGTCACCAGCTCTCTTCCCTGACAACATCAACCTGGGTCATGCAAAACAAGGATTATTAGGAGACTGCTGGTTTCTCTGTGCCTGCACGTTCTTGCTCAAGAACAAACATCTACTGGACAAGGTAGAGCAGCAAGTTGTTGAACTAAGTTACCATGAATACACATGTCATAAGTATGTTGTAGGTATGTATATCCACTCCACACTGCTGTGCTGACTCAGTCTGTCTCTGTAGGTGTTATCTCCAGACCAGCCTCAGTGGGGTGACAGCAGGTACAGGGGCTCCTTTCAGTTTCGTTTTTGGCAGCAGGGACACTGGACAGGTGTGACCATCGATGACCGCCTGCCCTGTATCAATTCCACCCTCTGCTTCTCACGCTGCCACTCCCCCAGTGCCTTCTGGGTAGCCCTGTTGGAGAAGGCATATGCCAAGTAAGTAACCTGTGGAATTTCCCCTTCTTTGCTCTCAGCTTGACCTCCCATGAACTTTGATTTTGGAGATTTTTTACTTCTTGAAAGTTTTAACTTCCTCGTGTTGCATTCCTAACATGTTTAGCAAAGTTTGGAAATCACATTTCCTGTTGCTTCCATCCTCTTCAGGCTTCATGGTTCATATGAGCGACTGTGGGCAGGTCAGGTGTCTGAGGCCCTAGTGGATTTGACCGGGGGCCTGGCGGAGCGCTGGAACTTGGGAGACTTTGGGTCAGAGGAGGAGCAGAGACCAGAACAGGACAGCGATGAGGTCAGGAGGAGAAGGCTGGACCTGAACCTTCTGCACCAAGTCAAAGACCAGTGTGCAATCAGCTGCTCCACTCACAGCAGCCCTGGAGGTCAGAAAAATGAAAGCTCACATGCAGGTACAAGTGGTTTTAATCCTGTATCACATCACCTGATAACCCATAAAATGTGACTGTTCTAGGTGCCAGTGAGCTGGGTCAGTACCATGCGCTGACTGTCATGGAGTGGTTGGATGTGAAAACAGTGTCAGGGAGTGAAGTGCGGCTGCTCAGGATCAGAAACCCCTGGGGAAGATGCTGCTGGGGCGGGGCCTGGATAGAGAGGTAGGCATGTGTGTCCTGATGTGTGTCATGGTTAAGATTTGTCCATTATAGATGTCTCATGATAAGATTATTCAGAAATAAATACCTCATACCATGTCTGCAGTCTGCACCCAGGCTGGGTTCTATGGAAGCCTGTAGAAAGTCCAGAGAAAGTCTCCAAAGCACCTTGTAGATTTGCTTTAGTGTGTATTCAGACAGCCTTTTTCACATTTAGCCATAAAGTCTGCAAGTTAGAAGTCGAAACAGTTGAATTCATGGTCTGCATTCACTTCGTCTACCTCTTTCCCTACAGCGGTGCCGGTTGGAGTTCTATCGACCCGGTTTCTGCGATGGACCTACAATCCAGAGTGGCTGAGGGCGAGTTCTGGTTGGATGAGGCAGAGTTCCTGTCCCAGTTTGATGATGTCACCGTGGGCTACCCCATCAGTGATGAGGGGCATCTAAAGAATATCTATACTGGTAAATTTCTGGTAAATTCTTAATGTTTTGAACTTACAATCACTGACTGTGACCTCCTTGGTACCCGTTCAGATTCAGATCAACTTTTTTTATCCCACATGGAGAAATTCATGGGGTCCAGTGCTCCAGACATAAAGACACCATAAAATCCAGACAGACACCAGAGAATTAACAAAAAAAAAAAAACAAAAAAAAAAAAAAAACAACCTACAAGAAGACCACAGCATAATCATAATAAAACACCTTGGATAAAACTGAGACAGAATGAAGTCAGATAAAAACAGTCAATACAAAACCGTAAAGTCAAACTGATATATAAGTGCTAAGAGACCTGCATGCTGTACAGGCTGGCTTGAGAAATAAACTTGGTTTGGAGTGACGTGGACGAGTGGAATCCTGTAAAACTGTTCCTAGTTTTTGGAGGTTGAGTTTGGTGTACAGGTTGGTGGCTGTTTCTTTTTTTAAACCTGACAACTGTCCTTTCTGACAGGAAATCTGCTGACTCACAACCATCAGCTGGCTGGCCGGTGGATTAAAGGGCACTCTGCAGGTGGCAGCCGTAACAGCAGCAGCTACAGCAGCAACCCGAAGTTTTGGCTCAAAGTGTGTGAGAGAGGAGAGGTGCTAGTATCTCTGCTACAGCATAGAAAATGGAGAAACACGGAGAAATATGCACAAACACCACTGGAGGATAGCAAGAACACAAAGCACCAGCACTACCAGGCTATCGCGCTACATGTGTGGAAGGTTTGTGGCATCACTTATTGGGAAAAAAACACGTTTGTGTTTGTGTCTTTGCATCTTGTTACATGTATTTTTTTTTTGTCACCAGGTGGAGAAGAAGCGTTTTAATCTAAGCCGGATGTTGAACAAACCTCCCTGTGCTTCTACTCACTGCCACGCCTACGAGAGAGAGGTGGTCCTTCATGAACAGCTGGAGCCTGGATACTATCTGCTGATCCCCAGCACCTACCAGCCAGGAGCTGAGACCCGCTTTCTCATCCGGGTCTTTTCTTCCTCTTCCATATCCCTCAGGTAAGGACCTGTTAACGGGAAGAGAAACTGAACAAGCTCATTGTATCTGTGCAAAAATACTGCTGAAAACATGCAGCACATCCAGGCTGTTTGTTTTTTGCAATAAAAAAGAGGTCTATGTTTTTGTTCCATCATCACAAAGTTCTGGTACATTTTGTGCAGTGCAAAAGTATTGCACAAAATGATTAATTCATGATTACATGGATGAGAGCAGCTATACATCATGCCCTGTCTTGGGAACGACCCTTTTGGGGGAACAAGTGCTGTAAAAGCAGACAGTCAGTTTGAGTGCCTGTGGCCAACACTTCATCACAGGTTAGTTAATGAAGTTAGTGATTAAATGACATGTGTGGTGATTGTGTCTGTAGATCAAAGTGAATCAGAAAAGAATCTGAGTCACGCTGGAAATTTTACTGTGAGAAAATATGCCACTACAATAAAATACCTGCTTTTAGAATGGAGTTTGGATAAACATTGGGTAAAAACAGCAAAATGAAGTGTCTTAACGATATAAGAAGTGACTGTTGTCTGAAGTAATTGCCAGGAGATTCAATAAGTTAGTTTAATTTTGGGTCCGTCCACTTTTATGGAGGCAGACTGAAAGGACCCCTTTATCTTTATTTTATTCTATATAACAACACTGATCGTTGATCGGCAAAGACTTTATTTATATTTATCGGCATAACTGTTCACCTGACTGGCTAGAGGATTTGGGCTCTAATACCTAAAAAGTGATATGGTTTTCTTAGCTTATGTATTTAAACTGGCAAAGACAGCAGATTATGTATTTATCGGCAGCCAGATTTGATTGGTTGCTTTCACCCAAAAAGGGGGGGGGGGGGCATGACGCAGAAGTACCTGGATGGGCTGCTGTCATCTATGATTGATGATTAATTCAATCAAAAAAAAAAAAAAATCAAATGCACAAATTAATTGAAAATATTTTATCTAACACATTTTAGGTGATGTTAAAATAAATCTCCTTTCAAAATAAAGCAGAACTGCTTAGTTATTATATTTTACTGGTTTTTTTTTTCACACTAATTGGCAACTACAAGGACTTTTGATAGCTGATGATACAGAGATACATGACACCAGCGTCATTGTACTATTACCTCACAAGCCTTGTTAGAAGCAGTAGCCAAAAGTCAGACATCTTACACAGAGATAAACAAAACATTCATTTTAGACCAATCTTTTTTTGATGATTAATTCACAATTCTATTTTTTTTAGGAAAAGTGACACCTCTGTTCCTTTCTGAGAGCTCTGTGGATGTATTTCCAGAAAAATCTTTAAGCAACGTTGTGTTATCGTTGAGATCCATCAAACATATATTCAAATCTCAATATATTTTTAATGCTGTGTTCTATAAATTGCATTACATATAATTTATTAGAAAATTTGTGCCCACAATCCTTCTCAGCTCCATGATTTCCCATAAAAAATGAATGACAAGAGATAAATAGTGACATCTGCTGGTCAATTTGAAAAACATCTTTTAAAAGAATCAACTAATGAATTCAACTTTTTATTTTTTCATACTGTAACAAGTACATTTACAGCTGTTAGCTCACACATTGTTTACAAAAGATGGATTTTCCCTCTTCCACG
Source organism: Lutjanus argentimaculatus (assembly GCA_034769285.1). Lineage (NCBI taxonomy): Eukaryota > Metazoa > Chordata > Actinopteri > Lutjaniformes > Lutjanidae > Lutjanus > Lutjanus argentimaculatus. The sequence goes on from JAWZSL010000011.1 coordinate 18,085,336, forward strand.
TTTCACCATGCAAAGTGAGGTGATCCTACATTTTTTTCTGATTGTATCATTCATGATGTAACAATGCCGGTTTCCTCTTCAGTGCCCTGAAAAGCCCAGCGCCTTCACTGCCATTAACAACAGATGGAGAGTGGGAGACCAGTTACTTCCGTGGCTCATGGGTGGAGGGAAGGACGGCCGGAGGAAGCAGGAACTTCCTGTCCCACCGGCAGAACCCGTGCTTCCCTTTTACAGTGAGTGATGAGTCAGCAGTGACATCAGGAGTTAATGTCAGGATTACCCTTCACCAGAGCCGACCTGACACAGATCTGCTCCCTGTTGGCTTCCACATTTATAAGGTCAGTCAAACATGAAGGGAGAACACCGGTGTCATTCAGAGTTATGAGCCAGTTACCTCTTTGTACATTCCCCTCAGTCATGTGCAGTATAATCAGTACAGTGTGCAATTAGATCTTTGAAATGTTTACTCTTTTTGTCAGTTTTAACACTCCATCTTTAAGTGTTTGAGCTAGCTTTAATCTTTTTCTGTCTGTGAAGATGTTTTTTATACTGAACAGCAACAAATACCTTATTCTTGGGAAAAAACAAGTGCTCATATATTTGTCTGATTTGTTTGATTTGTAAACTAATTTGTACTTTTAGTCCTAACACACAATTAAAAAACAGATTTAAAAAACTTTTTTTTAAAAATATAACATACAAGGAAGTAACAATAAAAGTAAGAAAAATAGTATTTTATTAATGTTTTTCATAATGAACTTGATTATAATAAAATAAAAGTGTTATCAAATATGATAAGGAACTTATAATGAATCTTGAAAACTGTCTTCGGTTCATACATGAGTATAGAGATAATTTGGATTATTTGAGCTGTAAGAGGTACAACCCCACTTCAAATTATCCAAACAGCCTCTTTCATATACTGTATATTGTGGTAAATTAGCTAATGAATCAATGAATGAATGAGTGAGTAAATTCTACATTATCTTAGCATTTGATCTTCACTGTATCCAGTATACAGAGGGAGAATCTGAGCAGACGTTACCCAGCGACGAGGATCCTGTGGCCAGTTGTGTCCCTCACTGCTACACCCAAGATGTCAGCCTGTCCTGTTGTCTTCCTCCCGGAGCTTACACCATAGTGCCGTCCACTTATCAGCCCAACTGCTCTGCAAACTTCACCCTCAGCCTGGCTCGCAGAATCCACAGGTTGGCTCTGTTCCTTCGTCTTGTGACCAGAATATGATTACTCAGCTGATCAGCAGTAGCTTCAGGTATCATTATTGTATCACTGTCAGAAATAATAATGGACGTGTGTCTCTTTCAGGAAAGTGGTGAAAAGCCAAGAGAGTCTGGGAAGAGCCATTCAGGAGGTCAGTTCATTAGAGAGCTCAACACCAGGTGACAAATCTTTATTTCACCAGTGGCACAGGGGCCTCGTCCTGGTGATTTACATAAAGTGGAAAAACAGAAATATTCTCCACAGTGAGGCTGACTCTTTATCAGTTATCCTATGAGAACTGAACACATACGATGATTTAACGGAGAAACTTCAAAATAAGCACACAAACCAAATGAAACAAAAACCTCAGAAAACCTGTCGGAGTCCAAAATACCATCATTAAAATAAGGATATAATTTAAAATCTGGGTAAACAAACAGCTAATAATACAGTTAAAAAATTACAAAACCTTTATTAGATAAGTGAACAAACATAACAGTATCACACCAGCAGAAAACGTTATGTAGTACTGAGATGATAAGTCAGTCAAGTGAGTTGTTGATTTGCAGAAAATTAATTTCCAGTAATTTTAATAATCAATTTACTCTTTTAGCAAATGTTTCTGACCATTTCTGGGTTTTGGCTTCCCAAATTTGAGTATTTTCTTCTTTTGCCTATTTTATATCACTGTAAATTAAATGTCTTTGGGTTTTGTACCATTGATCAGACGCAATAAAGATGGTACTTTGGACTCTAGGAAACTATGGGCATTTATCACCATTTTTCTGATATTTTGTAGCCCAAAATTGTAGTCAGAAACATCATCTACAGTGGAAATAATTATTTTGTATTATTGTGGTCAAGAAATGTTCTTTTCATATATTCTTTAAGAAACAGAAATACAACAAAACACACTGGAACAAACGCTTGGTCAGCTATACATTCACACAGACGTTATACCGATGGAAATACACTTCAGTTCATACAGTAACAGACCTGTGATCATCTTTTGAGGTCATAAACACTATCCATTTTGCAATATTGCAAGAATTTATTAACCTGTAAATTTTGTGGAAAAAGTCATTCTCTTCATATGTTGAACCTCAGTCACAATATCTATGTAGTCAGTCTTTGTTGGAGGTTCGGTCTGCAACCATTTTTGTGTTATAGCTTTCTTCTTGTGTTATAGACCGTAAATTACTCCAAGAATGTTCTGTATTGCTCGTATTACGTCGTGCCAGTATGACTGAATGGCTGGGCAGCTCCAAAATATATCAAAATGATCTGCCAGCTGTTTTTCACATTTCCTCCAACGTAGACCCCTTCCCATATCACCTGTCTGTCCACATTTCAATTTTAACTGGTGGAAGTAGACTGTACAGTGCACATATTCAACCATTCTTCCTCCATAAGTAAGAAACTTCTTTGACAGCACCTTCTGTCACGATGTTTCACCTCCAGCAAAGCTCAAAAATCAAATGTTGATGGTAGGATTAGGCCGACAGGGCAGACAGAAGATACTACCTCAAGGGCAGTTTAGATCAGCCTTAAACTTATGTGTTTTAAGTCTGTGATGGTGGTCAGAAGATGGCAGCACTGAATAATCACTGTGTCTTGCTTTGTGTCTTTGTGGGCGGCAGATCTCTCACATCTCTGTGATGCAGAGCTAGCTCTCTGGGACTGTTGCTGCTCCACTGACGTCGCCTCACCTCCCTGTGCCTCTTGGCCCATGATGAAAGGGCCGATTCTCCCATCCACCCTCGCCGTGGAGGCTGTATGTGTGCGCATGTATGTGTATGTATGTGTACCAGCAGCGGCTGAGAAGGCAGGCGGGCAGATTGAGTGGGAATGTGTGCGTCGGGAATCCTAGAAACCCCTTTATCCTGAACCGCTGAGGCTCAGGGCTGATGGGCAGCCACACACTCATCGGCGATTAGGACATCAGAGGTTGTCGGTGGGCTGGGCTGCTAATGAAGTATGACGGGACTGGCTGGTGTAAACAAACAGCCGCCATTGAAGAGGGCCGCCACTGCTCTTGCTCATTCACTCACTGGTGCGCCTGCCGGCCCAGAACAAAGGCCCCTCTCATGAAGGTCCTCACTGAGGCACAGGGGGCAAGGGGCGAGGGGATGGTCTCCGACAGCAGAGCCAACCAAACCACACCACACCATACCGTGCCATACCATGCCAGAGCTGTCCCCCATCCCTCACCCCCAGACACTCCGCTCCTTACCTAGCTAGCATTGTTCCTCTCTAGACACAGACGCAGGGTTTTCTCAGTCTCTCATCCCCAAACCTGCTCACCATCCTGACTAACACTAAAGTCAGCCTGGACCTATAGAAGTCCACGCCTTCCTCGCCGCCCCCGAGCTCCCTTTCTGTCCCCCCAGACTCGGTCCACAGCTCTGCTTGGACCTGAACAGAGCCACGGTTTGAAGTTGCCGCGAGAACAGATGACAAGCGGGTGGACGGCAGGGATGAAACGAGGGACGCAGCACATCAGAGGAGGCCGGTTCATATGAAGAAGCTGCCAGTACTTTTTTGTGTTGAGGCTGCGTAGCTGTATGTGTGGTGGTGTGTGTCTGCCGGCTCGCACCCATGTCTGTGTGTGGAAGTCACAGGGTTTCTGATTAATCATTGGAGCCAGTGTTCACAGAGACTTATTTACAAAGCTATAACAGATTAAAGTGGTACTGTCTTATGTATTTATTAGGTTGGGGGGTCAGCTGTATGAAATGTGATCAATAAAATGTTAAAACATATCTTTTTGCTTGACTTTTTATGCCTCTGCGTCGGCGACAGACGTGGCCGGAGGCTTATGTTCTCAGGTTATCTGTCTGTCCCATTCTCGTGTGATATCTCAAGAAAGCTTTGTCGAATTTCTTCAAACTTGGCACTGATCTCCACTTGGACTCAAGGATGAACTGATTACATATTTGGTTTTCTAAGGTTAAAGGTCACTGTGACCACAAAGAGTCACAAAGTCCGTTCCACACTTGTGAGCGCAATTTCTCAAGAACGCCAGGCAGCAATTTCTTTAAATTTGATTCAAATATCCCTTGGACTGAAGGATGAACTGCTTAGATTTTGGTGGTCGAAGGTCAAACTTTAAGCTCACTGTGACCTCAGATCTGTCTCTTTTTGTGAACTTGATATTTCAGCAATGCCCGGAGAGAATTTTATTACATCTAGCACAAACGTTCACTTGGACTCAAGGACGAGCTGTTTAGATTTTGGTGGTCAACCGCTGTGGTCACCATGAACTCACAAAATACATTTTTTTGGCCATAACTCTAATATAGACAAAATTACACACAAATGTCTAACAGGATAAAATGATTAAGGTGCCATTTTATATCCAAAAAGTCAAAGACTTCACTGTGACATAATAATGTTCAGCTCTCTATCAGTCCTCTGTACTCCTCTGAAAACAGCATTTCTTACAGGAAATTATTCACTGAAATCACACATGAATATAGTGATAACTTCCATTTTGCCAAACACTACTCTTATTACCTTTTATTAAATTCCTTTAAAGTGTTTGCTGCATACATTAAATGTGTCTTGACAAACATGGATGTAAACTTTAACTTGACTGGTTGGCTAAGGCATACAACCATGAGACAGTCATTCTAGTTTTTTTTTACGTCTCTGTGTTTGGAAGCCTTATGTTTTTTGGGGTGTCTGACCATCAAATGTCCACTTGGACTCAAGAATGAATTGATTAGATTATGGAGGCCAATTTGTGTGAACTTTATATCTCGGGAACACTTGGAGGGAATTTTATTACAACTGGCACAAGCTCCCACTTGGAATCACAGATGAGCTCATTATATTTGGCCGGTCAAAGGTCACCGTGACCTCACAAAACATGTTTTCGGCCATAACTAAAGAATTCATCAACTTTCACCTGCATTTCTAATGATGATTTTTTTTTATATCCAAAAGACCTCTGACATAATATTGTTCAGCTCTCTGTCAGTACTCTGTACTCCTCTGTAAGTGAAGACAGCATTTTTTTTCACTGGAAATTGTTCACTGAAATTGACAATATGGTGATTAACTTCCATTTTGCCAAAAAAAACAAAAAAAAAAAAAACTTGATTGCTTTTATTAAATTGTGTCTGGACAGGCATGGGCATAAACTGGAACTTGGTTTATATGTGTATATTTTTGCATTATGCATGTTGCCAGTGTAAATGAATAAATGTTGTGAAACACTGCTATGTGTCACCCCTCAGCTCCGCACGCTCATCACCACGACATACACACGGCGTGCGCGTACACGTGCCGTCCCGCGCGCCGCCGTTCCTGCGGAATTCAGGAGGCTGTGGTTGGACTCCGAGAGGCTCCCACCTAGAAAATAATGAACAACAAATTTGACGCGTGAGTAATCCCAAGTTTCTGCGTTATATCTGCCCCGACAGTGGGCTCCCCTGCCGTGGCTGCAGATTCACGAGGGAGCATTGAGGTTAATGAAAGCTGTTGCGTGTTAAAAAAAAAAAGAGAGGTGTGTCAGCTTTATTGCATGGTCCTGCATGCTCTGTGTGCGCTTATAAACCCACATGAGACCGAGATTCACACACAACACCACACACACAGGTGCATACACAACGAACTGAAGTAAACACAGAGATTAAATAGTGTTGTATAATGGAGAATGTGCTGTGTTGCTAGCTGTAGCTTAGCATGGCGGAAGGCGGACAGGCCTCGAAGCCTCGGTGTGGTGGTTGTTGGGAGGCGGGGGGGAGGTGCGCGCTGTCCCGGCTCACACTGGACTCCCATTGCCCCTCTAACACACGGGCAGATAGCCAACAGTGTGCTGTAGGCTATTCACGGTCAGAGTAGTTTAGGTTGATGTATGTTTGCATGCATCAATAAAAGTCTATGTTTTTGCAGTTAAATGGGGGAAAAAACGCACTCAGTTGACAGCTGATCAGCTGCATCAAGCTAAAACTAATGCAGCAGCTGTGCAGTAAATCCTAGCTTCATGAAGGTTGTAGTGTTCAGGTTTTGTGTCTCTGCTGTTTGATTAAACCCATTTATAGAAATGAGGACACACTAAATATTAGAAATACACTTTAACATGGCTCAGTGCAATTCAACAGCACCACAAACAAACGTTGCAGCCTCAAAAAATGACCATAAATTTGACCCCAACACCTTAGTTTTAGCTGAGTGTAACCTACTTAAAGTGGCACATTGGAGAAGTTAACATGGGTGTTTACATGTCCTATATCTGGCCTGTAAAGTTAGGAAATGTATTAAAAAAATGTAACTTAAAAAAAAAAAACAGTTGTGCTTTATTAGTTTCACAATTGGAAAAGTGATGTTATGTGCAAAATTACAGCTTGTTTATGTTGCCACATATTTTTTTCGTTCAGTCTGACTTTCATAAATTCTCTCTGCCTTAGAATAAGAAATAATAAATGTCTCTGTGCATAACAACAGACATGACCAATGAATGAGTTAATTACTAATAAAATGTCAATCATCTGGGGGACTAAATAATGTAAACAGCCATAAACCTAGTATACATAAGCAGAGCTGCAAGGATTACTTGTTTATTAAATTAATTAACAACTATTCATGATCGATTAATCAGTTTGAGTAATTTTTCTAAGAAAAAATCTCAGATTCCAGCTTCTTATGTTTGAATATTTTAACTGAAATGGAGTGGATGCATGACACAAATGCTTTTGTTTTGCTACCGGTGTTTCCCTCAAATCCAGTCTGAAAGATGATGACAGTGGAGATCACGACCAGGACCAAGGCTCACCGAAAGACAGTGAGAAGGAAAAAACTGAAGAAGAGGAAAAAGAACAGAACACCACCAAGAAAAAAGTGAGCCTACTAAAAAGTGACTGATGTGTGTTTGCTGCAGCTTCGAAGTTAATTGTAGGGCTAAGTCACTGTCTTGTTTTCTGCAGATGGTGGTGCCAGGGGCAGGAGAGCACCCTCTTCAATACAATTACACCTTCTGGTACTCCAGACGCACCCCAGGGAGACCAGCCAGTACGCAGAGCTACGAACAGAACATTAAGCAGATTGGCAGCTTCGCTTCGGTATGTCGATCTTCGAGGGCATGTAGTAGATGTGACTTTAGCCAGACGCAGCCCAAAACTGTGAGCTCAAGCTCATGCTGACTCATTCTCCCTCAGTTGTTGATTGAATCATTTCTTGTCATTCCCAAGGTGGAGCAGTTCTGGCGTTTCTATAGTCACATGATTCGGCCAGGCGACCTGACAGGCCATAGTGACTTTCACCTCTTCAAGGAGGGTATTAAACCCATGTGGGAGGTGGGTGCTCATTTTGTTGTACAGTTAATCTGTTTGTTTTTTTTAAAGGGATTATTTGAAGTGAGATTTTATGAGGTACTCATCGATAGTCGATTACCTACAATAGATGTTTGAAAAAGGAGAGAGGAGCTCCGGTGTAGGAAGTAAAATATATTTTAGCCACTTAAAATAGGCCCATCTGAAAAAAATCAATATCAGTTTAAGTGTACACAATTCAGAATATTTTCGCCTCTTAACTGTCTGTCAGACAGCCTTTTCTTATGTGAAACGCTGTTATATAAGCCAAATATTGTTCTCTCCAAACTAGTCAAACTCCATAGGCGAGATCGGAAATTTTACCCCACAGAACATGGGAGGTGCTTGTCTTCCACTGCCTTGATACTTTAGTTTGTTTGTGTTATTGTGTGAATTCAGTGAATCCAAAACAAAAGTTTAAAACACAGAAGTCACAGAAAAACACAAACAAATTAACTGATCAAGGCAGCGGTAGACCAGGAGTTCCACTGTTCTGCGAGATAAAATTACTGTTTTTGTGTATGGAGTTTGGTTAGTTTGGAGAGAACAATATTTGGCTTATATAACAGCATTTTTCCATCAGAAAAGGCTGTCTTATGGCAAGTTAAGTGGTGAAAATATTCTAAAAATAGTGTATTTTTTAAGTGGACCCTTTTTTTAAGTGGCTAAAATATGTTTTGTTGATGTCCACAGCAGGTCAATGCTTAGGTTCCATGTTGGTACTCCTCTCTGCTTCTCCAAACTGGGGTTGTAACGACCAGCATCTACTGCAACTAATACACTGACTATCAATTATCGATAACCTCATACAACCCCACATCAAATAATCCGAACTGTCCCTTTAAATATCAAGCCCATTCTGAAACCCTACCTGTGTTGTGTTCAGGATGATGCCAATAAGATGGGTGGAAAGTGGATCATCCGTCTGAGGAAAGGCCTGGCATCCCGGTGCTGGGAGAACCTGATCCTGGCCATGCTCGGGGAGCAGTTCATGGTCGGAGAGGAGATCTGTGGGGCTGTGGTCTCTGTACGCTTTCAGGTAAAACCTACAAAACCACAGACACACCTGTTTCCCCCTAGTCACACACTGTCTACTTGAGTAAACCAGACTTGCCTCCTCTGCTTCTTGTCTCCAGGAGGACATAATCTCCATCTGGAACAAAACCGCTAGTGACCAGGCGACCACTGCCCGCATCAGAGACACCCTGCGCAGAGTCCTCAACCTGCCCCCTAACACCATCATGGAGTACAAGACTCACACAGACAGCATTAAGTATGTATGTCTCCTTGTTTTATTATTTTCCCTTCAAAATCTCTCCCTCTCACACACACATAAATAAATGCATGCTCACAAACTTTTCTCACCAAGGAGGCAGTGTGGGATTATACATAATGCATGAGTATTTCTTCAAAGACCGGTTTTATAAAAAGGCACTAATGTTTCTCACGACTTAATCTGATCGGATAATTTGTTTTGTTTTGGGTTTTTTTTGACCAGAAAAAATTCCAAACTTTTGCTTGTTTCAGCTTCTCAGATGTGAATATTTACAGCTTATCACTGTTTTTATATAATGGTAAACTTAATATCTTTAAGATTTGGACTGTTGGTTGGATTTGACATTTTATAGAAGAAACATGAACATTAAAAAGTGATCAACATTATGATCGATAATGAAATCATTGTTAGTTGCTGTGTCGTATTACACATTTTTTGGTGCATGAGATTTTTTTTGTTAATTTGAAAAATATCAGTTATTCATAATTCCTAAAATATACATACTATAATCAGTTAAATAAAGATGCAAACATAAGTATGAATAAACCACATTTATGTTCAACATAATTATTTTCAGTGTAATGCCAAAAACTGTCAACTGTTGTAAAACCTCACAGAAGAAGAAAGCAACAAACACAGTCAAGTTCACTGTGAGTGGGAATCCAGTTTAAGCGTAGAGTGACAGATGATAATCAATGAAATTGATTGATAGATGAAACATAGCAACAATACAGCTGAAAACACAGAGAAAGCAGAAAGAATGAAAGGAGAAAAAAGAGCCCACAAAATATTGTCAGTATCAGGAAGAATATTATTGTTTACCTCAACAAGCTGACACTGATGGTGCAGTGCTGTGCTTGTACTTCTTTATATAACCATTTTTTCTGACAAACGTTTGCAAGGAGGCACTTGGCTGAAAAAATACTAAATACCAAAACTCGAATAAAATATTTTTTTATATTTCTTAATTATTTATTGTTGTGTATACTTGACAAAAGACTGACAAATAAAATGCAGCCACGTGTGCTGCTCCATCAGTGAAATGATGCATTTGAGATCCTCCCATTGAAAATCCCACAAACATCCTAACAGTTTGTTTATTTTACTGTGAATGGTGAAGTGCTGCATCCTTCTTTTGTTTGCAGAGCCTGGGAAGACTTCCATGGTCTGGTGAATGCTAGCGGCGGACGTTAGCCCCGTCACACAGAAGAACCTCTGCGAGAGTAAGAACCGTTGCTACAATAAGCTGACCATACACTGTGTGATTTTTAGAAATGTTTCATTCCAGCTTCTGCTGTGCAAGTAAATCATCTGCAATGTAAAGCCAAAGCTCACTATTTATACGCTCACACTGTACAGTCTGATCTTCAAATTGCAACCTAAGTGCTCACATTGTGCATGTAAAATGGACAATAAAATGTCCCATCAGCCCCTGCTGAACGTTCTGGCTATTAACAATTGTCAGGATTTGTTTGAAAGAAGTTTGCTTGCTAGCAGTAATGCTAACAAGGCAGAAATGTGCTGCTTTGATCATCTGTGCAATCCTGTGGGTCAGAACTTATTTCAAAAAAGGCACCAGTGTACATGGACTGGCTGGTGACTAGGAAGACATTGACAGCACAGCTTGTCCATTTTCTAAAGAGAATTTTATGTAAGCATGCTGTGACATGATGCATCGTGTTGCCATGGTGATTTTAGACGTTCTGTGTTCCACTTAACAAAGGTGCAGTGAGAAAAAAGGCACTGACCTTAGATAACCAACACGTGGCTTCAGCTATGTGAGAGCCTGACAGCGACCGACCAAATTTTCTGGACATGTCAGATATTTTTCCGACAGCCGTTTAGAAGCAGCTGATCAATCCTTGTGTGGCAAATTATGCTTGACAAAGCTGAAATTCTAGAAAATTAGTCATGCAGCTCAAAAATCAGGTCAGAATTGGGTTCAAATCATACAGTGCATGCCCAGTTAGTTAGGAAAGTAAGAGAAGTAGTTTATAGCTGATGTCCTTGATCTCATGCTAACGTTGTTTGTCTCTGTTTGTGGTGTGCAGGTGTGTGTATATGTGATGTGTTGGCGGATGACTAGTCCAGGAAAGGATACCTCTACGTGGATTGGCACTGTGTAATACGATGACAGGAACAGAGGCAGAAGACCATTCCTTCTTTGTGTCAAATTGGAAATGAGCCTGTCAACAGAACGCTGAACCAAGCCGAAGAGAGAAATATGCGTTATTTTTAATCAACCAGAGAAGAACGAAGCCTCCAGTTTCTTTGTTTTTTATTTTTTTATATATATATTATATATATATATATATATATACTGCAAGTTGTAACATCTGTTATCTTCCCTACCAGAGGGAGGCCATGTGACTTTGCTGATCTGGTCATTAGCTGTTAACAAAGTGTACTTGACAAAAACACAACAAAACCAATCTGTTAGAAGACTAGTTTTCATTTACTTGCTTAACATAACATCCACTTCCTGCTGTTGAGATGAGTTTGTGTTAATCTGTTTTATTGGGACTCAAACAGGGTTGCAGGTAGATGTTATTTTATTACAGTGCTGTATTTTAACTACAATTCCTCCGGTCATTTCGAACTCTTACCATTATTGTGTACGATATATTTGTAAATACAGTCCACTTCAAAGATCACTTAACTGAATCAGCGATGATTCTCCATCTTTGACCTGGAAGATGAATCCCAAAGGATGAGGACCATCCTGTGCTGGGCAGAAGGTTGTATAACCGGCATCTTAAGAATGGACTGCCAAGCTGCCTGAATCACTGTGCCTGGCCTCGAGCCCGACCCGAACCAGTTCCCCCTTCTGTCTCTTTTGTCTTTTCCCCGCCTTTAAAGAATCCAAGGGATGGGCTTCGCTTTAATGTCCTTGACAAAGGTGTATACGAGTCCTGAAACACTGACCTTCACTCCTTTTCCATTTTGTAGTAAAAGAAATGACACCGGGCCCAGGGTCCGGGTCTGTTACAGTTTCTATCAAGTCCTCGGGAGCATTTCTTTTTTGGAACCGTGTAAAGAAAGCACCTATAGTTTGTTGAAAAACTGTAATGCTGCCGTGTTTGGTGATGTGATGATGGGTGCAGGTGTGTGTCGAAAGTGAAGAAACACTGTTGGATGTACACCTGATGGATTATAGCAATAAATGTCAAATATGCATCTGCTGCTAAAGCTGGTTCAGTGTCACCTTATTTCATCTTTATTACGATACAATAATAGTGTATTGTTCAAAGGATATTGTTTTTAAATGAAGCCACACCATGCTTACCGTTGTTTTTACAAATATGATTCAGTGTCGATGCTGATTCAATGACTGATGTCTCCCATTAGTTTTAGACCACTTTCGATTGATGATTGACCTCTTTCATCAATCAGCTCATCTCAAAGAACATGTGATTCTGCAGAGAAAACAATGAAATCAGGTGAGTTGATTATTGAAGACAGCAGGCATTTTTGATGTAACTACTTAAACAATATGTTCTGTTAAACTATAACAAAGTCTTGACAGTGTGGCAGCATGCACAATATCAAAGCTGAAACTGAAGCAGCTAAATGGAATTCAGCCATCCTTGATTTTATTAATTACACCTTCGGATATTAAGCAGGGGTTCCTCCACCCTCAAAAAATTTGAGCATCAAGTACTTCATTTCCTCCACTCTGGTGATTTGTATGCAGGAGGGGATAAACACGTTCTTATGCACTGAGGAGGACCTGTCCTCTTTCATCCTCTCTGAAATCTACACCTATATATATTGCAAGGTTTATAATAGAATTCTGTATGCTTACCAGCAAGAACGTGGCTGCCAGCAGCAGCAGTTTAGTGTGTGATTCCATATTCAGCGGCACTGGAAGTGTGACAGATTTAGAAATTGCACAATTACTCATTTTAAATGGGAATGGTGTATAATACATAATATATTATATGTATATATATATATATATGTATATATATTATATGATATTTATATATATATATATATTATATATTATATTTATTTATGTGTGTGTGTGTATATATATATATATATATATAATATACATATATGCAGTGCAAATATGACAACAGTGGTTCCCAAACTACAGGGCACACATGACTCTAAAAGTAAACTGTAGTTGAACATTTTTCTTTTTTTAAAGCAAAATTTTGACTTGTAACTAATTTATTAATTGCTTTATGCTATTGCATTCATTCCTGCAATGAAGTCCTTGTCATTAATAACACCTGTGATATTCCTGCTCTGACCAATCAAAATGTCTGCTGTGGAAAAGGCCTGTAAATCTGGTTTATTTGGGTGATAAGTCCTTTCAGATTTTAATTTGCATTTTTCGTTTGTGCAAAATAAACTAATGAGAAATACTTATATAAAGTATCATGCGGCCCATGTTCTTTATAATGTTATTCCAATCACAGTCAACTTAGGTTTGTTTTGGCTCCCAAAGGAGGACAGACGTTTGGGAACCACTTCATGGGAAGATGATAATCACATTTCCTTATGTGCATCTCAAAAAAGGAAACGTAGAGTCCGCACACCATATAACGTCTCCATGAACATTTATTTATATACAAATATATGACATTAATAATGACTTTAATTGTGACATAAATAATGAATAATATTAAAATGGTCCGTTATGTGGACATTATTCTACTTGCAGTATTTTTGTATATGTATCATAACTATTTTATGCATTTCTTTTTTTTTCTCTTTTGGCTTACTATTTTGTAATCACATGACCTTTCAGGTGACCCCTTGGACAGGCACTTGTATGGTGTCTCTGAATTTGTCTCTGAGGGAGGGTTTGAGCCAGATGGTATATCAATAAATGTTCATGGGAGCATTATCTAGTGTGCAACTAGTATTTATCAGGTTTGGACGTTTGTGCCTTTGAACCTTTTGCACTTGTGTACAACTCACCCTCCAAACCAAAATATTCATGATCCATGTTATGTTCATCATTGAAGCCAGGCCATTTCTTCCATATTGCGCCCATTTTCTCACCAATCTTGGAGACAACCTGTAATTAAAAGCCAAAAATACTGGATTAAATCCACTTGTCGAAACACTTGTTTTATTTTGGGTTGTTTAAATACTACACTACCTGGAACTGCTGGTTGGAGAAGCAACGGCATGGACAGCAGGAGCCCTGGATCCTGACCGTAGATGCTCCCTCTGCATCACACACCTCCAGGAGAGGGGTGAACATGCTCCACCTTAAAACACAGTCAGCCAACACACAACAACTTTGCTTATTTCCTTACATAATCGTGCAATAAGCAACCGGAAGATGCACTGGCCAGTACTTCACACGCTGGCGCAGCCCAGCCTTGATGCTTGGTTGATCACATTTTCAGCTGTCATGATTCTGCAGCACCAAAACCATTGTTTGCTTGGTGTCGGAAGAGTTCAAACTGGGGCATGCTTTATTCAAGCACAACTGAGAGAATATTTATACCAAGTAGATCTCTGGCCACAGGAACCTCTGCCAGGTCAGTCTTAATTGGACACAATATTGCTTCTGGAGAGCTCTAAATTCGACACACAAAAGGCACCCCGGCTCACCCTGGAGTCAGATTTAGGCCAGATGAAGAAGGAAGTATTTCAGGAGACATGGCTGCTGCTATTCCTCCATTAGCCAACATTCCCATTAGAAAGGATGCCGCATTCCTTCCCTCCCAGCCCAGGGCAGCTCTGTCGGTGTGTCTCCGTGCAGACAGCTGTTTTGTGTATTAACTCTCCCAGGTTTAGACTTAACGCCGGCTGGGCGGAACAAATAAAGGCTCTCACTGCTATTTACAGACAGGCCTGGGCATCTACAGTGGCTCAGGGAGGCCAGAGGCTGGGAGTGACATGGAAAAAGGCTCACATGGTAAGTTGTTCAGTCTGAGAATGTCAAGTATAACGATGGCTGGTGCAGGATTCTGATAGTGTGGGTCGAAGGGTTAAAGGGTTCATTCACAAACATGAAAAATTACATTTAAAAATTTTAACAGCAACATCTATCCAGTTACTAAGGTTAACCAAGGTTTTGCATGGGTAATTTTTTCAACAGAAAGTAGTTTGAATGAAACTGTTTCACAGCAAAGAGAATACTTGTGGGTAAATAAGTGATTTTCTTCTTGCAGTTTGAATGAACTGATCTTTTTCTTAAGGGTATTTGTTCTTCAGTTGTGTATTTCATTGAGAATACAGATGGGTGTAGATGCAGTAGTGTTACAGTTCATCCAAATCTAAGTCAGGTGAGGAACTTTTATCCTTTAATTAACAGATAGCAGTTAGCTAGTTAACTTGGTCAGCTGTGGAGCTAACTGTCCAATTAGCTGACTCAGCCCCAGGGTGCCAGGAACCAAACACAGCAAGAAATCCACCTTGGTACTGTATTCCCTGTCATCAAACTGGCTACCGTCCCTCTAAGAGGCTGTGTTCACTGGGATTTCCCCGTCTTAAATATTCATAATGGCTCCCTCATATTTATGACAGACGGCATGTCATGGTTATGATGGTGTCACATCAATCTTATGCTCAGTCCCTCAAATAAGGTGCTACATTCATTTTAAGAGTGGTGCCTTTGCACAGAATCTCTTAAAATGCTATTTTTAAAATATATATTATATTACTGGATTATTAGGTAATGCTTTAGATCACAGCCTGTAATGTACTGCATATTTACTCCGGAGTTATGGTGTACTTATTGTAATAATGCTGTACCAGCTCAGTACCCACCAACACATATATGTAGTGGCAAGATGGAATAAAAAGGATTTTACAAAGAAATTATACTGTAGTTATTTTTTAACTACAGGTATCTATACTGTTATTACAGGGTAAATTGATAAATTGGCTGTAATCTAAAGCATCACCAATTATTATTATTTTTGTTTAATGCTTAAGGACTAATTTAAACTGCTGGATAGTTTAATCTATAACTGATCACATGTTTTATGTGTAAAATCTTGAACTGCACAGAAATGAGTAAATACAGACTTTGAATAAATATAGTGCAGTTTAAAGTACAAGTACCTCCAAATCGTAGTACATAACTTGAGTAAAGGTACTTTTTCCACTGTTCAAGTCAGATGAGGCCAACAGAAACAGATTCAGCCTGTCGTACCTCTGGCGTACGGTGCCAATGAGATGTTTTTGAGGCGTGTAGGCCCTAATCTCCATCAGGCAGCAGCCGAGGCAGCAGGCATCCACCCTGAGGGGCCTTTCAAAATAAAAGACCTGGCGGCCCTGACAGTCGAAGCCCTGCAGGGAACAGGCCCGAGCTGGACCACAACACTGGAGGCACACACAGGAGCTCTCTGACAGGAGGAAAAACACCATCATTCACTCTCTGTTTGTATGAGAAAGAGACGGGATGAATGTTAAACAGTTAAACAGCAATCAGTACCTTCCACGGCCACAAATAACTGTGAGCTGCTGCCTCCTGTGGTGATGCTGTAGATCCTCCTGGGAACACACTGTGGACCTACAACGACACAGCTTTATTCCTTTACAACAGACAAATCTTCCTCACAGAAGTACACAAATACACAAAGTCAGTCCCTCCTGCTCACCCTGCAGCTCTGGTCTGGCGGTGATCTGTATTTTACTGACTGTTTCCAGCACAGACATAAAGTGTGCCCCTGCAGCACCTTCGGCCCACTGCTCCTCCACCCCTGGCCTCTTCACTCTCTCCATCTTCCTCCCTGGAGCCGGAGCTGTCAGCTGCTTGTCAGAGTCCCAGTCAGGAGATGTTTGGTGGCGTTTGGGCACAGGTGAGTGAGCGTGACACTGACATGACGGCCCACAGCGGTTGTTCTGGAAAGCTCTGAAGATCATCTGGATGTGTTTCTCTCGTTCCAGCCGATCAAAGGGAAGAGGCTGATTGGTCACTGCTGACATGGTGGAAAACTGAAAATATATGTGGGACTCAATGATAAATAGTCAGACAAACGACTGTACATTGTGACAGAGCCATATCACTGGCTGACAGGCATGGTGTGTGGAGGTGAGTGCAAAAGGAGCATATTATAATATTTCTCATCATTTATAACACCATAATTCAGGGTTATTGCCACAGGCTCAAAGTAATGATAAGAAATGAAGAGTAGGAAATTAAAATAGCTATAATCTGTGCCAGATGGAGCTGGATACATGTTTGTTTTAAATGAACTTCAGAAAGAAAAAGCTGGAGGAGGTGTGTTTTGGGCGCTGCTGGATCAACCTTTTTTCTGTCTAACCTGTAATACAAAGTGATGTGTACTTCTGACCCCCTGTTACAGTTGCAAGCAGTGAATAACTGAATATTCTTTAGGTGCCTGAGGAGGTGAAACTGCACCATTTATGAGCTTGAAGGTTCAGTATTGGTCTTAAAATAGTAGTTTTGGCACTAAATTGTTGCAAGGTCTGCTTTAAGTGTCCTGCTGTCAAAGATAACACCTGTGCACAACACCAAGTTGCTTTCTGTTTCTTCAGAGCCCTGGCTCTGTGGAGAAGTTAGAAGAAGTTCATTGAAGAGTTTAATTGAAAGCTATTGTAATGTGCATGTATAGTAACAACATAATGTCAGCCCATTGCTTTGCACAAACAAGTAACCACAGCAGGGGTTGGTGTCGGACTGGAGGGGGGAGTAGCATTGAAGGAAAACAAAACATTAGGAGAAAAAGTGCAAATTTGGTCTATAAATGGAAACAGTTTTCCTGGGAAAAATTATGCACGGTGGTAGACATATTTTTCATAGTGAAAGCAAGGCTTATAGAGGCCCAGTCTAAACATGGTACATGTCATTATTCTATATTCATTGACACGTGCAATCAACACTTACTTCATAATAAAGCAAAAACCTTAAAGTGAAGGAAATAAGCAAAGATTTAAGGAAAATCTGAAAAATAACCAGAATTTTATGTTGAAAATTGAACTCTCTTGACCTTTTGACCCCTTGTGGAGGTCCAGTTCCCTGCAGGTTGGGAACCACAGATGGCTTTAAAAAAATAATTCAACATACTCTTTTGAGTTTTAACTAGAAAAAGCCATCCTTGTCATTTTTTTAAATCTATGAATTGAAGTTCTTTTTTAAATTTGAATTTAAAGGGCAAAGTTCAAGAAAAACAACTTTTCCCCTCAGCAGATTCAGACAGTTCTCTGAAAGCAGTGTAAACATTCTCCACTTAAAACAAAGTGATTTCATCACAGCGGCCAGCCTGAGCCTCCTTTTTATTCACATCACACACACTCTGCTTGCACAACTTGGTCCTACTCTGCAGCTGCATGCAACAGTGTACATTCCTCCACAACAAAGACGATCATACTACCATAACGAACCCCTACCACTAGCTTATATCCTACATATAGACAGTGATTGTTAAAAGAGCGCAACAGGTGCCTGAATGGTTAATATCTTGAGCATTTTACCCTCATTATATTAAAAATACAGAGTGTAAACAAAGATAATAGCACAATAGAGTATTAAAAGTCTCTTGCTTACCATCTGTGGCCGACCTCCAGGTACCTACAGTCTCTGATAATCTGACTGTAAGAAGGAAGAGACGAGGCAATCATTGTGAGTTGTCATGATCAGGAGGGCTGACGCACAACCCTCCTTACCCCCTCTGTGTGTTTGTGTGAATATTCACATAGTAATGTTTGGCTTTGTGAGTGTGTGTGTGTGTCTGGAGAGCTCACTCCCGCTCTGTCTCACCCCCTGACTCTGTTTCCATCCCAACCAGCCGGATCTGCCTTTTGTTGGGTTATAAAGGCACCACTCAGCCATGTAATTGAAATCCTGCTTCCAGAGGTGGGGGGCTGCGCAGTGAGTCTGTGTTTCGGGGGTGTCAGTGCTCTCTGCGCGCCCCGAAAAAGGTGTCAAACACAGGAGGATTAAGAGATTTCTGACAGGGTGCAATCACAAGATCACAGTTGTACTTTTATCAATAAAAGCATTCATTTAGCACTTTTAGCTGCTGTTCACAGATGCCTCATACAGTTTATAATAATGGCTTTTATTTTTTATCAACGTCACAGCAGGTGAAAAAGTAAACTTAGAGAAAACACTGAGCTCATAACAGGAACAGCTGAGGAAATTGACCGATTCTTTTTCCAACCTCTTTTTGCTCAGTGCTTAAAAAACAGTTGAGCAAACTTGATACCTTCCCATTTACGGTTTCATGCACTTAGCTTAACTATGTCTTAGTCTTGTCTATGTTAAAAAACATATTTTGAAAATGTTTAAAAGATGGTGCTGGGGGACCTTTAGCCAGTTGGCTATCAAATTAAATACCTAGCTGACAATTAACGATTGATATAGATTAGCTAGCTGTTAGTTCAGCTAACATTGACTACCTTAAGATGTGACTACATGTTGCTTTTAGAGGTCCCACAGAAACATCTTTTGACCATTGACAGACTTATGAAGGGTCAATTCCTCTTTTTATGCAAAACAGCTATCAGCTGATAGTAGGGCTGCGCAAAAAAGCTGAAAAATCTATCACAATAAAATGTTTCATTTCAGTTTATATCAATAAGTTAAATATAAGTTTTGTTTATATTTATTTTATTTTGTATATTATCCTGCATATTTTGTGGCTGCTTACTTAAAAATAAATAAATAAATAAAAAATTTGACACAAAATAAGATTTTATTGATTTAAAAATGATTTTATTGCTCCTCTAAAGTCTATAATCAGAATTGCGTCCATAGTAAGTTCAGAACTATTACATGGCTTTGTTAAATACAACATTCTGATTGGCCAGTTCCAGCACTCTGAGGTCTGTTATTTCTGTATAACAGACCACTGTTATGTACAGCAGACTGAAGAGATCTGAAGAATAGACCGTTGTTCCAGACCACTTCTGATCATAGATGCTTGAGGAGCAATAAAGTCATTTTAAAATTAAAATTGTGTGTCAAACTGTTGTTTTTTCGGTAAGTAACCACAATAAGCAGGTTAATGTACAGTGAGCAGGTCATTATCGTGAAATAAACCCCTGACACGGTGATGCAGTGAAGGGGTATTGAATCACCTCCAATAATGACCAGCTCACTGTACATTATCTCTTACATAACAGACCTTAGAGTGTCGTAATTAAACAATAGAATTTAAATATTTAACAAATCTCTGTAATAATTATTGCTCATTTTTAATTAACTATTTTTAATAAGCACCAGGGCAAAAAAGGTTGAAATTAACCACTTTATTTATCATGGCACACGGGTAGACTTTAAAAAAAGAAAACAAAAACCTGCCATACTAGCGAGCTGTACTGCCTGCTTTTATTGTTTTTATTAACAATTTCTCACCGTCTGCACTCATTTTCTCACTCACTGTTGTTGTTCTCACTGTTTCTGTTGTTGTGTCACATGTCAGTAGTGCAACTGGACAACACACCTGTTAAATGATTGTCTATTTATAGGCCAGCACATATTTATTATGTGTTTTGATGGTGGTTTGCATTTAATGCTTTTAAGTGAAACTACTGAACATTTTTTAAGCACTTTTCTCTTTGCTATCGATGAAGTGTCTGTTGCTGATACATATCACTATTGTTTTATTTTCCAGCCCTAGCTGACAACTGTAATCACAGATCAAGCGTGGCCTCCACACATCTGTGCAGAGGATCCTTCATCACCATGAACGAGCATTTTTGACTTTGTGATCATCCACAGACCGACATTACCAAGTGAAAATACACACAGCTGTATCTTCTCCATCCTCTCTGTGTCCCAGTCGTTAGTGAAACATCACTGACTGACACTGTCGGATTTCCACTGCTGGAGGAAAAGGGCTAAAATCTGGAGGATTTTCTCCTGGTTCACCCCAGGAAGTCTGTCTCAGTCAGATCAGTGAGATTGTTTATTACAGGGAGATACTTCTTGGGATCCCCATGGAAAGGTGAGGAGGGAGGCTGGTTGAAATGGCCCATCAGGAAGATCCCAATCGTCCCGATAAAAAACACCAACGCCATGACGATAAAGCAAACCCTGTCGATCACCCGGGCAACGAGGAACCACTCCTCGTTCTCCTGGGGTTAAGAAAAAATAGAGGTTATCACTGACGTTGATTTAAACCAGAAAGGAAGACCAAATGTGAAGATGTAGAGCTTACATTCTGGAAGTTGTTCTGTTGCCGTGCAGTCTCAGCAATGTGTTTGCAGGAGGCCACACACTTCTTCAGCTCAGGAGAGGCCTTAGCGAGGCTGATACTGAGCTGCTCAGCTGAGCCCCCATCCAGCCCATCATCTGGGTACAAAACACACCAGATACACCAGATGCAGTTACAAGGTGAAACACTTTCAAGTGCACTTGATTTTTCCACCCTAGACCCACATTTCCTAATGTCCAGTGATATCCAGTAATGAGCGCGATCTGCTGCGGCTGCCAGCCGTGAAACAGGCTGCAATTTCACCCTTAACTGTTAGAGTACATCCACAAAAAATGCTTGTTTAGCCACTGACAGGCTCTGACTGTTATTCTATGTGTCTGACAACGTCATGGAAAGGATCCCTGATGAGATTCACCTTTTTCTTAAAGAGTGAGATCAATTTTTGATTATCCAGAAACAGCTAATTTGTTGCTCTGGTCAAACCCACCAGACTCCATTTCCAGAAACAATCTTTTTAGTATCATAAATCAAGCCCCGTGTAAATTATTTAGTGCTCCAACAATTACCAACTCTCAAACCCTCAATTCACTGAGCTAGTAGTGAAAATATTGAGATATTTTCCGCTATGGACACACCTGTCCTCAGCTGATATTGCTGTCTTTCAGAGGCTGTAGCAGGCTCAGTTTTAAAGGTCGAGTGAAGATATGGTATCATATGAAACTAGATGACCTAAAGTAAACTTGGTCTCACTGTATAAAATGACCTAAAATCAATCAATCGAAAAAAAAAAAGCCAAATGACAAAAGTTGGTGATATTAACATGAATTTTCCTGTGGTGTTCCTCAAAGTCTTGGTGTTTTGATGAGGCATTTTGGAGGAATTTTTGGCCATTCAATTCATCAATCTTTAAGTGGTCAAAAATGGTTAAATTCAGCAACAAATCTTTGTAATAAATGGTATCAGTCATGAGACATAATGGATCATGGGAATGGCCATCATGTGCTTGCTTCTGAGTGAAGTTGTTTTACACTCTAAAGTTTCAAAATTTGAATTGAATAGGTGTCTGACTCAATTTTTGTGGAATATTTTCACATGTATCACAGTGAACTAAAGGTTTGTTTCAACCAAACCGGAGTTGGTGATTGTTGCAACAGTGGAAAGACAAAATAAGTGAGTTTTATTTTGTTTCTCTTGAGTTTGTTTGTGTTGATTAAACAAAAAGGATCTTACTCTTTAACAAAAAGGTCTGTCTCTGACTGCGTACCAATCCTTATAAGGACTACATTGCAGCCCATTTTTGACCAGAAAATGTTGTCCCCATTAGTCAGACACGGAAAATAGGGTCCAGGTTGAAAAGTTATCCTTTAATATATGCAAACACTTACGTAGCTTCTCTAATACTGTTTTCATCAATCCGTTTCTTTCTTTGAGTTTGGCAAACATGAGTTCGGACCGAGCTGTTTTACTCGCGTACTCCTCTGCCTTTGTGATAAGGGTCATGGAGCTGCGGCGTCGGCAGGGGACAAGGAACACGCCGTTTCCATGTGGAGTTTCGCCATTTGCCATCTCTGTAGTGTTGTCGTTGTTTGGTGTCCAGGGTCGCATCTGCATCCTCAACAGCCGAGGCAGGATATTGAGGAGGATCTGAGGAGGACGCAGGGTCAGAGGTTAATCCAGTGGCAAATACACCCACGCTGACTTCACAGTGTGTTCATTCAGGAGCTTCTTAATGGAAGTTAGAAGAAAAGGGTGTGTTCTGGCCACAGTCTCACCTTTCGGACTTGGTCTGTCATTCTGTGAGTGCTCGGGGTTCTCAGGGAGACGTTGAGGACAATCACACAGTTCATCACCACCATCGTGGTCACTGACATCACGAACATCAGATACCTGCAGTCAGAGGTTCATAAATCACATCTTTTTCAGCACTGTTTCAGATCAGGTGGACTGAAATCTCAGCGTGATCACATGAACTTACTTTCCGATAAGAGGCACCGCCTTCGACGTCTCTGGAACCTTCTTAGCAATGAGGAAGAGGAACACAGTCTGGCCCAGAAGAGTGGCGATAGACATGGTGCACTTCTGACCACCCGCTGCACAACCCAAACCAATAATCAGTCACAATGGTGAGGTTTGGTGTCAATGAAAACAGATACTAATGACTTAAAGGGATAGTTGAGGTTTTTTGAAGTGGGCTTGTATGAGATACAGTGTATTGCCTACAGTAGATGGTCAATACGCCCTGAGTTTAGAGAAACAGAGAGGAGTAAGCAATGTACTGCTGTGGACAGGATCAGCAGCAAAACGTATTTTAGTTCAGTACAAGCTTTAGTAAGAATATTTTCACTGCCTTACTTTGCTGTCAGACACCTTTTCTGACAGAAAACAGCTGTTACACAAGCCAAATACTGCCCTCTCTCTCTCAACCAAACTCCATTTGAAAGAACAGTAATTTTATCTCACAGAACACGTGAGTTGCTTGTCTTCCGCTGCTGCAATCAGCTAGCTTGTTTGTGTTATTGTGTGACTTTGGTGGAACTTAACTAACCTTTTGAAACACAATAACAGAAACAATCTAACCAAATGAGGCAGCAGTAGACTGCTAATGCCTATGTTCTGTAAGGTAAAATGACTGATTTTGCCAATTGAGTTTGGTTAATTTGAAGAGAGCAATACTTGGTTTATATAACAGAGAGCTACTGTCTGAAAACGTCTGATGGCAAGAAAAAGCACTAAAGATATTGTAAATATAGCGTACACTTAAACTGATATTGATTTTTCTAGGTAAACCTTTTTTAAGTGGCTAAACTACCTTACTGCTGACCCTCTTTACAGCAGTACATTGCTGAGCTTCCTACACGGAACTCCTGCTGCTTTTCCAAACTGTTGGCGTACCAATTGCTGTCTACTGCAATCAATACAATGACTATAGATAAGTAACTAATACAACCCCACTTAAAATAATCCAAACTGGAGCCAGGCTTCTGTCCTGTCAACCACATGAATGTCTGCGGAAAATCTTGATTGTGAGATCTTGGAAATCCTGAGGCAGCAATTGGATTGGCCAAGAATTTGAAAGCACTCGTTGACATGATAGAGATCTGACTACCTGAGCTTATACTTTTAGATCCATAAAGTGAGGAAAAAGACCTTTGGCAGGTAAGTAGTAGACGAGGAGGCAGAGGGGGAGGAAGAAGGCACACAGGGAGCGATGATGTTGATGATGTAGAAGAGGGGTTTCCTCTGGATGATGAGGTAGAAGACCACCTCCTGGTACTCCAGCTCATCCTTAGAGAACTGAGGGTTGATCACCTTCTTAGCCGGCCTGTGTTTGATCACCCACTCTCCATTTTCTAACAACAACAAAATCAGAGCCTTTCATTCATTCATTCATTGCAGAAGCACATTTCTTTTACTATGAACAGTTATTTAAAATCTATAACTCCACTCTGCTGTCATACCGGTAAAAGCCTCCGGGTCAATATCCACCCACTCCAGCGTGTGGTTGTCCTCCTCTTTGAGAACCAGTTCAATCTCATTGGCGCTGTAAGTCTGGGAGCTTAACACAGGGAGAAGATATATGTTCTGTCACCGCACACAAACACAACCATAAATTCACTTTTACAAGACAGTATGGTGAAAAGAGACCATGAATGAAGGAGTCTTTGTTCCAGGTTTTGATAGCGTTGAATTCTGTTTGAACACAAAGAAACCTGACATGTGAACTGAGGGTTCAGAGTCCAGGTTGACAAGACAAATTTGAGAGAAACATGAACGATAAACGGTAAACTTGGGGTGCTATAGCTAACTAGAACTTTTAAGTGTACTGCTCACTGACCGATCATCAGATCCCAATACACGTCGTCTCTACTCACCGGAAGATCATGGTGCAGTTCTGCCAGTCAAAGGGGAAATAGTTGACGGTGATGGTACAGGCACTGCGGTAGATGGCAGGAGGCAGCCAGTACACACAGCCGTTAGGAGACACCAGTGCGTTACAGTAATACGCTACCTCGAACTGTCCGTCCACACTGTGCAGAGCAGAGGGAAACTGACATTTAACGGTTTGTTCAAACTAACAGACAGGCACACTTGCACTTATTGTATGTATACAATGAACATATATCAACATTAAAGCTGCACATGGGGACAAGTATTTGGTAAAAATGCATCAACCTTGCCTAAATCCGAATGCTATGAAAAGGAGAGATGCACCTCAGATGTCTGAGATCCTAAAGAGTGTATTTACTTTTGTCTGCATGAATGTCTCATGCAAAAATAAATAAATAAATAAATAAATAAATTAAAAATTAAAAAAATGAATTTCACCCTGGAAAAAAACAAACATTTAAAATAAATGTTTTTTTCTAGATCAATTTTATTACTTGAATCATTACTATTACTTTTAATTTCTTAAAAACAGTTTATCTATAACGGTTTGCAATCCATTCATGTATAATATAATTTAGAAAAATCTGCCCATGTGACCGTCTGACTTACAATATGACATATAATAATACATATTACATATGACTGGATTATAATAACTGATGCATTTATGTGTACATCACTTTAAAATTACAGCTGGTAAAGGCTGAGCTAATTTGCTCATTTATATACTGCTATGTAGTTTCATCTATAATAATATATCTTAATGTATTAGTTGATTTATATTTTGTTTTAATATTCTGAATCTGCAAAGTAAATACCAACTGATGCTGTTAGTCTAAGGCTGTGGATTGAAAACTATAATACTGGCTTTTTATATGTTTATATGACGGAAATATTCAAGTAAAGTACAATATTTTAAAATTTTACTCAGGTACTCGTAGCAAGATTTGTCGTAGGCAACTGGACTTGATAGATAGGACTTAGGTATGGTAGGCTACTTGAGTAAATGTACTTAGTTACTATTCCACCACTGGTTATTCACAGCTTGTCTAATAGACCTTTTTCATGGCAGTTATATTGATATGAATAGTAGGTGAACACAGGTGTTACTGATGATACTGATTAATGTTCTGTTCCATTCAAGTCAAACAGAGTCAGGGTGCTGCTATTGTGCATGCTGGCTCATTGAAAAGGCTCTGCTACACTAAATGGAATGGGTCCTCAATTAGTGTCATTGATAACATGTGTTTCATGTCAAAACAGCTGCTGTGAAAAAGGTCTGTTAATCCTCTGAGCTCTGAGTTTAACTTTCTCAACCAGTTACTGCTTGTGGTCTTGTGGGGATGCCACTGTGTGAAGGTGCTGACTGAAGGTGTGTGGGTGTCTCGCTGGCTGAGAACAAATATTGTGTTAAAATATGAGGGTTGTTCCACTCACTTGTTCTCCAGGATGACATCCGGCAGCCAGATGCTCTTGGAGGGGACCCGCAGCTCAGAGGTGATGTTCCCATACAGAGCTGACCTGGGCAGCTGGTCCCACCTGAGCCTGTAGTCGCACCATTGCTGCACACAGAAACACTGTGGGTTTGACCAGAGGCAGCAAAAGTACACACATTCTGCTCTCAAGTAGAGGAACAGATACTTGTCTCATTTATGTCTCGTTTTATGTTGTTTTCATCTTGTTGGGTCTTTTACAATGTTTTCATCTTATCTCTTCTGTCTCGTTTTCGTCTTGTTACGTCTTGTTACATCATTTTTGCCTTGTTATATCTTTGACATCTTTTTCGTCATGTTACATCTTTTATGTAATTTTCCTCTTGTTACATTGTTGCCGTCTTGTTACGTCTTGTTATGTCGTTTTAATACTGATACATCCTTTACGTCTTTTTTCTCGTTAGGTATCATTACATTGTTTTCGTCTTGTTATGTTGTTTTCATCTTATGTCTTTAACATAATTCTCAACTTGTTATTCATTGTGACATAGGTTTTATCTTAATATGTCTTTTAAATAGTTTTTGTCTTGTTACATCTTTTATGTAATTTACATCTTGTTACGTCGTATCGTAACTTATTACTCCTTTTACATCTTTTAGTCATTTTTGTCTGTCTTTCATCTTGTTCTGTCTTTACGCCCTTTTTGTCTTCTTACGTCTTGCTACGTCACGTAGGAAGTAAAAGTAGAAAGCTCTCAGAAAAAGAAATACTCAAGTGCAGGTGCCTGAAAACTCTACTTAAACACAGCAACAAAGCAGCAGATGAGGTAAATGTGTGTAAAGTTACCATTTCAATCCAGACGCTGGTTGTCAGGGCCTCCTCCTTTTCATTCTGAGGAGAGACACATAGTTTAATAAACAGAGTTAACTCTCAGTGGTAACTCATCAAAAACGCCAGACCGACAAACACACTGAACGTGACTCACCAGAGAGATGAGGTTGGTGAGCGTCATCTTGATGTCGACGTGAGTGATGTCACCACTCTTCTCCATGGGTCGCACGTTCTTGTTGTAGCCCTTCATCAAGTCCCTGTAAAGTTCCCCCTCAAGGTTGACTGCTGATGCTGCAGACAAACCACACACACGCACCACACACACACACACACACATACACAAGTCAAGGCAAGAAAATATGAAATGACTAAAACAAGTGACAGCAAAGGGACTAATTTAAAGGAGCACTTCATCAAGTTTACATATTAAGTTCAGATTGCCTGTCATGAGAAGTTCTATTTAACGGCTGTATAATGTCTCCTGTGGCTCTGGAGAAAACTTTCCAGAGTTTACAAAAATAACCCTGATGATGTCACAATGATGTCAGCAGGCTTATCTTGGCTTGGGCTTAAGACATGGAAAGATTGTTTACAAAAACAACTTCATTAAAAAATGTAAAAGAGTGAGGTTTGAAAGACATTGAGATTTTGGAGGTGAGGGTTGTCTGATTAAAGAAGCTTTTGAGTTGCATTGTGGGAAATGTAGGATCCATGGTTTTTGGAGCTTGAGCCAAAGATGTCTCAGCCTCTGCTACTTCAGTTCTGATCATTATTATTAAATTATTATTATTATTTTTTAAATACTCCAACTACAATATTTCTGGAGTACATTTTTTAAGGACCAGTGGGTAGGATTTAACTTGCAAATTGCAAAGACCTCACCTCATTCTCCCATTCCAAGCATGTAGGAGAACCTACAGTGGCCGCAAAACTTGCACAAAACTCGAAAGGCCGTATCTAGAGCCAGTGTAACGGAAACACAACAATTCTTATATTCAGGTGATTATACACTAATGATAACATATTTCTACTGCCACAGATCCCTGCAAATCTTAAACACTGGACCTATAAGATGAATTTTCTGTTATGGTCATGAGCTGATGACCTTTTAAAATCATGATTCAACTTCAGTTACTATTAGACACTTAGCTGTAATACATCAGGACAGAAATAAAGAAGATGAATTCTTTCTATTTACTCAGTTTAGTAAATTAACATTAAAACAAGAGTCTGAGACAAATCTGTTCTAAAGAGAGCAAACTAATGCAAGCTGGGTATCTGTGTAAGTGGCTTTTAGGTGCCAGGTTGCTATGTTTGGTTTGTGTGTGTGTGTGTCTAGTATTACAGTAAAGTCAACCCATTTTTATGGGATATCACAGCAAACACCTGATGGTCCTCCTGCGAGAAAATGAGTGTGAAAGTGTGATTCAGCATGAAATCTACTCTACAGTTTTTTGTCTGATATAACAGAACAACAATAGACTGTGCATGACAACACACACAGCATGGTCCAGCACTGTTACAGATTTTCTTGTCACTAATGCACAAAAGTACTACTTAAGCAGTGTAAAATATGATTAGATTAATGTAGTTATTAGTTGAATGAGCAGAACCTCTTGAAAAAAGTAATTTCTTCACTTGATACAATATAAATCTGAAAGTCTGACCTCACAAGTTTGCACCACACCATGCACATACCTGAACAACCATCAAAATAGTATATATTGTCTCCTAAATGTGGCTCCTAAACGTGGCAGCGTGCTGATCAGCCAGTGTTCCTACCTGTGGCAGAAATCATCAACACCCTGACGAAGAGTGACAGAGAGACCGGAGCTCCAGAATCCATCAGTGTCTGCGTTCGTGCTCCAAGACAAAGCTGTGATCACTAATCTGATACACATGGACACTGCTTGATGGAGCTGCTGGCACTCGGCCTGTGTGTGTGTGTGTGTGTGTGTGTGTGTTTATGAATGTGTGTGTGTTTCCCAGCACAACTCATGGCTGATGGGAGGGTTTAGAGGAATGGTTGGGGGCTGTTTGGGGGAGCTGATGATTGTTAGGGTTAAATCCAAGAGAGTATTTCCAGTGCGGCATAGCCAGCTGTCACAACACAAACACATTGGGAACATGACATGCACATAGTTTAGGCATTGTACTCAGCACATGGCTGCCCCCCAGTGTTACGGTGCACCATTAAACACACACTGTACTGTAAGTGTGTTCAGTGCACCTGGCTGTTGTCATTCACATGAACAAAGTAATACAAATTTAGCACAGCAGGGACCTATAATAAGCAAGCTAACATGGTCAAATCTGTGTCGTCTACACAAAAAAAAAGGCTTAAAGACAGACAGATTAGATGATAAAGAGAAGCAGACAGCAGCAGCACTATGTGTGTGTGTGTCTGTGAGCCAGAGAGTTAAAAGAGCCGTGCGGTGGAGCAGAGAACAGGTGATAAGTCTTGTCCATTTACAGCACACCCTCTGTGATGACGGACCAGGCGGGCACATTTGTGGCATGTCATTACTCTGTGTGTGCGTGTGTGTGTGTGTGTCACAAAAATACTTCCCGCGATGATGTCGCACACGTCCCACACACACATAAACACAAGAGCCACAAGCAGGAGTTGATGTGTTGCAACAGAAGTTTGTGAGTATGTGTTTACTCAGCTGTTACACTCATATCCCTGTATATCCTTTTTTTTTATCACTTGGACTTACAAGTCGACCCACACTTTTTACCTGAAAGTGTGGGTCGACCTCAACATAAACAGACTCAAAAGATTTTGTGTCCTTAATATGTTCTGAGAGAAAAAAAAAGTCTTCAGGAATCATACGAAGGGAAAGTTTTGAAAATCGCATAAATATGATCCTGACAAAAGTACCTTTTTTGTGTGAAAAAAGGTATGAACCTCACACAAATTACAACAGAAAATCTGACAAATAGTATATATAAAGAAAGATCCAAGTGGTGTTTCAAAGGTGTTTCTCAACCATACGCCGGTGCCACTTTTTGCTTCCTAAAATAATAACCTAAATTAAAAACACTACATTAGTGTACTTTTACAAGGACTAATCCATAAAACAATTTTGGGATCGATTAGCATAAATTTAAACCAAAGTTATCACTTAAAACAGCACTTTTATTTTTGAGACCTCCAAACTGGCACTAATCAAATGTTGGTATTAATGATGAACATAAAATAACATAACTGAACATAAAAACAATGAGGAAAAAATAAGGAAATACAGGCAGAGAGCAGGATCTCTGCACATACAGACACCACCACACACTTCTAGTGGGCCATAGATGATGAGGGAAAGGGATTATGTCTATATGAAAATGTTGCAGATTATACTTTTAAAAATGTTAGTTCATAAGTAAAACTTGTTTTCATCACAAAGCTATTGTAAGAAACTGAATCCATGCAGTCATTTTGACCCACTTATGCATCTGAGGGTGAATACGTTCACTGTTCTATATCCAGCTGCATGTTTCATATAAAACACAATTTCTGGTTCATTGTAAACAGCAGTGAATCCTCACTGAACACAGCTGGAAACTGTGGCACCACCAATTCAGTATTTTTAAATACCCGCTCTGCTTTCTTAAGACTTTTGATGTTATAAATATGTTATAAACCACATATTTATGAGACTAGAACAGCTGAAAGATTTATTAACTTTGGTTTATTTGGCTGAGACCTGGCAACCGCAGCGAGGCGTTGGATAAAAGTCAACACTTGTTGCGTCACTTCCTCAAGCAACAGTTGTCGTTTGCTCTGACTCATGACGGTCAATACAGAGACTGTAAAGGTCAGCCCAGTTCTGTGTCCAGTTACAATTCCCCATCCTGGAAATGAGGAGTGAAGAGCGAGGAGGAGGTGGGAGGGCCAGCACTGGTCACCGCAGCACAGCAGCTGCTGTGTTGACAGGAACGCATCCCCTTAAAGGGTCAGAGGACTGAGGTCAGTCTGGGGTCTCAAGAGGAACCAATCAGCACTGAGGCCTGTCTTGAGAGAATGTTTTTGGGTCATCGGCAGCAAAATACTGCAGGATTAACAGCATGACTGTCAGCTAATTTGATTAGATTTAGAGTTACATAACTACAGATTAATATTCAACACAACATGCCATACCATTAATAACAATTTTATTTATATATAGATTTATTTATTTTTTTTTTACAAAAATACAAATGCTTTGCTCTATACAAATAAATATGGTAAGAATAAGGTAAGAATATGAATAATATATACAGTCTGTGTGCTTCACAAGAGGCTCAACCTTTGCAAAAGACAATATGAATAACTTATCATTTTGTACAGATTCATAAGTTAGACAAGGCTGCGTCTCTAACCACATACAAAAAAAAAAAAAAAAGAAAAAATCCTGTGGCATGATGGGTCATCGATAGTTGGATTGATACATTCATGGTTGTGTTTTCATTTAGAGCCAAAGTCAGGCTCTCTGGCAGGGGAAAAACAAAACAATGCTTCTCAGTTTGTGTGAGTGTGCGTTTCATGTGCGTCTCTCCGCCCCATGACGAGGGGGTTTCTGGTGCTTTTTGAGAGTCTTTGTACTATCGCCTCTCTTCTGAGTCTTTCTTTTATGTTTCTCACTCGCTGTTTTAGGATAAAGTTAAGTCTTGAGTGCCTCCAGCGCCAAAGCGATGATCCTCGGCACACTGCGGTAGAATGACTCATTCTCCAGGCCCACAAGACTGTAGAAGGTCAAAGGTCGTCCTCCCACCACAGCTCTGACCCGTGCTTGGTAAAGTCCTCGATCGTTTTTGGAGCTCAGATCAACTAAAACCTGAACAAAAGAAAGGAAAGCGTGGAGAAAGACAAAGAAATGATTAATACATAAGTTAAAAATGTTTATTTTACCAGTTTACATTTGCTTAAAGGACCAGTGTGTAGGAGTTAGTGGCATCCAGCAGTCACCTCACCATAAAAAAAAAAGCTTGTGAAAAACGCAAAAGGCCATTATATAGAGCCAGTATTTGGTTTTTGTAAACATGGTGCAACATGGCGGACTCTGTGGAAGAGCAGCTGTGCCCTCTGTAGATATACACGGCTCATTGTGACGAAAACATGATGATTCTTAAGGCAGGGTGCAGGAACGCTGCGGGAGCATAAGGCTCACGCAACTTTGTAAACTGACAACGACAAACAACAGCGAGTCCTACACTGTAAGTTGATCAGCTGTTTATAACTGTCAGTTGTTTGTCAATGTAAAGCTGAGCCTGTTATCCTGAAAACAAGCTGACTGCTCTGAAAATACACACTCACGAGTTTCAGTTCAGTGACTGCCTGCCAGACTCCTTACAAACATCTAGTCCCTCTACAAGATTATTTGTGATCAAATCAATGTGAAACAGGCAAACAAAAACATTTATTCTGGCCTGAACTGCAACTGTAGCATCGTTGTCAGAGAAGAGTGCATCAACTTAACATGTTTCCTTAATCTCTGATGACATATCACGGTCATTTTATGATTTATTATAGCAAATATATCACAGAGATTTTTTTCTTAAATGATAATTTACCTCTTGGAAATTCATGCGTAAGTTCTTGTTTGGGATGTTTAAGACCCATCTGTAGGAGTCTCTGACTTGGCTGACTTGTTGTGAAGACTCTCTCACTCCAGGACAAACTACAAGAACAAACAAAAAGACTTCATTTGAGAAAGAGTATATACACATGAACAAGTATTTCATGGATTATTTTGTGAAGGTATTGAATGAAAGTTTTGTCAGAACTGGGTGCGGCACATACTTTTGCCATTGGCCCCAGGTATCTGTCTCTTGCGGAGAAGGCTCCTGTATTTTCTGTGGAGATTTAAAGTCTTTGCAGCAGTTTGTTTGGGGTCAGCGGTCGTCTCTGTGTGAGCACCCTCGGTGACCGGCTGAACAGCAGTTGTTAACTGCGATGGAAGGGGAAACGCTGAGGATTTCAATTCTGTTCTGTCCCCAGTCTCAACAAAAGTAAAATCCTCCGAGGTGGCGCTCCAGTCAACGTCAGGAGAAGCGTCTCTGTTGGAGGAGGTTTCACTTTGTGACACGTCTTCTGTCACAGTTTCATCTTGTGTCCTTATTTTCTGAATTTCACTCATCAGGGCTGAAAGAAGCGACCAAGGCTGGTGGGATTCCTGTGAGAAGGAGGAGGAGGAGGAGGAGGAGGAGGAGGAAGTAGGAGATGGGGGACTTTTGGGAGACTCCTCCTGGAGGTCGACTCTGTCCAAGTGCAGGATGGGAGGAGCAGCTCTGGAGTCCAATTTGGACCACAGAGCTGAGATAACAGATCGAAATTCTCCTTCCAGCTGATGCACTGAGGAGTCTTCTGCCTGAAGATAACATGTAAAAATAGAGTTGGATATTAAGTTTAGCTTCAAATAAATCCACATCAAAACATGATACTTAATTGCCATGTCTGCATTTGCCTCAGTTGCTGGGATCCCAGCTTGTTGTATATTAAAACCGATTAACTAAACCTCACTTTTAAACCATTACTGATTTTAATAGTTGTCCACTTTTTAAATGATGTTTGAACAGTCAAACATCAGACTTTGTTGGAGATATTTCAAAATGATTTGATGTGATACAATCTGATGAAATGTTTGGACAGTTACCACAATCTACCTGTAAGAAAAGCTTGTCCTCCTGTCTTGTTGGTATGAGGGAGGCTTCTGTGGACGTGCCGCTGTGTTTGTCCAGGTCTTCAGCCACATTCCTCAGGTATTTCTCCCAGTCATCCACCGAGGGTCCCACCTCTCTGAATAAGGCTGGAGGAGCTGGAGAAGGACCCTGGTCTGTTGGCACCACAGCTCCACCTAGCTGTTCTGCAAGTAATAAAACACCTGTTACAGCAGCGAACAACAGCACAATTTCTAAATGCACAAATGCACCTTTTGTACTGCAAAACACTGCAGGAATAAAATGAGTTTTTCCATGGTTATCTTTACATTTCAAATTTGAACAGAGGGAATGGCATCATCTGTCAATCATGTACCTTTAATCTGTGTGAGACCATGGCTCAGGCCCAGGTCCCTCCTCTCTCTGGTGTGGGCGAAAGCTGTGCTGTAGATGTGCTCCACCAGCTGAGGCAAAGTCTGGGTGAAGAAGGTCAAGTCGACTTTGTCCCTGATGTAGTCCTCGGCCCTCTGGAGCAGGTCCAGCAGGGTCTGCAGGAACGAACGCAGCTCTAGATGGCAGAGAACAAACAACAGATCAGAAACCTCTCCAGCAACATAAAGAGTATCCTTAGCTTCGGTTCTACATTCTTCAAGCTTTTGAATAAGAGTACTCACGACATTTCTTGAAGCGCGTGAGGCACTTGTCCTCGGCCATTCGGCTGCAGGCGCTAGCAGGCTGACCAGGGGGGCAGGTCAGGGTGTAGAAGCGACAGAGCGAGCTGAACTCTGACCTCTGTTCCTCTTCTGTCATTTCTGTTGTCTTCAGAAGCTCTGGACATGTTGGCTCCCTGCTTCCAAATGACTCTACAAAGATACGCACAGAATATAGTATTGCAGATAGCATGTTAACACTTCAGTTTTGCCACAAACATTTCAGTTTCCGTGGTGTTTCATTGCTGCTTGATACTCACTTTGTATCTCAGCCTGAATCCAGTCAGAGAAAGCAGACACCCGTGTGTAGACTCCTGGCTTTCCCTTCTCCCCACAGCCGTCGCCCCATGAGGTAATGCCATGGAGCTGAAAGCGACCTGAAATTCGGTCCTGATAGATCAGGGGGCCTCCAGAATCTCCCTACAGATGAAAGAAAATACCCCAAAGATTAAAAAACTGATAATCACTCGCTAAAATTATCATAAACAAAAGTGAATCAAAGGGGAGACAGTTCTCACCTGACAGGAGTCTATGCCACCGGAGAGATATCCAGCACACAGCATAGTGTTGGTGACCAATTCTTTGCCAAGAGCACTCTTACAAGTGCTCTGAGGCAGCAGAGGGACCTTGGCCTCCATCACCACATCAGCAGATGGGCCATCTGTAGGGACGAATACACACAGAAATGCATCACGTTATATGATGAGACAAATTTCCAAACTCAGCGTCTTCATCCACATCACAACCTCAAAAAGGAAACAAAAAGCAGTTAAGCTTGTGTGCAGAAAACTATTCTATAAATACCTCTAAAGTGAAAATCCATGTCAATTATCTCCCACTCACCCTCATAGAGGGAGCCCCAGCCTGCCACCAGACATGGACTGCCAGTAGGGGGCTCCATGCCAGAGGGGAGACACACCGGAGTGACACGGCTGGACAGGACCACTGGGGAGGTCAGCTCCACCAGGGCGATATCTTGTTAAACGTCTTTGGGTTGAACTGCAGAGAGGGAAGAAAGTTTGATTGGTTAAGTGACTGGAAAACCAACTGATTTGTTGGACATGGAGGCGTGATGGGAGGGATAATACTACGGTATATCCCCACAGATGAAATGATTAATCAATTAATTGATTCATTGTCAAATATTAAATTAAGCGCCAACTATTTTCATAATTCATTAATCGGTCTGAGTAAAGTAAAAATTGTGAATATTTTGTAGTTTCTTTACTGCTCCATGATGTAAACGAAATATCTTTGAGTTGTGGACAAAAACAAGAAATTTGAGGATGTCATCTTGGCCTTGGGAGGCACTGATTGCCATTTTCAGACATTTTTTGGACCAAGCAAGTAATGGATTATTCAGAAAAATATTGGATTGTTACCTTAGGATGAGGGATGATACGGTTGACTTTGAGAACCTGCTCATCAGGGTCAGTCTTGGTGATGTCAAACTCCCCACCCACGGCGGTCCAGTAGCTCTCACTGCGGCTGCTGCAGAGGTCAGAGCAAGACAAACTGTTACTGAGAGGAGAAAAAATAATCTCAAATGCTTTAGATGAATCAAGAGATATTATAGTTGCAGAAAACAGTGATGCACACTCACCCGGCAAAACAGTGAGCAGCGGTGACCACCCAGGAGCTGTCCACCAGGACCCCTCCACACATCAGGCCACCGTCTAGCTGGAGGTTGACCAGCCAGGGCCAGCTGCCTGGAGGAGCCGGAGAGCCGCCCACAATCCGAGAGCGAGGCTGCGTAATGTTTTGCACTGTAGACGACCTCTGACCACACACTGCTGCTGGGACAAAGAGACACTGACGGTCAAAAAAAGCAGCAAAATCATCTTTTTGTAGTCAAACTTGACCGCTGGAGCTGCGCAAATGAGCCTCTCCTTTCTTCACTGAGAGATAATCTGTATTGAATACTTCTTTATGAACACACGCGTCTCCTCACCCTGTGCATGCGTCTGTGTAGCAGGTTCCAGGTTCTGCATTGTGTTAAGCAGGCTGCACTGAAGGACACGGGCGCTGCAGCTCTCACCCATGATCCTGATGCAGGTCTCCTTGTCCACTTCACCTGGTGGACAACGATGCTGATAGTATGCACAGGCCTGGCTCAGAGCCCAACTCCGCTCAGCCTCGTCCTGAAGCTTCTGGGCCTTCATGATCACATCACAGTTGGGCTCTGATAAGGCACTGGCAGGAGAGGCTGTCGGGTGAGAGGTGGTCATATGACAGTTATGGACGTGCTAAGAAAGCAGTCATCGGTAGCACAAAACAGTATAATTCAAGATGTTCAAAAAAGGCAAGAGCAGTCATATTTTACTTACAGCAGGAGCCAGTCAGCTGTCCACAGTCCTGAAACAAACAGGGCACACAGCCTTTACAGCCTGCCTCAGCCCGACTCCTCTCAGAGGACGCACGCTCGAGAGCGGACAGGGCGCTAGCCATGGCCGCCTCTAGAACCACAGTTCCACGATCAGACAGAGCTGCAGGAGAGGACAGCAAGAGAGAAAATTAAAGAATTCAAAATGCATGATGCTGTGAGACAAGCTAGGGATGAAGACAAGGACAGACAGAGCCAGACCGATATGTTGGACAGTCTGATATGTAGATATATTGTATCTTTTGTGTGTGTAGTTTGTGTGTGTAATGTCTCCATTACAACTGTCCTGGTTAGTACATGTCTTGGTTACAGTTGCTTAAAGGGATAGTTCACACCAAAATTAAAAATACATATTCTTCCTCTTACTCTCTTATGTTTATTCGTCCAGATTGTTCTAGTGTGAGCTGCAGAGTTTTGGAACTATCGGCCGTAGAGATGTCTGTTTTCACTCAGACATTAAGGGATTCATTTTCATTGTGGTGCTCAAAGCACCAAAAAAATACGTTTGAAAACAGCGACGTCTCTTTCTAGAAATCATGACCCACTTACTCAAGATAATCCAACCTTGTTGCAAGCGGTTTGATGCTTCTTCTTGTAGAAAGGATGCAATTCTGGTGAGATTCTACAGCAGAAAGAAAATAGTTCCCTCATGAAACTGCTCACAATAAGGTCTGGGGATTATCTTGAGTAACCTGGCATGGTTTCTGGAGAGAGACATTGCTGTTAAATTTTTTCAAAGGCATTTATGATGCTTGTGCACCACAAGCTGAGTGCCATCTAGTTCCGTTATACAGGAGAGATGGCAGACATCTTTATGACAGATGTCTCCAAAACTCTGCGATTTGTACCAAAAAAAATCTTGATGGATAGCACTACAGGTAAAAGGAAAAGAGCTGAACTGTCCCTGTAATAAACAATTAATAAAGGAATTCTAATAAAGAAATTGTTTGTCTATGAAAAAACTTTGACATCAATGTTGTTGTGCTCTGGTGTAAACTGGACTGGTACCACTTCTCAGATTTTGGATGAATACATGCATATTTATTGAATTCTGACAAAATTACCAGACTTTTGCGAGGAAAAATGTGGTAACAGGCTGACAGAAGGCCGTCCAGGTTGTTACATGTCATTTTCTGTGGGAACACTACGTGTGTATGTGAGCGTTCGATTGAACTGGTGCAGTTTTCTGGTATGTGTGTGAGTACCCCCTTTTTCTCATGCTGCTCTTTGAGCTCATTGGCAGCGTGTTAGGGAAGCTAGCTCACGCTCAGCGCGCTGGTGAGTCTTCTGCAGACACACATCAATCGGGCCGCCGACCCGGCAGCCCCCCTCTGTGCCGCACCACATCACAGGATAGGCCACTAACAACAACAATGCTGATTGAAGACTTAATTAGAAGGCCAGGGCCGAGCTGGCAGAGGCTGGCGGGCAGGGACAGGCCGTAGGGGCACGGGCTAGCAGCCCTGGGGCGGCTGGGACCTCGAGTCCCTTGTTCTAAACACTCCAAACACACACTGCCATCACCAGCCGTTTGTATGGAGGCTCTGCTATACTCAGCGCTTTAACTAGAGAGGGCCAGAGGTCCCTCAGCGCTGTGAGGATTGAACAAGTTTCTCTGCAGGAGCCAGGGATTAAAGCAAGAGAAATGTGTGAGCCTGAAAAGTTGTCCAGGAGGAAATGTGTACAGTGTACTGAATAAAGTATTATAGGGATTTAAAACTGCTCTGTGCCTGAAATCAGGCAGAGTGCCTGAGAACCTTAAGTCTTGAAATGAAGCTTTGTGATGAGCCTGCCCAAGAAATGAAGGCTAAAGACAAACACACACAAGTGATAATATTTCTATTTTTTTTACTTCTCTGAAGAAATGCACAGTGTGATCAAATGTGTGGTATTACTTATTTCAAGGTTTGACACCTGATGCTCATCAGCAAAACAATTGTACTGTGTCCTGGATGTAGCCGAGCATATTAGCAATCATACAACTTAAATAACCTAATAGACCTATAAAAAAGTAGGATTTGTATGTGTGTTGGCTGTGTCAATGTATGACACTTTCAAATTTGAGCTACGAGCACTGAGCTGTTTCACTGGGATGGCCAGATGTTTTGTCTGCTTAAGACTTAGAGAGATATTAACGCTTTTGAAGCATCACCAGAGCTGGTTTGCAGGGATTTCACTATGATGCATTAAATGAAAAATATGAAGATTTGTCCAATCTATTGTCTACTGTATGTTTCCCCAAGTAATTTTAATTAGTTAGTTCCAGTTCTGAGGAACATCATGTTTAAAATGCAGTGATCAGATTTCCAAACTATAGTCACTAACAGGTACTGTTGTCACTACTCTTAACTGCAAGATATGCTGAATTATTTCAACAGATATTGCGACTGCAATGTGATTCATGTTTGGTGCGAATTTTCATCATTTTTATTTTCACTGAAAAAAAAAACATGATGTGACATTTGTTGGCGTCTGCACCAAACAATCATGTTTTCTTACATCCAGAGAACAAAAATTATAGGCCAGGGCACCTCTGCAGCACTACAGTACTTTACATTATGATGCTTTTTTGTCACACATTTTTACCTTTACCAAAAAGTTGCAGCTTCTGTGATTTGGACATTGCGCTTATTGTTATAAACCATTGTTTGCAAGATTCTCACTGTGATGCATTAAATGGAAAAGATAAAGTCTTTAAAGAAATTTTGAAGTACTGTTTATTTCCCCAGGTAGTTTTAAAGTAGTTAGCTCTGAGGAACTCTCATGCTTAAAATGCAGTAATCAGACTTCTAAACTATAGTCACTGACAGCTACTGTTGTTGGCACTACTCTTAATGTATATTACCATAATTTAGAAACAATAAAAACCTAGTTTACTGTTCTTATTTTATGTCTTACTCTTACTTTTACCATTGATATTTCACATGTGTTTTTATGTTGCACTTTTACTGCAAAACAATTGCGCTTAGGGGACAAATAAAGTTGAACATGAACTAGTGTAACTTTAGAAAAATTACCTTTAAGTGCACTCTGGGGCATCCTGTAGACCTCTCGACCTGTCGGGGCTCCCAGCAAGCAGTCGAGTCCCACGAGCAGCAGTGATATGAGCAGCAGCATGGTGTCAGAACATCAGACCTCCACTCCACAGGGACAACAAGCAGACGGGCAGGATGAGGATGCAGAGGTGCTGGAGATGAGGAGGCTAGCCTGCAGTGTTTCCAGGTCCTTGTTGTCTGGTTGCTCTCTGCTAACTGTCTCCCTCCTCCTGACTCTCTGGGCTCTCTCCCACACTGTGCTGCAGGGCATCTGTCTGTAAGTTTACTTAGAGGAACAATAGGTGCCTGGAGTGGTCCCTGGTATATATAGAGTCCCCAGGGGAACACCAGTAAGAGAGGAGAGGGGGGAGGAGAGGAAAGAGAGAGGGAGGGAGGAGGGAGAAATGCTCCCATGGCCAATACACAAACAGATGAATTCATTAAGACTGTGACAGCAAATCGGGCGCAACTTGCCAAGGCTGGACATCACAAAGAGGTTTGGTTCTATGAAAGGAGACAGAGGGAGGGAGAGAGAGATACAGATAGGGAGGGGGGAGGAACGGGAAGGCGGAGTGATTGGCTGGGCGGCAGGGAAGGGGGTGTTGTTTGAATTAATTAATGTGAGAGGAAGAGGGAGAAAGTTATGCAGATAAGGATATGGGCTGATGTGACACTGGAGTAGAGGAATGTAGAGCGACAGAGAGGGACGTCGACGAGCGTCTGAACCACAGAACCGCAGCGCTGAGCGCAGCGAGCAGGAGATGGAGGGGAAGGTTGAGTGTGAGAGAGTGACAGAGAGGGAAGTGTCTGCCATTCTGCATGCCCCTCAAAGAGGGCATTGTCCCCGGCATCCCTCTGAGGATGCCCACATCAAAGCCGTCCCCCGGGCATCACTTGGCCGCCGCCTCCATTGATCACTTACAGTCTTTTATCCCCCCCATTAAAATATTGTCAGTTCACATCACTTTTGTCTTTCTCTGCTGAACTCTGCTTTTGTTACATAAAGATACAGTAAAAAAGTGCTCATGGACACGGTGTATTTTTAATGTTCAGAAGAATTAATTCATTGAACAAATCAAAACATTTGTTTTGTTTTGGTGTCTTGCATTTCTTGTCAACTTTTTGGATGTCTTTTCACTGCACCTGCTGAAACAAAATTAAAACTGACATACTGACTTTCAGTCCTGTTGTTTCAGAGAAAATGTATATCTTGCTGATTAAATTAAAACACATTTGTATTGTTTTTACAAAAAAATGAAAGTGCCACAGATCACATGAGCTGGTATGTGTCTAAATCCAAATCGTCTGGTGTGTAGTTGTCGTAGCTTGTCACCTTTAAGATTTATAGCTAAAATATTAACATTATGTGAGATACAACTTTTTAAGCACCAGCACCATCTGCCACCAAGCCCCTAAATTTGGTGGCCAGAGTATATTGATGGTTTCCACTTTTCCCATGAATTGTGATATGATGGAAAAAAAAAAAAACAATCTAGAATTCTTTGCTAATTAAGGAAACTGGCAGCACACACTGCAGTACATTACATCCCTAGATGCGTCATTTTCTGGCCACTTAAACTCTGCTTTCATTCGACTCCCAAACTTTAACTGCTGTTTCGTTTTTTCATAGTCCACCTTTTGTGTTTCTGGGTCCTCTGTAAGGACTGTGTTAGCAGTTTGAGTAGGCTTAGTAAACCCACACTTCAGTAGTCTTGACATATCGGTAGCTATCAGGACAAGTACTGTTCGCTGTTTTTGTAGAAAGTTGAATGAAATGGCAGGAAGGAATTGGGATATTTGGGGATCATCGCATCTGGCTAGTGAAGGCTTGCAGTGCAGGGAAAAATTTAGTAGCCACAGGGTAACTTTTTGTGGCCTTAGATCATTGAGCCATGGTTAATATTGAACCCTGTGCCCCTGTAAAAAAAATTACAGTGAATGTGTAAAGAATTATGACCACCCCCTTTTTAATAAACCTGATTGTAACTAAAAGCTAGGATCTCATCAATTTTGCTAGATTTTATGTATGAAGACAAATGCAGATTTAAGAGAGACATAGTAAAACTTTACTTTTTAAAACTTGCATCAAACTGAAACATGAATGTGCAGTAAAGTTGGCTTTCTGCAGCAAAGACAAGATTGTTTTTTTTTTTTGCTTTGCACAGTCACTGTATTGAACCAAAACAGTGGCTTCTGTGTGTGCCGAGAATAAAGATCATCTGCTTATGTACCCTCATTTTAAAGAAGGAAAAGTACCTTAAGCATACTAACTAAACAGAAATGTATCACAATCAGCTCTGTATGCAAGAGCTGGCAATATGTAATGTGTTATAAAGATATTCTACAACACCAAATCCAGGTGTGATTCTTATTATTTTTAT
This sequence comes from Lutjanus argentimaculatus, assembly GCA_034769285.1. Taxonomy (NCBI): domain Eukaryota; kingdom Metazoa; phylum Chordata; class Actinopteri; order Lutjaniformes; family Lutjanidae; genus Lutjanus; species Lutjanus argentimaculatus. The sequence continues at coordinate 18,127,546 of JAWZSL010000011.1, forward strand.
AAAAATTCTGACAATGTACTGCTGTTACAGCACTGGAGAGTAAAACTGTCAGCAGGGAGTGATCCAAGTATAAAACTGATCTAAACAAAATGTTCTGTACATTCACAGGCAACAGACAGGGGCACGGTCTCAGTCTACGTGGGCACAGAAAGACGTCTGTGCCGAGGACCAGTAACCCAAACGAGAAGCACAAATTGGAGTCAACTTTGAGCCAACTAACTGGCCGAACGATAAAAAGAGTGGCGGCCGAATCGAGCAGGGCATTATCAAAGAGTGCCGACCACTGCTGCCACAAGCCAGCACCGACAGCAGAGTTCACACTGACAACAACATACAGTACGTGTTAGAGAGTGTGTGTGACTGTGTGTTTATGTCTCAAAGTTTGTGCAGCCAGTTCAAATGTTTTGATGGTGAAAAAGCTGCAAGAAAGCACACGTATGTGAGGATGAAGAGGATATAAAGAGGATGAAAAGTCAGAATTAGGGTTAGATATGTAGAAAAGTATTCTTTTTCAAGCCTTGCTTTCAGACATTTGTTAGTGTGTGTATGTGTTGTGTATGTTTTGTTGTGTGCATTGTGCCCCAGCCCCCTCCATGCACCCGTGCGGCACAATGGTCCTGAGATCTGAGAGCAAGCTCAGGCGGAGCGGAGCGGGAACGGCATGGGACAAACGGGCGGCACTCTTTCATTCCTTCCCTCCCTCAATTCATTTGCCTTTGATGTCCTTTGATTAATTTGCCTTCTGCTCACTCTTCCTTCATCTCTCCACCGAGCGTGGAGCACTCTGCCTCTCTTTCATCCTCCGCCTGCCTGTTTCTAGCTCTAAAAAACGCTGATGTTCCACTTTATCAACTGACTAGCTTTTCCAACGGTTGCTATATTTAATCATTAACACTGTTGGTGCAATGATTGAACACACAATATGTTTTACATTTTTGGTTACATCTTAGCCGACTGTAAATCTATTTATAATCCAAACTTGTGCATGCGTTAATGCAGAGGCAGAAAAATCATTCAGATTCTTAACTCCAGTAAAATTTGCTCTGCTTTCTGTAAGCAAACTATGTATTGGCAGCTAGGTCCCTGTGCCTGTCCTTGTTTTTTACAATGAAATATGATGTTTTTGCACTTTTTATATTACTGCTGCATTGTATTTTACTGCTGTAGATGTTTAACACTGGCATTTTAAGATCATTTTAACAACTTTATATTCTGTTGTATAGTTTAATCTACAGCAATGTTATTTCCTATATAATGATATGCTTGTAGCTTCACAGTCCTGTAGGGCTGCTTCAGTGTATGGCCAAGTCCAGTATCAGAATTGCTGAATCAGAACCAAATCACAATTTTTTGAAAAAGAAAAAAAAAAGAAAAACAGTATTATAATGAGGTACTGTGGTGCTGTAGAGATGCCTCGACTTAAAAATCTTGTTCTCCAGATGAAAGAAAACGTCCCCATTTACATTTCACGTTAACATGATTTTAATTTTTTTCAGTAAATATGACAACTGTAATGCAAAAATTATCATTCCCACTAATTATATCAGTCAAAAAATCACAATTACTTTTTTTTTTACCATATTGTGCAGCCCTACTGTCCTGTGAGAACCATGTATCTCTAAAAAGTCAACTTTTCGTGAGAAAAACAGCTCCGTTTTCAGCTTTGTGATGCTGCATTTTCCAGCTTATCCAGTGGGTGTTTTAAATAGTTTATTTAGCTTCACTTAATCACTTGATCAAATATGTAATCCTTCAGTTTATCACAAATATATTCACACTTAAACTCATCAAATTTGGAGATTCGTGGTTTTCACAAGGGTATGAAAAATTGTAATCTGAAAAGTAACTAGTGGCCAAAGCTGGAAGACAAATGTAGAGTAAGTGCATTTGTCTTTGAGATGTAGTGGAGTGGAAGTATAAAGGTTCATGTAATGGAAATACTCAAGTAAAGTACAAAGACCTCAATATTGTACTTTAGTACTGTACTTGAGTAAAGGTACTTTGTCACTTTCCACCACTGCATTAGTGAATTAAGAAATATTTGTTAAGAAAGGTGTTGTTTTCTTGCACTAATTTCAGAACATCATGTATTTGTGAAGCTTGTTTAAATCACCTCAGGACTAAATTCTTCTCTGACCTGCTCAGTGTAGCAGGTCTTCCAGATCCTCAGTCAGTTGGTGTTGCCTAAAGTCAGAACCAATCAGGGGGAATCTTCTTTTAGCCACTGTGCTAAACATAGATGGAATGAATTTCCTGATAATCCTAAATGTGCCCTCAATTTTAACCATTAATTCCTCTACTGTGCTTTTATTTCCTTTATTGAATTTAAGGCCTGTCATTACTGCACTGTATCTGTATAACTATATTTCTGGGCCTTTATCTTAGTTTATCATTTTTCCTTTTTATTGTATATTTATTTGTTTTCTTGTGCTCATTAGAGCTGATGATGGAAGTACAGAGGAGCGAGCCAGCTTGCTTCCTTCTCATCTCTGTTGAGACTTGCAAATGTGCAGTACCAACTGGGAACAATTATACTGGAACCAGGAGTTTAGTTGAGTGGTGTTAAAGTGGGAAAAATTCCAACCATGTTTCACCATTTTTAATGTGTTGTTGCTTCACATCTATGACACACTGTGTCCTTGTACAGATTCATTTACTTAGATTAAACATTACAATTAACTTTGTCAACTTTATCAAAGTCTTTGTTGTTTTTGATATCTGCTAATAAATGAAACAGTTTGTAAAGCAGCAAGAATTGACTTTGGGCAAGTATAATTCTGACCACTTGCCCAATTGGGCAAGTTAAAAAAAAAACCCAAAACATTAACACTGAACCCTGCTAATGCCTTATGTAAATAAAAAAAAAAGTAGTCAGTAACCTGATCCAAGTATCAGTATTAAAGTAGTGTAACTTGATTACTTTTAGTTACTCCTGGATTACCCCAATACCAAATGGTGAAATTGTTTAGCTTAATATAATGCTTTATAACCATTCTTAGATTTATTGATTGCTTGTACAGATGCATGTTTATATTAATAGTGATAATTATGAACATGTAAATATACTTTGTTAAGTGTGCTGTGCATACATACGAGTAAACTAACACAAACTTATTCCAGTCTGAAGTTTCTGTTTTTATCCACACACCATCCTGGTCACTAGCATCACCACCTACAGCACGCAAATATTTTCAGTAGCTGTAGTATTGGCATTATTGACAGATTAGCAGGATAATTGAATTTCTGTGTAGCTCATGTCAGCAGCTGGTCTTACCTGTAAATCTGTAAATGTGTGTTTTAATTAGCTGAGTCCTTGGATGATGACAGCGTTTACAACAGCCAAAGGCAGAATTTCACTGTGCTGTGATGTTGCTGATTTAAAGACGAAATAATGGCAAAATTTCTATCCAGTGAAGCATTTTTTTTTTCACTAGAGGCCATGATAATGATTTGACTTTTACAGCACCTATGATTTCGCTGAGCCAAGAGTGATGTCATGAGTGAGTTTTTCTAAATGAAACTGTCAGATTTTTTTCTGTAACTGTAATGCAATTCCTTATTTTGTCTCCTGATTACGACATCCCGGTACATGCAATCCATTACTCCCCAAGCATGTGCAGTTGTATCTTGATCTGTCACCATGGCAACCACTCAGTTTTGTACCAATAGAATGCTCAGTAACCTGGATGAGGTGTTTACATGACACAGTGTGGTGGTTATTACTCCAGTTGCATATCCAGGTTTCTCATAACTATGATAAGACCTGATCCACAGTTCTGAAACCAGGATACTCCAAAAAAACAAAAAAAATTGATGTAATCACATTCACTGTTATATAAGGCTAACATCGCTCTCTCTACAGCAACAAGAATCCTTTTGCAAAAACAGAAACTTTACCTCATACAATACGGGAGTTGCTGGTCTATTGCTGCCTCTATCTATTAGTTTGTTTGTGTTATTGTGTGACATCGGTGGACCCATCCTAACCTTTCAAAACACAAAAGTCACCCAATAACACAAACACAACCCCACTTCAAAAAATCCCAAACTATCTTTTTAAAAGGTCAGCGATGAGAAAAGCAGCTCATAACCAAGGTGGTTCTGCTTTTTCGGCTCAGGTGACAGCTGCTCTCAATTTTTAGTCAGCCACTATCTGTCGCTCAAGTTAAAATAATTAAATATTTTTTAGAGAATGAGATTTTTTTTTTTTTGCAAGAATGATTGTTGAAACCATGGGAGGAGCGTGCTTGTGTTTGAAACAGCAGTGATCGGCTAGCTGGGGCTGCAGAAACTCATGTGAATGCACAATGATCTGTTGAAGTGTCTAGAAGAGATTTATTGTGGGGTGCACGGGCTCGTCACTGGCTGGCTGCTCGAGCAGGTTACATAAAGGAAACACACAATGCTCGGCACAAAATCACACCACAATGAGAACCTTAACAACAATCGTGTTGAATAACACCCAGGTATTGTGTTCAGTTATGAAACCATTTCTCCCATTGTCTCAGGCAGAAAACAATTGAAATCTAGGTCAGTGGGGTACGCAAGAGAGAGAAGAGGTTCCCAACATTTCAGCACAGACAGACACTTGAACCCCCTGACAATAGTCAAGCAGAGCAGCTCGTCTGCACAGGCCTGTATTGGGTCATTGTTAGACATGTTGTTAATTAGATCTATTATGACCTCAACAATCACATTAACTGCCATTAAATGCACATTAACCACCAACTGTTCAATAATGAAATATCCACTTTACCTAAATGGAGTGATAATGGTGATGTGGGTGATTAAGTTTATAATAATTAAAATAATGATAATAAATCATCTACATGGGCCCTTTGTCTTGTTGTATTTTGACTGAATAGAAGCACTTCAAATCACAAGTGGCATGAAGAAATTAAAGCTGAATTTTCTATTAAATTACAAGAGAGTTTGTGAGGTGATGTTAATTTTTTATTCATGAACAAAAAGAAGGGTTGTTTGTCTCCTCAGCCCAGCCACAACATGGGGCGGGTCCTCTTCCCAGAATGAATCTTTTGATGGTCAGTGATACTGAGAGACTCTTAAAAGGTCTTTGACCTTTTAAGTTTGAGGGGTGAAAACCTGCACTTTATCTCTCGATTGGTCACATCCTGTTCTGTCCTTTTGCTCTTTCAGGCTTCGTTTGATAGTTGTAATGGAACGACTCTACATCTGCAGGTGGATGTGCCTCACCTACGTGCCTCTTAGTGTGCTGCAGCACATTTAGAATGACCTTCCTGCACTTAACCTCCTTCTGCTGGTGGAGAAACAGCCTCACACTCTTTGCACCTAAAGCCACAATGAACTAGCCCAAATCTGCCTTCGAATCTGCCCTCTCCACTGAGTTGGCTGTTTCCCTGAATATGGAAATGAAGTATAACAAGTCGACAATGAATAGAAACAGAATGAGCCTACTATATGCTTGTTGTATGTAAATATACTTTATAGCAGGACTGCAGAGGGCACCATTGTATGTAGAATCATATTTAATATTGAAAGAAGTTAACTGTAGAACACGGGTGCATTGCCAACCAAAGTTATCAACTGTTAAAAACAAGTCAACAAGATGCTACAAGGAAAAAAAAGTGTTGCATAAATAGGAAGTGCAAATAATTGAGATTAGGTAAGAAAAGGTGCTCACCATGTTTCCTGTAGGCGTTGATTTCACTTTTGCTTCCATGCACACACACCAACCCACTCAAAAACTCACTCAGCGTCCAAACATTGAGCAGCTCCATGTCAGCCATTAGATGTTTTGAGAATGGGACAACCTGAGGATGGAGAATCTGTATGTTAAAAGTGGGAGGAATTTTACTGCAACTGCAATAACTGTCAAAACTGTCAACTAAACTCATGGACTAAAAATATCATTTACATGTTAATTAGGTGGTACTGAAAGATACATACATGGTGTGTTGTTATGTGTGATTCTTTGCACAGGATTCAAACATGTTTTTTCAAGAATTTCAAAGCCTTTATCATCGTTACCATAAATGCACAGCAAACAATATATATTGTCCCTCTGTCTGTCTCATATGAACTTTGATTGTATATTTTGATCACGATTATTTAATGCTCGCTCATTTACAGAGTCGGGGATCAACAAAGGATTTATCTAACTATGAAAGATGAATATGACAATGGGATTGTTTAATTTCAAATATGAGGAGATTTTTGGTGGTTGAGTAAATAAAAGCATCAGATTATGATGAAAATCAAGCATTTTTTAAGGAGTATATACAAATTCAAACATATTCCTAACCTTGAAAGGTTAAAATTAAGTATTTTTCCCAAGTTTTCAAAACTTTGTACAAACCCCATTTATAGCCAAGCTGGCAATGAAATCTCAGAAACATAAAGCTTTTGTAATTCTGCTCTACATGTAAACTGCAGCAGATGAAAATCACTCTATTGTTATTGGTGTGTGCTATGGGAAAATAGTTAAATATTGCCCCATTTGTGCCAGCAGACAGCTGAAAAAGCAGAAAAAGAAGAAACAATACTAATGATTCGTTCCAGTCCACTACTGACACGCTGACTTGAAAAGGCTGACATCTAGTGTCACAATATTGAAGCTTCTTTTCACAGAACTGCAGTCTAGTCTGGTAGAGTCCTCCTCATCTGCTCTGCATGATGTGAACTCTCAGTCTTCAATGCATGGACGGTAAACAGAGTAAAAACAGTGAAGGCTGTTCTGATAGACTTTGGTTCCTTTGAAAATCAACATGATGTGCTCAAGCTATTGACCTGGCTGCTTTGCATCTGCTACATCACTTATTAGCTCTTTGTATCACATACAGTCAGCTGAATAACATTAAACTGTATTTAACCCAAACTGAAACTTGTTTACAGTATAGAACATTTTAGCCAGCTTCATAAATTAGACACGATAAATTCATTTGGGTGGAATTAACAGGCTCTTGCTTTTTCCTCTTATCAGTGAAACAATATTACTGCAGATATAAATATTAAACTTGCAGGATTTCTTCCATAGTCTTTTATCTAGTTGGTGGCCCAAATAAAATCTCCTGTCATGACCCAGTCTCTGAATGACTGCACCAGAGCATATCTGTTAAATGTATCATTTCATCACAGACATGGTTTAAAATGGTGAAGAATGTGATTGAGTTCGATGTGATTATTTAATGTGAAACTATTATGATAGACAATGTAAATCCTGTAGCATTTGTGTACAGTTAATAAAGATCATAAAAAAAATTCCCCTGACATAAATAGTGAATGAAAGAGGCCACATGGAGGCAGTATGGGACACACTTTGGAAATACTGATTGGCTGCTACCTTCTCTTTCTGTCTCTCTCTCACACACACTCTCACAAAAATATACTCAGAGTTATCATAACCAAATACCCAAAATATACCTGTGCACAACCTGCACCATTTACTTAATCAATTCAAAGTGCACTAAATGTATTAGATGTTGTGAGGAGCAGGTCCGGAGGAGGAGGAGCTGTCTGATGAGGAGCGGGTCTGGAGGAGGAGGAGCTGTCTGATGAGGAGCAGATCTGGAGGAGGAGGAGCTGTCTGATGAGGAGCGGGTCTGGAGGAGGAGGAGCTGTCTGATGAGGAGCAGGTCTGGAGGAGGAGCCTGGCCTGATAAGAGCTGATGTATGATTGAGTACAGGTGTGAGCTCTTTGCACTACCTGCAGCAGAAACCTCGGCTGTGTACTGGCAGCAGTTGTTTATTGTTTGAGAGTGAAAAAGTGAGTTTCTTTGTTCTTAGCATGTTTATGTATGTGATATCTTGAGACCTCGCTATGATGTGCATTGATTTATTGCTTGTCACTTAACCAGGTAACCAGATATTTGCTGCTTATGTATAAAGTTTGTTGTATGGGGATAATTTATTCTAGACACCATACATGGCACATCTTTGGTATATACAGTCCTTGCTACCAAATATTTCACATTAGATGTATTATTTTGTGAATTATATGGTTCAGTGAGACAACATCAAAACAGTAGAATGCTTCCCAGCTAAAATATCAAAAGGGGTTATTCCATTATTGTGACTTTTGCTGCCCCTTCCTCTCTGTTTTGTGTCTTTCATGCACACGTGCAAGCACTCTGTGAAATATTGAATGAAATTTTCAATAAATCCTGTGTCGTTGGTTCATACTGGCCCTTTTTATGTGTTATATTAGCAGCAATATGTTGAGCAGGCAGGGGACACTTTGACCTGGCCTTTTTTTTTTTATGTTTCTCATTATATTAATTATCTGTTGCACCAGTTAAAAAATGATGTTACCTTTTTGTCTGTGTTAAAACATCAAAGCCATGTAGCACTGATGTTACCTTAATCCTGTGGTGCACTAAAATCAAAGCAATGGCACTAATGTCGTTCATTTAGCAGAGAACCAGAACACAAAGAAGAAAACTCATTTCTTCCCTCAGTAATCACTGTCACCAGCAATAAAACTGGCAGGTAGTTTCAGTTATGGTCAGTTGAGAAACATAATCCAGATGTTCACTTGCGTATGTGATGCATCTTTAAGTTTAAACAAATTCATTTATCTTTTTTAGGACTGCAACTAATGTTTACTGACATTATCAATTAATCTGATGATTATTTTCATGATAAATTAATCTTTGAGTCTGTAAAATTGTGAAAAATGCTCACACAATTTCCCAGAGCCCAAAGTGACGTCTTCAGATTGCTTCTTTTGTCCAACCAACAGTCCAAAACCAAAGACCCTTCATTTACTGTCATAAATGGCAAAGAAAAGCAGCAAATCCTCACATTTAAGAGGCTGGAACCAGCAAATGTTTGACATTTTTGTTAGAAAAATGACATGAAACAATTAAGCTGATCAACTAGCAAAACACTTGGCAAATGATTATCTTTCGACCAATCGATCAATTGAGTAATTGCTGTAGTTTTTTATTTATTTATTTATTTTTTTTTTTATTCTGTTATATTCCAAACATTGGTCTGTAAGAAAGATCATAGCTTAAAAGAAGTTATTTGCATTTTTAAAATATGAAGAAATGGATAAAATCAACACACAACAAAATATTCAGATGTGGTCATATGTCCTCTACTTGCTTGGCTCCATATGTTCTAATTACTTTCTTTTTAAAATGTTATCTTCACTATTTTTTATTTAAGGTTTGTAGCTTTCGAACTGTTAAAACAGAGAACAGAAGATGAAAGCTGTTGCAGAGACATTCTTTTTAATGGAATACATCTGTATTAATTGGAAAAAAAAAGTTAAAAAGATAAGTTTTATTTTTTGCTTTGATTTAAATAGTAATTAATTGCATTGCAATGTTTCTATGTCAGCATTAGCATTATTACTTGCTTGAAACTCCATATGTCTCATTATTTTCTTTTTCAAATATCTCTTTACTGTTTTTTTTCCTTGAAACTTTGTAGTGTTGTACCCATTAAAAATGGGAACAGAAGACAAAAAGCTGCTGCTTCTTTGGTCTCACCTACCCACGCCTGCTGCTGCTGCTGCTGCTGCTGCTGTCTGACTGACTGACCTGTTGGAAGAGGCAGAGCACATCACCCTCCCCTCCTCTCTCTGGCCAAGCCATTAGCCATGAATTATGGTGCTGCTACCATCACAGCCAATTGTCTGGATGAAAAGCAGGGCTCTGCCTCGCTCACCGTTGTGCGTTGTGCCTGAGCAGCAGGTTCAGGATCATAGTTTGTGATCAGCTCTGTGGTGGTTCAGGTCAGAGCAGGTAAGCAGATGACATTTCACTTAACAGGAACTGTGGGGTTAGTGCAGAGCTGCAGCTTGGTGATTGATCACAGCAGTGACATTTCCAGGTCTTCTGAAAGGGACCTTTTAATCCACAAATACCTATTGCCCAATTCTGAAAATAAATTTTACTTGCATGTAGTTTGTCAAGATTTTGCCCTCAATAGTCAACTATACAAGCAATAATCTGTTAAAATATATAGATAATATTGATCCCAGACAGTGTTTTAAACTATATAATATCATGACTCTACTCTGTGAATGATTGTTTTCCTTGCAGGGCAACTGGTGGATTTGTAGAAAGAAAGAAAGACAGACACAGACAGACAGAGGGAGAGAGAGAGAGAGGGAGAGGAGAGAGAGAGGGAGGAGAGAGAGAGGAGAGAGAGAGAGAGGTATCTGTTACCAGGAAAACTCCTGCCGTTGTGTCACTGGGAAACCTGCGAGCAGATGTGATGGTGGAGTGATGCAGAGACTGGACACAGAGGCAAATTATCAGCCACTGCACTGAACAGTACAGTAAGTGTTCCTGGATGATTATTTTGCTTGTTATCTGCAGCTTGTAACTGACATTAAGGGGACTGCAGTGTTGCCCAGAGCTAACTCTTTGCCAGCTTTTCTACTGCAAACACCCAAGACAGCATCATTAAAGCTCACAGAGGAAATGCAGCATTTTCACTCTATAAGATTTATTTTTAAAGCTTTATGTTTTAGACAGCAGCTGCTATGGCAAGTTGTGCAAAAATGTGTCAGTGAATGTTTATGGATTATTTATTTTGTCAATATCTGCATTGAGTTTCAGACAGAACTTTACAAGGTTAGTATGTACATGTGTGCTTTTTACATCATTCATACTGCACCACATGTTGATACACTATAACACTACAAATGTGTTCTTTATTAGACAGTATTAGATGCTTATTAGACTGTATTAGAGGGTAATTAGAGGATACAACAGAACTGTACTGTAAACTAAAGTGTATTGTTTCCTCACTGTTAGACGAAAACAAGAGCACAAAGAAGCAAATTAATCTCTGCTTTCAGTAACCAGCGATAAAACTGGCAGATAGTTTCAGTTATGGTTGAGAAACATAATGCAGATAACTGCTCACTTAAAAAATGTTAAACAAACAAACAAACAAAAAAATTGTGAAACATGCTAACACCATTTTCACAGAGCCCAAAGTGACGTCTTCAAATTGCTTCTTTTGTCCAAACACACCATGATCGTTCCCTCAGCTGATCCGAGCAGTTTTGTTGACTAAACCTAAGCAAGTAGTTTTGGTGCAAGTAGTTTCTTGTGCAAAATACATCCTCAGATTACTTCTTTTGTCCAACCAACAGTCCAAAACCCAAAGACTCTTCATTTACTGTCATAAATGACAAAGAAAAGCAGCAAATCCTTATATTTAAGAAGCTGGAACCAGCAAATGTTTGACATTTTTGCTTTAAAAAATGACTGAAACGATTAGGCTGATCCATTAACAAAACAGTTGGGAACTAATTATATTTCGACGAGTCTTTAGACTTTCCTAGATGGTTATTTGGGACATATTACATAGAACTGTACTGCAAACTGCAGTGTATTATTTGCTGTTTGTAAAGTAAAATGTGACTCTTATTACTCTCTAATAAAGTCTAATAAGGGTTTTATAAAGGGTCTAATACTGTCTTAAGAACATTGTTTCTAGTTTTTGTCTAATTTGACAAAACATACCGCTTGTTCCATCTTATTAGTGTGCTGTAAAATAAAAATATACACACACAACCAACTCATAATGTGTAAAGAAGTTATTTTTTCTCATTGATAAAGCCGAACTGTCAGGCTTATTTATCAGTTTTGCCAAAGTTCTGAGTCTCAGTGGTTTACGCAGGGGGGTGCAATGTTGTACTTTTCCTTTTGTTTGTATCTTGACAGCATCACTTTACCCCACTTTAACAAACCAGGCATTTATTTGCCTGTTATGAGCTGAGAGCACGGTAGCCAGATGGAGGCTGTTGATCTTGTTAGAAAGGTAGATGTGAAAAGACCATTACCTGGATCACAGCAAACACACACACTCGCTCGCAAGTACCCCGCGTGTGTGCGTACACAAACACACACGCACACAGTTTTGTGCAGTCTACCAATCACTAAGCTGTGATCTGCACACTGGTCTGTGTACCTGCTGCACTTAAAGTTATTAAGAAGTCAGTCATGAAGAATTATTGCGTCCAGCTTGAGTTACATAAATGGAAACTCTGAAGGAAATTTGGATTAGTTGGTTTGTTTCTCAGTTTCTGTTTTTGTGCAAAACACAAACACATAGTCTACAATTTCTTACTATTAAGCTGCTTGCAGTCAGCTAAGTAAGAGTAAGATAGTAGCCGTAAGTCCAGATGGATTTGCATACAGGTTGGCCACAGATTGCACATGTTAGGCACAGTGCGTTGTGTAGTAAGTGCTGACCTGCAATGTTAATGATTGACCCAGCCTCTTACAGTCAAACTATCACAGTTGTGGTTGCTAAGAGCCTGAAGAGAGGAGATAGCTTGGTTACATGTCCAAGAGCTGATATGTATAAATAGATACCTGACAGGCATGCACGCAACAAAAATATTAACACAACACTTTTGTTTTTGCTCCCATTTTCCATAAGCAAAGTAAAAGACTTCTGTGTACTTCCCTCAAAGTTTGTTGACAAATTTGTTCAAACTCATGTTGGTGAGCACTTTTCCTTTGCCAAGATAATCCATCTACCCGACAGGTGTGGCATGTAGAGATGCTGATTGGATGGATTATCTGCTCACTGACCAGTATTTTAACAAATTTGTCAACAAAATCTGCATAAACAAACCATTTTGTGTACAAAAGAAATCTTTTTTTAAGCATCACTCTAAAACAAAACTGTTGCGTTCATATTTTTGTTGAAAATACATAAAAATGTGAAAACAATTGCCATTTTAGAAGCTTTTAATCAATGCAGGAACAATAAGGTCTGATTTACAAAGATTACTGTGATTGTTCCATGAATGGAAAATGAGAGCATTTAAATGCACACTCACATATTCCTCTTTCCTGTCTGTACCTGTGTTCTCATGCAACCGGCAGAGCGGAGGCACGTTGCTGCCCTGGAAAGATGGTGGGACTGAGAAACCGCTCTACATGGGAACCATTGCTACTCAAGGCCTCCTGCATCAAGTCCTGTGCCAACGGCTGCTCCCTGGGCATCACCGCACACCTTACCTACGCTAATGCTGACATAGAGTCTGTAGAAGGTGAGTAGTGGGACAATACACTCAAGTAATAATTCTAGCAACTGTATTTTGACGCCATACGTCATCAGAGTCATGAGATTGTTTTAAGTTGAAGGAAAAATAACTAGACAGCCTACTTTACTCAGTCCTTAATACAGTAGACTGTGTCAAATGACAGTCCAGTATTTCTAGCAGTCAGCTTAATATTATGTGATATGCTGTCACGTTTGTAAAAGGGTTGTGATTTCTTTGTTGGAAATTGATTATACTTTTGTGGAAAAAATGTTTTGTAATGTCTTGATTTAACATTAGACATGGATTTAGAGTGGGCTGAGTATTAGTGGCTTTATTGGGACGTCATGTACAACTGAGGTGAGGTTGGTTTAGCAGTAACAAAATGCATTAAGAATGAAACAATGTGACTCAAAGGAAAAATGTGCTGTTTGAAAACAGTAGAGGGATAAGGATTGAGCCTTGAGGAACACCATTAATCTTACTTTACTTTTTTTTTTTTGTATTTGCACATATATAAAACTACAATAAAAACAATAATGAAAGAAAAAAAAATGTGTCAGGAGAGATCAGGAAGCCACAGGCTTCTGCAAGGGACCTCCCCTCCTTTTAAGAAAAAAACAAACCAATAAAAATAATAATACTAATCAAAACTAACAATAAACTAACAACATATCTAAGAGAGAACTGGCCATGTTTGGTTTTATAAAAATGAAACTCAAGATGATGAACCTGCCCAGTGTTATGAGAGAACTTGAGAGTTATATTTGAAGATGTTATGAAAGGAGGATGGTGAAGACAAAGGCAAAAACAAATATTTATATATAATAGATAATTTGAACTTTAGAGGAAGAGCTGTCTCCTACATTAGAGAGGTGGTAACGTTTTAAAAAAATTAAAGCAAAGTCAATCTATTTCACATTTATCGAAAGTTGTATTTAAATCTAACAGGACTGAAAACACACATTTACTAACAGTGAGCAATAAGACCCTGCTGAGGGCACTCTCATAACTATGGAGAGCTCTAAAACTAAACTGGAAAGTCTTAAACATTCAATTATTGTCATTAACATCAACTGATGAGAGACCACTTTCTTACACACCAAGATACAGTCAGAGCTATGGCACGTTTAAATACAAGATCAAACATTCACATTTATAACAATCCAGTTCCAGTGTAATTTGGGAAAAAGTTCTCAAACTGATAATGATTTTACTAACTAACTTTTAATTATCAGTAAATTAGTAGATGATTTTGTTCAACCACAGTGAAAACATATAACTAAGTCATAAATCTGGAAATAAGCAAAGCATGTATGCGCTCACAAAATATCTACTGTACCGTGAAATATGCCATATGTTGTGTAGTTTGATTGATTTCTATATGAACTGAAGCAAAAGTCTGAAATTATCATTCTGTTTGTCATCTAGGTGTGTTTGTGTACCCTCTCGGGGAAAAGGAGGTTGTGGTGGGCTTTGAGGCTGTGATTGCGGGCCGGTTGGTGGGCGTCCAGATCCAGAGCCGAGGGAAGCTGAAGGACTGCTGTTTGGATTGCTGCCCTGGATCCGGTCTCGAAGGCCACTGTGGGAATGGCCGGGAGTGGGGCTGCTGTGGGAGCTCCAGCCTCGACATGCAATGCACCAACGGTGAGGAGGGTGGAGGGAGGGATGCTGCGAAGGAAAGAGATCTTATGTTGTGGTGCCTATGTGTTTAACAGATAGGGTTTTATGAGCCTCAACAAGTGATAAATTATATATGCATTCATGAGCATTCACATTATGCTTTTGCTTTCGTGTCTGCCCGTTTCCCTAACAGTTATTGAGCAGAAATCAAACTAATTCATTTATGGATACCACTAATGGACATTAATCATTGGTTCTCTGCTCTGCAGACACTCTAGCTTTAAAAACCCCAGACCTGATGAAGAAAACCTGACTAAGAATGGATGTTCGACACTTTCTATGCTTATGAAAAGCTTGTGCTTATTTGAAATGCCCACAGTAAAGGATACACTCAGCTTTCAGCTCAATTAAAACTGGTGAGACTTGCTATATTTTGCTAGCAGATAAAGAATGTAATTTATATCATAATGTAATAGAACTGCAAATTATTTCAAGCCCTGCTTGAGCTGTTGCAGACTGTTGTCTACTGCTGTAATGATCTGGTCTCTGCATGAATACAAATATAGCCGGAGTAAGTCCCTGCTATGTCCTGCTTTAGCCTCACTGAGGATAGAAAGGACAGACCAGAGAGGCAAATAGATTTGGCTGCCTGCCTAATGGTGAAACGGCATCCACTTAGTACAAACATATATCAACTTGAAGTGAGGAGTATTTTATTGGAAATGGTGGTCGATCATGTACGTGGAGTATTTTCTCTAATACAGGCGACACCACACAGATTCAAGTAACCCTAATGGAGCTTTAGATTATTTTGATTTTTGATTATTTTTTTTTTGCTGGAGGGAGAGAGAGTATTAGGGCCAGCCATAAGGAAAAAACATATTTAATATATGGAAAATGGTCAAAATTATGAAAATAAAGATGAAATGTCGAGAATAAATATAGAGTTGAATCACAATTTGAATATATTCTCCTAAATCCTTACTCTAAATAAAAAAAAAACAACAATTACTCTTGTTTATTATTTCTCCTGACTGGCCCTAATACTCGTCGTTGGAGGGCAGTCTTTTAACTTTAAAAACTTTAAGAACTTTCATCCCTTGTGTGATTAATTTAAAAAAGATCATGCAATGAACTTTATTTTGCATGTAACTAATGATAATGTGTTTTTAGATATTTACCAGTGTGCTCTTTGAAAGAGCTGTCTCAGGTAAATGTCCTCAACACTTTGTTGCACCTTGACATGCGGCTCAGCATCGTGTACTGGTTTGATTATGGCGGACGATCAGGCATCAGATCTCAAACCTTTCAGCATCTTCTAATCTAATTCACATTTCATTTTCATTTAGAGTCAGGTGGTTTTGCAGGCACAAAGCTGCTGGCTGTCTCAACCCAGTTCGCTCTTTCAGAGGCTCTAATAACCATTTATTCAGCACAAAAACAGACTGGCCATTTCATCATTTAGATGTGTTTGCCATGAATATATTATTTGGAGAGGGCATTGCAAGAAGAGATCCAAAAAATATTGAAAGCACTGGAGAGGGCCTTGCTTTTTTAGACTTAGTGCATGTATTATGCTATATGCAGGCCATAGTAAATCTGCCCAGGTAACTGCACAACAGCCACCTAGGTAAGTAGCTGTGTAACTTACCAATTTCATATGGTTTGCCATGTTAGTTGTTGTTGAATAAGCAATTTTTTGCAAAATGCTGCCGTACTTTAGACTTCTTCTGAGACATTATAGCTAACCAACCTAGTTTACCAACCACTCCACCTCAGGTTTCAGCTTTTGACACCAGCTCATGTCATTGCATGGATTTTTTTTTAGTAAGTAGGCCAGCGTACATAAAAATATATCTATGATTTCTCCTTCTTCTTAATTATCCCTGTGATTTTTTAAGCTTCTATCTGTTTCATCCTGCTCTTTTAACGCACACTGAATGACAACTGCTTGACTTTAGGAATCTCAGCTGACTGAAGGATCTCCCAAATGATAATTCAACTCATCAGCTTTCAGGGGGGAACCCTACTTTTTTATAAAATCAAAGACATACGGCCCCTGATGTCTCTTTGCATTGATTCATGATGTGAGTAACTGCTGCATTTGTGCTTCAGGACATCTCATTTTGGACGAAGACCTTGAAAGAACCACCTTCATTGTGGGCACAGGTGTCATCGGTCCGATGGATATAGTGTCTGTTGTCATAAGCACCACGCTAGAACTCCCCACGTTAGAAAATGGAGCAATCCGCATCATCTACCCCACACTGCTCACCCCTATCGTCACTGGCCAGATGACTTCAAGCAAGAGTGAAAACGGGGGGAAATCAGAAGAAAATGGGTATTTATGTCTCAACTTACTATGCAAACACTTTTTTAAGCTCACACTAATAAGTCTGACTGCTGTATGTTGTTCTTCTTCTCCTCAGACCAACCAGTTGTTTCGGTGCCACCTCAGGAAAACAAGACCGGGCCCTCGATTCTGAGCAGCAGTGTGCCCACGCCATCTTCACCAGTCCAGCTGCCAACCTGGCACCATATGAGCTCAACTTCCAGCTGCTGGTCAGAGGAGCCTGCTTACTGGCCGGTACTGCCTTTCCTCCTCCAATATCATTGACTCAGTAGATCTGGACTCAGCCATTGTAAAATATTGGAATAGCGGGCAATCTCATTACAACATGAAATGAACGTGTTTACAGAGAGGGCCTGAATCCAAAGGAGACAGGAGGACTTAATCTACTTCACTGGTGTGTGCTGCAGAAATGGAAAAAGCACAATCAAATTACTGTGTAATATGCATGACTGGTGTTTATGCATCTTAAAGGGATAGTTTGAATTTATTTAAGCGGGGTTGAATGAGGTACTTATCAGCAGTCAGTGCATTAGCTAACAAAGTACTGCTGTTGACAAAACCTATTTTAGCCAGCTGAAAAAAATCTGTCAGCTCAGTCGTGTGCTGTGTTTAGAATATTTTCACTGCTTTTATAAGCCAAATATTGTTGTTTCGCTCTCAACCAGACTCCTGAGGCAAAAAAAGTAATTTTATCACACAGAACACGGCACATCAGTTAGTTTGTTTGTGTTATTGTGTAACTTTGGTGAATCCAAACTAATCAGTTGAAACAATGGAGTCACACATTATGCATAAAATCTAACAGGTCGAGGCAGCAACAGACAAACAACTCCTGTGTTATGCAGGGTAAAATTACTGTTTTTGCCAAAGGAGTCTTGTGAAAGTGATACTGGGTTTATGCAATAGTAGTTTCCCATCAGAAAAGGATGTCTGACAGAAAGGTAAAGCAGTGAAACTTTTCTAAATATGGCATACACTTAAACTGATGCTGTTGCTGATGTTGATCGTGTACAGCAGAACACTGCTGAGCTTATTACACCGGTACTGCTGCTGCTCCTTCAAACTGGAGGTGTTTTGACCACCATCTACTGTAGGTAAGACACTGACTATGGATAAAAACCTCATAAAAACCCCTCTTCCAAAAATCCAAATAAAAAAAAAACATCACTACTTGTCAAAAACCAATGAAAATTTTTATTTGCTTCTCTTTATTTCTTCCTAAACTGATTTATAGGCCTGGAGAGCCCCACTCATGCTCTGAGGGCAGATGCAGATCCCAGTGCACAAAGTGCCTCTGCTACCTACATCACACTGGCACAGGAGCATCCATATGACCGACACATAGAGATCATTCTGCACCTCAGTGGTGAGCAACTGAAAACTGCCCCTAATTTCTTTCTCCTTTCCTGTTGTGTTTTTTTTTTTGTCTGATATTTAATTGTGACTTCAATTAATGAACCTCTTCCACAGAACCTCACAGCCCACTGGTCATATTAGAGAGAGGCAGGCTCTCGTTCAGCCAGTATGAACAGCAGATCTGCTCCCGCCGGGATTTCATTCGCTGCACTCGCAAAGATTCAGAACCTGAGAGGAAGGTTGGTAGTTACTCACACTTCCCTGTTATCTCTCTTTATCCGGGGTGGCTACAAGTAGTTAAAAAATCTTAAATTCACATTTACTGATAAAAGGTCTTAAAAAGTATTTATTTATTTAATGAATACTGTAAGCGTGGTCTCGCACATTTCCTTTTCAGAACATAAACTCAAGGGACAATATTGGCCAAATAATGTGCATGAAACATTGCTGGGTAAAAAATTCTCCACCAACTCCACCACCATAATAATACAGGGGTCTAAATGACTTTCACCATAAAAACTCGGAATTCTACCCCCATATAGTCTCATGTCAGACTCTTATAACTGTATTTAGACAAATGTTCTGTAAGTTATTGTCTGAACTGACAATATGTGCATTTACTCAGAAGACTGTGCCTATATTTTCACAGTTCATGTTTAGTTTTATTGCAAATTTGGCATAAATTCGCATTAACAATTGTATTAAAAATTATATTTACCTGTGGATACATGTAGATATCTTGTTTGCGTACCTTTGAAGTCTCACATGCTCTCACATGCTCTCACATGCTGATGTTCCACTTGGACTCCCACAGGTGGAGTTTGTTAGGAAGCGATACCACAAGGATATCCTGAACAGCCCCGTCTTGATGCTCAACTTCTGTCCTGACCTGCTGTGTGAACCTCTGGAGCTGCACAAAGCCACCAGGGAGCTGCTGTTCCTCGTGGATCGCAGCGGCAGCATGAGTGGCACCAACATCCAACGTGTGAAGGTGAGCTGCAGGCAGAATAAAAACATAATGAACCAGAGTTATTAGAGACACGCACATTGATCTGTCCCTATCTCGTCTGTTCCTTTTTGTTTTCCACAGGAGGCCATGGTGGTGGCACTGAAGAGTCTCCCTTCTGGCACCATGCTCAACATTGTGGGTTTCGGCACCACCATCAAGCCTCTGTTCACCTCCAGCAAGCTCTGCACTGATGTAAGCTTCACATACTGACTTTGCTTAAAACAGATAATTACTAAATCAGCCTCGTTTACAGTATGTTATTGTCAAACCATGTGCTATTCTTGATTATCTTGACCAGGTGTAAGTGTGTGCATGAGTGTTGTAGCAGGCTAAGTTTTAACGCTAAAGTAAAGACACTGGTATCATATGAAACTGCATGACATATGCAATCCAGCTTGTTGAGAAGGGGGATAAATAACACTCAAAAGTTTGGCTAAATTTTGGTGAGGGAAAACTGTCATGGCCATTTTCCTTGATGTCTGTTTCACCTGTAGATATGAATGAAAATGGGTTCTTTGGTGCCCATGTATCTCTCCTTTACAGACACGCCCACTTTATGTGGGCATGAAGCTTTTTGCATGCATGTCACTTGTAATTCTAAAAATGTTGTAATATTCCTGCATACTGGGGTCCCTAAACAGTATTGGAACTGCATAAATTGGGAATGACTGGAAAGCTGTGACCCTTGTGGACTCTTGTGTGATGATGTTAATGCTCCTAGTGACCATTTCATTGTAAAGAAACCATTTTTTTTTTTAACTTCACCATGATAATGATTACTTGTGGGAGTTAAATTCAGTTACTGGAGGGAACTAATCAACTCTATGCAAAAACATAAACCCCCTGAATAGCCACAACTTCCACTGGGACATGCATGGTCAGATCTATGAATAATAAAAAAAAGACTTTATTCAAAACTTTGCAAAGCTCTGCAGGTTGCATCTGGCAGTTGCGGTGGTATTGGAGTACGTGCTTCACCATCCATTGCATGTGGAGATTTGAACTCTACTAAGTGACCTCTTGTAGTTACATATGAATTCTTCTCAGTGAAAGACAACACATGGAGCGTTTGGATCATGTTTCCTGAAAGCAGATGTTTTTTAGCCGCGCAGGACGATCTGTTCTGTTTCGTCTCCTCTCTAATCAGGCAACAGGTCAGTGACTTAGGTTGCCTTAGTAGCAGAGGATCAGGTTTTATCCAGACCAGGGGCTGCAAGGACAAACAGTCTTTGCACATACTCCCGACCATATGGTGACCTTTCATGCATTTTCACCAGGGCAGGACATGTCCCTCCATCTCCTCTGCTGTCAGGCATGTTTGTCCATGGTGTGATTTAAGGTGGTTTTAAAGCAGGTGCTAATGTGTGTGTGTTTGCTCTCTCTTTATTAGAGACGTACTGATTCAATGCTCTGCCTCCCTCACAGGGTAATTGGGGCATCTGATATCAAACAGTGAATTTATCTTGACAGCATAGGTGTATGTTTGCACAGGCGACGTCATGCAGGTGGACAGGTGTTGTTGTTTGATGCTGTTACCTTTACTGTAGATCATCTGATAGCATCTCTCCTGTTTGGTTTCTCTGCACATGCTCACAGGTCACACTAATGCAGGCCAATGACTACGTCCAGAGGATGAGAGCCGACATGCGAGGCACCAACCTGCTGGGGGCGTTGTCCTGGGTGTACCAGCAGCCCATGCAGCGCTCGTATCCTCGCCAGGTCTTCATCATCACAGATGGATCCATCAGTAATGTTGCTAAAGTGCTGGAGCTGGTCCGCAGAAACACATGTGCTGGCAGGTACCGAGCTAAAAATAAACTGCCAATTAGACAGATTGATAACCTTTATTTTAATACCTTTTTTTTTTATTAACTATGTTTCCAGCAGGGACTTTTGGAGGAACTGAGTGTCTTTCCACTGTAGGAACCAGGGTCTAAATTTAGTTTCAAGGACATTAGGAGAGGTAGTATTTGGGGGCTTGCAGCACTGAAAATTTCTTAATTTTATTTTAAGTACTACTTTTAAAAATCTGCACCTGCAAACCAAGCCCCCGTGAAGAGTGCTGGACCTCGCAGCCAACTTGACATAGCGGCCAAATGGTGTAACAACAACACGTGATGCACAACAACTCAAAAAGACTTTTTCCATAAGCCTACATTGTGAAAGAAGTGGCTGTAAAATGGTGAATACATTTTTTTGGTCCGATAACATTTGCTAAATCACGAAGAGCCACACGTTTATTAATTCAATAATATCAATAATACTAATAATAATAAAGTACATCTGTAAATCCAAAGCAGGTAAGAAATCAGACAGGTAAAAAAAAAAAAAGACACAATACATTGTGCAGCATGTCAGTGGAAAGCATACGACAGATGGTCAGACAAAGTCCAGGCCTTGTTGTTGTATAGTTGCACATAAAAATGACGTGTAAAAACGCTTTTTCATATATCAGCGGACTGATTTGCCTAATCTTCACTAGTCATTAGACCACGGTGAGACACACACAACAATGGGCTGAAGGAGCCTTTCAGTTCTTTCAGAAGTAGCTCCTGGGCCTAAAAGTTCGTGTTGAAGTGCAGCTTCAGATATTTAAAGCTATAATATGTAACATTTCAGGATAGTGTGTTTCCTACTGGCAATTATTTGCTATAACCTCTGGGAAAACACGGGTAACATCAGAAAGTGAGGAAAAAAGCTGGTGAACGTGACTAAACATAATGTAAATAAAAGAAAAAATACATTACCTGTCCATGAACATTAGTTTTGCATGAGTCAGATATATTTTCATCAGCAATGGTGGTTGGTTTAATTATGAGGAAAACAACTTCTATGATCCCACACTACTTCACAACATCATCAGACTACATCTAATTTTATTGTAGCAGCAGAACTTACATATTGTGTGTTTAAACCATTGAAATCACGTGTGAAGAACGGTGCAGGTGGATCTCTAATGTGAGACAAAAACATAAAAAATGGACATTAATTCAAACAGCTAGTTAATAAAGATTTATTCTATGGCTGGCATGTGATAGGACATTAAATCACTGTGTGTGACCAGGAAGCAAAGAGAAATGGAGTGCAGTGAGTGCAGGCAGGATGGGGTGATAAATATGACAAAGGCACCATGTGGGGGAGGAAGGGAGACAGAAAGAGAGGGGACACGAGATGTTGAAGAAGCATTGTGACAGAAAGAAAGAAAGAAAGAAGAAAAAGGGCTGAGGTATTTTTTCAGCCCCGCCCAGTAATCCCGTTAAGTGCTCTCCTCTGCAGTAAGAGTCACGCCCCTCTGGTTCCCCACAGGCCCTTCAGCAACGCACAATAACTCCATTTATCTCTCATTAGTATTCTCGTGTTGGAGTGACTTTCTCCACTGTATTTTGGCTGTCCCTCTGCACACTGTGTGCACGTTTGTTGTCTTGTATTTTGGATTTCCGTCTTCTTATTCCGGCAGTGCTAACAGTATCTATCCCCTTTTCCCCCTGTTGTTTTTAAAGACAGCACTCAAGATCTGAGCTGTTTTCAATTATTCTGTCCTCTGCTCTCTTCAAACTCTCAATTAGCCAAATGGCGTGTGATCCCTGTGAGTGGCCAAATAACAGTTCTGTCTGTTTGATGACTCCGTATTTTCTCTTTCCAGAGACACAGGAAGCCTCTGTGTGCCATTATGGTTTCACAAATAGATACTTATGGAAGTTGAGTTGTTGCAGGAGGCTGGCACTTGATTTGCTTAGACAGTGAAACACATTGTATATATAGTGCGGGCAGTACACTTAATAATTGTGGTATCACACTTTAATTTTGGGATGTGATAAAAAATGTCATGTGTACGTACTACATCTCCTCTGCAGATGCTTTGGCCTGGGCCTTGGTCCCCGAGCCTGCAGGAGACTCCTGCAGGGCGTTGCCAAACTGACAGGAGGGACTACAGAGTACTTGGATGATGAGGAGAGACTCCAACCAAAGGTCAGCAACAGTGCAGCACTGCCACCTACTGGAGAAAATATGAACTGCAAGACAAGTTTAAGCATGGAGTTGTTGAAGGACAAATACAGTACACACAGTATTAGTGTTTAACATTTCACAAGCTATTAGCAGTGGTGAAAGTGATATATTTCATCAAGTGTTTCTGCTGAAATAAAATTTGAATGTACTCATACTACGAAATCCCATTAGATTTATCTGACAGCTGATAATTCTTATGTACTTTTACTTCAGTAAGATCTTGATTACATGGCTTTTACTTTAATTGAGTATTTCTACATGAATCTATTGGTACTTTTACTTGAACATCCCCTCCAGACATATTTTGAACAATGATTTGTATCTGATATGTTCTTTTCATAAAAAAAATATTAATTTATTCAGTTATTCTGTGAAAATCTCTGAAATGACGTCCTCTCCTTCATTAAAAATTGGGAATATATAAATTTTCAACCCACATCAGACTCTTGCCAGTTGACTATTGGAGAAGGATTGACTTCAAAATTAGTTTTGATGTCAGAAATCACGAGGACCAAGAAACTTTCCACTTTCAGCAGTTCTAGAGTCAAATTGCATGTACATCATTTGGTAGAGCGAAGCTCAAATAGTCAACTGTAGAAACAAGAAGAAAAACATATCTTTGAGTGGAGGGGACTTACTGTGAAGAGTCTGAATACTTCTTCCACCACTAGTGGGAATTAGTCAGCTGAATTAAATGGTAAAGTCTTAATGTATAAATATTGTGACCAATCTTTCTCCCCAGTTAATCAAGTCTCTGAAGAAGGCCTTTGAACCTGTGCTGACTGATGTTCGGATCGACTGGTACCTGCCAGAAAACATGGAAGCTTTTCTTTCACCCAATGAAATCCCTCCACTCTACCCCGGGAATCGTCTAATTGGATACTGCACCCTGTACGATATGACGAATTTCAAAACGAAAAAGACGGAGGTATAACATCACTGCATTCTTTAAAAGTACATTGGCGTGCGTCTGCTTTTGAAAACTACGGAAGAGTATTAGGGTCAGACTTCAGAAAAAAGGGAAGAGGATGTTTTTTTATTTGCATTTTGAGAATAAAGTCAAAATGTCAAGAATAAACTTTAATTGTTTTACTTTAATCTTGAAAATTTAACCTTAAAGTCAATTCTCGATTTAATTCAACTTAATTCTCAAGATTTAAAATAAACTTCCTCTTTAGTTCGACTTTTTTCTTATCATCCTCTTCACATTTTCTTCTTATCCCTGGCACTAACACTCTTCTGTAGAAAACAGATCTAATCTAACTGTCTTATTTTATAGTCTCAAGGACAGGGCTATAAAGGTTTACATCGAGGCTCCACGGGTTCGGTTTTTGGCCAATCAAATGATGAGCTTTCCCCTCCTCCTGCCTCTGAGTTAATGCCCGTGGTGACATGTGCGGATGGCACCGACTTGGAGGAGGCACTGAGGGAGATTTCCAGAGAAATCTCCTCTGAGTTCTCCTGTGCCAGAGACACAGGCCCTGGCACCAGCCCAGGTCTGTCGCTCATCAATGAATCTTGTTGTGAAAATGAAAGAGTGGACACCTCACACCACAGTGGCTAACTTTTGGCTGTTAATCTGCTCTAGGTGTGGAGCTCGACTGGTCCAGTGATGTGAGGAGGAGGATCCAGGAGAGCTCTTACATCCAGGAGCAGTATGTCCTCACTCGCTGCTCCCTCAGCAGTGAGCGGAGTCTACAAACGCAGTCCCACTCACACATACACGCCTCGTCCAACTCTGACTCTGCAGGCGGGGTCTTTCTGTCCGACCCCCACTCCTCTGGCTCGGTGCTGGATACAGGGTCTCTACCCCAAGGCCTTGAAAAGATGCCCCCTCCAGAACAGAGATCATCCCTGTCTCGCTGGGCAGACTCTGCATGGCAACAAAACCTCTCAGCGGAAATCCCTGACAACGGGGCAGAAAAGGTGATATTTACTGTAACAGAATCACCCTAAAGCAGTTTCCTGGCAAAACTTAAGATGTAACATGACGACCGCTACAACGTAGTTTGACAGCAGAAAATGTTTTCATCTATCAGCCTGTGAATAAATTAGATTTTTTTTCCCTTTCTCTACCCACTACTTTGTGACAAACGGCAACAATAATAGTGGGAGAACTCTATTGTAGCTTTTGAAAGATACCAATTTATCCACCAACACAGTAAATCAGGGCACAATAAAGCCACAAGACATGCTGTGTTCTGAGAGAGGGTACAACCTCTAGCTTTGTTGCTCTTAGTTGACAGTTATTATTGGGGGTTGTTGAAAAGTCTTTCGGAAAAGACTGTACATCTCCAAAGGATGTCGTACTCGAGTCAGGTTGAGGCAAAGTACCAGAAACAGGGGAGAGCTGGAAAGAAAGTAACACTTTTCAGATAAATGGCATTTTAAAAGACGACATTAAAGACTTGCATACAGACAAACATTACAGATTTTGTGCAAACGTGGAAAGACTTTGGTATAGTTTGGCCTTAAATAGATTGCAGGAGTCCTTTACTCCTGTGATGTACAACATATCATAAATAGACACAAATAGATTACCCTAACGTCTTAATTTTAGATGTGTTGATGCAGAGAAAAATATCATTCTTACCAACATTTTGAACCCATTTGATTTCCTCTCTTTTACAACCAGAGTGGGCGTCTGGATGGAGGTGAGGAGTGTCGCAGGAGACATAAAGCGCTGGCCCGTTCAACCATGGCAGCGCGGAGTTTCTCGTCCCCCCAGGGTGAGCTGGAGATGCATCGCCTGAGGAGAGCTTTGGAGAGGGTCTCCTTCGACCAAACGCTGGGAGGGAGGCTGGATGAAAGCGATGGAGAGACGAAGCCCCCATCAAGAGGGACGCTGTCCCGCAGGAGCCTCACCGACTCCAGTGAGCTACAGTACTAAGACAAGCAGGATTATCCTTCCTGATTTGCCTCCAACAAATTTGCATCTCTCTGTTTCTCATTCTGACCCTCAGATGGACTCCTGTTCCCCGCCTCTCCTCTGGACTGGGACAGCTTCACAGACCCAGAGTACCTCTTCACTGCTGCTCCACCAGAGGATCCCCCGCCGGGTCAGTGCCGCTCGCGCATTCACGGCCTGCTGAGCGGCAGACCTGTGTCCTGGGAGGTCACTGTGGAACTAGGGCACCTCTGGACCCCTGACGACCAGGAGACACCAGGAGCTGAGGGAGGTGGAGGAGGAGGAGGAGAAGGGAGGAAGGAAGAGGAGGGGAACCATGGGAGGAGATCATTCACCAGCTAACTGCTCGCTCAGTTATACGGGACTTTGAGAAAATGGCAGAGAAGGAGAGCGACATTGGACATGGTGAGGCTTAACAATTTAAAATATTTGTCTAATCGACCAACAGTTATTTTAATAGTACTATCAAACCTTTACTGTTTCCTAGGTTCAGCCAAACGATACCGTATGAAGGCTATCCAGACCAGTAAGCATTGTAACATCATCTGCATGTACACCGCCTTCACCACCACTGACAACAACCCCAACAAAGGCTTGCCAGACAGCATGGACGACCCAAAAACAGGTGTGGTTTACTACCAACTCACACTGTAAGTGTTTTCAGTAATTGATCTACAGTCTGGATTAAAGGTCAAGTTATCTCAGCTGCTGCTTCCTAGTCTTTGACCATTCTTCTTTTTATCTGGTTCTTGTTGGTCCACTAGTTTAATGAAAGTGCAGTCACTAAATTAACAGAGTGCACCTTTAGTACATCATAGATCACATAGAATTCATAGTCTAAACTAGTTTGCAAAGCCCTCTTACAGAAATTATAAGGAAAATGCACAGCTTTGATTTCACAAAAGGCATGTATTAAATTATGTGAAAGAGGTTACTGTTTCAGTACTACATTTTAGTTATTCTTGTGCCGTGTGTGTGCGTAGGGATGCTTTTGGGGAACAGGCGGAGTTCGCAGTCAGGAAGTCGCAGGCAGAGGGCCTATTCTGTCGGCTTGGGCAGACGGCGCACCAGTAGAGACAGCGAAGACATCGAGGACACCTGGAACTCCACAGGTAGACAGACTGAATAAATACCAACGCCCATTTCAGTTGTCAAGACTTTAGGTCATCAACAATCTTTGTATCTCTCAGACAGAGATGACACTCCTGCCTCACCCTGTAGCCTTACATCCTGGACTCTAGTAAGTACTGCTGTCGTCTCGATCAGTGAAAACATTGTAGTGTCAGTGTAGTCTCAAGCTTAGAGGCATCTGACCAGAAAGCCAGTTCAAAACTCGAGGTGAGTCTGTATGGAATGAGAAAAATCAGAGGCGCCCTCCCCCTGGCTTGATTATACACATCTGCAACCCCTGAGGTAGTTTTTAAAGGATCAATTCACCCAAATTACAAAAAATCTCACCTATTTACCCAGGTTTTGACACATCTTTTAAGCTATCTGCATTCACCCCATTACAATTGAAGCATTTTTTTAATGTGCACAGCATTGAAAATACTTGCAGCTACAGTCAACCATTTTTAAAAGTAATTCTACTTAAAACCTTTTACAGCAAAAATGTTTGGGTTTTTTGGTCCATGTCATGTAAAAGGTGAATTGAACCTTTAAACACCAGGGAACATCACTTTACCACTGTGTTTGTGAAACGATAGAGTTTAATGTTTTATTCCACGCTGCTGTCTCAGGTATAGCAGGCAGTGCTACAGCCCCAGCAATAACAGGCGCCCCGTGCACACGTTCGCAGCGATCTATCGAGAGCAAGTCCATGGAGAGCTTCTTTGGCAACAGGTAAGACTTTTACATGAAATTCTAATCCCTGTGAATGTGGCATTACATTGTAAAAGGGGATTATTGACAATTAGCAGAATTTATCCATCAGTTTTAACGGGTTATGCAAAGATACTTCAGTCTTTTTGAATGTCTTTTTCAAGATGCTTTAAAACACACTATTGTGGCACACCTCCTTTGTAGAAGTTCTACTGCTTTCTTTGTGGGGTGTATATTATGTCTATATCTAAATGTATTCGTGCAGGAGCTAGTACATCTTGGGATGGACCTAGATTTTCAAAATAAGACCAATAGAGTAACTATCTTAACAGGAGGTTAAGGATGAGGCTTGTTTTACAAATTAAAAGTTCCCAATATTGCTGTATGTTAATGGGAAGTAAAAAAACCACAGACATTAACTGTATCTTCACAGGAAGCTCAGGATGAGGCTTACTTTTCAAAATAAAAGCCTCAACAGTCACCGTATGTCAAGAAATAAGGGATGGACCTAGTTTTCCAAATTAAAAGTCCAGTAACTATAGAGACAGTAACTATATCTTAACTGGAAACACAGGATGATGTGGTTGTTTAAAAATAAAATCCCTAAGTAATATGGAGCCAGACAAAACGTTTAACTCTTTAACAGTTTCCAGGTCTTGAACACATTTTCCTCAGAAAATGAAAATGCATCTTCTCATTTTGAATATTCCAGATTTCCACTGGGCAGACTCAGGTCCTCTATTTCATCAGGAAAGCAGGTTCCTCTCAAGTCCCACTGTCTGTCAGCAGAGACCGAGAAACAACCTGAAACTGAAGCTCTAGACTACCTGCCCCTGGTGAGCTGTGAAGCACTCACAACATATATACTTACCTATATATACTGGTCCTCGTGATATATACTTAAACAAGCGTGCAAACACGTATTTATTTGTGTCTATATCTTGTCTAAGGTGCGTCTGCAGCTGGCATCAGGAGCTTTTCTTCTGACAGAGAACTACTCTGACTGTGTCCAGATCCCCCTGGACCGCCTGAAGAGGGCTTCACCCTACAGCCTCCACCGCCGCAGCCTCAGTCCACCCTTCCGCTGCACATCTCCCAGTGCCCCGTCTTTGTCAACCGCTACCAAGACTCCCGGTGCTCCAACTAGTCACCACGTTACCTTTTCTCCTTCTGCCTGCTCCCTCGCCAAGCCAACCGCACCTCCTTTCCACCACACTCCAGACGACACTCCCCTGATGCTGGAAGCGAGACTTCGCAGGAGACACCTGTCTGACCGAGACCCTGTCATCTCAACTCCTGACCTCCCCAGCTCCGAGGAGGGCTCCCTGGAGCTATCTGTCGGCCCCTCTCAGAGCCAGAGCCACGGTCAGGCAGACAGCGGTCGCGGATCAGAGACGGATGTCTGCGAAGGCTCTTTGGGAGAGCCAGCCGACCTCCAGGGGAGCAGCCAGTTGGCTCAAGAGGACCTGGAGGGCTCGAGCTGGGCCACAGCTGTGGCTCTAGCCTGGCTCGAGCACCGCTGCGCCGGCTACTTCATGGAATGGGAGCTGGTGGCAGCAAAAGCAGACTTCTGGCTGCGCTGTCAGGAGCTGCCTGAGGGAGTGGACCTGGCAGGGCTGAAGGGAGCTGCCAGACAGCTGTTCCTGCTGCTGCGCCACTGGGACGAGAACATCAAGCTAAACATGCTGTGTTATAACCCCAACAATATGTGAGAGGAAACTGAGCCAGAGCCGCTGATTAGCATACTCACTTGTTCCCAATAACAGAGACTCCTAAGAAGCTACGCCTTTACATGGAAAACTAAATCCTGTATTTTATCTGCAGGATCAACTAAAACCATAACCCAGTGCCAAGTTCATTCTAATATTAAGTTGCACATGAAATATTTTACTGATGTAAGACTTTATATTAATGTGACAAGAATTCCCTTTACATGACATAGACCAAGTGGCCTTTTATTATAAACATGCTTTATGCAATCACAAGAATGCCTTGACCATCCGAATGGGCTTTTTGTAGTCTATATGTTGTTAGTATAGTGAATTACTTTGCCAAATGTATAATCAGTCAGTCAGTGTTGAATGGGAATGATTCTGATGATCAGAATGATTATTTGATAAACTAATGAGATCTTACTTTAAATAATGAAACCAATGTTGGGAAAATAAAAATTAGTAGAATTTAGTCCTTTGTTGTAACGTGTAACAAAGACATACATGCAAGATGAAGAAAAAACAAAGGCTTAGTGGCATCTCTGTTTAATATAAAATGTCACACTTTTGCTGCCTCAGTCTACTGCAAACTTTTCACATTAAATATACTCATGTGCCTTTGAGTGTGGTGAGCCACTAACAAGAGGATCAACGAATTACATAACAAATTAGACCTGATTGTCTACAGCTTAGTTTTACACCTTTCTGTAAAAATATTCAACTACTGACAAAATTGTTTGGCCTTATACTGGAGAATACTTCAACTACTGTAACAAGTGGAAATTAATCAATTTAATGCTTTGGGTACCTGTATCACATTCATGATAGTCTTCAATATACTGCCTTCTTAATACAATATACATGATCATTTGTGCACCATTTAATATCAGACAATTAAATGTATAGTTAGACTTATTTAATATAGGGTTGTATGAGGTATTTATTGATCAGCACGGAAGCTTAGTAATGCACTAGTGTGGACAGGCTCGGCAACAAAAGGTGTTACTTAAAAAAGGTCCAGATCAGTTTAAGTGTACGCTATATTTAGAATATTTTACTTTGCTGTCTTTTTTTGACGGGAAACCACTGTTATATAGGATAAATATCGCTCTCTCCAAGCCAAACAAACTCCATGGGCAAACTCAGCTATTTTACCTTGCAGAACACAGGACTTGCTCATCTACCGCTGCCTCAGTCTACTGCAAACTTTTCACATTAAATATTACTCATGTGCCTTTGAGTGTGGTGAGCCACTAACAAGAGGATCAACGAATTACATAACAAATTAGACCTGATTGTCTACAGCTTAGTTTTACACCTTTCTGTAAAAATATTCAACTACTGACAAAATTGTTTGGCCTTATACTGGAGAATACTTCAACTACTGTAACAAGTGGAAATTAATCAATTTAATGCTTTGGGTACCTGTATCACATTCATGATAGTCTTCAATATACTGCCTTCTTAATACAATATACATGATCATTTGTGCACCATTTAATATCAGACAATTAAATGTATAGTTAGACTTATTTAATATAGGGTTGTATGAGGTATTTATTGATCAGCACGGAAGCTTAGTAATGCACTAGTGTGGACAGGCTCGGCAACAAAAGGTGTTACTTAAAAAAGGTCCAGATCAGTTTAAGTGTACGCTATATTTAGAATATTTTACTTTGCTGTCTTTTTTTGACGGGAAACCACTGTTATATAGGATAAATATCGCTCTCTCCAAGCCAAACAAACTCCATGGGCAAACTCAGCTATTTTACCTTGCAGAACACAGGACTTGCTCATCTACCGCTGCCTCAATCTGTTTGTTTGTGTTTTTGTGTGGCGCTGGTGTTTCAAAGGGCTAGTTCAGATTCACAGCAGTCACACAGTAACACAAACTAACAGACTGAGGCAGCGGTAGACCAGTAACTCCTGTGTTCTGGAAGGTAAAATAGCTGATTTCACCAGTGGAGTTTGGTTGGTTTGGAGAGAGTGATATGTGGTTTATATAATGATGGTTTCCTATCAGAAAACGCCTTTTGTTGCTGGCCATTTCCACAGCAGTACATTGCTTAGCTTCTGTGCTGGTGCCCCATCCTCATTATTGATAAGTACCTCATACAACTTGACATTAAATAATATGAACTATGCCTTTAAACAAGGAAAAATGAGTGAAATTTGGGCAGAGTGCAGTTATAACATAATATGTATAAATATAGCCTATGTAACAAATTCTTTCAAAACAGCATAACATTCACACTTTCCTCCTGGCACTTTACTCCACCTTTCCTTTTATGTGTCTGAAAATGAAACCTGAGAATCTGCATTTCCTTTCTCTTTTCATCTCCTCAACTGCAGCCATTTCATCATGTCGGTACCTGTATGCAGACTGCACCCACACGTTAGCTTCCTTCACTTTTAGCAGTGAGCTGAGATGAGAAGCATCAAATGGCTCCTTGTGTTCACTTATGAAAACAGTCTGCCCCAGCGACCTCCTCTGCACCGGGCGTTGTGAGGATCAAAGAGAGGAGGATGATGGAGGCTGTTCGGCAGCTGATTAGACTAAAGACGACGTCGGGCCCGATCAGGCTGTGGCTCACTGGCGTTTCTCCTTCGCGGGTGTATCTTCTTGCGTTTCCGCCGGGGCTGAAGGCAGGGGCGGGGCCAGCCACAGACAGAGGAGGATGATGAGGTGACAGACGTGGAGGGCGGCCGAGCTGCTGTTCGTCGAGGGGTAGGTGTTCCAAGACAGCTCGATCAGACCAAGGATCAGGACCCTGAACACAAGGAGAAAACGGCATTAACCTGTCACTGATTGATGTGATTAGAAGTTTCAGTTTAGTATTTAGACTCCCTCTTACCTGAGCAGGTGGGCCAGCTTTTTGACTCCTCCGCTCCAGAGCAGGTAAGGCAGCGTGTGGAAGTACCAGACGTAGAACTGGTAGTGCAGCGAACGACTGAAGCACATGCCAATAAAGTTAGAGGTGAACAGAATCAGCACAATCTGTGATTTTCTGTTAAGGTTTCACACAAAGGCCAGTGAATACCGAGGACAGTATTCATTTACTTTTACCAAAATCATGCAAATTTATATTCCACACATAGCAGTAAAAGTAATAGTGTTGCTGACAGTCATAATTTGTCCTTAAACGGTCCAGTGGGTAAGATTTCAAGGGATTAATTGGCAGAACATAACAGGAATTGAATATAATATAATAGTCGTAAGTATGTTTTCATTTATGAATAATCACCTGAAAATAAAAATCGTGTTTACCTAAGCATGAGTCATTTACATTTACAGAGAGCAGTCCTCTTCTGTGGAGGTCACCATGTTTCTACAGTAGCCCAGACCAGACAAACCAACCACTGGCTCTGGATAAATCCTTTCGTGTTTTGTGAGAGTTTCACACTTGTAACTGGAGAGTGAGATCAGGTTTTCACATCTGCAAGCTCACTGCTAGATGCCACTATATCCTACACACTGGCCTTCTAATGAACGGTATTCTACAGATAAGAGCAGATTCAAAGGATATGATCGACAGTATTTTTCTGAGCAGGGATTTTCCTCTTGCTGGGCTCCTTGAGGAGTTCAAAGATGCTTTCTCCTGGCCTGGTGAGAGAGCAAATGGTTACTTTTCATGAAAAACGTTTGTAGTTCCACTGCCACGACTAAAATCTAACACCTTCTTTAACTGTAAAAAATAAACTGTGAAAAACTGACTGATGATATAAATGTGCGTAGCATTACTTTTTAAATTTTTTTTTAATTAGGCACTTATCAGGCTTCACCTACTGATAAAGAGTGCCCTGAAAAAGTAACAAAAAGTTATATAATTGGTATTAATGCTGTGAAACCATGTGAGACCCAAGACAAAGTGGATAATAAACTGAAAATGAGATGAAATGTCAAAATGCATCTACACTTTTATATTATAATCATTTTATATGAAGGGTTTCAGCAGATCACAGAGAGAACACAGAGGCTGTAGATATATTACAGTATGTGTGAAACCTTAGCACGAGGTGGATACTATTTCCAGAGACACTGGGCAAACTGAGACATTATGCCCGCATAAATATCCCACAATGCAATGCAGTACTGACAACAACAATTTAATGAAGGCAGACAGCAACCAAGGCAGTTCTCACTTAAAGTCAATAACGCTTCAATCATAAATTTAAGTAAGGTTACGCTTTGCTAGGTTACCATGGTTACGCACTCTAATGGGTAAGAAAGCTGTTCGCAGTTCGTCCCAAGAGATACATGCTGCTTTTTATTTACAAAAAAGTATGCTGAATGGTGGTGCATAATATGTGATTTTAAATGCAGTCAGACTGTGTATAGGTCAATATGATGCATGCACTGTTGTCACTGCGCCTCTCACAGGAAAATCTGACTTCTGAATTCATCATTCATACAATCCTCCTGCTTCATCCAAATATGTGGAAACCCCGCCTCACGGTCAATGAGATCAGCTACTGACAGAGCCAAAGCCTGCGGTGTTGTGGAACAAAATCCTGGCATGATTTTAACCCCCTGATTTATTCCAGCTCATCTCCAACTACGAAGCCAACAGTAACCTTGGCACAGCCAAAGTCAGTCTCACCTCTTCCAACGGCGGAGAGCAAAGAGCAGCAGGGTGAGCAGGTGGGCAGCCAGCAGGAGTAAGTGGAAGTACCGATTCAAAAAGAGCCATTCTGGCAGAAAGCGCCAGTTGACTGTCCACTTGAACATAAACTGACGGCCAAGATCAAACGCCCGGCTCACATAGCCGACGGGATTCTCCAGGAGGAAAGGCAGACCCAGCAAAAGCTGCAACATCAGGACAGATTAATTTAGAGATGACGAATAAAGAAAGTGACATTAAAAGATATTTTAGTATAAATCTGTGCCTGGTTTTATGTTACAGGGAGTATTTTACCTGTATGACTGCACAGAGAGAAAGTTTCGGGATTGTCCTGATGAGACCAAACTCTGAGAGGAGGAGGAAGAGTAGCCCGGGAGCAAAGAGCAGCACATTCATTTTCACAGACACTGCTAAACTGTCAGAAAAGAGGGGAAGATTGAGTTGTAATTTCATCATGTCAAACATGACAAAAATTACCTTGATATGGCATTAAGATTCACAAAAAATATCTGATACATATTCGTCTCAGTCATCACAGAAAGCCATTACATGAAAAGCTGCATTTTGCCATTAAAGGGATAGTTTGGATTTTTGTTTTTTGACTTGGAGAAGCAGCCGTGTTTCGGTATTGGAACTTGAACTGCTGTAGACAGGGTCAGCAACAAAATGTATCTGAGCCTCCGGAAAAACAACTATCTCAGTGTAAGCTATATTTTATTTATTTATTTTCACTGCTTTACCTTTGCCGTCAAACAGCCTTTTCCAGCTAGAAACCACTGTTATATCAGTCAGATATCACTCTCTCCCACGAACCAAACTCCTTTGGCAGAATCAGTAATTTTACCTTGCAGAACACAGGAGTTGCTGGTCTACCGCTGCCTTGATCTGTTCATTTGTTTAAGTTATTGTGTGACTTTGGTGTTTTAAAAGGATAGTTTTGATTCACTTTAGTCACACAATAACACAAACAAACAAACAGATTGAGGCAGTGGTAGATGACCAACTCCTGTATTCCGTGAGGTAAAATGACTGATTTTGCCAGTGGGGTCTGGTTTAGGGCTGCACGATATGGTAAAAAAGTCGATTTTAAAAGATTTTTCTTTTTCGATGAAAATAAAAATTGTCATATCGCATATTGCAATTTCAGTCAAAATAATCGCAATATGCGATATGACAATTTTTATTTTCAATGAAAAAGAAAAATCTTTTAAAATCGTGATTATGTGACATCTGTTGGGATCTGTCTGGGTTCTGTACCAAACAAATGTTTGCTTATATCTGGAGAAAAAGATTTTTAGGCCAGGGCGTCTCTGCAGCATCACAGAACTTCACTATCATGCTGTTTTCTCACATATTTTTCCTTTTTCAAATAATTGCGATTTGGTTCTGGTTCTGTGATTTGGATATTGCACATGGTCATATTGCGATTTTGATAATATTGCAATTAATTGTGCAGCCCTAGTCTGGTTGCAGTTTCCCATCTGGTAAATGCTGTCTGACGGTGAGGTAAAGTGGAGATAATGTTCTAAATATAATACAGACTATTTCTAAGTACCTCATACAACCCCACTTCAAATAATCTGAACTAATCCTTTAAGGAGTTCACACTTGCCTGTAAATGCCGCAGCCCAGAGTCCAGTATCCATCCATGAAGAGGTTGACAGCTGCAAACAGCAGCATCATAGGCCACTGGATCATTAAAGAGACGCAGCACAAAGATGGAGTGGATCCGATATGAAGCACAGCACACAAAGAAGAACACGTAGGGAGGAACCTGGAAAAAAATAAACAAATATAATTCATTCATTCCATAACCGGTTATCCTTGAAGGGTCACAGGGGGCTGGAGCCTGTCCGGGGTACACCCTGGACAGATCAGCAGTTCATCACAGGGCTGATACAGAGGGACAAACAACCACTCACACTCACACCTACGGGCGATTTAGAGTCACCAATTCAACAATTAACCTGCATGTCTTTAGATTGTGGGAGGAAGCCAGAGTTCTTGGAGAGAACCCACACAAACATGGAGAGAACATGCAAACTCCACACAGAGAGGCCCAGCCACAAGATCCCCAGCCCCACAACTGGCTGTGGAATTCGAACTCAGAACCTTCTTGCTGTGAGGTGACAGTGTTAACCATGCATACATAACAGACATATGTAGAGTATATTTAGGTTTAAATGTGTCCTAAACGGGACAGGGATATGGAGTCAAAGGCTTCATGTGCATCAGAAACACAACACTGTTGTTTATTGTGTTTTTATAATGCCACATGGTAACTGAGGCCTTTCTCACACAGACTGACCTTCTTAGTGCGGTGGTATATCCTGAAGACGAGCAGCAGCGTGATGAGGTAGAAAACAGCAAAAAGGTACTGGCCCAGGCGGATGTTCACCCCATGGTTGGTGATGTAGTAGAGAGCTGTGAAGATGTAGACAAAGCCAGCCGGGTACCTGCAATGACAAGGCGCTGCGTTCATCCTCCTGCACTGAAAACGACATTCAAATACAGCAGGGAGAGACCCACATCACTAAGAAGCCTTTGAAACTCACACCAAGGGCCGGTGTCTCCTTTAAGCTGGGTGTAGTCGTAGGTACCATTGATGACTCCCTCTACTTCATCCATGTAGGCTTCCAGTCTATCTCAGTGTCTGAAGAAAAGGACATCAATGAGTTTATTTAATCCTTTTGTTGACACATCTCACATCACATCTTCTCAGAGTCCAAAAGTTCTATTTGATTATTTGACAACCAAAAACCTAAAGTCTTCCACTTTTGACATGAATCCTGTAAAGACAAACTCTTTGCAATAGTGAAGCTGTAATCGATAGCAATGACTAATCAAGTAATAAATACTAAATTAATCACCAAATATTTTGACAATAAATTAATTGGTTTGAGTATTTATTTTAAAGAAAAAAGCGCCTCTAGCTTCTTAAATGTGAATTATTCCTTTTTCTGTTCTCCTCAGACAAAACAAGACATGTGAGGACACCATCTTGGGGTTTAGTGATGAACATTTTTCACCATTTTTTGACATTTTATAGATCAAACAATTAACTGATTAATCAAGGAAAACAATCAAAACAAAATCGATAATGGAAATAATCATTAGATGCAGTAATTGGCAAATTCTTCTTACATAATTGATTAAAATGATTCATAAACTATCATTTGCTTATGTTTGGCCTGACTAGCCAGTATCGAAATATCAATAAGCTCCTGATAGTGCTCTCAGTATTTATTATTACAAAAGCTGAAACTTAAAATGTGAGCTCAGCTTACAAAGATGACTGGAAATCCAACCAAATACAATAACTCAAGAAACAATTTAACTTGTTACTTCTGCAAAAAAAAAAAAAAAAAAAGTAACTCATGTCATGTCTGTATTTTTTGCACAAAGTTCTTAGTATCAATTAAATCCAAATGATACACATCCCTATTTTTCACCAGTCCATTTGTAGAATAAACTATAACCTGTTTAATCAAAGACTACTAGAAAGACTGATTGATGATGAGATGATTATCGGTAATAGCTGCAACGGCATTAGGCAAAGAGGCAGACTCGTCAAAATACAGGATGACATAAATGACACACTAATCCTTGAAATTCAGTACATGATTTCCGTTATCACTCAGCAGTTTCACACCTCTGGAAGTTTGCAGTATTGTCAACAAAAATATTGTCTTTTGTTTAGCTGAATTAGCTTTAAAGATAGCAGTTGCTGTAAATGATAATGTCATTTAACACTAAAACAGAACGGACGGTTGTATGTGGTCATGCAAGGGCAGTAAATTCCCTTTGACAGGTGGCAGTGGAAGTTGGTAGGTTCGCTAATGCTAGCTACTTAGCATTCAGGTACGTTCGAAGAAATGACAAAACGCCACAGCATGCTAACTAGCCGCGCAGCTACTTACATGCTACTTTGTGTATGACCCACACATTGATCCCGATCTCCAGGAACCACAAAACTGAAACGACCAGTAACGTGTACTCCGTCTTGAACAGGACCAAGTGTTTGTCCTGCCACAGCGCGTGCAGTTTCCCCCACAGAGGGGACGGGGAACCGGGAGACTTTCTCCGCACACCTCCTGCCATGTCGGAGGACCTAGCAGCGACGTGGAGGAAGGAAGAAACAGACATGCGCCGACTTCTTCGCGTGAAGCAGTATTTTCCACGGTGGTGTCTAGAAGGGAACTCCGGACCTGAGAAAGATCTCGCGAGAGTGACCCTTTAACCACAAACATACATTTCTCTTACTCTTTTTTCTGTTCCACAAACCCACCCAGATTTAAGCCACAGCATTGCCTCATTATAAATCAAAATTAGCGAGTAAAAGGTGCAAAAACGAATAACAAAGCGTAGAATCTCGCGAGAGTTTCGCAAATCAAAGGTTCCCTTCTAGACTCAACCTTTTTTTTTTTCACCTACATCACGTGACAACGCTCTCGTCGGACACAGGTTCGTAAGGGCTTTATTTAAACGACCAGAGGATTTAACTTCTGTATAAAATCAAAATGTCACGGGCAAAGTAATGTGTAGCCACAACGCTGGTTTGTAGTCCGGAAAACCAAAGAAGAAGAGGGCATCGCCGTTCAACCTAACTCAGAGAAGAACTTGAGATTTCTTTTTCTGACAGGTAAAATATCAGATTTACTTCAATCGTGCTTGTCAATAAGCTGTTAAGACATATATGACGTTACTCTTATACATTAATCATTGTGGTTAGCTAATGTTAAGCTGTTAAAACGTTTAGAGGTCACCGCTGGTTCTCCAGCTGTCTTAGCAACGTTAGCTAACGTTAGCTGTTGTCAAGCTGCTAACTTTAGCTAGCCTAAATGACACCACTACGTGTGACAAGTGGCACGCTCACTGCGCATATTGTTATCAGTTTTATTATAAAGGTGCTGCGATCAGAACAGTGTTATTGATTTTAAACTGCGTCGCTTTGCTAGGAATCCAAATGCTAAGTTGTAGTTAAAGTCAGTGTTATGTCAGTAGTGTTAGCTGTCACAGAGAGTGAGCGTCTCATTTTTTACCCTCACGTTTTGTGCTTGTTTTTGCAGCTTTATCAGTATACAAGTCTATTAACCCTCAGCGTCAATACAGCAAAGTCCCAGCCTTTGTTTACATTCAAGTCGCAGAGCTAAGCATCAAACAACCTGTTCCGATGGTATTTCCCCAAAAGATTCTGATAAATTGAATTTGGAAATATTTGTAGCAGTCCTTGTCGAGTCACAGTCATATTTTGAATGTCAGCACCACAATGTTGCACTTTAAACAGCTGACACTTAATAAATTTAAAGCTGCAACAATCAAATGATTTATTGATTAGTTGTCAACTATTAATTAATCACCAACTATTTTGATAATTGATTAATTGGTTTGAGTAATTAAAAAAAAAAAAAGGGTCAAAATTCTTCCAGGGAGATTTATTCATCGTTACACAGTAAGGTTGTGTTGTGTGATTTTAATGTAGTTCCCTGTTGTTTTGTTTTCTTCGCATGATAAGCTCACATGTTTTGCTGACATAAATTTGGGTTAATGATGAACAACTGAAAGCATTATGAAGGGCTGTTAGTTAAGCAGGATTATACACCTCTGAAATGAGACTGTTGCATGTAATAACAGGCACAGCAAGCTGCGTGTTTTTGTCATCATAAATATAAAGGAAGGATACATCTATATATGACAGGGAATCAGTATATTGCAGGATGCTCTATCACAATATGTTACTATATTGTTTTATCCCTTACCTCAGACCAATCAATACTTAATGCCACACACTGTAAACATATGAAAGCATGTCACAGTAAAGTCAGGAAGAGTCTTGTACCTTTTGGTTTATTGACCTTTGTACATATATGTTTGTGCAGGTCTGCCTGTGGAGCAGAGACAGGAGACCCAGGAGGAATGGATAGATTTCCTGTGTCGGCTACAGAGGTGGTGTGCCTCGGGGCCAGCCTTGCTCTCTCAGGCATCTGCTACTACTTCTACAAGAAGAGCCGGGCGACAGTGGATAAACTTGATGTTAGTTGTGGATCTTTATGACCATAATTTTACATTTGCACTGTCAGATTTTTCTTTTTTTATTTTCTGTTTTGATGCTCTCCAAGCTATAGAAAGGAATGGGATTTGTGTGAAAGATGTAACAAAAAATCTGCAGTTGTCACATACTGCATCAAATCCTCTTTATGTGGATCAACAGTCTACTAATGTTCTAGGGTAGTTGTTGCCAACAGATGAGACTTGCATATCTTATTTTATTTGACTGAAGAAGCAGACTTTGCAAAAAATTTAGAAGGAAAAGCAAAAACTGGAGAAAGTAAAACATAAAAGTTGTTACAATGCAGAAACTGTTTTCATATTTTTGTTTCATCTTATGAAGCCTTTGGGGCCTAAAGGTTTGGAACCTGTGCAGCACGTGATCATTTTGCTGTGCACCGTGCAATTTTTGTTTTCCACTACAGTGTGTATACTGCATATATAAAGAATTTGTTTCTCATGTTGTCAGGATGCTCCACACTTCAACATAGATGACAAACTCAAAGACATTTTGAAAGTTACTCCTGGAGCGTGTCTACAGTATGCTGTCATCGAAGGTAATCAGTCTTTCACTTTTCTGATACAGACAAGAGCTGATAGCCTATTTTTTTTTCCCACCATCCTTACCACTTAGTCTTGATAATGTGCATGTTTGTGTCTGTGTACACACACTTTAGGTGCTGTGAAACCAGTGGGCGAGCCTCTGACGAGTCACTTCCAAAAAGATATTATCGGAGTGTTGCAGAAATTCACGTTGAGAGAACACAGATTGGTGTGGAACAGCCTTTCACGCACTTGGTAAGAAATCTATCAAAGAAAAATACAGTACAGTATTATGATGCTGTATGCGAGAACTGTTTTTTTGGGTGGGGGTGGCGGTCATTTTTGGCTTTATTTGATAGTTGACCTGGGGACTGTGAATGTGGTATGAGCCTTAAATGGTTACATCAACATTAGATTTAGAAAGGAGGAAAAACACTGGCCCCTATGGTTTTAAATGCATTAGGGGCCACCAGAGGTTTTTCCCAGCTGAAAACACCAGGCGCTCGTCTAAAAACATATCTGCTACCAGGAAAAATTGCTGAACATGCTGCACTCAGCGCCAAAAAGATGCTCAGCGCCTCATCTCATTCATTTCACATCTGTAGGACAGAAGAGCTGCTGGTTATAAAATGTAAACATCATGTCTCATGGAAAACATTTCAACAACAAAGGATAAAACCGCAGTTTTATTCCCTTTTCGTGCGAGCCATATTTATGTACATGAAACAATGAGGCAATTCCAAAGTTCCAGGGTGTATGATGTGATGATGACATTATCTTTATGCCTCTACCTGTTGCAGGACGGACAGTGAACGAGTCATGCACGAAAGAATGAGTGCAGTGCCCTTTGTGTTAGTGGGATCAAATGAGACCACAGTCAACGTCATGTGCCCGCTGCAGGCCTCTGGAGTGCACATGGAGGTCATCCATGAGAAGTTCCACCAGGTCAATTACGGCCTGGGTGACATCGTAGGACAATACCTCAGTGGCGAGAAGCTTAAAGGGCAACTGGAGATCGAGGAAATGCTCAAAGTCAGTGGTTTGATTGGATTCTGGCATTGTTAACATGTATAACTCAATAATTCATATTAATTCGATAAAGCATAGATAATTTTTTGCAAAAACTATGGCTGCATGACATTATTGGCACATCATCAGTATCGGCAGGTAAAGGCTTTAGAATTAAATATCTGTAGCGGCCCAAAGTGCCAATATTTCTGCAGATATGAAGTAAAAGTTAAAGTTGAAGTGATAAAAGTTTCATTCACTTTGAAAAATCATATTTCATTTTGAAAAGCTTTGTTTTTCATGTCTGCATCTGCCAGTAGGCCATCACAATAACAGCAGGCCGAATAATATTTTAATTCCACAACAAGAGAGATTTGATGTCCTCTGACATAAGGTGAAAAGATCTACATATACTGTTGTCAACCAAATGAGTTGGAAAATAGCAGATATCTGCAAAAATCCTAAATCATGCCTCTCTGGAAAAAAATGATGATACATTTCACAAATATATCCCTCTTTCTCCAGGTGGGCACAGCTCTTACAGGCGTAGGTGAGATTATACTGGACACAGACGGCACCTTGAATCTTCGACCACCTTCTAATGGCTCAGAGTACTTTCTGAGCATTAAGGACTTTGACACCCTGCGAGCGGACCAAGAGAGCGTAGCCTATGCGTTGAAGATACTGGCCATTATCACTGCTTTGGCGGGGGCGGGGGTCCTCCTGTGGGTCAGTCGGCACGTATACTACCGTCTAAAAGATCGCTGGGAGCGGGAGCAGGCGAGGAGGGAATTTGAGAGACTGCAGACTGAAGGGCCGAGAGCGCGCACTCCAGCGATGGAGCACGGCTGGGCGAGGAATCCACAGAGAATGCCTGTGTCATTTGCCTTTATCAGCCACGTAACTGTATTCTGTTGAACTGTGGACATGTGTGCTGCTGCTACAGCTGCTACGAAGCTCTTCCACAACGCCGGTGCCCCATATGCAGACAGGACATCAGCAGAGTGGTGCCTCTCTACCATGCCTGATGCCACTGTGTGACCATATGACCTTAGCCACACAAACTGTACCACCTCAAAGGTGTAAACTGCTGTACTTACACCTAAAAAAAAACAAAAAAAAAACGGCAACGGTAAAAGGATTGTGCAATAAAATGTGAATTCTAAGGATATTGTGCACATGCTTTGTTCACTACAGACTTTCAGTGAGACACTTTTATCTGTAATTGTACTTTGGAAATCAAATAATTGGAAAAGATGTGTAAATGTATGCAATAGAGATGTTTATTTTCTTACATGTTTGTTCTGTGCCTTACTCTGGTAATTTATATGGCTGCTGCTAAGAGTAATTCTACCGTATCTAAATAACTCATACCTAATCAGAAGGAGCTTAACCTTTGATTCTAACACTTCCATTTACATACATGAGCCACTGGATGTTACTGAATCAAAGACATTTAGTACCAAGAC
Organism: Lutjanus argentimaculatus; assembly: GCA_034769285.1. Classification (NCBI taxonomy): domain Eukaryota; kingdom Metazoa; phylum Chordata; class Actinopteri; order Lutjaniformes; family Lutjanidae; genus Lutjanus; species Lutjanus argentimaculatus. The sequence continues at coordinate 18,171,026 of JAWZSL010000011.1, forward strand.
AAAGCTTTAGTGGTGTAATTAATGCACTAGAGACTGACAAGAGTGTGTTAAATGTTGGTTTGTTGAAGGACATTCAATAAAACATCACTCCTGGAACCATTAGTGCAGAGCATTTCACTGCTGTTAATATCACGACATAGAGATGGTGCTAAATCGCTCAGCCAATTTGTTTTAGAAATGGAGCAGTTAGGACAGTTCACCCCAAATTCAGAAATACTTTTTCCCCCTGGCCTGTAGTGCTGTTTACCCTCAATATAATTTTGGTGTGAGTCGCAGAGTTTTGGAGATAATGACTGTAAAGATGTCTCTGTTCTCTCTCCAATAAAATGGAACTAAATTGCACTTGGCTTGTGATGCTCAAAGCACCAAATTCGTTTGAAAAATTCAAAACCAATGTCTCTTTCCAAAAATCATAACTCAGTTACTCAAAGCTGATTCAGGGACCTTGTGAGCAGTTTCATAGAGGAAATACTAATCATCAGACTGGCACATACTGTACAGGTACTTCACCAAAATGTCAGGCTACGCTCCCTTTTGGGGGATAGAAAACTGGGATCCCATAGACAACAATGCAATTTTTCTGTTAATAACAAAGCCTATCAATACACAATTATTGATCTAGGCTAGGCTGAGATTTAGTCAGACATCACAGTCTGACTATGCTATGCTATAACATTGTGACAGAATTGGATCCTTTCTTTTCCAGAAGGATGGGGAACCACAGATCATGATGGATTTGTATTTTTACAAACCATTAGCGTTTTACAGACCACTACACAGCAAATTTTCAGCATTTTCGTATCTCTCTCATTATATGAAACCGTGAATTTTCTCCCAGAAGCAGGCATGGCCTTGCCGACTTGGGCTGGATGACAGTCTGATGTATTAGAAAGAAAATAGTTTCGGTAGACTCTGATAGTAGATTCTACTGGTAGATTCTAATGCAGAAAGAAAGTAGTTTTTCAAGGTCTGGATTATAACTGGGTGATGATTTCTGGAAAGAGCCACTGCTGTTGAGATTTTCAAATTTATTTTCTGGCACTTTGAGCACCACAAGACTAATGCCATTTAGGTCTATTTTATTGGACAGAAGTCAGAAATCTCTACAGCAAAAACTCTGCAACTCACACCAAAACAACACAGATGGATAAATGTGTATTTCAGATTTTGGGGTGAACTGTCCCTTTAAGGCTGGGTTGCACCAACAAGTATTAATTTTTAATCCCAATTAAATCATGGTTTAATTTAGGTTTATGTTGCACCAAACTTTTAAACTTGCTTAAAGCTAAGGGAGATTAAATGCAAACCTCTGCAAACCTCAGTTGAATTTTTAGTCTAAACTTTTCATTAAATTTCATTTTGTTGCACCAAAACAGTAAACTCCAATTTCAGTTGCAATCCAGTATTAAGTGTGTAATGTTGTGTCAACTTTTCTTTACTCTTACTAGCTTGCAAACCATAGTGTTTTCTTAACTTTTAAACTCGCTAGGAAACAATGCAATGTTTTGTTAAGGACTGCAGAGCGGGGGAAAGTTAACACTCAAGCAAGAATCTCCAGCCTGCTTAAACTATTTAATTTTGGATTACATCACTTGGATTTACTCAACAGAGGTTCGTTTTGAATGGTGCAACAGAGCTCTGTTTAATTTAAAATCTTGTTTTACTCATTTTGAACCTAGTTTTAAATCTGATTAGAATTCATCTTATATTAAATTAATCTTTGTCAGTGCAGCCCAGTCTTAGCCCCACACAGATCTGTATACTAATGTAATACTGCATATAGTATATGCTCATTATGTGTGTATGTATAGATCTTAAATGATTCAAGAGTTGGTGTTCTGCCTGCCTGCGTCTGTGAAGGATCCACAGACGTCTGAACAACAGCTGTTACATCAAATGGCTGCTGCTCTTAAACATTAGGAAAGCAGCTCATGTCTGAATAGATACACGTGTTTCGCTCTCAAGATGATATCAATTCATGATGTTATTTTTTTTTATTTTTCCATAGGCACAAATGCTTGTTGACAGCACCTGGAGTCTGAAAAGACTTGGGTGTAGTGAGTCATCCCGCTTACTATTTCTGTCATCTTTAACAAGCAGCGAGGAGATGTGGAGATGGGGCGGAGGGATGAAAAGCCACCTTTGGATTTTTCAGTAGAACAGAAAAGGGAACAACTAATAGGCATGTGTGTCGGGGGTGTGGGGGGATGAAGGTGAAGAGAGGGGCACTGGGCTCGAGCGGGGGGGTGAAAAAGGACCAGGTGGGTGACATAAGATCCCATAAATCTTCCTCAGCGGTCATAAGAGTTCACTTTGACAAATTCTTCATGAGCTCTCTCAGCAGAACAGCAGCTGTGGCTGTCGGGGAACAGACTATTACTGTAACACTCGCAGACCTCTGAGGGCATGGGAAAAAAAACAGAGGCGTTTGATTTGTTCATCTCAGTTTAATTGATTCAGGGTTTTTTTTAAATGTGTTTTTGGGGAAAATTGAAATTGAAAACTTATTTATTTGATGCTGTTTAACTACAAAACATCATAAATGCGAACCAGAAGAACTAATGCAAACTGTTTTTTTTTTTTATTCCAAACACAACGAATTAAACTCTTCAAGTTAAATATTTATATTCAATTTCTACAATGAAAGTCCCTGCATCGAACCGAGGCTGAAGTGTTTTGTTTTTAGCTAAATCACTTTTCTGTCCCTGTTACGTTAGCCGAATGAGCTAAGCTATGGTTCTGTCAGCAGCAAGAAGCAACACATAAAACTGCACATTAAAAAAATCAGTGAATTAAGAGCACATTGTAAAAAATCTATAAATATACTAGAAAACATTGCAAAAGGTTTTGATCCACTCTTTACTTGATTGTACCTAAAATTAACAAAACAATACTTGATGAAAATTTCTATCAGATTTAATTTGTAGCTTTATTGGTATTAATGTTAGTCAGCTCATACAGCAAGTTAACTCTTATTTGTTTTAGCTTTTACTTGGTCAGCATCACTGCTTAATTTTGTACTGAGTAGGGATGCACATTTAACACTTTTGTACTTGTTTTAAATGGCATTCATAATGATCTTAAATGACTCTTAAAAAGTCTAAACTTAACTTGCTGAAACCTGAAGGATTGTGAATGACTGAGACAATAAAGCCAAAGAGTGAGAAATAATCTCATGGGCCTTTGGAGAGAGTGAATATTATGAAAATTAGGCTAAAATCTGTAAATGCATATTTTCAGTGATTTATGCACAGTTCATATGGAGATGAAAACTTTCCATCTGTCCTGACTGTCTTTGTTCGTTGTCATAATTCACTGAGTCTCAGTTCAGTCCCTTTTCAGTGTGTCTGAATTATGGTAAGAGATTCTACCACTAGGTGTCCATCTTTCTTTACTTGAGGTAGTGAACTGTACTGGCTGACAGTGAGGGAGGACACTGATTCCAGAGGATGCGTTTCCAAGTCACATGCAATTAATGTACACCGTGATATCCTGTTTAATCCCTTCTGATAGCTGACAAACAATTTAGATGATATGATTATTCTCTAATTGGCCGTGCTTCATGGTTGTAGACCTTGATTTGTGATGATGAGGGTGCAGACAGTGGTAAAACCTTATTTATTAGGAATGCCGGTTTGAAATACAAGGATTTAATAGCAGCATTAGCTTGGTTAATAATTATTATGACTTTTAATATTGTCAAATTAACCTTACAAGACCAGACTGGCTACAGTATAACCAGACTGAAATGTCTCAGGCATCTGATTGAATACCGTGTTACAGACATTTATGACCCCAGAAGATAAAAGTTACTGACTTGGTGATTTGGTGATGACCTGACTTTTCTGACACCAGCAAAATGTTAATGTTAGCATGCTAAAATGCTTAACAAAGATGGTGCATTTAGCTCAAAGCACTAATACCTGAAAAGAGAGTTCACCACTTTACTCATTGATCTTATTCAACTTTATAATGTTAATGTTGTTTGTAGTCTCTAGGAAGACTGTGAAGAAATTAGTGCTGTGTTTCTCTATATTTCTTTAGCACTAATTAGCAAATGTTAGCATGCTAACAATGAAACTAAGATGACATACTACCTGATAAAGCAGGTTAGCATGTTAATGTTAGCATTTAGCTCAGCAGTGCTGTTCCTAAGTCCTGAAGTTTACCATCTCAGTTACCATTTCAATCTGCCAGAGCTGCAGAAGGTTTCCAACATTGTATTAATCAATATATTAATTGCACTTATACGCTACATAGAGCACATAAATTTTAATTATAATATTAATGTTGTTTTACATTGGCAGTAAGAAGGGTATTAGTGAGGAAATGAGTGTTTTTAGTGTTGTATTACATCCAAATATTGCCATAGTCCAGCCAAACTACAGCAGATGGAGCCAAATGCTGTATTTAATAACACAGTGTAAAATGAAAATGGCATAGCTCCAGATCTGCAGTAAAAGTTTGGATGAAGCTTTGAAATCCTGGCACACCGTGACCTTATGTGCTTGTGTTCCTGACAGGGAGCCGTGGGGTGGAGGGGTCTTTTTTAACTTTGGCATTAGCAGACACTCAGCAGACAGCAGGAGGAAAGGTAGAGATGCGGTATCTCAGGAGAGAGAGCCATCACAGCGTGCTACAATCCCTGATGCCAATTACCGCTGTCACCCATCTGCTTTGGGCATGCAGTGAAACGTGGGATAAGTGACCTACTTTCTAACAGTAGTGTGACTGCAGTGCTTTTCCCCTCATCAACAAACCAAACGTTCCCTCCCCGAGGAGGGAGGGAGGCAGGGATGGGATCATAGGGAGATACACACTGGTCAGATATAGATTTTTCTGTTTGGCCTTTCGGTTTGAGCACTGTTTTACAGAACTCATTCCCCCCTGCCCAGAACACTGAATACAAAAATACTGTAACTCCAACAGAAAAAGGGAAACTCAAGCCAAAATACAAATGGACAAACAAAAACACATTTTCTCACTTACCTCTAGTCGTATCTAGCCATGCGAGTAGTTTTGGTTTTATCTGCTCAGGTTTTAAGATATCTGGAAGCTGGAAACACAACAATGACATATTATCACCTTATTCAGTTGCTTTGGGAATCTGTTAGCATACAGTTGCCAATTTACACATCCAACAGACACAGAGGGCCATTAGCATTTATTTGGAGTCGTGTTTCTGGCAAACTGACAAGTTGGAGTCCAATAATCACTGTTTTTCTTTGAAATCCTGAGAAAAATCTCTGGCTCATTAGTTGCTGAATGCTCCAGATGCTCCACCAGCTAGACGCTAAGTTTGTCAGTCTGCTGTTTGGTGATGGACAGTGGATTTATCAGAACTCATCTACTCAAAACAGCTGCATGCTGCTGCTGCAAAGAATTCTGATGAGAGTAAACCAGAATAGTTAAGTTGTGGGCTGTAAACCAAACCAATGAGCTGAAAGAGGCTGAAACGCTCCATGAAGATGAGGGGTATTGCAGAGTCGATAATTTTCTGTGGGTTTGTCAGTACTACCAACACCTTTCACATTGGAAAAAGTAATTTCAATCAATAAAAATATTGATTACTGCAGTCTTATAAGACCATTGTGTAGGATTTAGTGGCATGTAGCAGTGAGGTTTAAGATTGCAAGCAACTAAACTCATTCTTCCCTTCTCGAATTCCAAACACAACAAATTAAACTCCATCTATCCATCCATCCATCCATCCATCCATCCATCCATCCATCCATCCATCCATCCATCCATCCATCCATCCATCCATCCAGGCCAGGGTGGAGCTATAATCCCTCCCCCTAGTCCTCAGTCTGCCCCGTGGCCTCTTCCTAGCTGGACGTGCCTGGAACAACTCCCTAGGGAGGCGACCAGGTGGCATCCTTACGAGATGCCCAAACCACCTCATCTGGCTCCTTTCTATACAAAGGAGCGGCGGTTCTACTCCGAGTCCCTCATGAAAAAACGAGGAAGGAGTGCGGTGAACCCACCTAGAGGAAGCCCGGGGCCCCTGTCTGGCGCCAGGCCTGGAAGCGGGGCCCGTCAGCGAGCAGCTGATGACTGGGCTCGCCATGGAGCAATTGAGCTAAGTGCTTCATATCCATTTTAGTAAGTTTAAACTGTCATAATGCATCATATGTTTTGCATGAAAAATCTGAAACGTAGTAGCCTAACACAAAAAGTAGTAATGTAGTAGAACAATACGTACAGTATTTCCCTGTACTGGAGTAGAGGTATAAAGTATAACTACCTCAACATTGAGTAAAATGTTTACTACTCCTCATATCTGCTTTTTTCCAAGTACAACAAATAAAGAAATGTAGAAACTCTGAACAGAACTTGCTGACAGGTTATGCTTTTTACTTCACCAACATGATACTAAACAACATGAAACATTCACCTTTGATCACAGGTTCGGCCTCCCCTGTGAACGAGGTGCTGGAGGCGGAGCGTACAGCTGCCTCGGTGTAGCTGCGGCGTGCTGCAGACTACAGCTGTTTGCTCACTGATCCAAGGGCAGGAGATCTGCCAACGTTCCCACAATCTATTGGAGGATGTTTATGCAGGAAGACAAACAGCATTAATCTTCATGATGAGGAGAGGAGATGCACATGGTACTTTTACTTGGCCCATGACTGCAGATGGTTTGTGTGTGTCTCTCCCCTCTATGTCCTTTCACTTACAGTAGTTTTCCTGAAATACACAGGCCTACCTGCACCACGGTATTAAAGTAATATAACTCAATTACTTTATATTTTGGATTACCTCAATAGCAAACATGATAAAATTGTTTAGCCTAATATAATGTTTATGTTCGTTGTTTGGTTTAATTGTTTGTCCAGCTAATCCTTCCTTTGTTATGTGTGAATGCATTTTTAGATTAATAGCACAAAATATGCACACTGAAATGTATTTTGTTTCACTTCACATTAATAAACATAAACTTATTCTGGGGTTTCTGTTTTTACCCACACACCATCCCGGTCAAAATATTTTTCAGGAGTATCAGTAGTAGTCCTAGTAGTGGTTGAAGTTTTGACAGGTTAGCTGACTGGATTTCTGTGTAGCTAATGTTAGTTGCTGTGTGCAGGTAACATCAGTGGTTGTTTTGTTTAGCCAGCGTTAGTAGTTGGTCTGTGTAGCTAATATTAGCAGTTGGTCTGTGTAGTTAACGTTAACAGTTGTGTGTAGCTACCATCAGTGATTGGTGTGTGTAGCTGACATTAACTGTTGTTGTGTGCAGCTAACGTTAGCAGTTGGTCTCTGTAGTTAACGTCAACGATTGTTTGTGCAGTAACATCAGCAGTTGTTTGCAGCCAACGTTAGTAGCTGGTTTGTGTACCTAACATTAGCTGTTGGTCTGTGTAGTTAACGTTACTGGTTGTTGTGTGTAGCTACCATCAGTGGTTGTTGTGTGTAGCTGACACTGACTGTTGTTGTGTGCAGCTAAGGTTAGCTGTTGGTCTCTGCAGGTTAGGGGTTGCTGTGTTTAGTGAACATTAGGGGTTGGTCTGTGTAGGAGAGTGTGACACAGGAGTGGATTTTCACCCCCGTCTCGTCCCAGTCCCAGTAATACTCCTGTCCCGTCCCAATCCCAGAAGAATGGCTACTGTCCCATCCCGTTTCCGTTAATCCACAGTCCATACATGTTATGCACTGGTCAAGTACCTGCAAAAAAATTGACCTATTGTTGTTATGATTCCCACCCCTGTCCGTTACTGTTGACTTTTTTTCCGCCTGTCCCGTCCGGCAAGAATAGAGAAATTGACTCCCATCCTGCAGGAATTCCGTGGGATTCCTGGCTACAATGTCAACCTCTAATGTGTAGCTAATGTTAGCAGTTGGTCTCAGTAGCTAATGTTAGTGCTTGTTGTGTGTAAGTAATGTTTGCAATTGGCCTGTGTAGCTAACATTAGCAGTTGGTCTTTTTTTTAAATCTATAAGTAGTGTGTAGTGAAATACAGTTACCTTCTTTTTTATCCTAAAAATTAAATCCCGTCACATGCAATCATTACTTCCCAAGTCTGACCTGCACACACACACACACACTGACATACACCGACAAATCCTAAAAGCTGATACTCAGGGAACTGATCCTAACTCTTAGTGCTAGGCTTGTTTTGGAGAGAACATAGTGAGTATATACGATGTGTGTGTGTGTTTTTGTGTGTAAGTTCAGCAGAGCTTGGTCTGCTCGAGGGGAGAGATGGGGAGGGGGTGAGTGACTCAGCAAGGTGATTCATTTGTAATTGGAGGCATTGCTTCGAGAGCACACACATGCACCAACACATACACACACAAATTTCTTAAGGGTGGGTGCCCTTGTCAGAGATGAATGACTGATTGAGTGAGCCTGATCATTAAGAACTGCTGCCTGCTAAAGAGGCAGAGATGGAGGAAGAGCAACAAGGGCACAGAGGAGGAGAAATCACAGCATGCGTGGACTGAGATCAATTGAACTAAACAGAGGCACAGACCAAATGAGGAGTCACTGCACTTAACCATGCTGGGTTCAACATCATGTACGAGGCGCTGGTGTATTATTAGGGTTAGAGATAAGAAAGAGAGGCATCCAGTGGATATAAAGCATGCATGTTCCTTGTTTCACCTGTCACCATGTGGAGCAGCAGGTCAGATTTTTCCCCACGGCCTCCAGCTGTGTCGCTGACTGATGACATCATGTGAAATCCCTTCATGAATCAACTACTCCGCTTGTTGAGAGCTGGAGGCTGTGCAGGAGGAGCTTTGTGAGTCATCCCTGGGGAATTACACTCAGACAAAGTGGCAGATTTATGATGTCTGATGCATTATGGACTTATACATTGAGTGAGGATTAAAAAAAATATATTAGATATACATATATATTAAAGAATAATTCTATCTTACTTTATCCTGTCTTATTTCATATTAGGAAATCCCAATACCCAATACTCAATCCAACATTGCTTATCAACTTTTATCTGTCAGCCAACAATCCATACTAACTTTATCATCTCTCTGTGCTAAACAACTTTTGATTTTTTAAACAAACACACACAACCTATAAAAAATGCAACAAGCAAAAACAATGCTGGGTACGTACCTTCAGACAGATGAATTAGAGGCTTTAGTGACATCTGTAGAAAAGTCCAGAAATGTTCTTTTGGGGAAGTTTAGAACAACACTAAAAGAAAGAGAGTGGGCTAAGATAACAGACAGTCTGTGTCTTACCAGCAGCCATTGTGTGAAAGCAGTAAAAAAGCAGCTCTGCGGATGAAACAAATTAGTTAAAACTACCATTAGCTACGTTTAGCTAAAACTACTATTAGCCACTGTTAGCTAACACTACCATTAGCTTCTGCTAGCAAACACTACCGATTGTTTGTTTGTTTGTAAATTACCATAGTTACCAAACAGTTAAAATAGGAACTGTAAGATAGGAAGTTTCTGTAAAACAGCCCCAGGTGTTTAAGCAGGGTTGGGTAGAAGCCTAACAGATTACATGTAATCAGGATTATGTAATCAGATTACAAGAATTTGATATGACAAAAAACAATAAGCAACCCAAATTACATTTGAAAAAAATGTGTCATTAGATTATAGTTTCATCATCAAGGATTACTTGATTAGATATTTGATTGTCTTTAAAATATGGAAATTTTAAAGTTATCAAACTTTTAAAAAAATAATAACTAATGCTCTATCAACTCATGAAAGTCATGTGTGACATATGGGGTCAGCGGGAGGGAAAGAAATAACCCAATGCAAAAAGTATTTATTTGCACTGAAAATGTTTTGAGATGTCTAAAGAGACAAAAGATTTGAGTAAACACACACACACAAAAAAATTGTGGCTACATCCTTTTTTAGTATAAGGTGCTGCATTGTTTAATTTTGAAGCAATCCAAAAATAATCCAAAAGTATTCAGATCAGATAACATTTTTTTCATAATCCAATAGATTAAAATACCGATTTAAAAAATTGCCATGTCAGTTACTTCATGCCATATGAAGTAACTGACTACATTTCGGAGTAATCTGACCCAACCCTGTGGTAAACAGAAATGAGTCCTCAGGACTCAGTAATGTGTTTTGCAGGGGGCGATATATGGGCCATATTCCTGTGGGAAGCCAGCCAGCGGGCAGGAGCTCTGCAGCCGCCTTGCGTCTTATCCCCGCAGGAAACTCAAGAGCCTTTCCAACCGCACTGATCTCAAGACTGTCAGCTGGTCACTGTCACCGGTCAGCTATGCAGGCTGGCTGCACAAACAGAGGGACGCAGCTTCAATGGAAAGGTTATTACATGTTAATAGAGAGGGTCAGCTGGCTCGAGTTGTTAGAACAGGTTTGGTCCATTAATAGGCTTTCTGTCAGTTCATTATTTTAGCGTTTTATGAGGCACCATATGCTGCGAGGACAGGACGACGTAACACAGGCAGCAGAAAGGAGGCAGGGAAGAATGACGTTATCGTCAAATGCAGCCAATATATAAATCACACTGACTCTGTCCATGGTGCTGAAATGAGATATTTCCCGCTGGCACACAAACAGGACCATATTGTATGTTTCTGTTTGCTAGTTTATTTCTCTGCTGTGTTTATTTGTTGTAGAAAGTATTTAAGGAATATGTTGTCTTCATTAAAAATGTATGTTTACTGTTCTTGCTTCTTATTGTATACAGCAGATGCTCATTATCTAAAGAGATACTATGTTTTAGAATTAACATTTTTTGTGTCTTACCTCTCTTAGTCCTACAATTATGCATCTGATTTGTATATTCTTTGGCTGTTGTGTTAATTTAAAGTGGACTCCAGTGATTTAATTTTGCACCTTTATAAAGCTGGGGAACTCACAATGGTCAAAAAAATAAAACAAAACAGAGACAGAGATATCCCCAGTTTTTTTCTATTTGGGTCAAGCTCCAAAAATCTTGATTCCTACTTTATCAAATGCAGCCAACTGAATCTTTTGTTAGACTCTCCCTGTCTGGTAAACACATACATCTTTTAAGCTCCATGCCCCAGTTTGTAGTCTCTAAAAAAATAACTCCAGTGACATCATCAGGGTCATTCCTCCAGAGCCACAGAAGACATCACGCAGGACAGGATGAGATTACTCAACACGAGTATTAAACTGACCTTTACTGTACAGTATGTGCATAATCAGAAGGGTGAACTGCCCCGTTAATTAAGTGTAGTAATATTATTATATCTTATCTGCATATATTTTACCTCATCTTGTTCAATATTTTGCTATCTTATCTTATCTTAACTGCTTTTTCACAGACCCTCTGTTATAGCCTGCACGTGCAAGCAGATGGTTAACAGTGGAAGAAGTACTCAAATCCCTTTAAATCATATTTTATAAACTGATCAGGTTTTTTTTAATGTAAAATGCTACTCTGCACAGTTGAGAAATTTCAGCTGTCAGATAAGTATAGTGGGACAAAAAGTAGACCACCGACTACTATGCAAAGAAATACCACAGAGTCTATCTTATCCTATCGTATATTATGGAGGGAAATTATATCCTATAAGAAGTGGTTGATTTTTAACAGGGGGGGCAGCCAGGCGGGAGCACAACAGTGATTAGAAGACCGTTCGTTTTAAGTACCTCGCTCTGTAAGCTCGATAGTTTTGAGCAGGGGTGGGCAATTATTTTTCATGAGGGGCCACATGAGGTTTTGATCAGGCTGCTGTGGGCCAGAACAAATGTGATATAAGGTCCTAATAATGACTGAAGGTCTAATAATGGAGTAGAACACTTCTTTGTAGAGCACATCAGCACACTCTACTGTTGTTCACCGCTCCTAAATCATTATGTGATGAACTGTTGGCTAATTATTTTTGTTGACAGAGTCTAAAACTTGTATGATTCATGCTGGATACAGGGTGCAATGATAGTAGCAGCAACAGTAGAAGAAAACAATGTAAACAACATGAATATACGACATTGAATTAATTAAGTTAATATAAAAGATACAGTTCATTATTGTTAGCAATGAAGACATTCCTTTCAAAATAAAGCCTGATAGTGGTTTAATGGTAAGTGAAATGATACTGATAGTCTTTGTTAGATTTTAATTGCAGTATTTTAAATTGCTCATGATGGCATTGGGGGCTACATGGAACCTTTAAGTGTGCTGGATCCAGCCCCCGGGCAGTATTTTGCCCAAGTCTGTTTAGTCAAGTCAAGTTAAATTTTATTCGTGTAGGGGGACTGTACAGTGTGTGACACCCTCGAAAGAGTTATGGAAAAACTCCACAAAGAAACTTTTAAAAGGGAAAAGAGAATATTATATTACAGATCCAAGATGAAACTGCAATTACAATTGCGTCTGCTCCTTCAGCACCACAGACAGCACCATGAATTTATCAATACGCAGCAGAGTCAGGCTGAGGACATTTCAGAGCCACAGTCAGGGCCATAGATTCTGACTTGTACAAACCTCAGTTAGATAAAGGATCAATGAGTGAGACAGATTACACTAACATAGTCATCTAAACATCCTTGTACTCTCTCTGCTACTGAGAGGTGGAGAGGGGGAATGGAGGGTTAACAAAAGGGATGGTTTTGGTCATTTCGCTAACAAAAGGGACGGCATCTCCCCTCAAAGTACAGTATGTCTCCAAGAAAATTGTAGCTAAGGACAGTACTTGAGCAAATGAACTTAGTTACTTTCCACCACTGCCTACAAAGCAAAGAAAGAGTCTGTTGATGACTGATGCCCTGAGAAGCACAGAAAAGGAGGTATTGAGGATCGCTTCAAATCTATGGAAGGCAATTATACCTCTAACAGGACCGTCATGTGCTACAATATGAAATATAATGCTAAGGTAGGGTAGACTGGGGGCGGTTGCAACAAGTCCTATTTCTTCAGAGATCAAATAACATCTGTAACATCTGCACAGTGACTCAAGGTAAGCCTATCACCTATGCATAAACAAACAAAACTCAATAATTTGTTAAAAGAACAAAACCCAGACGCTGCAGGAGGCACAGGCTTGACGAGGTGACCGCGACCACTGAGCAGAACAGAGCAGGAGCTGGCAGCAATTTGGACTGAAGATTTGGAGAAACAGATGCCCCTTTGATTGAAGGCCTGCTATTGATAATGCATTATCAATAGCCATGTGGTGATGGAGATGTGCTTGTTTTTCTTGAGAGGCCACTATGTTTGAATAGCTGTTGTTATTTTATTGTGTACTTTTAGATAATTTGTTGTATTTGTTTCATTTTAATATGTTGTGGTTGGTTGCTACCTTGCTTCCTGGCTAATAAAGGTAAAATAAGAATAAAGTAAATAAGAATAAACAATAAGAATAAGAATAGATTTTTTATTTTTATTTTTTTCAGCAATGTAACGGTTCTTGTACTTGAGTACAGATTTTCAGTGAGGGTTTCAACCGTCCCCAGTCTCCCCTATCCATTCATTTTCCAAGACAAACAATAGGTTTTTGTTTGTTTGTTTTTTATACAGCCTAATAGTGCGTTTTCCTCCTTCCATCCATCCTCTCCAAGCCTTTAACTCTTCCAGTGTGGCTCCCTCACTTGTGCAACTCCGCCTCTCGCCTGTCGGTGTCGCTCTTGCTCCTCTAGCACTCGGAGTCCCCTAATACAAACACTTACACACAAACACATGCACACACACACTGCGTGCGCGCTTCAAACCCGGATGGATGACTTCACCGTTCTGCCTGGGTTTCCTTTATGATCCCGGGATCTCCCACTTCCCTCACCAGACATCAGCCAGCAACACAGGCGAACACAGCTCTCTCTCTGCCTCTCTCTCCCTCCCTCTCTCTCTCACACACACACGCACACACACATAGAAGCAACTGTCTCTGCCTGCAGCTGCAACACATCCAGAGACCACAGAGAGACCACAACAACAGCCGGACCTCAGACTGCTGCTGCTTCTGGCCCCTGGATCCACACCGAGTCTCACTCACAGAGGATCCCAAAGCAGGAGAGACACACCACCGCTGCAGCTTGCATTAAAAAAGCACGGATCTACGGCTGCTGTGTTGAGCACAAATCCACCGAGGATCCACTTTTATCTACTTTTTGGTGATCCTACTCTGTCGTGCCACAATGTCCGAGGTGCTGCCATACAACGAGGGCAAAATGAGCGGCTACGGGGCGGACAGCGAGGTCAGTCAGATGTCCTTTAGCTGCGGACTGCAGGACACAAGCGCCTTTTTCGCCGCGTCGCAGGCGAAAAGACCCCCAAAGCTTGGACAGATCGGCAGAGCCAAGCGAGGTAAATGATGGTTAAAGAAATGACATGCTGTCATTATGACTGATACGTGCTCATGATTATTTATTAGATGAAAATGAGGAAAAAATATGAATATTGCAAGCCTGCAATGCATTATAGTTACTTTATTGTGTCAGGGCTGCGCAGTTAATAGAAATATTTTCAAAATCGAAATATCCAAGTTTTAGGAGCTGCAATTTTTGGATTAAAGGGAAAAATGTGTGAGAAAACATCATTATAGTGAAGTACTGTGGGTGCTGCAGAGATGCCCTGGCCTTTAAAATCTTGTTCTCTAGATGTAAGAAAACATGTTTGTTTGGCACAAACCCCAACAAATGTCACCCGTCATGATTTTAATAGTTTTTGTCAGTAAATATGAAAATTGTGATGCAAAAATGAACCATATCGCAATGGCAATGTCTGTCAAAATAATCACAATATATTGTTAAAAATCATATCGTGCAGCCCGAATTGTGATTAAAATAGTGTCCTTTAATCCATGTGGGCTTTTTTTTATTTATAAATAAAAACGCAACCACAGGATGAACACTTTTTTTTTTTTTTACTGCATGCGTATGTAGTTGGAGACGACATTCAAACTGTTTATGCACCAGAAACGATCTTTATGCGAAGACGCACCCCAAACAATAGGGTTTAAACTGTGAAAATAAAAGCTTGGCTTGTCGCGATGTGTTTTTCACCCAGTGCGCGTACTCGAGGTCGCGGATTTTCCATTTTATTTATTTATTTATTTATTCACCTGCAAACGCACCACAGTCACATTTGCGCTCTCTTGCTTTAAGTGCGCCATATTCCCCCCCTCCACTACAGGCCATAAATAAGACTCCATTATGGAGAGAAATCGTGACCTAGAATAAAAAAAAAACACAGCGACCTCACTGTTTTATGAATCTCTCAACGTTTTCCTCCTCTTTTCTCTGTCCACAGTGGTGATCGAGGACGACCGAATAGACGAGGTCCTGAAGGGGATGACAGACAAGTCTTCACCCGGCGTTTAAAACACGTTGAACGATGCCTTGCAGACTCTTTTAATTTTGATCACCGATTTGAAGCACTTGTCGGCTGTGCATGTTCGAGGATTGCAGGAGAAAAACGACGGCACGAAGAGAGGATGGGATGACGAAAAGGAAAAAAAAAAGAGAGGGGGGGCAAAGGGATGGAGAAAATGGAAGAAGGCTGAAAGGAAGAGAGAAATGAGATGAAGAAAGAAAGAGAGAAAGAGACTCTGGAAAAGACCAAGATTTATCATGGGATTTGCTGGCAATTCTCCAAAACGAATCCCGATTTTAAACTACTGCTGCGCAGCAAGATGTTGAGATGGCGGACACATGCTCTGTATCTCAACCTCTGCTGACTTTAAATGATGGATGAACTTGTCATTACTTCACGACCATCTCCTTTTTTCCTTTCCAAAAGCGCTGTAAGCAACAAAATACTGCAACTGGAGGCTGAAGCTAAATCCCAGCCCTATTTCAATAAGTTGTACAGTAGGTAGGCTAAGCTCTCAGACACCCCTACCCTCCTCTTCCTCCCTCCTCCTCCTCCTCCTCCTCCTTTAGGCTTTGCTTTGTTGATTCAGTCAGCGACGGTGCATTCAAGGGAGCTGTCCTTTTCAGCACTGGTCCAATGCATTCCTGTTGCTGCTATTAACCGCTTTTTAAAAACAGACCAACCAAACTCTCGAGTCTGCTAACTAGAGGAGACCCATTGTATGTAAAAACATATATCCGAGGACGGTGCAATGTTAATATTTTCTGTAGTAGAACCCCATTTTGTTTCTTGGCCCTTAAAGAGCATTAGGCCACAGTTTAAAACTGAACCACAGGCTACATTCTTCTTCTTGCATCACCCATCAGTGGTAAACGGTGCAGGTTGGCACCTTCATGTAGCTGATTTTACACCGGCACATATCTTTATTTTTCTCTTTTTGATTTTTTTTTTTTTTTTTTGCATTTACAGATGCTCAGATATCTACAGAGGCCAGCAGAGATGTGGACATTATAGTAAATGTTTAAAATAATAGTCATGAAATTGATGGGAAAAAAAATAATTTGGTTATTTGAATTAATTTAGCAATTATTCGTGTTATTTCGTCTTCTATAAATTAAGTTTTTTCTCCATCTATTTGCATGAACTTTCACTCCGGTGCCAACACAGGTGCCACTACTCTTACCCTGGCACGCTTCTTTTTAACAAAAGTCATATTTGTATTTTTATATCTAAATATTTGTTATTTAAATGATATGCTAGTCTATCGTCTTACAATTCATCAACAAAAATATTTCTACTTCAGAGAGGATATTCAGAATGAGACTAGGCTTCATACAGAAGAGGCGAATCTAAGATTTTAGGTGGACTGGTCTCGTTCTATATCAGAGGTCGGACGTTTTTTAAAGACTAACTGAATGTGTCTGGGGTTTTTGCACACATCAATGTTAAACTATTATTAAGAAATCGTATACTGTGACTTGAGCTTCGTTGATGAATTTGTTAGAAAATGGCAGTTTTAGAGTATATTGCACTGTTTACGAGTATCCTCAAATAACACGTTGTTATTTGACCGATTTTGGACATTACAGTTTTTGTTTTTTAATTTTGTTTATTTTGTACCATTATTTTAAAGAAACTGGATATGGTTTGTTGTGCATGAAACCTTAATATTTTCAATAATGAAACATCGTTTTATGAAGCAAAAAAGCAACAAAAATGTCATGACATTCTAAGAATGAGTCATTGTATATTATGATGCCATTTTCACTGTATTTGGTGAATTAATAAATGGTGAAAGAAAATGTTAATGTGATTCTCTGGTATGACTTTTGTCCCAAGACATTTTTCTAATAATTCAGTGGAAAAGGACAAACATCAGACATCACGTCAGCACAGTGACAATTACAAGAATAAATCTGAGATCATTTTAAGAGTCAGAACACACTCGTAGCTGCAGCACTAGAAAGCAAAAGTCTTCTCATTTCTTTGTTGGAGTCAGTAGCCATTACCTCAGTGACAGTAAATACTGATCCTTAATTAAAGAGCAGGGAAGGAACAGTGATCCATCTGTTAAGCTGTTAAACAGCTCTGTGCTGGCCTACACTAGTCAATCCATTAAAGCACAGGCCCCCGGGGGAGCCACGACAGGCCACATGATCATCTATCAAACTCTACATGTACAGTGTCCTCATACAGTAGCTCTCACAAAGAGGCCACGGCAGGCCTGTAAACACTCGCTTTGGCTGGAGAAAAACCTACAATGTAAAAACAAACAATTTCTTTTAACTTAAAATTTTAAGTAGACAGAATTCGAAAAGTTGAGGTAATTTGTCAAAGATTCAAAAAACTTTTCTCATGAAATGAAGTCATCTTAATTCAGTCGCACTCGGGAAATCAAGTTCAATTTGCTTAAGTTTTAACAACTGATGCTGGGAAGTCTGCTAATATGCTGATCATGTTTCTTTAGAAACTTATTTTAGTTGAGTTGATTGAATTCAATACAGTACAGGACACTCATTCAACTCATAATTACAAGTCAAAAAACTTCAAGTTAGAAGAACTCATGTTTATAAGTTCTGTAGTTTTCCTAAAATAAATTCTTGAAATTTCAAGTTTAATTGTCTTGGATGAATAAAACTTGAATATCTTTGTTATTCGTGAGAAAAGATAAGTTGATTCCACTAAATTCCTGTATAATCTTTTCTGGTGTAGGTCAAAGACTTAAAAAATGAAGATGTTTGTACAGTGTTTCCCATCCTTTTGTCCAACTTACCCACACAGCCCTACACTGTAAACCATTTTAACTCCCCGCTGTCTTAAAAAAGTGAGCTAATTGAACTTAGGCCGAGTAATTGATCAAAATCGTCTTATGAGTTTTGAAACTGTAAAACCAACTGTGTTAAGTTTATTTAACTTGACAAGCAATAAAAAAGTTCAACAAATTACAAAAAGGTATTAAGTTGAATCAACTGTTCAGTCACACAAATCAAATAGATTTGTTCTCCATTTTGAAAAGTTAGTTCTCCATTAGACATGAAGAACTGCAGCTGTGTCTACTTCTGCTGTTGTGGCTGTCACGTTGTACTAGAGTTGGTTTTTTGCCAACATGCCAGGCTGCTACCAGTGACCTGTCTGATTAACAGTGAACTGGGTTGGGGAGTGAATGCCACACTAACCTTCACTGTGGTTCGCATTGTTTTTATTATCATAAAAAGAAACAATGCTGACTTAAACCTATAATATGTAACATTTCTGCATTAAAATGTCTAAAAACACTAGACCTATGCTATATATTTTGGTTGTGTACTTACATTATCCCAAATGATTCCTACAAAGTTCAAACGCAGAGAAATCTGTAATTTATGTTCCTGGGGACCGTAAAAGCAGCATATATTCACAGTCCACCTCCAGTCATGTTTTAAACAATATAAAAATGCTCTGCAAGAAATAATAAATTGTGTCCATGGTTTTTCTGCAAAATAAGTTCAAATACCATCTTAAAATGGCTCACACATTGCTCTCCATGTTGCCTTCATTTAGCATTCAAGGATTCATGATTATGCAGATAGTCCCCACCCTCTCCACGCTCCCAACCCCTACCCCTAAGGAACTGCACCTGGCTTCTCCTCCTTTTGCTAGCTAATCATGGTAACTAGCTACATCCGGCCTCTCCTGTGGGCTGAGCATTGCTGCTAATGTTATGATGTATAGCTCCACCCCAGTGGATTGGTTCCCTAGGTTTGTGACATCATATACCCAGCCTGACTGTATCCAGTTTTTTGAGACTGCCCTTGCTCTTAGCAGTTTCAAAGCAAGAAGTTTACCTCTTATTTTGCTCCTGATATGTCTTGTAACACATGAAAAACACCACACGACATGTTAAGAGGGTTAATGTGATTTTCACAGGACAGCGTCTTTCAATTAGCAAATGAGAGAAAAATGCTAGTTAGCCAGCTAGATAATCTACATCAAACATTAGCAAGCTAGCTAGTTAGTGTTTTGCATTAAGCATGAAGTTTGCTCAACTGTTATTGGTGCACAGAGTGAAAAAGGGACGGGATTTAGGAGGGGTCAATTGTTATTATTAGGTATTATAAGGTGTTACAACTGATTCAAGTCGGTGGGAAACCAACTAACTATGCAGTCAAACTAACATCGGTGGGCCTATAAGAGCTGTATGTAGAAGTGGTGTGGCTCACAGTGTGGGCTCTCTTTTAAAGCTAGTGAGGATTATGGCCGAGTTGGAATTACTTAAAAAGATCCATGCAAATTGTGACCCTATTTTTTTTTTTAGATTGAACCAGTGTATTCTTTTTTAGACTGCAAAGCAAATTGCCTGCACAGGGAAGTCTTACATGTTTTTTCTGGATCTCCACAGTTAGTTGTGTTACCGAACTAAACTTAGTGAATATCTGTGATAATAAATATTAGGGGTGTTATTAATTAAATTCTAAATTGAAAATCGATCAAAATGAATCAGCATTTCTCCAAATATTTTTTTCTATCTACTCCTGCCTACTTGTGTGTGAAAACAACAAAACAAAACAACACTTTAGAGACAACACAGCATAGCTTACCAGTGGCCTGCAGCTGCACTTTTTTAAGAGGAATCTGAAAATGTAAATGACAGGTGTCAGGGCATAAAGCCAATAATTTCTTGATCTCTACAAATCAAGACTCTGTAGTCTAACAATGTCAAAAAAAAAACAAAACACAATGTGTTTAAATGTTTGAATAAAAAATCGAATCATGATTTTAAAATCGAAAAGTCAAACCAAAATGTGGATTTGGAGAATTGTGACAGCCCTAATAAATACACTAAAGATCAGCATGAGAGCCATTTCTGAACCAATTTTTCTCCTAAACACAAATATCTGGATACATTTCTTAAAATAAAACAATTTGTTTTTTGTCGCTCTGAGGTACAGCATCCTGTTTGTGGATGTTACATCAACAGATCTGTGAAATGAGGCAAAACTGTCAGGCGAAGAGGAAAATGTGAGAAATACTGTACTACACCAAAAGTGTCAGTCAGGAAATTGTGTCAGTTGATATCACCCTTCTCCTCCACCCGAGGTACACAAACCTGCACAGCATTGATAACAACTCAATAAAAACTCATTTCCTTGTAATCACTCTATAGAATTTACCTGGAAATCACGCCGCAGTTATGACAGACTTTCAGAGTCATTTGTTTATCTTTTGGAAAAGAACATCCAGGACACGTCTATAAAAAGCTGCATGTCAACAATACATGAACACTGATCCTTATATTACTGTGAATTGCACTTCATGTCTAATAACAGAACATCAACAAAGCGTCACGATCGTGGCCGAACACATTCCCATCAGTGAGATTATTGACTCTCCTGATAACATCAGCACTGCACTGAATGAACACATAGTGCTATCGATCATGTTGTTGTTGTGGACGTCGTGTGTGTGTGTGTGTGTGTGTCTGTCTGAAGCCACAGACAATTACACTTTTCACAGTAATGTGCAGCCCTGGAAGGCCGGAACCGGACGGACATATTTGGGCAAATATTGAATTGAGTCAGCTGAGCTCCACGCCTCTCTGCCTATCATGTTTGTTACTGTAGACACGTGATTTCATTTAAGTTCAACCAATAACGCTGCAGGCTGCAGGTTTGCTCTCCTTTCAGTGCTTTAACATTTCTGAGCTCATTTGACATTTCTGCAGGCTCAAGTATCGGTCTCAAGGAAAACAATGGTGTTACTTTATCTTTTAGTTATTATCAAGAATTTCCCTTAACTGATCAAAAGCAGCGATTCATTCTACAAACAAGTTTAAAGTAGCCAAAGTGCCTCTGTGTCATGAAACATCATTGTTATCGGCAAACTATGAAAATACGCCCCCCAAAAAATATGCACTGGGTGACACATTGCTTCATTAGAATTACACTTTCATTTAGCAAATGCTTTTATCCAAAGTGTCATACATCTGAGAGCTTCATTACATAAACAGTAAAAAAAAAGAAAAAAAAAAGAAAGAGACTGAAAGAGAAACATCTACTCTTTCTCTCTCATTGAAAAATTCTGGATCCGGCCTTGCACATCGCCCATCACCACTGCTTGCACTAGGTTGGAGTGTGGATCACAAGGGCTAGAGTTAGCATTAGTAAAAACATCATGAAGATTCAGATTCAGATGAGGACTATTTGTTTATTTGTTTGTTAGCTTGTAAGCTGAAGTGACTGACACAGCTGACACTAGCTCTCTATTTCCGTACAGACAAGTCCGTTCTGTGCTGGAGGTTTCAGGTTTCTTTCCCTGAAACTGGCTTTTAAATTTGTTATAGCTAGCCTTCATCTGAATCTCAGATTTTAAAGATTATTTTTTGGGCTTTTAGCCTTCATTTGACAGGACTGCTTGCAGATGGACAGGGGGTAGGGGACAGAGAAGGGGAACAACATGCAGTAAAGGGCCGCTGGGTGGAATCGGGTGGAATCGAACCCACGGCTGCTCCTCAGCCTCTGTTCATGGACTGCACGCTCTAACAACCCTAAAATCTCAGATAAGGCACAGATGTCTTCCCCTTCAGGAGAGACGGGGAAAAATACGTCTCCAGTGACAAACTTTCTACAGATACAAGTCAGTATGATCAAGGTCAGATATTTTAGGGGACATAAATAAGAAAAAACATGTTTTTGAGAGGAGCAGGAGGTCGGTTAACAACAATTATGTTCTAAAGGTGTTTCTTAACTCGCAATGACTCCTCTGATCATCTTCATGAAAAAATATTGTTTGCTTGGTAACAAGTTAACAGGTACAGTAAATATACCGATAATTAGTTTAGCAAACAGCTGAGAGACAGCAAGCCTGGCTCTTTGGTCTTTTTACACTTGTAATCCAAACCAACCTTTGAACAGAGCCAAGTCAGCGGTTTCCACCTATTTTCAGCTTTATGCTAAGCTAAGCTAACCAAATACTAGCTTCAGAGTACCAGTAAGATTAATTCCCAAAATGTTTAAAGTTTTCTTTGAAGAATCTCTATCAATTTCTTTAAAAAAAAAATGTTATGAGCTATTTTAAAAAAGTGAAACTCATACTGTAATCAGATTTTTTCAACTCTAAAATATTGATATTGTACTCAAAAATCCAGCATCCATCAGGCTCCATCTGACACAAATTCCACCACTTTCAATGCATTTTCAGTCTCTGCAGAGCAACTCCATGTCAGGCAGACATCAGTGAGCATGCTCATGAATGCAGTTCATTGTGTGGTTGGACCCCATCGTTTTCATTTTCATCAAACCATTCAGTAACCCTCTGCGTGGAAGCATCTGCATTTCTGATCGTTTTCACTTATTCTCAAGTTTTTCCTCCTTTTCATTAATTTGTAACCCATCTGTATACCAGGCTTTAGCTACAGACGGCACTTTAGATTGGTCTTTCAGTGAAAACTAAATTAAAGCCAGATTTTTACTTTATGTTTTAGGATGTCTGGAACATCTCAGGACACAACTAATGAGCTGCTGCCCTCTGACAAGACAAAAAAAATCAGTCATTTTGCAGCTCTCAGGGTCAGAGGCCAGCTGACTGTTAGTTGAAACTGTAGATGTAACCCCAGGGTCTTTGTGGCTCCTGTGTCGTGACCTGGCAGATGGGCCGGGAGCCCCGGTCATACCGGGGTCAACACAGACATGCTGTAGATGTCTCGCTAATGGACAGTCGCTGTGGAAAGACGGGGTGGACGAACATGCATGACAAAACAAACAAAATGCTAAAGCAGCAGCAGCGGCACCGACAGAGCACCGTAAATGTTAAGTGCCATTGTACTGTTTCCTCTGCCGTTATCTCTCACACACACAAACACATACACAGCTGAGAGCAACTCTCAGTTCTAGGTTCAAACTGAGCGTGTGCAGCGAGGACAGAGAGCTTTGATCTGATTCCACTTTCGCCCCATCCTGAGTGGACGTCCATTAATATTCCTCCTCCAGTTACATAAGCCTGCCATACAGTATATTATGCCATTATGCTGCCCCAAGAGAGATGGGCAGATATACAGCACTGTTGAAAGCAGCAGCGCTTTCTCTACGTCCACACTACGTCTAATGCAGAGTGGTTTCCACCGACAAGAACAAATGGTGATTCCCTCCATCCCTTCATCACTGTCTACAACATTCACCTACATGGAGCGTAGGTTAAAGGAAATTCTAGCGTATCACAGATTAGGTCTTATTTTCATAGTTTTGACCAAAATGACTATCTCTTAAGATAAAGTTGCAGTCATAAAAGTAATTGCTGAGAACTGGGGACACGACAACACTGCAATCAATGTCAAAGTCTGATGAAGCAAAAAACACCAAGTTAGTTCCTCTTACCAGGGTCTACAGGACAGGGGTGTCACACACTGTATAAAAGTGCAAAGCCCCCTCATGCAAATTGTGATTTGTGATACTGAGTTTAAGTTTTGATCCTTTGAGGTTTCTGTAGCTGGTCAGTTTTGAGGGTTGAAGCCAAAGTAATAGTTCGCAATGTGAAATCAGCAGATACTAGTTTCTTTCAAAATATCAAAGGAAGTTCATGCATTAGAGAATGAGGACATGTTTTTTATGTTAAGCAGGTGAAGTAAAATGGACCCATTTGTTAAGATAATATTACTGTGATCGCAATGCTAATTTCTGCTAGCGCTTCAACGGGAATTCCTATTATAAGTTAGTATCAAGCTAACAGAACAAGCGATTGTTGCTAAAATATACATATATATGTAAAATCGATTCAGGAATTAAAAATATGGAACAGATAAGGATCACGGATCCAGACTAGGTCTGGCCAAGAACGAGGCCAAAACTAGCTACAGAAATATCTCAAATCTATGTGACCAATATCCAGACTGCTCTATAAAAGATTGAATACTTCTTAGGTACCATACTGATGAAGCCTTTTGCCTGCATAAGCCAACCACGTGACATTCGCCTTGCAAGTCGTAGTTTAAAACCTGTATGCTCATCTACTGCTCGTGTTTCTTGCCCCGTTGGGCTTGTTTTTCATTAACGCTGCTGCATTCCCAGATCACAGATATTAACTTTGTTAGTGCAATGCTTTTATTACCAACTGAACAAAACTACAAAAATAGGACCTTGGTTGTAAACTAGATTTTCCTTTTAAAAACCACTGACAAAGCTTTGAGTGCTGCTGCACTAAGTAGGCAGTTCAATGGGGTACAAACAGACAGTCGTGCTGTGTCGTGATTCAGTATGAACACAAACAACACATACAATGTGGCAGATAAAACCCAGAGATGTTTGGTTAAAGCATGCAGTCGACCTTTTGACTCGCATGAGCCCTCACGTAACACCCACACACCAAAGCACTCAGGGCCAATCGATGCAGACAGAGAGGTCAGGGTGGTGGTGGTGAGAAGAGTGACTGAGAGAGTAAAAGAGAGACAGAAACACAGAGACAAAGAGAGGGAGAGAAAGGCATTGAGCATGCAGTAGATTAGTGTTGTTGCTGCCCTTGGGCAACAGAGCATGGAGGACAATTAGCAGCAGGAGAGAAAATTCTGGTTCTGCTATCTCACACACGCACACACACAAATACACACAGCACTCTATATTAAATCATGGCCTCAGCAGACACCTGGATGACTCAGGTAATCAGCTGAAGAAACAAAAAACTGCACATAAGACGAAAAGGTTTCAGAGAAAATGATGACTAAAGCTCTGCTGCATGAGGCCTGTGCCCTGCTCTGGGGTTACATAACTTAAGTCCAGTCAAGTTAAATCTCACTGTCGGGGTCTCTGCCATTGCACATCAGTCAGTGCGACTAAGGGAGCAGAAACCCGAACGTAAGGACTGCTGAATTTCAATATATTCATGTATTGACAGAACAGAAATGGAAGCAAGACAAAGACTGGGTTGCACCAAAGATTAATTTAATCTAAGATTAGTTCTAAGCAGAGTTCACCAAAACTATATTTAAAATGGATAAACTAATCTCTGTTTAGTAAATCCAGGTTTAGTGATGCAATTAGTTTAATCAGTATGAAGATGGTTGCTTATCCAGATTAACATAAATAAATAGAAAATAAATTGCTGTTGGGACCTGGCTAGTAAGTTATTTAAAACTTCCTTAACAAAATGGTGCATTGTTTGTTTGCTAGCTAGCTAAAAAGTTCTTTAAAAATGCTACATTGTATGCTAGCAAGCTAAAAAAGTAAAAACATTGCATTGGTTGCTTGGTGGCTAAAAGGTTTTTGTTTGTTTTTTAAAGCTTATATTGTTTGCTAGCTAGCTAAAGAAAAGATGTGTTGTTTGCTAGCTAGCTAAAATTTTTTATTGTTTTCTGGGTAGGTAAAAAGTTTTTTAAAAAGTTTCCCAGCTAGCTAAAAAGTAAAAAGCAACAAAAACGTTAGCTAGCTAAAAATTTTGGTTAGCTTTAGCCCGCTCATGACGGCTCAGCAGAGAATTATTTTGCTCAATCCATCTAAAAAAAAATGTTGTCATCTTAAAAGTGTTAAGTTAATACTGGATCGCAGTTAAAATTGGAGTTTAAAGTTTTGGCGCAACAGTTAAATTTAATCTAGGTTTAGAGTAAAAACTAAACTGAGGTTTAAAGAGAGGTTTAAATTGAATGTTTTGAACTAGTTCAAAAGTTTGGTGTGACGTAATCGAAAGAGAAACTTCCTGCCGAAGTCCAATTTAAGAAAAAGGGGGGAAAATGGCATCATGTTTTAGGAGGAATATAGAGCAGAAAAGCAGAAAAAATTTACTCTCCATGAACAGAGACACACCAAGCTCCCACCCATCCCCACTGAGTGTTGAATCCATCAGCTGTTTTTATGTCTCAGTGCTGCAGTGCGGCCTGGTCTGCACCCCGAAGCCTCTATTGTCAATATCAAACCCACTGCCACTTACATAAGAACCCTCCTGTCCTTCACCCTGCCCGACCAAATAGGTGCCAGGGTGTTTGTTTAAGCCTCCTGTTAAGGTAGCCAGGGCACTGCACCCAATCATCACCATGGAAACCAGATAATAGCCAATGGGGTTTACCAAGAGACAATGCAAACGGTCTAGTGGGGAGATACAGAATGAGTGAGACTGAGACCATCGCTGTCTGATAGTGAGACGTTTCAATGTGTGCAACAGTGTGTGTGTGCATTGTGCAATGTGTATTTATGAGTGTGTGTGCAGAATATACAACAGAATAGAATACTGCAGCAGTCAAATACATTAAACAATCAATCAATTTCCATCTAACTGTCAGGCGAATTT
Organism: Lutjanus argentimaculatus; assembly: GCA_034769285.1. Lineage (NCBI taxonomy): Eukaryota > Metazoa > Chordata > Actinopteri > Lutjaniformes > Lutjanidae > Lutjanus > Lutjanus argentimaculatus. The sequence goes on from JAWZSL010000011.1 coordinate 18,197,517, forward strand.
GAAGTGATCTTTTGAAATGTTGCAAAAAAAGAAAAAAAAAAGAGGAAAATGTGAAGTGTTTGGAGCAAACAAACGAGGCTATGCAAAGCTAGTTTTGTCAGAAGTTGGTGGTATAGGTTACACATGACTAATAAACTCAGTGGAAGAAGCAGGGGAAAAGGTGTTTCCATCGAATTTTGAGTGCATCAACTCTTTTTGAAAAAGGCAAGAACCACCTCATTTGAGTGTTAACTTGTTTTTGCAAAACTGAGGAAATGTTTTCAAATTTAGCCATTTCCCTCAACCTTGTCAAATGCGATACTTCAAAATGCGCTTAAGAATATGTTGATGGCGTCACGGCTAGTACCAGTCAAAGGGCAAGAGTGTGGTAATGTAAACCCTTTTTAAGTTAGTTGGAAATCTGAAATCCTCTTTCGGTATAAAAGACACACAAAAATTAAAAATTGATCATTTTATTTCTTCTGAGTACAACAGATTAGAAACAGAACTTGATGAAACAATGTCACCACAAGGTCCAATTAGCTTTCAATCACAAGTTATCCAGAACAGGTGGAACTTGTAGTGAAATTGTTTTGTAAACTGCTGTTTTCAAGATCAAGAATAACATTCAATCTCATCTTTAAGCCCACAATTCTAAGTTCTTCCTCCAAATGTAGGCACGGTAGGCCTGTCAGGCTTTGTACTTCTCCACATGTTGAAATACTGTGCATGGGGCTGTAGTAAGAACAAAACTCAGCATTTCAAGAGTTTGGATGATGGGATGAATTTTTTCCAGACTTCCAGTAAAGGAATGTTTATCTGCTCGACTGTAAGCTGCAACTGTAAGAGTGTCAGTAGTAACAGAGCTTTACTACCAAATACCATATCATTAACACTGTAGTAGTTAACAGTAGTTACAGTTAATAATACGGTGTAGTGTCTCTCCGGTATTTGTCCATTATGTGAATGTCAGTCCCGGATGCCCCAGCTAACGTTACCAGAGATAGCATTAAGTTTGCCAAACACATCAGTTAGTCCTCATGATTAAAGAGTTATGTTAGAAACAAAATAAAGTAGTCCGATCTTATGTTTTTCCTTATCATAATTATAATACTAGGACTACCTCGCTGTAGAATAACAATGCTATTTCTTTATTTTCATGTCTTCTACATGGATCATCAGCTGGTGAGGATGGTGACTTAAGTCTTGTACATACATGTTTAGCGCCAGTCTTTTAGCACAGTAACATGAAGGCATCCATCAAGTGCATGATTAAGGCTTCTTTCACAAAATTCTTCTTTCAAATGAGTCAGCTTGAAACATTTAAAAAGTCAGCTAGAGACGGCTTCTTTAATCACTCATGGATAGCTTAATTCACTAGCTAACAACTAAAGCCGACAAAATCTGCCCATGACTGTTGTTACATCAGCTGGCAAAATGGTTCGATCAATGGCAAGTATTTTGAGTTTGTGCCCTCAGTATTTATTGTATTTTGGCAAACAAACATCAGGTGTCCTTCACCAGGAGATTACCATCGTCATGGTGAAACTAGTCAGGTGACTTAGGAAAAGATTTTGGAAAGTAAGGTTTAGGAAAAGATCATAGTTTGGGTTAGTTATATCAGTCAGTGGGCCTTCAGAGCAACAGGGGTGTTGCTGGCATGTTGCTGGTGTTACAGGCATCAAGATAACAGGCTAAATGAGCTTTCAGACTTTTTTTGGACTATTGGGGTTGCAGCATAATCAGCTGTTGGAACAATGGCTTGGCAACATTTTGGAGAGACCATTTTGTCAACTGCTGTGTTACACCAGCAGAAAATCATGGGACTAAATCATGGAGCTAAAGAGGAGTCATCTGAAAAATCACACACCTTTTTTTTTTTTCAAGCCTTAAAAATAGGCGGTAATTAGATCTCAGTGGAGAATTAAAATAAATGATTTCTACTTTATCAATGTGGTCCCCCCTCCAGTCACCAGTCTTCCTGCCTGTCTGCACGCCTGGCTCTCTCTCCCTTTCTGGTCTATATTTAAGCAGCAGTGAGCACAGGACTGGAGACTCGTCTCAAGTTTCCTCAACAAATAACACGCAGGGTGAGCGGTTACTTGTATGTACATGTGTATGTGCCCACACGCAGCACCAGTGTGACAGGTGTGTCAAACACGGCGTAGCTCCATTAGCAGCCTTTGTCTGGAATCTAAAGCAGACATGGGACAGATGCAGACAGCCCCAACAGAAGGGGAGACTCTGACTGACATATTAATCGACCTTAACACTGACTTTACATGCAGGCTGGTGCCGCCGTTATGTACCGTGTCTAGACATGCCAGTTTGTCTTGCAAATTGTGCAACAGTGGCAGGCTTGCACTGCACTGCTGTTGAATCTCTCTGATATACAGGCAGACAGAACAGTTAAGGACACTGGGATGTGAAATTGCTTTATAAAAGATAAAAGTTTCCATTATGAACTGCACTAGAACAGAAGCTGATAATAGCTGCCTCAGAAAATTATGACACAGACAGAAGAACCATGATGAGTCATAGCCAACGTTACTACAAATCACTCCAGCAATCACAATTAAAATGACTGTATAAACAACGCAATCGTATAAAAAACATAAAAAACAATGCTCATGGTACAATTAAGAGGTAAAGATTTTACTGAGGCATCATTTTTGTCAGTATCTTTGGTTATATGAGGCCATTACAAGCAATGCTGCTGCAAGAAGCCAGATAGAGGCACTGTTTTTGTGAGGTTGTGTGCCAATACTGGATTAGTTTGCACCTCAAAGCTCCAGTCTGAGCAGTCATCGGCCATTTTGATTCTGAGTGACCCAATCACCACCAGGGACCAAGGTTATAATAGTTTTTATTTTATTTTAGTTTTTACTTTAGATTTCATTTTAGTTCAGCTTTAGTTAGTTTTCAGAGCGTGTTTGCTAGTTTCAGGTTAGTTTTACTTTTTCTTAAAGTTGCATATTTTGCTTAGGTTTTGGGTGGTTATTTAGTGTACATTTTGTTTTATTAATTGCTTGTATTTGGGAGAGCCACTTCCCTAAAATCTTGTCTCTAAGCTTGTTGATCAGCAGCCGGATATTTGACTTCCTGATGGACAGGCACAGGTGGCGAAGAACGGCAGCCATACCTCCTTGTTGCTGATCCTGATCCTCGGCACACCACAGGGTTGTGTGCTCAGACCCCTCCCGTACTCCCTGTTGACCTATGACTGTACTGCCAAGCACAAATCCAACATCATCATTAAATCTGCTTCCAAATATAGGTAGTTTTGATAGTTTTAAGAAAGGACGTTTGCTTTTTATGTGGTTATTCAGGATTCATTTTGTCTTCTTTATTTCTTTAATCTAGTACAGCCACTTTGTCCTGTTCACCACATGTTTAGAGAACTTTTTTGTCTATATGTAAACACTGTAAATAGTCTGCACATGGAAAGAAATACCACTCATTATCTTTTGATGGGTCTCAAAATGCTTTTAAAAGGATATTTAAATAATCAGTTTAGTTACAATGGACATTTCTATCTAGTTGTCTTATCTTAACACTTTCTCAGTTTAAGTTTACATAATATTTACCCCAATATTTATTTCTATTGTGACAGAAAATTTCATATAATATGAATTTATTTAGTGTCCCTGGTGGTGCAGAATCTTAATCTGGTACAAAACAAGTCAACTGAAATCATTCCTCATACCAAGACCACAATTAAAAATGCACTGTGGCTAATTCTTTTATAAAAATCACATGATAAAAATAAGGTAAAATTTGGGGTAACAGAGGTCTCTGTTTTATGTAAGTGTGAAAAAGTTTGTACTGTGATAATGACCTCAGAAACACAGAGGTAACTTATAAATCTCAGGGATAATGTATTCCTAAGATTCCTTCACATAACCCAGTTATCTCATAAGTCGATATTAGACAGGAACTCTTCCTCAGCCTCACTGTGTGTTGTGGCGACTCTGACAGGTGGAGATTTTGTCTCCTCGAGTAGCTTTTTCTCCAGAGCTGCATCCTCTGGGCTGAGCTCCTCTCCTTTGGTCATTACGTAAACAAAATATTCAAAGCCTTCTCCATAACTGTACTTCTTAATCGACCAGTTGTACTCGGTGCGGGCGTAGAGGCGTTTCCTGAAGAAAGGGTTGGCGAAGGTGATGGAGACGAATCGTCCTCCGGGCTTCAAGCAGCGACTAATCTGGGAGAAGAAAGAGGAGAGGAGGAGTATTAAAAGACATGACCACCAAGACAAATGCCATTGTAATTCCAAACATCAATACCAGCAACCTCTACCGCTACCTAAAGAGCCAGAGTTTTTGAATCATATGAGACTGTTGCCATAATAATGTCCTCTATCTTCACCAAGATCACTTACATGCTTGATAACTGAATATAAAAAGCTGACAATGCATCAGTGGCAAATTTAGGCTTTAAATAACTCTGGGAACACAGTAAAGTTCATAAAATGTATACATTCTTAGGTAGATGCTTGTGAGTTTAAATAACAATGTTTTTTAACAACTTGGGATTTTGGCGACTTTACTAAAAACAGGTCCAGCAGAGCAACACGCACAAGGAGTCAGATGATCATGTAAGCTGTAAACAAAGACCCAGTTTAGTCAAATTTATTTGGAAAGGAGGACTAACACTAAGCTGGGTGTTTTGTTTAAAACCTATATAATCGACTCACTGATCTTTTTTTTTTTGCTCCATCTGTTGCCATGTTACAATTGCTTTGGCAAGTACATTATTATCATAACAACTGGCTGGAACTATGAAAATGAAACATTTTACTAAATTGCAGTTTTGTGCAAGAGCAATCTTCTAAATGAAATCAAAGTCTCTGCGACTATGACTCTATTAAATTAAAGAAAAAACTAAATAAATGAGTGAAGAAATGCAACTAATTCAGGGAATCAGGATCACCAAATGGTTTTATGTGGGAGATTTTGACTGACCACCACCATAATCAACTCACCAAATGAGTGTATATCTTTTGTAAAACTCAGCCTACCAAGCATTAAGATGTTTTGGCTCAACACCTCGCTATTATATTCTTTAATTTGTCACCCATCTGTATGTCATAGTTCTTCTGCACAATCTATCGAATACAAACTTCTCTAAAATTGGCATCTCTACAGTCAGGCACATGAATTGCATCTCCATAAGCCAGAGCAAACACTATGTACTGAGCTTTTCAGTCCACAGTGCTGCTCAGCCATGCAGTCTGATAACACAGTGTGACAGCACGAAAACTGCAAAGGGTCCCTCCGTATGAATAATTGTTGTTCTGGGTCCATCAACACTCCGGTGTGTTGATCCTTCGTGTGAGATACACGTGTGCATCACGACACAGTAAGCTTTAGAGGGCTGCAGAGCTCAGGCAAACAAGAGTACACACACACACACACACACACACACATAGAATATGAAAACTGACACAAACAGAAGCATGTAGAGACACATTCACCCAGACTCAGGCAGGGAGTTTCTCAAGAGACAGAAGTGTGTGTGGGAGTGAAGGGACAGAATCTACAGAACACTGAGCAGTGAGTGACTAACTTCTTGTATTTCAAAGAAAAATAAATGAATAAATAAATAAATAAACCAGGTCAACATATCGTATGTCGAGATAATTATTACAGGCATGCAACAGATTTAACTGCAACAACTTTGCATAAATTTGCTAAAAAGTAACAACTAATTTCGAGAGTGAGTTGTGAGTTTGAGTTGCATGACTTGGACTTGACTGACTCGAGTCCAAGTCATGAATTGGACGACTGATGACTGGTGGTGGTGATTTTGGCTTTGACACCAATGAACGGTGACTTCACTTAACCTTTGAGTGACTTTATATCCTCCAAAAGCCCAAAGATTAAAAATTATGTCATAAAAGTGACTATAAAAGTGAGGATTTACTTTGAATCAGTCTGTCCGCAGGCAGCGTTTGGCAGTGCCCATCAGCAGACAAAAGGTGACTCCTCAGACATACAGAATAAGAGCACAAAAACCACAGATGGAGATGAAATGACTTTCAACATTAAAAGGCTCATTTATGCATCCACTTAATACAAAAATAGATAGGTGCTGCTTAGAGTCAAACGTTATCCCAAAGAAGAAGAATCAAAAGTTTCTGACAACAATAAATAAGACGCTGGTTGTGGTTGTAATAATGTTGTTCTTAAAGAAAGAGGAAAAAGCAGAGGCAGCGTTGAAGACTGCGGTTGCTTGAGCGGCCATTAAATCATCGTGATTGTGACACGTGAACTCCATCATGTCCCCCGCAACGACTACCGGTGGTACTGCTCCTTTTCATCCGTATCCATAAGCAAAACGATGACCTTGTCCCATTCTTGCTAGTTCTTCTAGCCTGGAAACCCGACAAATCTGCCAACTTCATGTTTTCATTTCTTCATGTTTTTAGACACTTTAATGCAGAAATGTTACATATTAGAGCTTTATAAACATTTAAAATCTTAAATGTGAAACTTTTTTACAACAACTTAAGTTACAAAAAATTATGACAACTGGGCAAACAACTGACAAAGATCTGAGAAATACAGTAAAAACCTCTTGAAGCTTAGATTCTTTTCTGTTTAATTTGAAATGTTACATGAGCACCACATGGACATCTACTGTCCAAAGGGATTAGTTAACTAAATATAAACATGTAAAAACTGCTCTAGAGACATCATTTATTTTATTTATTCATGATTCAGGCCACACATTGTAGTTTATGGATGTGACAAGCTAGTGCATGGTTTCTGAGGGTGGCTTCATGCCTGGGCTTTGAAGGCAGAGCTCACGTGTTCCTGTCATGAAAGCTGGGGAGGTAATGTCATGCAGCCAGGACAGAGTTGTAGTAGCAGTCTGTACAATAAGCTGTGGAGGAGCACAGTGGCTCCCCCCTCACCTGTCCTGCGGTCCTTGGGGAGAAGAGCCGCTCCGAGATGAGCACGTGCATCCTGCTCTTCTCACATGATTCATCTCCACCAGCAAGCAGCCCGAGCATGAATTATTCACTCTCCACTGTGACACGGAGGAAAAGCGAGAGGAAGGGTGGAGGGGTCGATGGATATGGGAGAAAATGGGTAATATAATGCACAGAAATGGGAGAGGAAAGGGTCGGGTGAGCTGGATTAGGGAGTACCTGACAAAAATATGGCAGGGAGGCGAAAGAATTTAGAGTGGAAGCCATGACTGTTATAGAATATGGAGATAACATATTTTTTCAAAACCTTGCTTTTACTTTTCAAGGTGGTCCAGACATCTTAACTGCTTCTCATCCAAATGATGTATATACCATCTAGAGAATCAACACATTGATTCCTTAATCTTGCATGTCTCTGGCTTAGATGTTGGGTAAAACCTCACATATAGTGTGAGAAACGTGATAAAATGCTGCTTTAGTATTATTTTGTGATGAGTGCAGAATTAGGGCTTGAATTCAGGTACATCCTTTTCAAATGATATAACCGTTACTGCCCACATACAACACTTCGTCTTTTACATTATCATGGATGTTAAGCAATACATCCACTAGAGGGAGCTGCTCGTTTCATTCATAAGCTTTCAGAAAACATACAAAAGTACGGACAAAATGATCGCAGAGTACGGACAGAAGGCTCTGTCCATATCTCGTCTAACGTTAAGCATTATGTTCACTAAGGAAACCTCCACATTTAAGACAGCAAACCTCCCTAAATGTTGAAGATTTTGTGTCCACTACAGTGCTAGGTCCAGGTAAGGAAGCAAACAAACATCATAATCTTTCTAAAGATACTAGATCTCCATAAAAGCTACAGTAATCAATTTTTGGTGCTCCTAAACTAACAGCCAGCCATCCTGCAGCAGAGGCAGCCTGCGCAAACTTTCCTGGGTGTTGCAGCTGCTGTCCAAAGTAGAAGAGTAATATACAACACAAGGACAAAATGAAAATGAAATGTCTGGAATAGAAGGCAAAGAGCTACTCCCTCGAAAGGACATCATCATCTGTTTATTTTTGCATGAGGCTTGTGCCTGTGCCACAACTGACAGCAACACAACTTACATCAACAAAACTGCAGCATGATGAATGCATAAAGGCCAAGAAGAATAAGGTCGCTAATGTTACCTCATTGAATACTCGTCCTCGTCCAGCATCAACTCAGACATCCATAGCGGTAACGCAGTACAGCCTGTGATTGTACAAATGTATCAGAATGTGAAGGTGAAAGCTGCTTCTTGGATAGACACTGTGAATAATAACCAGTCTTATTTAGATGCACAGATTGTACATTAGCAGGAATTTAGCACAACTTTGAAAAGAAAGCTGTCCTCTTTTTATTTAAATGTGAAAGTGAAATAAAAGTATTTTGTCCTTAAAACGATGATAATAAAATATAATAAATGATAAGATAATGAGACAGATAACAGATAAAATAATAAAAATAATGGCGATAGATTATAGTGATCTCAATGTTGATCAAAATGACAGCAGCTTATCAAGCAGCTGATAACACATTCACGGCCCCATCAATGGCTTAGACTGATCTACTCTCTTTTTGTTTTGGCCTAAACCAAAATGTGGGGTCTTTAGATGCTGGATATTTGTCTACTTTCATCAACTAACTCACTAACTTTGCCTGCCTGCCATTTGACACTGTGCAGGTAGAGTGCAATGTGCTCATTAGAGCTTTTTGGCTGAAAACAACTGGGGTTAATAAGATTGAACTATACAGTAAATATGCAGGCTATAAAAACAGAATATTGAAGCTAAAAGGCTCAGCAGAACTGCAGAGGTGGGTGTTAATTCTTTGTAATTCTGGTGGTATGAGCAACAATCTCACATTACAAAGTGTTTTTTTTATTCAGTGTGTCAAAAATATATCAAGTTTAAAATTAACAATGAAGAATAGTGTTCTCTTTTCCCTTAAAAACACATTAAATGACGGTTATTTCAGAAGGCCAGGTAAAAAACAAAGTCCAGCACAGGTGGAGCCCTCCAGGTGATTTGGTGAGTGAGTAAACTGGAGAGGGAGTGAAACAAAGTACATCATCCTGACTTCACCCCTTCAGTCATTATTCATGACACTGAGATGTATGGGTGCACCCTCTGTACCTGTGCAGTGTAACTCCAGAGCCTTATGTCACCGCTGACTGGGGGACTGACGTCACTGCAACCCAAGACGACACTGAACTATAGCAAACGCTCAGCTATAACCATGACCGCTTGGCAGTGAGGACGGCAGTCGGAGGGCGGCTTGAACAGTCAGTTCTGTTACGTTTTAGACCGTTTCAAACAAGACAAACAAAAGTCGCACATACATCACATTTTACGACACCACTGCATGTGTTTGCAGTAAGTAAGATGATTTCTGTTGTGGGATGATAGAAAAATATCTGTTGCTTCAGATTATGCTCTATTGTTTATTTTGTTGTCGCAAATCACAATCTTAACTGCAATTTTTTTTTTTTTTTTTTTTTACATTTGACAGATCATTTCACCTCAGAAGTTTAAAAAAAGATTTTGAAGAACTAACTATGATGATGAACAAACAATGCTAATAAAAGTGCTGCTTATTCTAATACTGAGTTAAATGGCCCCCAAAGCACATGGACTAATGTAAGCACCCTGTTTGTCTGTGTCGATGCAGTTTTCTGTTAGAAAATGAAATAATAAATTAAATTATCTTACTAATTAAATGATTAAAATACAGTTACCACTAGAAAAAATGTCCAGTCTTCTGCAAAAATAGAAATTAGACTTGTGCTTTACATCAGCAATGTGATTACTTTGAGGTCTTCTTTTATTTGAGATGCAGTGGGTTAATATGTCTGACTTTAACAATTGCCCCGAACCACTGTAACAAATGGCCCAACCAAAGGGGGAAATTACAACACTATGACTTCTTGCATTAAATTGAATATTAGTGAAAAAATATCAATTGTATTATTAATTAGTTGACATATATATACTTCTTACATCAGTTTACTAGTGTATTTCAAGAAGCCTGTGAGTTATGAAGGAATATGTAAAAAATGTTACAATTGCCCCTGGTCTCCCCTATCTTTATTTGTCAGGTTCATAATTCAATAGGCCTTTCCATGTGGTCATTTTATATAAACTCTTTTTTAACTGAATATACAGAAAATGTGCTATATTGTGACATGTATTGTTATCTGGATATGAAATAACCTACATTGGGATATGAGATTTTGGTCATATCATGTAGCCCTGGTTTGCAGGATACATTACTGACCGAGATTCTCACGCTCAGCATGGCCATGCATGTTTGCATTCACAGGAAATCCTTATGAAGAGGAGGATGATGCATGGAGTGTGGTGAGTCATATTTATACACATTCTGTATGTATATCAGCGCGCGTATTATGACAGTGGCTCTGGCACTATGTAAATCATCCACCCACACATCAGAGTGGTGGTATTATTATGATATGAAGGATCAACACTGGCAGGTCTGCTCGGATGTGATGATCATCTGCTCTGAATGCGACAGATAAACAAGTGTGTCGCTTACAGGAGAGATAAGAGGTCATTTTTCAGGACGCGCAGATAAGCTCTAACGTATCTAATGGGGTCCAATGTGGAGTCTCTCATCTGAATCAACAGGTGGAGGAGGCCTCACTGGCTGCTGCACCCAAACACTGGAGTAAGGAAACAACATCCCCAAAACACTGAGTCAGTTTCCCCCCCGTCCACTCTCAGTCAGACATCTGTAAGCTGATCCTAAGTGGGCCACAGGGCTTCTCCAAGAGGACAGAGGAAACCACTCTGTTAGCGCCCATCTTCACACACTCACACTCTACTGATTCGATTCCTCAACATCCACACTCCAACATGGACACACACACAGACACACACACAGCATCATGGCCTCTCCTGAATTATTAAGCGTGGTGGCGGAAGCTTGTGTCTAAGTGACCTGACCTGTCTTGAGTGTACTGCAACAAAGAGGTAAAATGAGATCCGGAGTCAAGGTCCCCATGAGGAATTCCATGTAAGCCCACCCCCATTTTAAGATATTTTACACTTGGAAATATTAATCATTCCTTTGTATATATGTCAGAATGCTACTATTGATCCAACACTGACAGAAAACTCTCTTTTCCTAATTTCTCTCCACAGGGATATACAACAGCATGGAGAACCTGAAACTCACAGTTGAGAGATTGTTTTCCTTTTTCACGCAGCTTCCCAGCTATATTCCTTACCGGACTGAACATCCCTGCAACATGCACCAAAATAAATTTGCCACACTAGTGGCGTGGCTGTAGGGATGGCAATGTCAGTCAGTTGTTCAGTTCACCACTTTTGGTTCAGACTGAAACATCTCAACAGCTCTTTAATGACCATGAAATTTCATGCAGACAGTCAAGGTCCCCAGAAGATGACTCATGCAGGCCCAGGGCACTGGGGACCCAGTAGAGAATACTGGCAGAGAGTGTCACTGGGGCACTGGAGCTGGGCCAGCGGGCAACGAGAGGCAAAAGGACTGAAGAGGACCTTGACGAAAGAAGCTAAGAAGAGAAAAAGAGAGTGATGGAGCAACAGGCAAAAGACGAGTAAATCTGGATTTTACTCGTTGGTGATTGCTTTGCAAAATAAGGGTAGCGAGACAGACGCTGAGCTGGCATGAATAAGTAATAGCTGGCCTGCTATATCTTGTGTTGTTGCACTTGGTTGATGTTTGGCTGTGTTAGTGAGTTGCCCACTCGCTAGTTTTTGATCATAAGTAATATAATCATCATAAATGCATGTGTACCGCTGTACATATGTGACAGTGGTGTATAAGTGAACAGCAGTCAGAAAATGTAGAATTGCCAAATCACAAAAAGTACCAATTCTTGAATAATCTTGCTTTAACATCAGCATGTTAGCATTGTCATTATGAGTGTGTTAGCATGCTGGCGTTAGCATTTAGCTCAAAGCATCAGTGTACAAAATACAGCTTACTGCAAGCAAGGCTGTAGTCTTTTAGCCTTAATGACAAACCAAACTGATAATACGACATTATAAAAAGGTGCAGCTGCATGTTTTGAGTTTAAATGCAGCTTAACAAACATCTAAAGTATTAGTTTCTAAATATTTCTTCATGTAGCAATCAACTTTTTAGTGTACGTTATCATAACACTGTCTTTGTCTTGTTGCGATCACCCTGTTAGGAATTAATTTGGTCATGATTCAAACAGTCTTTGTATTGGGAGAAATAAATATTGAAATAAATTTGAAATATTAACTTTTTATATGTCAGTCCAAGTCAGTGCCTGACCTTTCTGCAGTAGTCAGAGAGAAGATAAGCTGTCGATCCAAGGAGAATGACATTTCATCTACTCTGTAGGCTCTCTTTCTCCAGGTGTGTGTCCTCAGTTTCTCCTATTCACTGCTTTGTCTTCCTGTCCTCATTGGACTGCAATAACACTCATCCCCTGTTATCTCCATCCATTCTCTCCTCTCTGAGCTCCGGTTTGCCCTAAGATACTGTACATGAGATAACTGATTGTCTCCGGTGGTTAGATGAGGACAGGGTGGCGGTGGTCACATCTTACTCTGTGGTTTCACTCACTGCAGGACCTTCAGGTTACATAATCTGGGTTCATCTGAGATTGAAAAGGTGTGTTTGTGGCTCCTGAGGCAGGAAGAGGACACGCTGACGTTTTTTCCAATTCGCTTGCATCAACGCTGATCTGTAGATGATCTGCGGTAGCTGTCTACATGTTCACTACATTAGTTCAGGGTTGAAATGTTTGAAAGTTAAAAATAAAAAAAACTATATAGGAGAGAAAAAAAATCTAAGTTAGAATAAGAAAACTGCAAACAAATGAACTGTGAACGAATGAACAAGAAGGCTGTCATGAAAGGAGTTTTCCTGGTTTATTGGAAATTCTTACTATTCACTGATCAGTATGTGGCAGCCCAAAATACTCTGTACTTTGACATGGATTTAACTGTTTTCATATAACAAGATTAGCATTAATCATGTCATGCCAAGTAGAAAAACATGCATTTATAGCGAAACAGAAGGCTGAGGAAGAAAAACATGAATAAAGAGTTGAGCTTAAAAGTCCATTCATAACCTGAGAAATGGTAGTAAGTACGATAGTGTAGAAAACTGTAACTCAGCGTCCACTTAGCAGCTTTTTTCTTGAGCTTTAAACTACATCCCACAGCCTTCATTTCAACTTTAACCTCAGCTCAACTCTATTTGCTGTTCAAGACCATGAGACAAGGTTAAAAGCTACATAATAACTACAGGGTAGGCCCTCGCTTAGGATTTTTTCTGGACAAATTAAAAAGAGGATACCAACATGTGGGGATTCTCTGTTTTCTAATGCTTCCCCTTGATCTAAGAGAGTTCAACTGAGGATCTAGTGTGCCTGTATGAGCTGACTATGGACAAGCAATCACATGAAGTTTCCTACAGGAAGTACTCAGCCAAACTCTTTTTCAAAACAGTGTCAAACATGAGATAGGGAACTATAGTATTAACTATGGGACAAGATAAGCATGTTAAGCCAAGTGCGGGAAATGAGTGAAAATATTACGTTGGTCATTTATTTACTTTGCTTTTCAGACTTCCATAATTATTGGAAGAAATCTCTTTTGCTCAGCATCAGCAAAACCAAAGAGCTGATTGTTGATATTTGGAAAAGGGAGGCAAAGAAACACATCCCTGTCTGCATCAGTGGAGCTGAGGTGGAGCAGGTGAGCAGTTTTAGGTTCCTGGCAAATAACATTACAGAGAACCTGTCATGGACATCACACATCTCCACCCTGGTAAAGAAGGCTCAGCTGTAATTCTTAAGGAAACTTAAGAAGGCAAAATTCCTGTGACATGTTAGGAGAAATTGACAGCATTCTGAGGGGAAACATCATAAAATGGCGTGGGATGTGCAGAGCCCAGGACTCTACAGTTGGTGATTAAAACTGCCTAGAACATCACTGGAGGAGGTGAAGTGTCTGTGGTGAACCAGACAACACCCACTTCAGCTACAGCCTGTTCACCCTGCTGCCATCTGGCAAGAGATACTGTAGTATCCGCTGCTGTAAAACCAGACTAAAGAGCAGCTTCTTGCCTCAGGCTGTGAGACTCTTCAACTCATCCTCTGCTTTCCACCATGCAAAAAATCGACTGTTAATCCATTGCTTATTTAACCTTTAACTGCCCATCCACAGAAAGCCATAAAAGATGTTGGAGATTCATACTTCACTAAGTCTAAATTACACTCAACAAATATAAACTTCTGCAACAATTGTCTTGACACTGATCCATAGGAGGAGAACAAGCTGAAAAAGTCATACATGCACAACTGTAAACATGGCAAAGTGAAAGAAGAATGATGGTATTGGTGTTATCAAGTGGGAGTGTGAAGTCTTTTTCATCTCCTTCCTCATCGCTGATGTACATTATACAAGTCATGAAGGACGGCAAGCTGTGACTGGTCAAGGTCCAATCTGTAGTCCGCTATGCTTCTCAGATATCTCAGTTATTGTTTGCTCTGAACTGATGATGGAGGCTTTAGTATGTGGGATGATTAGTGAGAGCAGAGGCTCCATGAACATTTGTAGGTGTGTGTTTGTTTGTGTACCCACTTCACTGTGGGTGAGGCAGCGCTGATCAGTGGGCAGAGACAACAACAGAGTGCTATCGCTGGTCAGCAGACTTGTACGGACCACAGCCTACCGTCTCCTTTAGAGATACTGTACACACACACAGGACAAAGCACACACACTCTAAAAATGTGCACGAACGAACGCATACTTGAAGTGGAGCAGGGAGAAAAGCAGGGAGGAGGTGAGCTTTTTATTTAGGTCATATTTTAGATCATATTTTATGAATTCTCTCCCATCTTCTCAGTGGTTGTTTACTGGTTTCATATAGCTCTGCAGACCCCCTCCCTGCAGCCACTCCCCCACCTCCTCTCCCTGAAGGAATGTGCATTTGAAATCAACCGCCTCTCTTCCTTTCCATTTCACCTCACCCGTAGCCTGCAGCCAGGCATGTGGATCGGCAAAAACGTGTAAACGTCTTGAGGAAAAAAAAAAAAAAAAAGAAAGAAACGGAATTGGAGTGGGTGAGACGAACGTGGAAGAAAAGGAGGGGTGGTGAGAGCGTAAAGATGGGAGGGAGGGGTGAGAGAATGAGGTCTCGACGCCGGTCTCCTAACAAAGCAGATCTGCTCTTCCCTCCAGGGGTGCAACAGCCTGCTTCCTTCTCGTCCTTCCATCCTGTTTTTACCCTCCCTCTCTCCTCTTCTTCTTTCTCCGAGTTCCTGCCTTCAAGAGCCAAATGTGTGAATGCTATAAGGCACCATCTGCCCTGGAGAAGCTTGAGTCTGAGCGAGTATAAATTTTCCTGAGCGTGTGGGCTGTTGCAGCCGAAGCAAAGAGGTGGCTTCCTCGGCAACATGTTTTAATTTGAAATTGACACCTTCCAAAATGCATTACATAAAGATAACATTTTTAACAGTTTTGATTGCTCCATATGCACAAGAGCAAAACAGCACAATAAATATGCATAATTCTAATAAGATAATTTATACAGACCTATGTCCTGCTGGACCATTTTTACACCAAAATTATCCCATAGAGGCGGTCTTCTAAACATTGGCAAACCCACTGAACAAATTGCCTTTTTGTTTTGGTTTTTTCTGATGTGTGCCGGAAAGCTGAGACTCACGCTCTCAGGACAGCAGAGAGACAGATGTTTTTAAACGTTTACGTATTGTAGCTTCTAACTGAATCTCTGTGGGTGAAGTTCAGTTTCTGTCCTGCATTGCTGTTTCTACTTTCAGGTGTCTATTTTACTGCTTCATGTTCCTTTCAGCTGATAGTAGTTGTGTTAAAGTTACTGCTGATGAAAAACCCACGTTTCCCCGATTTTGCTGCTTCATTATAAAAGCTTTTAGATAACAAAAGATTGGGGGACTTTCATCGTGAAGAATTTATAGTAAGTAAAATGTTTAATCACCATGCAGCCACTTGAGTAAAGATGAGAGCCTTCAAGCTGGTGCACTATGCCGGGCATATCCCCCAGTTAAACCCTGTATGTACGGAAAAGGGGAAAAAGAGTCGCACAAATTACCGATGGAGGTGACAAGCCTCCCGAAAATGGGTGAAAATAGCATGTCCACCTGGGTATTATGTTTAACTGATCAGAGCTGGAGCTTGATGAATACTTGTGACTGCTGCAGAATCATCTGACACGGGAGTGAATGGCCATTTTACCCTTTCTCATTGAAGACAGAAGCCAGATGTTAGTGTTATTTTTGTCCAGTGTAAAAGGGGCTTTACAGTACTTGGCACGGTGATGGATAACAAGGAAAACGTGAGAGTGTTGGATCCCCTCTTCACTGACTTCTCCTTTCTGCCCACCCACCTTTCCTCCCCTGAATTTCCTCTACCCTCTTGTCCTCCCCTCTCCTCTCCTCTGCTCTCCTCACCCAGCTCACTCACACCCCATGTCCTCCACCCACCCACTGCACAGATAAATTATACATCAGAGACCCTCTCTCCTCGTCTCTTCTCTCCCTCAACATCCATCCACCCTTGCCTTGCCAGGACAAAAATGGCTTGCTTGTGCTTGAGTGAAAAAGCTGACACTGATTCAAAATGGAAATGTTTTAAGCTCAATACCTGTTCTGATATGAATCTGAGTGCAGGTTGTTGTGTGGGCTTGTGGAGGCACGGGCTGCCGTAGGAAGACAACAAACATCCTGCCTTTCAAGTAGGCGCATCCCTCCCTCACACCTCGCGTTGTCATGGAGACTAAAGTTTAGCAGCGCTGGTCAGGGTAACTTATGTAGGTCAGAGTGGGACACCTCTCAAAACAAAAACACCAGGCAGCAGAACAGTGGAACTGACGCCTTCGTTAGGGTGAGGAGACCGCCAGAAAGTTCGGATAACGAGCAACACTGATATGAGAAAACAGCTCCAACAACACAAAACTACACTGAGTGTTTACAGTGGAAATAAACATCAACATTTCACTGGGATTTGAGGCTTTTTCAGTCAGAGAAAAGTCTTTCTCAGCAGCCTAATTAGTGGGTTGACTTGAGGGGAATGCAGGAGTAATAAAGACAGGGAATTACTATTTTTTGACATTAAATGTAGCTCTGAACTGGGTCACTGCTCATGTGTTTACAAAGTGCTTCTTCAGCATGAAGAATGCTTCGCCTTGGTCATTTCCCTTAAAATGAGGGAAACTCTTGTCTTCAGGGAAGATTTCATGCTGTGAGATGTAATGTCAGAGTTAGTGTGTGCGTTGCGTGTCCATGTGAGTGCGTTGGACTCCTGTCTAAACAATCAGCATCTCTGCATTCAGCTGCCACAGTCTCCCTTCGTGGCAATCGGGCACGCCGAGCTAAAATTATAACCTCCCTTTCTTCCCTTTTCATCAAAAATAACCGTCTCTGGCTTTTATCTCTCCTTTCTTCTTTATCTCTCCCACTCCCTCTCGCTGCCTCCTCACCCTTTCTGCCTTCCCTCTTCCACTGGGGACCAGAGAGAGGTTTGCTTTAATTACTGAACTACTTTTCACACCGGCAGAGAAAGACAGAGACACACTTCAGACACCCACACACCCGCCCACTGTCACGCTCCCAGCATCCTTGCACTTGCCTTTCATGCCTATATACTCCCTTTTGCTTGTGTTTAATTTGTAAAAACTTGCCTCATCCCTGTTCACTACTTTACAGCTGTCACAGATACAAAGCAGCGTTTCACTGCGGTCAAATATGCTGAATTAATCAAGCAATGTTTGCTATTCTTGGCGCAGAATGATGAAAAAATGATGCAGACTTTGTGAAAAACTTTGTACTGGATGGGAAGGCACAGAGTCAGCGAATGTGTAATTAATAAACTCATCTGCCTTTCAGAACAGTTCAAAAAATAGTAAAACTCAGAGGAATATGGGCTGCGGAGAAACTGGAGCAAAACGTGAGCGGCTGGTACAGTGACACGTTTGGCTTAGAAGCAGAAGAGTGAAAGGAGGAGGGAGGGAGGGTGTTCCCCTTCGCTTTGGCTCGCTCCCTCTGCACCGCTGTTTCAGTCTCTAAATCTGATGCTACCGTTTAAAGCCCAGGACACTTATTGCACTTATCAAGCCCTCGCTTGCACTTACATGTAATTATCCATTAACATCTTGTGGGTAGACTTGCGTCAGCAGTGGCCGGGTAATTAGTTTATTGTTGCCATTCTCTTTTTAGCAACACTTACAACTTGCAAAGCAGATGATGCTTTACTACTTTCTAGATTAGTTTTAGCCATAAACAGCCGCTGCATATGGAACAGCTGGGGCGAAATGAAGAAGTCAATCAAGAGAGACAGATATTGTGGATAGATCAAGAGCCAAAACAGAAACTTCAATAAAGTCTTCACATTCAAAGTGTCTTGCTCTCCTTTTTAATGGTCGAGCCAGAGATAAAGAGTTTGGCAGCAGCTGGAGACACAGCGAGAGGCGGAGGGAGGCAGAAAGAGGAAGTAAAATGGGCCAGTGTGTCTGGCTGCTGAAGGGGTCTCCCGCGGGACGAGTAAGGGGGACAGGATAGCCCGGTGGAGGTTCCGGCAGCACACTAACACAGTCCAGTCCTTCACTAGGCTAGTGGCACAGGGAAACCACTAAAACTAGCACTGGCACCCGAACCAGCTCAGTGCTTCCAAGGCAGCACTGAGGAAGTTCTCCATCTGTCTTTACACAACTTGTCAATAAACATTACAAAAAATATCTGACTCTTATCACAGTATTGATCACACTGGCACACAGCGTCTCTGTTAGGGCTGTCACTTTTTATTCAAAAATTCAAATTATCTCCTGAATGTAGAAAGAACTAAATATACTAAATATTTGATGTGTTATTCATGCTGCCTGCAAATACAACTTGTTAATCCATAATTGCGGCATGGGAAGTCATGCACACGACTGGTGAACTCTGAGCTCTCAGAAAATGTTCACCTACGATTTTGTGAATACCACAACAACGTTCATATGGACTCTTCTCATGAGCACGATAAACACGACTCCATTTGAGGACAGTGTGAGAGTTCGTTGGTGTATGAGGCCAACAGGTTGCACTCCAGTAGTGGGGCATTTTAAATACGCTGTGGGTCTCCTTGTCGGGTTTGTAAAATACTCCTATGTGGAAATGTTAGCTTGAACAGAACTACACTGGATCAACTGGAATTACTGCTGTGCTGAGGCAAAAAGCAGCAAGAACTGGAAAATAGTGTTGCCAGGGTTGTACACATAAAAAATGGAAGCTAGCATGAATAGCAAGTCAACAAAAGTGTTTGACAAGTTGAGAACTGTTTCACCTCAGCCTCTTAGGCCAGGATTGTTCTCTGAAATGGAGTCCACTTGGAGTATGCGTTCCACACGTGTGCAGTAGAACCGCCTCTGAAGTGGCAGCATGGACAAGTCTGCTGTGCAGTCACAAGAAATTGCCGTGCACAGATGTCCAGACAGCCAAACTATGTCCCTCTGCTCCAGTGCTTGTATTATTTCTTCATGCAGTTATTTAAAGAAGAATATAATATTTATTTCCTGAATGAAAGGTGAACTCCAACCCCTCTCTCAAACCTGCTAGACACTGACAAGCAAAGTTTAGTCTGAGTGAATTTTATAAGAAAGGAACTCACATTTTTCCTCAAAAATAAACTGGGAACAAAAGTCAAAGTGAATTCAGCCACCACATATTTTAGAATTGGCTATGCATGCTGCTTGGTCAAGGGCTCTAACATATTATTGTGTGGTGGGGGAAACCAGAGCACCTGGAGGAAATCCACGCGAGCACTTGGTGCTAACCACTGAACCACCATGCTGTCATTATGACTACGAATCCTTGAAGGTTGCATTAAGATAATGAGCTCCAGTTTTCCGTCTCTACTGACCACTTAATAAGTTACTTTGTAAGGAAAAAAAAATATGCATCAGCCATCGTTCCCGGCCCAGCACTCAGGCCCAGAGGCCCAGGAAGACTCTTCCCCCACAGGTCTCAACCCACTGGAGACCTCGCAGTGACTCATCCCACAACAAAGCAGAAGTGGGTGTCCTTTGCTTTCCCTCGCTGGCTTGGCTAATCAAAAGAAAATGTAGTATCCTGTCATTATGGAGAGCCACATTTACTCATGAGTGCAGCAAGTAAATTGTTTTTACCTTTCTCAGTTTCCCTCTGAGGAGAGGTGGAGCAAAGGCTCACTCTGCTCCAAAGAGCCCACTGAGGGAAACCAATTCATTTAAGATGGTGCATGTCAGAGAAATAACAGTATAAAGGTCAATCTATCATGTCTGGCTAAGTGACACTGGTCATGTACTCCACCACATAAAGTAAGTTGTTTTTAAGCTGACATGAATAACATGACCAGGAATGTTAATGTCCATTTGTTTACTTATGCAAGTTGTGCTGAATAACAGTAACGTTAATTTACTGAGTGACTATAGAGAGAATTAGAGGTAGAAACACTTCTGTACAGCACAGGACTGCTGCAGACGTGGGCAGGCCAGTTTCCATAACAACCTGGAAAAAAAAATATAAAAAAAACCCCAAACAACTTCAGCTAATTTATTCTTGAAGTTTGGGTGCAAGAAAGCAAGTCTGTTCATCTATTTGTGCTATTGATATACATAATAGCATATACTGTAACTGCAGCCTACGCTGTTGATTCCTAAACAAAAGTTGGTGATAATTCTTGTCGCTCCGTGCTCCTCACGACTACTGTACTTGAATTTGTTGCTGCAACACCAGAGAAGCTGTCGATTACATTACATTATTTGAGACAATAAAACATAAATCCCCAATAGAGATCAAAGCTGCTTATACTGCAGGACCAAGGAGATTTCTTGGTGCTCAAGGAAAGCCCCAAACATTAATAACAGTATTTGTTGAAGCCAGCAGCTGTGTATGTTGGCGTAACAAGACAGAACGAGCAATTAGTGTCAAAAGCTGAAGACTGAAAGCTTTTTCCTGGAGTCCCTTCTGGACTTGGTGTGCAGCAGTGCTTGATGACATACTGTGTACCTTAAACCACATGACAGGTGTCAATCACTCCTGCCAGGACTACTTAATAGCTACTTTTCACAGGTTTACAGATGTTAACAAGAACCAAGCTGACAGAAATTAAAAATCTAATGGGGCAGTGGTCACCTCAAAGTAAGTTAAGTCTGTCTCTAAAACTGTTGCTAAACAGAGACTGAGGATAATCTCCCAGCTTTCGTTCTTAAAACTGTGTGGAAACAATTAGAGTTAAAGCAGAAAAACTCCATTGCCAAACCAATCCAAAGTCTTTAGGGCGGCCCTTCATGATGGCGTGGTGACAATGTGCGCTTACTAGTGGGGAAAATGAGGCAAAGCATTTTTTGAGGTAAGGCGTGACCTTGAAAAAATGTCAGGGGTGTAGGTTAAGTTAGCAGTCGTTCTCGCTATTGTTCCAGCACCTGCCTTGCATTTAGGAATCCCCAGACAATCCGTAGGCAGTGAGATCTCTGATTGTCTGATATCTCTTTTACCAAAAGGCAGTGCGATCCCCAGATCAGCAGGATAAATGTGGGTGATCTGAGGCACCCTCAAGCACCTGATTATGGATGTAGTGGGTAGTCAAAAACCTCCTTCGATACCATGGCAAAAAGAAAAAGGCCATAATTACCTGCACACAGTGCTGGTGCAGAGAAAGTCACTGAATGCTGTCTGGTTTAGTGTCTGAAAGCCAAATTTCAGGCAGGACAATAAAGGCTGAACTGAACTGAGGTCTTGAATGAGCGCTTAGATCATTTTTATAGCATCAGTGCTCTTGATGCTATAATAAAGGTTATTGTATCATTTTAAACAGTGGTACTGAAAAAGTAAGTTTTGACAACCTTAGTGAGTAGCTTAGACAGCAGCAATGGATGAAACAGTAAGTTTGTCATTCTCATTGAGTGGTAAGTTGTCAGTACGCTCTGATTCGAAGGTTTCTGCGGAGTTAACTCAAAACAATAATGTCATTTTGTCAAAAATAATGTGACATTCACTGCGATGGATTTCACAACTAAAGCTTTTAAGTTTCAAGAGTGTGATTTTAATGGTGCATGTAAATGAATGGAAGCAATGACTGCCTGAAAGGGGCTTAACACACTAAGAAGAAACATGTGCATTCAATTGTTGAACTTCAGAAACATGAGAGAATATGTCCCTGACCTCCTGGCCTGTAGAAGAGTCAAGGATAAGGTGCGTTCAAATTCCAGAACTTCCCCCTCTCTGGGCAAACTGCAATTATCTCTCAACTAAATAAGACAGCACTTTCCCTCTTTCCATTTACACTGCCAACATTATAAAGCAGCTCTTGCTCTTCACACAAAACCAGGCCGAGACTCATTAAATACTAGATCATAAAACTGTTCTTTAACTGTGCTTCTACTGTCTCATTATACGGTGAGAACACCAGGCAAGTGTTAGAGCCTTCACAGTCAGCCAGTCAGAGCTGCACACTCAGGGGAACAAGTGATGGGTTCGAGCCCAGTGTAGTGTGACTGTACTATATGTGAGGGAGGGAGAGAAGGACCTGGATCCAAATTAAAGCAGAGAGGCAGAAAATGGTGGTTAGAAGTGCGTACTCCGAAGGTAAAGAAGAGGAAGAGGAGAGGTTTAACACAGCAGGCGGAGAGTACCTTTGGCTTTCCACACAGCCTGATATGAAATTGTCCATGTTGATGTTTCTGTGTTTTAATGTATTTTCACATGGGGAAAAAAGATATTGTGCTTTTTAAAGGTAGAGCGTGGAGTTGTTCGTTTATATGCAGTGTTTCTAAGCTAAACATGCATTTATCTTTAAAATAGTTTAAAGGAACACTTGAACATTTTGGGAAATGGGCTTATTTGTTTTAAAGGGTCATGCAATTAAATGTGCAATGTGTAAGAATTGGCCACCTGTCAAAGATCACTCCTAACAAATAGGGAGCAGCATATCACCGGAGTAGTCGCTAGCTTCGACGCTTTGCTGTAGCTACCTAAAGCTGTAGCTACCAGCTGCCATCAGATAGGCAGCTCATTTAGCCATGCAGCTAGTGGCCCTATTAGCTGACCCAGGTCTGCCTGCACCTGGAGCTTGGAGCACTGGATGGACAAGGACCAAACACAGAGACTGATGGAGATTACAGTACTGAGGTAATTCACTGCAGCTCTGACCAGGACTTTAACTCCGGGAACGACAACGACACAGCAAGCGGGTACAGGAGAGGCGTGAAGCGGGAGAGGAGCAAGAGGAATGTCAGGCATCAGCAGTCTGTAGCGCCAGAATATTTTCCCATCTAATTTGGTAAATTAATAGTTTGTTTCGACCATTAACAGAGTTGGGGATTGTAGAGAGTTACCAAGCTTGCCTTAATTCTGTAACTTGAATTTAGAAGGTGTACAGATGTATTTGTCTGTTTAATAAGGAAAATACGAGTAAGAAAACTTAATTTATTTAAAATTTGTCAGTTTATCTTGATTATTAATTACACTAATGCTAAGAGAGCTTGTGCAATGTAGCAAACTCGCCCCTCACATACATCTACCAGCTGAAACTATGGGCGAGGAAGGCCTGAGCTATACTATCTGAGGTACGAAATGGTATTACGAGACAGGACAGGCCAGGGCTAACTGGTCAGCATGCTAACTTCAGTAGGTATCACTCGCAACACAATATATAGTCTCTTTTGACACACGTCAGATCTGTTATTTCTTAACATTCTGTTGATAATGTTAGTTCAGTTAAAAAAATGTTTTAAACTGAAATTCAGGCTCTATCATACACAAGATTGATACTGCACTCATACACCCGTTTGTAAAATACATACAGCTACACTGTCTACAACTATGTTCGGTAGCTTGTTACTTCTGCATTGCCTTTGCTGGAGCAATCGTACATTTTTGATGGTCTTGCTAACTCGCTAACTGTCCATCAGTGGAACAACATCAATCTGCCACCAGGAAGATGCGTCACGTTTGTGTGCATCCTCGTAATACAAACGAAATGGCAGTTGTAAAAACATCGCTCTACAGTTGCCCTCCAGTGTTGAGTTGAAGATTTAGGCCCCCTACACAGTGCACCCACACAGATGTTTTCATGTGTTTGCTAATTAGACCTCTGCTCAGGACTGTGTGGGCGTGTACATATTAGGTTTGACTGACATCTCCCTCACTCTCTCCTGTTCTGTTGCACCTATTAGTGCAGGGCATTATCCCATTATTATTTTTATTGTGTACATAGGGTTGTGTGTCATCCCCTATTCTCAGCAGAGACCTGTGTGGGTGTGCAGGGGGCCCTTAACATGGCATTTACTTTCCTCAAAGCAATTATTTACTAGTCCAACTGATCTTTTAAGCTGTTTCCAGTGATATATGTGATTATCTGCCCCATTTCAGGCCAAAACCCTGACTCACAGCACCCTTATAGCACACACTTGATTGATTTCACACTGACTTACAAGCCATAGAAAGTAGCAGCGAAAGAGCACTTGCAAAGCCAAGACAACCATATAATAAATAAAACAATTAAAATGTACTCTCTGTCAACAAAGCTGTTGTAGTGAGATGTAGTGTACATGGCATGTGGCCAGTGAGGGAGTCTGTGAACAGTCTGCCCGGAGGCAAACAGCATTTACTGGAGGGTGCAAGGCTCCGAAACAGAGTTGGCTCCATTCTGACACCTCATACTAATGGCTCTCTTGGCAATGCCAAACCAACAGTACAGTATTCTGGATGGCTGCTGTTCAACCACACCTCGTTGTTGTTGTCATTAAAGACGTCTTGGATTGTTATTCATACCGTGCCAGGAGGGGTAGATGGATGCTTGAAGCTGGGGAGGCACTGAACAGAGAGGGGTGGGATGTCTATACTGATTGATTGACTGGCTGGCTGGCTGCTGCAGCTCTGAGGTGTTTTCCCTGCTTCCACCTGGTTCTACTGGACTCCCACAGTGAGTAGAGTAGCAGTCACTGTAGGAGTTGATGTTGAAGTGACTGGAGTAGGACTGAGTCACCGGCGATGAGGCTTTAATCCAAATTTAACAACCAGAGGAATTCCCTTGCTGTTGTACTGCAGCATCAGGTCTGACAGCGTGTAATGAAAAAGAACGAGACTAAAATTAAAAGCTCATTTAAGTTTTAGATTTGATTTAAGGAACTGTATCTAGCATGCTGTTGTTAGCATACTGTTCTGATGGGAAATGTGCCCTTGTATCCCCCACATGCTAGGTCACACAGGTGTGTGCAGATAAATACGTAGCCACAACTGTAGTGTTGTTAGTCTGCCAGTTGTCAGGTAGTAGATCTCGAGCTACAATAGCTGATCCATTGGGCTAATTTCTCTTTAATTTGGTAAGGGCTATGAGACAAGCCTTTGAGTATATTTACATGAAATTTAAATCAATTTAGAAGGGTTAATGGCTGATTTTAAGTTTTACATAGCCTCTGTGCAGAACGTACGCAAGTGGCCTATGTCATTATGAGCTTTTCTACTTGTGTGGTGATTGTGTCGCTCTGCAATTACACCGCCAAAATGCTAGTTGGGGCATCTATGCCACTGTGTTGAGCTTCTTTGTGTACCAAACAATGGTGATGACAGCTTGATTCCACTGAGCACGGCTGTGTCACGTTAAGGCTGAGCTAAAATTATTGCTTGATTTACAGAGTTAAGGAATTCAGATGTGTAACAGCTCCTGATACTGTTCTGGTGGAAAATGTACTCTAGCATCCCCACATGCTAGGTCACACAGGTGTGTGCAGAAAAAGATACAGCCACAAATGTAGTATTGTTAGCCTGCAAGTTCCTCTGATAGTAGATCTCTAGCTACAATAGCTGATCCATTGGGCTAATTTATGTTTAATTTGATAAGGGCACAGAGAGAAGCCTTTTATTTACATGAAATTTAAATCAATTTGGAAGGGTTAAAACTAATTTATAGTTTTACATAGGCTCTATGAAGAACCTATGCAAGTGGCCTGTCTCATTATGAGCATTTCTACTGTGTTGTGTTGACTTAAGGCTGAGCTGGCCACCAGACGTGGTCGCGGCTGTTCTACACACCGATTGTGATTCCACCAGAAGAGCTGCAGCATGCCACAGGAACATCTCTTTGCTCTGCTTCATGGAGAACATGCCAGTCTATTTTTGCCGGAAGCTGCTTCAATTTGCTCTGGGCAGATCAAGCGGGCAGGAAGTCAGACACAGAAACAGCATAAAGAATCTGGTTGCTTTTTAAAAAAAAAGAAAACTATGTGCAGACATGCAAGCATATAGGAAAAGAAGAAACTATCAACTACATAGCCTACTTATCCAGGGTAGAAGCACAAAAATCAAGTGAAAATGACCAAATCAACAAAATCTGAGCAAGTCAATGTAATTAGGTGGGCAAACAGCTCTGCTTCTAAACACTGTTGATGGGGCGAGATGCCATGTGGAGAATAGATCAAAACTGCATCATGTTGGAGTTGAAGCTAATAAATACTTAACAACAGTTACTGTTACTGGCAGTATTTGTAATGTTGCAGAGACTCATACAAATGTACATATTTACAGACTTCATGTCCATGTTCATTCAGCTCACAAAGGAGCAGCATGCATGGGAAGAAATGTTGCAGCTACCAAGTGGACCAAACACCGTTGCTGCAGTCTGTGTCGCTGAGACGTGTAGTTAGATTTCTGGAGAGTTGCACATCAGTGTAGTCGCGTACTCCTCACAGTAACCTACACTGGTTAGACTCAATGCAACAGTATAACCTGGCCTTAAAGAAGCCCATGCTGCTTTCCTCAATGTACATTCTTTAGCTAAGGCGTTTCTTGAATCTCTCCAACAGAGATGGCAAACGCAAAGCAAGCAAAACCCAGTTGAAATATACAGAAATTTCCCTTCAAGGACAACACATGGGGCATGCATGGATGTGTGTATGATGTGTCACAAAATCAAATCAATCAAGAAAAACTACATAAAAAGCAAAAACCTGGGGCAATCATTATCATCTATTCATTCAACACAATCACACATAACCTGTACCTTTCAATGTAGGGCGCGTGTGCTGTTTGGCGGGAAAAAAAAGAACAAGAAAACTGCTGAGATGTGACCTAAATTTATTTTCAGCTTTCATTGCCACAGCTAATTTTAGATTTTATCACTAAAAAGGTGCTGCTGACTGCCTATTATCACCGGTGTTCACTGCAGTTATTTTTGGCTTTCAGTAAAGATCAAACAGTACAGAGTCACAGGTTCTGACTTGGGTTCATTTTGGGATACGACAGTGTTGTGGGGAAACCCTGAACTCCCCCCATGAGGTTTTGCCTGAGAGGCACTTGACACTGAAGATGCATCCGAGGCCCAAATGCAGATGTTGGGTTTTAAGCCAAAATACACACAGCAAGGATTTAACTCTGCGTCACAGTCACAACTTGTTTATTGTTGGATTTTCAGGCAATAAATCATTTCTTTTCTGGCTTTCACTTTTTTCCCCAAAGTTTTAGAGAAAACTAAAAAGACCACCACCACTGCTGGCTACTTCTCGTGTTACTGTAAATGCTTTGTCTCCACTGCTGTGCCATTGTAACAGACAGATCTGTATTCCTGCTACAATTTAATAACTTATGTAACTTTGCAAACTTTCAGTCATCTTTTGAACAAACTGTGATAGGCCTCCAGGAGACTTTTCCCTCAGTCAATTCCCTTTACTTTTGAACAGCATCAATCAGCTGACATCAGTGTGTGACATTATGCTAAATTCCAGACAATACTCATCAGAATATATATATATATGCTGCCTAGTGTGATGATTTTGCAGACTAAATGTTCGCTGTAATGTATTGTCTATCTCGAGCATGTTTCAAGTCTGTATTATAGCTTTACTCAAATAAATGGAAACCATTGGCTACCTGCAAGGTAGAAAAAAGCTACAAATCAGCGATTAATCATTCTAGATAACCAATGTATAAATAAAATGAATGGTAAATCAATTATCGGCTGAAATGAGCTTTCTATGTCAATAATCAAAATCAAAAACAGGATTTGTGATTTTCAAAGTATTTTATTTTTTTAGTTAAAAGTTAAAAGATGACAGCGTAGCTTACATAGCTAACCTGAAGCTGTAGCTTTTCACTGACAGAGTGGCAGATGATTGTCCCTCGCTGTCCATCATCACTAAGGCTATCTAGCAGCTAGCTCAGTGTTTCAACCGGTAACATCAGCGCTAAGTAGTGTTTCACACAACTCTGCTGTGCAGGAGGACACTGTGGTAACTGCATTAACAGGAACTTTTTATTTCTGTTCTGTGACAGCAAACACAATACACGGCCTTTCAGTAGCTATTATTCTTACGTAGCCACAATGTGGCCGACTTCAGTAACTTAACTACCCCTTATAGCCTGAAGCACTTTTCTGTGACAGCGGCAACTTGCTGGCACCAAGAATTTGAAAGAAGAATTTGAAAATGTAAACGACAGTTGTCAGGTCATAAAACCAATGATCCGTTGATCTTTACAAATTAAGGCTTGACTGTCTAATAATGGCACAGCTGTCAGTGGTGAAAAAATGTTTAAATCTAAAATCAACTCAATGACTTTAAAATTGAAAGTCAAATCAAATTGTGGATTTGGAGATTTATGACACCCCTGGCAGTGAAGTAAAACTTAGTATACATTAAGTCTAGTTTATAGGCTAAAACATGCAAAAACAACAGTCAGTTTCTTTAGGAAAATGTCAAATTTAATTTAAAATCAGCTGGTGTAAGTAGCATGTTGTCAAATATGCCTTCAGTATAGTTGACTACATATTTTCACAGCTGCATGTTAGCCTGATTTCTATGGACAGTAATGACAAACAGCATCAAGAGTGCTTTTCCCAGAGCTAATCCCAAAGGGGACTGAACAAATCCCTCTGCATCTTGCCACCGGCATCAAAGCTGGAGAGTAACACTGCACATCAAAGCCTGAAACGTCTCTAATTTTTTTTTCTTAATCATCAACAGCTGACAAGCTGAGTGCCTAAAAATGCCTCGAAAAATAAAATCCACCTAATTCCCTTTTTTTTTAACCGTCTCTGGCCCAGTCAGTGAATACCCACAAGAAACAATCAAATGCTCACTTGCTGTGAGCTGCTTTGTCCAACCTTAAAATGTCACATCCAATTCAGCAGACACTCAATAGTGTCCTGACTCGTGCTAAGTACTGGTGAACTGTTGCTATTATTTGGAAGTTATTTTTGTGGCAGCGGTCGATCCTGCGGGCAGAATATGCAGCATGTAGACTGATACAGCGGCAGCTAATCGCATGCTCCAAACCAGGTCGACTGGAGCGCTGAAGAGTGGGCTGAAGCTCGCCCACTTAGGTCCCCTCAGATCCTCCATCCTCTAATATAAAGTGCTGCTGTAACTGGGAAAAAGGAAGAGGAAACTTTTCATGCTATACAAGCTTTGCTGCTGTGCAGTGCTTAAGTTTCAAATTAAAGGAACAGTTCACGCCAAAGTAAAAAATACGTATTTTTCCTCTGGCTTGTACTGTTATTTATCCATCTCAGATTTTTTTGGGTGTGAGTTACAGAATTTTGGAGATATCAACCATTGAGTTTTCTGCCAGGTGTTTTTCTGCCTGCGGTGCAACATTTGAAAAACTCAACAGAAAAATCTTCTTCCAGAAATCAGACCTGGTTACTCAAAATAATTCACAGGCCTTGTTGTGAGCAGTTTTTTTTTAGAAAGAAAGTAGATTTTTAAGTACATCTGGTACAGTCTACTGCATAATATGTACTGTAGTTCCTACATGAGAACTGCTCACAAAGATTATTCAACGGGTTCATGATTTCCAGAAATTGACATTGCTGACAGTGACAGTTTTTTTAAATGTATTTTCTGTGTGGTTCAAGCACCACAGGACTAGTGCCATTTAGTCCCATTATACTGGAGAGAAGACATCTCTACATCTAATCCCTCCAAAACTCACACAAGCAGAAGATGTGGCAAGAAGTAACTCACAAAATTAATGCAAGGAATCTGCTGTGAAACGAACTGTAGATGAAGTCACGAAGAAATATGAAAGAAAATTACTGTGACAGCATGAAAGGAGACAAACACTACAGGAGTCGATAAAAATAGCAGAGTTTCAATAAAATGATATAGCTAACGTTAATATATTAGACATTTCAACATTTGGCTAGCTAGCTACAAAGTTGCTAGTGCTAACATCAGACTCTAATAAGCTGCTAGTATCGATCAGTGTCTAGTGAGTTTTCTCTGAATAATGCATCTTGGCATCTCCTCTTCAGCCACCATAAATTTAGCCGCTGTCTTTATTTCACTTTAAAGGGACTGTTACGGGTCCCTTAAAATTTTCAGAGGACAAATTACACTAAGAACCTTCTACGGGATACTTAAGTAGCTTAAGGCGGACACTTAAAAGATTGAAAGGTTTTCCTGTACAACAGATGTGTCAAACTCAAGGCCTGTGGGCTGAATCTGGCCACCCACCTCATTTTATGTAGGTTAGGCCCAATGCAATTCTTTGCTGCTTTACAGAAGTACCGTGTCCGTAAACTACATGTCCCAGAATGCATCCTGATTTTGTTATCCTTGCACTGAAAGAATCTAGCCACCAGAATTATGCTCGATAGTGTCTCAATATTGTATAGCCGTTTCCAGCAGTGGCACTCTCGCCAACTCTAGCGAAATATCCAAGAAGAGAAACAGTGACGTAGAGGGAGACAGAGGCAGTGGCAGTGCCAAGGGAGTATTACAATGGCAATTGACACCAAACACAGAGCCAAGTATGCGTATGTCTGCCACCAAGGAAAGCAGCAAAAAGTCCAAGAATTGATTGTCAACAGAATACCATTATTTTAATAATCGAAGGCAAATATGTAATATGATTACAAATGGTGTTATTGCCCCAGAGCCTCTGCCAGGGCTCGCTTGTCGTTGTCTTGTTGCTGTGTGGTGTGTTTTGTCTTTCAGTGCGCTGGCTCCTGGCTGATTGGCTGAGGTTATCAAGGATATTGGAGGCAGCTGGCCACTGCTCCCAGGCTCCATTAAACCTACCCCATCCTGCAGTCTGGGGCTCCCTCTTCCCCTGGCACCACCATCACGTTAAGTTACACTTGTCTGATTTTTTTGAATAGTTTCTTTAACTTTTATTTAGTTAATCTTGTAAAATCTTCAGTTAATCTGGCAGTGTCATTTTTTTTCATTACATTTATTAACTTAAATTTATCTTTGTCATATAAATTTCTTTGTTTTAGTTAATCCCTCATGTGTGCTTCCTTCATTTGTTATGGTCTTAGAGTCAGACCATGACAGTAAATATATTTATATAGTTTTAAATTTACAACTGGCCCTTTGAGGGCAACCATGATGATGAAACACTCTTGCCTTACAACATCTTAAGGAAATCCTCATGGTGATTTCATGCAACTCACAGACTTTGCTCTATTCATTGTTGTATGATAGCACATTTAAATATGGTAACATAAAAATTTAGTAGCAGGATGATACCACCGCAGTAGGAGACGTAACACGGTTGCTCCATCGCTGTCGCACCTTCTGTTTGTTTGTGCTCTGCTTATCTGTTACTCGTTTTTCTGTCCCACTGTCTGTCTTGATCTGATCGAGGACTGGATGAGCACTTGGATTCAAAAAGCTGTGATTGTTTTGTGAAAATTCAGCGTGCCTCCAGGCTGTTGTTTTTCATAATTAAGTACTGGAGCAACAATCTGGCTACAAACAAAGACAGGGACACACATACTGCCGTGCTGTCCCAAAATAGTCTTCAGTTTCATATCCATACTGTACAGGTCAGAACAAACTGACCACACACAGGAGTCCCGAATGGTTTTAAGCAAGTGGAGGCACTACAGAGCCTCATAACTGCTCTGAACATGTAACACAGCAAAACAACCCCCCCCCCCCCCACCCCCCCACCCCCCTTTACACGTGAGTAGCTTTGTCTTCTCAACGCTCTGCTGTTATCTCTTTCTTCTCGTCTAGTTCTAAATTTGAAGCGACATAAAAGCCGAGTCCATTTTTTTTTTTTTTTTTTTGCCGTTTCTGTATAATTGCATCATTTGGCAAGTAGTACAGTTATTTCAAGCCCTTGGATATCTCTCTGTACACAATGCAGAGGCTCAGGGGGACATAAAATTGAAGATTTCACAGGATAGGAGAAAGAGAGAGGGGGAGAAAAGGAAAATATCACAGCTTATAAATGGACACTTATTTTGCAAGTGGGTCAGCAGCATATAAATTCATCTGATGTTTTTGGATAAAGGTCAGGTGAACAGAACAGACACGGATTTTCATCCTTTGAAGCATGAGATTTAGGAATTCGGTGATATGTTCAACAGTCTAAATAGGGGCTGAAACCTCAACATGTTAACAGTGTTCATCCAAACCCTTTAATATATGGAAGCTGATAAGATTTGGACATTTAAAATACTCTGTCGAAGCTTATTCAAATTGCATGACTGTATACAGTACATGCATGCAATATCTATATTTTATACAGACTTTAATTTACAGCTACGAATTTGAATTTCTGCGTGTGATTTAAAGGTTAAAATCAAACCCACATTTTCATCTTGATTTCGGTAAACAGGAGACGGCCAAAAACAAACTTTCCCTTCCTGAACACCTCTCGCCTGCATGGCGATAGCAGGATGGGATGCACTGCACTGTCACCTAGTTTCCATGGTAACCTGTTGCTATGGAAACAGGCCCTGGAACAGACTCGGGAGCCGGGCGGTGGAGATTTTGTTGCCGGGAGAGGCAGAGGGAGGTGAGGGTAGGAAGGGAGAGAGGCACAAAAAAACACCCCACACACACATACACACACAGGAGGAGAGGAAAGAGAAAACATGAAGAAGAGGATGGAAAGTAAAGCGGAGGGGCTCGAGTACCATTCAAGCATTAACACAACTTGTGTGTCACCACAACTTCAGTGCACAATTCACTCTAAAAAAAAAACTACACTTTCAGACCGGGCCTGGCTGGTTTATTGCTGCATTAAGTGTTGGATTTTTAGGCGGGATTCAAATGTTTGTTAATGAAAATGATGCCACAAAAGGAGGAAAAGGAAGGAGCTGCCTCATTGACATTCATCTCACACGTCTGTTGGCCATGTACAGCAAACATTACATAACCACAGTATGGCTGATGCCCGGCATTACAGCCAAACACGGAGTTACACTCTTTCTGCGTACTCTACTCTTTTGATCTCTGTGAGAACCAGGTTCAGTAGACATTCAGAAGGAGGAACATTTCGACCTCTCCTCATTTGTTTAGCAGGACAAACAAGTGTTGATGGTGTTGTTGAGACTTTAAATTAGCTTAGGTATCGGTTGAGCGTTCCTGTTATGCAAATACTATAGCATACATGTTTTGATGTGTGAATCAAGTGTGAGTTCACTGCAGGAGGTTACATAAATCACCTTTTCAAGATAACAGCCAATGGTCAGTTAACAAACACACACGCACACTAAATCACAAATAACATGAGTTAGAGAGGAAAGTGGCAAACAGCTTAATTTGTTTGTTACTGAGAAAATAACAAGGAGGCAGCACTGGCTGCCGGCAGGTAAATCCAAGCCTAACACACTCATTTGCAGATGTCCGCATAAATGGCTTGGTTTCCCAGAAATTACAAGACTGACGAGCAGCCTTTGGACAACATTTGATTTCCCGTAACATCTTCCTGCAGACACACACACACACACACACACACACACACACACACACACACACAATACACACACACATACCACCCCCCTCCTGCTCATCTCCATCTAGCTCTCTAATCTTTCCCTGGCTGAAGTTGGACTGCAGCCTGCTGGGTTAGTCTATTCAACTGCTGTCATATAGAGAGCCTTGGAGCATGTTGTGTACTACAGTCAGTGACAGACAATATGGGCAGCAACTGGCAGGGAGCACCATGGCACAGATGGATGCATGCACACACACACACACACACACACACACACACACACACACACAGAGAGAGTCAGATGCACACTTATTCATGCAGTCTGAGGCTTATTCACTCAATCGCCCTGACAAACTGCACCAGAGAGTTCAGTCGGACTTTCCACAGTATGGCTGTTACACAAACACAACTGTGTGGAGTATAAACAAAGCTGATAGCAAAGATGTGCAAACAGGAAGGAAGTTGTTAACTTTATACACAAAGAAAAGGCACACAACACCCCCCAAAAATGTCTCTAATTCTTGTTGCCTTTTTCATCAAGACATTGTTACTATTCCATGGACTTGTAAAACATTTACATTTAGAACAACACACAACATATTTAAAGGTAAACAGTGACGTGAGGACCTGTGTTTGCCTCTTGAGCATAGATTCACATGCAGGGTTTTGGCAAATCTCAATCCAGTATTAAATCTGGTTTGTTTTTAGGTTTAGTCAGAGGTGTGGATGAGTCACCTTACTTAGACTTGAGTCAGACTTGAGTCATAAGTTTGATGATGTAAGACTTGACAAAATCAAAAAAAGACTTAAAACTCGACCTGGACTAACACCAGTGACATGTGGCTCACACAGTCAAGCTGCAATGAAACTTGCATTCGCGTACAGGAACTATATGGTGGTCAACAAAAAACAAAAAAACAAAAATGCAGTTTGCAAAAAGTGCAGGTCGAAAACGACAGACGGAGACGCAACAACTTTCAACTCTTTGAGATTTGAAGTTGCACAACGAACACTAAGTCAAGGCCCTGTTGTTAAAATGTCATTACATTTGGTAAAGAGCGCATTATAACTTGCTTAGGTATCGAAACTCAAAGTTAGAACTTGACTCGGGACTTGGGTGAAAAGACATGAGACTTACTTGTGACATGCAAAACAATAACCTGGTCCCACCACTGGTTTTATTGTTCAGTGTTTGTAAGTACATTTCTAAGAAGTTCAAAATTTAATCCAGATTGTTTCCACCTTTTGGTCATTAAGAAAACAGACACACTACTTCCTGGAGTCTTCTCTGGTTGCCAGGCAACAGGTCAGGCACATAACGCCCATAAGACTTCAGTTTTTGTACAGATTAAACAAACGAGAGAATACATGCTCAAGATTGAGCTTTACAGGTGCTGGTAGGCAAACTGTTACCGTCAGACAGAGCCAGGCCAACTGTTAACCCCCTGTTTCTAGTCTTTGTGCCAAACCAAGTTAGCCTCCTGCAGACCCTAGCTTTATAATCACTGTACAGATACAGGTGTAGCACTGACCTTTTCAACTCTGCATTAAAGCAAGTAAGTTAATTTCCCCAAATGGTGAATCTTTCTTTTAATATACTACATGTAGCTTTCTAAACTTTGCAAACCTTATTTGTCTCAAGTTACTTGGTCCAAGTACTGGAGGTCTTGATTTAGAAGTAGTAAGCTTAAAATATTGATGTTACATGCTTAAAAGTTTAACTGTGAGATTCTCCTGAGGCTGATGTGATGCAATCGACACTCGGTTGGTCAATAATATCTGACTCCGGTAGAGATTAAATAAAG
Organism: Lutjanus argentimaculatus; assembly: GCA_034769285.1. Taxonomy (NCBI): domain Eukaryota; kingdom Metazoa; phylum Chordata; class Actinopteri; order Lutjaniformes; family Lutjanidae; genus Lutjanus; species Lutjanus argentimaculatus. Next base: position 18,232,988 of record JAWZSL010000011.1, read on the forward strand.
CAGACAAGAACTACTTTAACTTCTCTTTATTTAGCAACACGGATATGATATATCGCTGCAGGTGATGTTTGTCATTTTAACTGGCAAAGACAACTTTCAGCATCAGCTAAAGATAAGAAGCCTGTTGTCCTTACTTTAATATTTTCTATGTTGCTTATTGCTAATAAAAAAAGGTTCAATTAGTTATTTCTTAGCATCAGAACTTAGCAAATGATCAACTATGGGAACTCAACTCTCTTAAAATGTCCAACAGATGAACTTTCATGCACTGTCACTGTCAGTGTACATCCTGCACACAAGCTGTATATAGAGATGTATTCATGCATGTAATGTACACAATCATCCACTCCATGTATATCAATTCAATATCTATATCTAATAGCACATTTCAGTTTGATCTTAAGATGCACATTTCACCAGACTGGAAATGTTTGATATCACAACACCCCATGATAAGCACAGACAGAAGGAAAAGAACAGAGTATAAACAGGTGGCAAAAAAGACAAAATGACATGAACGTGGAGAACATCTGATGGACAGACCAAGAGAGGGAGAGAAATGAGACAAACTGTGCTCTATGAACTGTCACAGCTGCCTCAGGCATTACTGTTTTCTGTGGAAGACTGGATAAAAGGTTTGCAATGACTTCAGCCTGACGTTACTGAAGGAGGCGATTTAATTAACTGATTGGAGTAGAGTATTACACAACTCCACTTCTGTCCGATGAACAACCCACAACTACCCCCTGAAACAGCGTACAAAAGATTGAGTAATACTGAACATCTCTGTGATCTGTTTGCAGCAGACTGCATCCAAACTCCATCCATCCACAACAGCCACAAATTAAAACCACCTGCCTGACACGGCGTAGGTCCTCCTCGTGCTGCCAAAACAACTGATCCATCGAGACATGGACTCCACAAGACCTCTGAATGTGTCCTCTGCTACCAAGACCTTAGCAGCATATCCTTTAAGTCCTGTAAGTTGCGAGGTGAAGCCTCCATGGATCGGGCTTGTTCCAGCACATCCCATAGATCGATCGGTTTGAGATCTGGGAAGTTTGCTTGATGGTCCGGTTAATGAATGTTACTGACTACACCTGTTAGTGATTTTAATGTTGTGGCTGATCAGTGTATATTTGTGCTGTGACAGTCTGATTTTACATTTTTAAATCTACATCTACAGTCCATAGTGGTTCTTGTCATAAACTTGCGATAAAGCTATCAAATGTGATGTAATTTTATGTCTGCCATCTATAAGACGACAGAACATGAAGGAACTTTTAGAGTTAATGAGGCCTTGAAATACATTAAAGTCATTTAAAACATGCAATTTAATGCTTAATACGCAGGTAAATTTAATGGGAAACAGTTACATCACATTTTATTTGCTCAGATTTGTTCAAATGAAGGCTATTTTGAGTAATGGAAGACATTAGGCCATTTCATGAAACTGATTTACATATTTCTTCATCGCTTCACTGTGTTTGCACACAGCAACCATAATGACATTTTTTTTTTCAGATATACAATATTGTGTGTTTGTGTGAAGTGCAGCGTCTGCCAAAAGCCTGCTGACAGCTGCTGGCAGCTACTGTGTTGCGGATGCATAAGTCACTGTCACAGCGTCACGCTTCTTCCAGCATGGGAGGTGTCGGTTAAATAAATGTATAATTATCTGGAGGTTGTCAAGAAGCAGTTTAGTGCGACGCCGTGCTGCCTGACTCAAAGAGAACGGAAAGACAAGCTCCCAAGATCTCTGACTTCTTTTCAGTGCAAAAGAAATGTGAGGACATACAGCAAAGAACTCTGTCAACACATCTGGAGCTGTGATACTGGAGGGCACATCTGTGTCGTGTGTGCTGAAACACGTTGATTTATGTCTGTGTGTGTCTTGTGGTTGTTTTTATATGTGTCTATGCCTGTATGTCTATGTGTGTGTGTGTGTGTGTGTGTGTGTGTGTGTGTTTAGTTGCGTCCAGCTGTTCAGCAGTGGGATCCCTGCACATCTGTCAGCATGCTTTGGCCTGGAGTTGAGAGGGTTATCTAGCATACAGCAATGGCGAGGGGGATGGGAGACAGAGAAGAAAGAGGAGGAGATAAGATTAAAGACAAAGGGGAGGTGGCAGGAGGCTTGAGAAGATGAAAAGATGATGGATTTACTTTCATAAAATGAGATGAAAATAAGCAGATATTCAATGAGACACCTGGGGACGAGCTGTGTTTGAAAGAGACGAGGGAAGACGTTGAATGCGCTTATTCTCCTTTGCTTCCTGTAGTCTTTTAACTTTTCTTTCTATTCCAACAAAAAGAAACAAACTTGAAAATACAGTCATTATGGATGTGGTGACATGATCACAAGCTCTTAACACCATTCAGAGGGGCTGGGTAAAGGTCAAATTATTGGGGACAGAGTGTCAGAAATCACACTCTCTGCATGAGTTCTGTCCAAACATGACAAAAAAAAAAAATGACAACAGCGTTGTGTCTGGCCTAGATACAGCAAAAGTGAAAATAATGTGATCATGTGTGACATTTGGGCTCGTCTTTCCATTACCACTTGTGTTACATTTGTTTGAGAGATGTGGGGGAAAAGCAGGTATCAAAGTGGACATGCACAAACAGATGTGTTCCCCGTGGTTTCAGATTGTATGATCTCTGGATGTGCATATATTGAGAGTAAATCTGCTAAGCTATAGATTCATTAATAGAAAGTATACTGTAGGTCATAATTCATGATCCTCTGAGCTTAGGCCTCGGACATGTAGCCCATCCAACCAGATTAACAGAACAAAAAAACAATAGAATGGAGTGGAATAAAATCAAATTACAGCCTAAACAAAGCTTAAACCTACAATAATTGATTATTTTTGGTGGGAAGGCAGTTGATATAATTAAGTTGTATGCAAACATTTTCACATCCAGCAGTTAAAAGAGCAACATTGTGAGTTATTTGGAGTCATGTTTGTGGCCACCTTCTGAATCTAAGTCCAACATTTGCTCTCTTTTAGCTCTGTTTTTGGTCTTTACCAACTGCTGAGGAAAATATATAAAATAATATATAATAGCAAATTAGCTCTACCATGTTCAGCAGCTTGTTGCTAGCTGTATCTGACTGTCATGTGGTGCTGAGTAGGTACTGTACAGTGGGTTTTTCCACAGAGAATAGCTGCCTGCTGCTTCCAAAAATGCTGGTATGAGAGTGGTAAGAGTGAACCAAGACGGAAAACTTGCAGGCCAGACAGCTAAACAACGAGATGAAACTCACTATAAAGATCTGTACAGTTGAGTGGAGCTGGAGATTTGGGTGATAAATGTCACTAGATGCAGGAAAAACTAAAGGCTATTCCAGGCTGGATTTCTAGTCTCCATTTCCGGGTAGCCAGGGGGTGTTCTTGCTGGATATTTTTGTCAATTAACTCTACGTTTTGGCCATCAAAGTATTAGCTGTAGGCTGGGGTGGTGATCAACATGGCAACATGGGCTCACCTGCAATGCACCCTGGTACATGTAGGCACTGCTGCATGGCTCCTTGAGCAGGCAAACTCGATTTCTTGGTAAATATAGCACACACTGAGGAATTTATGGCTTCATTTGACATTTACCATCAACAATGAATGCACATTGTTATGAAAAGTGCTGAATTTTCTTCTTAAAACACGTCTCAAGGGCCCTCCTTACTACAAATTAGAAATCATGTTGTTGGGCCAGTCTAACAATTTTAGTACCACCCATGTCTTCTGTTGTTCTGGAGGATGTGTAATCTTGGGATTTTAAAAGATTTAGCATTTTACCAAGCAGAAAGGCGAAAAATGCTACAGAGTAGCACTGTGGAAAGTGTGGGCTTCAGCTGCTTTGGAACTTGACCTACACTAGTATTAAAAGTATGTTGACCCTCTGCTCTGCTGCTTTAATTCTAATCATTACCTGTTTCCCGTTTTCTCTTTCATTTCATGAACATGCTGTAGCAGAATGTATGAGTGCCCTTTTAAATACCAAAAAAAAAAAAAAAAACCTTCTGAAACACCTGGTGAAAGTATCCTGAAAACCTTGAGCAACATCTGAATCAAAATTGACTCCACCCCCACAACCACACAAAGACCTACAGAGTTGTTATTTAACGTATAAGTTGAGGAAAAACAACAAACTTACATAACTGACAATCAAAAACTACAGGAGCTTTCTTTAAGGTCTCGATTCGACTTCAGCAACAGCAGAGTCAAAAGGACTCCACAGCTGGCAATTGATGAGTTACATGATCTGTTTGTACCTGCAGAAAACAGGTCTATTTCTGGCGAGAGGGTCAAGCCTCAAGAGTCCAAATCAGCGCCCTCTCCCTGCTTCAACCACTCCTTTAAAGCAGCAAATAGCTGTTACCTTAGCTATCTGCTGTGGTCCATTAGCTCAAAAGAGAGGAGGTCATTTTGGTCACTTGAGATGGAACCAGCATTATGTTGCATGGACCTCTGCCAGCAGAGAAATTTCTGTTTCTTGTGAGTCTTCAATGTGTCCGCTGTGGGACTGGAGTGCGGGAAAACAGAGGATCACAAGGCTCCGTGATCGACCTGGGCCAGCTTTCGGTGGACGGTGAAAGGTTTGGACAGAGGAAAATAAAGTGCAGCGGAGGAGAGAAAGTGACCCAACTGCAGGCTTGATTGATTTGCTGTGTGGAAGAAGGCTGTTTTCACAGTTGGCTGAGTCCTATCTAACCAGAAACACCTCTCTCTTGCTCTCTCTCTCACACACCACACACACACACACACACACTTAAATGATCACTCCTGCAAACACATGCATGAACACATGCCAAAGCACAAACACACAAACAAACAGATTATTCTCCTACATGCACAATGCGTATCGGATTCCCCAGATATTCGAACACATATGTATTGCACAGAAAAAAAGGTCTGTGGGTCGATCCTGTTATGTCAGAGAGCAAAAGGGCTCACATGAACATAAGCCTGCAGGTTTGCTTGAGTTCTTGATCTTTTAATGTGCGCTGCATGACAGAATACATTCTCCATGATGTGTAATTGGAGACAAACATGATGATGATGATGATGATGAGGGGTGCTGACTGGAGGGAAGCAAACCTGTCTTCTTAAACTCTCCTCAACTGAAATGATAACTTTCGACAGGAGAATGAAAAAGTAACAGATAATCACTAAGCTTTTTCTCCTTTAATTTTCCTCCCTCCCCCCTCCTCTCCGACTTTGAAAGGCCTTAATGAGAGAAAAGTGTGTGTATCGATTCTCCTGCATTCTAACACTCTGTGATCAAAGAACAAAAGAGAGGAAAGATAGGGATGAAGGCAGAAAGGGAGAGGGAGAGTGCATCCTATCGAAGAATCTTCCAGACACTGCAGCCAACAGAGGAACAGTGCAGCCTTCATGAATAATACAAAATAACACATTTAAAGGTTTACAGTGTGGGCAGTTTTTGTTTAATTGCGTGGATGTAAATTAGAAAAACAAATGTAAATAGAAATGTGTACTGCTTTCGGTGATTGCATAGACACTAATTTGTGCATTTTACAGTATGTGTGCCACAGTTGTATAATACTTCTTAAACTCAGGAATTATGATGAAGGAACACTGTAGAGGAGCCATACAAGCAACAGAGAAGAAGCTTATTGTAACAATCTTATTATCTTTACTTATTTGTCCTATTTCCTTCCATTTCTGCAGCATATGAAACTAAAGGCAACAGCAACTATGGTTGGGGGTGAAATTAGCCATACAATAATTTGTACCTTTGTAAAGTATTAAATGTTTTTGGTTCATTTTGGTAAAGCAAAAGTTTTTATTTTGGGAAATATGCATTGCTTTTTTTTTCTTGAGAGTTAGATGATAAGATCGATACCACACTCGTGTCTGTGCATGAATAATAAGGCCGCGGCCGGTTAGCCTATGCTGAGTTCATACAACAGGATCGGTGACAAAAGCCCCCTGTTGCTATGGCACTGGCTGCACATGTGCAGTGGCCGGTACATATTTCAAGCTTTGCTACTTCTCTCTTTTTATTGTTAAAATGCATCACCTATGACAGAAATACACTCGTAGGCATTGGAAAATGAAGATGTGTGGTTTGGATTAAAGAGCAGCAGACCCTAAGATCACCTGGTCCCAGTGTGAGGCGTTTGTTGCCCAGCTGCTGCTGAGTTACACTGTCACTATGTTCTCCACTGAGAGTTTATCATCTTCCTCTGATTGTTGCTGGTTTATGATGTTGGGACGATCAGGTCCAGGTTCTTTAACTCTGAGCTTCTCTTGTAATGTTCTCCTCGCAAAAGACATCTCCGGGCGGAACGTTTAGCTCAGTGGGTAGAGAGTCCGACCCATGTATGGAGGCTGTTAGTCCTCTGCAGCGGCCGCTGGTTCGACTCCCGCCATTGGCCCTTTGCTGCGTGTCATCCCCTCTCTCTCTGCCCCCTTTCCTGTCTACTCTTCAGCTGTACTATCAAATAAAGGCAAAAATGGCCAAAAAAATAACTTTAAAAAAAAAAAAAAAAAAAAAAAAAGACATCTCCATTCTAGCTGCTAACGTACTAAACTCCTCCAACTATCAACACATCTCACTCTGCCGTGTTAATTGGGAGATGTGGATCGAGCTGCTCACACTGTGCATTACATTACACATTTTACACATTTTGCACATTTAATAAATATACAGTATATATTTCAAGGTAATTAAAGCTACAGTAGGTAACAATTATTCAGTCATATTTGCTGGAACTGTCACTATATTCTGATAGTCGGACATTAAATGGGTAATTTAGGACAAAATCCAACTCCTCTGGCTCCACCTACAGCCTGTAATCGTATTTGCCGAAATCCACCGCGACCGAAGATTCTCCACCAGTCAGGTAGAGGGAGCAGGAGGAGTAGCCAATCGCCGCTCCTACACGTCGTAGTAAACTGACAAAGTGAAAGTAAAGTCCGCGACTTGGTCGGACATTTCAAGATGATACACACCGTCAGCTCCCTCTTTCACCTCTGTCAACCCCCCTCCTTCCCTCCACACACGCAGACACACACAAGAAGAGTGTGTTTCATGGTGAGAGAGATGTGAGATCGTTTTGGAGTCTCCGGTTGCTATGGAAACGGTACGTCGTCTGTGGGTGCCTTTATGGCTACTTTGTGTGCATGCGCCTGCACGTGTGTGTGTCTGTGTGTGCCAGTGTGTGCCTGTGTGTGTCTGTGTGTGTGGGGGGTTCTTGGCAGAGGCTCATAAAGAGACCTGATGGAGTATTGTCTTGAAATTTCCGACCAAGTCGCGGAGTTTACTTTCACTTTCATCAACTTACCAACTGGAGCTTTAAGTCTTCACTTAAGATTTGGGATGTGGGGAAAGGTGGGGCAGCATCCTAGTGCCCTCTGTTGACTAGCAGCCACTAACTAGAATGCTAACTTTGTTGCACAACCCTGTGTTGTATAATGATAATAAATATCCTTGATTCCTTGAATCAGAGGCAAATCGGTGCTCGCTCTGCACTAAAAAAATGTTCATTATGTGTGAACTGTGAGACGCGCTCTGAGAGCTTGCCCATGCCTTGTAGACTCGCAAAAGATGTCAATGGGGTTTAATATGTGGTCATGTCAGGGAGCCATGCAACGAGCTATACAGCCAATGAGAGCAGACAGAGGCTGGGAGAGGGGAGGAGTCAAGGAAAGACGGAGGAGAACCGGAAGTAGCAGCAAGAAAAGCCTAAATATAGAAAAAAAGGCAGAAAGTTCTTATAAAGTGGTAGTAATAGTTATAAAGTTATAAAGTAGTTCAAACTAGCTTTCCCGCCGGCAGCCACAACAGTGACATGATACTGATGCCTCAGTAATAATAATTTAATGTCACTTCTAGCGTGTGCTTTCATGACAAAATGTAGTTTGGAGACCAGACAGAGTAGTCGGGGATGCCTCCTGATGACAAATCTTATGCATGACCCCCTGTCGCTGATCAGCCATGCAGTCTGCAAACCACAACGACTTTGAGATTCCAAATTACAAGACAGAAAGCTGTGTAGTGAGAACAGCACAGCGACCCGATGACTTTCAAACTCAACAAGTGTGGCCAAACATTAGCTTAGCACAAAGACTGGAAACAGGGGAAAGCAGCTAGTGTGGCCTTGCTGTCCAAACGAAACTAAAATCCGAGCACAAGCACCCTAAATCTCACTAATTAACATGTTCTCGAAGTGTACAAAGGAACAGGTTGCCAGGCAACCAGTGGAGACTCCAGGAGGTTACTGGGCACTGCCATGTATTTTCAGCATTTTGAGTAACTGAAAAAGATGTCTAATGGATAAACAGCTGAAACATCTAAGCAGTGTAGTAAGTATGCAAACTTCAGTGAAACTACTGAACAAAACAAAAAAACAAGAATAAGCCTCAACATCAACAACTCGTGCCAGGGCTGTGGGGCTATGTCAGACTAACAAGGTCAGGGAACTGATCAGTGAGAAGGTGTGACGTGCTCAAGAATATAAAAACTTCCTCACACAATCACACATACACTCCTGGGAGATTTGTGCAGTCTACTAACCTTCTTCAAAAGGTGTACTCTACTCCACTTCACAATGGCCTACATTGGTTTTCCACACACTTTCCCACTCTAAACATGGATTTCCCCACTGTTTTGTTCCCTACCAAGTTGTGTTTCTCTCGTGTCACCTGGATAAACAAAAAAACTGAACGGATAACTTGACAGTAAAAACACTTTTCGTAATCGTTTATTTCCGAGTGTTTTTCTTCAGGTTTTCTGACCACACCTCTACCAAGCTACACTTGCTCTCTCCCTCATTATCCTCCTCCTGTCTCTTGTCTCTAGTCTTCCTCATCCCTCTCTCCTATATTCTCATATTCCAATTAATGATCTTCCTCCTTTAGGCATCCGTTGTTTCCATAGGAACAGTGCTCTGTAGTCGATACCAGTCGCCTAGGCAACGGTGAGCTGGGCAGGACATGTGTGCGTGTGTGTGTGTGTGTGTGTGTGTGAATGCGTGTGCACATGTCGCATGTTTCTTGATTTGGGCTTGCCCCTCCCTGCAGTGGCACAGGTATTTTTTATGTGTTTTTTATGACTTTTTTCTGACAGAATCAAAGTTTTCTTTACTTCATGTGTGTGTTTAAAATGTATTTCATTTCAAATCGTGGGGAGATAGCACTTTAGTTTTAATTTAAAAGATATATGACCAGGCTGCACAGCCATTCTCCTCACTTTCCTCTTCAGTTCTGTTACAGTGTGTAAAGTGTTGTTGGTTTCTAATTCTCCTCCCTCGCTCTTCTCTTTAAACTTTAGCCCTCAGTATCATGCACATATGCAACCATATTCTAAATCTCTCTCCCTCTCTCTCTCTACCCCACACACACACCACTAAAGGGTCATCTGTGTAGATTATTATCTCTGACCTGTGCACAGAATTTGCACGTATTATGAAAAGACGGAAAAAATCTGGCTGCACAATCTCTCCACTAACGATGACACTGCAATCAGGTGCACAGATTACATGACAAAGAGCTACAGGATTGACACAATCACCATCGTGTGTGTGCGCACAAAGTGTGTGTGACTGCATTATGTGTGCATTAAAGCATGTAGTCACATTTATTAGATTTAGCAATGACTCATGTTTAACTTGCATCTGCCAACCCATGTCAGCACATTACAGGGCACGATACAGCCATGTGGACAGTCTTGTAAACGTGAAATGGCCTTTGTGTGCGTGTGTATTTGAGAGTTGGAGGGAGTGATGGGGAGAGAGGGAGAGTATGTGTGTAAAAGGGAACAGAGGGATTGCGTCTGGCTCCAGGGGCTTCCCTATTCACAGCTGGGACAAACCTTAACGCTGGATTAACTAAAGTATCCACAGATAGAATGAGCGTGCACGAGGTGAACAGTGCAGAGAGGACTTAGGTTGAAACTGGGACAGAAGACAAGAGGGACTATGTAGAAAATGTGCATATATGGAAGCAAGTAAATGAGAAAACTGTTGACTGTGATGAATTGCAACAAATATATCTAATGATCCTAAGACCACAAGTGCATCTGTGTTTGTCTCTTTAATCCATTATTTCACTAAATTCTTCGTTATCAAGAGGAAAAAGAAAATTTCTTATTTGAAAATGCAAGAGAAATACTGGCTGCTCTGAGAACAACACTACAGCCTAGGTGTCTCCCCTCATTCTGGTCCAGGCAGTGACTGAACTCAAAGTCCAGAGTGTGTATTTTCAGAGCAGTGGGCTTTTGTTTTCAGGATAACAGGCTTAGCTTTACACTGACAGACAACTGACAGTTATAAACAGCTGATCAACTTACAGTGTAGGCCAAACTGTCGCTTGTCATTGTCAAAGTAACGTTCCTGCCACATTCCTGCAGCCTGCCTGAGCATTCTTGAGTCTGGGTGGGACTCAAGGGAGGTGGGGTGAAAATAACTTCCCTCAACCATGTATCATATATTAAATACGAGTTCACCCTATTTAATATACAGTCTATGGCTCAAACTTGCTAATTGGACTGCAGCACTCTCTTTTGTACACACAATTGTTACATATTGCTCTTTTAAATCATTACACACAAGCCAAACACAAAAAAGAAGCAGTCTGGCTGAAGCTAACAATGACCACTGGTAAAACACAATCATACAGATATTAAATGTCTATATATGCTGAATGAGGCCTACAATAAATGTATTAGACAATGGATGTATGTGTTGTTTTGGTGGTGTGTGTTTGGAGCATGCCATCTGCCAATGTGCGTGGTGAGAGTATGTATGACTGAGCACGTGCAGAGAATCATGCCTGACCAGTGTGAAAATCTCTGGAGAGCCGGGAGGCCTCGGCTCAGTGGTCCATCCCTGACACACACACACACGCGCACACACACAGACACACACATACACACACACAATCCACATATACACATATAATAAAGACAGAAGTAAGAGCTCATGTAGATGTGTGAATATACAAACGTTTTGTATGCCCACACAGAGGCGCATGGATAGACAAGCGCAAGAAAAAAAAAAATAAATAAATAAAAAGAATTTCTGCAAGGGTACACAAATGTACTCGCACACTCCGTCTTTGATCCCCTCCTCACATCTCTACACATGCGCAACCAGAATTGCAATCACCCACGCTCCCCTTCCCTCACGTGTGCTCCACTGCTCTACTTTCCCTCTGCTGGAGCCGGAGAGGAGAGGGTTCATCGGGCCACCCCCCCCTCTCTCTCTCACACACACACACACACGAACCATAGAGGTATGCACACAGAATGCAGAAATATACAAAAAAGCATGCATGGCAATAAACGCATATGCAGACATACACATGCAAAGCAGCCTGAGGGCACACAAACACAAAAACATGCAGGAACACACATCTACAGATCTGTAGTTTGGGATATGCACACACAAATACAACAGCATGTGTAAAAAAGACGTGGGAGGAAAGGGCTCACAAGGCTTGTACATAAACACAAACACACAAGCAGTGATGTAAAAAAAAATATGCTTCAGCTGCCATCAGCATTAATCATGTTTTTAAAGTTTACTGACTCACTGACTCCATCACTTTGGCTGCTGAGACTAACAACTTCCTTCCGTCCTAAACTTTTATAGACCTACAGAGTCCAAATTTTTGCTCCACTAAGACAGGAGTTTTTAAACTGAGAGGTGGGGGTGAGTTGAAGGGTGACACAAAAGGGGAGATGTCACGAGAGGTAAAGATACGGTGTGAGGAGGGAGGAGATGTCACACCAGGCAACGACAATGCACGAGGAGCAATTAAGGTCCTTAAAAACCCTAAGCACCCAATTTCCACATTTTCTGTCAAAATTCACACTCCTTCTTGGAGTCAAATCCAAACACACAGACATGATACACGTACTTTTGAAAGTAGCGTGACTGAGGCCCTGTTGAGACAATCTATAACGTTTGGTCTAAAGTGCATGGTGCATGTGCATTTAGAGTCCATCTCCACTTTGCTATTTACACTGCACTTAATCTGGGCACTTAGTAAGGCACAAGGTACAAATGGGTTGTATTTAGTCTCTTAAGTAATCATTGGTGTCTTTTGGGTGTAACATGAATAAAACCAAACAGAGTGTTGTCTTCCATTCCTTTTAAGAGCCAGGTGCACCCGCCTGTGGCGCCTATCTGTTTGGCAGATTTGGCAGCCTGGAGAAGCGAACTGAGACGCTGAAAGACTGATCCACTAGTAGTGATGTAGGCACTGTGGTTAAGCCGCGGGCTGGTCCATAAAAGTTAACATTGTGATGAACAGCGGATAGGCAGCAGGTTGGTGAAATAGGATGGAGTTTCTCCCTGTGCATTGTGAACGAGCCCATGTGGGTGCATTTTTATATCAAAATAAAGTGTTCTTAAATAGCGCTGCTGACTTTTTGTCAGTTTTTGTAGGTCAATACAGCATGTGACAGCTTTCTGCTGCCTCAAGATATTGATGTGCTTACATGGAGCCTGACCACACCTCATGACCAGTGGGCACACATACAATTGCTACTTACACAACGCAGGCCCTGGACAGGAAAATGACAACTGCGTTGATCAGAAAATAACAACAGATTTGTGCCAGGTGGAAGTTAGAACCCTTTCTCAGGGTATAATCATCTCCAATGTACATCAGCATGCTCCTTATATCTGCAGAGCTTACCTGGGAATTTTTCTTCTGTATCAAAATAATCCACTGACAGCTGTCTGTACATGAGTGATTCATGGATGGGCTCTGACTTCATCTGAGTCTGCATGTCTGCATCATCCACCTTGTATTACTTTATACAAGTTAAAAACCCACACCCACACCTCTAAGAGTCTCTGTAGGATATATCACCTTTTAAACTCTGTCAAGCAGCACAAGCTTTCCAGGAGATTTCTTTATTGAACAACTGTATCTATAATCTTGAAAAAGAATTAAATAATCAAAGAAGTTATGCTGCTGTCTTGTGCGTAAATGTGTGCACAGCCTCCCTCTCTCCAGGGATATGCACCCTCTTTCCCACCTGCGCCACGTTGACTATTAATCAGAATGTTAATTTTTATGACCCGGCCTGAGGAATAACTGCAGTGTCACCAGTTGTAACTGCAGTACGCGCATCACTACTGTACATTTACGGGCAACTGTAAACAGGAACTGCTTAAAGTTTGGCATACTATTAATGGTGCCAATGTCCCAAAATGTAAAGAAATAAAGCAAAAAAGCTGTACTTAAGAGCAAACTAACTGATTCCACGGCAACATTTACCTCCTTTTCACTCTCCAAAAGCGAAATAGGAACCATGGTTCCAAATTGAAGTAAGACAAGGAATATTAATAGAAGAGATAGAATCCATTAATTTCAACTTTTTCCATTTTGAACTATCAATTAGTTTTTGACATTTGAGTAGGCTGGGGGTGTTGTGGGAGCAGTTGTCCCAGTTCCTCAATTTGGTGCCAGGGGGTACAGTGTTGCCATTATATAGCACCGACTAGTCTATTTAAAGTTAAAGTTTATTTTTAATAGACATAAGTCTAACCAAATGACCAGGCGATATATTGTTTTCTGACTTTAATTGACGCTCGAGCCAATATGTTGCCACCTGTACCTATTTGCTTACAGTATTTTTCAGGTCAAACGGTACCTTCTTCGGTACCATGATGACTGAGGTGGTATACATTGTAGTGTGTTTAAACAGATTAAATTTTGGTATTAAACTAGCTCATTTTGGCACTGTGCCCGTGCTGTTGACCTGTTGACCTTCAAAGCTGAAAATAAAGTCAGTCACATCCACATGTGCCACAAACCTGCATTTATGTGGCCATGTGTTAAAAAAAAAAGAGCCCACAGCTTTTTAAATTTCTGTCGTCGCAATTCAAAGCTGTTGCAAATTTATGTTACTGTGGACAATTTCAGTGACAATGCTTATACTGCAAGGTGTCAGAGGACCTTTTAATATTTTACAAAAATTAAATCAATGTTGATAAGAAACTTCAGAATTTAATGGAGCAAAATATACAAGCGTGAAAGTTGTTGAATGTTGTTGAATAGGACAAACAGAAGAAACTCAAAGCTCTAGTACATGTTAAAAATGTTCAAAATTAAGCGAAAGCCTACAAATTGCACTTGATTTTCCGGTCTTTTTTAGGCTTCAGCTTTTACAAGAACATGGAACGAGGTGAGGTAGAAAAGGGAGAGTGTGAAAAGCGAGAGAGGGACAGAGACAATAAAGTGGATTGGTGTAATCCACTTTATCTGGCACAAAAGGTTCAAACAGCAATGAAAACATGCCGACATCAACACGGACAGACACACACATGCAAACACACTGAATGTTCCATGTTAGTTGAGCTCTAAAGAATATATTTCACTAACTCTTAGAAATAAGACTAAAGCTTATGTGTGTGTGCATAACTGCTATGCCATTTATGTCTGTGTGTGTGTCCTAAGATGAATGTTCCCCTGGGGCCTTCTTCCCGGCAGGCGTCCAAGCTTCCCGGTAATGGAGCAGGGGAGAACTCTCCATAGCAGGAGCCAGGGACAACCAATCAATGTCAATGAATGTCTCTGGATGATGTCATGACACGAGCTTCTCCACCATGATGGGTGGGTGGGTACACAGTCGTATCTTTTTCGATGTATTAGTCCAGCAGACGTGGGAATTCCATCTCCAACTCCACACACACTTAAATTATGCTCAGTCTCAGTGAAAACGCTCTGTTTGGCTAAAATGTGCCTGAAACCAAGCACACAAATATTATGAATAAACAGAACTGAGTCATGTCCAAAACAAAACACAGAAGGAGGGTATACCTTTTCTATGACATTATGTAAAAAACATTAAGAGATGCTAGACTCTGTCGTCTCCATGTATGGTATATGGAAACTGTGTTAAAAAAAACAGAGCTAAAGGCTGAGCTGCTGGTGAAAGAAGTCATTGTTGCATGTATGACATTGTCTGGCATACAATGCTGTGTGTCTAATATGCAATTAGCCTACTTAGATAAGTCTAGCTGGGTTTAAATACTTAGGGCCAATAGAATAATGAATACATAGGAAATTAATGCCCATCTCCCATAGATTCTTGCTGTAGGACCCAATGACACTTGTTACTGCAGCGAATACCCACACATCAGTGGGCTGAACGGAGATGATGTGCAGGTGGTGGTGGCAGACTGGTAGTTTAAAGGAATCATGAGGATATTAAACCTAAAATACTCCCACAGTAGGGCAGAGGCATGTTTCTCATTTACTTGTCCTGTAATGTTAATCTCGCCACTCATAGTAAAATATAGCATCTCAATAAATCATCTCCATATCAGTTTAATAGAGGAGGAGGATCTGTATTTTTGATGGTGCTGAAAACTCAAAACTTTAGGATTTCTAAATACTCTTGTATAGCATAATATCTTTATACTGCTCAAGCCAAAGTACTTGAACCTCTTCAAATGAATCAAATGTGCATATAGACTGTGTGGTAACAACAATCTTACAAGCTTGTTGCATGTCACACTGTGTGCAATGGGCCGAATAAAGCCTTGGTCACAATATGCATACACTGATGTGTAGAAAATTTAACCCAACACTAAACAAGCTTTGGCCAGAAAGCTTGCACTTCTTTCAATAGAAAAACCTCAAAAGAGGAGAAAAAAAGGATTATAAAGGCAGTCGCAGCGAGGGAAAAGAGAGCGACATGAAATTTTGCAAAGTGAATTTGGGGTAAATCTATGTTCTTTTTAAGCAGTATTCTGGGGACTGGTTGATTTATAAATATGTCTCATAGTAACATGTATTGTGCTATTTTGGTCATCTGTCTTTTGTTGGAAAATCTCGGGCCTCATCAGGTCAGGGTGAGCAAAAACACACGTGCAGTATGCATCCAGGCAGCTATACAGTTTACGGTGAGTTGTAATGGTTTGTGATTGACAATTTGAATCATTCCCCTTACTCCCCCATCCCTCAGTCTCGAATACAAATGAGAGTTAATGGTATTTATTGTCTTACATTGCTGTTTTCAAAAAGGAATGAATCAAAACAAGGGTTTAATTTAAATTAGTCCTAAAATGCCAGCTGCTTTCATGAAGAATGACTTGTATGTTGTTCTCACTAGGGTTACGCAAAATTATGCCATAATTTGAAAATGTGAATATACCTCTTACAGCATGTGTAACCAATAAAGCAGATGCTGTCTTGTAGTGTGAAGAATGAAAATGTCTTGCCATGAAAGTGACAATTTACAAAAACTTTACAAACCTTTTAATGAAAAAGGCTTCTGAAACCCGTTAAAATTCCACTTACAGAAGTTTCTAAAACACAAACAAAAAAGCTGTTCTTAGTTTCATAAAAGTTTGTGCAATACGCTGACAATTCTCATGTAAAGTTTTAAATTCTCAGCTTTAAAGTTTTCATCTGTTGCACGTGGCAATGACTTGCCTTTAATTCAGATTCTCTTGCTAATATCTTACTGACACTATGCAGAATTACCAAACTTGTAGACTTGGCTAAAATTCTCGACCTTGCATTATTAACAAAGTCCACTTCAGTGGCCTTGACACTCCAGAGACACTGTCCTTCAGCTGACTCTGCACTTTGACTGCCCAGTGAAGGACAAAAAAAGAAATCTCATTGTATATCAATACAACACAACACAAAAAATACTTTATTGATCCCAAAGGGAAATTCATTACACATTCAATATTATATTCAATACAGTATCACATTAAACCACAGATTGATTCTACTTCCTTAAACTGAAAAACAAGAT
Organism: Lutjanus argentimaculatus; assembly: GCA_034769285.1. Taxonomy (NCBI): domain Eukaryota; kingdom Metazoa; phylum Chordata; class Actinopteri; order Lutjaniformes; family Lutjanidae; genus Lutjanus; species Lutjanus argentimaculatus. The sequence continues at coordinate 18,249,740 of JAWZSL010000011.1, forward strand.
GACTTAAAAACTGCCTCTTACCTCTTTGAACAAGCCCAAGGACTAGTCTTTACCTCTTTAAACAGGACTAAAGGTTAGCAATTAAAAGTGTTAGTCTGAGATGATATCCAACGAAAGAGTCTCCATAGCAACAGTAAGAGTGATTCACAGAGCATGTCAGGCTGTGAAATAAATTTCACACCTCAGTGCACCAAGGCCTCTACTGTGAGATTTAGTTTGTGTGCGTGTGTGTGTGTGCATGTTAGCAGCAAAAATAAAGCTGTATTTGTTGGTACACCTATCGTACCATGATACAGTGCGATAGAGACCAGCGATGACTGTGTGAGGATGCTTTTGCAGCTCTGATTTCTGGTGCATCTGTTTATTCTGTGCAGGCTTTTGCCTTTGTGTTTTGTTATCTCTACATACTGAAACATGTATTTGCATGCTTTGTTATCATGGCATGGATTATTGACTGTCACCAGCATATTTCTTTGTTTGTTTGTTTTTTCTTTCATTGATGTGGTTGCTTTTGTAAGAAAACACTCAAAGCAGATTTTAGATTACAGGAGAAATCTGTAACATATTTACTGTAATAAAAAAAACATATCATCAGAGATTAAACATGCTATGTTGAAATACTAACTTCCCTGAGAACAGCACTACAGCTGCTGTGTTCTTCTTTGAAATGTTTATTTTGGCCCATAACGTGTGTTATTGCTTATCTGTTTCTTGTTAAGTAGAGTTAAAATTAATGCTGAATGTTTGCCGAATGAGTAAGAGTCTGTTTATGAGTTGTAAGTAATCATTAATAATGTTTTAGAAGGAGTCGATGTTTATAACAGTTAAACTGAGCAAGTTCTTGATGAAGTCTGGCAGACAGTAAGACAGGCAATCACTGAACTCCAGAGTGTGTTTTTTGTTTCACGGATAATGGGCTTAGCTTTACATCGACAGACATTTGACAGTTATAATCAGTTGATCAAGCTTAGTTTTGGACTTGTTGTTGTTTGTTATTATCAAATGTTGCATAAGTCTTGTACTCCTGCAATGCTCCTGCAGCCTGCCTGAGCTTCCTCGAGTCTGAGGAGAAGCAAGTAGACAACTTGCTTCAATTACAGATGGAATATTAAACAGGACTTCAAACTATTTAATATACCGTCTATGGAACCAACTTGCTATTTGGACTGCAGTACCCATTTTTGGATGCGCAATTACCACATATTGTTCCTTTAAAGTGCACTCCACTCTTTTCCTTCCCCTCCCTCTTTCTCCTTCTCCCACTCCTTTGCTACCTTCTTCCCATCGGTCTCACACTGGCACGCTGCTCATTAGCTTTCTGTCAGTCTCGGTTTCTGTCTCCCATTCCTTCTCTTTTTTCCTCTCTTTCTCCTGTGCTGTCATCCCCTTTCCCCACTTTCTCCTTTTCCCTTCTGTCCCTCCTTTAATTGTGTGTGAATTCAGCAAAAGATTCCTCAGGGATCTCTTCCCATTTTCGCCACCATTTTCCTGCTTCTTCAGAGCTGTATCTTTCCTTCCTTCTCGCCTTTCTCATCTCTTTCCGTCTGTCTGTCCCTGTTTTGTGAGAATGTTTTTTGTGAGAAATTAAACTAGGCTATGAACCCGCCTCCCACGTTCCTGCAAAACACACACATACATACACGCGCATAAGCTAGAATCGTGACTGCTGTACCCATACAAGCCACAGCGAGAGAGCAAAAATACACCAGCGCAGAGGACTATTGACTTCTCTGTGATTACACACACACACATACACACCGGTATTTGCACACATAAGGATGCGCAGGGTGCAGCAGAAAGACAACATGAACACAATCACACATTCCCGTCTCCGCACAGCCCCGAGCATAGAGCAGGTGAGAGAAACGAAAGTGGAAATGAGGGGAAAAACGGAGTGAGAGGCAGAAGTGAGAAGAAGAGATGGTGTGAAGGGAAGCAGGTGACGACGAGTGTGAGAAGATCTCGGCTCTCTTACAGTAATGGCTCTCACACAGGGCCGCTTCATGAGTTCAGCTTCACTTCTTTTGAAGGGAAGTCAAATCCTCCCATCTGTCCCCCAAACACACTCACTGATCCTTTTTTAATGCTTCCTTCTGCTGGAGGAAAACACCCAGGACACTGTCTATTTTTTTTGATGCATGAGTGTGTGTGTCTGTGTGTGCTACTATTGTCAGACGCTGTCCTTAAAAACTTGGCCCATTTACAGTGAAGTATATGCCTTTGTTTACTTCTTGAGTCAAGCCTGTCCCTGGTTAAGCTTGCAGCATTAAAACTTAAGTTGATTCGAGGTGATCGAAAGATCCTTTAAATACTTAAGTCTGGTAGCATTTTTCAGGCATTGTTTTCTCTCAGGGATGACCGCTTGTTGAACCAAATGTTGAATGATCCAAACAAGAAATGCATCATGCAAATCCCTTTTTTTTCAAAAGGAACACCTTTTTCATCCAGTGACTGCATAGAGATACAGTATATCAATTAGAGCTGTCACTTTTTGAAAAAGTCAAGTTCAAATGACAACGAACCACAGACTTTTTAAAACATGGCTGTATTTTCCGTGATGTCACCCGTAGGTTTCCGAAGAGCCACTGTCACACTCAGGGTACGCTGACCATCTTGGCAGCACCTGACTCGGCTAGCAACCTGTGATGGCAACCACCTGCCGCTCAAAGCGGGCATACTTATAAAAAAAAATTCCCCCCACATACAGTTGTCATGAACTGGGGAATTAGCCATTGAGAACACATCTCTTTTTTTTTTTTTACCAGGCTATAATTTTTTTTTTTTTTAAATAATGGCGGGTGTATGCAGATCAATTCGCTTTTGAAGCCAGCCTCAAGTGGCTATTCGAGCAGCTGCAGTTTTTGGCCCTTCTGTGTCGGCTTCATTTCCGAAACCCAGAGGTTGCTGCTCGGTACAAGCTAGCATGTAAAACAGGCTGCAACTGACTACAAAGCTCAAAATGGCCAGGCGTTTGAATGTCTGAACCACTTTAAGGGGTGGCAGTGACCCTTCCTAAATCTGGCCCCTTTTTGCTCCATGTGTCAATAAAAATTGAGCCAGCTAGCTAGCTAGGTAGATGACTATTACTAACATTAGCTAACTTAAAATGTGACCATATGTTGCTTTTGCAGATTCCCCAGCAACATCTTAAAACCAACTTTAAAATTTGGTGTTCTTTTCAATATAAACAAGTCTAGCACATAGAATATTTTGAAGTCAAGGAAACAGAAGTTGAGCTTGTCAATTGTCATTAGAGCACATATTGAAAAGGATTGGGTTAACTGACGTCTCATTCAGTAAATACTAATAGTTTATAACTTTAAATATAGTGCTGACAGTTTGTATTACTGTAGGACGAAACAATACAAATAGTGAAGAATGAAGGACATAGTTTAGCTGCACTGAGTGTGACCACATAATGGAATGGAATGACAATACAGCTAGCAAAATAAACTCCAGTCCTATGCTAGCTCCGGCCATTTATTCTAACAACCCTGCCAGCACTTTTGTCTGTCCTGTCTTGTTTCAGCACAAAAAGTAAATTTCGCTGGATCAAATCCAGTCTTACAGTTTTTATGTTCATGTGTGGCGCCTCTACTGCCTCACTTGAATGACAAGCAGGTAGTTGTATTTTATGAGGACTTTGTTTGCACATTACTACAACTCTTTCTGTGTTACAACCACAAAGCGTCGATCAGAGTGAAACCAGCAGCAGGATGTGAATTGGGCTGCTTTCATGCTCGAGCACCTGCACGTATTTGTCAAAACTGTAATAATTTACTGTCAATTCTCTCATCAATTTACTGTCAATTTCTTTCAGCACTAATTCACTACATTACTTAATGCCAAATCAAAATCACCAGCTCAAACACTATGCAGGTAGCTGACTGACTGCAACATTTTCAGTGGAATATTCTCAACTGAAAAGCACCCTGATATTTTCATTCACGTATAATTTTTTAAATTTGCATCAACATTGGTTGCACTTAGTCCTCTCTATCTGCTTCCATTAAAATGATTCACACAATCTGACCTTTCCCACTATTGCATTTAGTGTAATTATATATTCAGTTGGTGTATTGAGCCTAAACTATACCTGTAATTACAAACTAAAGTTTGAATTATAACTCGTTAAGCCGTGCCCCAAACACTGCCGTCATGAGTAATTCTCCATTCACAGCTCGGCAGATTCACCTACTTCAGTTGATAGCAGTGTTCTCTTGTCTTAGTGTGTCAAGGTCAAGCATGGCTAATGGCCAAAACATTGTCATTGTCACATTGACACAGTGGTGGTTAGTGCTGCAGCCAGCAGCTGAAGGGCACTCGACGTAACGAAAGTCAACTGACGGGCTGTGGAGATGGAGTGGAAATGTAAAGTGCCACTATTACCGATTTCCACTGTCACAGAGAAGTCATTTACAGATAAACTCTTATTGTGGCAGAGCAATCAAATCATCATACAGTAGGCGTGTTAAAAGGATACTCCACTTTACATGATAACCCACTCAGTATGTACTCACTCCTATGCCGATGTGAGGATGGGTGAAGATCTTCAGTTCACAAAACAATCCTGGAGTTTCAGCAGAAAACAGGGTTGCAGCCAAATCCGGTATAATGGCAGTGAATGGAGACCACGGATAAAATATTTAAAAAAGAACACAAAACAAACAGAAAATGTCTCCATCCTGCTCGTGTGGTGTAATCCAAGTGTCCGCGAGCTGCGACATTAAAATTCAACCACAAAAGACGCCATTTACGCCATGTTTTTAGCCGAAACATCAACTGTAGCATGTAGCAGGTAGGATGTAAACATGTCGATCTCGCGAGACTTCATATATCTCTTAATGGATGGACGTGTGAAAATATCACGAGATCGACGCCATGTTTACATCCTACCTGCTACATGCTACAGTTGACATTTTGGCTAAAAACATGGCGTAAATGGCGTCTTTTGTGGTTGAATTTTAATGTTGCGGCTTGTCGACACTTCGACTACACCACACAAGCAGGATGGAGACATTTTGTGTTTGTTTTGTGTTCTTTTTTTTAACATTTTATCCGTGGTCACCATTCACTGCCTTTGTACTGGATGAGGCTGCAACCCTGTTTTCTGCTGAAACTCCAGGATTGTTTAGTGAACTGAAGATCTTCACCCATCCTCACATCGGCATAGGGGTGAGTACATACTGAGTGGTTTATCATGTAAAGTGGAATATCCTTTTAAGACTCTTGTGGCTTGTACAATACTGACAGGTAGAGGACAGATCGGTAAATTTAGGCCAGGCTTTTTGCTCGTCTAAGCCTACCATGCCAAAAAGCTGTCTCCCAAGGTAAAACGTCTTCCAACCGCTGCAGAACAGAAGTGAATCAGGCAATGAAAGTTGCTGAATCTTACTTGTTAGAAGCTAAACGTTTTGTTTTTAACCTGAGATCACCCCAGATACTAAGTAGAAGAACTACACTTGTGCTGGCTCGGCTTGACCTGTCAGCCGGCAGGGATTTGCATCTCCATTACATCGGGGCTACCTGCTTGGAGGTCTGTCTTTTAACTCAAGGCAAGCTTAACTCTAGTTGAGCAGTGGTATAATGGCGATTAAACACTTTATTTCTTTTCTCTAATTATTCACAATAAAAGTCCCGTTACTTTGTTATTTTAACACTCTTATTATGAAGCAGTAAAATCAAGTAATGATGGTTTTTCATCAGCAGTAACTTAACACAACACCCATCCAGCTGAAAGCAAACATCCATCCATTTTCTGTAACCGCTTATCCGTGAGGGTCGCGGGGAGCTGGAGCCTATCCCAGCTGACTTTGGGCGAGAGGCGGGGTACACCCTGGACAAGTCGCCAGTTCATCGCAGGGCTGACACACAGAGACAAACAACCACTCACACTCACATTCACACCTACGGGCAATTTAGAGTCACCAATTAACCTGCTGCATGTCTTTGGACTGTGGGAGGAAGCCGGAGTACCCGGAGAGAACCCACGCGGACACGAGGAGAACATGCAAACTCCACACAGAAAGGCCCTGCCGGCTCGGGGATTCGAACCCAGGACCTTCTTGCTGTGCGGCGGCAGCGCTAACCACTGCGCCATCGCGCCGCCCTGAAAGCAAACATGAAACAGTAAAATAAATCAGGAGCCTAAAGTACAAACAGCGAACACAGGAGAGAAACTAAACTTCAAACCAAAGAGATTTAGCTAGAAGCTACAAAAGGCACTGAGAGCTGAACACACCCAGACTCTCTCCGCTCTCCTACAAAGAAAGAGTTGAGGTACGGAGCAAATGCTTGTTTGAGTGGCAGGAGTGGGGTTGTCCGCTCTCGGTCAGTCGTCACCGCAATCCACTTGGAAGTGGGTTGGACTCGCTTCGGTCCTTCTCTGTAGATGGTCCATCTCAGGCACAACTCAGCACAGCTCAGCGCATTATAAGAGGTTATGAAAATACAAATAAGCATGACTTGGTTTGACTCGGTGTGGCCTAAAGGGCCAATTAGAGGCAGCGCTCTAGCACATAAAACCTGTTAACCACTTTTACTATGCCATAGGGTCTGAGCCAAATTGGGTCAAATTAACAGCAGGTTCTTGGGTCTTGTTTGTTCAGAGTCCAGGCTGGGTCAGACCCATAAATCTAAACCAAATCACTGCCCTGAATCTGAACGGGGCCTGAGAGCTAACGGGTTTGTTTAGATATTCACAGGCCCTTTTTAGGTCAGTCGCAGTTACACTTTTGAGATAAATGAAGGCCTACAGCAGGGTTCAGCAATAACAGACAACCACAGGCCAGTTTTTTTCTGCAATCTACCGTAAATGTTCAATATGTTTTGTTTGTTTAATTCTTTGAACTAATTTAAGAATAGGAGAAATTTATAAAATCTTGTTCTAGGATTTTATCAGAGTTTAGGTGTACTTTTTTCCCATTAGTAAATAAAGGCTGAGGTTAACCCCTCTTTGTCAAAAACAGCTTGTGTGTTGTACTAGATGTACAATAAACAGTGAGCTGTTCCATTTATGACTGAATTGTTGTTGATACAAATCATAGATATTATTGATGCTAGGTTATATTATTTATCTCTTGTTCATCTGATAAGTTAATTATATATTACATGTTATGAGGGATTTACAAGAACTGCATCTACAGAACATACATGAAAAAATCTTTTTTTTTAATGTAAACAATGAAAGAGAGAATTTCAGCTTTCGCCAGCGGGACAAAGTTTTTGTTGGCTTGCCAGTTCTTGCTCACAGGCCCTTGCTCCATTTGCCTCACTGGCCAACAGTAATATGTCAGAGCCTAAATGGTAGAGTCAGCAGATGAACCACTGTTTGGCACAGTAGTTGAGTATTATGGTTGAATGTTTTGTCATGATTACTTACCTGGAATACATATTTGTTTTCCCCAGAAACCAAGATTTCACAGCACAAATCAAGTTGGATTTTAAACAGAACTGCAGATAACATGAATATTACTAATTTTCTTATTTTATTTCACAGTTGTTAGATTGCGTGCTCATATTTTTAGTAAATAATTCCTCTTTAATTCCTCTGCCAATCATCTTTTGTTTTTCAGCATATTTTAACTACAGTAATTCTAATGTGTCTGATTGGTTACACTGGAGCATGTGATCATCTTTATGCTGCTGAGTCATTAAGGTCATTTCAGAGTGTTGTTTCGGTGGTTTGAAGCTCTGCATCACTGCTCTTGGATGTTTAACTTGTTTAACTATGTTAGAAATTTATAGCTTTTTATGCACATCTGAATGCTGCTCTGTACTCTGTTATTTGTGTTCTGCAGCTGAAAAATTGACGTCTTACATAACCCTAATAATGCTATTTGAAGGTTGGACTTAAGTATTTAGCTTTGACAGCTGAGTTTTGGAATCCTTTCTTTTTTTAAGGTTATTATTGGGCATTTCATGCCTATGTTCTATAGTGATAGTGGAGAGAGACAGGCAATGTGGGGAAAGAGAGTAGGGTAATGACATGCAGCAAACGGTTCAGCCAGCCAGGTATTGAACTGGGGACTCGCTACTCAGGGCATTTGCACCCATGTGGTTTGCATCCTAACCACTTGGCCATCAAGTTTGGCATCTTTGCTTCAGTGCACAAACACAAAGACACAGAACAAAACAGAACAGAGACATTGGGGCTGTGCCAAATGAGTCAAAGCTTCATTCGTTGCTATGGTATTCAAACTGCTAAATTACTATTTGACCATTAATGTAAGAAATAAAAAAAAAACAAATAAACAAATCAATCCTAGTGTGGAACAATACCTCTGTGAGAGCCTTGTGAATGAAACAGGCAGTCTGAGGGGACACTTCCCAGGGTGTCTTCTCTTCCACCATGATGGCATCCAATGTGGCTTTCTCTAGGACAACATCAAAGGATGCATCGGGGAAGGAGAGCTGGCGAACGTCCATCTCATGCCAGGTCATACCAGGGCAGTTGCTGTGTCTGGCACTCATTGTGCTGATGCACACTGAGGAGTAGTCTATGTTGGTGATAGAGCGGTAACCGGCGTTGTACATGTCGCCACTCATGCTGCTGTTTCCACAACCTAAAGAAAGGAGAGAGAAGCACAACTGAGATATGTTGGGAGAGTACGGAAAGTGTTTTTTAGCACAACACGTGATTAAAGGGAGAGTTTCTATTATGACAACAAAGGCTGCTATAACTGGGACTGATGATCGAGCAGGGATGGAAACCTCCCATATAGGGCTCATATAAAAGATGTTCATGGGGAGAAAACCTCAGACTGCACAAAGCAACATGGTTTCAACTTGTAGCTCGTCACAGAGGACAAAAGAAAAGTTGAGATAGCTCTCACGTGGCAAGACGAGATGAAAATAATCTACTGAACGCAGCATCTCACCTTTCGGATCAGATGACTCATAGATCGTGTAGATGGAGGAGGAGGAGGAGTGGGTGGAGAAGGAAGGCAAAAGAAAAAATGGTAAAGAAACAGTAGGAGGAGGACATGGGGGAGTCATATAATCCACCTTGATGCACACAATCTGTTTCAGTAAAAAGTGAAGTTAATGTGTTTTAGCTTTGGAAATGGTTATTATATTGTAGTGATTAAATGTGTGTGTGTGTGTGTGCACATCTGTATTTAAGGGTATCCACCTGGGAAGAGGGGTAGAACGTGTGATCATTGGGGCTGTGACATCCGGCAGCACGGTGGCATTGACACCTCCGTTGCAAACGTGTGGCTGGCGCTTGTTATCACCTTACTGCTTTGACTAATTACCAGCCTCCAAAAGCTCCATGTGTGTATGAGTGTGTGCTCGTGAGCGTGTAAGACTGATTCAGTTAGCGGCCTCACACGCCAAACAACACATTTATAACCTATTTGGGTGTGCATGTGCAGTACATGTAGAAACCATATGTTCTACAGTCATAGTAGACATTCATTCACACGTATTGACACACATGGATGACTGAGAGGCAGCAGATGTCAGTTTGTAACATGAAAACAGAATTAATATGACAAGGAGAAAAGCAACACCAGCCTAAGATACATTAAGACTGGGTGCACAAATGAAAGAATTAATTTAATTGAAGATCAGTTCTAATGAGAATTTAGCAAAACCAGGTTTAAAAGGAGTACATCTAGATTTAAAATTCAGCTTTCTTGCACAATTAAAAACTATTATCTGCTTAATAAATCTAGGTCTACTGATGTAAACCAAACTTTAACAGTTTAATCAATATGTATATGGTGATATTTTATATTTGTTTACCCAAATTAAAATACCAAATAAAAAATTATTTTGTGTGTTGTTGTTATCTATTAAGTATAAGGCATGCAGCTAAAACGTTACCAAAACGTTAAATTGGTTGCTAGCTAACTAAAAGTTAAGAAAATGTTGCATTGTTTGCTAGCTAGTTAAAATCAAAACATGTTTGCTAGTTAGCTAAAAAGTTAATAAAACATTACATTGTTTGCTGGCTAGGAAAGTTACTTCGCAAAGTTAAACCTCCTAAAGTCTAAGTTCAAAGTTAATACTGGATCACATTTTAAATAGGAGGTTAAGGTTTAGGTGCAACAGAATTAAATTTAATCTCAGTTTAGAGTTAAAACTAAACAGAGGCTTAAAGAGAGGTTTATATTTAATCTTTGCTAATGTTGCACTAGTTTTAAAGTTTGATGCAACATGATTTAAAGTTAAGCCATGATTTAATCGGACAGCCAAAAACACTGTGCAGCAAGTGTGTGTGTGTTAGCTGCTTATGCACGCAAATATTGTCTCTGTGTGTGTGTGTGTGTGTGTGTGTGTTGTGTGTGTGTGTGTGTGTTATATGTATATGTGTGTGTGTGTGCGTGCTGCAGACATCAGAGGGCTGGAGACGTGCCGTGCTCTGATGGCTCTCCCCGTGACGTTGGCTTCAAAACAAGGGAGGAAATATGTCAGCACCGCTTGTCACACTCACATAGTTGAACGCTTTCTTTATGGATGGCTGGAATATGAGAGAATATGTCGAGGTTGAATTACACAGGCTCAACAGGTTATTTTAGATAACTTTAATCTTTCTTCACGCGTGCCAAAAGCAAGCAACAGCTTTGGAAAATACATTTTGCAAGGAGGAGGAGGCAACCTGACAAACAAGATATGACTTACGGGAAGCTAAAAAGAGGTCAGAAACATCGTAAATAATGGTGGCATCATCGTTTATGAAAACAAGGACAGTTGCTTCACATTCACTATTCAGTTTAGGGTGAAAAATGAGGTTCTGTGGCCTCATTTCATGCCCAGATTTGGTGCTGTCTAGAGTGGGTTAAGTCACTCCAGCACTCTCCTCTCAAATCCCCAAGCATGCCAGACATTGTTTCCAAAGGGTTCCCCCCGCTGACACAGCTATGTGTGTGTGTGCGCGAGTGTTTTCTTTTTCCATGTACTCGGCCTCGATGAAGGGGTGTCACATGACAGCTCATTCCTAGGGGTTGTCACGACAATTATAGTTGCCAGGCTGTCACCAAGGACACTACTCTCAATTTGGGTCTGTGACATCAGCTGGTGCCCCCCGCAACCTGTGACCTTTATACACACACACAGCCAAAGAAGAGATCCAGCAAGGTGTACTATATTTATGTCCATCTGTGTGTATGTGTGTATCACGTGTGTTTATGGGACAAAGGTTTATTCAGGATACCAGTCCAGGCCGGGCCAGTCTGGAGCCTGGATTTTGTTTTTCCTCCAGCTGGAAGCGGGGAAGCTAAAAACCTCCTGATAGCCAGAGAGCACATCCTAACTGGATTATCCAGAGCGGCAGAGAAGGAGACTAAAGTTAGACGTGTCATATCACCTCGTTCTGCTGGCTGTGTGAGTGTGCATGTGTGTGTGTGATGGAAAATTTGAGTCCCGGTCTTAAAAAGAATCATACCACACATAACAAATCAGCAAAAACAAACTGTGGCGAACATCCGTCATCCGCTTGTGACACGTGTAAAGTGTTTGTTAGTTGAAGCGTTTTGATAGTCATGTTTGCCTCTCTGTGTCAATTTATACAGGAAATTCTGCACAAACAAGGGTTTTTAAAATAGGAGAAGAAGTAAACCAGCTGCTGGCGCAGAGAGGAATGTTGGCCAAACATGGAGGTTGTTCCTTCCTGCAGACTCAGAGATGCTCGGCTCAACAATGATCTCCGGTTGCATGACTGACCTGATAAACCCTTTGATATTTAAGAAAAAGCTTGACATGATCTTACAGCAGCGGAGGTATGCCACAGGAAAGGAAACCTCTGAGATAAGCCACTGGAATAACAATGCATTCCTCTGATGCTCGTACACGGTCAACTCACTAGGAAAAAGGGCCACAAAACGGGATAAGGTTTTATTCTAAATGACACCGTTGAAATACAACTTCTCCACAAAATGAAGGGTCAACTAGTTCATCATTCAACCCACTGAGTCCATGTCATAAAAAGATGTAAAACGCTTTATTTGATGGGATGTGGATAAGTCTGTCATTACATGTCATAACCATGTCATGGCACCTGTCACAAACATGTCTTTAAGAATGTTTATGACCATTGTCATCAAGTGTCATTAAGTCAGTTATGTCAAAAAACAATGTGTTTATTTCAGAGTGTTATTGATTGTTATTGATTAAGACTATTTTAAAACAGACTGTATCTCGAAGATGTTAAAGCTTGGTTTTAAAAAGTCTTCATCAATAACTTTCTAAATTAAACACGTCATCTTTTTTCTGGAGTTGGTGGAAGTAACTAAGTACTCTGTCATCAAATTGGCCATTTAATGACATCTTTAATGACAAGTCCAAATCATAACACTTAACTTGAAGTCCAGGAAAAGATTCATGACACTGTTACAAAAGAATTTCACAGAGCAATAAAGGTTGACGACATCTTTATGACAAGTCCAAAATGTTCCACTTTACTTGAGGTCAAGGAAAATAGTCATGACAAACTTGTAATGGTCTCATGACGACCAGTGTCATAACCAGTGACATATAAGTGTAACAGTATAACAGTATAACATAATGTTAAAACATAAAGAGATGGTTAAAACATGAACAGTTTCTTTAAGTTTGACGATGCCAAACTGTCAGGACAAAAACATTCACAGGTTATGTTGTCTTTGTTAATGTCAAGTTGTCATAACAAAGACATTTTTGCCTTGGTTTAAGTCAAGTTGTCACAACAAAGAGATCTCAAGCAATGTCAGCTTTGCATCAGAAATGACATAATTGACCATATGACACTCAATGACAACAGTCAAAGACTTTCAGAAAGACTTCATGTTTATGACAGGTGTCACGACATAGTTATTGCCATTGAAAATAGAAGTGAGGATATAGCAAACAGCAGACGTCCAATGAGACAAATCAGAGTGTAACTGATGGGGGTGGACCTGTAAACAAAGTTAAGGGTTCAGTATGTACCTTGGTTTTAAGGCCACCATTTGGTTTGTTTTCAGAAAGCAAAAAAATGTAGAAAATAACATTTGTGTCATTTATTTTGAAAAAATTAAACATTCAGCAGTGACTCATTGTCCATAATCCTTGCTGTAACAGTTGAGGCACTTAAATACTGACATCTTGTCAACAAAAAAACCCCAAAAAAACAAAAAAACAAAAACAAATGTCAGTAATGTTGCATCATCAAGACTCCAACCTGCTGATGTTTCCACAAACTGTTCTTGTTAATACAGAGCAGCACAACATGCACATGTTGAGGGACATTATAACAGCGCTTAAGCACTTTAAACAGATGCATAAATCTTGTATTTTTAGACTGAGTGCAGTCATATATCTACAAATATAAACACTCCTATAACATTAGTTATTGCTTTGGTCTGAATCTGCAGTGAGAGGCTGCCTGAACGCTGTGAGGAGGAGGACTCATCTTCCAAGCTGTTTTTGTCGTGTTACGCAAATCAGCACAGTCCGTGTGATGCTGTCGTAAACAACATGTTTTAAGTGTTTCCACAGTCAAAAACAACCTCAGTTGAACAATGTTGGCACGCAGTTTGACATCAATCCTTGTCCATTTTCTCTTTAACTACCCGGGAGCAACAATACTACACGAACTTGACTAACTGGGCTAAGCCAACTAGCATTCTACAGTTGATACACAACAACTGGTGCACTGTCAAAACGTTCTGGGTGAAACTCCTTGAGAATTTCTGTTCCACATGTGTGAGTAGAAGATGTAAACAGTTGATTTAGACAGTCACAAGGTGTGCCGAACCAAGGAAGCTCCATGCCAGTCCGAACATCCCGTACTGAACGGTTTTAGGACAAATACATGTACTGTTCCACTCCTTGTAACTGACACCTGCTGATATCTCTGTGATGTTCCATAAGGAATATCCCCATTCAACACTTTGCTACAGTAAATCATCAAGCTGGCTGTCTACAGGGGTGCTCCCTCATTTATAGCACAAGCGTAGAGGATAGTGTTACAGGAGAGAGTGCAGTTGTCAATGTAAACTCAGAACTGCACTTTCATGATTACATAAAACTATTGCAAAAGTTGCTTTTGCCATCTAGAAGTGGTGTTCTTTCATAATATCTGAATTTACATTAATGCTTTGTTCAAACATGTGTCCAAAATTACACAATTGACTCTTCCTAAGTCCTGCCCATTTTTGTTCTTTGCTACTATAGCTGTTTATAAGCTTGGTACCTTGGTCAACTTTCTCTGCTTTTCCAATAGCTAACTTCGGAAGACCAAAGTGGCTTCAGATGCCAAGTTTGCTCAACAGAGCAAAAGCAGTGGGACTTAGGAGGGGTCAATTACATCCTAATTTGGAGCCCATCCTCACGCCAAAAACGATTTAAACAACCAGTGTGTAGGATTTAGTGGATTCTAGTGGTGAGCTTGCAGACTGCATGCTTCTCTCAGAACCCTCCCCTTCCAAGGGCATAGGAGAACCTACAGTGGCTGTGAAACTTACAAAAAATGGGAAAGGCCGTACCTAGAGCCAGTGTTTGGTCTGTCCATTCCGGACTACTGTCGTAACATGCGGTGCAACATGGTGGCCTCTGTGCATGACCCCTGCCCTCTGTAGATATAAAGGGCTCATTCTAAGGTAACAAAAGCACAATGATTTTCATTTACAGGTGATTGTGCACTAATAAAAACATACGCATGAATATTATATTCCATTTCTGCCATAGTCCGCCAATAAATCCCCATAGATCCTACACACTGGACGTTAGCAGTTCCTTTATAGACATTTCATTAGTTTACAGTCAAGCTCCTTGACTCTTACTCAACATGAACTGTTGCAGATTTGACCTTTGGGCTATCAGATGACCTCCCTCCACATAAACCATCCATCTATGGTCAGGAGGGGTGGTGGGTGGGGAACCCCTGTGAGTGAGCCAGCAGTGTGAAATATCAAAGCTGCTATCTCTGAGGTGAGACGAGCGCAGCAGTGGAAACTCCATGATGTCAGAGGCATGCATGGTATTTACTGACATCCCAGATTGGTTTGGACACATTAAGGATGGGAGACCGTGGCCGGTGCTGATGAAAGGTGATGTTCACATGTGCTCTAGCAACAGCACGAGCAACAGCACTGCCCCCGCACACCCCGCAGGCTCTGGGCTAGCCCCTGGGTAAACTGATGCCACGGTGACACCTCACAAAGTTCAGATGCAACTACTGTAAATGTCAACATATGAAAAGTGCCCGAGTGCTGGTTGTTTTTTGTGTGTGACTGTGTGTGTGCGAGCACAACAATCATGCGTAAGTGTATGTTAAGTGCCTGGGCTCGTATCAGTGACGGTGTGGATGTGGGTGTTCCCTGTCAAAAAGAAAATCAGATATCTAAGCTTACCTATTTTAAATGGATTTCAATAAAATGGAAATAGAGTTTTCGTTTTCATTATGCATGCAGATGTGAAGCTAATGTTGGTGCAGTTTTTGTGCACAATGTGTGAACAAGTTTGACTGCAACTGGTCTCGTTAGGTCATAAAAAGCCTGCACGTGTCTACGTTTGTGTATGGGCACCATGACATTGATGATAGTAGACAGTGTCACACTGAGCCCTGCTTTAACCAATTATCTCTTGTTATCTCCGCTCTAAGTTAGAGTCAACTGTTATCTGATGAATTAAGTATTGCCATATATATGACAAACATTTGTTGACATTTACACACAATCACAGACTCACACAAATGCACACAGATGTGGCTTTAATTTAGTTGACCTATATGGACTCTCAGGCTGGGTTTCATCAACAAAGATCAATTTTTAAACTTGATTAAATCATGGTTTAACTTTAAATTAGGTTGCATCAAACTAAAACTACCTTAAATTTGAGAGATTAAACTTAAATCTCTTTTTAAACTAAGATGAAACTTCACATCACAATTGTAGTGACCAGAATTATCACAGTAATCATTATTATTACTGTACTGATAAAATGTGCTGAAAATATTCAAAAAGTACTGATACACACACTGATATAATTTAATTTTACAGTTTTATATTGAAAACCTGATGTCAGTGTTTTCAATGACTGTTGCCAACCTTGGTTGATGCTGGACAGTATTTACTGGGAGTTTTTCTCATGAACGACTCTTTTTCCAACACAAAACTGACAGAAGGGTGGGACTAAGAGAAAAAGTCACAATTACAAATCTGTATGCTACTTCAGCACCATGGAAAGCACCATGGATTTGTCAGTACACAGCACAGTTAGGCTGCTGATATTTCAGAACCATGGCCGGCGCCATAAATTCTAACTTGCACCCTCAATCTTTAACAATGATGGGGAAGCAACTAATGCAAAAGGATCCAAGTTGAATTTTAGTGAAATAAAGGTTTGCAATAATAGAATCAGCAAACTCTTGTTAGTTAGTTTCACGCCATATTTTTCTACTTTCATCCACGCCCCACCTTTAATGGCTCTATGCCCCACCTGCATTGGTTCTATGCCCCACCAGTGGGGCTCGACCACCAGTTTGAGAACTACTGTACTAGGGGAATAGGAAGGGGAGTCGCAGGTTAACAAGGTGGATGCATTTTAGTCATTTGACTAAAAAGGGGGATAGTATCCCCCCTCATATCACCTACTGCTTGAGAAAATAACAACATTCCATCCAACCACCAGGCAAAAGTATACAAATATATAAATAAAGCTATGGAAATAACTTTATAACCATCTCACCTTGAAGGTAGTCACGGTGTTGCAGTCCTTTGTATACACAAACAGTGACAGACGAATGAAAAAAGAGCTTGAGAAGCAGGCGTGCTTGTTTGTTTGGAGTGTACTGACCCCTTTATTAATCTGTCTTAAAAAATTCAGCTGAGCTTCTGATTAAAAATGCACAATTTTTAGGAGTTGTGCTGACTGAAACTGAAAGCCTCGCAGCTTGTTCGGGCCTCACACTGAGACAGAGGAGTGAGTGTGGAGAAGATTCGGGAAGGAAGGAGGGGAGGTAAGAGGTGGAAAGAATGTGAGGAAGATAAGACACCGGAGGAGAAAGGGCACACAAGGAGTAATAAAAATTAAGGAACAGTGGGGATGAAAGAGAAGTCATGGAAGGGTAGAGGGAAAGCAAAAGAGGTCGAAGGAGGACCTTTTTTGTCACTAAAAAAGTACAACACGAAAAAAGAATGAGAGGTTGACAAACTGCTAAAGCAAGACAAGGGGAGAAGGGAGGGGTGAGTGAAGGAGAGGAGGGAAAAGAGGTGCGACTACCCAGCTTTGTTTAAATGGAACTGAGAATCTCTCACTCGATATACACCAAATCCTCTCTCTTCAACCGAGTGTTTAAACAGCATGTTTTCACTCCCAACACATCAAATACGGCACCTTGGTCAGCACCCCTATGCAGCAAACTATGATGCTGTTAGTACCCCTCTGGTATCATTTCCGGAGGTGTTGTTCTAGTGTTATGTTTTAATGGGCAGCTGAAGTTGTAGTGATGTCGCAGAAACAGCAAAAAGACCCTGTAGGGAGGAGGTAGGGTGGATGGATTGGTCAAACAAACACAGGAGACTGGGGTTTGTGTCCCGCATGAAACCATTAGTCAATGTTGACCTCTTTTTAAGATGTTAGATAGGTGGCGTAACTTATGTATGTAAGTGACACAAGGTTAAAGGTTCATTTACGCTCTCTTCACATACGAAAACAGAAAGATCCGTTTCAAACAATGTAATCGTCATTGCCCACGTACTTCCATGCATCCTTGCTGCTCAGAGTCAAAAGTTACCCCAGAGAAGAAGAAGAAAAGCTTCTGTCAACAACAAACATGGCAATGCTGGAATATACCTCTTGAGAAAGAGGCAGAAGCGGAAGCAGTGTTGTAGACGACAGTGGTCTGTGAGGCCATTAAATACATCACGACATGTGGACAGATTTTTTTTTTCACTAGTATTACCAATGAGACAAAGTGATGATGAACATCATTCAGAATTTTGAAACTTCTTTGTTCGTATCTTGCTTGAACTATTACACTGCTGCACTACTTCCCACGACTTGCGGTTGTACTGCTCTGTTTCATCCATATTGATTAACTTTCAGGAAAGGCGCAGAAATAGATGAACACATAGAGACAGAAAGCTCCATCCATATCTGTATGCCTATCTAACATTAAGCATAAATGAGTCTGAAGGAGCAATATGCAGCAATTAGAACAAAAAAAGAGTACAGCAGTCCAAATAGCAAGTTGGAGCCATAGACTGTATATTTAGTAAGTTGAATCCTATGTAATACATGATCTATGGTTGAAGTGAGCTGTTTCCCCCTGCCCCTTCCTCCCCAGACTCTGGCTGGCTGCAGGAACGCTGCAGGAGTGCAATACAAGTGCAACATCGTGAACTGACAATAACAAGCGAGGACGACTCCAACAACCGTAAGCTGATCAGCTGTTAATAACTGTCAATTGTCTGTCAATATAAAGTTAAGCCTGTTATCCTGAAAACAAAAGCCCACTGCTCTAAAAATATACACTGGAGTTGGAGTTCAGTGACTGCCCGTTTCACTGCCAGACTCCATTAACATATTGCTCAATTTATCCTTCTACAAGATTATGAATGACTTCTAATGACTCATAAACATTCACTTACTCATTCAGTGAACATTTGGCATTAATTTTACTCCAGCTGGAATACAAATTTCAAGAAAGAAGACACTGTGGCTGTAATGTTGTTGTCAGAGAAGCAAGTATTTCAACTTAACATGTTTCTTTGATCTTTGATGACATGGTCATTTTCTGATTTATTACAGTGAATATAATACAGATTTCTGCTTTAAGCACTGGCCGTAGTCTCCCATCCTTGATGATCTATGAGTAGTTTTGTTGGCTAAACCCACCCAAGTAGTCTTTTAGCCTTTATTTTGAAAGTCTGCCCAGATGTTACATATTTATTATTGCTAACTTGAGCAGAGCCCTCATATGCAAAACTGATGCTGGAGGGGTAACTACAGCATCATGCTTTGAAGCGTAGGGCCACTGACCAAGCTGTCATATTTGATGCACTGGAGCGGGAATGTGTTGTTTTAAATCACGTACATCACCAGCCAGCATCCACTTACGGTGACAAAGGGATATTTAAATAGACAATTGGCCGTGTGCTTCAGCGTACGTGTGTTTTGGCATGCACAAGCTGATCTGAACACAGCCTCATCTTAGCATCTCCACCAGATATAGATATTTCTTTATTTCCATGTTTTTCAAGCAGTTTCAGATGCTCCGGAGAAGTTGCATCAGCAGCGAGGCCAGATGAAATTTCTCTCAAAAGCTCGGATCTTCCGGCAAGTTACTCCTCACAAGTCTCTTTTCCCCCCACTCACAAAAGCAACCTCAGTTACGTAACCGGGTATACGGGATAATTAGTGACTGAATAATTAAGCGTGTGCCTGTGACAGTGTGACTGTTTGATGGAGTGTGAGCCTGTGTGTGTGTGTTTCTATGAGTGATGGAGGACTTTTGGAAGGACTCCATTGTATGAATCTGCCTCTCTGCTGTGGCATGGAGCCTAAAGCTTCTCTCAGATCCAAAACACCAACAGGCACCAGGAATGGAGGCTTAGTAAATGGCATCGAGAGGAGAGAGCCATCTTTTCTCTCTTTTTAGCCAGAACTAACAGTTATTGAAAGCCGCCCACATCCCTCTTTATATGACTATTTATGCCTTGTTACCTTCGCTGCCAGAATTCATACAATACCAGGAGTCAAGCACTTGCTGCACATAAAATTTAGCGAAAACTGGAAGCCTGAGTGCTTTTACACTTCACCCTTTGCCCAAAAAAAAAAAAAAAAAAAAAAAAAAACCCACTCGACTGTGGACGCTGCAGCACTACCGCATTTCAAGCCCTCTCTGTCCTGAGCGGGGTCAAACAACAGCCAAAAAAACTGCGTGCTGTGGTGAACGTCTGGAGATCAAGAACGGTGGATAGAGAACCAACATGAAGGGTGGGAAGCTGTCAGACACTGTGGGCGAGATGAGAGCAACAGGGGTGACTAAGAGTGGGAGTCAGAGAGAGAGACAGACAGCCGGACAGACGGAGAGGGTGTGTGGTAGAGAGCCCAAATGATGCAATTTGATCTGCCCCTGCTGTGTAACTGAGGAGCTAGTCGGGGTATACACACACACACACACACACACACACACACACACACACACACACACACATATACACACAGAGCATGAGTCAGGTGTGCAGGTTCATGTAAAGCATGCTGTTGTGGCCTGTATACTTCCAGAAACAACAACAAAAAAAAAACAGATCCTCCCTTAAAATGATAAATAATGGTCCAACGAAGCCAGTATGATAACAATTAGCTATCTATGCAGCATGTCTAGTAGCTATTGTATCCATCTCTTTCTCCCTCCCAGTCTGCATCCCACTGAAACGGCTACACAAAACTCTCATTAGATCCATTAACACCCCACGCAAGTACAATCATCATCACATCATGACATCCTCTGTCACAAATACAGATGGTTGACAAATTAAAATATCTGGATGGAGTACTCGATACTAGGGTTGGGTGAGGTCTACCAAATTGGTGTATGGCAATGTCCACAGTCAAACGCCAATAGATGATGACATTTTAACAGAAAGGCCGACTCACAATTGCAGTCACTGCCACTTCCCACTGTCGCTCCAACGGTAGCCTCCAGTGGTCTCACTCAGTTGAGGAAACTCACCAGTAAATGAACTCTTCCATCCCTGCCAGGTGAGCGTCCGAAATTCATCACCATGCCAGGTTTAAAAGGGCCTGTGTCCGCACCACATGTCTGTGTCTTAGTGGTAGTAGTGTTAAGCTTGAAACAAGGTTAGCCAGCTAGTTATACTGAGGAAGCTAAGCGATGAAAACATGTATGCCATGTATGGAAGGCTCTGCATTAAATATCCTTCTCCATTCATTTTTTTATTCTCTTTTTATTTGCCTGTATGGCTTAGTTGCAGCTATCAAACCTCCAACACTTTACCGAGGTAAGTGACACCTTTCACCGTGCCACCCCTGTCATATTGACAATCACATCGCAGGTTCTGATCACAGTTGCTCACGGTAGGCTTCAGCACAAGTATCCCAACTGTAGAATAAATTTAGAACTCAAAGGGTTCACATAATGAAAATAATCCGGTATTTCATCCCAATACCAGCTCTCTGTTAGTTCAAATAACCAGAGTGCGCCATCTTGTCCGTGCGGTGGAAATATCTATATAATCATGGCCTTTGTCAGGTCATACTACCTACATGAGTTACAGTGAACTGGAGAAGCTCATCCATGGCTGTTTGTTTGCACAGTTGTGTTAACAGCTGTGTCTGTCAACAGCTTTTCCCTCTCACTCCCCTTGATATTCATTATAGCCATGCTGAGTCAGATGCAGAGGCACCAATATTTATTTTTCCATCAGGCTATTCTAGCAAGAAAGTATGTGCATCTATGTGTGTGTAACCACAACCTGTACTGTTTGTTCTCTTTGACTGGCAGTGTTTTAATCTGTCAGTCAGTCGGTGGTGCAGCAGCAGAGAGGAAGGTCACGATTCAGCATGAAACTGCAAGTGTGTAAATGTGTGAGGCATCAGAGAAAGACTCACAGACTTCATGTGGATAAAGTTCCACTCCCCTAACATACTGTATGAATCCATACGATGTAAGACATACAGAGACATCACTGTCACTGTCAGTAACTGCATGCAATGAGGATTCAGTGCCGGCTGCCTCAGCAGGAAAACACAGCACAGTACAACAGTGCAGATTAGCCAAAGTCAGGGAGATAAAGTGTGTGAAATAAGACTCAGGGTACAGAGACAAGCTGACAAAGATTCTTCAGAGATTTCCTGACAGTTAACACAAGATAGATGTTAAATTGATGTTTTACTGCAGGAAAAAAAAACTTTATGTTTCAGCCTTTTCTTCTAAATTTGTCTGAAGTAAGATTCAAATGAGGCCAAAAACTTTGAAAAATCTCAGTGTCCCTGTGAGTGTAATGTTGGTGGATAGTCTGACACATGCTGTGAACAAGAACACAAGCACACAAATAAATACACACACACAGACACACACGCATGGTTGTGTAGAGGGGGGGAAGAGAAAGTAACAGCAGTATGGGCATTTTCAATTAGCCACCTGCCAAGACCACGTCTGTGACAAAATGAAATGGCCGAAACAGCACAGGTATTCTTAAGTTTTAAAACACACACACACACAAATCACTTAAGACACACATGTACTCTGAGGCTCAGACTTGACTGGTTAATTTTCTGCCTGGTTGGCAGGCGAGTTTGTCAGTTCAAGGTGCCTGGCTGCGTCTATATGTAAATGGCTCTATTGCCTGACCTTGGTGTGATTATGCAGTATGGATCAGGTTTTACAGATGAGAGCAAGCCCACTGTGGGAGCTTTATGGCTGACCAAGCATATTGATCACTGCAGAAGGAAATAGCATGTCCCTCTGAAGTGTCATAGTGTCACAGCCTAATCAGAGGTGTGAATCAGGCATTCTGATAGAAATTCGGGGCATCATGACAACAGCTCACTCAGGGCGGTGCACTGCATTGCAGAATGCAGTATGCACATTATCATTACATGGTTTTGCTAGCTGAAAAATACAAATGTTTATCTACTTCATTGACTGTATATAAAGCTGGACGACATGACAATGCCCTAAAAGTGAAACCAAAACATCTTGATCGCCCCCTGATGGCTGGCTGCAGTATAGGTCAGAAATCGTCTGCGTCTGCTATCTGCGTTTTCAAAGTCCCTGGGAAACAAAAACAATCGCTGAGCTGCAACCTACACGCTGAAAACGGCAAATTAGTACTTGGGACGCTAATAGTATGAACATAAACAAGCTAACAATGTTATCTTTTCTTTTGCAGTGATGTAGTCACTTTAATGCCAGAGCTCACCTCCCGACGTGCCAGTGTTCCACCAAAACAAGTTTCCCCTTGACACCGTTTTACAGCAACATCGTCACTGCATCCTGGGCTTAGCGCCGCCCAAAGACAAACAAAGGCAAACAAGGCAGGGTGTTTTTTTCCTTATAGCAAAATGTGTATGCGTGGAGCCAGAACGTTCTCCAGCGCTGAGCGCCATGGAGAGAGGTCTGGCTATGCAAGACAAAAATTTTGGTGACCCATATGTAAACCTGTTAAAACAATATAGAAAAGGCAATTTAATGCAACTAAACACAACCTTGCTTAACTGTGACACCTGTGTGCCTTGTCCACTTTTCTCATGTTATGAAGGGACTGTTTCCCTTGAAAAGTGTGAGCTACACTTCTCAGCTAGCTGAGGAAACTGGCGGCACACATCGCAGTACATTACGTTCTTAGATATGTCATGCTCTTTTCTCTTAAAATCCCGCTTCCATTCACTCCTAAATTTTTGTTGCCGTTTCGTTCTTTCATAGTCAGCCCTTTGTGTTTCTGGTTCAAGAGCCCTGACATATCGGTGACTAGCCAATGATGAGGAATCAAGATGTTTGTGGTACTGTATTGGCTCACAAAATGTGAAAATTATACACATAGTTCTGTTTCTTTCTTGACCATCTTTGGTCTGGTGTAAAGAGTACAGACACCAGCATGCACAGAGCAAGAGTTTGATTTCGTGGTTTGGCCAGACATGCAAGTTACTTGAAACAACCACAGCTGAAAAAAATTACCAGGTGATGGCCGTCTTCAAAGCAGCCAAAACCGATGGTCGTCCCTCTTTATCTCCACCAAGGCTCACCCCTCTTTGCCTAAAGTTGGTATTCTGTGGCTCAAATTTGTGTCAGAAAGAGCCATTAACTCAATTCCAGACTTCATAATGTCCTTTCAGA
This sequence comes from Lutjanus argentimaculatus, assembly GCA_034769285.1. NCBI lineage: Eukaryota > Metazoa > Chordata > Actinopteri > Lutjaniformes > Lutjanidae > Lutjanus > Lutjanus argentimaculatus. The sequence goes on from JAWZSL010000011.1 coordinate 18,273,510, forward strand.
TGTGGGTCGCTCATGCTCCATACCAAGTACTGATCTTTGATAGGGAGGCCGGACGGTTTCCTTCATGAGCAGTTAACATCTTGCTGTTGGAAAATGTTTTATATTAAAATTTCAACAGCCAGCTCCATTAAGAATCACCTTTCTTGTTTATATAGTGTGGCAGTGCATAAACTAAGTCGTTAAATGACCTTTTATTGATAGACTATTAACATCTGTTCCAGGCAGCTTAATGGCTTAAACCTGCTGTCTGCCTCTGTATTAAAATGAAGCAGGTGTGAGAATTTATGATACAGCATAAAAACATTTTATCATACTGATTGTCTGTATACACCAGGGGAACTAACTCTTCAGAATATAATGGCAGCTATGTGCAGATTCCAAACTGGCCTACATTTTGTCTAAAAAAAGATGCTGGGTTGCATCAGTGATTTTAGAATAGGAGAATTTCTGCTACTGTTTCCAACAGGTGCTCCAAAATAGTTACTGTGGTTTGTACTGACATGATAGTGTGGTTTTCAGTCTGCTTTCTGGCCACCAGTGAGCAGCTGACAGCAGTGAAGTTGCTAATGAAGAGTGAGTCAGCCTCGGAGACAGGCTGGTGGATGAAGATGGTGATTAATGCTGCATGCTTTATCCTTTCCTCTGGTCTGCTGCTACATGCAATATGCCGATGCCTCACCGCTACGCTCCATTGCTCTCTGACAGACACACGCACACTTTAAATCATCCAGTTTTCCAGCTGCTTGTCTGATACGTTATAAGAAAACTGTTACATATCTTTGCTTCGGTTCTGTCTTCATTTCTTCCAGTCATCTGCAGAAACCAACTTGCTTTGACCGCGGCCACTTTTGCAAAGTGACAAGAGAAAACATTAAAAGGTGCATAACTTGTCTGGCTTTGAAATTCTTTCATTTCAAATCAACTGACTCATTAAAGGAAGAATCTGCAACTCTGTTCATAACTGCACCATTCAAAGTTTGCCCCTCCTCCCTTGCTCAACGAACTTGAAGGAGTGCAAGTAGCTCGGGAACAAACCAGTGAATTGGGGAAACAAAATGTTAGTTTCTGATTGTATCACAGCAATTACATTCTAAAGCACAAATAAACAAGTCCACATCTCCACACAATGCCAGATCTATGTGAATACAGCAATCCTCAGTCTGCTTGGCCTGTATGTATGTGTACAAAACTCTTTTTGCAGCTCTCACAGACAGAGAGCGGACAATGATGTAACCACTGGTTCCTATATTTTTATAGAGTTCAAAAAATTCAAAACCTGTTTGCCATATGGCCTGGGGGCTACACACCACTGACAAACAGAATAACCATGAGAAAATAAGGAATTACAGGCAGAAGGAAGGGTTTCTGCAGATAAAAACATCACCACACACTTCTAGTGGTTTTTATTAGGAAAAAGTTGACACATTATTCCCATAATGTAATGTATCGACTTAATTAACTTGGTGCAAGGATTGACAGATATATCTGATATTTTACTGCATTTAATAACTGCAACTGCATTTTAGATGCTTTAGTAACATTTGCAAGCATTTATAGAACATTAAACATAGCTGGGGCCTCTTCCATCATGCAAACACTGAAACGTTGGAATGAGTCATAAACATAAACTGCTCCTACCAGGGACATATATAAGTGCTTTTAGTATGAAATATGGGATCAGAATTATCCTCATTTCTGGGTAACTTTTGCTCCTCTTCAGCTAATAGTTGTCTCGCCCTGTATTAGCTCATCATCTGATCCTGCTGCACTTTGCACAGCCAGAAATTAAGGAAAGATCAGCCTTCTCTGTTACTAACAGCCTAATGTTTCGCATCATAGAAAGCTTGCATATCTGTCCCTCTTTGCTGGGAAAAACAGTGTGTTTATTTATTTTCATTGTGAATTAAAAAACCTCCAACCCATCCCAACCCTATTGCAGGCCAGATTTGGATTGAGTATCTCTGCCATAAGTCATCCCAAACTAGAGGATGGGTAAAGAAGGTTGTCCTGCAAGCATCTGCTCCCTTGTGACTGAGAACTGGACCTGCCTGGACAGTACAACATGAGATACACACACCGAAACACGCATAGTCTGCTCTCACTGAATCATGACCACTTCCTATTTGGCAGGAACAGGGTGTCCTTCGTCCATGAGAAAAGCAAGAAACAAGAAGAGGAGGAGGTGAGAAGGAGGACATGAGGAGAAGTCAGACTGCGTGTTATGTCGCTGGTATCTTCCAACAAACTCCCTTTGAACACCATCCAATCTCCACCTTTTGGGGAAAAAAAAAAAAAATCGACCTTTCATCACTGGTGCTTCCTGCAATGGCTCAAATCCGACCAACACTGTGATGTCACTCACTCAGCCAAGAGGAAGCACTTATATGGTCATTGGAGCAGGAACCCGCGAGAGCAGCTGTGAATGTCACAGTGGTAATATCTGGGTTGCTGTGAGGCTACCTGCAGTGTGAGGAGGTGCTGCAGAAACTCTCAACAGCTCTTCTCTCCAGGCTGCAGGGGATCGAGAGGGAGGTATGAATGACATTCAATTTGGTAGAAACGGCAGAGCAAGAGGGATGTGAATGGCTGGGGCTGTGAATGGGGATAGGAGAGGAGGCATTTAGTGGGTGGGGTAGAGACTGAAAGGGAAGAGATGCGGAAGAAGAGCAGGCTGAGATGGATGAGTGTGAAAAGGAGTAATTGGCAAGTGTGACGATAAAGAGGGGAGAAGTGGAAGCTGGAAGTGAGCGAGTGGTATGACGTATTCAGAGTCTTTCTCTAACTCTCTCTCCTTCTCTCCTGCTTTCTCTGTTAGGCATCTCTGCTGCAGCGTCGACTCCAACTGCATACTTGATGAGAGAGCCAGCACAGGTCCCAAGTCTCAACACACACTCACACACTCTGTTTGATAAGGCTGTGCCAGGCTAAGCGCTGAGTCTGGCACCAATCTTGAACCCACTGCTACCACTGCCTGACTCACTCTCTCACACACTCTCTCTCTCTCTCACTCTCTCACACACACACACACAACACACACACACACACACACACACACACACACACACATCAGAAACAGCAGGTTACAAGAGGGGTTCCACTGTTTTCAGCACCATTTTCTGGCTATGATATATTTGTTTATTGTGTTTATTGAAGAGTGAAGAAAGAGACACACCATATCCACAAAAACAAACAAACAAAAACAGACTTCTCTATCCCAAATGTATGAGCACAAACAGCTAGCTTAACAGAAGTGACAACATATATATACAGCATATATTTATATATTAAATAACATATACAGTATACAGCATGTAGCTGGCTGGATGCCATATATAATTTGTTCATGTTGTGATTTGATCGTATGGTAAGAATATGATTGCTGTAGATAAAACTGCCCAACAGTAAATAAAATGGCTGAAATGAGATCAACCTTAAACATCTACAGCAGTAAAATGCAATAAACATATACATGCAGCAGTAATATTAATCCAGAAACATCATATATAATACTCAAACACTGACAGGGACCATTTTACTGCACACTGACTGATGCTATTTTTACTTTTGACACTTCCAGTAATTTTTTCGATAATACTTACATATTATTATTCCACTGAAGTTTAGTATGCAGAACTTTTACTTGTAGTGGTGTATTTTCAACATGGGGTATTAGTACTTTCACTTGAGTAATGGGCTTGTATTACACACCCACTGCACCTATGTCACCGGCCAAGCCCTCCCCTTTAAGGAAGGTCGGCTTTTGGGTAAACTGTGTGCTCAAGGTCTACAGAGGTTTTGTTGTGAAAGTGAGCTCGCTAGTTAGCCTCTAAGAGTCAGGTATTAAAATAGCCCTAAACCTTAAAACAGATACATTTCAGAGCTGAAAGAAAATGGGTTAGGGTAACAAATGCAATCAGATGATTGACCGCATTTTCTCATGTTTTTTTTTTTTTTTTGCCACACATCACTTACTCATAGCTGCTAACTAGCTAAATTAGTTTTCCACAGATCAGCTCTACTATGAAGGGCACAGGAAGATGCTGTAGTAAAGTTGTGTACACAGGGACTTTTGTTTCTTTTCTGTGGCAACACAACACACAGCCTTTCAGTAACTTTTATACTTCGATCTGACCTGATCTACACACTTAATGCCTGACTGGACTAACCTAACTACCCCTCAGCAGCAACCAGAACTAGAGTATGATAACATGGTCATCTGCTGTATCGCACATTGACTCATACTTGAATATAACAAATATAATTAATATAATATAATATATTGCCCAGCCCTATTATGTGTCAGCAATATTAACAGCAAACTATATACCTGGTACTTTGACACTAAGTAACTGATCGTTAAAAGAGGTAGCTAATGCAACTGTCAAACATCCACAGCAACTCTGCTGTTATCTACACATGATCCAGACAAGCTGTCCGTCATGTGCTCTCTGGTCCAAAGTCCGGGACAGCTACGAGAGCAAGTGAGTACGTATGTTGATGATGTTGCAGTGTGAAGCTGCTTCATACAATTTTCTGCTTGCCTGTTAATTGCTTTCCACTCTTTCACTGATCATTTCACTGTCAATTTTAGCCAACACGACTCTCACTTTATCCTCACGTTTTAATACTTTTCTTTATCATCTGTGATAGGAAAACATTAGATTTCCACAAAGTCAGAGAAAATTAAAGTGTGTGTCCTGCTCATAGTTAAGCTAAATCCCAGTGCACCCTGACATCTCTCTCCTACTGGGCGGGCAGACTGGAGTCACGTCTATCACCCTTCCATCACAGTTAATTTTGAGAGTCGGTTTGTATTGATATCAACATGAACATAGTCATCATAACGGATGAGTCCTCCTCCTCCTCCTGCACACATTGCAGGCTCCACCCCTTGCCTAAACCACACAGGGCATTTTCAACATGTGAGAGCACGCCTGACGCAGACAGTCTTCTGTTGTGTGCTACGTGTATGAAAGGGCAAACTCGAGCAATGTCCTGACCTGTATGTTAGGATATTGTTAAGAGTTCATTTGGGTAAATGGCTTAAGGTACGAGCTGGCCAGCTACCCAAATGATAATGCTTCATTTCGTTAAAGCGTTACACAACATTGCCTTGCAAACATGAACTAGGTGGATGAACAAATGTGCACACTTGACCCTAACTGACTGCCCCCACCACACCAAAAAAAACCAGACAGTTATGCTACATCCATTTCATGGAAGTGCCGTCTAGATGTGCAGTTGTTCTTAAATCTTAAATTGCCAGTGTACAGCCTTGTTAGCAGCTCTGTGAGGCTGTATTTAAGGAACTGTTTTGAGCTCACGTCAACATGCAGAGAGGAGAGAGAGTCTGTAGATTAAACTGCTTTACTTTAAAATAAAGTAAAGCAAAACAGAGCATAGCAGCAACCCCTCCTGCCCTCAACAAACTTTATACACACACACACACACACACACACACAACCATACGCTTGGACAAATATACGCACATGCAAAAAAACACTGGCTGTAGATTAAAATCACTGTTAATGGATGAACGGCTGAACAGCCTTGACATAAAATTGTCTCTCTGCAGCCAGGCAGTCATACACGAATATGTGTGCAAAGACGATGAGCTGCCAAGGCCAAGGGGTGTCTAGCAGTCAATGACAATCAGATTCAAAGCTAAATAGTAAACTGAGCCAGCATCTGTGATCAGACAATGATGTCATGCCGCTGTGTCCCTGTGAAGAGGTTAAAACCGCTGAGAGTCCTCTAATGACATGGGACCTCATCTCCTGGCCAAGGCTGATCTATGACAAAGCTCACACCTGCCCTGACTGTCTCAAGTTAAGGTTCAGACTCCTGGAGGGGGTTGAATTACAACGACAACAGGGAGTTTGTACTCAAGGGATGATGGCTTCTTTCATGTGAGGTAAAAGTTGATGAAAAGCTGAGAAAATTACAAACTCAGTGTAACATATAACACATATGATTTTTTTTTATGTGATGCAGAAGTTTAATATTCATGTGAGAGCAAGCAGTTAACTTTTCCAGAGTACATCTTGTACACCTTTGTTCCCTCTTGGGCTAAACAGTGTCACTGTCAAGTATTCATAACACTTTGTACATCATGTATAATTCATGCTTCATTAAGGGGTGACATTGGAGACCAGATCTTAAGGTTAGTGGCAAAATACAACTCTGATTTCATTTGTGATATGCCACTTCTGAACCAGTGACAGATTATACTCATATTATGTCTCTGATGTGACTTAATTTATCAGTCTTACATTTATCTTCAGTGTCTTTCAATAATACTGTGGACTTGACTTGCCATTACCTCCTTTGTGATTCTGTTAGTAAAGTAAACATCTATACAGGGCTGGCTGATAAGAACAAAAACAAATAATGTTTTCAACCCAATACACAAAAATGATAGATAAAGTGATATTTGGTGGATGACTGCTGGTGCTTCAGAGGATTTTTAAATGGTAATTAATAGTGTAGGTACTGTAAAATGACAAAAAATAGAGATATTCAGCTAGAACAGTCAAATATGTTTAAACAACAGATAATTTTTACAGCAGATATTTTGACACGCTGCTCACTCACTGACATGGTTTACTGGGGCATTTAATGGAATGGAGCCATTATCACCATTGTCATATACACCAGTGTTCTTCCTGCTTTGACAAGTCAAAATGTCTGCTGTGAAAAGCATCTATTGTATCTGGGGCTGCACAATTAATTGAAATAACATCAAAATCACAATATAGCACAATATTATCACAACCAAAATCTCAGAAAAAAATTTACCCTACTTTCACAACAAATATTATCATATGGATACAGCTCCTAGCTTTTGAGACATCTCGTATGCATTAGAAATAATATTTTTAGCAATTATAGTCTGCATATCCTGCGACAAGAATGTAGTTGGGAATCTGAACGCAAATTAATTAATAAATAATGTTTCATGTAGGGCGACTGTCTTCCTCTAAATCCAACAGTGTCTACAAGGACCAAGTGACAGAAATATGTGACCAGGAGTGGGGGACAACATGACAGGCCATCGAAACACTGGTACTTAAGTTTCCTTACATGTTATCAATGATAGCAGTCTGATATTTTGCCTGTTTGTTCTATGCAGTCAATGGTAAGTGATCTACAGTATCCGTCCTGCCAATTTCCAGTCGTAACAGAAGCTGCGGTTGCCAGGATCATAGAATTCTGCCAACGTAAGGGCTGTTATTTCTGTAAGTCAACTTACAACAAACTGTGCAGCTGTGTATATCTCCTCTACGCTTGTTGCCATTTTTCAGTACTATTTTCATTTCAGGCATAACATGCAAATGTTTTCCAACAACAAAAGTATAGACTCATACAAATAATTCCTTTAAATCATCACTTATGACCCACTAGGAGTGTGTGGTGCTGTGTGTATTGGCAGAGACCCTACCCTCTGCCTGTACTTTCTTATTATTATCCCTGCAAGGCATAAGCTGGGAGGGGATCATGTAATCACTTCAGTGTGTGTGTGCATGAGTGAGTGAATGAGTGTGCACGTGTGTGATCAATGAATCTACAGCTTGTCTGCAGCTAATCTCCAAATATACTGGACCAATTAGCCATTTTTTTGTGCATATTCATGACTGTATACTGACTGGACCTCGTAATCGCACATGTATAGTGAGAACTTCCATTTTGCCAGAAAAATACACTTCATACCTTTTATTAAATTCCTTTGAAGTTACAGGTCAATATAGTGATCAATTCCATATTAAATTCCTTTCAAGTCCTCACTACATACATTATATGAGTCTGGACAGACATGAATGTAAATTGAATCTTGACTGGTTGGTGGAGATATACAACTGTGAGGCAGTAATTCTAATTCCATTGACAGCTGACTACTCCTTCTTCTTAACCAGCCAGTTGAGGCCACAAGTGATCAACTACTGCTTTAGTTTGAAATCTTGTTTCAGCTTGCTAAATGTACGTTAATGCGGGGTCATGTTAATGTTGGCAGAACTCTAAAAATCTCCACTGGTTGCACCTGGCAGGTTACTGACTGCACTTTTCTAGTTTTCTCATTATTTTGCTGTGCTTGCTTATTTTGGGTCGGTAAAGCATCTAGCTATGAACATCTCGGACAAATCCTACTGATTCTTCCTTTGATGTTGAAAGGTAGTTAGCTAGCTGCATAGAGTAGACAACGCTATTCTTATTCACACTTACTAAGCCCTGATTGATCAGCTATCTCTCAAACTGAGGGACACAGTGGTGATAACATAAGACCTCTTTGAAATGCTGAGAAAATTTGAGATGTGGGCGGCAACGTGGGCGAGGAACATATAGCAAGCAAACTCAAATTGCTCCTAACTATCACTTAGAAGATGATGGCTGGAGAAAAGACATTGTTTGACGCCCAAAGAGGTCAATGCTGGAGGCTGTTGAGTGCCATTAGCCATCATCCATTTCACTCATTACTTAACAGGAGCAACATCCATGTCCGACAGAGCATCTCCCCTCTCTTTTTTAAGTCCTTATAGTCATACAACTGGAGCACCAAATCATCTGGGAACATTCCCAAAACTCTCTCTCCCCATCAATCTCATTCACCCCACCCCTCACCACCATTGAGCTATTGCTGAGAAATGCATTAGGAAGAGATTAAGACCTTTAAAAAAAAAATGGTTCGAATGGGAAGAGTAGTGGTAGGCAGAGACCAAGAGGGGGTAGTTCTCAGAAACATGGGAGAATATAATGCTTGGCGAGGGTAAAGTCTGCTGCCAAAAAGTAGTTACATCATCGCAGGTCAGCGAGGCAAAGTGTAATCATGATAGAGATGAGATGATGAGGGGATGAGAGAGGGGGGAGGAAAAAAAGAGGGAGGAGAGGACAGGCAGACCAGATGTCAGCTCCTGAAGATGAAAATGAACTAGACGGGCAGCAAAGGCTATGCGCTTACAAAAACATGCCTTATGAGGCGGTAAAGAGAAGAATTTGCACACATGAGTAAGAAAACGACACAAAAGTAAGTAAACGCAGGGCACATACCCACAAAACCTGCACTTACACACACAAAAAAGATCAGCTGGGGCCAAAAAATAAAGACCCAGACTGTTGTGTCAAGCATCAATTGCTCAGACAGATGAGAACATCAGGCTTCTCAGGAGAGCAGCAGGGCATCTTCTTCCCCTCCTCTATCCCCTGCTCCTTTACTTCCACCATTCCTCCCTACACATCTCTCTCTAATGTATATTATGTAACCTGAGCTAGACTCCAGAGAGGGAGGTTGTCAGGGTTGAAAAGCAAAAAGACTGTGTGCGAAAGGTAGCGGCAGAAAGACAGATACATGTAGACAGGCATAGAACATAGAACATAGAACAGACCAAACACGGACCGTGCACAGGTGGAAGAAAGATGTGAGGCATGAGAGCAGTCGCTATGAGTCGTGAGGAGCCTCTTAAATGGAAAAAAGGAGGCAGCAGCAGAGAGTGAAAAGTAGAAAGAGACGAAGGAGGAGTCAAAAAAACAGTTTAAGGAAAAAACAGGGAGTAAGCAGGAAAGCAAAACAATACAGAGAAGCAGACTGTCTAAAAGAAATGAGAGCAGGGCAAGCAATAGAGAAAAAAATAAGTAAAACATTTTAAGGAAGAGATGACGTGGTGGATGTGTCAATGTTTTATAAAGTGGCTGTACAGTATAAAAACCCCAGAGACTCTCAGATTCTCTCGTCATCAAACAGTCATGGACTGAGCACTCATCAGCTTTCATGCAGCTTCATGAGCAGCGTACTGTGACAGAAGCCGCATTTATCATCCAAGCATAATGCACAGCACAGCGGGCAAATGGGACTTGGGCTCTTTAAACTAAGAGCTATGTCTTGTTACAGAGACTGTGAGAAACCTCATCGGCCGGGACACAAGTATGGACACAGCCAACCGAAAGAGAGCCTGACAGCATGCGTCTTAACTCTCAGCATCCTCTGGGTTTATGTGTGATGGGTGACATAGTTTAAATATGTGTATTCTCTCTCTTTCTCTCTCTGCCTGTGTGTGCCTGTGTGTGTGTGTGTGTGTGTGTGTGTGTGTGTGTGTGTGTGTGTGTGTGTGTGTGTGTGTCTGTCGGATTTAATCTGCATGGGAACACGAGGTCTGGAAAGACTCCCAACAGTGGGATTTGTGAAAATCTGCAGCTCAACTCTCTCTTTTCTCCTAATCTTTTTGCCTTCCTGTCTTTCTTTTTACTCTTTTTCATGAACCCACTAACAGGTACATTGACTGTCCACAAAACCCCTCCTTCAAACCCCTGATTGTCCAATCAAACCTTAGCAACTGTAACTAGACATGGCAGGCCTGTCAAGCTTTGGATTTCTCCACATGTTGAAGCAGTGTGATGGAACTATGAGGGCAATACAATGTATATTAAGAGCCTGGAGGGTCAGGACCTATTTTGTACATCCAAAAAGGAAAACATGAGAGTTTAGGAGTGTATTAAACAGTGCGCCAGCAAGTGCAGCTCTAACATAGACTAACATTATGCTCACATTACCGGTGACACAGCTGCAAATACACACAACTCCCACTGAAAATGACTTCTAGCCTGATGCTGTGTCGCTGGTATTGCTAACACACCATGAACTCAAAACGTTAGTATGTCTGGTTAACTAGCTAACTACCTATCAAAGTACAAGTAACCTCGCAACTAATTTACCAAGTTTAGGAGTTTAGGGTAACGTTAGCATTTCCTTCCTGCTCTTTATTGGAGGCTTAGGAGAGTTTTACATTGGGGTCAAAAGTTCCAAACGCATCAGTTAGTCCTCATGTTAAAAGCTGTGTCTCCTGTTACATGAAAAGTAAAACATACTGCTTGAAAATATTAACAAATATATGAGGTACGCTAATCAGATTGCTGTATGTTAGAAGGAAATAACCTGACCTTTAATTTTTCCACATCATATTTATAATTCTAGGACTAACCAGCTACACACAGCAATACAAGATTAATGTCGTTTCTTTATTTAGCATTATGTCTTCTTCTAAGGATCATCCGGTGAGGAAGCAGACTTTTAGCCAGGAACACGTTAGCTTTAGCCTCAGTTTTTAGCATGAAAATATGTATGAAGTCAATTAGCAAGTTAACATGTATGTAGCCATTGACAAGACTGCTTCTATAACATTCTTGCTTTAAAATGAGCTGGAAACATTTAAAATGCCGCATGGAGACAGTGTCTTCATCCAACTCAAAATAAATGTTATGCTCGCTTAATTAGCTAGCTAGCTAGCTATAGCAGTAAAATCTGCCACTGTCAATTTTGCTGGCTGAAATGACAACAGTAGCTGGCAGATTTCATTCACTGTAGCTAGCTAGCAAATTATGCAAGCATTAGCAAACCCGTTTTTAATTAAATTAAAGACTGATTGTTGTTCCAAACTTAGTACTGGCCCAAATGCCATATTTTGGGTGTCCAAGCTTCAGTTGTGATCAACAGCGAATATCTTAAGCTTCATTTTAACAGTGCAAAAGTGTGTAAAAAGTGTTCGTCTTTATCCCAGGATTAAATTTGGAGTGATAAATCTGCCACACGTTATGGATCCCACTGCTTTTCTTGGAAAGACCCACCTACTCTGGGTTTCGTTGGCTTGGTTGGTTAGGTTTAAGCATGAAGAGTGAGATTGAGTATGGATAGGGTAAGATTATCATTATAAGCTGTGGGATCCATAATTAATAATCTGCCACCATTATCACTGTAAACTGCATATGCGCGATGCCAAAAGAGAAAGCTTTACAGTCATAGCAACAGTAACTAAGGTGCTAAACTAAGGCTTAATAAATGGTCAATTGAATGCCAAAGCTTTATAAATTCCTTCATCTCCCAGTGGTATCAATACAATGCACTAACAGCATACAGCATATGACATGGCTGCGGTCCACGGTGGCTCTCCCACTCATTAAGCTCACACACACAGAAACAAGAACACCACCTTCTCATTACAGCCCAACAGTAAAATTAATGCATAACAATGTGTTTTTAAATAAATATTGTCTTAGGGAGGAGGTAGCCATGGCAACAGGCGGAGGAACTGACTCTGCCATGGTGGTTTGGATCTGTGTCTCGGTACTCTCACAGACTCCAACATGATTTAATACTGCGGGGATGGGAGGGATTGTCTTGATTAAGTGTGTTGCATTAAACAGAAGACTCAAACCTCATGGGTTTGTTGCTCTCCGTCTCAGTCGACTAACCACAACTGTCTTAACCTCTTATTTCTTTAATTTGTGTGTGTGTGTGTGTGTGTGTGTGTGTGTTAAAGGGATGGCAGGGGGTATTGCAAGGCCCCCGTTCTCAGGTTAAGTGAACAGAGCATGGCAGACCATCTGCTCTCTGATTCCCTGTGCAGGCTAATATAGGCCATGCATACACACAGTTGTTTGTTATGCTCTAATGGCGCTAGTTAATCCTAGCACCACTGGACAACATAATCCTCCATCCAAACGTGAGACTCTTCCTCAAAATACCTTTTCACTCATCACTGCATCACTATCCAGCTTAAACTCAGCTGCAGTACATTATGTTACTTTAATGGATGTGCTGCCATTCTTCTTGCTTCCATTTTACACAGTTCTATGAGACAGCTGAAATGCAGCAGGAACACACAATAAATGCCACATAAAAGATGAAGTTCAATGCAATTTGATCATGACAAGCAGCGAAGCCTGTGGGCACCATTCCCTGACCCCTTCGATTATTATGTTCCACTCTAACAGAGAAACGTCAATATTTCTAGCTCCAGTTAACTTTTGTTTATGTGTTGTCTGTCTCTCTCTGGCTTCTAATTATAGAGGTGAGCCACAAGACCCCTTCTGTATATAATTTTACATTAAATAGAAGAGCAACTATTGATTATCTTCACCCTTGATTAATTGGACAGCCACGCTTCCCAAAGCCTAAGCTGACATATTTGTCCAACCAACAGTCTTAAACCCAAATGTATTCAGTGTGCAATCACAAAAAAATGAAAAATGACTTAAAAGATTCTAATCATCAAAAACACTTGCAACACAGACCTTTTCTCTTATATTACTCGTCATGAGCACACTGCTGCCCCGTGTGCTGTACCTGCCATTAGCTAGTTAGCTTAGTTAGCAGTCCTATTAGACTTGGAAACATCCTCCAAAGCTACAGCGGCTCTGACCAGCACTCTGACTCCAAGGACAATGAAAGCACAACAGTTTCAGATGAGGACAGAGGGCGTGAAATTAAGTGGTTGAGGAGCAAGTTTGTAACTTAGTGAGTTCATTTGTGAGTATACATCATCCATCGCCTTGACAAGTTTGCAAGTATTTGTTTTCATGAAGTTGGAAGTTATCTATTTTTGTGTTTTGAACAACAAGGTTATGCTGTGTTGAAATAAATTGGTTGTTATGACACATTCTGACTCATTACCCATTTTGCCATTAGTATGGCAGGTATGACAAGTGCTTTGTGCCCAAAAATGACATCGAATAGGATTTACCACAGGATGATGTCAGATTTAAACATTTTATGTGTTTTAAAACAAATGCAAAAGACAATATTGTATGTTTTCTAATAAAGTTGGTTGTTATGACACATCTGACTCATTACCCATTTTGCCATTAGTATGGCAGGTTATAGACAAGTGCTTGTGCCCAATAAATGACATCGAATAGGATTTACCACAGGATGATGTCAGATTTAAACATTTATGTGTTTTAAAACAAATGCAAAGACAATATTGTATGTTTTCTAATAAGTGTAACTGCACCCAAGTCCACCACTGCATCATTTTGAACATGCTAAAAAGTAGGCAAGGGGTTGGGGGGGGGGGGGGGGGGGGGGGGGGGGGGGGTATTGTGGCCTCACCGATTACTGCTCAGTGTAGCAGTAACAGCTACAAGTCAGAGCTAACATGGGCAGCTGCTGCCAGACCCTCCATGTCCACAAACACTGGAAACACAGAGAAGTGCAGGAGCTTTCACAGTCACTATAAGCACATTTGCAGCCCTTTTTGAAGCAGTTTCTGCATTGTACCTCTGATGTAGATAGCCAAGCTAACACTAGCAAGATTGCAGTCTGGTGGTGCTTCTACAGCCATAAAAAGCACCAAAAGTTAAAAATACTAAGTAGAGAGTTAAAAAATATAAATCTCTTGACACAGAATAGTCTCAAATGATTAACTCCATGTCAACATCGACCTTGCAAGTTTCAGGATGATTTACAACAGGAGGTGGTGTTTTGAGCCATTTTCAACCCATGAAAAGCACATTTTTATAAATTTACAGAGAAATGTCCATATTAACATCGCCACTGATGAGTTTCATCACAGTACAGTAATATAATTTAGTTTAAAGCTCAAAAGCATGCTTAAGTGTGCAGTGCTTCTTTAAAAACTAATGATATGGTAATGGCACACTAAAAGCCCAGCAGCACAGAGAGCAGAGGAGGTTCAGGCCAGTCAAAGTCAGTGATGTGCAGTGATGGAACTGAGGGGACAGGTGGCTTTCAGCGAGCTAGAGTCCGCACTGAGTGGTTTCCACCATTAATCAATTCAATCTCTCTCTCTCTCTTACTCTCACTCTCACTCACACACACACACACACACACACACACCACACACACACATACACACACACACACACACACACCTCATTTTGCCCTCCCTGTAACTCTTTAACTTGTCTCACTGAACGCCCTCATTTGCTTTCTGGTCAGTTCATCCAAGCACCCACAGTAATATATACAGACAATGCAGAGGCACTGAGAGCAAGTGTCCTCGGGAGAAAAGCATCAGAGAGATCTATATTAGTTTGATTAGACTTGTTCATGAATTCTTACCCAGCGTGGCATGGGTCACAGGTCGATGCATAGCTGCATTTACATGGAGACTTTTATTCTGCTAATTATAAGAATTCAATCAGTACTTAATGACCACTGTAAAATTATTAACTGGCTCCTTCTGAAGGAAATTAAGTCATCTATATCAAGTAAGAAAAAAACACTAGTCATTTACCCTAAATGTTACTTCCAATTACATCCTATATTTGTCATATTTAACGAACACTTTGCTTATGTAATCACAAACAGATCTGGTCTATGATGTCTGACAAGAATTCATGCTGAAATCGAACATATTCATTAGATCATGTCGACTCATTAGACTCAACCAGGCACGCGTCAGCATTGACGTAATACCTAATTAAGCATTTGCAGACTCACACTTTCGCACACCACATAGCTTAGACATGCATAAAGAACCTGATCAAGGATCGGCTGTGTGGATGTGCTTCCTTCAGCAGGTCTTGCATTTTACTCTCCATATCACTGTGGTGGTGGTAGGAT
Organism: Lutjanus argentimaculatus; assembly: GCA_034769285.1. Classification (NCBI taxonomy): domain Eukaryota; kingdom Metazoa; phylum Chordata; class Actinopteri; order Lutjaniformes; family Lutjanidae; genus Lutjanus; species Lutjanus argentimaculatus. The sequence continues at coordinate 18,288,859 of JAWZSL010000011.1, forward strand.
GAATGTTCAAGCAGGTTTAGTGAAGTTAGAGTACTGTAATGTATAATGTAATTTTCTTTTGGTTAAAATGGATTTGGTATTTAAAAAAAGAATTGTTCAGGAACTGTTATTGAAGCCAAGGTATTGGTACCAGTGCTGGTATTAAAAATTTTTCAGTGACTGATATTTCCATAAGTTTCATTTCAGCAGCATCATTTCTATACTGCAAGTAGTAAATAAAGTACTTTTTTAAGTTAAGTTCTACATTTAACTGTACCTCAGCGTTCAGTGGTGAAGTCAGAGTAACAGACAGAGTAAGCAAAGCAAAATCAACAGAGGAAATATATGTCTTAAAGTCTGAGTACATATTGTTTGGTGTTAAGCATGTGAAGTAAAATGGATCTGTTTGAATCATGATACTTAAGAGATTTTTTTTCTCCCATCCCGAACTAATACTTTGTTACACCAAGTAATGGACTGTGAACAGGAGGAGGTAGCAGAGAAGAAAACAAATCTAACATGTTAGAATGAAACAGAACAAACAAAACACAATAACAGTGGAGAAAAAAAAAGCCACAGAGGAACAACAAAGTCTGGAACAAAACGAGTCTCAATCAAGAGAACCCTGCTATTGATGGTGAGAAATCATTGCAACACTGCGGAGCAACCACCTGAAGAGTCGCCACAAAACACAAAATAAGAGATGTGAAGGCCAGAAAAAATTGGACAGAAAATCTCTGCTGTCACGTCACACAAACATCAGAGAAAAAGGAGCCTTAAACACTTAGTTACAACACCTGACAAGCTCTCCTAGACACACACAGATTACAGAGGCAGTAAGTTTATTATAAACTGGTTCCCAACAGACTGCGAGGAAACATGTCATTTTAATTCTGAGTGGACAAAACTGCGATTCTCTCTTTTTTTCCCCACCAGAACCGGACATCTCTTGTATAAGTGTGTGCATCTTTCAGACAACAGAGAGTGCAAAGGCAAATGGAGAGTTACATAAGAATATCACGACCAAGCCGAACTAACTCTGTTATGCATGTCTTATCAGAAGTGAGAGATCGAGAGATGAGATGTACAGACAGCCAGAAAATGAAGCAAAGATTGAGGATGGGCACTGAGTTGTGCCCACAAGCTGAGTGAAGAGACAGAAAGAGAATTAGCGACAGACAAACAGAGACTCGGGGAGTAAATCTGTCAGTTAAGAAGGCACAAGAGAGACAGAATAAAAAATATTAGTACTTAGTGTACTTTGATGAATGTTTAAGCACATAAATAGGAGGTAAGTGATGAAAAGACAGACAGATCCACAGACACAGCCTGAGACAGACAGAAATGAAGATGCAGAGGTGGAGGTGCAGGTCTGTTAGTCTCTGCCCGCAGCATTACAAGCAGTATTATGTAAGAGTGCTGGGGACCGCCTCGCACAAAGCCATCGTTCTCTTAAAAATCCTATTGGACACAGACACACACACACACACACACACACACACACACACACACACACACACAGACACACATAAAAAAAAGAGTATTTAACGACTTAGCTGCAGTAATGGTCTTACAGGGGAGGATGACGAGGGGATTTGGAGACATATGTGGAAGATACGGCAATGCAAGGTTGTGGTGAAAGATAACAGGCTGACGAGGTAGAAGGAAGGAGACGGAGGCCAAGGTGGTGTCGTCATATTGCTACAAGACTTGTAATCTATGTCTCATACTACACACAGTGCTAATTTTAAGGGGGCTTGACTATGCAGTTGGCTTTACACTGGGAAAACAACAAAATTCAGTGTATTCATAAATGCCGGTATATTAATGCGGCAATCCATTGCAAGTCGGAAGACAATAGTTCCAAGTCCGTATTCCCAACTTCCAATCTATGTGCATCTGTTTTAGGAAAACATGGATACCTGCAGCGTACTGATATTTGTACGACAAATCTCTGAACTTCACAAGCATCTACTGCAGCTGATTTAACAGATTAGCACACTTCAAAAGAGATGGGAGAATTTCACAACACAAACCTAAGATCATTATAGTTTCCGACCTAAATGACTGTTCCATTGTAGCCGATATATGTTGTTTTTTCACAGACAATGAATTGCTGCATTAATACCGCACTTGATTTTCTGAGAGCTCTGCTGATTGAAAGCCTTCTCACAGAAGATTTTTTAAAGTGTCACACCCAGTAGGTGATTTGAGGGGGAGTGCCATCCCCCTTGTTAGAAAAATGACCAAAATGCCCCTTGTTAACCTGCCATCCCGCCTCTCCATCCCCTAGGGGCAGAAAGTGCAGGGACTGAGGGGTTGTTTAGTTGAATATGTCAGACTAGTCTGCCTGACTCATTGATTCTTTATCTGACTGATTTATATGTTTGTGCAAGTTAGAATCCATGGCCCCAACCATGGCTCTGAAATATGAGTAGCCTCACGGTGCTGTCCATGGTGCTGAAAAAGCAGATGGATTTGGAGGAGTACTAAAAAAATACAGTCCTCTGCAGTGACCACGGGTTCAACTCCCACCTGTGACCCTTTGCTATGTGTCATTCCCCCAACCTCTTCTCCCCTGTCCTCTCTTCAGCTGTCCTATCAATTAAAGGCATAGAATGTTGAAAAACTAATGAAAATGCATATTAAACATGCACTGAGTGATTATTTTGGCTACTTGGGAACAGCAGAAACAACTTGTAAACACAACGCTAACATCTATTTTTAAGTTTATATGGCAAACAGTTGTGAGCAAACAGCTGATTATTTACACATCCTGCAGAGCAACAGGTCCAATGTTCTCTCACTCTACATTTAGCTCAGTTTTTGGTTTCCACCAATTTGGCTTTTTAGCTGCGAACACCATCAGCAAGTCAGTAGCACTGTGTGTCATTTGGTGATAGGCAAGTAGCATATATTGGATTTTAAGAGCTTTTCCCACTGAAAACAGCTGCCTGCTGTGGCTGGAAACATGATTGATGAGTGCTGTAAGAGTAAATTAAAAAGTGATGTCACTACAAGTAACACTTTTAACGCAGACAGAATCATGTGATTCACTGGTAATATAAACAGTAATTATAGCAGCTTTAAAAGTATTTTCTCTCTCTCTCTTTGTGGCATGGTTGATGTCCCCTTTGATGCACACTGTGTCATTTCCTGTTAGTAAATGAGAAAAGTAACCAGAAGTATTATTTTGTACCAACTGCAAAAAATGTATTAGACTGCAGTGCACACTGTAGAAAGTATGTATGTAGAATGGAATGAGGACGAAATTTGTAGTGATATTGTTTACTACATCAACCAAACAGGGCTGGAGAGTACATTTAACTATACATTAGTCTTCATGTGTCTCAGTCTCTGAAAGCATTGGTCCCTACAGTACACTCTACAGTAGATCTCAGTGAGCTGTCTACTAATTCAGAGACACAAGCAACGCTGAGCCTGCTGCTTTAAATCATCATTCTATCACGGATTCACTCGTGGAACCCAAAATATACACAGCACCACACCTTTTCATAGGTGATTGAAGTGCTTTCCTCCATATTATCAAAGCAGACTTGCAGCAACAGTGCGTCACTGCAGAGAGCAAAATGTATCGGGACATCAATGACGCACACACAGTGCCATTAGCTAGTTGACAGGGCTTTCCCTGCTCAGAGCTATGTGATGATAGCTTAATGACGCCATCAGACTCAGAGCACATTGCCTACGTAGCTCGCTCGCTCTCTCTCTCTCTCACAAGCAACTCTAAAACGCTCCAAAATCCTTTTTCTTTCACGAACCTCGAGATGATGGTATTATATCTGTACAGTTTTACTCCCTTCTAGCAAACAGTAAAATTAAGTGCATGTGTGTGAGCGTATTTGGTCATTTGTGTCCAGCTTTCACACGGTCTGTCTGACTGCAGCATATTAAATGATGCTGACACTGCAGTGGCTGTTTGGTGCCTCGCCTGGAGTACATGCTCCAAAACCTTATAAAGAGTTGTTTGACACAGGATATTCAGCCGTGACTGGGAGCTTGGGTAACACTTTATAATAACCATCATTAGAACTGGTCAATTCATAATAAACTTTAGTTAACAGTTATCTCACTGGTAACAAACAACAGAAATATGTTTGCTAATTATTAATAATGCTATAACTGACATTTTTTGAGATGTTTTTGTTGTGTGCAGCAATAAAATAGTTTACTCATGTAATCAGAATGTAACTTATTGTTTCCAATCAGTTTTGATTAGGACGGGCAATATGAGGATATTATATAGATCTTGTGATATGAGATGAGACTAATTTTAGATTTTACATGCTGTTGTATTGTGATATGGCATAAGTGCTGTCTTTTCCTTGTTTTAAAGGCCACTTTTTTCAAACCAAGTACAAGTACTTATTTGGATACTTGCTGATACCGAGTACTGATATGATGCCATTACAGTTCTTACAATACTTTTATTTTCATCAGATGTTCCTCACTTTCTAAATGTAACAAATTGTTGTTGTTTTCCTCTACTAGCATTAACAAGCTCCTTGAACTCTGTGTTGTGTTGATTCTTTAGCTGTTTTATAAAATTACTTGTGTTGATGGAGCTACTAATAAAGTGGTATCAGGATTTGTGGTATCAGAGTAGTTTTATAAGTATGAGTGCAAGTACATGAGCACAGTATCAGACCAATACCCCATACTGATATCAGTACTGGCGGCTCTCTACAATAAAGTGATGTCGGCTGTTCTAGCTGTAATATTTTTTCCTTTATCTAATTAATTCATTATATCCATATTACTAATGATTAATTAAAAAAAATGTAACATTTTGAGAATGCACCAATAGTCATCCCCAAAATATTTTTGCAATATTGACCAAGGTGTTTTATCCATATTGCCAAACCCTAAATTTATATGAAGATATATAATTGTATATCGCAAAATAGCCTAAAAATATAGATATTATTCATTAGCCATATCGCTCAGCCTTAGCTATGATACAAAACATAATTTTTATAGTACACAAACTATTATTATAATATAACATAAATACAGACAGAGCGCAATTAAACCCAGTTGAGTTCTATTGCATGAGGATGCCTCTTGCTACTTTACATCTGCTAGCAAACAACAGTGTGGTGGGATGCACTACAAACAGAGTAAAGAACCCAGAACAAAGTTTTTATAAGACGCCGAACTGAAAAATTGAGCTTTTAAGATGACACAAGTGGAAACAGACATGAAGCATCAGCAGACAGAATGGGAAAACTGTGGGATATTGTATGCCTAAGCTTTGGTTAAAGTTGCTTATTTGACCTGACAAGATGTAGAAGTTGAAGCCTGGTTTTGACCTTTGTTAGGATGAATGATGGTCTTACCTGGTGATTCAATTAAATAGTTGTAAATATCAAAGTATGTATATGTGAGGCAATATTGAGTTTGTCAATATAAATACCTCTCTGGTAGATAGGGTGCTAAAATAATGATAACTCATGTTTTTAGCCTGCTACAGACATTTTGTTAGTGTGTCAGCCCTTGGTTGCATATTGTGTGAAAGCATGGTTTTCTGAGAATGACACATTCCTCTGTCTCTATTATAGGATACTTAGGATTCTTACTTAGGATAATTTCATTAATAACAGTAAAATAAATATTAACTAACTTTAATTAAATATCAGTTTGATTGCCATTTCTTAAAGCATATACAAGAAAATGTCATATTGTGACTTTGGAGGAGCCTGTAGACAAAAGCATCTGCACTAGCTAACATGCTAGTGGCTGGGAAAATCTAAACACAGGCTTTTCAAGGGGAATCCAACATGGCAGGTATTAAGAATAACTCTATAGGAATACCCTCTCTTCTTGCGGAAGGTCTTGTTTGCTTGTTTAGGTCAGATAGAGACATCAGTACTAGATTGAGCCCGTTTCATACCCAGTAAATAAACTCCTTGTAGTAGCTTTAATATAAATTATGGTAGAGTGTTACCCAACAATTATATGACGTAACAGAAGTATTCAAATCTACGTCACTCTTAGCTAATAGCAGGACCGTTAATGTCCGTTTAATGTCCCTGCGTCATGCACATCTGTATAGTTCATTTCGTCCTTTGTTAAGCCCTCTATGTGCACACTGAAATCAGCTAATTCTCTCAAAGCTTCATCCGTCCCAGCCGTCATTTTAAGGTCTTACATGTTGATTTTTCAGGACAGAGCCTGTCGCAGGAATCACAGATTTATGTGTACAAGGTCACAGAGAAGTGACTTTTTGTGCTGCGACATACAGCGACTGTCACAGCGAGGGGAGCTTGTCTCTTGATATTCATGACAAAAGAGCAGTGTGACTCTGAATACACTCAGATGACCCCCCTTTGAGGTCGACATAATGTCTTTGTGAGAAATGCACAGCGAGCTCCAGGATGACACTTCAGCTCTTGAGAGGCGACTTTGGCTGCAGATGCACCTCTCAGCAGCTACTCTTCCTTCCTACTCCTCCTCCTCTCTGCCGGGGAGGGGAGGGAGAGCAAAGAGGGGACGGGGAGGAGGGAAGAGTGAGGTAGAGAAGGGAAGGGAGGGTAATGTGATGCAGAAGTGTGCAGTGCAGACAGAGGAGGCTGTGCGAGTGCCAATCATCAATATGTTCCCTAGCCTCGACAGACACACACACGTTTTGTTTGAACATTGTGCTCGTAACATAAAACCAATGAATATCTGAAAGACCATTACCTTACAGTTTCATGACATTAACATAATTCATTCAAAAATACTGTGCAGATGCAGTTTAATGTGATTTAATGTGTTTTAGAAGTGTGCTATATTTGGTTACTGACATGAGAAGGTGGAGGCACACACACACACACTGACACTTCAACAAACACATCTGCAGACACTTGAACTGGGCTCCAATTGAAATGCAACTGTTGTATGTGGACTCTGGTCAGGCAGAAAGGATGCTGTGCACTGTACCGTGTACTGGGGCCTTAAAATAGTCAAATTGACACCACATAAAAGGTTCAGTTCACCCAAATTACAAAAAAACGTACCTTTCCAGTTACCACAATTGGTAGATTTCTACAATGACCCTAATACAATGGAAATAATTGGAGACAGTGTAGAGGATGACATTTTAAACAGTCAAGAGCAAACTATCTTTCCATTATCAGTATCTCCATTTCTCTGGATAATCCTTGTGGTGAACAGTTTTCACTGGAATTACTTTCCAGCGACTAAACAGTCCCTAAAACTCCTGACAGTGTGTTTGGAGGATTATACAGCTTATTGGGGACATTGTTTCCGGACAGAGATGTTGCCGTTGAAATTTGAAATGTAACACTTCAATGCTGCATTCTCCAGAAATTAAGTTCCACTAACCACCACTGTATTAAGGTTGAGGCAGATATTCCAGAGATCATTTATTAAGATTATCTTGCTGAACAAAATTGCGATAGTGAGCACCAGTAGCACTTTTTTTCAGAGTACAAGTACTTACAGTATATTTGGGTACTTGCTGAGTATTTAATAATGCCATTACAGCTCTTACAGTGACTTTAAAAATAAGTTTTATTTTCATCAGATGTTCCTCACTTTCTAAATGTAATTAGTATTATTTGTATTAAATTACTATGCTAATTTTGTGTTCCTTATTAAGGTGTGCCCTTTACTGTGACACTATACTGTATATTTCAGTAGTAATAATTCCAAACATTATTATGGATTTGCAGAATTAAGTTTAATGTTACATATGATGTTACATACATTATTTTATTATCATTTACAGCACTTAAACTATCATGCACAAAGGAAGCAACTTAAGAACTACAATACTTAAATTACTTCTTCATGTGTGTGTCCCTTGCCTAATCAGTTCCTACCTGCACTTGTTTAGGAGGGACGGGTATGAGTGTAACAGTAGAGGGTTTATCCTGCTGTGAACCCAAGAGAGTGAAGCTGGGTGACACTTCCATGTCATTTTGGTGAAGATAAACAGGAGAGTAAAGAAGAGTATACAAAAAGAAGTTGTTGCCCACTCATTACCCACCCCCAGAAGGACTGGAAAACGCTAACAACCAACAAAAGAGGGTTACACACTTGTGGCAGCAGTGTTTTTTTTTTTTTTCTTTGTCTTCAGATTAATTAGCCAAGGCAGTCAGCTCACGCCTGGCAGGACTTAATGGACAGTGGCTACAATCTACAGGTTCATTTCCTGAGTTTGTGTCAGTTTTACATGTACTGTTAAACAATTTTACAGACAGCTGACAAAGAGAACCTTTTCTCCCCAGCAGTTTAAGTTGGATAGCACTGACTGATGTTTCTCACTGATAATGACGGCACAAACAAGAAAAAAGGTTAAGTATTAGCAAACTCCTTCAACTGTGCATCGTGTTGGTTCTGTAGATGTTTCATTAAATTGCTTGTGTTGAAGTCACTACTATCCGTGAAGTGTTATCGGGCGCAGTGGTAAGTACATAAATACAATATTGGTTCGATTCTGGTAAGGGTGCATCCCTAACGTGTAATTATCATAAACTTTTGTTTGCCACAGAGCTTATTCTCTACACTAATCCAAAATCCATTGGAAAAATCTCATTGGCTTTTTATGGAGGGAACCAGAGTGATGCTAACTTCTGGGATGGCCTACATATATAAGTCATCCCTGTAGCACTCTATAAAGGCCTAATTACTCATCAGACATCGTGGTTCCTTTAATTACTATACTAAATACAGACTTTCTGAACCTGCTATGATTTAATTAAATTGTCAGTGTTATGCATGTCTGAGTAAGTGTCCTCTTATTTCACCATTATCTTCTGTGTGACAACAAAGCTATGTAGACGAGTCTTGATTACCCTCTATGTTTGTTACTAGTATGCCACCTGCTCACTTTCACTATCCTTATATCTTTGTTCTCCAACCTCACCCGATCCATTTTGTGTTTTCCAACATGCTAGCTTACCCTCATAACAACAACAGCACTCGAATGCAGCACACATTTAATCAAATCAAGTAGTCAGTCAAACTCTTTGCCTGCCTGTATAATTTGCACTCTGTGAAGAGGTGAGAAACAGCCACGCAGCCTCTCTCCTTCCAATGGCTACATTATTACCATAAGTGAGTGAGTCAGGAGAGTATGTGTAGTGTGTGTGTGTGTGTGTGTGGTCACCCCCACAGTCTGCCTGCACAAGCCCTCTTACCAAGGGCGTTCAGTGTCATTGAGAACAGTCATTCATTAAAAAAAGAAAGGAAAAGAAAAAAACCTCCATCCACACAAACAGCACACACATGCATGCATCTTGTGTGTGCAATCTATGTACACACACAAACACATATAATCACAGGTCAGAAGAGATTTGATAATAAGATATCTTCTAATTGTCCCAGAACAAAGAAACTCCCACTGCGACATCAGAAACCCTGTGACACACAGGCACACACAGACACACAGAGACACAGAGACACACACACACACACACACACACACACACACAGACACACTCCCTCTGTGCTCTGTTTATCAGGGCCAGGCCCATCGATCATCCTAGCCTGGTTGCCCGGGTAACCCCGTTATTATTCAAAGCACGGAGCACCAGCTTGCAGAGAAAACTGTGTATATGTGTGTATGCATGTGTGTGTATTAGTTAGGTAGTGGAGATTCCCATTGGCTCATAGGCAAGGCAGCCACCGGTCCAGGCATCCTCCTTCCCAGCATCCTCCCTGATCTGCATACCTATGAGGGTGGACATTACCATACACACACACACATACACACACATAGGATGATAGCTCTAAAGGGACACACAGGAATTGGAGCACAGCTATCTCTCCAACAAAATTTTACATTCTCTCCTCATTTCTATTGCCCACCACCACGACCACACCTCCTCCACTCCCCTCCTCCTCCGCTCCATCCCACCCGTTGTGATTTTCATTCAGCATCCTTCCTCCATTTTTCTTCCCTGCTTTGCTGCATTTCATTCAGCCCGCACCCCCTTATCTGCTCGCTCCCTCTCTTATTTTTCATTCACATTCTGCGGCTCTCAGGCTCATTCATAAACAGCACCACTCCTTACAGCGGCAAAAAGTAAGGAGGCGAGGAGGGGGGAGTGGAGGAGAGGGTGGGGTGGAGGGATGGAGGGAGGGTTGCCCCTACTGACTTACTGACTGCAGCATGGTGAGGGCTCCCTGAAAACTGAAAGCAGCCAATCGGGATGCTGAGAAGAGGGGGAGGGTAGGGAGGAGAGAGAGAGAGCAACACGGAGCGAAGATGGGGGGGTAAGAAGAATCCAATCCGCCTCAAACTTCCACCTCCCCTGTTCCTCCTCTATGTCTTGCATTCATTCATTCATCTCTCCAGCCATTCATTCATTCAACCCACCCTCCATTCACACCTCAACTGCTGCAATTTTGTATCTGCTGCAAATGTTTCAGCACATTGAGGCAAAGGCAGACAATGCAGTGTACAGAATTTTGTTTGCATGGACAGTACATACACACTCGACAAAAACACAAATGCAATGATTTTGTTTTTGCTCCCATCTTGACGTAAAAGATCTAAGACTACTTCTGTGCTCACAAAAGGTTTATTCTCTCAAGTTTTGTTCACAAATTTGTTAAAATCTTTGTTAGTGAACACTTGTCCATATAGATAATCCAGATAATCCAAGATAATCCATGATAATCCATCCACCTTATAGGTGTGGCATATAGAAAAGTTGATTAAACAGCATGATTATTGCACGGGTGTGACTGGTCACAATAGAAGGTCACTCGAAATGTGCAGTTTTGTCTTGAAAAAACATCCATTAAGCACTAAACTATGGCTATTTGACATAGGGCTATAGATCACAATTTTTTCCCCAGACCAGGTTCGGGCTATGTATGTTCCTGGTGTCTAGTTTCCTTGTTAATATAGACTAGTTGACCTGTCTAGCAGTAAGAAAACACATAACAGTTAAAACTGAGCAAAATGTATTAATAATGTTAAACATTGTCTGAAAAAAACATTGTGTGTATTAAGAGTCATTTGAAGCATTTAATTATATTCTTCAATAACTAAATTGTATTTTAAATGCTGCTGAAATGTGAGGCATGTTTCGCTGTGCATTATGAACATTGCGAATTATCCTAAAAACATGGCAACAACTCAATATTGTTAGCAGTGCTAGCAGCAGCACTGCTAGTTACAGGTTAGGGTTAAAGTAAGAATATCAGAATGAGCTAATCAGACGCAGCGTAGGGTGGGTCATGACTCCTGGGAAAAAATGTGATATCTATGCTTAATAATTTTTTTTCAAGAAAAAAAACTGCACATTTTAGAGTGTCCTTTTATTAAGACCAGTCTGAGGCACACCTGTACAATAATCCTGCCATTTAATCGGCATCTCCATATGCCACACCTGTCAGGTGGATGGATTATCTTGGCAAAGGAGAAGTGTTCACTAACAGAGATTTAGTCTTAGATTTTTACTTCAAATCATGAAAATGGTTCAAGCAAAAGCATTTTGTTTATATTCTTGTTGAGTGTATATGTGTTGTGTGTGTGTGTGTGTGTTTTCTTCTAGTTGAGGCCAGAGGACACTGCAGACTAAACAACCTCTACTGCCTTTGTTTGCTGAGCAGCTCCATTTATCACTGCATTACTTCATTCTAGACAAACTGTTTAATCCAAAAACAATGCATTACAGTATCACTACCTCATTGCTGCTCATTATTACAAAACAAGACAGGCAAATCCTTCAGTGCCATAAATGCGAGCACATGACATCAGCCTGATTAACATATAAACTTATCAGAGACAGTCAGAGCCTCTGGGAGCATGCAATCACTTTGGAATTAGGCCACTGTTAAACACATAAAGCCAATATATTCCTTGAAGGTGAATAAGCTGGATGGGGAACTGCCAGCACAAAGTAGGGCAGCGACAGGGGGAGGACAGGGCTGATACAACCCTATCTGATCAGACGTGCTCCGCCTCCAGCCGCCACAGGAAGGAAGGGCTGCAATCAATAAAAGGAAGGGCAAGCGTGAAATGGCCGAGGCCTGTCTCTTGGTTCTATTATTCCTCTGAAAGCTGCCTGTTCCTCACCTCCTCGCTGCTGTTGTTATTCCAAGTGTGGGGAGGAGGTGTGTGCATGCATGTGCTTGTCTGTGCAGACAGTGAGAGACATGAGGGAAGTAAGAGACAGGAGGAGAAAATAGAGGGAGGATAAGTGAGAAAAATGAAATGAATGGAGGAGTATAGTTGTGAGGGAGGAGAGGGGTGAGGAAAGAGAAAAAAGGTTCCAATAAGGGAAAAAGAACAGAAAGGGAGACATGGAAAAATGCAGAGGAAACCTGTAAGGTCTCAGAGTTGGTGGGCACTGAAATCACAGATTACCTCAAGTCTGATGATGAGGTGGATGCATTGCACAAAAACACTATCGTACAGCTGTGGAGAGGCTTTTTAGCCGGACTATCTGACACATTTAAAAAAAAAAAAACTTTCCCTGCATTATAATCTCTACTTTGATGTAAAAAAGTAAACTGAGAGAGAACAGCGGTTGGGTGAATTTATGTCATTTGAACAACCATACGCTTTTATAACTTACATCTCACACTAAGCATTGACCTAATTAACTGGCTCATTATAGTTGCATGTTGAAACATTATGTACTGTAGACCTTATGAGGCCATTTTTTATTGTTTTCTTAGCTGCAGCAGTAACATTAATACTGTATGCCTCTGCCAGTTCGCTGCCAGATTCTTAGCAGCTGGTTATAGGCTATTTTAGCATATGCATGCCCGGGTCTCTTAGTTTTATGTTTACTTATGTTTACTAGGTCATGTAATGTAACAGTAGAGCCAATATATTCAAAGGTAGAGGTCAAGACAATGTAACCAAGGAATGGCAAAGAATTGCAAAGGGATTTTCATTTTTAGTAACGCAAAAGTACTCTAATGAGTTATTTTTCTCGGTAGGTAACACTGTAGCATAACAAGTTACTTCTTAATTGCTGTAATCTTGTAATGTGACAAGGTACAATCTTAAAAGTATAACGTTCCTCCACTCTCTTGATTCCTCATCAATTTTCTGTGTGGGGATAAAAGTAGGCCTCAACATCAACACATCTGTTTTATTATCTCTGACTCTGAACGTAGTGTAGGAACAGGGTAGACCCTCTGCAGAGATGGCTGTAGCCAAAGAGCTAGCTGTAGCAACAGTCTGTCTGTCATCATCTAAAATGGATGAAATGAGAGAATATTTGTACAGCATTCATCCTCATTTCTTAGTCAAAGAAAAAATCTGCTAAGCCTGCCTGTGCAGTGCTAATGTTATTTTAACAGGATATTTACCCTCAGTGGACGTGCTGCTTGGTTGGGAAGCAGTGGCACTTGTGCGTAGACTTCAAATACAAGGTATTCGTGGAATTTAAACTCATTTTGTACAGAAAGATGTTTCAGCATGTTGTTGGTGTTTCCACTCTTACTTGAAATGATGATTTACAGACAACTACATTAGACAACCACATAACAACTAGTACTGTTAGCAATGAAGCCACGTTTTGGACACTTAATTCCTCTCCATCATGACTCAGAATAGATGCACAAGTTTGTTGTCACTGGTTTACAATGCGCAACTCTTAGAAAACATGCCGACATTGAAAAAAGGAACTGCTTGGAGGCAACCAATTTCGATAGCGCAGAAAATTTGGAACCGATTCTCAAGTGGAACCGGTCCTCAATTGCCATCCCTACCCATGAGCAAAAGCATATCTTATATCAGCTGGATCTTCTGACAGCTGCTAAGACATAACTCCTGACTTCAAATCTCTCTCACTCCCCATGTGCACGTACACTCACTGTGTTGCCAGTGACTTTCCATCCCTTCAGCATTTTGTGTCAGTGGGTGCGTGTGTGGCTTTCTAACACTGCGGAAAAAAGGGATGTGAGAGGACTGTCACCTAAGATCTCCCTGTTAACACTGAAATAAAATCCTCCTGCTTGGCCTACATGTTCCTCTACTTTGACAAGTTCCTCGTGCAGGTTTGCAAACAAACAGTAAACTCTTACATGCATGGGTTCTTCGCTGTGCACACAATGATAAGGACGCACAAGCACAGAAACATAAAACTGTATGTCTGACCTGCAGAATCTTCCAGCATCAAAGGATAAATTGGTTTGTTTGATACCCTTTACTCACCATGGTAGATGTGAAAATATTGGGAGAGGAGCAAGAGGAGGACAGATATCAGAGAAGCAATGAGAAGAAACTGTTGAACCACAGTATCTTCCATCTGCCTCAGTGAATAAAGGGTTTACTTTGACCAAACGACCAGAGCTGATGATTGCTGGAACAGTGGAAAGACATGCAAAGGTGGTTTTGGCGAGTTTTATTTAGTATCTGTTGAGTTTGAAATAAGACGACGATGTTAAAATGACTATTTATGCAAAGAGAGTCTGGTTAGTTTGGTGAGAGCAATAAAACAGCTGTTTCTGGTAAAACAAAATGTATCTTACTTTTTAGTGGGAGGGTTTTGCTCAGTAGCACAGTCAAATCTACAATAACAATTTGGTATGTTACACACAAAAACACATTTAATATTGAATAAAATACTACAGAATATAACAAAGATCAGACAGCAGCACTGACTGACAGCTACCATAGAAATGTGGGATGCCAATTTCTGAATGAGACATGGCTCAACATAATAGCCCACCAACAGTTAGTTGGACTCTGCTGTGAAAAGTGCGGCTCCCACAGCTCTCCACACTGCTGTAAACACCTCTGCTCCAGTTATATATAGGCTGACTGGCACCGGGTACACAGGTGGATGCCTTTGATACCAAATACTGTACTGACAAAAAGGCAAAGGGGAGGGCCAGGAGAGGTATGAGTGAGGCAATGGTCGACAAAGAACAGGAGAGGTGAGGCAGCGAGGAGGAAATGGAGGAAATGAGGGAGCGTCAGGAGGTGACAGAAGGAGGTGATGGAGGGGGGGAGAGGGCGATGGGCGAGAGGAATGAATGAGCAAAATGGGGCATGCAGGAGGCAGTGAGGGTGACGGAGGGATGACTTAACAGTGATGCTAGCATGTAGTAATGTTCTTTATAAAAGTTATAATGTCATTGTAGTCAAGGCACAGGCCTATACATAGTCACACAACAGCTGAGTGAGCAGTCACACTTACAGTCTTTCACTATTCCTTTGCCAATAAACACGGCTTACGTCAGCCTGTGGAAGCTGAAGGAACCCGGAAAGTGACAGGACAATGACGTCAGTAGGTGAGCTAAAAAGAGGGAGCGATGCAGGACATTTAGGGAGGGTGAAACATACCCTATAAGTCTATTACATGCACAAAAGAGCAGCACTAAAATTATTTTCATAATCAATTAGAGTCTTGATTAATTGTTTGGGGAACCACCAAAAATGCAAGACGCAAAGACCAAAGACACATACTAGGCATACTTCTACTGATTGCTAGAAAAATCTAAACAACAGGAAAGCGCTTTTGCCAGCACTCAATTCACTCAGAGAGTCAAGTCTACACAATGACATATGACAGTAAACTGCAAATGAAGATGGATATTTTTCTACAAAGATGGACTCCAACTATGCTGTACTTGAATGTCTAAATGCTAGGGTGTAGACAGATGTATTTGGTAAAGTTAAAAAAAAAACACAGTCCACTTACTAATTTTTTTTCAGAGCATTCAACCACATCTGACAGTCTTCATTACCAGACGTTGTATGTCATCTACTGAAGAAGACTGAAATATGCCTAAAAGCTCGGGAGATTTTTGGGTTGAACTATTATTTTCAAGAATCAGCTTTCACACTTAAAGATATAGGACTTCCCATTGTGAAGGACAAGTAAAAGTAGCATCTTCCCATTTGAGAGGATGCTAACAGAAAATGTTCTGCATTTTTACTTGAAAAATGACTTAAAAGGGTAGCAAGCTAGTCTGGATAAAACAGTTGATTGCTGAGTCACAATCCCAGGTTGTGAAACAGTAATGTTTTGGGAATGAGAATACCTGTGACTGGCAAAAGTCTCCCATTGCAGGCCATATTTACTAAAGCCTGAAAACAGAGCCAAGAGGAAGAGCAGGAGTCTACTGAATTACACTGTGCTTAAAGATTATTATGGAACTTTTGTCCAGTGATGCCAAAAACAAACTGCCAACCCCAGCTTTTTATGATTAAATATCAAACTTGTTGCAATACAATGCTGTCATGGATAACTGATTAATCAACCACTGTTTCAGCTCTAATGTGCAGCATAAAATATAAAAGTGTACATGCACACACACATAAAAGGACTAATAAAGCAACAAAACAGAACCAGCAGCCAGCATTTAAACAGCCATCAATATGCAGGCTACACAAGTACATCTAGAATGGGGCTTTTCAGTATTCACACCAACAATTTCTTCAGCAATTGCCCCCTCTAGTTTATCACAGTTTAAACAGGTTCTTAAATGCTCCTATTGTAACAAAGTGCAGCCTGTAGATGTAATAAAAAAATAGCACATCGTCAACTAAAATGTGCATCACAGCCTACAACTACGGCTTGGCGCCTTTTCCTCTAAATTTTGCTGGTGGCACTGTCTTGAGTCTCCCTTGGCTAGCTATGGATGCCAAATCCAAAAAAAAGAAGTCTGTCAGTTGTTAAGACATACAAATCTTAAAATACACAGACTGTACAGAGAATTTTGCCTCTGTGTGTCTGTATGTGTCTTCAGTAATTCTAGGTATTCCTCTAAATAACCTACCATATGTTACCATGCACTCCAGATATAAAATATTCTAATGCTGAAATGTTGGTTGATGCTAAAACATGCCTACATAAATGTTTTAGTATCCCTGCGGTCCATGACAGGTAGGTGTTCTTGGTCTGACGTGGAGATTTTGCGTCATGGCCTCTATACTGGGAACACTGATATGAACATGTAAAGAACATGGAAGGCAGAAAGCTCATACTCCCAGGATACAACCTCTCATACATCTCAAGGCCTACTCACTGCTGGAGACCAGAGCCATTACATCATCACCCCTCACCTAAGGGGAACAAGGCATGAGCGCTCGCTGACCACTGGGAGACGTGGGGTCATTACATCACTGGCAGAAGCCTGGAGCAAACCATAAAAGAAGGACCCAGGACTGTGTGGCGGGCGGGAACTCGACCGTGTGCGAGCTGATCATTGCTAATGCTCGGTAATGTTGCTAACACACATACAGGTCAGGTGGAGGGTCAGGGACTGCTTGACGCAATGCAGTGACACGCACCTCCCCGGGCTTTCAGCTCATCATCCAGCCAGTAATGAGCAGAGTTATGTCACATTATGAGGCCATATGAGACACACACACATTGCCTTAAAAATAATACTCCACTGTTATCAAGGCTGAAGTTTACGTTACATTTACAAGGTGGTGTGTGCCAGTGGTATCATATCTGTTGGCATATTCATAAGCCATTACACTCTGATATTTCTGTTCACTTCCAAGTGCCTTTTTACATGTGGTTCGCCATATCAGTATTTAAAGAAATGTTACTGCACTTTAAATGAGCATTTTTCTGCATCACTTTAAAGCAGAAACAACACTAACCTATTGCCTTTGTGGTTGAAGTGGGTGTCCGAGTGGGCAGTGCAGCTTCTAAACTAGGATATGCTATTATGAATGATTTTCCCACCTAGAAAAGAGGATCAATACTGTATCTACTTTAAAATATCCATCCAGGAAGAACAGTGTGTTGTCCTTTGTTTATAAGGTTGGCAGTGCAATTACCAGTTCCTCATGTCTACATGTCCTTGGGTAAGACATTGAACCCCAAGTTGCTCCCAATGGGCAGACTATCCCCTTGCATGGCAGCTCCATGGTCATGTCATGGTGTGTGTGAAGGGTGAGTGAGTGGCCAATTGTAATGTCTTTGTCCGTCAAGGCAGAAAAGTGCTCTATAAAGTGCATTCCATTTATGGGACATCTATTTCTGTCCACATTTGCCACTTTTTAAAGAAAAAAAAATCATAAAATATCCTGTTTATGTTTACAAGAACACTCTTTAACGCTGTGGAGCAAGGAAAACGTAGGTGACCTGCCAAAGACTTTATGCTGAAAAAGAACAGCACTTTTGCTATTTGGAACTACAACATGTTACAAACACATGTACTGTGTCAAACATGTAAAACAGTTGTGGCACCTTCCAGAGGAAACAAGCCAAAATCCATGCTTCAATGTTTGTTTATTTATCGCAAGTCATAATATCATGGCAATACTGAACACGGTTACATTGCAGATTTTCTTAACATCATGCAGGCCTATTCTACCCTGTGTGTGGTTATCAGCCCCAAGCCACTGGTTCCCTACTGAAGACATGAAACTTTAAAAACAGGTCACAAATATACTTTCATTTTTATCTTCAAAAAAAAAAAAAAAAAAAAAAAGCAAAATAGGCTCAGCGGGGCACTGTTTTTAGCAAACGTAATACAAACGGCAGTAAATAATTTATCTACTGGGGACTATTTTCTGCCCCGGCTTTGATGCACTGGTGAGTATTTACAGCAGCAGTATGGTGTATGCGGGATTGGTTCAAAATAAACTACAATGCCCAAGTTTATCATAATGAAGAAACACATTATCACGTACAACCGTGTGCTCAATTATGTGTTTTTAGACAATTCTGGAAGTCTAGGGCCCAAAGGGACATATATATTTGGATACACAAACAACACTTGTTAGTAGGTTAGTCCAGTCTTTTCATTGCATTGTTGACAATCAGAAAAATATAGAATATTACAAAGAAGAAAGTCAATTCCTGGATATTAAATATTGTGAATTTATATAATTATTTATTGTGGAGTTTGCATGTTCTCCCTGGGTTCCGTCCAGGTCCACTGGTTTACCCCACCATCAAAAACATATATAAGTAAATTCTCCTGCCAGTACCCCTGACCAGGGTGCTGGCTTACAGCTGGAGTTGGTCCCCTAGCACTGTACAGTGGCTGCCCACAACTCCTGGTGCTCCGATTGTTAAAGACAGAGAATAAATTTGACTGTATAGTTGTACTCTGTATTGTTCAATCACAATAAAGATGGTCATTACCTTTACCTAAACTTATCTTCCTATCTATCCACCATGGGACCTTACTTTGGAAAAAAAGGTGAGAAGTGCTCACTACATCTTAGGTGTGCATAAACAACAGCTTATATTAACTACTTTATAAAATACCATAATGTGAATTTATCAGTTATCTTATTGGCATTGGCCATGAAAAGAAGCTAATTATCAGTTATTATCTGTTACATGCATCCCAAAAGTTAAGAAGTGAAAAAAGTTGCTGTCTTTTGTAAAAATTGTTTAAGTATAAGATTGTGCAGGCACCTAATTTGAAAGACTACACACCTGCAATGCCTGTGTGTTTCCATATGGGTATGTAGTCACACAAGCAATGGTAGTGCTCGTTTTTTCACTCCCTGGCTGATAAAAGGACCAGGAGTCACTGGATAAAACAAATCAGGTAAGATAATGTTACAAAGAACAGCAATGGTGTTGATGACATATTTTGTGACTACAACAAACCTACCACAAACAACAACATTCTTGATTTGTAAAATTATGTCTTAAATTGGCAGACATCAAATGCATAATTGTGGCACAATTCAAACAGAATCCAAAAATAATGTATCTGGAGCATGCCGGACAGGGAGGGACTCTGCCTCTCTATTATGATCCTACTGTCACTATGAAGTCGGAAAATGATCAAGAAGAATTCATCACCAGTCAATATTGATCAGAATCCTAAAACACACTAAGCACACTAATTCTTCATTAAACATGCTCACGTTATCTAGTTCCATTTCAGATGATCACAAATCTGTTGACATACAGAAACAGGATTTGTGTGGTTACAGTCTAGACGTGAGGACCGATACTGCTGAGTAGGAGTTCATGACGGAGAAAGAATAATAAAGGAAGGCAGAAGTGGGTTACTGAGAAGGTGGGGAGCAAAAAAGGTGTGTGATGGGGGATCCAGCCACTCCAGATATTAGAAGAGGAGGCGGAAAGGAGTGGGGAGGGGAGTGAGGCTGACTGTCAGCAAAACGCAACTGTACAGATAAACAGACGACAGAAACAGCACATGAACAACATGACAAAGAAGGAAGACATTAAAACTGTCATCAGCATGCAGCAAAGCGATCTAGATCTCCTCATCTATGCATCCCTCCCTCCTTTGTATCTTATCTTAATGGAAATGACCTCCATCTGAGACAGCTGAGTGGCCCAAACCTGATTAGTTATTTACATCCCCTCCATCTCTCTTCCCTTTACCCACCCATCACATCACACAAACAGCACCGTGGCGCCTCAAGTCTTTCTTTGACATGTTCCCTCCTCTCCCTTCTCTCTGCCAAGTTATGCCCTGGCCCCCCTGTAGTGACGGTAATTTATTGTGTCATTTTATACGAGCCAATGGTCTCTCTGGTTTTACAGACTTGACAAGTGAGGGTAGCCGGGAGATGCGTACAACCGTGGCAGGCGTTTGTCCAAGCATGGTGATATTTAAGCGCCTTTAAGAGCCCTTCGTGTCTACACAACACGTGAGGGCTCACACATCTTTACGGTAGGCTTCTCTATATAGCTCCTTATCTGTGCATGTGTTGTTGAAGAAGACATCAACACGTGCTGGTGACAGAAACGTGCAAATCCACGACCTAGAGAGAGGTAGAGAGGGAGAGAGGGAGAGATGCCCTCCAAGATGAGAGCTCTCAAGCGATATAATGGCTCTCCTTTGGGTTTAAATCAGCGTGCAGAAAGTGGTCTGCCCTGGTGTTGCCTGCTGCAGTGCAACGCAGGAGAGAGGCAAGAGAAGATATTTTATATATCAAGACTCCAGAGCCCACTCACGCCTCTGCTGTAGGTGTGCCTATGACGCACACTGAAAAAGTGAGGCTGCACACTATCTGTGTCTGTCTGTCTGTCTACCTGTCAGTGTTCTCACTCAGAAATGTTTTTCAAAATGCTTTTTTTTTAACCAGCAGGGAACCCGACCATTGTCACCCAAATTAAAAACGAAGATCTCCAGGTATAAAAAAGTTGTCTGTATTCTTGAAGGAATCAGACAGCAGCAAAACACAGAGAGGTTTTTGTCGAGCAAAGAATATCCAACTTCTGACAACCTCGTCAGTCCCCCTCCCCTTTACCCACACACACACAGCAGAAGCCCCCGTCACTCCCTGACACAAATTTAACAAACCCCCTGACACACACAAACACCACTGAGCATGCATAAACAAGGCTCGCATCACAAATATACAGACCACCATAGCCCTCTATGCTTCTGTGGAGGTATAACAGTCTAACAACAAAAGACTTTAAAGCTGGCATTTCAAAATAGTGGCATCGGCCTATAACTAATCCTAATAATAATGAGAAAATAACTTAAAGCAGCTTCTTTTCAACCTTTTCAATTGTCCAAAGTGAGTCTTTGTCAGTGTTGCTACTCATTGCATCCGATGAAAAGTGGCTACATCAAAGAGTACAGCTTCATCTTGGGGGGAAAATGCTTGTTTTGATTGCCATTAAATAGACAAAATAATAGAATTAAGAACAGCACAGGCCCATAGCTGCAAACTCTCTTTCAGCAGAAGCAGGCAAATAACAACTTAACAAACAAACTATGGATAGATAAACGTCTGCTCTGGCTTAAAATGCATATTAAACTATGAGAGAACCACTTAAGGAATGTGTGCTAATAGTGACAATGCCTCCACCAGGTATTAGCTCTCAAGCCAACTCATTTATAGTTTGTGCAGCTGTAATTCACATACAAGCCTATTCTCTATTCAGCAGCCAAAACACAGTGTTCATGCCTCAAATGCTTTAGTAGCGGGTTTTACAGAGTCGTAGGGCTATTTAAAAACAGGTACTGCAGGTAGTGCTCAGTGCAGGAGATCTGGCTATATTTTTAAAGCAACAGTGACATCATGTGGATGACTGTGGAAATTTCACTCCAAGGCCCAGTGATTCAACTTTGTGGAGCCATGAAATGTTGCATCCATTGAAAATGATGGCAAACTTAACTCGTCAATGTCCTTCGCAGAGAGAGTACAGTATGTTTTGTTCATCGTGTTCAACACAAAGCCAACAGATTTTTCTTCAAGGCATCTTGTACCTCGGTAAAGTGACCAGAATCCAGTTTAAAATGTATCAGATATGAAGAGTAGTGCAAACCAGGAGAGTTCTACACTACTGATTCCATATCTTTGTATTTTTTTCAATAAGTTATCAACAGTGTTGAAAGCTACAGTATCATACTGCCAACAGAAATTAGCATTTTCAGACAAGACACAGCTCTAGTTCAAAATCAATTTATCCTGCGGATATCGGTACATCCAGGTGTCAAATCTATCAATACTTTTTAGAAATATACAGTATGAAAAGTACATCAGCTACTTCTACCACACTAACTATGAGGACAGTTCAATACAAATGGCTGCCTAGGAGGATTTAACAGGAGTATAAGTGATGCTGGTGACAGCACTGACAACCATGATGATGGTATTTGACACTCATAATGACAAATGGTGACAGGCATTTTCCCCTTTGAGACCAGAAGGTAAGAGATGACAGGAAGAAGGAGGACAGAGAGGAGGGCTGACTTTCAACAAGAGTCCCTGGCTGGACTCGAACTGGGGGGACTCCTAATTTACCCAGACATCCTCAAATTGTGACAAAAGAGTGATGTAAAAATTATAGACTTTATGCCAATGAATTTATGCAATGGCTTAGGCAAAACTGTGTGGTGAGAAGTTGAAGAAAAGAGACTTCTAACCAAAATTCAGAAAAAAAATAACATAATATTACTAACCAAGTATCAGAATACTGTCTTCTTTCTTGACATGATTTTCCAGGAGGTGTTGGAATTTGGAGAAGTCGCCCAACCAGTCGTAACACTGCTCTGTCTTGTATCTTTCATCCCAGTAGTCAACATCTTTGTACCTGGAGTTGTCATCTGGCAGGTAGTCCATATTTTCTGTGACATGTAAACGTGACAAAAAAACAACAACAAAAAAAAACATCTCAATAGCTGTTTCAGAATTAAACACCTTTAAATGTTGCCTCTGTGGTTGTAATTTTACTAGATCTGATCCAGGAACCATACATCATACAACATACCATGTATTCATATTATGGTCTGTTTCTGCTGTCAAAACCAACGCAATTCAGACATTCAGAGTTCATTAAGTTCAGTAACAGAAAAATGATCATATACAAACTCATCAGAGGAAAGTAAAGTTCTAGTGACCTACGAGGGGTAAAAACAAACAAACATCAAGTGAGTGTTAAGTACCAAAACCTAATCGTAGCAAAGGTAGTCGTAGGCAACTGGACTAGATAGAGTTCTTGAAGACGTTTCGCCTCTCATTCAAGAAGCTTCTTCAGTTCTGACTGACTGGTTGGGAGTTCAGGTATTAAACCTCTGTGGGGTTGTTAATACCTTGAGGGGCATGTGACTCATGTGCCCCCCTTCCATTGTTTGAAACCATTAGGGTCACCTGGTCTGTGCACTCCTCACTACACTGGACTGCATACACTACTACATTTCTCCATCTTGTGTCTGGGTGTTGGACAAGCTTTTGCCTCACGGTGTTGCAGGGCTTGAAATGCACAGGAATGTGATGTTTGTTAATAATCCTCCTGAGTTTTTCTGAAACGCCCGCCATGCAAGGAATAACAGTGTTTTTCCTTTTGATGTTGTTCTCTTCTCTTTCAGACCTGAAAATAACATCAAAAGGAAAAACACTGCTTTTCTTTACATTGTGGACTCAAAACTCAGGAGGATTTTTTTTTTTTTTTTTACAAACATCACATTCCTGAGCATTTCAAGCCCTGCAACACCCCGAGGCAAAAGATTGTCCACCCCAAGGACAAGAACACCCATTATTTTCCGTATTTCCTTTTTCTTCAATTTTTTGGGGTTGTTTTTGTTTTATTGTAAATTATGTTACTGTTACTGATCCTCAATAAATGTTTGATCACAAAAAAAAAAACACTGATATTTGTAATATTTCTCTGGTTTGTCGTCGTCGCTCGCTGCATTAACAGCGCTCACTGCTGCCCCTGGTGGTCGGAAGCTGTATTGCAGCTAATTACAACTGTAGCTATGTTAACTAGCTCAACCGAAGAGGCATTAAATCATAATTTTATTTACTCACGACTGCCTGACATAGTCTTTTCCACTGGGAACTTAACGTTACCGCCAACGTTTTCGTACTGTTTATATTCTACCGTTAACGAACTCGTTAATACACTAACTGGTTAAGCGCTAACGTAACGTTAGCTAAATGAAAAGTGGGTCTTAAACGCCGTGTTGCTATGGTAACGTGAGTGTAGCGGTAGCGGAAGTTGGCACACGCGTTAGCCATTTAAAGTTAGCGATTTAAACACCCTGTTGTGAATTCAACACAGAATAAACACACACAAAAAAAAACTAAATATTGAGTGTTGTGTGGTGCTCTTGAACGTCCCTCGCCACACACGGCGCATGCGCGGATGAGCGGAGCCAAAACGCTGCCCAGCTGTTGCAGCCGCTTTAATTTCAGTCAGCGTTACATACTTGATTTCAAGACTATAACACACCATACACAGACGAGATTGTGCGTGACATAACGTATATTTTTCTACTCACGGATTCCTCGTTAACGCCAGTGGCTTCGTTGTGAGTAAAAAAAAAAAACGGTGGTTCGTAACTGTGAATAAATCCACGTGTTGTAGTTTTACAGTATTAAAGCCACAGTGCCCCACGCAGCATGGCAGCGCATGCGTAGTGCAGACGCATGTGCAGCAGAAGAAACGTGCTTAAAAACAAAACCTGATCTGATCTAAAAAGCACAGAGTTCTTTGAAGGATCATTATTTTAAAGAGGCTCACATTTCCTTAATGTTGTTTCTGTTTCATGAAGATGTTCAAGAGAAGGCGGAGCAGTGTGCTTTAACGCTTTCGTGCCCACGCGTTCATGCTGCTTTCAAATGTCCCTGGTGCGTTCAACGACCTTTTAGTATGATAAAATTGCAAAATGACTTTATCGCTGCTTTCTTTTTACTTTTTTAAAATTTGTTTTTACCTGACTTAATATTTTACTTAAAAAAATATAAATATCAAGGAATAAGGGAACAATACTGTCTCTGAATTTTAGCTAACATTGTGTACTTCAGTTATCAACTTGTATTAGGCTACTACTTTTTAGCACCACATACAGCACTAAAAAAGCAGAAATGTGTGTTAGGCATAATTTTTTTTTATTGCTGATGCAATGAGTTAAAAAATGATGTTGACAATAATTATTGTCTTTAACTTTTGACAATAATTGATTAAGCATTTAAGTCTTATATCAAACAATAATGTGAGGATTTGTTGCTTTTCTCTGCTTTTTATATACATGTTTTGGTTTTCAACCTGGATGAATCAATTCAAAGACACTGAGCACTTTCACATTTTTTTGTTTGACATTTTACAATGTAAGTAATCAATAAAAATGATACCTAAAGTAATCAATTTTATCCCATATACTAATATATTTAAATATCAGCCAAAATGTCATAGATTTTTATATTTAAGGAGACTTTTTGAAGAAAATAGAACCATAAGAAAAAGTGAAAATGGCAACACACAAAATTATGAATTCACAGTTGCATTTTCAGCAACTTCTACAAGCAGGTCTACAGTGAGAAATGTTTATTTTATTTAAGTGCAAGTTACAGGCTTGCATTTTATGGGAATTCAGCAGACAAAATGTAAGGTATGTTAATTGCAAAACATATGAGCAAATATTGGAAGTAATACATCAACTTTGCTTTTTTTTGTTTTCAAACACATCAGACTCAAACTACATGTCAATCTACAGGAGTACCTGCATAATGAGATGTGGAGCTTTATAGCAGAGGGAGAGAAATAACATATTACTTTGTGGAATCTGAAAAAAAGACAATCATTTTCAATCTAAAACTTTGTCAACTGTGTCACAAAATGATGCAGCACTTTAAGCACCCTCACAGTTGTGGGTCAGCCAGAAGTCAGCATAGTATCTGTCATTTGAGCAGTTTGAGAAGCATTTTGCTGGTGAATATCCCAGCTGCGAGGATGAGCACCATGAACAGCACAGTCAGGCCACGACGCACCACCAGCTGCCTGACCAGCAGAGGCTGAGACGCTGCAGCTTCAGCTGTCTCACCACGGGCTGGACCGAGCACCTGCAGGTCTGAGTCCCTCTCGTAGATTAGGACGTTAGATGAAATGATGTTGACCCGGGACTCACGGCAAGCTGTGAGGGCATGTTCTAATCAGAGAGGGGAGAGTAGTCAGTGTTACTCGACTGTGCACAGGGATGCTCCTGCAGGACATGCAGTGAAATGAGAAAGTGAAGTGAGTGTTTTACCCTTCCTTCCCATTGCCACCTCTTCTTTCTTTTCTGTGACATGGACCCCTGCTCTCACCATCGCCTGCTCATACACAGTTATGACAGAATCAGAAGCAAATACAAACTGTCCATCTACGGCGACATATATACATATACTGAACATACTGAAATTAGTGCAGTTACTTTTTGTGTTGCAATTTAAGGGCAAATTCACCACTTTTTATGTGGATGTCAATCAGTGTTGATGGTAAATGTAGTAGGGCCCGACCAAGACTGGATTTTCAGGGGCGATACAGATATAGTTTAAAAAAAAAAAATCTCCTATTGATATATCAGCTGATATTCTTTATTCATATATACAAAAATCAAAAATGATGTCAGGGCACTGAAACATTAAACGTTACTTGGATTTTTAATAATAAGAAATAACTATGAATTTAAAAAAAACAAAACAAATACAACAAATTGCATTAAGAAAGAGAGTAGATTAAAATGCATAAAATTCTTTCTATAAAAGTTGGAACTAAAGCAAACAAAAAAGGATGGATATTTCTCTCTAGCTCTAAAATGTAGTCGAGTGAAGAACAAATTCTTCTGTGAGAGCTGTGATATTGATCGAGAAAGCTCAGTTCTCCTGCTTGCTGAGCCGTGCCAGCAGTGCCTACATGTACCAGGATGCATTGCATCTGGTGGCCAGAACATAGTGTTTTGTGACAAAAATTCTCATCTATTACATCACTGGTAAAGAGCAACAGATTTTGCAGCAGGAGAACTCAGCTTTCTTGGTAAATACAGCAGCACTGAGGAGTTAATTGCTTCAATTCAGTACATTCCCATCAACACTACTTAGATATCCATGTGAAAAGTGATGAAAAGTAATTTCTTACTTGTGACTGTAGAGGGCAGAAAAGACCAAGGAGTGTGTGTATGAGGTTACTCAAACTGGTGGGTCACTCTGTAGTTTACTCTGTAATTATTTTTCACAGGCTGAATAATAGTCACCCCAAAATCAAAAATAACATATTTTCCCCTGCTATTTATCCATCTAGGTTGTTTTGGTGTAAGTTGCTGAGTTTGGGAGGTATCAGCTGTAGAGATGTCTGCCTAATATAATGTGACTAAATGGCACTCAGCTTGTGGTGCTTAAAGCACCCCCCCCCCCCCCCCAAAAAAAATAGCATTTGAAGGCATTCAGAAGCAATGTCTCTTTCCAGAAATTTCATGAAGGCACCACTCTCTTTCTACCGTAGAAAGAAAGTAGTTCCTCATCAAACCGCTCACAACAATGACTGTGGATCATGTTAAGTAAGCAGGTCATGATTTCTGAAGACGGACATTGCTTTTGAGTTTTTCAAATGTATTTTTTGGCGCTTTGAACATCGCAAGCCTAATGCCATTTAGTCTTATTATACTGGAGAGAGGGCAGACATATCTAAGGTTGATATGGTCAAAACTTGGCAACTCGTACCAACAAAGATGGATAAATAACACTACAAGCTAGAGGAAAAATATGCATTTTTGATTTTGGGGTGTTTCACTCTGATAAATTTGGTTTAGTGTGACTTAAAACTTTTCTGGTCTACTAAAATTTAGTCTAAAATAAAGAAAAGCAAAATATTAGATTATTTTTTGCAAATTTCTACCAATCCTGCCTCAAATTGTTCTTTATGTTGCACTCTCAGTTAAATGTTAAAACGCTGATATTCCTTTATAATTACATGAGATCACTCACCTCTTCAGCTGCCTTTCTCCAATTTAGTTTCCACAAGACAATGATAAAGAATGTGCCTTGTAGAGTGATACAAAGAACAATCCCCAACCACAGTCCTGCAACAGAGAAGACAAATCATTTAAACTTACTTAAAACAAGAATTCAAAGTTACATGGCGGTGTCAAGAGCTCTGCTGGCCTCACCTACGATGCCCATTTTGGCAGCAAACATCAAGGCCAGTCCAACGGGAATGCCGATGCAATAATATCCCACCAAGTTACAGATGGCTCCAATTCTCTGCTTCCCTATTCCTCGTATAATGCCCCCTGTCACTCCCTGCACACATCAAACACAGTCATCAGGCTTTGTGCTCAGCTTTGATATGATAAGCGTTTCTTCAAACTACTCACTTACCGCTATGGTATCTGCAGGATGGAAGAATGCATATATGATTATGGTATCAGCAACCCGCCAAACAATTTCTCTAAAAGATGTAAACAAAGATTAACATTCAGAGCAGAAATTCATAATTTGTACAGGGAGATTTAGTAGTAGTTCCGTTTTTGCTACTCTAAAAAAAAATCATGTTGAATTTGCAGCAGAGACTTGGAAAATAATTTTATGAATAATCAACAAGAATGCACTCAGTAGTCCACACTTACTTCTCTGTTGTAAAGATGTAACCAATCACATCCTTAGATGATCCATAACTAAGTCCAACAAAGCAGGAGACTGCAACTGGGTTGAATAAAGGAAGAACACAGATACCAGCTGTAAACAAATCTGGGCAATTTAGTTATAAAAAATGATTTGCATTTAAAAGTATATAAGTAAAGTATATTTATGAAAGGGAAAACAGACTTCTTTGTGCATTTGTATGTTTAATTTTTAAAGGGACATCCAGAAATGTAGCATTTACATCTAAAAAGTTATGGTATTCACAAGAGACAGAATGCAAAGAGAATGGTCAAACGGATCAGAGGCTGAAATATCCACGTGTTTGCTCTGGATCCTACACTTCCCATTGCATTACTCCTTCAACCATCTTTTTTCAGACACTTTACAGAAGACGTGATACAAATATTTTCATAGCTCAAGAGTACTTGTCATGAGAAGTAAACTGACCTTTGCGACCCTTTAATACAAGTACATTGTTTTAGCCCAGCCCAGAGACTCCATAGCACTGGTTTTAGAACTTTTGGGGCCCAAGACACACCAAAGAGCAAGCCAAAATCTCAAGATACACCTGTATTCATATCTGTGAAAACTAGCCTCTTAAACAGGTGTTATCCAAAAAAAAAAAGGAATCGGTTAGGGCCCTTGATGTGTCACACTCTAATAATCCCCACCATGACAAAATCTTAGTAGATTATATAGAGTATTTTACTTTTTTTAAGAGGAAGGAAGAGGAATAGCTTTGCATTTTATAAAAAAAATTGGAATTAAGGACTTCTCTGCAATTGTTACAATTTGCAAAGTCATCCAGTGGGCTGGACTGAACCCTACGGTAGGCTGGTTCTGGCCACGGGCTATATGTTTGACACATCTGTGTTAGGGTTTAGAATTTGCCTCTGTATGGGGAATTGAGTGTTTATAAAGTACCAATAAATGTAAATAAGAAGTAGAATATAATAAAATATAAAGAAGAGGAAGATGTTGCCTGCATGGACGAATTTGCTCTTACATGCAGAGATGACGGAGACTTGCCAGATGCCGTGGCCTGTTCAACGTTCCCAGCGCCAAGAGCATTCCCAACCCGCACACTGGCAGCTACCCCGAATGCCATGGGGAACTTTGGGATGAAGAAAGTGATAGAGAAATTTTTAAAAGGAACAATTTCAAACTATGGTAATACTTGATCAGTTGCTTCCTACAGACATCTGGATCATCTGTAAAAGTTGTGAAAGTAAGTGATCTTAAAAAGTTTATGAAGGGATGGCAATACTCAAAAGTTTACAATATACACAACTGGGGTATTGTCAAATGATCTATTGTCATTTGACACTGGAATATCTATTGTAGTAAAGAGCAGTTTTTAGCATTACCAGTTACAGCTGCCCTCTCAGCCAACAGAAGCATATTGCATTTGAACACCAATCAAGATCTTCGAACAAGGTTTAGAACGCTAGAAAAACAATCTGCAGTCTGAATTACATCAATTGAATTACCATGTACGCAATAGTGACCATCTGATGAACAATTGACTGAGCTCCCAGCTCCACTTCACTGATCATACCAGCAAACACTCCTCCGATTTCAAAAGTCCACCACTCCAGACAGAGCATAAACATGCTGGGGATGGCCACCTGAGTGAACTGGCCCCATTCCTGCAGACAGTCCAGTGACCAGCCTGTGGGGGCAGAGTTCCACAAGTTGAGAATATGAGGAACTACATTTTGTATCGGAACAAATTCTGAACTTTATAGTCAAGAGCTCCTATTTTCCCTAAGATCATATGCTGCAAACTTGTGGGAGACTGCACAGAATTTTTTTTTTCTATCAGTGGTCATAATTTTTACTCACCAGACCACGTTGCCTTGTGTAACCCCTTCCAGCGAATGAAAAGGTACAAGGTGAGAGCCAAAGATGCCTGTGAGATAGCATTTGCTGCTGCAGATCCACTGTAGTTCAGAAGAGTTAAAAAGAACAGGCGTCACTGACCATCATAAACCCTCATATGTGAAACTAGACCATGAATGAAAGGCTGAGATACACGTTAATGTTAAAATTTTGCGCCGTCTGCTGCACAGTAACTAATTACAAAGTATGAGCAGTGTATAAATAACACTATCAGTGCTAAAGTATATGCACAACGATAATGACTATCTCTATTTCTAAAATATAGTCTCTTATGGTGGTAGGTACACTTACACAACACCCAGATCCAGCGTGTAGAGGAAGAGGCAGTTGATAAGTGCATTAATAACATTCCCAAGGATTCCGGTTATCACCTGAGGCCAGATTATACCCTGCCAATTCAAGCACAACTTGGACTCAGTGTTGACCTCAATAGCAGTTTTTCAGCTCTA
The DNA here is from genome assembly GCA_034769285.1 of Lutjanus argentimaculatus. NCBI lineage: Eukaryota > Metazoa > Chordata > Actinopteri > Lutjaniformes > Lutjanidae > Lutjanus > Lutjanus argentimaculatus. The sequence goes on from JAWZSL010000011.1 coordinate 18,319,951, forward strand.
ATTGTGTTTCTGCTGATGTGGTCTGTACCTGGTTCTGTAGATACCTCCCCTGCAGCTGGTACATGAAAGCAGCCTGCAGACAGACATGACAACGAATTGGTGTAAATCAAACTTAAAAATACAAACAAATGGGAAAAGGACAGAAATATTGTGTCTTGGTGTGGAGTGAACTCACTGGCAGAGCAGGTAAGAAGATGTTCACGTACAGCTGGGAGAGTCTGTTGCAGCAAACGTACACAAGTATTAAATGTGAATCATGATTCTGAAAATATGCACATGCAAATGTTCAGTAAATGCACTCGTAAAGGCCTCTTAGAAATTAGAAGTTTAAGTCCTAAGCAATTAAACACCTTTTTGTACACAGGTTAAAATCTAAGGATAGTTCAAATTATTTGAAGGGGCGTTGTACAAAAGATATATTGTTATTGTATTACCCACAGAGAGGGATACCAGCATGGAAGCAAAGCAATGAACTGCTGTGGACACAGTCAGCAACAAAGCTTATTTTAGCCACTTAAAAAAGGCCCACTTAAAAAAAAATAAGTATAATTTTAAGTGTTTGCTATATTTTGAATATTTTCACTGCCTTACTTTTCTGTCAGACAATCTTATCTGAGAGAATCCGTTTTTAAATAAGCCAAATATCAATCTCTCCAACACAACCAGACGCCATGGATGAAATCAGTACCTTTACCTTGCAGAACACAGGAGTTGCTGGTCTACTGTTGCCTCAACCTGTTAGTTTGTTTGTGTTATTGTTTGACTTTGGTGTCGCTCTGCAGGAGTGCAGGATGCTTTCAACATCAGAAATTGAGAATAAAATGTGACGGCGAGTCCTCGACTGTAAGTTGATCAGCTGTTAATAACTGTCAGTTGTCTGTCGGTGTAAAGTTAAGCCCGTTATCCTGAAAACAAAATCCCACTGCTCTGAAAATACACATTCTGGAGTTGGAGTTCTGTAGCTGGGTTAGCTCCATTATTGTATTGCTTAAATTAACCATTATGAACATCTACTCCTTCTACAAGATTATTAATGGTTTCTTACAACTCATAAACAGACTCATTACTCATTTGGCAAACATTCAGCCTTAATTTTAACTCTAAAAACGTGAAACAGGAAAACAAAAAGTTATTCCAGTCCGGAATAGAAATTTCAAAGGCGGACACACAGCTGGAATGTTGTTGTCATGTCTCCTTAATCTTGATGACATATCGTGGTCATTTTATGATTTATTACAGTACAGACGTCTCTTTTAAGTGGCTAAATACATTTTTCTGCTGACCCTGTCCACAGAAGTACATTACGTAGCTTCATACAGTCATATAGTCCCACTTCAAATAATCTTCACTATCACTTCAAGGACTTAACTTTTTCTGTTTTTATTGTGCTTGTGCATATTCCTATGTAGATTTTTGTGCACAAGCTACTGGTAATTAGTTGCTGATACAGCTTACAGAGACAGTGGCAGAAAGGGGGTGTTATACATCTTATTTTTACACCTGAGCTCCCTAGGAGGTTAATCTGACCCTGTCACCTCATTATACACTGTTGTTGGACATGTAGTGAATGTGTGTTTTTTCTGGTAAATGGACACTGACCGTGCAACCTCTGGGTTTTGTTTGACAGCCAGCAGGACGGGCTCTGTGTTAATGAGGATGGCCCAGCAGGGGAAGCAGGCCAGGAGCAGAATCAAAACACCTCTTTGGAGAATGACTCCCACACGCTTTAGGTTTCCACCCCCATAAGTCTACACAGAAACAGAATACAGATGCGCACATGAATGCTGTAAGAAAAGAGCTACCAAAGTGAAACACAATCCACCAGAAGACACAGTAATGGGCAGGGCTTTGAATGGAAAAATGAACCCCGACCGAAAGATTGTACCTGGGATATGAGTGTATCACAGGCCGATGCCAAACCCATGCCAACCGCAAAACCAGTCACATTAATAACCTGCATCCAAAACACACACACAAAGAAATCATAAAACCAACATCACCAGTAATCTCATTCATGTTGTAATGGCAGTGGTGGAAAGTAACTAAGTGCATTTAGTCAAGTACTGTACTTACTACAGTTCTTTATATTATTATTCCCTTGTATTCCAAAGGGAATGACTGCCTTTATTACTGGTTGCAGAGAAATATTAGTAGGGGTTTTCAAAGTCAGCGGGCCTGTGATCATGATTATGTTATTTGATGCCAGGGATTGGGCCTATTCAATTGGAGGCCTGTGGGCAAAAAACAGCCCTTTAACAACTTCGATGTTGCCAGTTGATCATTTATAAATTAATATTTTCTTCAAACGAGAGAGAGAATAATTAGCCCATTTATTGGTCATGTCTGTTGTTGAGCACAGAGACACTTAAGGAGAGGGAATTTAGGAGGGTCAAAATGAATGACAAAAATCTGTTACATGCAACATTTTGTTTATTTAAAACAAGTCCCTTCTAATCTAGGAATACAAAGGTCTTTTTTCCTGTACATTTGTACATAAGTTTTTTTTTTATCAATTGTGAAGACTAGTGAAGTGGAGAAAACACTTTAAAATTTGTAACGTCAGACACAGAAAATGTAAATTCCCTCTAGGCAACCATGAAAACCCCACAACAGTATAAAAAGTGTAAACTGTAAAAATTATATTTATTGCAGCCAGCTACAATGATGAAAAACAGCTTACATGTTACCACATCAGTAATAACTATCAGATAGTATACTGTAGTAATAGTCTAACAATGACAGAGCTCATTTTAGCTGCACAAGTAAGTTGCATGTTTTTAATAGTACTTAGATTCATTTTTGAATGAAGAAGTTTTACTTTTACTGTAATGGGGTTTTCAGATTGTGGTCTTACTTCTTTTACTTAAGTAAGACCTTAATATTAAAGTGGAACACAAACACAGATACTGTAGGTGGATGAGTACAGTCGTAAATTTGTGTTTTCTCACCGCTGTTGCCAACGCCACCCCTGCGAGCTCAGTTTCCCCGAGGTGACCACAGAAGACCGTGCTGACAAAATTGATGAGAAAGATCATCAATTGTGAAATGAACTGAAATACAAGAAAAAAAGCATCCTTCAGTCACAGAGGAATTTAATTTAGTATACAAGCTATTTGCTTAATAGCAGCCTCTCAAAATCACACAAAGTTACTGTAAAAGACCTGGAAAAATATAAAGGAAACTTGGGGAGAATTTATTCAGTATAATTTAATACATTAAGAAATATGTTTTATTTTACTCCATCTAAGCTCCACAGGATGAGCATGTTGACCAGTAAATTATGTTGGAAATGTCAGACAAAAACAGGAATATTTATACTTTTGCTCTGATGAAGTAAACTTGGATACCCATTTTGGGAAAAAGTACTAGAACATGTAGGGAACTTGTTAGGTTCGATGGCATCTGTATCTCCAAGACTTTGTGAAATTAGTTTTGCCCAACATATGAAAATGTGACACTGCAGAGTAGGAGTGTAGGAGCCCTCACAGCTGTCTGAGCGACCCTCAGATTACGGAAAAGTACATCCCCTACAGATTTTTAAAAACTGACTGAATCTATGTTAGAAATAATACTATATGAGCACGTTACCTAAAGTGCATTCATCCGGGGTCTGAAGAAACACAAAACTAAAGGTAAAAAACTGTCAACACAAAGTTCAAACATGTGTCTCCAGTGATTACATAATAAAGGGAGACTGGAAAAGTCCATTACGCATCTATGAAACATGCATTGCAATCCAATGGGCAGTCCACGATTTAGTCCATTCAAATCAAGGTAAAAGAGTCGGTCTCAGTTGTGTTGGCACATGCAAAATATAATATGAGGAAATTTGGACTTAAATGTTCAACAAATGTTTTGTCAGTGTGGAAAGTAAACTAAACAAACACAAGGACTAGGACTAGGATCACAACTCCTGGACAGAACAGAAACCCACAAGAAATGAAGCACACATTTTTTAATGTTGTGTCAGAAATCCCACACTTACCACAGGTACTGCTAGTTTAAGAAGTTGAATTGTTTCATTTTTGTAGTCCAATGGGAGCCAATTCTTGGTGCGTTTAAGAACTTTGTACAGTAAGTGTATAAATTAACTCTGTGAAGAGCTGTAGAAACATGGTCGGCCTCACTCTGACTGATTATTCCATGTCTGTTGACAAATTTTAGTCCCAAATCTTCCATATCTAGATTTTGAACACTGGGCAGAAGAAATCTCTTTTGCCGCTCAGCCCAACTTTAATACCTCTCTCAGCTGAGTCTCCTGGTGATCCTGAGAGCTGAACTGACCTCTCAGGTGGGATGGGCGGTAACATTCTCCTCCCACTCCTGCAGCAATAGAAATTCAGATGATTCAGTCCCGTCCAATCTCTCTCACCTAGGTCTAATTTCATTCCTGTTGTTCTATTTATGCTGGTACTTAAGTTTTGAGGTTGCTGATTTTGATTTGATAACATTTAGGGACTGTAAGAAAATTAATGGGATTTCTTTTTTCATTGCACAACCCTTCCTGGCATTATTTGTTTTTATTTAATATTTATATTTGGACCCAACTTTTGATTTAAAAAATAATCCTGCAACACCTTTGTGCTAATATTTTAAAATACAGTATCAGGTTGGCACAAATCTTTCTACCATTAATAGCCAAAAAAGGCAAAGAATAAAGAATTTAAGAAGGTCTAATCAAATTTAAGACTTAATATATTTATGGAATAATAATTTTCACAATATCCACCAATGCGAAAATTCAAAGTGAAATTAGCTGTTTCCAAATTTTAGCAAATACAACAAAAGACTTAACTGATGTAGGCCGACTTTATATGACACATTTAACTTTGGTAAGCTGCAGAGGACAGTGAGGGAGAAAATGTAGAGTTAATATTTAGTGAGCTGGGGAAAATAAATCCCTGAAACAGTGGCAGGATTGTTGTCCTCTGCTAATGGCTGCTAATGGCATCATTTGTGACTATTTGATTCCCTTTTAAAATTAATCCCACAAGGGACTACTAAGATTAGATATACAGTAGATTTGGCTTGTTGAAGAATAAAAATCAACCTTCTGCAGCAGAAACAAAGAATTGATATATCAACCGATACTTTGTGGACAGTACCTTTTCAGGACAGTATTTTCAGATGTGGTCAGAACACCCGACAGTGATGCTGGACAGAGGTGAAGCAGAGCTAAAATTTTAAACTAAAAGTTTAAATATGAATGGATCTGAATCAGTCTGGTCAATGTTCAACAGGTCAAACAGGTAACTGTTGTGTTAATACACACAACAGTTTAACTCACAGTGCAAAACACTTTTGGGAATCAGTCTTTGAAATGCATATGTATAGAAACTGTATTCATGAGTTGGAGGAGGGGTGGGGATGTTAATCTGATGGCAGCTCCGGTGAATATTTCACTTTCACACTGATGACTAAATCGTGGCACAAGAAGTTAAGGTAGAGGTCTGACTGTCCATGACTGAGGACACTGAAATTAGGATTATGTGGTTATGCGACACCCATAATGTCAGTTTAGTCTTTTATGGAGTCTGGTAGTCCATGAGTGGGTGTCTTTTAATTATTCATCTCTAACTTTATTAAAATATGCTACTACTGTAGGTACTTACTATACCTGTAATTAATACTGGCTGAACTGCAGGACCACAAGACTTGTCCACCTTGAAAGGCAAATTTTGTGTGATTTTGTTTGCATATTTCCACACCCATTCTGTAGCAGCTGAACTTGCAATATTCACTGCAGCGCTACTTCCATTGATCTGGTGTCCAAAATAACACAATTATTGGCTAAAGGGAAGCAATGAAGCTGTTGTGCAAGCGGACCCAGCACAGTGCGAGCAACACTGACTCACTAACTATTCTTCTCAGTGCAGGTCTGTGGTATGCAGGTAGTCAGTAGGTGGTTTGAGGGGGAGTGAGGGGGGATACCATCTCCCCTCATTAGCAAAATGACTCATTGATACTTAATCTGACTGATGTTTGTGCAAGTCAGGATCTGGGGCCCCGACCATGTCTCTGAAAAGTCATCAGTCTAACTGCGTTGTGTATTGATAAATCCAAATAGTTTTCATTTATTCTTAGGTCTAGTTTTTATTTTTTCACATTAGTTTTAGTTTACTAGACATATAATAGCAACTTTGGAATGCAGGACTTTTACTAATATGTAATGGAGTATTTTTAATGTTTTATTGGTACTTGTACCTAAGGATAAGATCTCAATAGTTCTTCAATTTCTGGCTTGTTGGACATAATGCAGAAAAAGAAGTGCATATGCATATACAAAGCTCACTGTGCAGGTGAGCAATGTCATATTTCCTCCTGCAGATGGTAGCATCACGCTGCTATTTTCAAAAGATTTTAATGTCCATTAATCTCAGAACCTAATCAGAAATTCACAGTCATATAACAGTAGTCATCCTCTTTCATTATGCGTCGTTAAAAAGTCATCTGCAGCAAATGTTGCTGTGTTACGTTGGAATCACACTAACCTTTGCCACCTATCCCTGAGAGTACAAGTGGTGTGAACAAGAGCAGAGAGATCCTGAACTGGAAAAGTTAAACCAAGATGATTTATGTGGTGCGAGTGGCCGTTTATCTTCATGGACAAGAGTTGCTTTTTCTGTGTCAAACCCACCTATAGGTGTTGTGCTGTCTCCCTGTGAGAGGCTATTCTTGCCTTCTTCTCTGTAAACAGCTCACAGAGGGAAGTTTTTACGCCTTCGCTGCATCAAGTGCCCTTCTGTCAACTTAATGCATATCCCTCCATTTCACACTCGCTGAACTGTAATCAAATGTAATTCTCTACATAAACTTGGCCAGTAAGAGCTTTTTCTCGTCTGCAGGCTTCTCTGTTTTATTGCCAATCCACCATTATGGATAAATAATCGGTTATCTCATAGGAACCAGAGAGCACTTCAGAGCCTCGTCATCCATTTCTAATAACACTTGAAAGGCAAGACTACACTTGTTTGTAAAAGATAGACATAATGCTGATTTGGTCAGTGAGGGAAGATAGATGTGCTCAGTGTCCACTATTCTTTTTTTTTACTTCTTTGTCTGGTTGATGCGGATAAATCCTGGAGCTGGCACACAGTGTGCCCAGAAGGAGTAATTGGGGTAAGCCCAAGTTATGTGCGAGAGAACAGATAATTTACTTGGAGCCGTGAGGGAAAAAATATTAAGTCCTCACACCTAAACGGTTTAAAAACAGCCCATGATATGAGTGACTATGACCTGACAACTCCCTGATGTCAGAGCCAAGAGTCATTTCTTGTCTGAGAGGAAAGTTATGCTACCTCCTGCTTCAACACTTAAAGTAAACATGGTTTCAGTCTGTTTCAACAAAGGACCAATTGAGGCTTTTTATTGAGAGGACAAGAAAAAAAAACAACTCTATTCCGGTCTATTAAATAGAAACTGAAAATCCCTGAAAAAAGAACATGGGGACCCAAAAGGAAAAAATGCTCTAAACCTCACATGAGCTAACTTGCAATGAGGCAATGGAGAGGCAATGAATTGTTCAATTTTTAACAAGGAGGTCGCCAAGTGGGAGGGTTATGGTTAGGGTTCACTTCTATGAGTCTGAGGTCGTATTTTATTTGAATATTTTAAGAATACTACAGTCCTGTGTCTCTATGATCCAGCTGTTTTTCAGTGACTATTGCTACTTGTCCCTATTGATCATGAACGTGAGTATATAATATAGTACAGGATTATTGTTTGTAGTATAGATTAAAGAATATTATAGATTCAAGACGAAACTGACAGAAGGGCAGGAACCAGAGGAAAAAGTGCAATTGCAAATCTTTCTGCAACTTCAGCACCATGGAGAGCACCATGGATTTATCACTACATGGCACAGTTAGGCTACTGATATTTCAGAGCCATGGTCGAGGCCATAGAATCTAACTTGTACAAACTTCAGTCAGATAAAGGATCAATGAGTCAGGCAGACTAGATAGATAAAACATGACAAGTGCCTTTCCAGAGGAGAAAACATGATTAAGTTCCATACAGGCTGCCCTACATGTGAGAAAATGATTGGCCTCCATCTTCCTCTAAATGGTTGAAGACATAATATGCAACAATTCCCTAAAAAACTAATGTATAGACTCATATAAACATAATCCCTTTCAGTCATCACTTATGACCCACTAGAGAGACCCTGTGTCTGCCTGTAATTCCACATGTTTCTCATTATTTTGTCATGCTCGGGACATTTCACCAACCCAAAACGTTGGTATTTGACATCCTGGGACGTTCTGGTGCGTTTACTAACAGCTCGGTCCCTGTGTGTTTTTATTACAGAGGTGTAATCGTTGTTATACTTTAAGTCACGAGGGTTATTACTGTTTCACCAGACTTTCGGCACTGTGATGCCCCATCGTACACAGCTGGTGCCCCTTTTATTTTCTTCGCCCCTGCCCCTCAGACCGCCTGAGTCCACCACTGGCAAGGAAGGTTTGAATTATGAACAGTTGCAAAACAAAAACAATGCAGCAGTCAGCCCATTTATAAAATAAAATAAAATAATTAAACATGTAATATTCACTATCAGCATGGTACTCAAGCCATTTTATTGTGATATTCAATAAAGGGTTACATCCCTGATTCAAAGTATAAAAATCTGATGAGTTTAATTTTAAAGCAAACAATTACAAGCTTAAGAATTCAGATTTTCTCTGAATCTCATGACCTCCGTGTAAAATGAAGCAGGTTGATGCAACACATGGCAAAGAGAAACCAGAGAAATGTTTGAAAAATGTTCCCCACACATTCTTCCAGCTCCAGTGTTTTTTTTTTTAAGTTGAACCTCTCTACCCACCTCTACTGTACACTGTATACGCTGCATCATAATTATGTAACCCTCAGCATACTGGCAACAGTTAGAAACAACAACACCAGTGAAGTGGAGAGAAGCCATAAAACCTCTCCGGGTGAAGCTTTTAATTGCACGTGTGTCTGGATGTAGAGGAGATAAATAACAGCGTTTCTTTGATTTCTGAATCCGATGAGATCGATGCAGACACTCGGGATGCGGAGAATAATTTGCCACAGATTCCTCTGCATAGTGGAGGCACTATCACAGACCACGTGAGAGGAATATTCAATGACGGTCCCCGACAGACCGGCTCATCTCTGCTGGCACTCCTCCGCGGCTGACATGGACTCTTGTTGGACACTGGATCTGGACGCGGAGGGAGGGCGAGACTCTGTCTGAATGTAACCTTTTGGTCTTTTTCTCTTCTTTTTCTGTTCTTTTTTTTCTTTCGTTTTTCTTTTCTGCTCCACAAGTCCAACAGTTTCAGGAGGGGGGATGGCTTGGCCGTGCATCAGCAGAGTGTGCTGCCTGGCTCGCTTCTGGAACCAGTTCGACAAATCGGACCTGTCCGTCCCGCTCACCATCCAGAACTACTCGGACATCTCCGAGCAGGAGGTGCGGTCCGTCACCAAACAGGTCTCCACAGCCGGGAATCACTACTCCACCCCGGAGCTGCGTGCCCACGGCTCCCCTCATGCGCCCGCAGATGGCCCGGGGACCCGAGGATCCTTCAGGGCGCGCAAAGAGCCCAGTTACAAGCCCCGGGAGGACTACCACCCGCCCGGAGTGCCTTTCCCCAGCGTTACGCAGTACAAGCAGGATTTCAAACCCTGGCCCATTCCCAGGAAGGAAAATTTCCCGTGGATTAGTAACGGCGGCACCGGCGTGTCGGACAGCCCGGTGAACAGTTTCCACCACAGCCAGGCGCAGCCCGGGGAGGAGCGGGGCAAGGGGCAGAGGTGGGGGGAGCAGCAGCAGCAGGGGACGGAAGAGAGGAAAACCAGCTCCTACAGGTAGACATGTCCTCCTCTTTGACTTGTTTCAGCACCTGTCGCTGTCCACTGGACCAGTCAGGAGAACTGGAGACAGGCTGAATCCTGCTTTAGTGAGAGTTCACCCAGAAAGCCTGCATGAAGATATAGCCTGGGTCATCAATAATTCTCTCACACATTTCATATTCATATACGGGGGAGCTCAAGTATGAATATTTGATTTTCATTTATGCATTTTATTTTAGGTATGTGGGCAGGGAAGGAGTGGCTGTCATTTTTGTTTTTGCTTCTGAGCCTTCAAAGAGAAGAAATGTTGACTTACATTCGCCTGTCAAACAGAATATACTCATATCATCAGTACAGCGCAGTCCTCTTAATTACAAGCAGTGCAACCAAAGAGTGATGTTCCTCGCTCAGATTTTAGAGTCCTGTCCAGCATTTCACAACATTCAGAGAAAAATATATAGCTAAATAAAATTTAATTAGTGCACCAGAAAGATTTATTTTGACCCTCTGGGTGGTCCTGGTCCAGATTTCCACGGGGAGTTATTAGCATTATCTAAAAGTAATTAAAGGGGTAGTGTAGTGTAGATGTGCAGATAACTTAAGAGTGCAGACATCCAGCTGCCCATGTTTTACTTCAGTTTTTATTTATACTCTTATTACTACTATTATTCTTATTATCTTAGTTTGGTCTGTACTATTACCAGAGCCTCTCCTTGATTTCATTCTTGTTGCTGCTATTGCTGAATTTAATTAATTAAGGTTTATCTTATCTTAATCTGGTGATTTAGTGTTGGGGTTGTGAAAAACAGAAAAAAAAGTGCAGAACAGGCTGAGATATCTGGATTTGTAGACACAAGTTTCAAATAATGCAGCTCAGTAGCATCTTATATTTCAAACTCTATGACTTTCTCAGACTTTAAAGCTCCTAAGAAGTCAAAATCATTGTGTAAGTGTAGTTTTTTCATACATGTATAGTGTTATACATCACCTATACGCCAGTATCTGCCCCAACAATGACAAAAAATTATTTTGTAGATATCTTTGGGGATTTTTAATGGTATTTCAGAATGAGTCTTTTCCTGATTAAAAGCTGTTGATAACTCATCCTGCACTCAGGGGCACTAATTTTGTATCCAATGAAATGCTTTCTCACTTATGATGCTGCTGGTGCATGAAGGAGAATGCACTGGAGCACGTCCAGACTGGAGTGTTTCTGGGGAACAGGCCTCACTGTAGAAAAGTACAATTTTTTAACTTAATTTATTAATTTGGGTGAAATTGGATCATGTTTTATGGAGAAAATATTTTCTGTTTTGCCTTCTAACATCCTGCAGCTGCTCAGCTTCAACTATCAGTGATTGAATTAGACTTTCCTCATGGATTTATAGCTTTAGCAGCTTATTTTGTTGCTAAAATAGCTAACTGTGACTGTTAGCTGCTGTTAGTGGGCAACAGAACCAAGCTCAGCAGCCTCACAGTGAACACAACCGGTCAACGGCTGACCATAGCTTTCTGAGGCTTTACTTGTTGCTAAAGTAAGTTGTGACTCAGCCCCAGGGTGGTGGAAGCCAAACCCAGCAAGAAAACCATGTTGGTACTGTTGGTAACCTATTCCATGTCGTCAAACTGGCCTCTGTTGATCTCTGAGGCTGTTTTGGTCCTGGTCCAGCTGTGTTCACTGGGAGCTCTCAGTCCGGGAAGAGTCAGCTAATAAGACTGCTCTCCTATGTCCATGGACCCTTATAGCTGCATGACAGGTGGGAATAATGTACGTTCAGCACTACTGGCTAATGTAGATGCCAAAAGTGCAACAAGTCACCCCTTAGCTGCTTGTTTTTACAGGAAACATGTAAGCAATAAGCTCTCAGCTGGCTGTTTCATGGGAACTACAATAATCTCTCTCCACAGAAAACATGTTTCACTGGTTGAATGCCCCTTTGAGACAGTTTTTGCTGATGCTGTATAGTCAACACCATTATTATAACCGTGTTAATAAGAGCTAGATCACACATCCACACTGTGCCCAGAGTGTCAAGTCAGTTTTATTTATATAGTGCCAAACAGAAGTTCGCTCAGGGCACTTTTCATATAGAGCAGACCGGCCTCTTACAGAGACCCAACAACTCCCACCATGAGGAAGCACTTGGTGACCGTGGCAATGAAAACCTCCATCATTTCAAAAACAAGCCTCACAGAAACCTTTAGCCTGTACTGAATGTCCACACAGCGTCTGTCAGCTCACTGATGCATGTCTTCCTCCAGGCAAGAGTACAGGCCGTGGACAGGGGTGAGACCGGCCAAAAGCGCCAGGAGAAACCCTCCAGCTCAGTACTCCAGTCCAGGGACAGAGGCCACTCAAGTCCCACGTGAGACCAGCTACCAGGCTGCCTATAGCGGAGAGGCCCAAAGGTCCATAGGGCTGCATCAGGGGGAAATCATCATCCCATCTGCCAGCACCAACGTCCACCTGCCGCCGTCCCCCATCCCCAGCCCATCCCCACTAGCCTGCAGGCCGGCAGCTCACCGAGCGCCCCCGGCCTCCAGCAGACCGTCCCGCCAGAGAGGACCGAGCTCAGCGGAACGACCAAGCAGCCAGAGGTAAGCAGGTTGTCCACCAGCGTCAAGCATTCGGTCTCCTGAAGCAGCTGCTGGTTCAGAGAGTTCAGTGGAGGAGCTACAGGTTTAAACTGCAGCACGCTCCTCCTGAAAGTCATCTTCACTCATCTCCCTGGTGGCCTGTTGCTGTTGGGGCGTCTCAGAAAAGTGATACAGCATTCTGTCCCTAAGCAGCTCAAAGTGACCCAGCTGTTTAAAACAGGCCATGTGTTAGGTAACACTCTGCTGGTGCTACACTCATTACTTTAACCTGAATAGAGCTGGTTTGATGAGAGCAAAAAAGTAAAAAAAAACAGGTAATTCTTCCAGCTGTGCTACATTTGGGGCAGAAAATAAAACAAACCTGTAGACAAATACATTCACGTCTGTCTAAAAATAATTTCTGAGCATGGCTGAACTGAAATACTTGATAATTTAATCATTATTTTCATTTTAATATTTAGAGGGAATCATTTCCAATATAACACGAAACAGCACTTGTTAAAGGGATAGTTCACCCAAAATTCAGTTCAGCTCAGAAAATTCTACTCACCCTCATGCTGATTGAGGGTCGGGTTTATTTTGTTAGTCTGCAAAACACTGCTGGAGTTTCACAGGAAAACAGTGTTGCAGAATCTCCCAAACAATATAAGTAAAATGGTGACCAGTTTTCAAATGTAAAAAATTAAAGTCCCAACCTGCCGTTTGCACACTGTCACAACACACATCCCCAGTTCAGACAGTGTGCACATCAATGTACATGGCTCCAAGCCAGGATCTACAGTGAAGATTCAGGCTAAAACATGGTGTAAAATAACATTATTTAGTCAGCTTGGCATGTTGGGGCTTTAGGAGACTTGGATTACACCAGATGAGCAGTAGCAGCATTTTATGTTTTTTTGCAGTTGTTTTTTTTGCATTTGAAAATTGGTCACCATTCACTTCCACTGTTTGTGAGATTTTGCAAAGCTGTTCTCCTGTGAAACTCCCACTCCCACTCCCGACCCGCAATCAGCATGAGGGTGAGTATATAATGACTGAATTTTCATTTTTGGTGAACTATCCCTTTAAGACAACTTTGCATTGTTTATATCCGAATAAAGATACATTTTATATTTCGTGTATTTAAGGTAATTGATCTTAACGTCAGTTTACAAGGTAGAATTCTTTTTACATCTAAAGAAATTAGAGCTGCAATGATTAGTCGATTAATCAGTTAGTTGTCAACTATTAAATTAATCGCCAACTATTTTGATAATTGATTAATAGAAGAATTCTCTGATTTCAGCCTCTCAAATCTGACATTTTATGGTCAAAACATCTAATCCATTAACCAAAAAAAAAATGACTGAGAGATTAATCAGTAATGAAAGTAATCATTAGCTGCAGCCCTAAAAGAAATATTAAATATTTGGAAATTACATCTAATAAAATGGTGACTCTGACATTTTACCTTTGTTTTTGTTCCCACATTCAGACTGAATCATGTATTTAGTTTTGTGTTCTATTGTCACATGACAATCTCAATAGACAAAAAGCTTACAAACACTCAAAAACTTTTTAAATGACAAAAACTGCAAGGGACACACGTTCTTTTTAAAACAAAGAAAAAAAACAACAACATATACTGGATGCACGCTTCCTTCTGAGCTGCGATGTTTGGCGAGTGTGGTTCAGTAGAAAGAAAACAGTTCCTTCATGAAACTGCTCAAAACAACAAGGTCTGTAGATTATCTTGAGTAAGCGGGTCAAATTCCTGGAAAGTCATTGCTGTTGAGTTTTTTTTTTTTATCTAGTTCCGTTATTTTCAAGAGAAGGCAGACATATCTACGGCTGATATCTCCAAAAACTCGGTAACTCACCCTAAAACTATCTAGATAGATAAATAGCACTGTGGGCCAGAGGGAAAATATGTATTTTTAATTTTGGGGCAAACTGTCTGTGACTGAGCTATTAATGTAATTCTAAGAGAACAGTGTGGCCAACAAGAACAACAACAACAAAAAAAAAGACAAAAACGGTTGAAGAACCAGCCAAATATTCACAGTACTGTACATTTTGTCCCAGATTCCTGCTGCTCTCAGACATAATGAGACACAAAGAAGCAGATTTACAGTCTGACTGAAGCAGAACTCACTGCAACAAGGCGAGGGGATTTGCTCAGGAAGCTGCGAACATGTTGGTTCAGGCAGGTTGTTCCAGATTATCATAGGATAAACTGGGTGAGGGGACATATCCCTCCCTTTGCCCCTCCCTGGGTGCTGCTGCTCAGGTCAGCTGTTGCGTGACAGTAAGTGAGACAGTTTTTGGGAATCTCCAGAGGTTTAGTGCCATCCCTCTTCCCCGCCCACACCAGTCGGGGCCATCTGCCAGTGGAGAGCCGGGGCTGGTCTGGTCTGGGCTGAGCCAGGCTGGTTTGTCTGTTTGAGACTGCTGCCCTAATAAATCTCAGATTGAAAGGTGTCTGAAGGTTAGAAAATGTGTTTTTGTTTGAAAAGCTGCATTTGCAGGGTTGTGGACAAGGAGGTCTTCAGCATTTGGGGGTTTTAGGAACCTGGGGCATGTTTACATTCTGCTTTAGTGGATATTTTATACAGGGATTTCAGTATTTTACAGAATATAATAATATACCCCGCTTTAACTACTTAAATAAAGGATTCATTATTTTCCAGAATTTTGTTTTACCAGAATATTAAATAGATAATGTTCCTCTATGGATTGTGCAAGTTCTCTCACTTCGTAGGCTGAATAAACATTAAAAATCCCATTGTATTATCTAAAAAATGAATTGTGTCAAGTTTAAAGGTCCAGTATGTAAGATTTACAGGGATCTATTGGCAGAATATGTCAGAAATTGAATATTCATAAGTAGAACTGGGTCTCGCCAATGATTTTCCCAATTGATTCGATTCCTATTCACAAAATTCCAATTCGATTAGATTTCTGAATCGATTCAATATGGATTCAGTTATGGATACTTCAGTTATCTATGTAGCGTGGCTTCATGGCTACATAGTGTGTGAGATGCAAGAGGTAACACCACTCAGTGGAGGAGTAGCACCTCAGAGCTAATCAGTCAGAGCTACCAACCATGGGAAGCTGCTGTCCGACTCTCCGTGTCTGTATCAATAAAGTTTTTGTGGTGTACCTGTGTTGTTAGAGTAGTTTGCCAAGCTAATGCTCACGACTCAGAGAGGCTCTGGTGTGTGTGTCTGCGCTGGAGTGTCAGTACGTTGCCGTAGCTCTGCTGTTTATCATGGGATCATCTTCAAAGGAAAGAATGCAGGCTGGTGGTGCTTCTACAGGCATCAAAAGTGCCAATATTTCAAAAATTCTAAAAAAAATAGGATAAATTCCGTGAATGATAAGTTTTGATCAGCACATATTTGAAAATGAACCCTGTTTCAGAATCCTGTTCAAGAGCAGGGACTGGGGGAGGTGGGCCAACCCACATAAACATATAAATTTCATGACCAGTTGCCTCTATGCCAGCACAGCCTTGCAAGTTTCAGAATGATTTAAAACAGAAGGTGGTGTTTTGATGTTCAACCCATGAAACGCCAATTTTTTAAATAAATTTATTAAGACATGTCAGTGTTAACACCAGCTTTGATGTGTTTCATCACAGTACAGTATAAATAATATAATATATTTGAGTTTACAGCTCAAAAAAGTGTGCAGTAACTTTTTAAAAAGAAGAAGTTGTCATCTTTGACATGCTTGGTTTTCATGAGACGTAGTCATTCATGTTGGGAGATTCAATCTGCAGACACTTAATTTCAGTTCATTCTGAAATTAACATAATAAAGAAAATGTAATGTAAAAAATGGCAGCTAAAATGTGGTGTTGTGTCAAATATTCAAGGGTAGGGGAGACTTGGACATATGATCTCAGGATTTCTACGACCCTGTGCGTTCGCCCTCAGCCCTGCAACTTCAGAGGTTTAGCAGAAAGTGATTAATGCATGAGATAAAACATAGCTTTCTGGTTATTTGCATATTTCTGACTAATGGCTGCTCTATTAAGCCGTTATGTCCCTCAGTGTCCTGTGTGACGGTGATGGAGGTCGAAGTGAGAGATGTCAATGGCAGGACGCGGACTCTATTAATAACGCTGGCCCAGTTGGAGTGAGAGTTCACGGCACATTAAGGAGGGGATGTGCTGCTGGCAGTGTGTTCGGCTGCGGGACTGAACTCTGCAGCCGACGCTATACGAACATATATGAGTTTTTCAGCTGTACCACAATCTGGCAGTGCGACACAAACCAGCCTGGCAGCAAATCAAGTTGATCTTAGATAATCCACCCCGGTCACCGCCGGCCCACTCACTGCCAACTCATTATTGACTCACCAGCCCCCTGCAGAGGTGTCTGACCAAGCATTACACATCCCACTCCAGCATGCATTACACTGGGTCAGGGCTCTCTGCTGGTATTTCTCTTTGAGGGCATTCTCAGTTTGCGAAGCCACTCTGTAAAATCCACCAAAATGTGTTATCAGCAGCAGACGAAGCATCCCGACCGACTGTATCTATTCATTAAAAGATTTAATGGTTAAGACCCAAATAAGCTGCTGAAATCAAAATCAATCTCCTGCTGATGATAAAGGAATTGGGCAACCGTGAAATTCTCATTATTGCTCAAATCAATCTGCCAAATTGTGCCCCCCCCACCTATAACACGTCAAATCCATCTCAACAGATAAAAGGCGTCTCTAATTGTATGACACGCGGCAGACAATTGACCGATTAGAACAACCGATGCTTTTTGTGATGAGAGAGACGAGTTTTCTCGAACTCACTGAACTTGCAAACTAATTTAAAACATCCCTGCGAGAGGTTGTTGAGAGCTGTCGGATGAGAGAGTGAACCTCTGTTAAACCTGAAACCAGGCTCGTCCCGCCTGTCCGGCTTAAATGAGTGAACTCTCAGCGCAGAGTGAGTGTGTGTATATGTGTGTGTGTGTGTGTGTTAGGAATCAGGCCTGGAAACTGCAACACAAGGCGAACAGATTTGCGAGGATGGGGCTGTATAATCCGGAGTGTGTGTCAGGGATGAGCGGACAAAACCACTGAATGGGGAACACATTTAGCATGCAGAGTGGAAACCTCAGCAGGAAACTCTTGTTATGACAAATTCTTGGTTTGTTTCATAGTCAGCTTAGAAGCGGCAGCAGCCGCCCCCCCCTGAGATTTGGGATTGTGCTCTCGGAGCTTACGGGCAACCCTGCTTAACTTCTGAACACAATGTAAAACAGTGATGTGTTTTGGTACGGCAGCGACATAGATGCAAGGTACAGGGACGGAAACACTGCTGACAATGGCTTTAAACTGCATGAAGAGGATAGAAAGTCTGCAGGGACAATGTAGCCTAAAATCTACTGTCCTGTTATCCCCTTTGTCTCTCTTGTCTCTCTCCATTTACCCAGCGGCGAGGCCAGAGGGTGCCCTGGTGCTTTACCAGAGTCAGAAGGAGATAGGTGGCTTGCCAGAATCCTGGTGACTTTATTGTCTCCCACAGGAAAAAAAATCGTCTTGGATTGCTGCATCAAAACCCAACATCACTACAGAAACACATTAAAGCAACATTACATAATGATTCTACTTTAAAGAACATCTATTATGCCTTTCCTCGTTTCTGACATATATAACGTTAAAATGATGGATATTCATCTTAAACAAAAGCCAACTTGTGAAATAATGAGGTCTCAGACTGCCCTAAAATGCACAGTTTTCAACGTTTTTTTTTTTTTCTTCCGTCTACTTGACGCACCTGGCTGATGTTGGCACTTTGTGGTTTCTTTATATGGTCATTCGCTACAGGAACAACACAGTGTGCACACACCCACCCACCCAGACTGTCTTCTCGACTGCTCTGTTCAGGATTGTGTTCATGTTCAGTATGTTTTCTTATTTTTTTATGTTCTGTTTTTCTCTCTGATATCCTGCTGCTGCTCAACTCTTTACATGTTGCTCATGTTGCTAACCAGCTACTGCTAGTTTAGCTGTGCACTACGGTGGTGTTTGAGCTCCTGGCCTGGGCAGAGTCAGCTGCATGGAGCTAACTAGCAGCTAAAGTAGCTAACCATTAACAAGTAAACTCTCTAAATCACTGAAAGGTGAGACAGACAAGCTGGAGGACATAAAAAAATATATAATAATAATAAAAAATAAAAAATTCTCTCCATAAAATATGATCCAGTTTCACCAAAATCAGTGAATAGAGTTTTTCTAATTTCTTGAACCTAATCCTTGTCTCTTTATGGTCTGATAAAAAAGTAAATTAATAACATTCAGTGTCTCATGTCACTATTTTCCATGCATGGATGGTGTTTAGAAGCACTCAGGGTGCTGTGGTCTTGCATAGCCAGACATCAGGGCACCAAGAGGCCATCAAATAACAGTCAATGTTGGACTGGCTTTTAGTCAGCTGCTGAAAGCTTATATAAATAAAAGGCTGCAAGACCAATGCTGAGCTGGTCCTCTTGCTGTCGGACTAGTACGAAATAGGGGTGTACGAAAATATCGATACACTTGAGTATTGTGATGTTTTGTGATACTTTATCAGTTCTCAAAAGTATGTATTGTGATATCATAACACTGCTACGATTTGTGGCAGTGGTACATTTTATATTATGTTTAAACCCCCGACCACTTGATCACAGTGCTGTTATCTGTCTTCAGTAAGTGAATTACACTCTGAAACTGGGGGACACCACATCAAATAAATACCTAATCTTACATAATGTTCCTTTAAATACAAACACACATACCAATATCAACCTGAACTGAAATAAACAAGCAAAATTTGTCACAAAGCCATTCACTCTTAAAAATTACAAATGTTCGGAGGCATAAATCTCAAAACATACACACCTTGGTATCTGGATTACAAGAAAACAAACACATAATCTGGATGGATCACTGAATGGGCCTACTGCTTGCACGCCCAGGACCCTTCACCTAGAGCCTCTGAATGATTTGACTGTTAACATGTCTTGTTGCAAGTCAATCAAACAAACACAAAAAAGACAACAAAGAAATGGGAAACAACCACAAGAGATGCAAAGCAACCATAAAACGATACATACAACTACAGTGACATGCAAAACAAACATAAGAGACACAAAATGACCAAAGAGAGATGCAAAATAACCACAGCGAAGACACAAGGCTACCACAAAGAGATGCAAAATGAGACATAAAATGAGTACAAAGTAACCACAGAGATGTAAAAAGACCTTAAAGAGGCCACAAAGAGATGCAAAGCGACCACAAAGACACGTAAAATGACCACAAAGAGATGTAAAATAACTACAGTGAGACCCTAAGCAACCGCAAAGAGACATAAAGCAACCACAAAGATAAGTAAAATTACCACAAAGAGACACAAAGTGACCAAAATGAGACATAAAACAAAAAAATGACCTCAGAGAGACATATATAGATGTATACATGTTTGTGTTCATGTCTGTGGACTACCTGGAGTTACAAATAGAAGCTATTTATTTATAACATTTCAAATGAGAATATTTATTTGACATTCATGTATTACACTGAAAAAATAACACATTTTTACTCACTTTACAAATGTGCCCCCTTCTTTAAAACTGCCTCTAAAAAAACCTAAAAGTTTGTGCACCCTCCCCTATTGTTACCCCCTCATTCTTTCATCTATACTGTTCTTTTTCTACTCCTCTCTCTTTCCTCCACCCTTTTTTCTACATCCCCCAAGCCGAGCTGTTTCTCTCTGCCCTTTTCTTTCACTTGGACCTCTTCCCTTTTCCCACGCTGCCCGGGACTACAGAGGGAGAGCGCTGTGCCAAGTTGGCAGGACCCTGGCAGGCAGGAGAGGATTGTATTAAGAGCAGTGAAAAGGCAAAGGAAGGTTGGGGAGAAAAGGGGCAAAGATGGGGAAAAAGATGAGGAGAGAGAGAGGAATGAGATGCAGCGTGTGATGGAGAACGAGAGAAGGTGAGTGGGGGGAGGGGGTTAGTGAGCACCATTTGATGGATTATCTGTTAAAGTGCGATGTTGCACCGGGTTGCAGTCTTCTTTGGCACCAATCTAATTTAGGAGAGAGGCAGACCTGGCTGCTGCACAGAGCACAAAAGCCTGAGTGAGTGAGTGTGTGTGTGTATGTGTGGGAGGGGGAGGGAGGGGGTGAACCCACTCACTCACCGATCTGACTTGCTGAACAACATGTACTGCCTTCGCTGCCACCCACAGCGCTGCACAGCCACATTCAAAGCGCTGCTGGGACAGCAGGCCGTCAATCTCTACACAGACTTGGCTATCTGATAAAAGCTGCCACACTCTGGCCCATTTTCATTGACAGATCCAATAATTGCTCGACAGAACAGAATATGGGCAACTTTTATTTATTCGCCACAGCCCGGGCAGATTCTGGTCAGACTTTGAGAACAGATGACATCAGCAGAACTGCACTTTATTTTACAGTACTCTAATAAGACATACTAATCTGTACTTTTCATATGTTCTTTATCAAACAGTATTAGACCCTTCAGTAGGCCATTGACAGCCTTTATTAGAGGGAAAAATTACAACAGAACTGTACTGTAAACTAAAATGAAATCACCTATCTGCAGCTTCCCATTTGAAAACAATATGTGAACCAGATCTACCAAGTAGAGGGTAAAATTATAAAAAATATATTAAAAAATATCTAACTGATTATTTTGACTGATATTGCAATAGCAATATGATTTGTGATATTAGAGGTAATGATCTTTTTTTACATCATTATTCTTATTTTGACTGAAAACATGTTAAAATGACTGGTGTGACTTTTTTTGTTTTTTTTTTTTTTTTTTGCAGGAATCTGTACCAAATGTAGATTTTTTTTAAAGTCTGTAGAATCAGATTTTTGGGACAGGATATTCATTTATTTAAAATTAATTTAGATATTTTTTTCTTGACACACATTTTGCCATTAACAACTATTACACCTCTTGCAACCTGAAAACTGCAGAAAGCCCCATTATGATTTTGATCAAATTTTGATTAATTGTGCAGCCCGTCTATGGGTGACTGTGCAGACTTACTGTAATGCTGAAGGCAGATAATGTGATTTGATCAAAGATGTAGGCATCAGTCTTGGCTACTCTGCCAACTGTATGGAACCAGTCGTCATAGGGATGCACAATAATCTGCCTGCACAACCCCAGAGTCAACCGGTGCAGACTTTCAAAATAAAAAAAAACGCCAGCATCATCCAAGATTGACATCTCTGCCAATTTAACAGGGTGGTAATGCTGCAAATGAGCCAAAGTATTGGGAAACAGAGGCACAACTAACAAAAAAATCAATATTGTCCATCCATAAGAAGTAATTGTAACAATTCATACCATTACACAGACAGCGGGTATAGACATAGAACTGGTTCTGTGCTGGCTTTGATTAAGGTGGTTTTACAACTTCAGACGAGGATCTAATAAAGGGGAACACTAGACTTAAGTTTACAGTACAGTTCTGTTGTAATGTGTCCTTAATTACATCTAATAAAGCCTAATAAAGCAGTCTAACACCGTTTAATAAAGAACATTATCTCTTTTTTGTCTAATTTGAAACAAAGCATGGCTTGTTATGTCTTATTAGTGCACTGTAAAATAAAGTGAGACCAACTTAACTAGCTAATAAAAGCTGCCTCACTCGGGGCCCATTTTCTTTGACGGATCCAATAATTATTTATTGGCCAGATAGATTCTGGTCAGGTTTTGGGAACAGCTGCCATCAGCAGAACTGAGCAGCGCTAAGCAGGACGTGGCAATCCAGTCCAGGCTGCGAGCGCTCTGACAGCAGACCTGATGCTCCCTGACGGCACAGCCCAACCAGTCTTCTCTCATTTCATGGGTCCGGCGTGAGCACCACAGCTGCTGCCCTCTCTGGTTTCATCTGTGTGATCACCTTAAAAGCTGCTGTTATACCTGTCTCCCTCTCTCTCTCTCTCTCTCTCCCTCTTGTCTCCGTCTCTCGCCTCAGGAACATCTGGTGAGGACCAAGCTCCCTCCGAACCCTTCTGCTGTCTTTCAGAGCGGATCCAGGGTCTTCAACATCTGACAGCTGCTCCAATTTTTCCAACCATTCCACTTTGATCGGTTTCAGTTTTAAGGAATCAACAGGGGAATGATTTCAGTCCATTCCACAACACAAGAATCTATGCAAGGGAATGTATTGTTGTGAAGCCTGCGGAGCTGCAGCGTCAGTATCCCAAGAGGAGACGGATAGATCGACGGACGCCCACCCGCCCCGACCCTTTTACACTCCTTCCTGCCCCTGTTGCTATGGAAATGAAAATGCATGTAACAAAATAGTTTTAAAACAAGCTCTTTTTTTTTGTTTTTGCAGTTATAGATGCACAAGAAACTGGCTGCTCTGTGTGTTTGTACGTGTGAGTGCTGATTTGTCCTTTTATTGTACATAATGTTGAGTCTGCTCCAGTAATGAATGACATGGTTGGTCATTAAGTGAGTACTACGTTTGCCCCTTTGGTGTTGCTAGAAATCTGCTTGAAAAATACGTTATTTATTTCCTAAGTATTCAATTAGTTTGCTTTTTTTGAGAAAGTATTGATTGTTCGGTCTATTATTTTGTAAATCTATTGTTAAAGAAAAAGAGCAAATATATATATAATGTAAGTGAAATTACAATAAAAGAATATTAGGTTCTTAGCACTTTCTATCAGATGTCACATGGCTCTTTTTCTCAGCTGTATTTTTTTTTTCTGTATCACAGTAGTTCTGGTTTAGTCATTGAGAGGACTTGTACTGTATGAATAGGACACTAATTAAAACTGCTATTACACCAAAGGTCAAGTAATGTGACAGTTGGAAAAAACAAGTGTAGCAAGCAAGTGTAATAAGGTTAATAACAGAATACTTGTGTTCTCTTTATATTCAGTGCTCATGGGTCAGTGGGTCCCAACAAAAAAGCAGATTTCTGATTTTATTTGAGATTTCTAATGAAGTCAAGCAAAAACAACTGAGATGAAGTGAATTTTGTTTGTGGTGCTCCAGTATCTGGGACACATCTAAAAGAGTATTTTTGGTAAATACTAATTCTTTGCTTTCTTTCTAGGAGTTACATGATCGACTCCACTCTCATGTCTGTGTGTTAAGTACGGAGCAAAAAGCCAAAAGGTGTTTAGCTTAGCTTAGCTTAGCATAAATACTTAACAGCAGGGGGACACAAGGACAGCTAGCCTGGCTCTGTCCAAAGTTCAAAAATCAACACAGCAGCACCTCACTAATCAACATGACACAGGTAGCTACTGGCCGGGCTGTGGTCTGCCAAGAATTCCTTATTGCACCACAAATCTGTTGTTTTTGTTTGTGTACAGACTAAATAAACCAGATGTAATGTGTTAATTAGTGAGCTTTAGAGGTGTTAACTTTTTGGATACCACGTTTGAAACTATACAATGTCTGTTAGTTATACATTAGAAAGTATCACAAGTACCAAAGTGAGAACAAAAAAAAGGCTCTATGTGCTCATTCAAGAACTCAGTTCAGCTCAGTCTTTACTGTCCTGCCTAAAATCTGTCTTTCAGCAAAACCAGACACTGTTAAGTGATTTTTTTTTCTGTGGCAGCAGTTTTTTTTTCTGCAGGTTGTTAATTTAAAAAAAGAAAGAAAGAAAAAGGAATCTATTTTGTGGTCCTATGACTTTTTTCCTCCCATTTTGCTGCTGTACAGAGCCAAGTTAGTGAATTCCTCCTGGTCCACTGCTTCTTTACACGAAGCTAATTAGCGATGGTTAATTGCCTATAAGCTTCAGCTCCCTATTTAACACACTTGACACAAGTGGCATTGATTTTTTCGTCTAACTCTCCGCAGCAAAGCAAATAAGCTAATAATTTCCCAAAACGTGAAACTATATTCCTTCCGAATGGTAGAATTTAACATTGTCAAGAAATAATGTTGCTGTACTTAAGATGATCCACAAACCTCAGTCAGCAGTTTTCATACAGACTATTTCTTTAGTACAAAGTAAAATTGTTCACAGCGAGGTCTGAGGATAATTCAGACGAACAATATTACCTATGGAAAGACACTAACATCTCTATTGTATTGGGGTGATGGCAGAAACCTCAAACATTTTGAAACCTGGACAAAAAAATGCTGCATTCACATGATCTTCAGATGATCTCATCTCCCAAGTTGGGAAGTTGTTCTTCCGACTTTGGTCTTCGTATTGTGGAAAAAAGATGGACCTGCATCAGTACGTTCACTAAAACCACTGAAATATTGCTTTACTTGACTTGTTATCAGGGTTAATCTAATAAATAACTTTAATTAATCTAGGTCACTGTACAAGTGCAGCAAGTTATACTTACAACTGATTAAGATGTTACAAATTATATCTGAGCAAAGAATTGATATGCAATATGTTAATGTAATCTATCAACTAAACATTTACTTTCATGTGCCATGTCTCTGCACTTAAAACAACAAAAGGCAAAAACAGGAAACAGGGGCCAATCACATGAATTCTCCCAGTCAGGAACTAATTTTTCATCACTGCATGAACAAAGGATGAAACCAAAAATACTTGTGTGGCTAAAAATCACAGGAGATTAAGTGAGTTAAGCGAGTGTTTTAATGTAATTTGGGTGAACTCGGCCTTTAATAATTGAGTATAGCTGGTGTATACCTAATTATCTCTGGTTCGTTAGATGTAGTCCAGTTAATTTTTTACCATCTATCCTGATTATGTTTCTCAAAAAAACAAAGCCAAAGCAAACAGACAAACATGTTGAACATGAGAGACGTTTGCAAGAATGAATTCAAACAGAGTTTTTCTTTGTTTATTACAAGAATATTGATTGTATTTTTTGGTTTGCACTGAAACATGAAAATACAACGTTTGGGTGTCTTCTAAACTAATTTGGTTGAACAGGCATCACAAACACTTCCACTCTTCCAATTGTCCGCACATTAACATAATGCACAAGCTCCACATGAAGTATAATCACCAACACTACACCAGCCAACGAAACACACACGAGCGCTCACGTCCCATCAAATTCATTAACTTTTTTTCTGGTGACTACACCCACTATTCACACATACTCATATACACACACACACACACACTACTGTTAGAGCGTTACTGTTCGCAGTGATTGTTATTAGATAAAAAAATAAAACAGGATTTGAAAACACCATCTATTTCATATTGGTCATATACATTGTGTACATTACATTATTGATACATTACAGTTGTTAAAGGGATAGTTCGGATTATTTGAAGTGGGGCGGTATGAGGTGCTTAGTGATAGTGTATTAGCTGCAGCAGATGCTGGTTGGCACACCCCCATTTTATAGAAGCAAAGAGGAGTACTGCCACAGAAGCTAAGCAATGTACTGCTGTCAACATAACATAAATGTATGCTGCTTAAAAAAATTCAATCAGTTTAAGAATATGCTATATTCAGAATATGTTCACTGCTTTTCCTTGCCGTCAGACAGCCAGAAAATCCCTGTTGAAAAGCCAAATATTGCTCTCTCTAAACCAACCAAACACCACTAGCAAAATCTGCAAATTTTCCTTACAGAACACAGCTGCCTCGATCTGTTAGTTTGTTTGAGCAATTGTGTGACTTCGGTATTTTTAAAAGATAAGATGGATTCACCGAGACCACACAATAACACAAACACACTAACTGATTGAGACAGCTGTAGATCAGCAGCTCCCCGTTTTCTGCTAAAACTCATTTTTCCTATGGAGTCTGGTTGGTTTCAGGATAGCGATATCTGACTTATAATATGGTGGCTTCCTGTCAGAAAAGGCCATCTGACAGCAAACTAAAGTGGTAAAAACCTTCTAAACACAGCCTACACTTAAACTGATAATGACTTTATGTGGGTGGACCTTTTTTAAGTGGCTAAAATATGTTTTGCTGCCGACCCTGTCCACAGCAGTTCATTGCTTGGCTTCCATGCTGGTACTCAACTCTGCTTTTCCAAACTGGGGGCATGTCATCCACTATTTAAACCAGGTAATACACTGACTATTGATAAGTACTTCGTCCACCCCGCATCAAATAATCTGAACTCTCCTTTTAAACAGAACATTTAAAAGCACTTTCAGCTGGCTATCAAACCTGTTTTGTGAAGAAGAGCAGATAAATATTGAGAGGGCTGTTCTTGAAATTATAATGAGGGTAACAGATTTGATGAAGATCTCAACTTAAAAATAACAAACATGAATCGCTTACGTCTTCTGAAGAGCCTCAGGAAACAGCCGTATCGCAAGAGCCACAATTACCTCTGCCAGGTAACACTGAAATACATCAAAGGATGTTCATAATGACGGATCACTGGTTGCCATGGCAATGACACTTTTGGAAGAGTCTCTCTGTTTGCTTTGCCCAAAGTCCCCATTAGACATTACAAACAACGTGATGGATAGAGAATTCTAATTCTCAGATGTTCATTAGTGTTTCCAACTTGCTGTAAATGCGTGGTTAACCTCTGCTGGTAAACTCTTGTTTCCAGTTCAGGGGACGTGACAGCAGGGTGAAGGATGAAGGAGGGGACAGCTGTCTGATGATATTATTTAGCCCTGTAAGTCACTCAGGCTTCATTTCCCTGGTGACTAACTGGCCGTCTGGCAGGAAACACTTCATCATTCAAATAATCTTTTTATGAGGTAAGCGAGAGCACGACAGCCTCTCAAAATCAAATAACACAAGTCCCACGAAGCCGCTGCTCTTGATACATTAGGACTAAAATGTTACATTATACCCAGAGTATTAGAAACATTTGTTATTCCATTGCTGTGCGGCTGCTGTGAGAAGGCAAGCTGAGCCCTTCTAAGATGGAGTTAATGAATACAGTACATTAGTTATTACTGCACAACCTGAGGCAACATCCAGGTGTGAATCTTCACACAGTAGGGCTGTCGGTTCACAGAGCAGAGTCTCTTGGTCATAACCAGCAGTTCACACAGTCCTCACATCTCTGTATGTGTCAGTTACCAGTCAGTGTCGGTCTTCTTACGCCTCAGTTGTCCTTAGACAGGTAACCCATGTGTGAGTTGGTGAGGAAGTCACAGGTGGGGATGCTACTGACTGCCTGGTGGATGTTCATGGCTGTGATCTCTCTCGGAGCCCTGCGAACCCCCAGTGTTACAGAGTTAAAGTTCAGCCTGCCCTCTGAATATTTAGGACTGTTAAGTCATTAACTGCTTTGTTGAATATTCAGCTCTGAATCAATGCATTCTGAGGCCTGTTAAATCATGTCACTGCTCCACTGTCTTACATCGTGCAAATGGTACAAAACACATGAAATAGTCTGCAGGCAGGGACATTGATGTTCAGCATCTGGGCTCTCTGGCACCATGTTCACAATAATTATAATGTCACCCAGTGCAATGATATAACTCACTGATGTGCTTTTAATAGTTTGTGGACAAAAATGGAGCTCTATAGCACATAGGAATGAGATATATGAAGCTTTAGATGAACAGAAAATAAAAAATAAAAGTTGTTCTGGTGTTTTATGGTATTTGCTGACACTAAGAATAATACAATTTGCCAGGCTTATTCCTTAATGTTTGTTGCCAGGACATGTTAAAACCAACAAACATGGTGCATCTACAGTATTCCACCAAATGTAGCAAAATAAAACATTATTCTGACATTATTTGAACTATTTAAATTGCTGTAAATTCTGTCCTTCAATAATTATGATGGAATATTTATATACAAGCTAAGAATAATTGGGCAGTAAACTGGTATTTTGGATGAGACCCAGATATACTGAATGAAGAGACAAATGGAGCACTAAGCAGGTCGCATGTTAGAGCAGAGAAAAAAAACAGAGGCTGACCTGTTCTGAGGGGATTTGGCGTAGGCCCCAGCCAGAGCTTCTCTCAGGATGTCACTGGCAAACTGTTCAGTAGCCTGCAGTGTACACACACGCACGCACACACACACGCACACCATTAGTCACAGAGAAGCCCACTCTCTCGTACAGTACAAGGTGAAACACGCAATACTCTGCAGGTGTACATTTTCTACATACTGTATATTCATCATTCTAGTCAAGGGTATGTTGAGGTAATGATGAGCTACTGTAAAAGGCCAACTTCTTCTTTTCCCCCCCTGGTCTGGCCTGTGTAGTGACCGACCTTCAGAATCATGGCTTCCACTACTGGAGCAAACACATTCTTCTCCACCTCGACTGGCTGGAAGGTTACCCCGATCTGAGAGAGACACACAGGAGTTATCATGTAAAAAAGGAGAAACTGGTGCAGCTTTTTCTAGTTAATAATTAAGTTACTAAAAGCAGCAAAATGAGATGTTGTTATTGGCTGAATTCATCAACTCTGCCTGCATTTTCGCTCCCAAAACCCCACTGACCTGCTGAGCTGTCTCACTGACAAACTGGGCCGACGTGCAGGGGCCCAGGAAGAACTTTGGCTCCACGTCAGCCTCCTGCTCCTCCTCTTTGACCTTTAGTTTCTGGCAGGGAGGAGTGACGGTGACGATGTCGACTATCTCGTCGTCTGCCTCCTCCGGTTCAGTCTTCAGCAGAGCTTGCATCTGCTCCAGCCGCTGCACTAGCTCCTCGCAGCTACTCAGGGTGTTCGGGCACTCTGCGGACACATTCACATATACATTTGACACATAGTTTCACAAGCAGCGGCGTCCTAGCAGAAACAGCAGTATTACACTCAGCGGCATGATGTGTGGCTGTGTGCTTAAAAAGGAAGGAGGAGAAAATGTCAGAGATTTGCTTTTGTAAATTATGGGCTCATTCTACCGTTTCAACAAGATATCTGTGCTGAAAGGAGCGACGAGGAGAACACAAAACACAGATGATTATATTGTCTGTCTCAGGCGAGTATGTGACTCATGGAGTTAAGCAGCCTCGTCTCTCACCCTTTAGAGACAAAAGGCAGAATTAATGAGAACTCAGTGAATAAAACAAAACGGCCAGAAAATAAGCCCCCAAAAAGCACTGAGGCTGCACACTGGCCGCCTTCACACACACTACTGGACTGCGAACACATTACTGGACCAACTGGTAACTGCAGGAGAAACACCCACACATGCAACACCAAAGGGAAAATATTGATCCACTTTGGGCTGCTGAAAACAGAAAAGAGTCGACTGTGAAATCGCAAAAAAACAACACGAGTAAAACAGAGCTTTGCACCAAAAACATACACACAAACTCACCAGGCTCGTTGTCGATCTGCGTGAGGATGTCCTCGATGGACTCGTCGTCATTCTTGCGCTGGGGCTCAAGGTCAGGTGGCGTGTAGCCCCTCTGCCGGCACCACTGCACCACCTCTCTGGTCTTTGGGGGAGTGAGGGCCTGCAGGCGGGGCGAGCGGTCCAACACATCCTGGACGACCCGCTTTACTGCCACCGCTCGCTGAAGCTACAGGCACACACCAAAATATATTAAATAAAACTGAACATTAGGAATCATATTGTGACTGTGCACAATTTTTGTGGACCTACAGTCTCTCCAGTCCTGTGCAGACTACCTTTCAGCCTACCTTTCCCTGTCCTCGTACAGTTGAATGATGTGCTTTGAGTCCCCTGTCCCCTAAGTAAATTAGTGACCTGTAGATATAAATATCCATGTCTGGGCTCCTCAGAGAGCCTTTTATAGTGGTAGAGAAAGAGAACAGACAGCAAAGACATGGGCCGGTCTGTATGAGCTATTGATGAACCCATTAGAAGGAGATGAGAGGAGACAACCAGGCTGAGATACACATCTGACCAGATAGATAGGGAGATGTGAGGCAAGCAGAAAGCTTGCTGAGTCAGGGGTCCAACACTGAGCACCAAGACAGATTACACAGACAGCGAAAAGTGCAAACAATGCAAATTATCAGTGACATTACAGACGCCCTCAGCCTGGATCCTGGGGAGTAACTTCTAGTAAGTGGGTGCTGTCACTGTGAGATAATAATGAGGTTAAATTAAACCTTTATTGAAGGAAATTGCTCTGCATGCACAGCACTGAAATGTGTTCAACATAACACTTAATTCTGGGAAAACAAGTGAACCTGCTTTCTCTTTTTGAAGCACAGCAAAAACACAGCCAATGATGTTTATCAAGGGTGGTAAACAGATTTAAATAATTGCATAATGGCTGCAACTAACAATTATTATATTCATCAACTGATGAAACTACTGAACATTTCCCATCAGTTGGTTAATCAGGGTTCCAACACAACTTCCATTACAAAATTCCAAACTTTTCCCAACTTAAATTTCCAGACTTCTCGGTAGATTTTTCACAGTATATTTGACGTCTGAGCACAAATAACTTCAACTAAATTCAATTGTTAACCTGTATGTTACATTCTTACGATGTGTGTCCTTAGGCTGCAAACTAATATTGATTTCCTGTGACATATTAAAACATATTCAAAAATATTATTATATTATTATTACCCCCATATTTTTAGTCATTTTAATAAATAAGAGACAAAAATGAGTTGAAAGTGAGCTGTCCAGCCTTGTTTATTCACTGTGTCCATGGAAAGATGATGAATGGCTGATCTCAGGTCAGGTCAATTAGACCGTCAGCTAGGACATTTTATACAGTATTATTCTCACAAAATATCTACAGTCCCCGTTTGGAAATTCACTTTATTCTCATTATTCTGCATCCAACGGTACTTCTGCAGTGGTATCCAGAACTTAAACAAACTGGACACTCAGATGCTGTGTGATAATATGATGATAAGCGATGATGTCTCAATAAAATAAAAAAATTATAATGTTTAATATTGTTTGTTTTTGCCAACAAAATGATCTCCATGGTCCTATCGGCAGTTTTTATAATCACTCAAAAGCAGAGATCATATACAACACTCATTGTCACGCACACACTCACACAAATAAAGCAACAAAAAAATCACCTCTGATGCTCTGCGCTTGCCTATAGTCCAGGAATAATACTGTTCTGTTGAAGAGGCACAGAATGGATGGGAGTCTTCAGCTAAACAAACAACAAACAAAAACAAACAAAGAGTGTATTAGCATTCAGTCTGTTGTAATGTACACAGCTGGATTTTAAGTATTCCAAACAGAAAGCAAGCTCACTCACTCTTCTCTGGCACAATCAGAGGGAACTTCTTCACCACAGCTGTCAGCAGCTGCATCATGGTCTCGATGTGCTCCGTGCTGACAAGAGAATCACAACTGTCAGGTGTACTACCAGAAAATATTGACTAAAATGGCTGCCAGGAAGAGAAAGTGATCTTAAATCACCCCATTAACATGCGATAGTTTAAATGAATGAAGCTGCACGATTCTTCCCGGAGTTCAGCAAGTTATAAATGGAGGTGTTAACACTTAAATGGTAAAATAAAAAATATATAAAACAGTGTTGCACTGCTCACTCACTGTCAGCTTCTAAATAAATCTGTTTCTGCATTTGCACCTTTCCTCCTAACAGACAATAAATTATCAACCGTCTAAGAACAGTTCATGTGCGCAGTCAACACTCGTGGCTTGTTCTTACTTGATGAGGTCGTGTGCTGCGTTATCCGCCCCTTGCTCCTGCTTGACTGTGGTGGCTGCAGAGGCAACGTGGACAGAAGTGGGGACAGGAGCGGTCACCGGGGGTGATGGACCAGCTGTGACAGCTGTGCCAGCACCAGGCTCTGTCTTCACTGTGGCAGCAGAAAAGCAAACGTGAGAGAAAGATTTACCTCAATAAATCCAAACTATTGTTTGAGACACTGATGCGTTTTAGAAGAGTCACATATTGTTCAAGTTAAAGTAAATCTGTTTTGTAGAAAATGTGTTTTTCTGCAAAACAAGGCAAGAAAAACATTTCTTTTTGGTATCAGTACCAAAACTCAGTTTTGTATTGCCACTATTATCACAAAATTATGACAGAATGGAAGAAAATGGGGTTGGGAATAAAAGAGGGAAAGAATTAGGGATCGGCCGATGAGTTCTTTTTTTTTTTCAGGGCTGATACCAATTATGAGTAGTTGAGGAGAACAATAACCAATATTAGGAACTGATATAAATTTGCAGTAAAAATGAAAATCTTCATTTCTAAAATTAGAATAACATTTCTGCTACTTCATACTGTCACTCCACCACAATTTGGACATAAATATTGTACTTTTTACTCCACTAGTCTAACTTTATTTGATAACTTTAGTTACTTTGCAGACTCATAATATTCATACAAAATATACACTGCCTGGCCAAAAAAAAAGTCACCACCGATTTAACTAAGCAAATTGGTAACAGCCTTCCATGGATAATTACTGCAGCGATTAATATGTTTCAGCTGCAGCAAGTTATTCAACCGTGACTGATGCAGTGAGGAGCTTCTTCTTTCTTAAACAACCATAATGAGAAAGATGTTACTCTGTTTCAGAAGGGTCAAATTATTGACCTGCATCAAGCAAAGAAAACAACAAAGGAGAGTGACGTAACTGCTAAAATTGAGTTAAGAACTGTCCAGCGCATTATTAAAACATAGAAGGACAGTGGTGAACCATCATCTTCGAGGAAGAAATGTGGTTGGAAAAAAAAATCTTGAATGATCGTGATCTGAGATCACATAAAGGTTTGGTGAAGTCAAATCATAAAAAAATCAACAGTAGAACTCACGGCTGTGTCTAATAGTGAAAGTAAGAGCATTTCCACACACACAATGTGAAGAGAACTGAAGGGATTGGGACTAAACAGCTGTGTAGCCTTAAGAAAACGCTTATCAGTGAGGCTAATTGGGGAAAAGGCTTCAGTTTGCTAGGGAGCATGAAGATTGGACTCTGGAGCAATGGAAAAATCATCATGTGGTCTGATGAGTCCAGATTTACCCTGTTCCAGAGTGATGGGCGCATCAGGGTCAGAAGAGAGGCAGATGAAGTGATGCTCCCATAATGCCTAGTGCCTAATGTACGAGCCTGTCGGGGCAGTGTTATGATCTGGGGTTGCTTCAGTTGCTCAGGTCGAGGTTCAGCAACGTTATGAGCCCAAAAAATGAGGTCAGCTCAAACCTGAATATACTGAATGAGCAGGTTTTTCTATCAATTGATTTTTTTTCTTCCCTGGTGGTGCAGGCATATTCCAAGATGACAATGTCAGGATTCATGGGGCTCAAACTGTGAAAGAGTGGTTCAGGGAGCATGAGACATCATTTTCACACATAGATTGTCCACCACAGAGTCCAGATTTTAAGCCCACTGAGAATCTTTGGGATGTAATGGGAGACTTTACGTAGCGGTCTAACTCTCCCATCATCGATACAAGATCTTGGTGAAAAATTAATGCAACTCCAGACATAAATAGATGTTGTGACACTGCATAAACTTATCAAAAAGATGCCATGGCGAATGCGTGCCGTACTCAAAGCTAAAGGCAGTCCAACAAAATATTAGAGAGTGTGACTTTTTTTTTTTGGGCCAGGCAGTGTAAATCTATTATGAACCATGTGATGTATTATAGATTAAGCAACCCAGCAGTATATTAAGTAGCTTAATCTGCAGTCAGATAGAGCTGTGGATGTGACTACAGAGAGGACTACAGACAGAGATAGGCAGCTGCATCACAGCCAAAGTAGCTCATTTTTCAATTAATGTATTTTATGGCAATCAGATAAAAAATAGCAATTCTGATAATTGTTAAAAATGCTGAATATCAGAGCTGATAATCTGACAGGCTGATAATCAGTCGACCCTTAGAAAGACTGGGAGAGAACAGCAGGTGGAGTGGGTATGGACCCCTCTCACCTTGTGCCAGAGGCAGGGCAAGGGAGGGGGACGCCTGGCTGGCAGGACTTGGGGAGGCTCCAGCTCCAGCCGCTCCAGGGGTGGTGGAGGAGGAGGAAGAGGAAGGAGTACTGGAGACTGGGCCTTTAGACACTACTATACACAGAAGAAAACACACACAGGATGAATCAATGGCCCATTAGGTAAATAGGCTTAACAGTAAGATGAAAAATGAGAGGGGAGGAAGATGGTCTACTAAAGAGAGGAGAATCTACAGCATGTCGAGTGTCTGTCTTAAATAAATCACACTTTGCTGGCATATGTATTAGATATATAAACTCAGTTTAGAAAGGCAAACTAAAATCTGCTGCTAAATAAATCATTTGTGAGAATAATGTGTTTTATTTCAACATCTGGTTTTCAGAATCTTCTTGTAGAAGTTGTGGCACACCAACAAAGCAATCAAAGTCAATACTGCCTCATGTTTTATTTAAATGCATTTGCTACTGCCTTTTATCAACATTAAGAAGTTGTTCAAATTGTTGGGGTTGAGTGCACATATTTCTACGGTTTCTTATAAAAGACTCCTCATATGAACTAGTGATGAGGTCCATTGTTGTGCTGCCTAAAGACGTGCGTTAATGGGCTGGCTCAGGCATAATTACCTTTCCCAACAGGCATGAGTATGGTCTGCAGCCCTCCAGACCCAGCGCCAACCCCCAGCTGCTTGAGCTGGTTGGCAGGGATGGTTAAGACCGTCTGCTGGGAGCTGGAACCTCCAGAGTGGATCTTCAGCATACCTGGAGACAAAACACGTTTCAAATGAAGATCTAATTGTGCCTGGACCTGTACTCGATTTGTGCACACTCTAAAAAAAAAGGTGATAAACGCTGGACCTGCAAGGATTAGTCAATTACTGGATCGAAAGAAAACTGGTTGCCAACTATTCTGTAAATCACTGATTTTTCAAGCAACAATGTCAAACATTTGCTGGTTCCAGCTTTTTAACTGTGAGGATTTGCTGCTTTTCTTTGTCATCTGTGATAGTAAATGCACATTTTGGGGGTTTTCAACTGAAATCTGAAGAAGTCATTTTAGACTCTGGGGAATTGTGATGTGCATTTTTCACATTTTTTTTTAACATATTCCACAGACTAAACAATTCATTTAATTAATCTTGAAAATAATCAGCAGATTAATTGATAATGAAAATAACTGTTAGTTGTGGCCCTACTAAATGCAGTGTGATGTTTCTTTCTGCATACCTGACAGAGTAGCACCCGTCTTCCCTCCTCCTGCCGCCACTCCACTGACTAATGAAGCTGCTGTGACCAATGATGTTCCGCTGCTTTTGGGCACACCCACCACTGTCCCTACCCCTGCACCCTTGGACATGCTGATGACAGGCATGTTGGCGATGCCTTTGGCGACTGTAACCACGGCTCCGGTTGAACCCGCAGCGCTCTTTGTCATTGTCGGCAGAGCTGCCAGCACCCTTAACCAAGGTGGCCACCGCCGCCTTTGACAGGCTGC
The DNA here is from genome assembly GCA_034769285.1 of Lutjanus argentimaculatus. Taxonomy (NCBI): domain Eukaryota; kingdom Metazoa; phylum Chordata; class Actinopteri; order Lutjaniformes; family Lutjanidae; genus Lutjanus; species Lutjanus argentimaculatus. Next base: position 18,355,626 of record JAWZSL010000011.1, read on the forward strand.
CTGCAGCTGCAGCGCTGGCGCTCTTAGCGGCACTGATTACTGCTGCTTGGTTGGCTGCCACCAGGAGCGAGTGGTGCTGCGAGGCGGACTTCCCGGCATCGCCAGCCTGCGGGGAGTGCACAAAAACACAGACTGTCAATCAGAAACACTGTCATTTCGCTCTCTTTCAATATGTACGTAAGTCAACCAAGACAAATTACAGCAAAGACAGGGAGTCTTGACAGAGTTCTTACTGATATCGTTCTGATGACAAACTGTGCTATCACAGTGTGCACTACAACAACACAGGCAAACAGCAATGATCCACGTAATGAACGCAATGAAATTTTTTTGGCTGATAACTTTGATTTAAAATGCTCATCTAAATCATTTTATATGTCGACACATCACAACTCCTCTGCAGATATATTATACAATTATTTATGTCACAAATGAAATTAAAAATACACATTACTGTTTAGAAAGAAGAGAGGAAGTGTCGGGAAATTATAGCACAAGAGTAAACCCAGGGTTTCAAGGTAAATTTAAGATTTTTTAAGACCTTTTAAAAACCATTACGAAATGAACAATTTCGTGGCAATTCTGGCAAAAGAAAAAATATGAAATATTCAACAAACATGGTTTGAACATTTAACAGTGAGAGTTAGGTAATGGAACTTTATGAAAAAGTATGCTAACTTAATAAAGAAATCATATTTAAGACATTTTGAAGGTCTAAAATTCTGATTATTGGATTTTAGACATTCAAAGACTTTTATGTGACCCACAGAAACCCTGTAGCCCTCTAGTCTTTGCTCTGGCCATGCTTGTTTTCCAGTGCCGTGCAACTCCCAGAGTGAGACGTGCCGATCAGGTCATCGGTTTTATGGAATTCTCAAAGACAAAAGAGTCAATTTTGCTCACGGAGAGTCCTCATAGTTCAATTAACAGTCCTGAAAGGGCTGTTTTTTACAAAACCAGAAAAGCAGTGATGTGTTTCTCTTTTGTGCTTGCGTCAAAATCTCCTGGGCAGTGAGAGTTTTCCTCTGTTACATATTGTATACATATTTGTTTTTGTGTGTTGGAGCCTCTAGGAAGTCTTTTTGTGTGTTTCCATTTCTCAAGTTAATGAGGCCTGGCCACTGACTCTGAAGCTGTAATCACCCAAACCCAGACTACTGTAGCTGATGAACTGCTTAGGGCTCTTCACACACCATCTAAACTCTCTGCTCTCCCTGACAACTACAACACTGACCTTGCTACTGCATCCACCCTATTTTCCATGAATTCAAACTGCAGTGGCAAATCACTATAATGTTTATCCCATAAGCATGAAAAAGTGTAGAAACAATGAAAATTCATCAACTGGGATTATTCCTTAAGCGAAAGCATCTAACTTCACAATGAAAATAATCCTCAAATCACAAAAACGCATTGCAACCAATTATCTCTATTTGGGGAAATATGAAATTATATGTTTTATATAAGTTAGTCAGGTAATCTGGGGTTCTTGAAAACCAAATAACCTGTTTGCAAGTATAACAAAATATTTCAAATGCATTCTTAATGTTTAGTCCTTTCTGTGTTGTTCATTTCATACCAGCTGTTGGGTAGAGTAAACAGAGAATATGAGGAATGTGAAACTAGCCTGCTGTTGGCCGGCTGCTGCTGCGCTGACAGAGCTGGGGGTGGAGCTAGCGGCAGTGATGACTCCGCCTGTCATCCTCAATGTTGTTGTCCCCGGCTTGGACAAGTGGCCTGCTGCCGCCGCTGTTACTGTCTTAACGGAGCCATCAGAAAGCTTCACCTGTGCACCCTGGGAGCCGCCCACCACCTGTCAGTCAGAGAAATCACAACGTTAAAGTCAGGATCTGACACTAAGAGCAACCATCCAGTTACAGTCCACAACAGTCTATTCGAACCAGCCAGGAATCATGTGTGGTGGCATCAGCACAGAAAATCAATACAGAATCAAAACTGAATTTTCTTTCCAGACTTTGATAAACCCACACAACTCAATCCTTTTCCTACAGCAAACACTCCAGGAAGGTAAATGATACTGTAATACCTTTTCGATAACCACTGTATATTTTTTTTTTTTCTTAAAGGGAGTGCCAAACCCCGAACGCACAACTTTTAAAAAAAAAACAAACCACAACAATTTGGGTGAAAAGAGGCTACAATAGCAATCAAGTATATTTTATAGATTTAACTGCTCCTGAAATGGGCTGTTTTTCTACACAGAAAACTGAGATCAGAGAACACATCAAGTTTATTTATAGAGGGAAATAAGAACAGCATTTTAGGAATGAGGTGAATTGGCCATAATTATTGACTCTGTTCTCTGCCAAAAGTATAATCACTACTTCTAATCAGACTATCAGGGAGCACTCACAGATCCAGTGCTGTGCAAGTTCCCACTTAGAAAGAGCTACCTCAAAGCTGATTTCACACAGATTAAAATGAACTAGTTCACAGTCATAGTTCACAAATTTTAACTCAAAGTAAAGTTCACAGTTCCAAAAATCAACTAGCTCATGTTCATTTCTTCTGTTTTTCAAAATCTATGTTCAGTAGAACCTCCTCCAACCAGTCTTTATAATGATGCCATACTAAGTTATGCACAATATTCACATTTTAATTTGAAGTTCCAGGATTACTTGTATCTATAGTTATGAACAATTCACAACAATTTGACAACATTTTACACTACAGCAGACATTCAACATACTGGGAACTCAAAATTCCGACTTTTCAGAGCAAACTGAACGCCCCATAATCCATGCATGAACTGCAGGGAGAGGAAGAAGGCTACGAGTCAGGAGAGAAGAGCGAATATAACGCAGCTCTATCAGTCTATTTCTCACTGTAACACAATCTCGAGTCTTCAGTGCAGTTTATACACTTCATGCTGCATGATCAAAGTTTTTATACCACACTGACATTTCTGTCCATATTCTTACACTGTCTCTCTGCTGCTACACTTTTTTTTTTAAATCAGCTGACGGTGTATATGCTGTTATCATCTCTTGAGAGTGAACGTAGCTCACATTCACGTTCATCAATTGCAAAATGATTCGTTCATTTCACAAAAAATGTGAGCATGTTTAATGAATGCTGCTCTTTTAGCGCGTTCATGCATAACACCACTGTAATGTCCTCTTCTCTCTGTCTCTCCTGTTATTGGATTCAATAAAACTATCGGGATTTCTTCTTGCAATCAATGGTACCCTACAAATATAGCATTAATAGAATCAAAATGTAAATATTCACAAAGCGCATTGTATTGCATTGTGACCGGACTGAACTGTATCGTACAGAATCTTTAGCTATTTAAAAAATTATAAGATACACCATATAGTTGAACATATATCGAAATGTTTATCAAATGGTCTCATTCAGTGAGATACACACCCCTAGTATGAAATATTCTTTTCAAGAAAATACCATCTAATAAGGCTCCCTATGATGACTCCCAGGCAACATTCTAGAAATAAACTTTGAAAATAAATTGCCATCGTCTGCCAAAGACAACCACTAATAAGTAAACCTTTCCGCCGTTAGTTTAAACTGGACTGTGGTGTCAGACTGGAGACATATTGAGGTCACATTCTGTCAAAGTTAAGAGGGCAGCAAACAGTTTATACTAGAAGCTGTGTCAAGCAGTGAGAAAGAATGAGGTTCAAGAAAAAAGAAAAATCAATATTTCAGTGGGAAAAGTAACCGGGACAGCCCGAGGTGTTGAGCACGAACCAAAGTCTTCAAGTGTGTTTCAAAGCTCCACTGTAAGATATTCAGTAATTCATACCCCAAAGACAAGTCAGTTAACATCAGACAGTGTTTGTAGCTCTTAACGTTATCAAAACTGGGCTGTTAGCGCTCGTGAAGCAATAAAAGAACACAAACACTAACTGTAGTAACTACAGCAGCTTCCATTAGTAACACCCACTGTAGTGGATACAGTTAAAGACCTGCCCTCAATCTTGTTACCCGTACTGACCTGAGCCAGGATGGCCGCCTTCTGTCCAGCTGTCACCCGGATGGCCTGCTGGGTAACAGTTGCTGGAGATGATGCTGCGTGACCTGTCGAACTGGAACCTCCCTGCTTCCCTGAACCCTGTGCTGGCTGGCCGACCAGAAACGTGCCCTGGGTGAAAAGGATAAGCAGGGTTAGGGAAAGGGTAGTACAGTATTACTTTGAATTTACATCATGACAATCCCGTTGACTTTAAATTTAATCAGCTAAGTAGCCCACACAAAATTAATAAATAGGAAAAAAAAAAGGGAGCAGTTCCCTTTTAAACCAATCTTACAGCTGAGATCACCATGTAACCCATATTATGCTGTACAGAAAATTACAGAAAATTCAATTAGCCTTCTCTGAAATCAATTCATCATCCTTTTAGCTCTTACTGTGACTTTGTGTGTGTGTCCTAGTTCTTTCGCTGTTTAAGGAGATGTGCACGCTATATTTAAATACATTTGTAAAAATTACACTTAGAAAACCTAACTTAACCTTGAAGATTGATCATTATTAGGAAACATTGCCTGGATCCTTACTTTAAATGTAGGTGGAAACCTCTGCAGACAGCTTCATTAAATGCTGTTGGCTAAATGCACAGACAGCACTGTTCTAAAGCTGACTGCAGGATCAATGCTATAACGAATGTGTCTAATTAAGGACACACCAGACTCAACCTCTCTTCGAGGACAAAATCTGAGATTCACCAAGGAAAAGGAACCCCATTTGTAGGCTGTGCATGCAAGTTGTGTCAAGCTGTGTGGGAATAAAATCTAAAATCAGTTCTTTTGTAACCGTGGTGATGGGTATTAAGCGGATAATGTGAAAGCACCTTCAGTTTCGTACAGATTTCTTCAAACGCTGCTCAGAATATGCCAGCAAATAAATACTAATGCACAAATGAAAATCCACAACAACAAAAAAGACATCAAAGAGAATTTTTTTTATACTAAGAGTATGCATGTCTCTAAGGTTTGTATTATTGTGTAAATGCATTTCTACCCACCTGTGGGGTCTGTTTAAGGATATAGGACGTGTAGGAGAGGTTGGAAGGCAGACTGCTGGAAGAGGAAGAGGAGGAGGAGGAGGTCTGAGAGCCCCCAGCGCCTGCCGACGAGCTGCTCTGGGACTGCTGACCTAAATTACAGACAGCCACGTACATATCAGTCCCAGATCTGATAAACAATCCTGTTATTCTTTATCTCAAATTACAGTTTGTATTATATTCATTATGTTTAGTCATTCTGAAATGATTCTGATGCAGAGCTATACAGAGTAATATTGGTTTACCACTGTAAAATGTGTATTTTAGATCAAATACAGGATGCAGCTAAATCTCTTAGATCTTTTTATTTGACAGGAATTGTACTGTGTGAGTGATTCTAGCTCGCAGTGCACATTAAATAAACGACAGAGAGAAAGAGATGACAGGGACTGACTCACTGTCCAGAAGGTACAGTAGTGTAGCAGCCACAATCACTCCAGAAGTGGGTTTCTTACTTTTCCCCAAACTTTATGATGAGCCGAGAGCAACAACATTTCTAATACAGCTGTCTGCGGCTTGAGGCACGGAGGAAAATGTCAGGGTGAAAGTCATTTGGCTGGGACACTAACCCCACATACTGAGTCACCTACGCACTCATGTATTAGTTTCAGTTAGTCCTGACTCCCAAGCAACTCCCAAGGCAGCCAATCTCAACTGTCCATGTAAGAGATATACAAGGAAAACAAAATTACCACTCATAAAAACTTGCATGTTATTACGTGTCTGCTGAGAAATAATGTACTTGGACATTAGGTTTGATCTGAAAAAAATGTTTGTTTTTTTCCTGGAAACGCATGCTAGAGATTTTTTGTTTGGTGGGTAAAATCTTACTGAAAGTGCAATAAAAGCTTTGCGAGTAAAAAGCCAATACGAATAATTTATCAAAACATTTAGCGCCTTAGAATTGATAAATACATATTTTTTGGAGTGTAAGTCAGGGGATGCAAAAATGAAACATGGATTTAATCTAAGTATTATAATAGGTCTCTGCACCTGATTTATTAAAGGAAAGACAGCACATTTAATCACGCTATGTACTGCATAGTGAAAGCACATCTTAATTTAGGTGCAAACATAATATTTTTTTTAATTATACCTGGTTTGCGCCTGCCTTAGAAAATGACAGCCTTACTTGTATCACAAAACTGAGGATTAAAACTAGCCTACAGACTGAGGTCTCCCGTTCTCTCCTACAGACATAAATTTGAAAAAGGTAGGAGTTGTATACTACACCTACCAAACATGAAGTTAAGTGCTACACCTGTCATAAAATAAAATAATAATAAAATTAAATTTAAAAAATAAAATTTTTATTAAGCCATTTTTTTTTAAACCATTTTTAACCACCCAACTCAACGCCAGGGAGTTATCTGCTGGCTCACGTTATGTGTTTTTGCTGCCACAAAATTACTGCCAACAGCCAAAGAAACTCCAAAAGCTTGACAGGAGCGTGTTGAGTATGTGACTGCAACTCAGCATGAAGAAGGGAGCGGGCACTGCTGAATGACTATTAACCGACGCTGACTTCTTTTGTGTGTATTTCAAAAGATGAGGTAGCATGTCTCACTTGCACTGGAGGCTCTGAGGATCGCTCCCTGTGGGATGAGAAGCAGCTTGCCCTTCCCAGATGGGTTCTTACTGTTGGTGGTCAGGTAGAGTTTGGTGCCTGGAGGTAAATTTGCCAGATTTGCCAGGTTGTTGGCTGGCAGCTGAAGAGTGGCCATCACTAAGGACAAACAATAAAAGAATAAATAATTGTTCATTCATCTGGAAAAAGAAATTGATCTGTTTATACAATATCAATACATGTTTCAAGGCTAAACCTGAATGTGGACACTTCAGTCCAAGTACAAGCCTAATCAAAAGACAGACTCTATGTGTCAGAAAATTAATTTTCATAATAATCAGGAACAAAATAGTGACTAAATAAATACTACAATATGCGTACCACATTTAATTTGTTGTGGAATTCAAATCTGTGTGCACTTGTGTATGTGTGTGAACTCTGACCTCCACTCTTGCCACTTGAGCCACCAGCTGCCTTGGCAGCACCCTGCTGGCCAGAGATGCCACCTGCTCCACTGACAATGGCTTTAGCAACTCCCTGAGCCAAAACCTGCTTCCCACCCATCACCTTGGAGACGGAAGGGTTGCCTTTAGCAACCAGAATCTGTCCACTGCTGATAGCCACCTGTTTGACTGCAGACTGAAGCGTGGAGCTGACAGGAATGCCCAACATCTAGAAGTGAGAGAAGTTCCAAATGTAGTTTCTGAGTGACCATAACATTTAACAACCCATATGCATATCCCTGTTAACATGTAAACGACTGATGTGCTTCTGTGTAAGGGTATGTGGGTATATGCAAGACAGACTGACCTTGCCAGTTGTGGCCCCTGCGGCCCCTCCTGCCTGTTTCTGGGCCGACATGGAGATCATGTGACCTCCCTTCACTGCGACAAACTGGTGTGCTGCTGTAGCGGCAGGTTGCTGCTGGCTGGTTACTGTGGAAACCATCTGCTGCTGCTGTGTTGAAACTTCCCCTGGCTCCTGCTTGATAATAACCTGCCCAAGAAGTGAGTGCACATGGAGAGAAAGATTAAAACAGGAGGCCACACTGCCTTGAAACAGGTTGTTAATACTGTAGCTGCTATAATTGGTGTGAATTACACTCTCTAAATTAAAAAAAAAAACACAATTTCATGATTAACGATATATTTTGACTGTGAAATTAAGCTCACCTCACTTTTTTTTTAACAGGGTACAGACAGCAGAGCAGTGAGAGGAGATTTGTTGCTTAAAACAGATTTTTGAAAATCAGCATCATCATTTATTCATCAAGGAGATGTTTTTATATTCCCCATCTGTCCCCATCTGCCCTGGCCTTTAGTACTACAGCAGATGCCAGCAGCCTACAACAGAGTAGAATCTGAGCCAATCAGACTACCACTGTGATAAAACAGAATTTTTCAGAAAATTCACATCTCATTCTTCGTGGTTAACGATGGGATGATGAGCATGTGGGAGTGGGAGGATTTTGCAGTGGGGTATTGACACTGAGTGAAACAGAAACCATGCAATTCTCTCTGCAAAGCTCCCCGTACCCCCTCCTATCCTATCTTCAGAGTGATGTCCCATTTAAATAGCTTGCCAAGGCACTCACATCTGCTGAAGATAGCACCCTGGCCTACTATTAATACCACGCTGCTTTGTTAAAGATACAGATACTACAGGGACAGACTATCTTCACATTGGTGGGAATAGATCAGTAGAAAGAGATGTTTTAGCTCACAAGTATTCATGTTAAAGAGCGACACCATTAAGGCTGTACGATTTCAGCCTGTTTCTGGCCCGAATTTTGAGCAATGCAATCTTAAAATTGGAATGAATTTCACCTTCATCAGGCATTGTTTGCCAGGCAGTGCACGGGGGGAAAGAGGACCAATCAACTGCTCCCGTTTGGATGAATTTCTGACATGTCAAAAATTTTGGTCGCCTATTGTCAGGCTTTCACACAGTTGAAGCAGAAGCATGAGTTGATTTCCCGAGGTCAGCGCCTTTTTTTTCTCACTGCATCTGTGTCTGAACGGAGTCTGAAAGTGCTATGGCGACACGATGAGTCATGTGGACAGAAAATATCGCACGCTAGCTAGCTAGTTTAACTCCAATTGTCTACTGTCCACGTCTACCTAGCCACCTGTGAGTCCATATACACCGGTGCCTCACAAGATGACACAGATGATCAAGGCAGTACCTTTCTGCCTTGTTAGCAAACAACTTCTACCTGCCACGGAGCTTTCAAACAACTCTTTATTGGCAATTGTAAACAGCCATAATGGTCCACAGGGTACAACAGGCCATTTCATTTTCTATTTTATATGTCCAGTGTGAGCACTCAGGCCGTGGCTTGACAGTTGGACTATACAGTGTGAGCACAAAAATCGTGAGCTTTGGCTTTATGTTGCAGATGATTAACTCATACAGTTGGAGTTATGGGTGAAAGAAAAAACTGATTCTCATAAGTATAGTGATTTCTTTTTTCTGAATTGACTTTTTGTTAGCCAGTGCTGACTAGTCTGCTAGCTTGATGCAGATATATAATGGGCATTCCCATTGACATGCTAACGGATGTTAGCATTGCAATAATAGTGTCTTAAACAGATCTACTTACTTCATGTGCTTAATGTAAGACAACATGTGAGCTCAGACTTTCAGACAAATATTCCCTAGGCTCTGTGGAAATGAACTAATAGCTGCTGACTTCACATTGTTAACTCAATATATATATATTACTCTGGCTTCAACACAACCTGAAAGGGTCTAAACTCAAACTTCTATCCATTTTGGTTTGACATCTTATTATTATTTTATTTATTTTCTTATGGTACTGGCTTCATGAGCAGGTACAATGAAGTGTAGCACTTCAAAATGTATTTTATTTACTACCTTTATACGCACTATAGCAATGATGGTGTATTGTTTTTGGAAATAGTCATGATATACAGTCTCTAGAAGTGTATGATTCAACTTTTTCACATGGTCTGCTGTTAAAGAAAGAAAAAAAAATTGCAATAAATCTTAATATTGAATTGGCTCCCAAGTATTATGATAGTATCGAATTGGGAGATAATCGGCAGATAAGTGTGTCGTCATGGAATTTAACAACAACATTTCTAAAATTGTACAGTATGTGGAGCTTAAGACTCTGCAGACTCACCTTCACCCCTGAGGAGAGGAAGGTGCCAGTGTGAACTTTGGGGGCTGGAGAGCGGGTGCCCTGAGCAGCAGTCTGTTTGGCTGAGGGGCTTCCTGTGGAGTGATTTACAAATAAAAACACAAACAATAAGTCATGGAAGAGATGACTGCACGGGTGATGACTCACTGCAGCTCCTGTCATCCCTTCCACAGACATCAAGGCCATTGTGGTGCGAGGAGACAGCTTCATGTCAGGGTTGCTAAGCGTGGGTGTTGAAGCCGAGCTCTGGCTGCTGCATTTACTCGCAGAGCCTAAAGTTTCGTTCCTTAACTACTGCATGAAAATTTGTTTTATCCCAGGATTGGTGAATCAGCCATGACACCCACATCAACCTCATCCAGCTTGATAAAACATCACTTAATAGCACTCCAGCCCTGCTGCCAGGATTCGACTGAGCAGCACATTGTGGAGAAAGTGTGGGAGTGGCTGAGAGGCTGAGATGGAGTGAACAATCTAGAGGAAAGAGCTTCTAAGTGGAATATGAACTGACGCTGCTGATGTGAGGAAGAAAATACAACAGCCTTGATGATGTCAGATGACTCTGCTCCACGTTAGAGTGACGCACACATGAAGTGCACACTTCCATCACTCTACAGTGAGTTATCATCTTTCCGGATAATTGCACACCTTGTTTATGGGGGACTACGCACACACACAAACACACGCAAAACTTGATGTGAGCGTGGGGTCTCATCCTCTTAATCTGGCAATGAAACACAGCAGCTCAGTCACCATGGCAACCTCTCATCCAGCAACGATCCTGCTGGCTCACCACACGTCATACTTTGAGTGCAAATCAGGGACAAAAGACAGAAAAAACAGAGGGGAAGGAGTACAAAGCTAGATAAGAAAGAACAAGGGGGTAAAGGAGGACGAGCAAGAAAAGAATACCTGAATAGAGAAGGAAAAAAAGTGTACAGAGTATTGTTCATCATCTGTTCTGCTCTAGAGTACATTCCTCACAGCCATTTTTATATTTTATGTGGGCGGCTCAGACACTGCTTCTCGATTTTGTTGCAGGTCCACTTCCGATTTCAAGAGACACTTGGACACTGAGTAGGAGACGTGGGTGTACCTGTGGAGGCGGCCGATGAGGAAGCCATGCCGATCACCTGGCCTGGCTTGTCAACAATGATATAAGGGTTGTTGAGCACTGACGAAGAGCTCTGCTTGCTGTGGACTGGGGTGGAGGTGGTGGGCGTGCGAGGCAGCGGGGAGTGGCTCGGGGTGGAGATGGGTGAGCCTGTGGAGGAGAAAGTGCACAAGCTATTTGATAAATAATTCTCTTTCAGGATTGTTATAACAAATTAACATTAAACTGGTGTTTATTGTAATTTAGTCCAGGGCAAATTATTATGGTTAGGTGAATATTATTTTAACTCTATGGAACGCCATGGTACATCAGATTTTTGATGGAACAAGGTAAGTCAATGAATGAGTGAAACAATGTATAAAACCACATCAAATCACAGACAGTTTTCAGTAGCCTTAGTGATTAATCTGCCAATTATTTTCGTGATTGATCAATTAATCATTTAGTCTATAAAATGTGAAAAATTCTCATCACAATTTCCCAGAGCCCAAGAAGACGTCTTCAAATCACCAACAGTCTAAAACCCAAAGACTTTTCATTTCCCTGCAAACTGTTGCATTTAAGAACCAGGAACTGTCATATATTTGACATTTCGGCTTGAAAAATGACTGAAACAATAATTTATTATCAAATAGCTGCCAAATAATTGTCTTTCAGTCAACTAATTGATCAATCAACTAATTGTTGTAGCCATGCTGGCAAAAGTGTGAGGGATATAATAAAAAATCTGTATGATTTTTAAGCCCTAAAAAAGAATTGTTTACCAAGTACTTGTATTTAATAAAACATTTTATCGTAATACTCACATTCATACTGCCTGGAATAGGTTTAACTTGTGTGTAATTTGGATTCTACTGCAACTTAAAACAGCACATGTCCATTCTGAGGCAATGAGCTAATGTTAGCTTGCAAGATGCAAGCGTGAAGGAATATATTGACACTAACAGTACTTGTACAGTCGTAGCATTCAAATCACAACAAAACAAACAAAACATTTTATACATTTGAAAGCTGTTCATGATGTTAAGGTATTTATGTAATCCTGAGAAAAAATGAGAAAAAAATGTAAGATCTTTGTAAATGTGATTCTATACTTTATAAATAAAATGTAATACTTTTAAGGTCTTATTTTGAGAACATTAAATTCATTGCTTTTTTAAAAAAGACCCATGGGTACCCTGGAATAGATGAAAAATCTTATGTGATATGTGAACATATAAATGTAAATTCTTTTCCCTTTTTGTGGCTTTTGGACCACTGCCTACTGGTGATGTCATTTGTATCACTGCTTGACAAGTAGACATTAACTGAATTTGAAGGCATTTGGCCAAAAGTAAACTATCCATGATGGAGATTTAGAGAGGTCAGATGAGGCATCAGGCAAAATTTCTGCAGAGAAAACCTACAATTCATGCATAGAGCAGCAAATGTGTGCCTGAAGGAACTCATGAGAACTCCTGCTTCCTCCTCAGCAGTACAGCATATTCCTAACAATGACTGCATTTTAAATAATTACACCGAGTGAGGAATGAGTGCAGTGCCAGGGAACAAAGTGTGCAAAATGGATGAGACAGAACAATAGTGTGAGTATTAGATCTCTGATAAAGATTAATATCCAGACTGTTAGGTGTAGACTGTCAGCATTTCTTAGCAGTGCTCGCACTTTGCCTACATAAAGAGTTTTTTAATTTTTAAGTAGGCTTTTTAACAATATTGTCAGATGACAGAGTGTTAAATTCTGACATCTGACTGACAAAATCCAATTTCACACAATAATTATTTGAAGAATTTATTTATGAACTATTATTTATGAAGAATGCGGCATGCAAAGCCATAAAAAGTGCTTTAGGAACACTGTGAAATGGCCACTAGGTGGAGACATTTACCTGAAACTATTTTACAGCTCATGGTGATTGGTTGGAATGATTTTCCGGGAGACTCGGCAGGGCTTGGTGGCTGACCCGGTGGAACAATCTTACAGCTAGCTGTGATGGGCTGGAAGGCTGAGTTGCCATGGGAACCCAGAGTGATCCTGTCACCGACTTTGGGCCGGGTTGGGGTGCGTTCACCAGCGGTGAGCCCAGAGCTATGGCCACCTGCAGACCTCCCCATCTCTGCTTTGATGAAACCTAGCAGGAATTGAGGAGAGTGCATTTAAGTTGAGAGGTAGAAACTGTAAATTCGCTAAAATGTAAACATACACTTTTGATGAGCATGTTTAAAACTATAAATGATTATGTGTATATACCTTTGTCTACAATGGCATCATGTGAGATGGGAGAACTGGAGCGTCCATAACTTTGGGCCAACATGGGGCTGGCTGCTCTGTGAGTCACCTTGGAGGAAGAGGGCTGAGGGATGTAGTCCTCCCCAAGAGAGTTCCTATGGAGCTCCACATCAACCACCTGGAACAAATATAGCTCATCGTCAGAGTAAAGCTCTGAGAAACAAAGTCACTGCAGGAAGCAGAGTGAACATTTATAACTTACAGTTTCTGCCCCGAGTGTCTGCAGGCCAGTGTATGTTCTGTCCAACTGGAGGATAAGAAAAGAGAGGTCACAATAAAGTTGATATGGAGTTTAGGTTATGAAATCGAGGTGGTGAACTGAATAATTGAGTTATAATCTCTATTTATAGCTGTAAAGTCCAATAAACTGCAGATGATTATTCATAATAATGACTAAATCAAATTACTTTAAATTCTCATGAGGTTTTATGATCTGGTTGTGAGACACAACATCCCTATAGCGATGCAGCTCCTCACTATGCCAAAGTCCCTACACCGGATATTTTCTTTAGCAGTCAGCATGGCCCAGTTTGGAGAAGCAGCAGGAGTCCCACTGAGGGAAGCTAAACAATGTACTGCTGTGGACAGGGTCAACAGCAAAATGTATAGCCACCTAAAAGAACCGATATCAACTTCAAATCAAAGTGTAAGCTATATTTAGAATATTTTCAGCACTTTACCTTGCCATCAGACAGCCGTTTCCGCAAAGAAATCACAATTAAATAAGCTAAAAGTCATTCTTATCAAATGAAGTATGCTCCTTTGTCAAGCTGCTGGTCTACAACTGCCTAGATTGGTTAGTTTTTTTGTCCGACTGAGAGACTTTGATGAATCAAAAAAAACTGAAAAACTTGAAACACTTGAAAAAACTAACCCTTTAAAACACCAAAACCATAAAGTAACACAAACAAACTAACCAACTGAGACAGCAGCAGACCAATAACTCCCATGTTCTGCGAGGTAAAAACAAGTTTTTGCCAAAGGTGTCTGGTGGCTTTGGAGAGTGATGTGAGTGATATTTGACTTCTATAATGGCGGCTTCCCATTGGAAAATGCTGTCTGACGGCATAATGAAGCGGTGAAAATCTTCCAACTATAGTGCACGTAAACAGATAGTGATTTTTCAGGTGGCTAAAATATTTTTGCTGCTGACCCTGTATACAGCAGTTTAGCTTCCTACACCAGGATTCCTGCTGCTTCTTGAAACCGGGGGTACCAGTAGCAGCATAGAAGAATTTCTCTAAAGATTAAAACAGATTTGAAATAAAACTGTGTCTAAATACTGTGTCTGAGTCTGAGGAAAACAAGCCAGGTGATGATGTGTTCTATGATCTGGTCTGACCTTTAGTTGATGGATGATGTCAATACGTTTGTTGCGAGGGTCTTTGAAGTGGATCTGGATCCTCACAGGAAACTCACCCCAACCACGACGTGTTAAATGAAAGGGAGGCTCACTGAGAACAGACACATTCAGAAAGCTCTCTGTAACGTCATAAAACTACAAATCTGGATAAAAAAAAATTATCTAGAGAGGATGCATCACAATGACTTTGTAAAAAAGAAAAAAAAACTAAGCTACCCCACTCTGGTTTCTGACTCAGATGGAGCTAATAATCTCTTAAAATCAATGACTTGACGGCCTCTCTTCTTCTCCCCCTTTGAAGCTTGAGGGTTTAATCCCCACATAACAGAAAGTGATCTGACTGCCTGCACTGACAAAAGCATGTGTATGTGCCTGTAGATTATGTGCCTATTCAAGTATACCCTATGAGTGACACATTTGTGTTTTTCTTACTCTCATTTATCCCTTCATCTACATTCAGGCTGTGTCGAGAGTCAGCAGAGAGCATTGGG
Source organism: Lutjanus argentimaculatus (assembly GCA_034769285.1). Lineage (NCBI taxonomy): Eukaryota > Metazoa > Chordata > Actinopteri > Lutjaniformes > Lutjanidae > Lutjanus > Lutjanus argentimaculatus. The sequence goes on from JAWZSL010000011.1 coordinate 18,370,659, forward strand.
CCTGTGTGGGGTTCACAGGGAATGAAGACTTGAGTCAGTCAGAGAGAGCTTATGAGCGGCTGCTACGGCAGCGTGAGCGCCTTGTCAGCTGAAACAGCCTGGAGGCTACAGCTCAGGATAAGAATTGCTGACTGATCAAAGAGATCATTTATTCAGAAGCCATGGGCAAACTTAAATCCTGTGCCACTTTTAGAGGATAAAATCTAAAATGAGACATCTTACCCACAAAACTCGGGGGCAAAAGTCCTTCTAAGTGATTTCCAAATGAAGTGTGCGACACCAATATGCACACCTCAGTGCTATGGGCAAAGGCAAACACTTAAACATGTTTTTCATGAGTGACTACACCGTGCAAGGCTTCAGACAGCAACAAACGGGTGCATATATTACCCTCGGATTTCCAGCGCAAAGTTCAAGAGCCAGCATCTGTGATGGTATGGGGGTGTGTTAGTGCCCAATGCGCCATGGGTAACTCACAAATCTGGGAGGCACAACTGATGCTAAAAGGTACAAACAGGTTTTGGAGCAACATATACTGCCATCCATACATCAGCAATCAGCACGTGTTGCAACTGCATGGCTTTGTAATAAAGAGTTTGGGCAATAGACTGGCCTGCCTGCAGTCCATCAGCATTCAGCATGAATTCATGAACTCTATCAACAGCAATGATATTGCTGTAACAACTTAAGTCATTAATCATTACATTTAGATGAAAAACTTGTTAGAGTTAGATTTTTGTGGAAGGGCTTTTCTTTCAGCATCTCCCACAAATGCTGATAACATTAGTCTATGACCAAAGTTTTTAATTGTGTATTTTTATATTCTTAAAAATTAAAAAGATTGTATATTTTGCTTTTCAGGTGTGCAGTGTGTCTGTGGCCTACATTTAGTCAATTAAATGCCATTTAACAAGGAAGTAAGTTCATGTAATGTTCATGTCTAGGGAACTCCTTTTGAGAAAAGGGTGGTGTGTTGTACTAGTAATGTGCTGTTAATAAAGTTTAAAACTGGGGTATCCAAAGACAAGTTCATTGGTTAATAACACGCTCTATCAAGCAATCAAATCATGTGCTCAATCATGCACAACCAACTGATAAAGCTGGCAGCACATGCTATCAGTGGAAAAGTTATTGTGGAGCCCTGCTGTGTGTATGATTTAGGAGTGCCCATGATTAGTCATGTTGATGTTGATTTCCAGTCTGACTCATCTGTGCTACATGATGTCACAGACTCCACCTAATCATGTGTGTACAATCTGGATAATGATTATGTGTTCTCTCAGTTTGCATAAACACTATCCACCGGCAAGATTTAGCTGGAGTAAGTATCACTCAGAAACACAAATATTGTTTTTTTTTACTTTCAGCTGGAATATGATTGATGGTGACAAGGCTGGATGATCTGCAGCATAAAATATCCACAAGGGGGCGGTATATATTAAAGGAATTTCTTTTGTTTACTGCTGGGTCTGAGACTGTTTTTGCTACTAGAGCCTGATCTCAAAGGAAAGCTGTCCTGAATTTAACATCAGCTGATGAAGAAGACAGTCTCTTATGCATCCAGGTGCTATTATCCAAAACTGCTTACTAACCTCCTTCCGTTTGGCAAGCAGTGTGTGGAAAAAGGTGGGGCCAATTACTGACCTACAGAATAATAATATAAGGTTATAAGTAAACACTGTGTCTACGGGCAACCAAACACTGTGAGGGAAAATCTTATTGGAACAAGTTTGTCCCTGTCTCTCTGACTTCTTCTGAAGCCTGAGGTAACCACATAAAACAGCACCCAAGTGCCAATAAAGAAGAGCCCTGCCTTTATCAGAAACTGTGAGCATAACTGAAGAGTGTTTACATACAGTACAATCTGTCTGTCTCACATATCTAGAAGAACAGGCTGGCACAAACCTGACTTCCACTAGGTCATTGGGTTTGTAGCTGGGATGCAAGAAGAACCAGACTTTCTTTACAAAGTGGTCGATGCTGGGTTCCCTCCTGGAGCCCCTCACGTACACCATCCACTTATGGGTTGACTGGTCATTTTCTTCCCGCTTATCTGGAGGAATGTACCTGAGGGTGAGAGACAGAGAGGAAAAAAAACAAGAGAGAAAAAAATAGCACCAGTGAACTTAAGGGATAATGTATAGTGATTAGGTGGTTTAAGAAAGTTAAATTTTCAATTTAAAAAAAGATCGACTATTCTAAATGAGCTATCCATGAACGATTAGAGCGAACACTTCAAACAACTTTACAAGTCAGAGAATGAAATACATTAGTTGACAATCTAGGTCAACTTAAATTCTTCTAGTCCCATTCATACTCATCTTTTATTAACTTTCTATGACTGCTGTGTCAGGTTTAAGACTTATTATGCACAACTATGCACTGTATCACATGAGAAATGACTATCATATTTAACCCTCAGAGACATTTAGTCTCACATGATAAATGGGCTTTGTCAGTCAAGCTTCCTAGAATTAATGTGTGCTTCGTATTACACTGAACCAAGTTGTCTCTGGGAGCTGTCAGTTATCTGGATTCACTCACACCCAGGGGAAGATAAATAAAGTAAAAACATGTTTTCACACTGCATCAAGACTGGGCTTGTAGCGAAACCAAACTGTGGCTCAGCTTTTTAGTGCACAGTCATGCAATAACAAGGCAAATTCAACTAAGAGGCTGGGCTTTAAAAACACTCAAGTGCAAAACTGTTGAAGGAGAGACACACCTGTTTTACAGGGGTAGTAACTCATAAAAACAACAAACCCACTTCATCTCATCTTTTGGATCAAACCTTTCACATACCAACCAACATTTATCTGAGGGATTTCCTTGGGTTGAAAAATCTTATACCATCAAGTAAAGTAAGATTGGTGATTTTTGGTGCTATGTCTATATTTCAATGGATTGTTGATACTTCAACTCATTTGGCTGATATTTAAATTATTACAACAACCCCACTATGGTAACTAAAGCTTTAAGGCCTAAGATGAAGTCAATGTAGCTTAGAACTCATTCATAGGTCTCATCTGTTGACATAAACTTTTCAAAGCCTTTCTGAAAACCTAAGACAAAACTTCTGGCCATTCTATGCTTTCAGTGACAACGTATCTATGACTAACAACACCTTATTGTCTCAGCAGCTCAGTGTTTTTAAGGTAAATATTCATAAATAAATTTGAAATTATTGACAGATTGGCCAAATACTATGTTTAAGATTTTTGGAGAAATTGATGAAAATGGGTCTGTGGTGGTGGTGATCACATACAGGTGCTGTTTGGATATTTTCAGGTGTACAAGAGGTTAACTCTTGTGAAGGGCTCACTGCATGGGTGAAATATAGCCTCAATCAAAAATGTAAAGTCTCCAAGGCACTCTGTATTGGCTTGTGCAAATTTAAAATTCCTTTGTTTTACATATCAGTATGTATTTAAAATAGCCACTGTTGCGACCAACATAGGTCCTCATCAAGGTAACACTGCCCACAATGCATCCATTTTAAATATATATAACATATATGTAAAATAAAGGCATTTTAATTTTGTACGTACCCTACAGTGTCCTGTGGACTGCTTTTTGAGGGACTCATTTAATGAGCCCTTCACAAGATAATGAAACATTGATGTTATAATAGCACGGCACGGCTTTCAAACATTCTGACTTGTGAACAGTTAAATAAAGGAACGTCTATTTGTGATGTGAAACCTATTCAACATTTCATTTTTACAAAAGAAAAAACTGAAAAAGATGGAAAAGAGATAAATGTGTTATTATATTGTGCTATTATATTCTATTATAAATCACTGTCATGACTTCCTGAGAGGCTCTTAGTATTTGTTGCATGTGATCCTCTGTTTCAAATTTGGTGCTGCACTGGAATTGAATTTCCCTCTGGGATCAATAAAGTATCTGTCTATCTATCTATCTATCTATCTATCTATCTATGGGTGGAATAATTGGAAAGACCTGCTGTACAACAGACAAAGTTGTAAATACGACTGAGTGAGTCAAACATTTGCTTAGTTTGGTTACATACTTGGACACATTCCCCACTACAATTGTCTTCTTTGCATAGAGTCTAGATGCCTCGTTTCCGGTGGTGTGGTATGTCACCCTCTGCTCTGCTCCGATGACTGGAACACCAAATGTATCCTGTGACAAATAATGGAGATCAAAACAGGCTTGATGAAAGATTAAAAAGATGCAACATTGATGCCGATACCTGCTTTGCATTCATCAAATAACCCTTTTACCCTGTAATCTTTGTCATCTGAACTCACTTTGCCTGTATTGCGTCCCGGTCTGCGCTCCTGCCTGCTGCCGTCTTCCCTCCAGGATCCCTCTCCATCCCTGTCAGCTCCCTCGCCTTGCTGTGAGAGCGACTCGGACTCTGAGTGTGCCAGAGAAGGAGTCTCAGAGCCCTGGTTGAGAGGGGAAGACGAACGGGATGGGGACTCCAGGAACCGGCGGATGGCTGGATGGTTCAATACAGCAGGGTCACTCTTGGAAGCATGCTAGGAGACAGAGAACATGGTGGTTACTGCAACTGTACTATACCATTGTCTTATGCTGTGTCCTCAGAGCTCAAAAATGTTTCTCCTAGAAAAAGTGCAAAGGAACACCACTCACAGTTAGAGTTCCTATTTGTGCACTCATGATATCTATCTACCCCGACTATCATGTTATCATGTGGAAAAACCTGGTCTGCATAGAAACTGATGTTAAAATTTGTTGCTAACGGATTTAAGGGCAGTAAAATAAAATGTATTACAATTTTGACACCAAAGGTTCAGCAGAGGTTCAACTCGTGTCTGTTCAGGGAAGCAGAGAGAAAGGCATTTTAAAATGTGTCAGCTCTCAGTATTTTTGCAGCTTCTAACTGAATCTCACAACTGAATTTTGTCTCCTGTACTTTCCGGTATTTGCTTTATTTTATTGCTTCTTGTTGTCATGTTAAGTTATTGCTGATGAAAACCCCACATTTCCTCATTTTGTAGCTTCAGAATAAAAGCTTTTAGATAAAATAATAACAGGGAACTTTTATTGTGAAGAGTTTATAGGAAATAAGATGCTTTTCCATCCAGCCACTTGACTAAATACAAGCTTCCTTGAGTTACAACAAACACACTCAAGTGGGTGCAAATTCTGCAGGGCTGACGCACTGTGTCAAACCCAGTCAAGCCAAGCAGCACTTGTATGAAAAAGGAGTAAATGGATTAGAGAAGTTACCATCTGAGGCAACAAGCCTTCACTGCCTTTGCTGAAAAAGGGTGAAAGTTACTGGTCCACCCAGATGTCATGTACAGCAGCATCATCTGACCAAGGCCCAGGAGTGAATGCTGATTGTAGCCTTTCTCATTGTAGACAAAAGCCAGACAATAGTGGCTGTTAGTGGGTTTTCATTTTTTTTTCTGTGTAAAAGGGGCTTAGGATGGTGTCTGCTACCTCATGCACTGTTTTTCTTCCTTTGTATTATTTCTGCAAGGGGTAACACTTTCCAAAGAAACTTATCAATTTGTCAAGGACAAGATTTTTTTTGTTTTGGTGTTGTGCATCTGGAGTGCTTTGAAGTCGGAAGTTGGAAATTTCAAATAGGAAGAATTCTGACTTTGCGCTGAACACAGAAATTTACCTCTGGGTGTCTTGTCATTCCAGCATTGGCATAGTAATTGGCCACTATGCATGCCCTTAGCTTGTCCATCATCCTCCTGGCTTCATTGAGTCGCTGAAAAATAATGGAAAAATAATGAATCAAAATGCTCTGCTGTATCACTTGAAACATACAACAAAATTCTGTTAGTTAGTAAGTTATATTCTGTATCAATGCATTTTTTCTCCATTAAAAACAAGTGAAATATAGTGCACTGAAAAGAAGAAATGCAGGGTTGCCAGACTGGGTGGTTTTCCTTGGGTTGCACTGTGCAAGTTAAAATAGGCCTGGGGCGGGTGGAGAGGATTTGAGTAGTTTACTATGAGTTGGGCTGTTTATTAAATACTTTATACATGATAGTATATGAAAAATATGAAAAATATATTCATACATTGTATTCTTTTAGTTATGTGAATACATCTAATTACTCTTAAACATAAGTTTTACACATTCTGCTGAGAAGAGATATAAGTTACCATCTTCACCACCCACCCTCAACTTACCTTATAAACACAAACAAGCTGTAGTGTTTTTGCAAATCTGTATTTTCATTGCACTAAAAACCAATGTCAAACATCATAAAATGATAGTAACATGATAATATGATAAAACATATTTTTGTTATTTGAGCTGCCCCTTTACTTTTCAGGCAGAGGGCAGAAATGGAAAATAGTGATGTAGCCTCCTGCACACTTGTGAACACCTGAATTGTTATTTATTACCATGTTGTACTGAAAAATTGTGATCAACCACAATGTTGTTGCTATTGTTTATGAATTAATTTGTATTGTTCATTCTAGATACTATTTGGGTTTCTTTAAATCACTTTAGGATTTAGGATTTTGAGCAAATACTGGGCTGGAAAACATCAAACCAATCTGACAACACTGACACTTCCAGTATCATCCAGATACCTGACTTATCACATCTATCTCATGCTCTTTGTTCTTCATCTCCAAAGCAAACTGCTCTCTTATGATGGTTTCAATCTTCTGTACTGCTGCTTCTCGGGCTGGAAAAGCAGGAGGAACATGCAGTATATCAGACACCAGCGATCACCTGAGCACAGCTACTCGTCAGCTGTCACAAATGTAAAGGAGGTGTACTGTCTCAGGATGCAGAGCATGAACTTACCATTGTGTTCAGCTGCTTTGTTTCTTTTACTATTTTGGACCAGAGAAATGTCTTCATAGTCGGGATCATTGCCCTCTATTTTCCTTTTGATTCCTGACATGGCTGCCTGTAAAGAGGAATATATTAGGAAAAACGTATATCAAAACAGCTAACATTAGCTTGTCACATCCATGCCGCTATGGCCAGTTGTGATGGTACTTAGCATCAAATTAGCTAGCCGGCTAGCAGGGAAGCCGCTAATGCCTACAGCTAACACTGACTAGCTAGCTAGTTATGCTAATATCGGTTAGCAGACCACTTTCTCTAGATGGCTCATTATTTAAGGAAAACATAACCGTCAAGTAAACTATTCATACAAAATACTCAGCATTACCCCCACCGGATTGAGCCTCGCGACCTTCGCGTTAGAGGAATCCGTACCTGTCGCTCGTGCAGCCGGTAGCACTGTAACGTTAGCAACCGCTACGCCTGTTTGCTAATGTGGCTAACGTTAGCACACATTTGTAGGAACCGATTCAGTCCGTCAGAAATGGAAACTTACTGCAGTGGCTCTGTGCTGCGGAGCAAACGTTTCTTTGTGAGGCGCGTGTTTTAATTCAGTGAGAGTGTATCCCTGGCGTTACGCTGTATTCTTCTCACCCACTTGTGTTTAGTAAATTGCTAAATCTCGAGGTGGACAGTAAGCTAAACAGTGGACAGTTAGCCTCGCACTTCAGTAAAACAGCCACCAGGGGCCGCTATCCTACAAAATGGATGCTGCTGCTCAGCAGTACCCAGGTGAATATTAGGCATTGTCATCTATCTGTAATTTACTTCACCGGAAAAGTCATAAAATGTCACACAAGCCTACACAGGGAGCCTTAATACTCAATAATGTAAAATTCTATAGTACAATCATTTTATTCTAAAACTGCAGTATGGTAACAATTAGACAGACAAGGTAAATTAACACATTTGACCAGACAGGGCGTGTTGCATTGAGGAGGCAGCACAGACTGGAGGATAAAAATATCAAATGAAATGTTGTCATTTTTTTTAGTGAAATAAACATTTGATCCTCTGAGTTGAAGAGAAACACTATATCCTTAAACCACACAGACTGAGATGGTGAAGTAGGAGATTCATCCAAAGTATCAGTGATGTGCCAAATTGTTCATGTCATTCGAGATTGATTTTCAATAAATAAACAAGAGTGCCGCCATTTCTATCTAACCCCCATTAGACCTACATACCTGATACAACATCACCTTATTCAACCTGCATGTTGATCACATAACAACACACAAGAACCCGTCAGGTATTTTCTTCCTTTTTCCTCCTTGTCGTTTCATGAGAAGTTTATTTTTGTGGCTGATTCAATGGAAACCCTCAGAGGCATCACATTAGTATGACAGAATTGTGACTACAAACAGAGGTTTCTTTAAGGACAGCGATGCTTTTGGTGCTTTTAAGCCAGGATAGTGGCTATGGCTCCAGGCCTGCACCGGGCTTTTTCGCTTTCTTTTTTTAAAAGGGCTTTATTTGAAAAAAGTGAAGTACAAGGGGCCAGAGGTTTACACTTGGTATGTCTAACCTGTAAAATTAGCAATTTAAATTTGTAAAACAATACTGCTTTTTATTATTTCTTTCTCCATTTTATTAGTATTCACAAATGGAAGATAAACAATACAAAAGCACAGGAAAAAACAAAGCACCTTTATAATCCTGGAAGTAGCTTGTTGTTTTAATAAACCCAATGTTTAACAAGCAGAGTTAAAACTCTTTAATAAAATAAAAAATTTCTGTGCTTAAACAACAGACATAAATGAGTAGAATGAAGATAATGAACAATGCAAACACCCACAAACTTACAGTGTTAGCAGGTTATTATTTCATATTTGTAAATAATCAAGAGGCTTTTCAATTGAATAGACGTGTCCTAACGACTCCCCTCTTAGTAATTTTTGTATTTTTATTTTGAAGATAAAGTATTCATAGTCAATCAAAGAAAAAGGAAACTCCACCTGTTTAAAATGAGGCTGAGAATTTGCACATCTACTTTCAGATCAACTGTAATCAGTGAGGGGAAATAAGTTGGGCAAACAGTTAGTTCTCTGGAAAAAGGATGTGTGATGAGATTACCAAAAACATAAAATGTCTTGGAAGCATTTAGCGTAAACTGCCCAGACAGGTCATCTGCATGAACAAGAATGGAGTCCAGGGGATCGACAGGGGTCCTTCAGAGGATTGTAGGATGTCTTGGGCAAAAGAGGAAAGGAATATTTTAACTTTTATCATATTTTTTGGAAGGTGGAAAAAGAAATTGAGCTGGCCCCTTTATTTGATCATTTATAAACTATGAAGTCTTATTTTCAAACCTTGAAATAAAAGAATTATCAGAGGAGATTCCTTAAGACAAAATCCCTCTAACAAGGCTTCTGTGGTCTAATGTGCATCTATTGTGACGTTCCTAATCCTAATTCTAGGATGGTTAAATGCAGAGACTGGATCTCATTGTGCATTGTACTCTGAATAATTCTAAGTGACAATATAGTTGACTTTACCTTACCTTACCTTGCATGTTTATGCTTGACAGCACTGTAAGGCAGCGTGACATGAACGAGAAAGTCAACACGTGACGAGAAAGAAGAAGAATCTTTCTGATGTTATCATGTCTTTCTCTCCCTCTGGCTGTTTGTCTGTCTGTCTTTCTTGCCAGTGTGAATATGTGTTTGTGTGGCCTGTTGTGATTTCCATCCTTCCAGATCTCCATGGTTGACTGCTCCATACTCTTCATTATGTTTTCACCAGCCACATATATCTGTATTTATGTCCTCAAAATGTATATATATCTGTTTATCTCTTCTGTGCACATGACATCAATTTCACGTCATATGCCCAAAATGCCAAGTTGTTTGAAAGACACCGTGTTTTTAGCATAAATTTTCACTGTAGATCCTTAGCTCGGAGCCATGTTCACATGCTTCTGCACACCATTTGAACTGTGTACGGCATGTCGGGGCTTTAAGAGACTTGGATTACACCAGACAAGCAGTATGGAGGCATTTTTTGTTTTTTTTTAATTCAAAACTGGTCACCATTCACTTAAACTGTTTGGGAAGTTCTGTGACTCTGTTTTCCTGTGAAACTCCAGCAGTGTTTTTTGGACTAAAAAACTAAACCCAACCTTAAATTAGCATGAGGGTAAATAGATAATGACCGAATTTTCATTTTTTGGGGGAACTATCCCTTTAAAAGTACAATTAGTGCATCAGTATTTCATTTGAGCCACACAAAACATCAACATCCTTATAACTTTTATATATAACACCTTTAAAAATATAGTTTACAAAGTGCTTTGGCAGGCAAGGCAGGAGCAAAGTACCCAGGAGGCAATATAACAACAGAAAGTCAAAACAGCAAGGCAAGATGAAGGATACAATCAAAACACAAAGCAAAAGATGCAAAAACATAGTAGAGATAAGACAGAACGCTAAATAAGATAAGAAACAAGAAAAACAAGAAAAAAACATAAGTAGAAATACAAAAGATTAAAAGAATAAAAAATAAAAAGAGAAAAAAGGGACAACATCTTTAAAAATTGGTTTCAAGAAGTGATTTAATTCTGCAAGCCTTTACCTCCTTGGGCACGTTGTCCCAAAGCCGAGGGGGACCTGAGGGCACAGTCACCTTCACATTTATTCCTTGACTTTGGAGCAGTCAGGAGGGTCCCACCTTAGGATCTAAGGCTGTGAACTGGCTCATATGCGGTCGAAAAAAAATGCTAGATGCTAAAAAAAAGTATTATATAGTCATTCATAATTGTGACACGTTTCCAAAAAAATTGCCTTTTGAGTATTTAAAGAAGCTCATTTACCTTTGGTTTTTGTTCTTGGCTTCCCCCCCCCTCTTGCAGTAAAAACGCCTCTCTTGCAGCAGTGTGGAGTTTGGCCACATTTATAAAACGGACTCATTTGCCAAGAGATTCTTGTGACAGACACCACATAGTTTCCTTGTCTGTTGTATATCACTACATAAGGCAACAGTAGGAAGTCCTACACAAATAAAAGTCGGTCAGTTTGACATGCTCATTTAAATCTATCCTTTTTATTTAGGCTGGGACAATTAACTCCAACCACAGCACCGCAGTGGGTCACTAATTTATGTCTGCTTGTGGTCTTCATCACCAGGGCGAGTGTGGGTGTGAGGAGGTGACAGTACGCTGCCAGCGTCTAATGCCTTATAAGCAAGATTATTAATGCACAGACATGAGCTTTGATATACATTCTTTTCCCGTATGCAAGTATGTGTAAATAGTTTGTACGTGATGGACTCTAAATTCTTTCCCTTCATTGTTTGGTATGAATGTAGAGGCATTGTGCCCATAAGAATGTGTGAAAGGAATGTTTGTGGTTTTGAGGAAACCCAACCATAAAATGAAGTGTATAAATCACAACACAAGGCACAAGAAAAAGGAGGGCCTTCTGAATGTTTATTGCGGCACGAGTTGCTCAATCCCGTCTTGAAATAGTGTGGCTGGTTTTATATACTGTTGTCTCTTGTTCAACACAATGGTTGATTAAAACATCACCGACATGATTGACTCATCCCTTGATAGTATAAAACAACCATCCATCCATGAAGCAGATTGCGTAAAGTTTAATGAGACCACATATTGTATTACTTGTTAAATAAAAATCTGTGAGGCGTGTTCATTAAAATCTGTGGTGTGGTTGTTGGTGACAGCAGCTGTGGCTTCAATGATTTTTTATAATTACTATAATATCCTCCTCTGCTCTCTCATTCACATTTATTATGTTAATACCAACAAATCAAATCAAACATATCTAGCTTCATCTTTCATATCTAGTATAACAGCTGCTTTTCATCTCAATCTTCTAATTTTTTCATATTAAGTCAAAACTCAAAAGCTTAATATATAATATATATATAATAATATTTAATCAGGACATCTGTCTTGGGGGAGTTTAATATCAAAAGCTGGCATGAAAATGATCCATATCACCATAATCATGCATGGTCATGCAGTGGAATATAGACTGTCATTTAAAGAAATACAATATTGTACAAAGGGGGTGTTTATGTTATATTCTGATTTGAGAAGGAGATGCATGTCCTCCATGTCTCTGTCTTTTACAGACTGACAAATGGACTGCTCATTAGTAGCTGTAATAGCTTGACAATAATAAGACCTGATGAACAATGGGAGAAGAGGGATGGTTAAAAGTTTTGTCCAACTGTTGAAAATGTGTCAGGAATCCAAAGTAAATTAACACATTATAAAATAATGCACAGGTACTATTGGATACCAGTCAGTTTATCTTGTGTGCTTGTGTGTGCATGCATGATTAACAGACCTGGAGCTTGTCCGCGCCTAATCTCGCGCACTTCTGGACACATCCGCCTCATATTTTTTGTGCACGTTCGTGACTGCATGCTGAAGGACCTCTGTGATTCACAGGCGGGAGCCGTGGCCACGGGCATGATGTTTTCAGGTCATTCCATTCTTGTGAACATGATATTTCAAGAACACTTTGAGGGATTTTCTTCAAATCTTGGCACAAATGACCACTTGGACACAAGGACGAACTGATTATATTTTGGCGTGAAAGGACTCTGTGACCTCACATCCACCCCACTCTCGTGAACGAGATATCTCAGGAAATTTGATACAAACGTCCACTTGGACACTTGGGTGAATTTATTATAATTTAGTGGTCAAAGGTCACTGTGACCTCATTAAATATATTTTTGTTAATAACTCACGAAATCATATGTTAACTATCACAGACAGTTCACAAATGTCTAATAGGAAAGTAGCCATGCTGGACGGTAACCACTTACCCAGAACTAGTTACATGTAATTTTCAATTTCAATAAATTTAATTGTCTGTTTCATCGTACTGAAACAGTTACTAATCAAAAATGTTGGTGAAGGTTACATCCAAATATTCTTTTCAGGATGCCAGGTAGAGATTTGCACACTCAGCACTTTTGGAGCAAAATTTTAAGACACATGAATAGGTGGTTGCATGGGTATGATGTTTCCAGTATCTCCAAGGTGTGTTTATTTCGAAACAGATCACAAGTATATAATTTTCGGTTGTCATGGCTGGGGTCATTATGGCTTCTAGAACAATACTCAGGTATTGTACTCAGGTACTGGAAATCACCTAAACCCCTGGAAAGAATTTGTCAGTGATATATGACAAAAAGCACCTCATGCAACTCCACACTGATCAGACGACTGATAGAAACCATATTAAATGACCAATCTGGGATCATTTTTGGAATTATATTACAGTGAAATATGATCACTGTTTATGTTTTACTTTAGTGGCTTCCTTTTCTTTGGATTATGACTAGTTCTGTATCCTCTCTTTTGTACGTCTCTCTCGTTTATTCTATAGTCATTTTATTATGTTTGCTGATGGTGTCATCGATGGAATCTGTACCACCTACATGATGATATACGGACTTTGTGTCATTATTAATAAAATAGAGTGTACAATTTTAAAAATGCTCCTAATACCCAAATAATCAGTAATATGTTTTTCTGATATTATTTGATTCTTATATCATTTTTACAGATGAGACAGGACGTGAAGAACGTGTAAAGACAGAAAAACTTTATTGATGTTTCTCTTACACAAGTCAACCATTACATTTCAACATACTGCAGTTTACAAAAATCTGAAGCTTTCTCGCAGTTAGACAAAGAGCCTCTGAGGAGAAAGTGGTGTTAAAACATCACATCATACACACAATAACAAAACTTGATATCAAAATGATACGATTTAATTCCCGCACTCTTTATTCTTTTATTAAGGCACAAAGGGCAGCATTCTGCATCAGGTTAAAGCCCCCGTCTTGCATGCAAGCACAATTTACCCATTGACAGTTTTCAGTAAAATCACCTTTGGGATTGAATCAAATCCACTTTGGCTTACATCTGCGTTCATATTAAACTCGATCAATCAACTTTTAACGTTCAGTTCCTTAGAGTTTAATTTAAGGCATGTGTTTGGGAGTCATAATATCTCAGCAACAAACAATCCCACCACTCACCACAACGAGGAAAAAAAATAAACAAACAAAAACAATCTTATCAAAGTAAACAATGTATGAAAGCCTCTATGTAGCTAATAATGAAAATCAATAAATCAGCATAACAGGAGTAAACACTCAGTGAAATCACAGACGCACACACACTCAGTTTGTCTCTCTCTCTCTCTCTCTCAATATTTATCTAACTCCTACTCTTTTTGCTTTACCTCTTTCTTGCCCCTCAGCCTCCTCTCGTTGGCCTCCTGAGTTACCCTAAAGTATGTTACTGTGCAGTGGAGTGTGGGGGTGGGCCTGAGGATGTTTTTCTTTCAGTCTGTAGTACTACTGTTCAAGACCTGACACTGAGCTTAACTTTCCAGGAAAATGCCTGGAGGATGGTTTAAAATACCTAGAAAAACACCCCCACCTGTTAATGTCACAGACAGAAGCTCAGTCTCTACTGCTCGCATGTTGTGCTTCACATTAAAGATCAAGTCACACTAAATTCACTGAACTTGAAAACACTTTTCATCCTTAAATAAAAAGTCAAAACTCTCTGCCTTATGGAAGATATCTGCCATATTTTGAGATATCAAATCATAATTTTAATAAAGTTTCTCGTTATGTTGAGAGATTATGCCATTATTTCAATACAAACTCTTTTTGACACCAAGTCATTATGTTGAGTATTTTTGTCACTATTCTGAGATACTTAGAGATTATTTTGAGCTAAGTAAGTGTTTTGAAAAAGTATTTTGAAAAAGTCTTTATGTTGAGATATCTAGTCATTATTTGAAGAAATTTTGAGATGTCATTATTTTAAAATAGTACCCCATTATTTTGACGAACAAAGTCCTTATCTAGAGAATCTTTCTCATTATGACTTCCAGGATCCCCTTTTTTTTCATCACACTGGCAGAATTGAGCTTCCATACTTCTTACTCACTCTTGACTGTTGTCAGTTTTTGTTGTTTTTGTTAAAATATCAGAGCCATAGCAGGTAGCGGCCAACAGGAGGAGCTGACAGGCCCTTTTACTGCCTCTTCCATACGTCACATGAAAGCAAAGAACATTTACTGATACAGTAAAAAAAAAGGAAATCATTGTCATATAATTCTACATTTAACAGGATTCTGTCAAAGTGCACAATTGGGGCTCTCAGTTACAGAAAAAAAAACAAACACATAATGCGACCAAGAAAGAGATACATTTAAATACAAGTTAAAGAAAACATATTAAAGTTATATTCACAGCAATGTCTCTAGTCTATAAACACCTATTGTAGTAAAAGGTGACTTTTACTGACCGTGAGCCACATCATCCAAAATCCATGTCATTCAGAACTCTTAACCCCCACCTATGTGAGGTATAGCACTGCTACACCTACCTACACCACGCATACACGCATTCACACCTGGAGGTATCTATGGTTACCCCGAGTTACATCTCTACATGTAAGTGCACAGGTGAGAGGTGCCACCGTCAGTGTGAAAAGTTCTGTTGACAGAAGTTAGCAGTAGTGCAACGCTTACACTAGTACTGTTTGATAGACCTCCTTGGCTCCGACACGTAGACCAGACCGAGTCGTAAAAGTCACACGCATACATACAAACATACCAAACATGCACACCGCTTATTCAGAGCAGTCTTCGAGTTTGATCTGCAAAGGCTTCTCACATCTACAAAACCACCCACAAGCCCAGTACACCAATGCATGAACTAACATAGATATGAAACAGACACACTAAAGCTATGTATAATACAATAAACATTCAATTATATAAAAAATACAAACAAGTATAACTTAAAAAAATAAAAAATAAAATGTCAGTAATGAATGTAATAATAACAATTATTATAATGGAGAAAAAATAAAGCTTAAAGGGAGATATCAAAGTAGATCAGAACATGTCAGGTGATGACAGCTGGAGCAGGGATAAGGGGAAACGGACACAGGAAGTGGAACTAGGTGATAACATGGAGGGATGTTAGGAAAAAGGAAACAAAAAGGGAGCAGAGCTAACATTGGCTATGTTCCAATATTTTGGTACAGCCTTCGCTCTTTATCTCTTCTCTTAACCCTGATGTGAGTCAACAAGGCGCGAACTACGCGGATTTATGACTACTGATAGTGTGGTAGAGCAGCTGACTGACTGTTTACCACAGTTTTATCAGGTCTTTTTTTGCATCAAGGAAGAGCTTAAAAAATGGAGGACAGTACTTTCTTATGCTCCTTGCCAGTATTGTACTGTATGAACATATCTGCATGCAGTGCAGTGGGTACAAGGTTAGAAAGCTAACCTGGCTGCTTGTCTGTCAATTAATTTTTTTTTTCTTCAGCTGGCAGATCATTCCTGGCTCATTCTTGTGAGGGTGTTTTTCAATGTTTGTCTTAAGGTACAGTTTTTGTTCATCAGCACTGTCAGTGATCATTTCAGCTCATCAGCGATCTGTATCTCAGGGTGGGGTTACTTTGCATAGTAATAAAAGCACAGTGTTGGGAGGTTCACTTTAAAACGGACTACCTGCAAATCAGTATCATTATGAAATCATTTATGAAAACTCAATATTATTAGTTTAGCTTTTTTATAATATTAAAGGCACAATATGCAGCATTGTTTGTAAATGCACCATTAGAAGTTGGCCCCTCCTCCCTGGCTCAAACAATGAGTGATGCTCAGCCAGCTCTGCCTGTGTGTGTGTGTGTGTGTGTGTGTAAAACTCTTTCTCTAGCTCTCACAGACAGAGTGCTGCAGAAAGAGTTGTTGGTAATGGCAACTGTAGGTCACTAAGCGTGAGAAAGTCTCTCACAGAAAAACTCCCTTGCTGTCATTGGCAGGGAACTACACACCACTGGCAAATAGGCTGAAACCCAGAAACATTCCAAGCACAATAAAACATGATAAAATAAGAAAATATACATAGAGGGCAGGGTCTCTGCAGATACAGCCACCACCACACACTTCTAGTGGCTAGTTAGAAAAATGCTACATAGTATGCCTTTAAATTATCATGAAAATGTTTGTATCAAATCCGTATAATATGTAGTTATGTGAGCAAACAATTCACTCTGTAATTTAGAAACTAGTGTTCAAATATTACATGTTATTTATGTGGTAAAATATTCTGAAGTAACATTTTCTTACTTAGCTTTTCACTGGGTTTTTAACCATATACCATGGCCTTCTTCAGCAGATGAAACTTCTTCAGGTGTGATCACAAAACACAAATACTGTGCCAAAGTCACCAGATTGAATATGGTCGTAAACTCAAGGACCACTAAACTCCAGTTTGACCCTGACCCCCCTCCTCCTCCTATCCCACCTGGGACTAAACCCTCGTCTCCGCTGCACTTTAACACTCTTAGATTCTTTATCATTACTGCTGGACATTGGCCCTTTGACTCTACCTCTTTGCTACATGGTCACTGTTATTTGTCACGTATTGTACTGTTTTACCTCTGCACATGGTCAGTGTTTGTCTATCATGCTTTGTCTTTATTTATCCAGCGTGCATGTTTAAATCTGAACATGGAAAGACTGCTTTTAATTTTAGTGCACTGGACTCCTGGAACAAAATACAGCACCTCCTTTAAATCAATGCACACAATGCATAGTCTAGAAACTTTTTTGAATTAAAACAAATCTCTGTGAAAAGCTCAGTAAGTGAACCTTGAGTTCAGAATATGTTACCACAGATACAAGATCCTGAGGTTAAAAGTTCATCTCCAGGCTCCAATTACAGTCAGATAATGATTCCGATTTATTTTTAGCAATCCAACAAGTTATCATGCATGTTTTCCCGAACTATCTGATTAATGACCATTACTATCATCAGCTGTCTTTAATTCTGTCATATATGATCTGTTGCTTCCCAACCTTGTGCAGTTACTGCTAATGCAAAGCACATCTGCCATGTTGATCCGACTCCACTTCAGCTCAGGTTACAGACAAGTCATCAGCATTATAAACCACTGAGCATTTCCACAGCAGGGTTATAACTATGGTGCAGGACAGCATAAGATTCAGAGCGCCACATTGAGTATTGCTACATGATGCTGCGTGAAAATAAATTAGCTCAAAAAGGTACTGTGGACAGGACTAGTAAATGTGCCCGTTCTAGACAAGTGTGTGAAAGTGTGTGATCGTGTTTGTGCATGGGGTGAACTTGAAGAGCTCAAGTTCTTTAGTTCTCACGTGAGAGAGAGAGTGTGTGTGTGTGTGTTTCCTGTGTGTTTGTTTAAGGTCAGGGCCTGTGGTACTTGTCATTGTAGCGGTGGATGGTTACACAGCCGTGGTAGGAGATCGGCCGTGGCATGGCTGCCACTCCCGTGATGATGCCTGTTGCCGGGTCGTAACACAGGATGGTGTCTGTCGCTTCGCCGTTTTCTCCTCTGCCGCCGAGGATGAAGATCTTACCGTTGCACACTGACATGCCACAGCTCTCCTGCAGGGAGGGAAACAGAGACAGAAATTAGCTTCTGAGGATACAGACCCAGGATTCTTGCGGGTGAAGTCCAAAAGCCTGAGTGCTCTGGATCTGTGTTTCAGACATTATGAAAGGGAGAAGGAGTTTTTGAGACAAAATATTGGTAATGATCAGTAAAGCCAAAGACTGAGGTGGGGGGTGCAACTGGATTAAGATTATAAAGTATAGTAGCTCACGTGATCTTTTTGTACTTTTGTAATTACCGTAACATCTGTATATTAACTCTTCTTTTAATTACCATGTTTTTATTTACTTGCCTGTTCATTTGATGGTTTACTGTATTTGCTGTCAAGTCTGACCATTTTATTAATATGTAATATTTGTTATGTAACTGAACCCTATAAAAATATTATAAAAAACATAAACTAAACATAAACATATACTGTTGTCTATACTGTTTATTCTTATTGCACTGTGTGTGTGATGACTGAACTACCACTACGTCTACAACTACCATGATTACCTGTTTGTTGAAGGTGTGAACCACATGTATCCAGTAGTCCTCTGCAGGGTCGTAGCAGAATATGGACTTGGTGAGACCGCCGCACACATAGATCAGGTTGTTGAGGGACACTGCTGTGATACAGCGCTTGGCGATGGGGATGTTGGCCCGTAGTAACCAAGAGTTTGTCTCTGGATCATAGCACTGAACCTGTGACACACAGTTACATGTAGTTAGTTGTATTTTTTATTGTAGTAAAAGACAGAAGAAGAAAGACATACTTTGTATATTTCTCTAATGTGTACCATGTGGTGGGAAAATAGCTACTCAAAAGAAAAAAAAAAAAAGAAATATATGAAGCTCATTCTGTGGTTTTTCTGACTTTCTGTGGGCCGGCTTAAGCCTGACTTTATGTGGGTTTCGGGTACAATCCAAGCATTCTCTCACCCACTTCTCTTTAAAATAGCCCCATTCCAAACAGTGTTGTCTGTCTGTGCCTACAGCTAACGTGAACAACACAAGATCTCACTCCAACAGAAAGGGTCAATGTGAATGACCCCGTTAGGAGACTCCAGCGATAAGAAGTTCAAAGGAACTGGAGCCTGCACGAATTCTAGTCCCTTCAGGCCTCGTAGAACTATGTACAAATAGTCGGCCATATGGTTAGAGACCACAGATTGTTGTGTTAACCTTTGTTTGTTTTCTACCCTGCGAAGAACTAAACAAACATACCAGCTCTTCCATGGAGCAGAAAAAATTCTTCTACTGAAGTTTGGGTTCTTGCTAATGCCACTGCCTTCCTGTTTGCTATCAACATCCAGGCTGTCTGTCAAAACAACATGAAACTATTCCACGGTAGCCTGTCAAGTTCTGACTCTGTGTTCATGTACAGTATTATACAATGAAGAGCTGGCATGTCCAAAGCGTTTGATCTGTTTTTTCTTGCTATTGTGTGTTTCTTCCTGAACCATTCCCTTTTGTCATCAGTGTGTCACAGCACATCATCTCTACTCTAGTCAACAGTATAACTGATGTGAACTTAAACCTGAAATACTGCGCAATTAAAAAACGCTGGCATGGAGATCATGATCAGGATACAGTTAATGCAGCAGAACTAGCTTAATCTGGAATCAACCAGATGGAGCAGGACACAGCTTCAGTTATCAGCTCTTTCAAAGGCTAAACATGTTTAGCAATCAGTTCTTGGTAACTCAGGAAGCTTTATTTTATTTAGAATGTTAATGGGATAGGCCTAGCTTCCAGTAGAAAGGTGCATAAGTATGCCCTATTAATGTTCAATTATTCATCTAAACACATAATCATGCAAAGTCTGTGAACAAGATCAAGGCTGCACATACTGTATGTGTTAGATATTTCTTTTCCTAGGAAGAAAAGGCATATTTTATGTTGCACTTTTTCTTTTTATGATGAAACCGTTTTGCTTTGATAAATGCACTTAATGCTGTTCTTTTAACCCAAACACAATACTTTAGCTTGCCATTCATAGGCCTATCTATAGCACAGCCTCATTTAGAGGGTTTCTACAGGTTTCAACAAGTTACATTTATGACTTTTTAAGACCATTATGAATGCAATTTAAGACCCATTTCACATCCACACTGGGAAAAAAGTGGTTATTGAGTCAATGTTGGTATTATTTTGTAGTTGTTGCAGTGTGAGCAACACAAATTTTCCCCAAAACAGACTTAAAGTCAATGCAACTTTAAAAAAGTAATTTTAACATCATAATTCAATAAGACCTTAAATACCAAAACAGCATTTAGGACATTTTAAGGCCTATCATTCAGATGATTCTAAGGACTTGTAGAAACAAACACATACCATCACAGATAAAGGACACTAGATTTGACATTACGTCATAACTCACGAGATAACAATGTCACATCTTTACCAGGGATGCAAAGATAATCCCATGTTTTATATCTATGCATACCACTCTTGCAAGTCATAGCACAAGTCGAGTTATTGTTGACAACCCACTGAAAAGTCTACGTGCATTTGAACATTCCTTGTATCTTTAAGGTATAATTACTGAAAACAGATCATCTGAGACAAAAGGCACCTTGGCTGTCATCACTATGTGCTCAAGTATGTGGTTGTGGAGGACCACACATCTGTTTCCCACCTTGTCTGAACAAGTGTCGTCGTCAGGCCCTCCTCCTATGACAAAGAGCTTTCCGGCACAGCTGGCCACGGCCGGAGAGCTGACGGCCTCCTTCATGGGAGCCACCTCTGTCCAGCGGTTGGAGAAGGAGTCGTAACACTCCACGCTGCTCAGGCGGCTCTGCCCGTCGTAGCCACCTACAGCGTAGACCTGAGGGCAAACAGGCAACATAAAACTGAGAGTTGGGGAATTATGAGTGGTGTTAATGTGCAACATTTATGTGTCTACATACACTTGGTATTCTTAAGCAATACTTTCTATGTCAGCACTTTGAGAACCAGTCTATCAGGTACAGAGGAAAGATAACGTACTGCTTCTGAATAAGCGGCACTATTTCTGTCCTTGTTGCTCTTTTATCTGTATCTGTGTAAACGCTGCCTTTTATCCCTGCAGACTTCAGTGCATTTGCAAATCTTGAACTCCAGCATTACTTCCACCTCTGCTCAACTGTCAGTGACAACAGAACAATAACTTGAGCCACAAGAGCAGTTTGTGAAATGACGTCACATCGGGTTTAGTCCCACTGTAATTAATATTCAAAATAATATTGTCAGGCAGCAAGCACATTTTGTTTTTTTAGTTTGTAACAGGATAATGGTTGATTAAATCTGGACACCTTACAATAAACAAACATAAACCTTACTGGAAGCCAAAGTGTTACAAGATTGAGAATTGTGTTGACATAAGATATGAACTTGAACATGTGCCTTGCGGTTCCACATACTACCCTCCTGGAGCGTAAAAAATAATAAAATGAGAAAAAATATCAGGAACGTGAGTTATGAAGAATGAAAAACAAGCAGTTATAAAGAAAAAAGAATTTACAAAAAAAAAGAGCAGGTACAGATTTACTGGTATGGTAAATTTCTATTTCCTCAATAACATTTTCTGGAAGGAGATCACATGTCAATAATACACACTGAGTGGCGTTACTGGTTTATGAGCATAACACTGCTAACCGACAGGTTGGTCTTATGCAAGAGAAAACCTTCAGGCTGTTCCTGTCTCTCCGCAGAATCTGAGGCATAAACAAGTACAGAGGGCAGGGAAAGAGAGAGAAACAAAGAGACAAAGAAGGATGGAGGGAAAAGGGGGAAGAAAAAGACAGAAGTGGATGGGGCACATGCGTATTTGCATTCAACACCTGGGCTGCTTGAAAACACTACCGCCTTTTTTAACTGAAAAGTTGATGCAGAGAAAATCAAAACCTTTATGACCTCCTGCTCTAACATTTCAGCCGCTGGTTCCAAAGAACTCCTGTCTCTGTGTTTTCAGTGGCAACAAATGCCAATCTAGCGCACATTTTTGAAGGATGGCTGCCACACTGTAATTCTCTTACACACTAGGGGCAAGTAGACCAACTGAAATTTGTTTATTTTCATACTATGTTGATTCAACTGATAACAAATGTTCTGGTTGTTTGAAGCCACACATGAAGGAGATACCACAGAAACAAGATAAGAGGAGTGTGTGGCACAGAGAGATAAAGTTAATCAAGTGTAGAGTGAACGTGTTTAGGATATCTTTTCCACTGAACTTGAGGGACTGGTTTTAAGGGATAGTTCAGTTCTTATTATTTGAACTGGGGTTGTATGACAGAAGTAGACATGAGTGCCAGCTGAGAAGCTCAGAAATTCACTGTTGTGGCCAGGATCAGCACCGGTTTTAGCCACTTAAAAAAACCTATCATCAATATCAGTTCAACGCTACATTTAGAATATTTTAACAGTTTAACTTTGCATTATACGAGCCATTATATGAACATTATATGAGCCCCCCAAAAGATCATGTGTTTTATTCACAATAAGGTTGGTGATTCATCGTAATACAAGGGTCACAACACAAAAAACACAAAGAAACTAACAGATCCGTGTCTAGCCATTACAAACACATATGTGCTGTTTGCAATGGCTAGCCAAGACCACTCAAGTTGTCATTAATAGCAGTTTCTTATATTTCCTATTGACCTATATTATACTGAATAAAAGACTGAAACAATGCAGTTTCTGCTAATGTGAGTTAATTATGTGACGACAAAAGAGTGAAAGGATTCACCTCAAATTTTTCTCAAATTAATAAGATGTTAGTCATTCACTTTGTGTTTTTTATGATTTCTTTTTTTCTCAAAGTAAGAGAATATCTCATACTCCATGTAACTGTTATTTCTTGGCAGCGGTAGACCAGCAACTCCTATGTTCTGTGAGGTAAAATGAATGATGTCAACAATGGAGCCTGATTGAGCAAAACAATGTATTTTGAATTTTATGTAACAGTGGTTTTCCATTGGAAAAGGCTGTCTGACAGTAAGGTAAAGCTGTGAAAATATTCTAAATATAGGGCACACTTAAGCTAATACTGATTTTTTTAGATGGGCCTTTTTTAAAGTGGGTAAAAACATTTTGCTGCTGACTCTGCCCATAGCAGTACATTGCTTAGCTTCCAACACCTTTACTCCTGCTGCTTCTCCATATGGGTGGTGTGTTGACCACCATCTACTTCAGGTAATACACTGACTATCGATAAGTACCTTATACAATCCTACAAATAATCCAAAATATCGCTTTAAATTAATCATAAAACAAGTAGGTTTTATTTGTTTAGAGATTTCTTCTCCCTCCATAATACAGTGGGGATAAGTAGTTTTGTTTGTGGTGCTAAAAGCATTGGAAAATAAAAGATTTTAACAGCAAAGTGTGTTTCCAGAAGCAATGTCCCAAACCTTGCTGTGAACCCTTCATTTGAAAAACTGTTGAGAGTGATGGCTGTGTATTAGTAATGAGGACACTGAAGCTAAATGAGAAAATATGCTTTTCGTGATTTGGGTGAACTGACCCTTTAATGCTCCATTGACGATATCCAGACACTAGCTTGTTTGAAGACGGGAGTGGTGAGCAGTGGGGGATGGGGGGGAACTGGATCGCTTTTTTCTTTTCACCCTCAACACTCTGCACTCGCTCGATAAAACACTCCACATGGTTCTGATACACCATGAAAGTGTAAGTGTATCAGTTTGGGCACATTTCACATTGGCTCGATGATGGTGTAGCACACACTCTATACTGATTTGAGGTAATGCGCTATCACATAAACACTAAGCCAGACGTGATTCATGACTCTCTGTGGACACACTTACCAACCACAGAACGAACAGATTCATGGCTTATTTTATCACCGTGTTCAAACACTTAACAACGGCTGAATGATTAACTGTTACCTCAGCGTGCAGAGAAGTGAGAAGTAGTGACCCAGAGAGGAACACAGAGACTGACAGGCTTCAGGGGTGAAAGGACATGGGAGAAGAGAGAGAAAGACAGAGTGAGAGAGGTAGACTGATAGAGACACAAAGAGAGAAAGAGCGAGAGAGAGAGAGAGAGGGAGAAAGAGTGAAACATTATGATAGATGAGAACAGCCGTCACCAAGTGCAGCCATAACAGAGAGAGGAAAACAACTGGTGACCTATTTTTGCTTTACTCTATGGAAAAAGTGGACAGTGTGAAGTGTGTGTGTGTGTGTATGTGTTTCTTGTACTTATATCCCTGTGAGAAGCAGCTTTTGAAGTTTCAGGTTGTGGCAAAGAGTGAGTGAATGGACGTAGTAAATGGAAGGTCTGCACAGGTGTAGTTGTTCTTTTGTGAACAAATGAGGAGACATTTGATTTGTCAACTGAATATGCAAATTGTTTGAATAATGAAGAGGAAGTCAACATGAACGAGATCTGCTCACTTTCCAGGCTTGTTTACAACACTCGGCTGTGTTCCTCCACACTTGCAACTGGAGCATCAGTGCTGCACATCAAAAAGGGGAAATTACAGACTTAAAGAGGAAATGACTGTGTAGAAAAACTCAGGAGGAGGGGGAACTGAATTCTGAGGAAAACAACGATAAGACAGATGGCATCGTAAAGAGACAGATGCTGTTACGTTTTTGAGATAAAAGCACAGACAGTAACCTAAAATGGAAACATTAAAAAAGCATTTGTTGGGAAGGTCCTTCCTGACCTTCCTGACAGTTCGGAGGAAAAATGATAAAATAAGTGAGGTTAAGAAGATGTAAAAAGATACCCCATAATGAGGTCTTTTATCTTTAATTGATATAATGGGTAAAAACTGACTAAAGGCATTAAAAAGCATAAAGCAATTCGACTCTCAATTCTCAAGAGAAAAATGAGAAGGGGAGGACAAAAGAGAAGTCGAAACACACGTGTGTGACAGATACAGGAAGTGGCATGAAACAAGAACCTCTCCAGGGGTTTGACATCTCCAAGGAATGTGTTTTTCAAGAAAGAAAGGGGAAAATGTGTGTGTTTATGCTTCTATACTGTCTAAGACTACATACGTTTCACTGCCTCGTATATGTTGTGCGTGATGACTTGCCAGTTTAACTCTTAGGATGCAGGCCTCGGACTTAAATACAGCACATATGAAAACTTTTACCATGCCGTCTTATTTTAGCATCAAATAATCTTTGCATGAGAGTCAGCTTGCAC
This sequence comes from Lutjanus argentimaculatus, assembly GCA_034769285.1. Classification (NCBI taxonomy): domain Eukaryota; kingdom Metazoa; phylum Chordata; class Actinopteri; order Lutjaniformes; family Lutjanidae; genus Lutjanus; species Lutjanus argentimaculatus. The sequence continues at coordinate 18,396,089 of JAWZSL010000011.1, forward strand.
ATCAGTTTAAATGTGGTTTACTTTTATGTTCTATAACTGTGTATTAGAGTCAGGTTAAATGGCAGCCATGTCAGTCTATCTTGTTTTCACCATACCTTGATACCATGACTCACTTTGCAGTTAATTACTGACTTTTATAGCCACAGTGTGACCGTCCAGTTGATTACCTCACTGCTGTGGGAGACAAGTGTATAGTTTGAATGCACGCACGTGTGTTTGTTGTTTTTGTGGCAAGGCAACTAAGCATTTTGGGTGTTGTTCGAAAGTCTTAGAAAATTCAATTCAGTTTTGGCCTAAAGCAGATGTCCAAAAAGTTAAAAAGTTTGCAAAATTCTTGCAGATGTCAAGTCCCCCTCCTGAGTCATGCCCCTTTCTGACAAAGTAAACAAAGCTCTGTTTTAGCCCAAAGCTTTCCAAGAATACTTGTCCTTGTGTTCATGTTCTTTATGTGTGTGTACAAGTGTGTGTACTTGTACATATGATGGCTAAAGCACACACGACTGTTTGTGAGTGACGCTGTTAATCTGAGTCATCTCTGTTTATGCTCTCCCTGCTTCAAACAAGCTGATCAATGGCTGTTCTTCTTTACTCAACACTAATAACAGATAATTACAGTTCAGCAACTTTTCAGGAGGTACACGTCTTACAAGTGGTCAACATCTGTTTTGCATTAAGTCTTTACAACCACAACAGCCACACATGTAAATACATGCTATACAATGAAAACTATCTGGTTTGACAACATTTTAAGACACAACATGTGATTAAAAGCATTTTACAGGTTAGGATAATAGTTATTTAATCTTATGATATATAAGTGTTTCCTTTCTTGTAAGTAGAATGCAGCAGGCCATATGAACACAAACAGCTGTGTACAGTATATATTTACAGAGAAAGTAGGCTAAATTATGCCTATGTATGCAAACCCAGTTTGTGTTTACAGACTTATCAGGGCTTCTCGCAGCCATGTATGGCCTCTCCTGGCTTATGTGATTGAGCAGAGACACGTGGAACATGATATGGGCGAGTGGATTTAACCTGGTCCTTAACTTGGAAGTGCGAGGTGCTGGCACATGTCCTTTAAACTCCCACTGCCCTCAAACAAGAATGTCCACCAAGCCTTGTACTACAGACTGGAAATAGTAACAGCTCCAGAGTAGAAGCAGTGATGGAGGATTAATGATCAGCTCACGTGTTGACATTAAATCTATTCAAATTTTACAACCAAACTGACGGTTTTATCTGACATATAGTTTATAGAGCATGCTGAAGTCATATGCATATGGTAATAAGAATATGAAAATGTTTAAAATTTCTAAAATTTGTAGGAATAACTAAAAGTGACAGTTGAACTCTTTTCCATGTGTAGGTTGCTTAAGGGATGAAACAGCTGCATGGTTCCAGTAGCTGTGGGACTTGTTTATATTCCGGTTTTAAATAAAGACAAACTTCTCTCTCTCTGTTGAAACTGTTCCTGTGTATCCAGGATGTCTGACATGAGCTGGCACCTGTCGTTTACAAACCCTGGGGCAATTAAGGGATGTGTCACACACTAAAATAATATGATTTTACTTCTTGTCACAAGACACCCTCATAGGGCCTCAATATGGAAGATCATGAGATCATAGGCAGAAAGCAGGCTGAAGTCAAACGTGACTGAAATTTACTTAGTGTGGTCTCTTTTCTGCCACTGATGAGTGACTCAGGTCTAAGACTACATACTTAATGTCAATCATCCCTACAATAAGTATGTATTGTTCCCCTATAATTGTACAGTGGGCACTGCCACCAGGCCATTTTTTTAAACATCAAAAATTAGGTCAAATATCCATTCATTCGGAAATCAATGCAGTGCAGCAACGTGGAACATTCAATTACCTTTACAGCAGGTGATTTCCACAGAATTTCCTCATTGTCTCAATGTCCACCTGCTTACGCTTCAGTGATGTAAGTTAATACACTGCACAGTCATCCTATTCCTCTGAAGCACCCAACTCAAATTGCTGTACTTACACATGACATTTTCCTGAGAAACCAAACTGCTACTGTATTTGAACTTGTGTTAGGGAGCTACGGCAAAGCTGCTAAGAGGTTCATGTTGCACAAATAGCTCTATTCTCTCTCTGTATTTCATGAAGTTTCATTATCTAGTCAATATTAAGTGTATTTATTGTGCCGCTGTAATGTCAGTAAAGACTCGTTTGAGTAATTAGCCTGGTTGAAAACTAGCCTCTACTGGCTAGGTCTTAATCTAAATTAGGGGTGTAAGAAAATATCTAAAATATTGAGTACTGGGATATTATATTTTGTGATACAGCATTGATTCTTAAAACCCTGTATTGTGATATTTTGATACATGCAAAGACCTGTGGCAGTGGTTCATTTTGTGAGACACAGTTAACATAGTTCAGTGTGTCATCATGACATCACTGCTTACTACAACAGTTGATGTTTAGTAACATCCCTCACCAACACCACCTGCCCAAGGCAGTCAACCGAAAGGAAACACTGGAATGCAAAGCGTGTGTTAAAATTCTTTCATGCCTGCAGGTAAGACAGTATGTGGAACAGTGGAATGAGACATATTATTGTGAAGGATATGAATCGAAAGCAGTCAAAAAGCTCCATGGAACGCTCAATTACCTTTTCAGCAGGTGCTTCCACAGAACTTCCTCATTTTTTAATACACTTCATTGTCTTCCTATTCCTGTGAAGCACCCCTGACTAGAATTTCTTACATCACACATCACATTTTTATGAGAAAACAATTTGGTGCTTTATTGTAAGTGTATGTGCTGGATTTGTCCATTTGTGCAAGGAGCTTATGGAAGAGCAACAGATCCACACATGGCCTTGGTAGCTAACATGCACTTCTTTCAAAATTTAACCACGTGTTCGGACAAAGGTGGCTATGAGATACGCAACCACTTGAATGGCTCAACGTTTTGTTCTTTTCAGGAAACACTAGAAACATATTGTGATAAAACCAGTTTTACTGCAAACCTTTTACTTGCTGTGATTTTGGCTGGATAGTCACTCTGTTTTATAAAGTTAGTGAATTAAAAATTTTAACATGATCACTCTGGGATATACAAGAGGGCCAAATGATGCATGACACAGCTATCTAGTGTTGTGACTGTGCTATCATGAAGTGAAATCTGACACCGAACTATAAATCAGATTGTACATCAGAGGCATCCACGGTGGGACTACCATGCACCCTGATACAGATGCATGAATTTAGGCATTTTTCAAGGTTCCCTCCTTACCTTGCCCAATAGGACGCCCATCTTGTGTCTCCAGCGGCCTTTGTTAAGAGACGCCACTCTGATCCACAGGTTGAGCTGGGAGTTGTACATCCACACGTCTCTGCTGTTGATGCGACCACCTTAAAACAACAAGGGACAAACATGCCAGACAATAGTTATAAGGTAATAGTTAAGACAATTTTGGGTTCAATTCGAGTAGCAGAGGCAAAGACTAAATTTAGCACTGGACAAGTCAGATTGTTATCATTTTGAATACAATTGATCTGACGTAACTGAGTATTTTGAAAATAAACCCAAGCTGCTCTTGGTGAACAGCCAGCTTTAGACAGTGTATTTATGTCAAACTATTTTGAGATATTCTGGTTATTTATTAGTGTTTTATCTTCTAACTGGGGCAGAGTTGTAAGTATCTTATCTGACTTTGACCTGAGCCTCAGGAGATCACCCGGCAAATATAAGGTTTCCTCACACACACATAAAGTCAAACATATGGCAAGATCGTATCATGTTTCATTATGTACGCACAGGTGTCGAATAACCATCAGCTTTTAAATTATCTTTAAAACAAACACATCGTAATTGGGATCTTTTGCAGCTAACAGAACTACTGCAGTCTGACTGAGCGTCTCATCTGTTGTATCTGGGCAAACATGCACTGTAAGAAGCTGTATAACAACAGTCACCCGACCAGGCTACTCAAGACGCATTTTTAACAAGCCCTGACACGTGCCCTTGTTCTCCCAACAACCCCACCACCACCAAACACACACACCTGTCTGTTGATTCTCCAAAGACTGAAGGAACCTGATCTTTTAAAAACACAATGAATAGCACAGGCAATCTTTTTTGACAGACAAAGACATGATGAAACACTAGCAATCACCAACAGGCTTCTATCCAACAACTAATATTGATCACATGTTGGTGATATCAGTTAATAAAATACAGATTATTAAAAATGAATTAGAGCACCCTCACCCTTTAAACACAGTGTCCTACTTAACAGCATGGATAAATAAATAATAATCTCCCGAAACTAAAATCAATGTCTCAATTCATTACACTTTGTTGTGGTAGTGTCTGCAATTTGCTGATGGGTGTTTTCTTTGTCTGGAACACATGTGGGTGGTTATATGGGGCAATGATAAAGGTAAAAAGAAAACCTGCCAGTGTAAACAAAGGTGTCTCGACCTCTTCTGTATTCACACGCAAACAAAGAGGAAGGTTTTTGCGTATTGTTAGCTTGCTGACAGACAGACTAGACAGGTGGATATACATATTAGGTCTGTGTTCCATCCTAACAGTAAAAAATCACCACCTTGAAAGGTCATATAATTAAATAAATCAGTTGCAATACATGTCTACCTCTTGTTTGGGGGTAATTAATGTTCAGCCATTTTAAATTATAATGTAGCACACAGACGATCAGAGACTAGGGAAGGAAGTCTGTCGCAGCATGTGCCTGCTTGATTATCTGCTGGATAGTGGAAGAGCCAGACAGTCTACTGCCCTTGAGGCTTCTGTTTTTAAAGATCTGCATGAAAGCGACACAGTGACGGGGCGACACCACTTCAACTAAAGCCTTGTAAACTTAGAAAACTAGAAGAACTACAACCCTCAGAAAGAAGGCTTTTCTCACCAAAGCCTCCAGTTGGTCGAGTCCCACCTGCTCAGACGGGGATGACCATTGCCGTTAATCACTGTTGTTAAGCGACAAGAGGCAGTAACTTTGGGACCCAGTGTGATTTGTGTGACAGCTTTGTGACAGGTACACATTGCTTACGGTTACATGTAGTTTTATTGCTAATGCTAATGTGACTATGACATGCAACCAACTGTATTGTGTGATGTAAGCACACGTGTTTTGCAGCTCATCAACTGATAAGACATTATTAACATCTTATCATGTTCATAAGAAACATTTGCATCTTTATTCTTATATTCACAGCTAACAAATATCAATGATAGACATTACTGTGACACCAGACACGCCCTCTTGGGACGCTATACATTACCTTTACAGAACAGGAATACCTTAAAGATAACTGTAATGTATAGGGCAATGTCAAACCAGAATAAACTGCCACTAGATTTAACTCAGATTACCTGTAAGATCCATTTTAAAAGGAAATTAAGAACAGCAGCTATTCAGAACAAATTTAGTTTAGTTTACATATGAGATTTTGTATGCAAAGGTTGATTACACTATTTGCTAATTCACACAAGTAGTATAACGCAGTTATTTATACTATATTTGGCTTTCTTACTGTCATTACTATTTGCCTCAACCATTTACTGTTTAGGTAACACTATGAATGTGAGAGAAATATCATTTTCTCTTACCTTATTTCATTTTGTTTTGTTGATATTGTGCACTGGCTATAATATGACGTTTGAATATCCTGTATTCTGTGTGGACCTCAGGAAGAACAGTTGTTACTGCAGGAAAAGTCATGGGGATCCTAACTTCAATAATAATACTAATATCCAAATGATTTTAATTTTCTACAGTGGAGTCAGATAGCAAAGTGACATTTATTACATGTTGCACATTCCACTAAACATAATTTATCTTGTGAGATTAGATCATAATTGAGATCATACTGACTGTAACGTTAATTACTCCCAAACTCAAAGCATTCTGGTCTTAATCCAGCATGTACAATCCAAATCTGACAGCGACTCTGATTATAATGTTATGTATGTGAGAACATCAGCGGTGGCCAGATTCCATGTCCCCATACAAAGCCTACTAGTACACACAAATGAGCCACGTCCTATTTAAGACCATGGCTAATTGCAGCTGTGCTAGAGACTGGAGGCCCTCCAAGGTATTTGCACCAGTTCCCAGTGTGAGGAGATGGGCAGTCAGACAGACAGACAGAATGGAGGTATGTGTGGGAATGTAATTGAGAGAGTGCAAGATAAAAATAAAGTTGAGAAAAGGGGATTAATTGTGACAAGGCAGATGGAGGGAGCATGAAAGAAATAAAGTGGGGCAACTAAGATCATAATATGCTATAAAGTAGGTTTGTAGCCTGTATATACGTGTGTGAGACAGAGAGACGAAGGGGGGAGGACTGGTTATGTTGACTTTTCCAGGCAGCGCTCGAGGGTAAATTGATAGCGAACACGTGAGGTCTTGGCAGAGTGAGAGCATAAAAAAGCATAAACAAAGCACACTTTTTGCTGAGGGGGAGAACTTTTTTTCTCTATATCTTCTGCATTTTTTTTTTCTCTGCATCTGCTACATCTTTCAACGGCTGGCTGTTTTTGTCCAGTGGCGTTTTGCAGCTCATATGAAGCATGTTGGAGCACGAGCAGTCCTAGCAGGCACATTGAACTTCTGTCAGTGCACATTCTTGGAAACAACGTGACTAAAAAAGTAAGAAAAACTCTCTATCTGGATGCCCTCAGTCCAACACAACTGCATCTTGTCCACGGCATGTTCATATTAATATTCGACTTTAGAAACTACCTTCATCCTGACCTCATCAGTTGAGATGAATGATGTAATACACATGTCTTGATTAATCTAGATCTTGGCCTGCACTTGGCTCATGCTAAGTTCAAAAAATGCAGCAGCCTTGCCAAGAGGCAGTGAGAGCTATAATATCACAGATTTCAGTGTATTTCAAGCTAATCACATCACAACCTATTGGTGTAGTCTAAAATCAAAGAGGGATGCTAGATCGTTGCATAAAGGAGATCCTAGAAAGCTGCTGAACCGATGTAAAAAGGTGATGACCCTGATGACTGGCTAACAGGAAGAGAGGAGGATTGGGCTGGCCAGTGGAGGCCTCTCTCAGCACTGAGCCTGGAGTGTGCATCCAGATGTTGCTCTCATATTTTCCTTCAACTCAAGCAGGCTGTGGCTGTAAAAATAACACAGGGCAAACAGCCACCATGGCCTTTCCTGCCACTACAGTGGGGAATTAAATGGCAAGAGAAGCACAGGCACACACTGACCATGTTGCTTAAGTGTGTACTAGTGATTTTTTTCTTTATGGGTATGACACAATCTTACAATTTTTACTAAATTTTTGAAGTAGAAAAACCTATAACTCATTCATGCATTTCTAAACAGTCCAAGTAAAAAGGAAAATCGTGCTGAAGAAAGATGTGCCAATATTTAGAATTTAAGTCAGCATCTGCCAAGTCATTGGTAACTTGACAACATTATCTGCCACAGTTACTAGATAGCTGCATATTGCAGGTTGGCTGGAATTAATTTCATGCCTTGAAAGTCCCGCCCCTTTTCGCTGCATGCTTCCACGACACTTGGGCAAGCTTGTTAGTACCCTGGTCAAGAACTTAGATATGTAATATGTTTGGCTCATCTATGTTGAAAGTAAGGATGACGCAATATACCAGCATTTTCGATAACCATGAAATTTAAAAAATGAAATACTGATACCATGTTATTTTGTAAATAATTTCTGCTTCTTTCCATTATGGCTTCAATTGTTTGTATCAAACGTAGTGTGGTCTTACCTGACACCAGAATGTCATTGCGGAGGGCACAGACAGCATACTCTGACTTGGTGAACTCAGGTAGTTTGGCCAGTGATTTCCACTCTCCTGTGACTGGATCATAGCATTCAGTGTAGGGCAGGTTGAAGCCCCCCACTCTCTCACAACCCCCAACCACCACAATCACCTCAGAGTAGCCGGTCGACCTGCACAGAAGGAAGCAGGCAGGCAAGGTAAGGCAGAGAGATAAACATGGGAAATTTAAAGATGGGGTGGGGGGTGGGGGGGTAATTACACATTTGTAAAAACACAGACGTGAAATATGTGTTTAAATGACAGACAAGATGTCTAATTAAAATACTATACATCTGTAGTCCTATACAGATGGTATGTAGACATGTAAACAGACACATGTCAACACTTGGAGGGATTTATAATCACAGAAGGCAGACATTTGTGCCAGGGGTGAAACAGAGTGGTGGGTTCCACAAGGAATATCTTCACTTATCTTCAAGGCAGTTCAAGTTCAGCTTACAATGAAGGTTTAATCTAGGATACAACAAAAACACACTTGAGGCTAGACTTAAGCTAAATTTCCATGATCACAAAGCTTTCCTATTGTTGGCAGTTGAACACATGCCGTGGATATGACCGCATTTCCTACGGGGGACCTAATTAACAACAGCTTCTTTTCTTATTGTACCATTTCAAAAATACTGATGCTGGGTACTACTAGTTGTTTATCTGTATAAAAAAATCAAGTACATTCTGGATACTATTCTAACGTATGTTTGCACTTTACCCTACATTTCTCTGTGTCTTTAAGCTGTACTATAGGGTGTATGTCAGATGCAGGTATGAAATTAGGGCAGTTACACAGGCAATACATCTAAGAGACAGTCTAGCCATGAGCGGTTTAGTTTTATGTGTATTTGCATGTGATTAATTAGATGCTAAAGGCTTCAAAAGAGAAAAGAAGCCCTGCCGTAGACACAGAGAAGGGGAGAACCAGGCATCTGTTTTGAGCAGAAGCGGATTTGGCCCTCAGGGCAAACGAAGCAGACAAAGCAGGGACTAACCGCCTCATTGGCTCGCTGATCTGAGCAGATCTGCCTGGATACTGACACATTACACCTGAAAAACATATCACACAGCTTTAAACTCTGACAACTGTTAAGCAGCACTTTAACCCTTACAGCTAACACACAAGGGCAGCTGCACTGTTGTCTGTCGTGCAGCAGGCCACCATATGGTCTGTTTTGTATCTCATTCACGAGATTTCAGTCAACGCCAACCTTTGTCTTTTATCAAATACTACATCCAACTGGACATTCCTCAAACAAAAAACCCACTGGAAATGAGACACCATTTGGTAAATAGGTATAAAGCGAACAGGTGGGGACTAACAATACCAAAACACATCAGCAAGGTGACTTACACCAGTGCTATGATAACAACCGGAAATAAGACACCATTTAGTAAACAGGTAATAAGTGAACAAACAGGTAGGGACTACAAGAACCAAAACACAACAGCAAGGTGAGTTACACCACTGGTATGATAACAAGACTCAACATTTCATGATTGCAGTTTCTTGCATCACATCACATCTTTTTTTTTTTTTCCAACCAACCAGTCTGTGTAGGGACATGCCCTCCCTGCCTTTGTCATTATCATTTCCATTTCAAAATAGGCTTACAAAACAGAGTTCAGTCAATGACACACTTGTCTGTTCAGCACAATAACACTCCCTGTCTTTCTCTCTCACACACACGCACATGCACAGAGGCAACAAACAACAATGCCAGGAGCATCAAGTTCATGCGCAGGTTGTAACCTTTGGCCATACAATGTGGGATAGAAGATCAACTATCTGCTCAAAAAGGCACGTTTTCTTATCTCTGACCTCTGTTATCACAGTGGAATAGGTGTTTTAACAAAACAAGACATAAAGGGTGTCAAAAAAGATCAAACAAAATATATTTTCCTTTACAACAGCAGAGAACTAGAGCACAATAACGCAGAGATAACAGTCAGACTAACAAGTCATACTACTTCCACAAGCCAAAATGCTGTGACAGGACAAAGTGATTGATGAACTAATGTCTGTTTCCTTTTGCAGATAACATCTCAGTTAGTTCTTCTGTCACTGTCTCCTTCCTCATAACTAGTAAACCAACATTTTAGTTACCTGCGTGGACGAGTTCTGGGTGACATCATTTCATTCCCGAGCACGTGGTAGCGTCTGGCCTCATGGAGGAGCTGGTAGCACTCCGGAGCATTTTGAATGAGCTGGTCTCCCTCCACTGTCTGGACAAAGTAGTTGGGGTGCAGAAGGGGAAGACGCACATGGTGCAGCAGGGCCTTCAGCAAGGGCTTCCTGTGCTCCACATTGCTGTACACCCATCGCATCACCGCCTCAAACACCACCTCCTCCTTACCAATAGACAACTCATCACTGCCTATGTACTCTTCCAGCTCTTCCCTACGCAGGTCGAGGAACTCTTCATGCTGAGCCACTTCAGAGAAGTTGGCCAGGGCGTAGCTGCGGCAGCGGCTGGCCAGCTGCTTCAGGGAGTGGGCATCTGCGAAGCGCTGGATGCCCAGGCAGTTGCACGGGTCCAGCTGGTCCTCCAGAAACTTTGCACAGGCGTCACGCAGTGTGGTGATCTGGAAGAGGCTGGAGGTCTCAAAGAGAAACTGCACATTCTCCGTGGTGATCTTGGCGCGGCCAGTGTAAACGTAGGTGAGGAAGGAGTCCATCGCCTCGGCCAGGATGCCGTTTATCTCAACCAGCATCTCACGGCTCTCTCTGTGATCATTGCAGAACATGGCTCTGAAGTAGGAAGAGCAGGCAGAGAGCACAGCGCGATGGCAGGGGAATTCACGCCCTGCACGCTGATGACCACATCAGTGAACAGGCGGCAGTCGCGAAACTCATTGAAGACCTGCAGGATGCCCTCTGAGTGGGATGCGCCAGAACAGAAGTCCAAGACATCCTGGCTGGCCAAAGTTTTGGAGTCAACCTCAAACACCTTAGGGGACAACAACATGTATAAAGAGTTGTAAATATTTAGACGTTAATCAGTTGAGACAAAAGCTGCAGGTTAGAAAATATTAGAACAGAAAATGTGTGTTTGTTGTACAGCACCTTGCGTTTGACAGCTGGTGAGTCTCTGATCCCAGAGTCCTCTCTGTTCATTCTCCTGCCCAAAATCAACACCATGGCTGCCACCTTCAACGTAGACCTTCTCTAAACTTTAAGATGACCTGAGGATGGAGAGCAGGCAGTATGGTTCTTACAAAAATGTTTTATTTTACTATGCACTGGTACTGGGCGATTTATCAAGACCTTATTGATATTGTCTTACTGAATATAGTTTTATTGCGATATGGCATAAGTAGAGCTGCAACTACTGATTATTGTTATTCAATTAATCTGTTGATTATTATTTTCTTGATTAATCATTTTGTCTATAAAATATCAGAAAATTGTAAATGTCAATCAGTGTTGTCCGAAACCCCAAGATGATGTCCTCAAACGTCTTGTCTCATTCACAATCCAGAAAAGAGAAGCAACGTTATTGAGAAAAATACTCAATAAATCAATTATCAAAATAGTTTGGTGATTAATTTAATAGTTGACAACTAATGGATTATTCAAATAATTGTCGCAGCTCTTACCACACTAGTGATGATTATTTATAAAAGAACTCAGTGTGTTAATATTTTGTGGAACACCAATAGTCATCCCTACAATGTCTAATATAAATAAATATTCATATCAAGGTATTCAGTCACAGATACCGTGATATTCAATTTTTGTCCGTATCCCCCAGCCCTACTATATTATACTATTATCATGGCATCCTATCAGATGTGGTAGGGTTGGATAACCAGAAAAAGGTCATAAATTCATAAACAGCAACTTAATTGGATCACTGTGGTACAAATTGAAGACATTCACCACATTCAAACAAAGCACTCACTGAACAAAGCGCAAAAGCATGCGTTGAGAGAAAGCATGTGACTCCCGCAAACAATTTCCTCAAGCCCATGAGGTAGTGCTAAAACGTCTTACATCACGGTGTAAGAAAAGCAGTTTCAAGAAATGAAATCTGAGCTGCACACAAATCCGGGCGACAGTTCCTCTTGCTCATCACTGCCTGCTGCTAAACAGTTGTGCCCTGCAGCACAATGAACTGCGTGAGACGGAAGATGACAAAGAGACACACAGGCGGGAGAGGAGGTTGAGCAACGGCTGGTTGGTAGGCCGACCTACATGTCAGTCAGGTTTGTTTTGAAAGAGGAGAGCGGGGGCAGGGATGCTATCAGACATAATCAATGTTTGATCAACAAGTTCAAAGTCAGTCTATTGATAACACTTTTTTCTGTTAGGTTAAACCTGTAGTCATAAGACTTTTGTCTCTTAAAAAAAAAAAGCTTACTACAGCCAAGGTGCTCCATGAATTATCCTTTGTCAAAATCTGAAAAGAGTGTGTACAAACAGTCTTTATGGACCCTTCTCAAGGCAGCCATATTGATATGAAATAGTAGAGTAAACCAGGTGTTACCAATGATACTAATGAAGGTCTCTTTCCATTTAGTGCAGCAGAGCCTTTTCAGTGAGCCGATGGCACAACAACAGCACCCTGACTCTGTTTGACCTGAATGTAACTGGACCTTAATTAGTATCATTGGTAACACCTGTGTTTACCCCACTATTCCATGTCAAAAAAATGGCTGCTGTGAAAAATGGTGAAGATATTTTATCATAACATTAACACTATTATGTATGGCCATACTGCATGTGTTAAAGCTGGCAGCAGTTCTAGCCTTTGCTCCTGTGAGGTCATTTATCTCAGGTTATTTTTAAACTCTGGCTCAGCCTCTGCAGACTCTATCTATTCACGTGCGTTATTTGCAGGCAGCAGCACCTCCTTTAAGTCATGTATACAAGAAGACAGGTTTGTCCAGAGGTGTCTCTGACGCATGAAATATCGACTTAGTGACTAATGTCCACTAAGGAAGAATAAATAAAGATAGCGTAAAATGCATCAAATAACATAAAATGAAATAACCTTTTTGAGTTATGACTAACCAGAAAAATCAGGTCAAGATATGACTTTTATTTCCCATCATGCTGGACTGAGCAGTTCATTTGTTTGGTATTTTATGTTACAAAGTGGAAATGTTAGTTTTGTGGTTTTAATTTGACTGTTTATAGCTTTAACTATGTGAGGTGGCTGTCACAGCTGTATTTATTAAGTGTTTGTCCCTTATGTTGAACGTGTATAAGTGGCTGCTGTAACTGAGAGTGCTTCTGGCTCTCATTCTATGCTGCTTGCCACAGTATGTTTTTTAATTCCCCACAATCATCCTGCCACCCCCACAAACGACCCCCTGCCCCCCAGATTAACTTATTATTATTTTTTTAATTTATTTAATGTTTAGTGTTATCCAAGTGAAATTAAATAAAACTTTAAATTGACAGAGGATTGTGACAAAATAATACAGATTTTTATTTTTATTTTACTATTTTAAACTATTGAAACTTTTGTCTTAACCTCATTATTTAAGTATTAATTACAGTCAGTGGATGGGACAAAGAAGACTTGCCTCGTGCCGACCGTTAGCCCTTGACAACGTACTTGACGACCGAGCCGTTGCTTTACTCAAATTCCAACAGAAAGCAAGAAATAACTCTAAATCCAGACCTTATGAACGTTAATAACCTCCTTTGTTATTGCTGGATAAAGGTCGTTACCTTATAGAGGTTTCCAGATGAAGCTTCCTCTTCAGTTAAAAGTGATGGAAAAAACAAAACAAAACAAAACAAAAAAAAAGTATGGAGAAAAATCAATCTGTCCTGAAAAAGTTGATCTGTATCTTTTAAAATCTCTCGAATACTTATGGCAAACAATGTAGACGGTTACTTCGCCGGGACATTTTGATTTTCGTGTGATGACAAAAACAAAGAGCTCTAACTAGCTAACAGTAAACACAGAACCCATATATACTTGTCAGGCAAAAAAAAAAAAAAAAAAGGAAAAAAATCCAGCCCACTGCGCCCACTCAGCTGGTGTTCCCGGTGCATCGTGGGTAATTGAGTACCACTAAACGTGTCATCGCTTACTTTCTACCTGATGAGAAACGACACTTCCCAGGAGCCTTTGGTTCTCCACGTGGCTATCCTTTGTTTGCAAACAAACTAAACTTTTAGTGGTTCGTGTCTAGAGAGGAAGCCTTGATATGCGGAACTCTCGCGAAAATGGACACGTTGTTTCCTAATTGCGCATCTTGTGCACACTAATTATGTTTTACAGCGTGACAACATTGTGGTTAAAATCTGAGTAGGTTTAGGGACAGAAAACACTTGCTTAGAGTTAGGGAAAGTTCATGGTTTGGGTTAAAATGATCACTATCGCGAGATCTTTCGCGGGTCTGGGGTTCCCTTCTAAACACGACCCTTTCAGTGGGGAAATAGTTCGAGAACAAGAGCGGTTGAGCAATACTATGTACGCAAACAACACCAATTTTATGGCGTTATACGTATTAAGGTGTAGAGGTCGGTTAGAGACAGTCAGTGAACGTAATTAAATACATTTTACGATGTGCAGAAAACATCAGCCTTACTAAAGTTCATATAGTTGATATATAGATATACAATGGGAAACAAATAAGTACGAGACGTCTGTGTCTAATAAAACAATGTAGTTGGAAATAAAACAATACAGCTGTAAAGTTATCCTATGGGCACGTGAACACAGGATGAAGCATAGCATGCTATGATTTTTTTTTTTTTTTTTTTTCAGGTGAGGAGGAAGGAGGAGCTTAGTGGGAACAAAGGATGTCACAACTTCCTTGCTCTGTTGCAAAATATTTCTGAGAGTTCCCAACTGAGTTCCCTGAAAGGGTCCATGGTGTTGTTAATGACCCAGATTACACTGTTTTGGACAACGTGCATAGTACAGGGGAGAATTGTACCCTTTACACATCATACTTCTGTCAGCACAAGTTACAGCCTGTGTGTACACATCCATTAATATTCACGACCAGTAAGAGGAAAGATACTCATCAGAGACACACACAGTGCTCTGTTTTTGTCTATGATAGACACGCCACTCTATCTGCCCTTGAAGACACATAGGTACAGTGAGAGGCTTTTTGTTACCATCAGTAATACACACTAACTTTTAAAGGTTTTCAAACAGTTTCAGGGGAGGATCAGTGAATGGAAGTGAAAAATATTACCTAGCAATTAAAAACCAATTTCAAAAAAGTTAGTAAAGTAAATAAAAACAGATTGCAATGATTTGCAAATCATTTTAGACCTACATTCATTTTAATAAAGTACAAAGACAAGATATTTAATGTGATACATCACCTTTTCGTTTAACAAGACTTAGTAAGCTTTTGGGAACTGATGACACTAATTGCTGTTAATTGTTCTGAAAGTTCTTCTACCCATTCTTTCTCATTCATGTTTGATATGTGACTTCAGTGGTTCAGCAGTTGAGGTCTCTGTTGTTGTATTTTGAACTTCATAATGCACCACGTTTTTATTGGGAAACAAGTCTGGACTGCAGGCAGGTGAGTCTAGTGCCCAGACTCTTTTACTACGAAGCCATGCTGTTTTAACACTTGCAGAATGTGTCTTGGCCACTGTCTTGCTGAAATAAGCAGGGACGTCTCTGATAAAGACGCTTGTCTGCATGGCAGCCTATGTCGTTCCAAAACCTGTGTGTACCTTTCAGCATCAATGGGGCCTTTACAGATGCTGGCTTTTGAACTTTGCACTGGTGACTCATCAGGCCTCAGCACGCTTTTCCACTCTCAGTCAGTCTATCTCAGATGAGCTCAAGCCCAGAAAAGTGTGCAGCGTTTTCAGATCTTGTTGATATATGGCTTGCGCTTTGCAGAGTAGAGTCTTAACGTGCATTTGTACGTGTAGTGACAAACTGTGTTTACTGACAACAGTTTTCCAAAGAGTTCCCAAGCACATGTAGTAATACCTTTTATACCGTCATGTTGGTTTTTATGGCAGTGCCACTTAAGGGGTCAAAGGTCACAGGCATTCAGTGTTGGTTTTCAACCTTGTACTTATGTACACAGACGTCTCTGGATTTTCTGAATCTTTTAAATATATTATGGATTGTAGATGGTGAAATCCCTAAATTCTTTGCAGTTTTGTGTTAAGAGACGTTCTTAAGCTGTTGGACTATTTTCCTGTGCAGATTTTCACAGAATAGTGACTCTCATTCCACCCTTGCCTTTTCAGGATGTCCTTTCATACTCAATCATGATACTGTCACCTGTTATTAATTCATCTGTTTACCTGTGGAATGTTCCAAACAGGTGTTTTTTTGAGCATTCCACAACTTTCTCAATCTCCTGTTGTCGCAGGCATTAAATTGAGAATGAGTGTATATTCACAAAAAACAATAAAGTGTATCAGTTTGAACATTAAATATTTTGTCTTTGCACTGTTTTCAAATGAATAGATTGGCCAAAAAGGATTTGCAAATCATTGCATGCCATTTTTATTCGTGTTTTACGCAGCGTCTTTTTTGCAATCTCGGTTGTAGTTATTACATTAGCTATCAAAAGGAGATCACAGAATGCTCTAAATGTGTAATCTGGTTAAAGAGAGGTACAAAAAAAAAACTTTTTCTCACTTTCTCTGAGTTAGAAACCAATAAATGCCTTTTGATAGACCCTTTTTGTGTATTTGCTGCAGACTGCAGTTATGTAAAACAGCAATATTTTGTTATATTAACTCAATGTTGAGTGCCGATGGGATCACAGCCACAATCACAATCCCATAGGCATCAAGGAATTGAGCAAAACTAAGCAAGTAAACTAAGGCCCACAGTCTCAGACTTTAAAAATCCCTGCACAAAGTGAAACATTCACAAGTTAGGACACACATCAGCAACCCAATGATCAACTTGAGGAAACTCACAAAATGTGCCTCAGGTCAGGAACAGGTCAGAATACAGAACAATGGAAGGTGATTTGACTTTAAGGCACCTGATGTACAAGTTCACCAAAACAAAAGATTGTAATCAGAGAACACATCATCAGAAAGATCAGCAGGATTACCGCCAAGAGTAAACATGTCCACGGAAAACAGGTCAATCAGTCAGTGCAGAAACGAATCAGACATAATTAAAGCTGTGTAATTACACTGACATGGAAACTGATCCAAAGTGGCTAACAATAACAAATGTGATTTTTGTGCAGATGCAGAGAGGCCGTCAGTGAACACCATGAGCAGACGTTTAGAGCATGTGTGAAGGGATCAAGGCAACACCAGTTTTATGGCTTATTGACACCAGGCAAACACACCTACATTTGCTGCAAGGAAGAGTCGTGACGCAGCCCAGCAGACAGACAAATGTGTCCCTCTGCTGTTGAGTTGTTGTACCGGTTACAGGCGGCACACAGCAGAGACAGAAAGTCCCTGCAGCCAGGATGTCTGACTCATCACCATCCACCACACCTTCCTAAATATATGAGGGAAGGTGCTCTGTTGTCTCATCCAGTGCCATAAATTGCCAAGTCAGTTAGTTAATGATCCTCTGGGACATCCAGTTTTAGACAAACACAGCTTTGAGGGAAAATGGAGTTAAGTGCTTTACGGTCATAAAAATGAGTGTCAGGTTCTAACATGGCTTTTACATTATATAACGATGATGATAAACACACATCTCTGTTCTACAGTTTATTAAAAAATATATGGCATTAAATATGCCTCAGCATGGAAACTTGAAAAGCATGGGAGTTCAGCATATTGTCATTTGGATCACACAGCAGTAAAAGAGTTCTTATGGCTTAGAAAAACATCAGATTTGAAACAAAACATGCTTAGCATCATTTAAGACAATTAAGTGCTTCAAACACACACAAGAGCGAAGACTGTAGCCATGTCATTTATAAAACAAGAACGACAAAGAAGGCGTGACTGAGGTGAAACAAACACCATATGATGTAAAACTGGACAGGCCACTGAGGACACAGAGGAGAGTGTTTTTTGATTGTACTGTTTTTTGAGAATTGGGGGGGTTTTAACGAGCTGAGGAGGAGTGTATAGTCTATACTTACGCACAAATTACACGTGGTGGTCACGATTCCTCTGTCTGCTGTGGACCAAAATCGGACAGAATAAAGGGATTTTAGCGCTTTTCTGCCAAAAAATACATTCTTGGTGCTGTGGAGAGTGTTTTAAAACAGGATTTAGACAATATAAACAAACAATAAATTATAAATGAATATAAAAATTGTGAAAAAAAAAAATAGACTCTTTTTGGCGGACAGTGACATAAAGGTAACACTTTCTATGACAGCCTTGTGTCCTGCATTATGATAGCAGTATTGACATATTTAGAATGTGTTATACTGAGCTTATAGCAATGTATACTTACAGTTATAAACACTCATTAATATTCATAAAACTTTCTAACAATATCACAAACCATTTTTAAGCATAAGAAATTTTGGCTTATGTGGTCAAATACTATAATACTTCATAATTACAGGTTACTTACTTTTTTGTGGCAAGGATCATAGTGTATTATAATTCTCATAGCTGTAATACATTATAACCATTTTATAATGCATTATAATGTGACTATAATAAATTATAAGATGATTATATTGCATTACAACTATATTTTGTGGGGGAAACATTACATTATGTAAATTTCCATCATTCAGTTGTCCATCATCAAACAATTGTGTCAAACTGGAGTACTCAGTTTCTGCTGTTAAAACAATGGCCACTTATAATGACTTATAACCAGCTTCTACCTCTGGAATTTCATACTTAAATTACCTTATATACATTGCAATGCGTTATAATCACAGTTATAATGAATATATTATATTATATAATATAATAGCTTGCTTTAACACTGTGCTCTTTTAAAAACAAACTGAAGACTTTACTTTTCACAAGAGCATTTTCTTAAATAAACACTATGCATAATATAGTTTGCTTGCGTGTGTATGTGTGTGTATTTTTAGATGTCTGTGTGCATGGATGTCCTTGTTTATTTGCGCATTTTGCTGTTTTATGTTGTTTTATGTAAAGTGACTGAACTACTTTTGCATGATATGGTGGTTTACAAATACATTTTGAATAGATTGAATTATATAGTGCTATAAGCACAGTATAAGTATGTTAATGATGCATTATAGGCATGGGCATCATAGAAAGTGTTGCCAGAATAAAAAAAACTTAGTAGGGCAAGGGGGAATTTTAATTCATGACCTCAGTATTTTTTGTTGGAGGACAAATATCCATTGGAGAAGTTTCATAGGTATGTTAATTGACAGTTTGTAAGTGTCTCTATGAAACCGTGGTCTGGCTGAGTCTCCTGTGCTTCTTTAGCAGCTGCATTAGAGTATCAAAGAGCTCCCTGTACCTCAGCCCATACAGGTACGGAGCAAACGCCCTGGGCAGCAACATGAAAACACACATATTGACTGTGCTGACCCACACGCGAACATCTTGGCTTATGTCTTTCCTATGGAAGAAGTAGAGCTCCAGGGTGAAGACAAAGCCGGGGGCAAAGTAGAGCAAGAGCAGGGCCCCGTGAGCCAGCAGAGTGACCCGGGCCCTGGAGAAGCGGCTCTGCCAGATGCCCTGGGTCCTTGTCACCATGTAGAGTCGGATGTAGCAGTAAAAAATGAGCACAGTACAGATCAGTGCAGCTACAAAGAAGTAGATGTGAATCCCCACCACGTCAATCTGAAAGAAGCCGAGGGAGATGATGACCAGGCACACAGCCACTCTCTCGCTGGAAGTATCCTTATTCACCTCCATTATGATCACCAGGGTGAAAGGGTACACAGCTGCCAGCAACCACACCCCCACTAGTATGCGGTGCGTGCGGGCAGGTGGCAGAAGGTCATGGTAACGGAGAGGCCAGCGCACAGCGGCATAGGTGTCCACCACCATGAGGGTGACAGTGAGGATGGCACAGCAGTAGGCGGTGACAGTGACAGCTGTGATCAGCTCACAAACCAACCAGGGGATTTGAGTCTCTACAGCGTTGCAGATCACCGTGGCCAGGTTGAGGAGGAGGAAGAGGATGTCTGCTGTCAGGGTGTTGGCCACCAGAAGGTAACGGGTCTCTTGACGCAAGGCACGTGACACAAAAATGCATGCCAGGAGGACAGGGTCGGCCAGCAGGGTGGCCAGGGTGATGACAGTGGTAGGAATGAAAAAATATTCCAGATGCCACCTCCGCAGGCTCTCCTCCCAGTCCTGTGTGAGGTTTGCAATGAGCATTGATGACACCATTTGACGGTTTGTGGCGAGTATTGATGATGTCATTTTGTCTTTGGATTACTGGAGACACAGATGCTCTGACTCGGGTGTGTTTTATGAGGTACTGACTACGTCCTCCTGCAGCTTCCTGTGAATGAAACAACGCAAATTAATATCAAGAATTGGAAAGGACCACTTTCAAAATGTCTCCACACCGTACTGGACCGGACTGTGATGATATCTACCATGATATTACAATGTTAATTATTTTATTTTATAAAACAATTGCTACTTACTGCTGCATTGTTTTTGTTTTGCATTAAATCATTCAGTCAAGCAATTCATGCCATTTTTTTGCAGTCATGGCTGGCTACTGCTATTTTATTTTAGGGATGCACAGTAAATTATGTCGATATTGACACATTGGTACTGGCATTTCTTACCAATATCTGATTTGATAGATTGTCAAGGCATTTAATTTAATTTTTTTGGCAAATGCTTTAAACTAAATTTGAAGAGTCAGAACTGTTCTTTGTTTTTGTTGTAAAGGTGAGGGTCAGTTACGTTTGATTCGGTCAGAGACGAGGAATATTAAATCATCTTTGCTCACTACATCATATCCTTTCTCATCCTGAGGTGTGCATAAACTACAGGTTATATGAACTTCTTTTTAAAACACAAAAGTGTGAAATTATCAGTTATCTTATCAGTATTGGCAATGAGAAGCAGGTAATTATTGGTTATAGTATCAGCTGAAAAAAATCCATACCGTGTGTCCTTATTTCATTCGATTCAAATAGTAAAGCAGAATCACTTCGAAATGAAACATTTTTATATGAGCAAAACTGCTTCACATAACAGACTTTAACAAAGGACATTTTGAGTCAGATTTTTTTGTTGTTTTTTAATATTGTGAAAAATATCTTCTTGCAAACTTTGAGGGTTTTTTTTTGTATCATTACATTCCAGATGTAAACGCATACAAATTTCAGATATAGAGCATTTTATGTAGTAGCTAAAACACACTGCAGTATAGTTAACAGCCATACGCAAACATGACCTCCACATGAAGGAGTGTAAAAAAAAAAAACAGGAACTGTAAATTCTGCACTTAACTGTCATTAAACAATATCTCTCTAGGTGTTGGCATATCCATCATCTTGATGTATTGCAGGCGGGGAAAACTTATAATATTGAATCTTTTCATGCACTACATTGGCTGACTCTGTTTTGATCAAAATGACATAACCTTTGTAATGCACCAGATTTAAATAGCCAAGGTAGCGGTGGCTAAAATTCAAATGAGAAGACCATATAGTTACAGACTCTGCCCCTTGAGTGCTTTGTTGCAAATGAAAACAAATGCAAATGCAAATCAATAAGGTAGGACTGTAAATAATTAACTCAAAGTAAGAAACATTAGAAAAGATATCATTAACAGTACATTAAAAAAATGTTACAACTGACTTTAGTTGCAGATTGAATTTCACAATATTTTTATGAATTTGAATATACATAAATTTGTCTATGCTTTTGGATGTGATAAAATTAAGTTTTTAGGAAAATAAGACAAACATAATTATGCCGACACTCCCCTAAATGATTATGAAGACTCAAACACTTGAGACAAAAACAGAAAATCACCTGCTTCAGTTCGAACTTCGTGCTGACACACCTATCAACAAATTATTGATTGACCAAAGGTAAGTTTTCTTACCTGATGTCCGGAACAGAAAGACCTGTCTGTGTTGCACATCCATTAGGCTTAATGCTTCGATAAATCAATGGGTGTTTTGTGCGACCTGTCTCACCCGCCGGCCTTATCTAATGTACTCTTTGTTGACTCACACAGATAATATAGTGATGGAGAAGCTACAGCCACTTGGCTGTCACATAGTAACAGGGTGGAGCGTTCATCCTCTCCGCTGCTCCTCCTGCTGTTGCTTTTTCAATATTTTCTACCCAAGATATTTTAAAGCTTATTCACTTGTGAGACCTCACTTGAAAACAGTCAACAAGTTATGGCTCTCAAATTGATTTTAAAAGGTTAAAAGTTAAAAAAAAAACCAAACTTTTTGACACTGAAGAGAATATATGTGAGAACATTTTCAGTGTACAAGAGACCTAATTTTTCAGCCTAACCTCACACTGATGTCATCACATTACATCCTGGTGCGGCCACTTAGATAAACACAGAAATTGACTTCCAACCAGAGGGTTCAATCAGTCCAATCTGCCACCGTCATGGGTTATTCAAATGAGAACAGGCTCCATAACAATAACCACAACATCGTGTTTTCATGTTTGTTTTAGATAAGAATTTTCTGTAGCTCTAAATGATGAACCTGAGTGCAACAAACAGTTGAAAGGAAGCATTTTATTGGTCACCAACAGATGTCATTTTCTCCAACAGTCTGATAACCTCTTTAAATGAGTTCTCTCAGTCCTTCTGCCACTGTCATTTCTTTCTCCTCTTCCTGTATCCACTTTTTCCTCCAGTCTCATCTTCTTCATCGTCCTCCTCTTCCCCCTCCTCATTGTCACTATCAGCTTCAACGCTGCCCTCCCACTGCTCCTCTTCCTGCCATTCTCTTGCCATAAGTCTCTTAAATACATCGTACTCCTCTGCTGACGCCATGGCAACATGTGTGAGGAAGGTGTCCTGGTCGACGTGTAGGATGCTGTCCAGTTTGGGGTTGATGATGAGCGTCTGTCCTTTCTTGTCCGGGGTTTGATACAGGCCCCTGCGCTCCAGAAAACAGTGCCGATGGCGCACCTCGTCCAGAGTGAAACGGAACAACCTGGACTTCACCATCTCCGCCTGTTTGACACCCATTCGGAAGTAAACGTACTGTGGAGACATGGGTTAATACAAGCTGTTACTAGCTGTTATTTTAAAAACAATAAACTTACAGCAAAAGTTTCTATTTCTCATCCATACTGGCAAAAAAGCTTGTTAATTAATCTCTTATAAATTAATGTTAATCAGTCTTAATCTCATCTTGTTGCAATTTGCCAATCCAAATTGTACAGATGTCTTGTTCTTTCCGCACATAAAGGTGGAACAAAAAGCTGGCTGGGTGTGCTCTGATAAATTCTGACCAGTTTAAATTTGTTGTTACTGGCTTCATGTTGATTTTGTTTTCTAGTTGCTTCAGTGTGATCAATACACATTTCTCCCAAAAACACATTTAAAAGAAAGACTGAAGTTAATGCAATTTTCTAAAAAATGTTAGCTTCATAAAATAATCTATTTTTAAGTCCTGTCAAAGTCTTAAAAGACATTTTAAGACCTAATATTCAGATTATTGGATTTTAGATTTTTTAAGGAGACCTGGAAACCCTGTATATATTATAGATGGCATTTATCAGATTGTTAG
Organism: Lutjanus argentimaculatus; assembly: GCA_034769285.1. Lineage (NCBI taxonomy): Eukaryota > Metazoa > Chordata > Actinopteri > Lutjaniformes > Lutjanidae > Lutjanus > Lutjanus argentimaculatus. Next base: position 18,419,488 of record JAWZSL010000011.1, read on the forward strand.
TTGCTAAATGATCAGTTCCCAGGTTAAAAATGGCAAAAAACCTAAAATGATATATTCTGTAGAGCCAAGTCATATACCACTTATTAACAACTCTGCGATCCATTCACAGCCACTTGCTCAAAAGATGTGGAGTTCACTTATGGCCACCAGAGGGAGCACTATAACAGCATCCTAATTCTATACTGCCAAGCAGGTTCAGAATATGTGGTGTGTGAACACTGGAAAAAAGTCACTATTAATACTTTGTTTTGAGTGTGATGGGGATGGAGAACAAGCTGCTCACAGCAACAACCAACAAATTATTAGCAAAGATAAATCAGCCTACTTGAAAAAGAAACAAAGACTGTATACTGTGTAAATCAGAAAATAGTACAAACTGTATGTAATCAGTGTCTCGTTTGAATCGTGATGTGAACAGCTGCAAGGGTGTCTTTTACAACTACAGTGGCCTTTGATATGATGTTTGATCAAGTTTTGAGGAAGTCAATAAATCTGCCGTCTACCATGGGAACAGTTGCACCTGTCTCTGTATGGCAAATTTAACAGCACAGCATCCATTTTGATATGAAATGGTAGAGTAAACACAGGTGTTACCAGTGATACTAATTAAGGTCTTGTTACATTAAGTATAGCAGAGCTTTTGCACAACAGCATGACGGACTCTGTTTAAGCTTCGTGAATGGAACCTTAATTGGAATCATTGGTAACCACCATTTTATTGTATGCATTTCATGTATGTACTTCAATAATACCCTGCAACTAATGATAAGGTCTGATCCTGTTTTGATTTATCAAAATAACTATGTATAAAAAGCCTCAAAACTGTTAAAAAAAAAAAAGAGAGCCCAAGGTCATGTCTTCAAGTTGCTTGTTTTGCCTGAGTAACAGTCTGGATCTACAAATCAGTGAATGGCCTAATTAAAAATGTCTTTATGTCTCATTAGTGAGTCTGTAGAACACTCTTCAGTGTCTCACTCTTGTGTTGTTTCCATCCTGACCTGAAACTTGTACTCCAGCTGACCCAGGTTTTCCACTACGACAGCTGGACTGTCCCTGAGGATGTCTGTGACCTGCTGGACGGTAAAGAGGCACTTCTCTCTGAGGAACAGTACCACATTTTTTACTGTCTTCACAGGCACAGTCAGGATCTGTGGGTAAAAAGCCACCACTCTCTGGAGACTGCCTAAAGGGGGGGATATAAGGAAAAACACAGGTTTGATGATCATACAGAGCGCTCCTTTAATACTGAGCATGAAGTAATTCATCCTAAAACACTGCTTCAACAGTGTTATATCAAATATCTTGGACATTTCATTACAGAAACAATGATGATGATGATATTTGTGGGCAATGCTGCAACATGTGTCCGCACAAGCAAACATTCTCTCTCACAAGTTTAGTACGTGTACAGATGGTGTGAAGATGACTCTGTTCAGAGCATATCACACACTATTTTCTACTGCGCACTTGTGCTCAAACAACAAGAAAGTGATTTTACAGAGACTTCAGGTAGAGTATAATGATGCTATGACAATATTACTCAAGAGACTGAGATGGTGCTGTGCAAATGAAATGTGTGCAGATGTCAATACTTTCCAAACTGTTCGAAGAAATCTCATGTACACATTTATATTCTGGCTTAATGACTGAGAATGAAATAATATTGTTTTTATCTAACATAAGGTTTAGCACGACACAGCACCAATTCCAGCTGTTGAAACACTGGTGTAGTTATTGTTATGGGCATTAATAAATAGGCGTGAATTACAGGGGGGGAGGCAGGAGACAAATCCTCTGTCTACCTAATCAAAACTTGAAAGTAGCAGAGGACATTTATTTTGATGAACTGTACAACCTCACACGTAGACACAACAATGCATCCTGTAAAGTAGGTGGTGGCTGTATGCAAGCCTCAAAAGCACGGGTTGCAATTTGACATAAAACATAAAGAGGCGGCTCTGCAAAGCTGATGACCCTGAAGGAGTCAGAAGGGAAACTGAGGTCAATCTACCCATCAATTGCAAACATTACAAAAAACATCTCCAAGGCACTTGTGACAGAGATGGTAGCAGAAACCCTCCTGTTATCATTCCATTCTCCTATCTCCATTATTAAAATTAACGTCCTCCCAAAATTCAACTTTGTCAGCTCAATGGTCCCTTATTGTTGCTGTTGTCTTTCTTTCTTTTCTTGTAGTTGCTTGCACGACATTTTTGATTATATGCATTCACTTTATTGGTATTCTATCAACTTGTAGCCCCACCCTATGTAATTATGTTTAAATACCAATAAAAAATTGATCACAAAAAAGATGGGAAAAGGAGGATTGATATATTTTAGAAGTGTTGTTTGTTAACTAATTTTAAAGTAATGTTGCCTGCCCATTATCAAAACTTGCAAAGCTAGCAGCAGACAAGTTGGTGCATTAAAATTCACAGAGTGCAGGGAAATGAATTTGTTTGGCACTCAAATTTCCTGAACGTATACACATTTCTCTTTTAAATCATGACCTTTTACTTGTGACTGTTGTACATAATGTATTATATGTAATGCCTCTTATCTGACCATTGAGTCTGTAATAATGTTAGAATTGATGATTAAACTATGCTGCACCAAGATCATAATCTTACCTTCAACTAAACCCAGTTTCCGCAGGTTGCCTATACGCTGCTGAAGCTGTGACTCCTTGACAGTGTAAAGTTCAGGACACTTCTCCAGCAGTTTCAGCACACTGGAGGGATTGAGGCCCAAGACAAACAGAGCTGTGAGAGTTGTCAAAGCATGTTTAGCAGCACCTCCTCCTCTGAGTTTGGACACAGCATCATAGATCTGCTCTGCCTGGGTGTCTGTGAATCCCATATCGGCCAAAGAGCGCAGGGACAGCTCTGTGACTGGCCTTCTGGACACAGGGCTGAGCTCAGGGTTGTGTTGCGTTGACTGCAGAGAACTCTGGGTGGTGGAGGAGCAGAACAACCTGCACCTGATGCATAGAGGCTGGAGGGGACATCCTCCTCTGAACTGAGGTGGACGGAGAACAGAGGAAGAGGCATTTCTCACAGTCCACCGAAGAACCTGAGGAAGAGAAATCAAAAAAACATCAGTGTTTCTGTTTTGTTAGATGTTGCTGAACTATACAGAACAGGAATAAGCATCACTGTTATCATTATTATTTTTATTAAACAACATAAAACAGCGCATGTAAATCAAACTTAAATGTCAAATACATGTGAAAAACTTATGATGGAGTTTAGCAGAAGTTAATAGAAAATATAATGATACACAGGCTGAGCTATCATTAGCCTCAGTTAGCAAACATGAAGGTTATAACGGTAGTTTGTGAGCAGTTTGGCTGTCGGTCATTTCTACATGTTTGAAATGTGTCGCATTAAACTAAACTATTTACAAAGCATTACTTTTGTATTACAATAAAGAAATGTAAAAAACTGTCATGTTTAAAGCGTTCTGACTCACCTGACTCGCTGCAACTCGGGTACCCATGCTTGTCCGTCGCGCAAATACTTCCGTGTTGCAGCCCGAACAGAGGCAACGAGAACAAAGGTTCCGCTATGTTCTTGCGCGTGACGAAAAGCGTGCACTCAGCAAAAACAACAATACGTATCTTGCGTTTGCTCCCGTTTTTAAGAGTTTAAGTAAAATATCCAAGACGACACAAAATTGTGTTAATCTTTTCTTTTTAATTTGTCCAAAATTTGTTTGAAATCCATGTTAGTGAGCACGCCTCCATTGCCAAGATAATCTATTCACCACCTGACAGGTGTGGCGTATAAAGATGCTGATTAAACAGTAGGATTGTTGCACAGGTGTGTCTTGGACTGGTTACAAAAAAAATGATATTAAAATGTGCAATTTTATCTTGAAAAAAGACATTTGTAGTTCAGTGCCTAACACTGCACTATGGCTATTTCACAGAGGGCAAAGTCATGACCTGTCCTACTGTGTTTCTGATTGGTTTATCCTGATATTCTTACCCTAACCCGTCACTCATTATGCCCCAGCCTAAACAAACCAACCAACAAAGGTAATGAGTACTGGCCAATCAGAGGTGGGTACTGGGAAAAAAAGTTGTATCAAGTCCTATGTTAAATAACAACAGTTAATAAATGTACGTTTTTCAATATCAAACTGTACATTAAAAGGGACAGTTCACCCAAAAATGAAAACTCTGTCATTTTGTACTCACCTTCATGCTGATTTCACAGATTTCTGACAAAGAAAATTGACCTCACAGCTGTTTTGGAAATCTGCAGTTAGAATCAGTCAGGCCAAGCAGCTGGGTGCTATTTGGTATGTCAACATGTTAAAAACTGCAATGCGAAAAAGATTTATTGCACTGCCATTTAATGATTTTCTGTTTTACTGACTGCATAACAAATACAAAATTCAAACACATTTACAGTGTGGCACGAGAAAAACATCCTACAGTTCAGAATACCAGCAATTACTCAATCGTATAAAAAAGGAAATGTTTGTGGTAAAATATTTATTCATGTGTAAAAATAAATAGATAAAATATTGTAAATATACTTACATTTTTAATTAAAACATTGAAGATTAAAAGCATGAACATAAAAAGACTGAGCTGGATCAATAAACTGATTCCCTTCAACTTCAATCAAGTTCTCTGTGTGGATGGTCTGAGGTAAACAACTCCAGGTTGTGGTCATGTGTGGGTTTTGGTGACAAAGCTGTGAAATGTTACTATGATTACAATGGTTTAACTTTTCCCTAAATCCAATGAATAAATAAAGTAGATTAAATAAAAGCAAAATATATGTCAACAAGCACATTTTGACCAACATCAGCTTGACTGTGTATACTTCATAAAGGCACAGGTCCATTAGTCTCTAACAGACAGACTAGACATAGTGTTTGATTATGACCTTCTACTGAGACAAGCTTCCCTTTTTGTTTTTTTGCACTTCATGTTCTTTTGTCCACTCCTGCAGACTAAATGTTGGGCGGATGTTTGGGCTCTGCTCCCTTTAACTTCAGTCTTTAATCCTCATGGAGGTACTTCTGAAGCTCCGTCTCCAAGGCCACCATTGACAACCTGTCCTCCTCATCTTCCTCCTCCTCCTCATCATCAGGAAGAGTTTCATCACATTGATCTGGGAACAAGCCTGGCCTGACGTAAACCTTAGGACTGGATTCTTGGTACTGCGGTGAGCCTGTTAACAGAAGAGACGGTCCTGAGCTGAGACTACAGATTTTCTATGGGAATGTCCGTAAAAAGGAAAGGGCGGTATCACAAAATACACACTAATGAGTTATTTGTATTGTATGGCTGTGTTCCTGACAACTCGGAAACTAAACATTTCAAACCTATCAGAAAAAGTATAATGCAACACTACTCAAAGTTGGAGTTCCCACTTTCCCACCCTGACTTCATGAAGAAGCAGCTGTCTGATGTCTCACAACATGGCAGCAGCCACAAGCCTAAAATAATACACAATATCATGCAGTGAATCCTGTTCTGCATAAAAATTGAGGACAAAATATGTCTTCTATGTGATTAAGTACCGTAAAATAAAATGTGTAGTGGCTTCTGCTATCTCGTGTTTTTTTTTTTTTTTTTACCTTCCCCTTGTTGTTGATATATGCAAGCAGGCTGCACAGCTGAGCGTTCAATTGTGTGCAACTTGCCGAAGAAAAGCATCAATTTTTCACGGCCAGCCATGTTTTCTGTTTACTTTTGGCTTTGCGCACCTGGCATGCTTTGAAGCCTGAAATTGGAAATTTCAACTGGGAAAATCCAACCACTGACTTTGACTGGAACGCAGCACCAATACCTCTCAAATTAAGTGGAACTAAACGAGCCTGGCCAGGTGCCACTTCTTACTACTTTAAAGTTTGACTGTGTGGGGTGTTTTTAAGGTCAGTTCAAAAACATGGACTGAGGCCATCACCGTTTGTCAAAACAAAGCTACTTTTACCATTTTAATTTGAATGTAAATCGATATTGCAAAATAAATTAAAAAAAGAAAAATTATATATACAGAGTACTCACAGTAGTTCTGAGTTGCAGGGACCACCTCTGCCCAGCTGTACTCTGCCAGGGAAATGGGCTGGCTGATCCAGGACTGCAGCAGCAGCTGGTCCAGAGTCATTCTCTGAACAGGATCCGGGTGCAGAAGTCCACATAACACACCATGCAGTTCTGAGAGTGTAGAGAAAAAGTTTCAGAACCGAGTTATAATTATGTTTTTGTGGAAACTGAGAGAGTCATTTGTCAATGAAAACTATTTGCAGCCAGCAGCACAGAAGAGCACAATACCTGGAGAGAGGGGGAACGGGGGCTTTAGTTTGGCATCCAGGATCTCCTCCACACCGCAGAACGGGTTCTCACTGAACAGCAGCGTGTAGAGCAACACGCCCAGAGACCACATCTCCAGCTCGGGACCCTCGTAGCTACAACACAACCCCAACAGGAGACAAATGATGAAAATAAACTTAATCCTGGCAATGAAGGAAACATGGCAGCATTTTATTCATCAGTTAATTATATGTATATGGCTTTTCTAACTTTATGACGGTGTATCTTTGAAGCTACATATAGTTTAATTGTACATCATAAAGGTTAATGGGTCATAAAACTGATGCAGGACTAGAAAACAGTGCTCTGACCCAGATGCAGGTGTCAGGTTTAATGCTTTGAGTGAGATTTGTAAATATAAGGATGGTTATTCCCCTTTTCCCCATAAAAGAACACCATTATAAAATGTTCTATTTGTTCTTAAATTATAAGGAACAAATAACAGTGTCATTCTCACGTGTCATGTACGTACGGATTTCCCTGCAGCACCTCCGGGGAGCAGTACTCCAACGTGCCACAGAAATTGTAAAAGAGTTTCTTGGGAGCCATCATGGCAGCAGAGCCAAAGTCGATCAGTCGAATGTGGAAACATTTGTCGATGATGATGTTCTCGTCTTTTATGTCTCTGTGAAGGATGTTCTTAGCCCTCAGATAGAAGACAGCAGCCACCAGCTGGGAAGAGACAGACCCTTCAGTTTAACAAAAGAACACATTTCAGAGCTCATTCAACCTGTCACATGTGTTTACCTGGCGATGTACATACTTGTCTAAAGATGTAACTGGCCAGCGGCTCGTCCAGCCTCGGCTGCATGTCTATGAATTCAAAAAGGTCCAAACCATCTCCATGTTTTCTCCATCACCATCTGGAAGTAACTCCCATTCTCAAACACCTCCAGCACCTAGCAGCAAACACACATATTAAGTAGGGAGCAAAATTATCTAGCATAATAGATGACGAATAGAAGAACAACCCAGTTACCTTGACTATGTTGTGATGCTGTACTCGTGTCAGTATGGCGATCTCCTGGCTGACTCGTCCCAGCATGGGGTCGTCCACCCAGCAGTCATTCACTATCCTGGCCTTGCTAATGAACTTCACCACTACCTGCAAATTTCGGATGTACATTAAAGGGACAATAAGTCAAAAAATAATTTCTTTTTTAGATTGTTTTGAGGGCAGACTTTCTACGGTCGACAACTCCGAAAATTCAGCAACTCACACCAAAACAATCTGGATAGATAAAAAGCACTACAGCTAAGAGGAATGTATTCTTCATTTGGGAGCAAACTGCTTGTTTAAAAGAGGCCATGTCATCAAGACTTGGTTTTAATATAACAACTGATGTCAAATGATTCTACATAGAAATTGCTACATACTGTATATACACTGACTGGAATGTGTTTTTGCATTGATGAAAATGTTTTCTTACTTCTTGTCCATCACTGCGCCTTACAGCCTTCCAGACGAAGCCAAAGGCTCCTTTACCCACAGCTTTCAGAGGCTGGTACTCTTCTTCAAATTGCCCGTCACAGGCTCGAGACTGCTCCAAGTCCATGGTGGAGCGTAGAGCCTCCCCATGACTGGCTTCACCAATCCTCTAAAAGGAGGAAAGAATGAGGAGTTGAAGAGCAGAACAACAATTTTTACGTTTTCACAGAAGAAATATGTGCCATGCTATCATTCATTCATTCATTCATTCATTTTCTGTAACCGCTTATCCGTGAGGGTCGCCTATCCCAGCTGACATTGGGCGAGAGGCGGGCGCAGTTCATCGCAGGGCTGACACATAGAGACAAACAACCACTCACTCTCACATTCACACCTACGAGCAATTTAGAGTCACCAATTAACCTGCTGCATGTCTTTGGACTGTGGGGGAAGCCGGAGTACCGGAGAGACACGAGGAGAACATGCAAACTCCACACAGAAAGGCCCTGCTGGCTCGGGGATTCAAACCCAGGACCTTCCTGCTGTGCGGCGGCAGCGCTAACCACTGCGCCATCGTGCCGCCCCACCATGCTATCATATTACTAAAAATATTGACTGCCACTGACCTCTCCTAGACTGGCTCCTGATTGGTTGTGCAGTGATCGATCTGCTTGCAGCAGTGACCCCTGCTGTCCAGCCCTACTTATCCACACGCAGAACATCGAGCTTCCATCAAGAGGTTAGCTTTGCGCACATCACACTGCACATCTGGAGAGAAAATTAGGTACTGGTTAAGGTTTTTTTACTTTATGTAACAGAGTTACATAGATTTATAGATTTATTAGATTTTTAAGGGAAAAAGATGAGGTAGTACCTACCTACTCTTGTGCCATCTCTGTGGTATGCACTTCCTTCGTATCGCCCCTCCAGTATCTCTGTGCTCTCTGAGGACAGCATGTGTCCATTTATTCTCTGTTTCTTAGGTGTAGATGTAGCAGGAATGTCTGCCATTGACTGAATCCCCACCGTTCATTGGCGTGCAGAGCCCTTGGCTCTTGTCTTTATGAATTGAAGACAGAGCTTCCCACTGATCCTGCTGACCCTGCTGTTTTTCTTCACTTGAGCCGTCTCTGGCCTCTACACCAGCGTTCCCAGTCTCCGCTTCCTGGTCAGACTCTACCACACACGGCGAGGGTGTACGCAAGAGCTCAGCTGTATCGCAGGATGTCATGGAGTGTTGGTCATCATTGTTGTAGCCTCCGCCGCTGAGCAGCTCTATACTACTGTTCAGATCGAGGTCAGCCAGGGCCCGGGTCACCAGGTCACCGTTACTGTTAAGGTCCAGGAAACAGCTGGCTGAGTCTGCTACGTGTGCTGAGCAAGAGTCCTCTATCTGGCCTGGATCAGACACACCATGGCCGGCAAACTTCTCACAGAAGCCAGAGGAAGACCTGGGAAATTGAGTTTTAAGGAACGGATGAAGAACAATACCTGATGACAATAGATTGGCAGGTCTTAAGACTCAACACATCCAGATGGCATTTTATCAAAAGGAGGAGAATGTAGTTTTTTGAATAATCTTAACCTAGCATTCCACTGATAATTATGGCTGCATCACATCCACATTACTGAAAATTTGGCCCATTCCAGTGGCTATTTGCCTGTAAAGTGAATATTAATTCAGTCCAAATGGATGTTATGGAGTTAATTTACATTCATAAGCCAACCTAAACAACTGAAGGAACTAAAGGAATTAAAAAAATGGTGAGAAAGATTTTAATTTCGTAAATAATGTTCTATGCAAAGCAATTCTAATCTCTGTATTTTAGCCATGGTTAATGACATATTAGGTGGCTGTTTTAGATTAGATATCAATAGAGTGATTACACCGAGCACAAAGTTAAAGACAGTCGTATATTTTGGTGCTTAAAATGTGGTGAAAAGAAATGTCTTTTAAGACAATGAAAAAAAAAACAACCTTTGACCCTCACCTGCTCTCCAGTGAGATGACCTCTAGCTGGAGTTTTGGAGGACAGAGGCACATGAGCGTTGGTCTTTGCCTACATCAGGAGAGGTGCAACCCATGCTGCCAACAGCACATCCATTCTGAGCAGGAGTGTCTTAAGAAGGTAAAAAAAAGAATGCATAAATAAATTAAGGAAAAAAAAAAAAACACTGAAAAATGCTTGATTCAGTTTCACAAAGACTGAAATCCTCCAACACATTATGAAGTCTTTGCACAAAGTATGTCATTTATGAGTTTCACTCTCCATTCCTGTATGTACTGAAGTTATGTAGTTTAGTTTCAGGGTTGCAACAAAGAACTACAGATTAATAATTGTAAACAACAACTACAGCAGTGTAGCTACATCATACCTGGGACAGCCTTAACGGCAGGTTGATTATTTTCCAGAGGCTGACTGCCACACTGCTGTTCTTGGTTACGGTGTGGTGGTTTGGTGGAAACCAGGCAGGAGGCGTCTTCTTCTGGAGGTTCCACCCAAGCAAATGTCTTGAGGAGAGCCTGAGTGGTATCTCCAGTGTCCGGTGGGTTACTGCAGAGAGCAACCCGGGCTGCCTCCTCCATCAGCTCTGTAGTGTCATCGGCTCTGACGAAAGAATGGCTGGATTTTAATCAGAGCCAAATAAGAATGAAATGACCATAATGTAAAGGCTGAATTCTGGGGAAAAACATCAGGTGCTATTTATTCGGTGAAAATTAATGATGCAAATGAAAAATAATGTATATGCATATTAAGCTTAAGTGCTCTGGCACTTTATATGTGCTTCATTAGCAGGATGAAAGAAATGCAAAATTTTAGGTATCACACAAGACCTTAACAAAAGATTTAAAGGTAGGAGCATTATAGAAACTACTACAGTGCCAGCTCACTTGTCTTTTTGTAATCAGAGACTGTGCACACACAAAACTAATAATCAGTGCATTCATTGATTGTTTATTGTCACAAGAGACATCCTTGTTTTGTGCTCTAAGCTGAAGCATTAGCAGTTTGAGAGTAAACCCCACATGATTTCTTTTTCCCCACTGGAGAGTGAGGATACATGCAAGAGCCAATATTTACGTATTGCAAATGTCACATTTAATGATAGTGTCTTATGCAAAAGGTGTTAACAATCACTGAATATAGTACTTAAGGCCAGCAAACCTGTAAACAGGCGGAGGAGTATATTTTTAAAGCTGACAGTGTTTGCCCAAGGCTCATGTTGATGAGTGTTCTTGTCTGGAAGCTGTAGATCTTTTAGTTTAGCTTTAATAAAAGCCTATTAAAACCTTATAGTGTAGTCAATCTTAGGATAAAGAGAAGCTTATTAACCAACAACCTATGAAATGTACTGCATAATTGTTTGAGGAACTTAAAAGGATATTCCACCTTTACATGATAATCCACTCAGTATGTACTCACCTCTATGTCGATGTGAGGATGGGTGAAGATCTTCAGTTCACAAAACAATCCTGGAGTTTCAGCAGAAAACAGGGTTGCAGCCAAATCCGGTATAATGGCAGTGAATGGAGACCACGGCTAAAATGTAAAAAAAAAAGAACACAAAACAAACACAAATGTCTCCATCCTGCTCGTGTGGTGTATCCAAGTGTCCGCAAGCCGCTACATTAAAATTCAACCACAAAAGACGCTATTTAGCATGTAAACATGACGTCGATCTCGCAAGACTTCGTATATATCTTAATGGATGGACGTGAAAATATCGCCATGTTTACATGCGACGGCTACATGCTACAGTTGACATTTCGGCTAAAAACATGGTGTAAATGGCGTCTTTTGTGGTTGAATTTTAATGTCGCAGCTCGCGGACACTTGGATTACACCACACGAGCAGGATGGAGACATTTTGTGTTGTTTTGTGTTCTTTTAATTTATATTTACATTTGGTCTCCAATCACTGCCATTAGCTGCAACCCTGTTTTCTGCTGAAACTCCAGGATTGTTTTGTGAACTGAAGACCTTCACCCATCCTCACATCAGCATGGGGTGAGTACATATTGAGTGGACTATTATTCAGCGGTGGAATATCACTTTAATTATGCATTATTCATTCACAGAAACGCAAAGGCTATTTCATTTTCACTAGAGAGTATAATAGGAATATTAATTTCTCTCATTAGTGTACTAAATGAGGGGGCAGCTGTGGCTCAGGATGAGAGCGGGTCATCTACTGAATCACAGCCCACCTCCTCCTGTCCACGTGTCAAAGTGTCTTTGGTCCTGGTCCAAATCCTGGATAACTGGAGTCACGTCAAGAAGGGCGTTCAGTGTAATAGCCCTTTTAAAATCAAATATGCAGATGATAAAAATCACATTCCCATGACAGGTTGTGTGGGGTCCGGTTTACCAACAGATACAGATGATCCGCTGTGATGACCTTCAATGATAAGTAGCTGAAATACAACTAAGTGTACTAAATCACTGATAGTGAAACATAGCTCTACAGCAATAACATATAAATGTTTAAATAGTCCTGGACAGACCTGTATATATGAAGTCTTTTCAGGAACACACACTTTCTAAGCCCTTTGTCTGTCATTCATCTCATTCAAAGCTGAAGGTTGGATAAGTCAGTAATACTGCTAATCATTATATCCATTTTGACCAAATGTGCTGTGACATTATTTGTCCAACAGGTGGCACAAGAGCGGGTCATTAATATATTGTAAATCCATATCTGAAATCTTCATCATCTTCCAGTATCACAGTCAGGAACACTTGATCTGCTTATGTTATGAAAGACTGAACTAAAATCAATGAAACCATTAAGATTCCAGGCTTGTAACATCTAAACAATTCTGATCCAGATTAAAAGTTTAGAAAAAAAAAAAAAAAAAAAACGACAGCTGTGATAGCGGTAAGCTATTGTGTCTCTACTGGCTGGTTAGAAACACAGAGGTTATATCAGGTTTGACCACTGAGTTGTTGTGTTTTTAGATTTACTGCTGGACACATTAAATATAGATGCAGCCTGCTGCTTTTAGGTCCCTGGATGTTGCTACAGCAGCTTTTATCTGCCCATTATTTGTGGAAATATAAAAGCACAGATTTGTTCTACGTTGTATGTCTGCTGGGATATCATTTTCTGTGCAGATTTAACAAGATCAAGTTGAAGAAGTTTATTATTCTTTGGTAATATGAAGTCACTGAGTTACAGAACATTGTTAAGCTTGTGACAACAAAGACATAGAGGTTGTGACTTACATAATCACTCGTGTGGAGGTGACAGGAGGAGGAGAAAGGGTGGAGAAGGCACTGCCCTGTTTCTCAAGGTGGGTGCTTAATCCAGTGAAGATCCGGCCTCTCCCGGTGGAGGTTCTTCCCTGGACAGTGTGATGCACCATGGCCATGTTACCAGCCACCAGTGAGGAAGGATCTGGGATTGAGAGAAAGAAAAGAAAAAAGATTAAATCACAAACTGCATAAATGAATAGTACTGAATGACAAGACAAAATAAAGCACACAACAGAAATTAATTCAGAGTGAAAGAAAAGAGCTACAACTGGCATGACAGACACCACTGTGAGGGACATATGGAGTCACTCATTTAATACATTATATACCAAATAAACCTGTGTGTGAGTTTTTTTTTTTTTTTTTTTTACCACAACAGGCAGCAGTTTAAGCCAGGAGCAATTTGAGGATAATATCATTGGATTTGTTTAAAGATTGAACGTCGGTGACTGGAATTTGCCAGTTTTGAGCTTCATTGGCTTTGGTTGCTGACTGGCCAATCGGTATTAGACATATCCAATTCTGTGCCGGTCAGATTTACACACATGCGGTGCATAATGGCTTGCATCATGTGCACAGTGACCCAGACAGTAATGTCACAGTCATATCCAACATTGCTGGTCACAGCCACACACACATGCTAACCTGTGATCGGCGTGGAGGTCCTTTACCATGAGTGAAGAAGACACAAACCTCGCAATTAGTAATACCTGTAACTGGCTGTAAGGTCAAAATAAGCCACCAAGGAACAACCACAAAAACTTTCTGAACAAACTTAATCAGACACTTAAAAGAGCATAACCCCACTGAACATGCTCTTTTGGGAAATTAAAACGTGTTAGATAAAGTCAAGCACACTGGGATTGGGTGAATGGACGAATATATCATCCATCGATGATGGGCTGAATCCTTCTCCGGTTGTTTTTTTGGCTGATTTTTGGGGCGATATTTGTTATTTTGTTTTGCTAATGTAACAGTCTGCAGAGTGACAGCTGCTGCTCCGCACTGCGCTCTCATCCAGCGGCACAGTACAGACCCACTCAGCAAGACCATGAGTGTGCTGAGCTGGATGAGGAGTGAGAGGTAAACAGCCCGCAGAGTTTGACTCTTTGCGCTATTTTCATTCAGTGAATTAAGGATTTAATTTGGCAAAACAAGAGTTGGTGATTGTTGGAAGATTGGACAGACTAACAAAGACAGTTTAGATGTACACATGGACATTTACACGTTTTTCTGTCGAGTTTGAATGAATGAATTTTTTACAAGGAGTTAACGAGTCAATTAAGCTCAAATTCAGAAGGTTTGCGGTTCTATTTTTCTGTTTATAAAGGAAAATAGGTGTGAAAATATTTCATTATTGACACTTCCTGAGTTTATTTTGTTAACTGGGTGTAGTGATCGTACGCGGCATAGTAACATAGTGAATTTGTCACTTGTGCACATATCCCAGTTGACACTCGAGAGGATGGGAGGTGGGTGGCGAAGATATTGCCAATCGCCCATGGATGGGCTGACAATGGTCAGCTGGAAAACTTTAACACTTTGCCCAACCCTAGAATACACAACAACTCATTTTCAGTCACTGCATTTTTGGAGAAAACGCAAAAGTTATGCAAAAGTCATGAACATACAATTTACTTTTCCATTAAAGAAAGGTTACAAAAGTTTATGCTGTCAATTATAGTTCTTGGAAATATAGAAAGTCAAAATCAACTGGTCAGACTTAAAACAATCAGAACTGACGAAGACAATTACAACTGGTGTATCTCTGGATTTTGTGTTATTCTTTGTCTTGTTCATTTGGATGATTGTGCTCTAATTTTAAGAGCTAAAGTTCCCATAATTTGAGGAATTTAAATAGACAGTACAATGTTTCCGGGGAGTTGCCATTGAGGCTACTTTTTCTGCGATCTCCAAGCAGATTTATTGAACGTGCAAGTCACACTGAAGCTAAAAATATGTGGATGTGACTCTGAGACTTCCAGCTGTTTTTAGAACAGCGGTATGCACCTGTCTCCTTCACCTCTCTGCTTCTCCCTCTGCGCCTCCCCTTCAACTCTCTCACCTCACAGTTTGAAAACAGCTGGTTTAGACTAATCACAGCTAGTGGGTTGTGACAAAGCTGCAATCTTGCACCCATCACTAATATACAGTATTCAAATGCTCACCAGATTTCCTTGATACTTTAGATGAGGCTGTACTTTTATTTGTCTCTGCCTGAGAATCCAAGAAGGAGCCGGGCTTTCTGTCCGAGTCAGACATCCAGCCATAGAAACCGGGCATCAGAAAAGTGACACTCTGTTGACGACAAAGCAGCAGTGACAGAAGTGAGAGTTGGCATGGTTGTCAATCCTTAGAGCCTTGTTCAGCTGGTTATGTTGGCTAACCTTTCTCAGCAGCTCGTCCTTGCTGTAGCCAAACAGACTGAGAGCCAGGTGGTTGTGGATGCTGTGGACTGAGCCATCAGGGTGTAGCAGGAGGAGGCCGCTCAGAGGAGCAAACACCCAAACTGTTCCAGAGTACTCCAGTACTGCGGCACTGGGGGAGAGACGACGCTGTCCACTTTGACTTCTGAAAGATTTGAGACACATGTTGAAGATGCACAATTAGTTACAGCAAGCCTACTAGATTACAGTATATGGTAATGACATTATTCAGGGTATATATAGTACATAGTTTTACCCTTTAGTGATTATTCAGCTTTTTTGAACTGATTAAACGAGCAAATAAATTGTTTTGAGCATTCTCTTCATCTAATACCCAGTACAAAGGGGAAATATGGAAACACTACATGAAAAAGAACATTGACATTAATGGCCATATTTAGATGATTTATATGGCATGAACTAAAGTGCAACCTAAATTGCATTTAGGTTATGTCCAACTCCACTTCTGCTAGTTAAACAGTGCTTAATCTGGGTGCAAAGTAAGAGGAAAGTTGCAAAGGGGTTGTATTCAGTCTCTTGATTCATCATAGGTGTATTTTGGTCATAACATGATTTAAACCAATCATTCTCTTTGAGAGCCAGATGTGCCTATTGCTGTTTAAATGGCACATAAGTTGATGCTCAGACCGCAGGTAAAACCTCAGTCACTACAGATAATCCACGAGTCGGGCCAGCCGGGTCATAAAAATGAACATGCTGATTTATAGTGGATTTGTTGTGAGTGGGTGAATTAGGTTTAAGTATTTCTCTATTAAGAGAGATGTTGTGCACATTTATTCACAGGGCACAGAAGCATAACTTGTTATTGCACACATGGAAATGTTTAAAATTATTGAAAGCAGCCTCTCTATAACAATTCAAGTAAATTGAAAAAAACAAACAAACAAACAAAAAAAAAACACTCATACATCAACACACACACAATAAAGGAATCACCTGGAAAGCTTGCACTGCTTGACATATTTTAAGAGATGACTTAATAATTAGAGAGGCTGTTTTCAGTCATTTTAAACTTTTTAACTTTTCCATGCACAGTCATGTCAGTTCAGCAAATATTGTTAATGTTTAAGCAGCAAAACAATAACAGCTACGCTGCGGGCCACTTTGCACTGGGAGTAATATAGGACCCTAAATGTTGCTAAATTACTATTGCAAGTATCATATATGATCAATATGGGTCATAATAGGCTGTTCGCAGAAACATGTAACTGAAAACTGTCAATGTTTCCCCAGTTAAGAAAAACAGCCCTGATATTTTGTTTGTGACAGTGCAGTTTGCAGATCCAATGTGTTTTTAAATGGTCTATTTGGCTTAAGACTTTTATGAATCCATTCAGGAACACATACTTCTTAAATTTATATACATTCTGACACGTGGTTTTCATTGGACAGTGACAAATCAGTATCTGTCTTTTATATTCCTGTTGGTTGGTTCCATTTCGACTCCTACTCCTTTTTATCAGTGCTTGCCAGTTTCTTCAAATTTTCATTACTTTTCCATCAGGAGTTTACATTATCTTGTCTGGCTTCTGTAATTTTTTCTTACTATAAAAGGCTGAGGGGTATATACTGAATGATGTTTAAAGTGCTTGGGAGGTATAACATAGAATTATAAACTAGCTTCTCCAGAATAATATTGGGTGTTTTTAATCCCTCTCTGACCCAGTATTATGTCCCAGTCTTGTCTTTTAAAAAACAACACCTTACCGGAGGAGGGCTCTTTTTTGTGAGGCTGCTCACAGAGTTCAGGGTTTGAGCCTGCTGACTTGCATGAAGGAGAGGTGAGAGGAGAGCATGGCTGCTTGTCCTGCGCATCTGATCTTTCAAGACTCTCTGTTGGCCAGGTGCAACCATTCCTGTTGTTTTGGTGTTGGGGCCTCCCACATACCACTGCCCCCTGGAGTTTGATACAAAGGGGGACTGATCCACCGCTTCTGCTTTTACCACAGACTCTCTGAACCCTCAGCATCTGAAAGAAAGAAGGAAAAGCAACGTCAAAGATGACAGACTTACAAAAATACCTGAGCTTAAAAGATTGTGGGATATAATTTGTTTTCCGTCTGAGAAGCACATTCGTAAACAGAAACTTGAAAGCAAAGCTTAAGAGAGGGATTCTTTTCTTAGCTGAGTGGGACAGTTTTGATTGTAAACTGTGCTTACTTTGGGCAATGCATTACTGTGGAGAGGGATTTGTAAAGAAGGGATAAGCTCTTTAACAGACACTCCTTTTAAATCGTCAGGATGGTGGTATCCATGGAGTTGGGCAAATGCCAAGTCACAGGTGAGGATGTTGCCCTAGAAATTGACATCAAAGGTATAACAAAGAATTGTTTTAATGAGTTAGAAATTGTAATATTTAGCCCAGAAGCATTAAATTGAATATGGTAATGAAATTGAGTCATGAAAACATTTTTAAAAAAGACAGGAAAGATGAAAATTTCATTAAAATTATGTCAGAAAAATACCATATAATAAAAATTTCGCTAATAAGGCTGCTAAATAATGATGGACTTACATCTTGTGAAAAAGACAGAAAGGCAGACACCCTTTCCACATTTTCCATCATGACAAGCCAGTGCTCTTCATTTTGTGGCTGTATGAGTGTACACACTGACACTGGCACCTCTCCAGACAATGTCATAACATCCACCTACAGAAAAAGTTAAACAAACACTCTAAAACAGACATATTCTTGCAATTCTTGTAATTCAAAACATTTGACTGAACAGTCGTCCAATTTAATCGTATTTTGAAGAAGATTAAAGAATTTAATACATAGTTATTTTCAGCTTCAAGTTTTTTTCAGTCAACATATTTCATACCACTTTTCCAGACACAGCCGCAACAGTTCCATCCACTAGCGGAATATCTTCTTCCAATGCTTCTTCGAGGACCTGGCTGGTTTTCTTTAAGATACAAGACAGCTTTTTTCCAATCAGCTCATTGGTGGTGCTCTCAAACAGTTCACAGGCCTGTTCATTTGCTGACAAAATCTAAAAAATTAGGATGAAACATATTTTCAGGGTATGCTTTGGTACTGAATGATCAATTCTGCTCAGCTCCCAATGCTCACATTAAGTGTACACTCATTACCTCTCTGGTTTTGTGGTCAACAGTAAGAATGGCTTTGTTTGGGTTGAGGGCAGATGGAGATCCCGACAGACCAAACTCCCCAGAGATGAGTTGACTGAACAAGCTTTCCTCTGTCTCTGACACAGTGGACAGGTGTGGCAGGGAGTCAGCAGAAAATTGGGTTCCAGGGTGTAAGCTAGATATTTGGCAGTTTCTTGCTGCGACAGAACTGCAACCATCCAAATGCTCACCTAAAAGCAAAAATTGGAGACAAATATTTTTAAAGGATTACTTTCTCCCATCCTCATCTTCCCAATTATTTACGACCCGATATTCACCTTCTTGACTGCAAACAGCCTCTTGGCAAATAAGATGGCATTCTACGATGGTAGTGGCTGTTATTCATCCGTTATGTTGCATCAATTATGCACTCTTTAATTGTGTAATGGTTATTTGCAGTCAAACTTGGACAACGGTTGCTAGCATTTCCAGCTGCTGTTTTGGAGAAGAAGCCATTGGATGGACAACTCTGAAACTGTTATTTTAAAACACCTTTATCAGCTCAGAATTCACAATCCCTAGCTGCAGCTAACAGTTATTTTTGTATTAGCCCAAGGTGATGTCTTTGAACATTTTTTATGTCAGAAAAATAGCCCAAAAATATAAACAACAAATCTAAATTTTGGTCATTTGGCTTTATACATTATTTAAAGGATAATCAATAGGGATGTAATAATATATCAATTTGTTATTATTTGTTTTGCAATTGTACACAAGAATTCATCGCCAAACCCAATTTAATTTAATTTTCGCAAATGCTTAGGTTGTGGCTAGCGTCTTTTATTTTATTGAAGGATAGCAGAGGCACTTTAGATCAACAGGATTTTTTTTTATGTACAAAAAATACTGTGCACATCAGATGTATTATTTGGTAAAGAACATTGGTTCAAGTTTTGTTTTTTTTTTTTGTTTATTTGTTTTTTAATATTGTGATGAATGACTTTTTATCGTGCCTTTTGTTTTTGGCGTAGTCATATCCCTCAATAATCAATTATCAAAATTATTTAGGATTAATTGGCATGATTAATCATTTGTCATAATTACAGCCAAATCAGTTACACTCACCTGTCAAAGAACCGGGATAATATCGACGCTTGCAACGCAAGAAGGCTCTTCTTGTACAGTGGTCTCCGAGTACATGGATAGGACTTATTAAGGTCGAAGTCATCCTCCAGGAGATCAGAGGAGAGGTCGGGCACCACGCAGATAGTGTCTCCTTTACCTCTGCAGCTTTGGCTCAATCCAAAATGAGCCTCAGTTGACAGCGACATTGGTGTTGGTTATCCAGCTAGAATCGACAAAGATCGACCCATGCATAGAGAATGAATGGACCGCAGCGTTGTTAACAATAATGTACGCTGACAGGTAAGCTAGGGTAGCTGATCGAAGCAGTTTCAGCTAACAGATGAAATGTTCTGATAAAATTCGAGTTACTCAGGTTCTAGTGTTAAATTTGAAGATTTAATCCACACAATACTTACCTCAAGCCGTAGAAGAAACTGCGCGGCTAGTGTTTCCTTGCTGCTAATGAGCACAGCAGTTTCGGTTGACGCTAGTTGACAAGGTAACGTTACCTCCCCTGCGCTACCAGGCTAGTTAACTGTTAGCCATCTGCTAACTACAAACAAAACACCGCTGCGCTCTGTTTGGCACTGCAACAGCAGGGCTTCCGCGACAGTCTTGAACGCCTTTAATCCGAGTTGACGTTACCGTAGCGTTAGTACAACTCCAACACACTTTGAGCGGGTCAGTTGATGAGATTTGAAAGCTACTATTTCACTTTATCCAGCAACAGTTTTTGTAAACCGCGGGCTTCGAGCGCCAGCCGAGCCGAGTGCGTCCAAGATTCGAGGAAGTCCGCCTGAACCAATCAAATATCACGCTTCTAAACGGGAACAGTTCATTGGATAATTCACCGGAAACGCCCGCCTTTGTTTCCATGGGAACCATGCCACAAAAGCAACTTAATAAAACATAATTTTTTTAAAGAGTTTCTTATGAAGCGTATATACTTTTCACAGGTCAACTAATTCATACCAAGGTTCTTATAGTTATATTAAAACTAAATCAAAAACTAAAAATAGGTGTGAAACACGTTTTAGTTATTCTAACCGAAATAAATAAAAAGAAAGACTTGAGCAAAAAAAAAAAAAAAAAAAAAAAAAAAAGGTTTAGTCTTTGTCCATCTGGTCAAATTTCTCAACACAACAAGCATAAGGAGGCATCGATGCATGTTTATTGAGACTGGGACGTCTACACGACTGTGAGTAAATTGCTTTCACAATGTATTGTGTTTGTGTTGTAATATCTATTCTGAACTTCTTAAATCTGGACCCCGATAGCCTACAGTGTTGTAATAATAAATAAATAAATAAATAAATAAATAAATAAATAAAACTGATACTGAAACTTAAGGAAAAATAATAAAAACCAAACTGAAACAAGCAAACCAACTGTGGGAACTAACTGAAGCTAAACTTAACTGAAAATTAGGAAGTTAAAAAATTAAATAAAAAATAAAACTAATGAAACATACAAAACTATAATAACTCTTATTCACACATAATTTTATATAAAACAGGAAGACACAGACAAACCCCAACAGCAAACAGCAGTAACTACGTCAGAGTGTTTCAAGTCACAGGTTTTTTTTACTGCGGTTTTACAATGTAACTCAGCAAATAACAATAAGTCTACTCTGGCTCTGTTATTTCAAATCGTAAGGGACAAAAAATTAGAAGGCATCCATAATATTAATAGAAAATTACTATAGATCTTTAAAACATATCACATGAGAATTATAAGCTCTTTATTTGTATGTACAAATCTGATGAACAACACCAAAACACATGGTTTGAACAGACAAAACATAACAAAAATCATCCCATTATGTAAAACTGGCATCTGGGAGAAGTTGGGTAAGAATTCAGCGTGTTCCAGTTGCAACGACTTCAGGGATCCATATGGTTTTATTTTTTTTAATGAGTCTCTTCATTAGCTACATGGCTTTGTTTTTAAACCCACAAGCTCCCCTTTAGGAGGATCATTTCCCCAACTTCGACTAGACGAATGTTTTAGCCACAACACAGATGGAAATTAAATGAATTAGACATTATCCTTACTGACAGAAAGTCTGGCATAGTCCAAATGAAAGGGGGAAGGAAGGGGCATAATAGGAAAGTACACTATGCTGTACTTTTGCATAAGTGAAAAAGAAATAAAATACAACACGAGGAGATGAAAAGCTCATCCTGTCATATAGCTGCTTAATAAGGAAAATATATAACAGTCAGTACAGATGTTATATTTTAGTTTAACTTAGCTCTCTTGGTATTAGCAACAACATTGTGAGCAGAATTTCAGTTCATCCAATACTGAAACAATTCATCACGTTGACAGGTCAGCTCCAGCTGCGATGGTTGTGTTAGCGTATCATCCAGTCTGCTGATCCCAGGCCCAATTACACACATCATTTTTACATCACAAACATGAGTAACAAGGTAGAATTCTGGAACATTGGGTACATTTTGATACACCACATCTTTTTTCTCATCTTTTTTTTTTCAGGACAATAAGTGCCTCTCAAAATTTATTTTCTAGATACAATGACCCTCTTAGGTAACACTATTACGTTAACAGGTCATAACGCCCTTATAGATGCTTATTAACATTAAGATGTGTTCAAAAGACTATATACATGTTAATAATTAACAATAGAATATAAACTTGTAAGATGTAAGGCATGTAAGAAACTTGTTAACAGTTTATAAGCTGCTTAAGAATGTTAATAAAAGCCTTATGAGTTTGTTATAAGTGTTTACAACAACATTCAAAACATCAAGAGTTTAACTAGGCATGACACAATAGGTAAGTTATGTCATTTGGGGGGTACCAGATCTTAAGTGTAAACGTTGCTTTTTAGGGTTAATAAATCCTTTATCATGCTCTTATTAATGGTTAGCCTTTTTTTTTTTTTACTATTATTATTTTCATATTTTCATAATATTTTTTACTAGACAGTGACAGCTGAAGAGAGACAGGAGAAGGGAGACAGCAAGAACTGCTAATACTAATAAATGCATAATAAAGTGTGTGGAAATCTTATAAATATAAATAAAGCAACAATAAAAGCACCAAAAAGGTTTAACAATGACATAATATGTAAATTAGTTGCACTAATAAATGTGTTTGTAATGCTATTAAATTATAAGAAACGCTTTTATTAACATTCTTCAGCAGTCTATAAACTGTTAAAATTTCGTATAAGTGTTTATAAATGCCTTATGTTCTAACAATAAACATTATTATGCTATTATTAATAATCTTATTGACACATATTAATATTAATAAGCATCCTATAGGTACTTTATTACCAATAAAGTAATAGTTATTAATATAGAGCATTATTCACTCTTATTCAGATAATTAGATATTTGATAGTTAATACAGTAACTGGCCATGCTAGTGTCAGTCAACCTTCAGTTTGATCTATTTCTCCATAATCTAATATTTTGCTCCTTGAAGTTTGTGGTTCAGCAGTGTTTGCGTCTGAAATCATCTCGCTGGATCATCTAACTGTTATTCTGTCGGGTGGCCGGCTGCTTTAGCTGTAGCATGCATGTTTTGTCAAGTAGCTCACCTTACAATAATGAGAACTGGTTGATCTTCAAACAGACAAGGAGCCAAGCAGAGCACTTTGACACAGTCACACATACAGTCATACGCGCACACAAGCAGAGTTGGGCACGCACATATGGTGCCATGGCTGTGAGGAGTGAGCTTTGATAAGCTTTTTCGAGCATAGTTCACTAAAACGGGGTCCATCCTAATGGTGGTAGTCCTTTTTACTGTGAGGACGATTTCCCAGTATATGATCCACTTCTGTGGCGATGCCCGCTGTCATTTTTGGAATTACCTGTGGTGCAGACACAAAAAAAAAGAAAGCACATGATCAATGGTGTTTGACTACCAGTGACTGCTATTAATACTGAAAGAATTATTCAGTCAGGCTGAGGAAATGTGTGTTATACCTGAATGGCTCCCAGGTTCTCTGTTAGCTGGCTTGGATTGGAGGATCCCAGCAGCACTGAGCTCACTCCCTCGTTCCTCAGGCACCAGGCTACAGATTGGGGATAGGAGGAGTTTTTACAGTTGTGACTGTGATATCTCTATAATGCCCTTTAAACAAACAGTTCATTAGATTAGCAACCCTTTCAATGCTTTTATACCAAGCGCACCTCTCTTTTTTAAATTGCAGTTGTCTGCACATTTGTCTTTAAAGTGAGATACTCATGAGTGAGATAAACCGTACTGATTGGCTAGTTGCCTTTGTTGGTTGGGTTGGTAAGGTTTAGGCATATACGTGTGTATATATTATATATGTACAACTGTATACAACTAGACTGACTAAGAGTCCTCACTTCCTTATGTATAAAATATCCCATGGTCAGTTTTCAATCAAATATTGTTACCTTGTGTAATAAAAATTCATTCCTCAGCTCATTGTTTATGTACAGAAAGAGCATAATAATAAAAACACAATAATGAACGCTCTTTGAAAATGTTGTTCATACATTAAATAGGGTAATTATCACAGTGTCAGTTAGTTTTATAGGTAGCATGTTATGTATAATATATTTTGTGTGTTTTTTTATTTATAGTTATTTATAATGATTTATAATTATTAAAAATAGCAGCGAAAGTTTACTGCCTCAGCGGCTTGATGTAATTTTGGATTGTATATATATAAATAAAGAATAGCAGTCGATAAGTAAATGTAAAATTTTGATTGCTAAAATTTTAAATATATTGGCGATTTGATATATCTGTATTTTACTTTCTATGTCCTCTTTCTTCTTTCTTGCACAACTTCATATGTATTTTTATATTTCTCTCATGTATTTTGTATTTTTTGTGTTTTATGTGTGAAATACACTGAATGTGGTGGTGAGCATCATTTTCTTTGTTTGCTTTCAGAAGAATGGAAAGTTAAGGTGTCAGAGTGTTCATGTTGTCTCTTACCTATGGCTAACTGTGGCAAAGTACATCCAAGCTTCTCCGCGATGTGAGCCAGTTCTTTTAGCTTTGCTTGTTGTTTCCTCCCATCTTCACTCATTATTTTCTCCCTCAACCACTGATATGGCTGAAGCAGCAGTAAAAAAAAAAAAAGTATAGAATTATGTTCAGAATCAGGAAGAATTAATTGGAACCAGACTATGTTTTTTGTTGATATTGTGAGTGACAGGCAGTTGGTCAAACAAATGTTCTCCGTACCTTCATTGAGGCCCTGGAGGATTCTGGGACGCCGTTCTCGTACTTCCCTGTGATGATTCCACAGGCCAGTGGGGACCAAGAGACGACACCAACACCTGAGAGAGAACAATGACCGCTGAGCAACAGGATACAAAATCTGTCACAGGCCTAAATCTATTCAAAAAAAGCTTGGCTTCAGGAGAAACTTACTGCGGGACTCACCTATCTTATGGTAGAGCTCCGGCAGCTGAGTTTCAACTTTGTCCCTCTGGAAGAAGTGATACTCTGCCTGCTCACACACCGGTGGAATCAGATTGAACTGCCTGGCCACAGAGTACGCTTCCTGTTTGTATGTGAAGAGAGAATAAAAATAAAGAGGATAAATTTTCTCGTCCCACTGCAGTATATCGCTTATTAGTGTTTCAACATTTTTCCTGTTTCGGTGTTTCTCTACATATTGTCTGAACTTGACATCACCTGTTTCAACATTATTCAGAATCCACCTCCTCCACAAACTAAATTAATTTTTCTATCCGTCCTGTCATCCTCTGTGTTTTCTATCAGTCTTTTCATTGCGAGTCTCCTGAGTTGTTCTTTTATCTGCTAAAAGACAGAAACAGCTTGGACAGTATTGTTAAAATCTGTCCTGAGAACACTGCACTGAAACAAAGAGATCTGAGTTCTTTCAGCAACCAAAATATTCTCCAGAAAGCAGCAAGTATTTTGGTTTCTTACACACATGTTCTTGCAAGTGAATTTTATGTTTCCGGTGCTGTTATGCTTTATCTGCTTATAAATCGAACTGTGTGTTTCAAATCATTCATTCCCTACTAAGTACTCTGCAGGGTTTTAACCATTATCACTGCCGGTATAAGCTTAAGCTGTACTTTTTTTTTATTGTGCTTAGCAAGTTAATGTATCAGTATTATTTATAGATTGTTTTTCACATTTAGCTCCCTTCTGTCATGATTTGCATGTGTGCATGTTACTAATACAATTAAGTATTTTGTAATTTGAAAATCAAAAACACAATCTATACATTACAGACTAATATTATAGGCATTTTCAATGTGCGTCTGACCATAACTTTCCTACACTGAAAAGATGAGCTCTGCTAATTTCTCACATTTGAAGCAGCCAATCAGGATATCTTGGAGGTGGGAAGTTACAAATTCAGGGGTGCATGCTGGGTGGTTTCTAGCTAATACAGTGAATATACGTATTTGCCAGTTGTAGAGCACATGTGTTCGCTAATCACTGTTTTCTTCTGTTGTATTTTCCTGTCATTCAGTAAGCTTGCCTTAACATTAAATATCTGATCATATTTTATTTACATAATTATTCCTGTCTTAGAGGAAATTTGCACCAAAAGTACTACCTTCCTTTCTCAAACTAAAGGTCACAAGGAACATGACTGAAATATGGTAGCTAACAATTAGTATTTGTTAGATCCAACAGGACACACATGATTCACTTTTAAATGGGTACCACAGCCTGTGATTAGGCTAATTGTTTTTTTCTACAGTTTAAACCTGGGGATAAAGCTCTGTCTTATTTGAGAAAGAAATTACATATTACCTATTTTAATAACAAATGACAAAATACACTAGTATTTTAAACACATTTAATTGAAAGTATTGCCAGTGAATATACTGTATTGTGTAACATCCAGTATCAGCTCATGTTGGATTTCATTCTCCCCTTCACAGCATAAAGAAGACTAGATGTCATTTTACTTGCTGATAGCCTCAGAAGGAGGGGAGAGAAAATGTCTATCTAGATAAACAGAAGATCTCCCACTGTAAATCTATATCTACAAAAGATATATATATATATATATCAATATATACAATATATATCAATATATTGCCCAGACCTTAATAGGGGACAGTTTCGTAAGAACTATTTGTCATATGAAGCTTTTATTTTTGAGCAAAGTTGGTCTTTATTGTTTCTTGTTACGAGTTGCACAAAAACATTTTCCATCACTCACCATGATTTCCATGGCGGACCACCGGGATGTGCCCCAGTACATGGACATGCCCTGGTTGATCACATGTGTCATTGCTCTCACTATCTCTGTAAAAACAAAACATTTAAGAGCAGATATGTACATTGTCAATAATCAAACAGTGGATGGCGCCACAATTGCAACTTTTGTAACCTGCAGGAAGACTACACCTTATCTTACAATAATCTCACATTATATATACAAAAGAAAATCAGACTCAGGTGGCATTTTTCATCAGAGCATAATAAACTTCTCATAAAAAAAAAAAAACTTGAACAAAGTTTAAAGAAGACTACAAGACATTACAAAAGCCTTTAGTGAAACTGGCACCTTCAGGACACTAAAAACAAAGAGGATGCTTGAAATGTATTCAGCCTCTTTGTGAGAATGGCTCATCCCTTTTTAAACTCATGTGTAAGCAGTTATTCTTTGCTGCGGTCATGCGACTTAATGTGGCTAAACGCTGCAGGGGTTGAATAAAAAGACTCAGCCAACCTTGGCAAAATGTTGCTTGTGCTGCTGAACAAATCATTGCAAGTTTCAGCCGCAGGGCTCGAGGTCAGCCGCACTGGCCTTTAGTGGTTTGTGTATTTGTGCCTGAGGATGCAGCAAGGAAGTAATGGTGGGTGGACTAGTGGATAATGAAAATTTAATTTATTTTATTTATATTATCTAATAAAAAACTGCTGTGAAGCTTTTTTCTCAGAGGAGTTTTTTAAACCAAGGACATGTCCAATAGGAGGATGAAGCTATTATTTTGAATGTGTGTCTGTTGTATTCTGCCCACAAACACTCTAATTACTGTGGAAAACAACAGCAAGGTGATAAAGTAATTGATGTGATTTTTTTTTAAGTCTGTAATTGCTCACTTTAGTCTGTAATTGCACTTAAACTGCTTTAATGAAACATCTGCTACATTAGCCGAATGCAAATTCTGGAGACAAAATACAAGCAAGGAGACTGAGAATGAGGGTGAAGAGACCACAGAGGAGTGTGATTAAAAAAGAGCGATTCCTTGTCATCAGCAGTTCTCTCTCTGGACCAAAATGTAGCTCAGTGAGAGACAGAGAGCAAGCGTGCGTGTGGGTGAAGCAGGTGCGAGGGTATGGAGGAATAACAGTGCATCTGCTCCGAATGGTGGGGAGTGAAGGATTTGGAGGGATGTGAGGACAGAAGGAAATATTGTGAACCAACCTCGGAGCAACACACGATTCACAGGAGTTTGTGAATATATGAATAATCCACCTCAGCGCCAGGAGGTGAGGATGACAACTTGATTCACAGCTATATCCATGCTTATCTATTGGCCAGTCTTTACATAAAGTTTCTCTCCACAAGGCTGCAGTGAGTCATCAAATCCAACCACAGAGCCCACAGAGCGTAGTGCTCAGGTGAGATATCCAGCATGCACCATCAACACCCCACTCACATCAAGCCCACTTCAGGATTTTAAGGAGAATGATGTGGGTGAAGTTGTGGGCAAATGTGCATGGTGATGTGCGTGCGTGTACGAACTACATTTACTGTATTATGCCCTTGAAGGTATGAGATTGGTGCACAATTTAGATGAGAGGATCGCTACCACTCTCATGTCTGTACAGTAAAACATGTCAGCCAGTTAGATTAGCTTAGCACAAAGGATGTGCACAGGAACAACCAGATAGCCTGGTTCTGTCTAAAGGTAACAAAATCAAGCACCTCTAAGGCTGACTAATTACAGGGAAAATTGGGCACTTTTCATGTTGATGTCCAGTCAGTGTGGATGGTAAATGTAGTCAAATGAAGTGTGTTATATTTACTGAGAAAACTGAGTTCTAATGCTGCAAAATCTGTTGTTCCTTCTGCATCCAGTGATGCAGTTAGCCGTCACCTCTGGGTAGCCACGGGCGTGCTAGATGAGTATTTTTGTCACCTAGTGCTCCAGCCAACAAAGTAATAGCTATAGGCTACGGTGGTGATGTGCTTAAACAAGGAGATGGGCGTCAGGAGCTTGTGCACAATGCATCTTGGTACGTGTAGGCACGGCCAGCTCGGCTCCACGAGCAGGAGACCTAAGTTTTCTTGGTCAACATAGCACACACTGAGGAATTGACTACATTTACAATCAACACTGGTAAGACAGCCACATGAAGAGTGCCAGAATTTTACCTTTACTATGCTGAAAGTCTAGCACATAACACCCAAATGTAATGTGTCATTCTGACATTTTGATTTGCATACAAATTAGACAAACAAGATATGGTGGTAGATATGGTAGATTTTGTTACCTTTAGAAAGAGGCTGGCCAGCTTTTTCCCCTGTTTCCAGTCTTTGTGCTAAGCTAAGTTAACCACAGCTTCATATTTACTGATGGACATCTCTCAGTGTGTTTTCAAGTTCCAAGGGATGTTATCAGCAGATGTAGATCAAAATGCACAGTCACATGAATATGTAAATTTGTGTCTTTGCTTTTGTTCCACTTTTGTGAACTTTGACCAGCAGGATTCACAGTCTCAACCAATAGTAAAGATGTGTGTGTGGCGTTTGCCTCGGTGGGTGAAGGTCACTCCCCTGCATTCATGCATGTGTGACTGTTTAAATCTGGACCAGTGACGCTCCTCTATCAGTCATCATATCAAACTCGATCCATATTAAAGTGATGGCCCAAGGATCCAAGAGGGGTAGAAATTTGTCTAAACGGGAGGGTGGCCAGACATGTCTGCCAGAGCAAATGTAAAATGAGCTGGCAGATTGGTCTGGTTCTGAGGCTACAATTTATTGGCACAAGCATGAAAATCTTAGATAAGCCGCATGCTTGCCTGAAAATGTTGAGGCATAACCATGGTATTTAGCCATTTAAGTTGTGACTTAATTTACATGTAGAATATTGTTTGGGACTTATCACTTAATGTTTCATATTGTTTTAGTTAAACAGGTGTGAAATGCTGGTAAAATCCTGTTTGTGCGTCAAATGCATAAGCTCGCTAACTGCCTGGCAGCTCGCCAATATCAGCCTGTCCTTGAGACAGCGGCAAGCACGCCACTGAGTCAGGAACATTTGGTCAAGTCCAGCCAGCAGGTATGACAGCGGCCTTCTGCAGAGCGCAGCGAGGATTGTGGAAGAAAGCATACATAACACAGTGATATATCCACATTTGTCTGGGCAGGTGTCAATGCGGATGTTTAGGTGTCTTTGTGAGAGCTGTTTTACAGGGAGGCGTTTATCCTCCTCATGCATACACTCAGGGCAGTGATCAATATGTCACACCACGGGAGATTTTCAATGGCGGATGAAGTCCTTTCTTAGCTCTATGGTCGTGGGAAAGAAGGTTGTGAATGTGCAGCCAAGAAGAAGATAAGTACCAAGGTACTGAGTGGGTGTGATCACCCTGCATGCTGCTCTTTATTGCTGAACATTTGAGGAGAGAGGTGATATCCTGGCACTTGAAGGAATGTCCTTTCGGTTTGTGTTCGGTATGCCGTGGCAGTACCATTTCATTTTCTCTCCAGTGAAAACGTCTTGGCTGGAGGGATTGTTATAAAGTCTATTTATTGAAGCCATGTCTGCTCTTTTTCCTCGGCCTGTGGATCCTATTCTTTACCCAGTCTGTCCGGGGGATTTTCATATTCACTTGATTGAATGGATTCAATTTGCTGCATATTGCTCTGTCAAATAAAAAATGATGCTGACTGACTGGATAGCAACATTGTGCTGAGACAGTTTACTCTGCAGGCACTGCTGTGCCTATTAAAAAATGAGTTCACAATGGCACAGATGCTACACCTTGAGGCACTCTCTCATCATATTGGCTATAATATAGTATACTATTTGGCAACATGTGAGATGAAATTCCAGCTAGACCTTTAACCCATGGAAGAATTACGGAAGTCACTATATAGCAACAGTAAAGAGCAGCAGGGCAGAATGAAAGGAAAGTCAGAGCCAGGCAAAGAAGGAGGAAGTTAGATATTTGTGATACAAGTTGCTCCTGAGCATCCTGTTAGACTGGATATAAGCCAAAACACGAAGCAAGAACAAGCGGGGGGGGGGGGGGGGGGGGGGGGGGGGGTCAAAAAGGAGAAGGATGAGTGGATGAGAGAAAGAGAGCAGTGACAGTAACAAAGGGAGACTCTGCAGCCATGACATCACTTTTTTCATCCTTAAGGGGACACGTGTTGTCTCACACAAAGTCTGAAGCAGTTAAAGTCACGAGAACAAAATACAAACACAAATTCCACACAAATACACGCACACACGCTTGTTAGTTAACATTATTGGTAACACTCTATTTGATGGGGTGTGCATAAGACATGACAACGTTATAACCATGAAATGAAACGTCATGAACATGAAAAAGTCTTTATGAATGTGGAGGTGATTTACAGAGTTGCCTAATGGACCGATAGCTACTTCACTTGTTGTTACAGAGCTAACTAGCCACTCCAACTAGAGTTAACAGCAGTTAAGGCCAAAACGTACTAAAGGCTTCATTTGACTCGTTTTTTGACGCACGTCAAATGAAGCTTCTAAAGCGCACTGCAGGCTTCAGATTTAACATTCCATCACCACAAAACCAGCAGTATTATAGGAAAAGGTCGCTATTTATATGCATCTGTTTATTTATTTAGTATTACTATTAACAGTATTTTATTTCTTTAATAATATATTGTCCTCTGAGGGGAAAAAAAGTCCTCACCTTTTTTCGGGTCTGTCTATATAATGACTAAACGGTGCGCGATATTCATGTTTTTGTATTTAATGCAGCAGGATCTTTTACATGTGTCACTCTGACAGTTTACATTAGTGAGGATGGCCCTTGTCCGCCATCTTGACTGCAGGAAGGTACTCTTGGAACTGCACACCGACACGCACCGAGGAGATGAAGAGGAGATGAAGAGGGAGACACGGCGTCTGGACAGTTCATAATGACTTATAATAATGCAGCGAAGTGACAAACATTTCATGGAGGAGGCGAACGTCTGTCTGTCTGTTACTGAGACAGATATTTTAGTCACAGAACTGTTCAGTAACATCAGGATTTATCATCAGAAAAGTTTTATATCAGTCAGCACTTCACATTCGCTCCCCCTCCCTCCTCTCTGCTCTCTCTCTCTCCTCCTTCGTAGCTATGAATAATCAGCGGGGAGTAATTAAGTATTTAAAAAACAAATCGGACTTGGAGCAAAAAAAAATCACACTCCACAGAAGTGTTCAATATTATGTTTCATGATCATAAAAAGTTTTTCTATCAGGTCGGCGCATCTGTCCGTATTCACACGCTCTCTCTCCTCCCTCTCTGCTGCGGGTCGTTTTTTTTTGTTTGTTTGTTTGTTTGTTTGTTTGTTTTTATTTAACGTGGTTTCAGGTGGAGCTAAAGCTCCGCCAGCACTCGCTTCTCATGTCCATCTATTTTTTATTCCATTAAACTCGCCCCAAACACCAGCTGCAGCTGCAGATAAAAAAGCCCTGGTCCTCATTTGACGCTCCGAAATCGAACAAGTTCGGATTGCAAGCATCAAGGCAGTTTGACGCGCGTTAAGACGCTTTCAGTGCGTGTTCTGCCATTTAGAACAATGGGTGTACTTCAAAACGCGAGCGTCAGACGCCTTTAGTGCGTTTTGGCCTTTAGCCTACTCTAGCAACAAGTAAACTAGCTGTTGGTCTATAAGGCAACTCTGTAAATCACCTCAGTACTGTACTCTGTCATCAAAGTGACATTAACATTTAACAACATCTTTATGACAAGTCCAAATGGTGCAATTTTGGTTGAAGTCAAAGGAATTATTCATGACACTGTTATAAAAGCATTAGATAGAGTAATAACACTTGATGACCTCTTTATGACAAGTCCAAAATGTATAACTATGCTTCAGTTCATGGAAAATATTACATGACACAGTTATAATCGTCTCTTGGCAGCCAACGTTACAACCAACCACATATGACAGTATAATGTAATGTTGAATCATAAAGCAAAATAGTTACTTTAAGTTTGATAATGTCAAGTTGTCATGAACATGAACAACACAGGTTATGTTGTCTCAGTGAATGTCACATTGTCATAACAAAGACATCCTTAGTTTTATTATTATCAAGTTGTCATAACAAAGACATTGACAGGTTATATTGTCTTGATGACAACTTGTCATAACAAAGCCAATAGCCAAGACATCATAACCTGCCAATGATTATGATGTCTCTGGTAATGCCAAGTTGTCATAACAAAGACCTTAACAAAGACATGACAACTTGTCAATGGTTGTGATGACTTGGTTATGATAAAGTTGTCATAACAAAGACATTCTTGGTGTTATTAATGTGAAGTTGTCATAACAAAGACATAGTTGACTCGATTATGATAAAGTTGCCATGACAAAGACATTGTTGGCTTGGTTGACATTAACCAAGTTGTCACAACAAAGACATCTCAAACAATGTCGACATTAAAACTGACATAATTGTCAATTACAATGTAATTACAACATTCAGAAAGACTCCTTTATGTTCATGACAGGTGTCATGACATGGTTATGACAGTGTAATGACAGTTGTATGTACATCCTTTCAAATCAAGTGTTACCACATTCTTATCTTAATAAGAGATTTGGAGCTCATGCTGGTCTTCTGTGCTCTACATTGATGCTGTTAATCCTGTTTTAAGGAACATGTGGGTGTGTAAATCAATATCTTCATCTTGACATGTAAACTGAACTGCAGATGCCCACAGAGATGTAGAAGTCTGACTCTTCGCATGTTCGCACTGCTACTTCATCCCCAAGAGAAGCCGTTTAAAAAATCTTTGTAATAATGCATGAGCATACACAGTTTTGTGTGTACATGCAGCCCCACACTCTCTCAACTTGTTAAAAATGACTGACCCTCTCCACAGTGATTTATGGCAATGGCCTCGCTCCACTGTAATGAAGGATGAAGAAAATGTGAACAGTGTTTTACACTGATTAATGGGTGTGACTTGGTTGCAGAGCTGCTGAAAGCAAAACGCACTGAGCCTATCTATCTTCACATTTGTAAGCGTCTGTTTTTTTATCTGACATCTCTCCCTGTTCAGTTTTTATCATCCTGTCACACTCTCGATCAATCATTCTATCAATCAGTTTAGACTTAGATGTCAATACTGGAATGACTTTATGCGCAGAGACGGGTTACTAGAAGGTTTGACTGAGCACGCCGCAGGGTCTGTCTGCCAGTCACCAGTACAACCAGTGACAGCAATGCCCCAGGAACATAAGCATGACAGATTGGCCTCCCACAGTTTGCTGGCTCACAGGGGAGGAAGCATGGGGGGCAAAGGGGAAAGACTGGAAAATATTTTAGTGAGCCCAGTGAGACTCCATCCTCTCAGCCAAATACTACCTGTGGATGTGGGCTGATAGAATAGAAGAGTGGCCCAAGTATCTGTGATGGCCACTTCATAAGAAGGAAGTAATTTAGGAGGAAACTGGAAGTATGTAAAAGAAATAAATGGTGACATAAGGTAGATGTGTGGGAAAGACAGCACTGGAGTGTTGAAGGAATAGAGCGCGCAGCTTGTATCTCGTGAGACCAGCCCAAAAATACACCAGTTTCCCCCAGGGGGGCCAGATAATCCTGCTTCAGAAGAACAGGGAGGGCTGGGAGCGGGTGCAGCTCAGAGACCCTGTGGAAACCGGCGATCCCAAGCAGACAGAAAGAAAAAGAGAGGAGAGTGGTAAACTAAAAAAGAGGACGAGCGATGAGGCAAGATTGTCAGATTACGTGAAATGTGTTTGTGTTTGTCAGAGGGAGACAGAAACACACTCGACCACAAAGACAAACCCCTTTGGTCAAAGGCAAAGGTCGCCGGTCCAGTGAGGGCAGCAGTCTTGTCAGTATTTCTCACCTTCTCATGTTTCAGAACAACATGCATTGTCCCTGCCCCAGGCCTCCGCCAGCCCCCCACCCTTGAGGTCTGGTCAGCGGTCACTCACCCTCCATGGGAGTGTTGCTGTCTGGCCGGTTGGCGAAAACCACATCCACATACTCAAGTTGCATCCTCTGGAGGGAGCCCTTTAAACCTGGAGTGAGAGGAAAGAAGAAGGTTAGAAATATTTAGATTGAGTAAGTCAACAGAAATCACGAGCAGTGTACATTTGTTGTTGTCCTGGAGTGGATGTACATGAGTTACCAAACATAGCATAAATACATCAATAAATATTTCTAATTTGGTGTAAGGACTCAACATAGCCCTCATAAGTCCTGGGTATCATCCATGTACTCATAAATACTTCTACTAATACCAGTGGACCAAGGAGACTTATTACAGTATCACTCAGACATGCAAGCTAGTAGAAAATCTTGTCCCTTGACACCTTTGGACATGTGCACGCTGGCCTGGATCTGCAGAGGAAGAGTGATAATAACCTTGTGCATGTGACTCCCTCCAGTTCTCCTTGCTATTCATTTAACACTCTCATGTCAGTAAGTTATAGAAATGACTTAACAATAAAATCACTAAAATCAGCTTAAGCCCGTGAAATACAGCTGGGGGTAAACACAACACAACATGGAGTGAATTTCTTCGCTAACTGTTGCCTATTCAAACATCCAGCAGATACAGATTAGCTGTCTGTTTGCTGTTTGGTGCTGTACCGTAGTCAGTTTTTTCCCCCAGGATGGCGAAGTCGTGACCCACCCTACTATGCCTCCAACTGGCTAGTACTTGTTGACTTTGTTGGTTTGGGTTGTTTGGGTTGGTTCGGTTATGGATAGATTTAGGTATGAGAAGTGTGACTGGGTAGAGTTAGGGTAAGAATATCAGGGTAAGCTGATCAAAGGAGAGTATGGAGACATGCGTTTGCCATCCCGGGAAAAGAAATATTTCAAACTGTAGAGTATATGCTTTTAGAGACATTTCACTGAAAACTGCTGCCTTTGGGTGCCCCTAAGTGCATTTGCTTAAGTGTGGTGCCCACAATTCACTCTTGGGTACCCATAAAACCCATTTCCATCCAGATTTCTTGAGGTTGGAGGCCCCTTTGAAAATGGCCAATCCAGTTTTTGGAGCTGCTATTTATCACTCATGCCAACCAGCATGACAGTGTTGGTACCAATGGATTTGTTAGATCTCCTAGTTTCATATGACACTGGTATCTCCACTACAGCTTTTAAAGTTTTCCAGCTACAGCCTCCGAAATACAGTCACGCTGGCCGAGGATGGGGGTGTCCCGCGGACTTTATTAATGCAGTAGGTAGAGCTGTGAGAGGCTGTATTGGTGCCCTCTCTAGCACTTGGTGCCCTGTGCACAGTGCATGATGCCCCTGTATATAGCGGCAAGACAATGCTCTGAGACAAAGAGGTGAGAGGTGAATCATACAGTAAAGCTGCAAGAAAAAACAGAACAGTAAGCTGGAAGATGCTGTAAAGCTTCATGGAGTTGAGAGGAACTGCAGAGTAAGGTGAGAATCCTTTGGTGGTTTATCCATGAGGAACCTGTTACATACATGTAGTCATGTGATCTATTGTTGATCTTAAAATATTGATTATAACTTTTTTAACTGAACAAAGATTTGTGATGGTGCCTAGCTCAGTTTTCTTTTTTCCCTTAAATGTAGAATATGCAAGATTTCTCTCATCATTTGCTGTTTATTAACACATCAGGAAGGTAGTTGATGGTTGAGTTTCATTCCCAGTTTCATTTTGGGTTGATAAAGCGTCTCAAACACAGAAAAATACTGAGAAAATAAGTAAATACAGGGCAGAGGGCAGGGTCTCAGCATGAGAATATGGTAAAAGGTAAAAGGAAAAATGGGATGAACTAGATCCAAGGGGGAATTAAATTCAACATTTTCATAAATATGGCAAAGTGACAGTTGACCACATGTGACTCAAGGCCTGCCAGCTCGATCTGGCCTGCCACATCATTTAATCCAGCTTGCATCTGGGTTGTCATATGCAGCCTGGTTTACCTAGTAGGGGTCATGAATATGGAACTACAAGTACTATTCACCAAACAACAAAATGCTATACTATTTTGAAAGGAAATGCAGTATTTGCCCCCTCAAAAACTAGCTTAATGTCCCTTATTCAACAAAGTAATGCGCTTTTCCTGACAATTTAACTTGATAAGTGATGATTGAGTGAGAGCTCGTTTATGAGGAAGAAAAATTTAATTTTTGAATTCTTAATGGCTTCATGCTGAGCAAAGGGAAAGCAGTGACTAAAGTGGGAGACACGGTTCAATAAGATGAAGCAACTTAATAAACCTTTTTCACAGCAGACATTTTGACTTTTCGTGGCAGGAAAAGCACAGGTCTAAGTAATGACATTAATTAAGGCTGCACTTCATTGAAATGTCCCAGTAAGTCATGACAGTCTGTGAGCGTGCATGCATAATAGCAGGAACTGAACAGCAGATTGGAATTCAGCCATTGTTTATGTTATTAATTACACTGTGTGTTTCCTGATATAAGAAATGTATTTTATGCTTGACGCAAGAACACTTTGCAGTACCATGAAATAAAAACTGCTGAAATTCAGACAGCTAAACTTATGGACACATCTTTAAAGTTTTCTCTCTTCCTGTTCCAGTTAATTAAAGCAAGACTAGCTAAAATTTGAGAAAAGGCACAACACATTCTTGTCTTTACAAATGAAAAATTGAATTTAATCCAGTACTCTTACAGTACATACAGCCTTGTGGTTGGGTGAGAGTGTATTGAATCAGTGTATACTGCTACTGTAATTGTGTAGCTGTACAATAGCGTGGTGAGATGCTAAACAGTGGTAGTTTAGCATTTAGCTCTATCCCGTAACTGTCACTTAATGCCACTGTTCAGCATACTCTCCTGGGACACGGTAAATGTGGCGGAGTCCGCCACGTTGCACTGCCATGTTTCTACAGAATACTGGCTCCCAGATATGGCCTTTCGCATTTTCTGCAGCCATTGTAGGTTCTCCTATGCTTGGAGGAGAGGGTGAGGCAAGTGGCATTCAGTTGGTTGCATCATCGTGAGATTCCACTAATTCCTTCACACTGGTCCTTTAAATACAAGACTCAAAATATGAAATGCAACCTTGGCCTTTTTGTTGTTCAGATATTAAGTTTAATATAAACTGTGTCAAAAATGAAGGATCCCATAGACCCCACTCCATAGAACTACTTAAATTTATTTTTCATTTTCAGGCTATGGAGAAAAGTATTTATGTGTCCCTTTAACACTTTTAAATATAATTGAATGTCCATTACATTCAAGCCCTTGCTAAGCAAGTTCATTCAAGTGCTGATTAAGTCTATCACCACCAGGTGTCTGTATTTTGCAGTATAGACTGAATCACCATAATGTCATGCTAACAACAACAGTCACCTCTGGGTAAATCATTTGCAGTTGATTTGAATTGTGGATATGTAAAATTGTGAAACTTGTTTGTTTCAGTTGTCAATTTTAGCCAAAACTGCCACGTTTAAAGATATATTGCTAAACAAAGTGGTCTAACGTATCTGACGTTCCTGCTTTGCTTAATTTGTGTACAGTGTTGCTTTGCTAGCTTCTTTGATGAAACAAATCTACCCAACAGTGACATCTCACCGCTAGTCGAGCTAACTGCTAGTTTTGGGTAAACTCAAGCTCTTATCTTCTTTAAACTGTGGCCCAAACAGGTAAATTA
This sequence comes from Lutjanus argentimaculatus, assembly GCA_034769285.1. Lineage (NCBI taxonomy): Eukaryota > Metazoa > Chordata > Actinopteri > Lutjaniformes > Lutjanidae > Lutjanus > Lutjanus argentimaculatus. Next base: position 18,457,975 of record JAWZSL010000011.1, read on the forward strand.
GGTCTCCAAACTCAACGTTAGAAAATGTGTTGTTATTAATGTGATACAAAAGCATAAAACATGCATTTTAGGTGAATGCGATGGAGAAACTTTGACTTCACATCTTGAACAAAGAAACATTGATTATGTAAATTGTATGTACGTGACGCAGGGTTTTTTTCTACCTGGAAACTATTGTAAACAAACGTTACTGTGAAAAATCTGGTGCTGTGGCAAGATTCTTGCATTGGCGTGAGTGTGTAATTACTCTCACAGCCAGAAGGAGGAGACAAAAGTTCCGCACTGCAGGTATAAAAAGTCAAACAGAGAATTTAAGACCAATTTCAGGATTAATCTGTTTCAAGCTGAGTTCACACCGCTACAGCCTAATAAGAAGATCTGTGTGGAAAAGCTCTGTACCTGTGTAATCTTTTATCCTTGTTACATAAATGAATGAACTTTTGACAGGTGGTGGAGGAACCAAAAAACTCAAAGCTGAGAGAATGATAAGAAAGACGAGGGATCAGGAAAAAAGGTTACACTCATTTCTCTAACTCTCACTGTCAGCGTTTGCTGGAAGTGAAACATTCAGCAAACAACATATCGAGGAGAGGATAGGAGATGGCAAAAAAGTGCAGATGATCTCCGTTCGACACACAGAGAAGACCGAATGAAAGATGAGGAGCGAACAGAGGAGCTGTCACAAAGGAGGACAGCAGAGTAATAAAGAGACAAGGCAAAAGACAGTCTTGCACTCTTGAGTGTGTGTAAGTGTGCATGGCAGATTAGTGCCAGAGGCTTCATCATCGCCCGCTAATCCCAGTTGAGAGTTATGCTCTCCCCACCGCTGTTCCAACCACTTATTCATCCCTCTGTCATCTGCGCTCCCACGATCCCAGAAACACCCATTACATGGATCCTAATCGGAGGCTGCACCGTCATCACGAGCAGTTTGCGCTGTCTCGTGGATTAGCTGGAGTTTTACTGGCTGCAAGGGGGAGTCTATTTTTGGAGCTGAGAAAAGACATTGAACAACAAAGTTATTCTAATGGCATCTGCGGTGAATAATGCATTTAATTATGTGTTCTACGAAAGTCTCGTTGAAATGATGAAATTGTCAAGGAATTCCTTTGTCCTGGAAGGAAAATGGTAAACACGCCTGCTGGTTGCTAGAGAGACTTTGAATGTTTTCTTGCACTGTCACCTCAGAGTTCAGCTAGTTCATCAGCGCTGATCTCTACTATTGATCATTAAGTTTTGGCCACCATCATACCCAGTAAATGTCAGAGAGCCACATAACTGGGCTGTACACTCTTAGAAATAAGGGGTCCGAAAGGGGTTCCTCCTGAAGGGCTGAGGTTCTACTCAGAACCTTTTGCTTCTGAAGAACCTTTTTTTTTTGAAAAAGGGTAACAAGGGTTCTTTGTATGACTAGGGGTTCCATTTTGAACCCTTTTTATCCAAAGAGGCCCCTTTGGAAGAAAGAGTTCTTTGTAGAACACAATATGCTTCTTTGTAGAACATTCTAAAGACAAGAGAGTGAAATATATTTTAGATTTTCTGGGGTGGGTTCTACATGAAACCCTTAAAATATAAAAGTGTTCTCGGTAGAAGCTCCGGGTTGCATTCTGGATGAAACCCTTGTAATATAAGAGGGTTCTTGGTTGAACACTGATGGGTTGTAGGTTAAGAATATGAAAGGGTTCTCAGTAGAACCACGTGGGTAGGTTACAGATGAAATCCTTGGAATATATAAGGGTTCTTGGTAGAACACCCTGTGTGGGTTCTTGTTAGTGCATTTAAAAGGAGGAAATGTTCTAGAAAGAGCCCTCAGAGAGGGTTCTGGGTGGAAACATTACACCATAGGAGGGGTCTCTGTAGAACCTCTCGTAGGGGATTCTGGGTGGAATCTTTCACACATGCTCTAGGTATAATCGGTTATGTTGGGTTTGGATAAAAACCTCTTTAAAGATTACAAGTAGAACATTTATGATGAGGTCCTTCCAGGAAACAAAAAGGCAAAAAGGTTCTCCCATATGGACAAGCCAAAGAACCCTAGCTGATTCTGGTTAACATTTTATTTCTAAGAGTGTGGAACCAGTAGTAAGTATGATGGTGTCAGCAGATGTTGGACTCAGCCAATTCATTAGCCTGTGGTGACATGTGCCACACCAGCGGAGACAGGGACACTACACCTTTTTGTCACGAATGGTGCCTATCATCTGGACAGAGAAACCGGCTTTAACTAATTGACAGCACCACCTCTCCTTCTGCTGTCTCTTACTTCTTCGGTCTGCCCTTTTCCTCCAGCCCTTTCCGAGCGTATTCCCCTTCTCTTGTTTGGGGTGGGGGGTGGGGGGTGGGGTGCAGAGGCTGCAGTGAATGTTAATAGTGTGGGAGAGAGAGCTGAGTCACTGCAGGAGGTGCATTGCGCTGTGGACCAGATTGCGAGTTGTTTGGGAATAGGGATGGATTGGGCCAGTGGTATGAGAGAGTTACGTCATTATAAGATTAAAGGAATAGCTCACATTTTTTTAAGTGGGGGTTGTATGAGGTAATTATCCATAGTCAGCATATTACCTACAGTAGTGCCAGTCATCTCCCCTTCACTTTGGAGAAGCAGAAAGGCGGTACCTGCACAGAAGCTAAGCAATATACTGGTATGGACAGGGTTACCAGCAAAACATATTTAAAGAAAGGTCCACTTAAAAAGATCAAGTGTACACCATTCTTAGAATATTTTTACCACTCGTCCAACAGGAAACCACTGTTACGTAAGCCAAATATCACTCTTTTTGAACCAACCAGACTCCATTGGCAAAATCAACAATTTTACCTTGCAGAACAAGGGAATTACTCATCTATCACGTTTTCATTTAGTTAGTTTATTTGTGTTACTGTGTTAATTCTGTGTTTTAAAAGATCTGTTCAGATTCACTTAAGTCACACAATAACATGAACAAACTAACAGATTGAGGCAGCGGTAGGGGAGCAAGTCCCATGTTCTGTGAGGTTAAATGGCTGATTCTGCAAAAGAAATCTGGTTGAGTGAGAGCGAATGATATTTGGCTGATATGACAGCGGGTTCTCATCAAAAAGTAAAAATATTCTAAATATAGCGTACACTTAAATTGATATTGATATTTTTTAAATGGATCTTTTTTAAGTGGCTAAAATATGTTTTACTGCTGAGCGTGTCCACAGCAGTACATTGTTTAGCTTCCCACGCCAGTACTCCTGCTGCTTCTCCAAACTGGGTGTATCATCCGGCATCTACTGGAAGTATTAGTCTCGTAATACCAGACAACCTGAGATATTGCCACCAACCGATCATCTGGGGATTTCTAAATGTAAAATAGTTGCTTGAACGGCCGCTAGCAAACCCCTTGAATTTTTTCACCCCTTACCAGAAACAACACTCCGCCTCCATTTCCCTTAGTGGTAGGAACATGACTTCTGTATGTCAACGCTAAAGACTTTGAATTAGTTCTGCACTGCAGGGTTTTTTTTTTAAACTCTAATTGTTTCCACACAGTTTTAGCAACAGAAGCTGGGAAATTGCCTCTGTCTCTACTAGGCGAAGAATTTAGAGACCTACTATTGATAAGTACCTCGCACAACCCCACTTCACATAATCCAAAATAGCCCTTTAAGCAAGGTCATAACTCTTCTAAACGAGGAGAGGAGAGGAGAGGAGAGGAGAGGAGAGGAGAGGAGACCTAAGACTTGGTAGTACACTACGATGTTTCTCAAAAAGACACCTGTAAAGGTTTTACAACTGAAAAGACAAAACACCTGTCGAGGTTTGATGTACCATTGACTAATACAACTTTCAAATTCAGCTGGGTGCACAGAAAAATCAAAGAGCAGAGAGAAGACAGACACAGGCGAAGGGGGAAAGGAGGGGGAGGAAAAGAGATAAAAGAGGGCGATTACAGGAGTGCAGCGGGGCTCCAAGTGATGGGGTGACTTGAAGGACAAAGCAGAGGGGAGGAAATCGCCTTGTTACCTTCAATGATGTGTTTTCTGTTGAGGCCTCTCTCTGTCTCCGCTCTGCAACAGGAGGGAGAGAAATACATGTCAGGGGTGTTAACAGACATGCAAACACACACATTCCTGCACAAACACACAACTCTGATGACTTGAAGCAGATCATTAAACATGCCAAACAAGAGCCCACAAATCACTGAAGAGAAATACACCCACTTGACGCTCTGCAGTGTGCCTGCAGCTATAGAACAAACTGTACAGTCTGTCTGTGCAGTGAACAGGCAAGGCTTGTTGTCACTATCTGTCCTGTTCGTCTGTATTTTGCCACTGATTATTTAGCACGACTTTGGGGAATTTACAGGTGAAAATATGTTCAGGCAAAAACTGGAAAATCACTTAGTCGTAGAGATGGGGGTTCAATTCTTTTTATTGACATAGTTTGTGTGAGTTGCTCATTAAACAGTCAGGTTTTCAAGTCACTCGAGTCAACAAGTCAGTCAGCCAGAGCTGGGTGAATCCCCCACTGGCCCCAGCTCCTGTAGAGCATGTGCACTAGAAACTTCCTTCAGTTGAGCCAGCCAACTTCTGGCTTAGCCCTCCATTAACTTGAGAGGGAAAAATAACTTAAGCATACGACTCTTCTACACTTTCTAAATGTTACTGGACAGAATTAATGAAATTCTGACAGTGAAATTAGTCATTTTGCCGGGGGGTTGTGACGCTAAAAAAAAAAATTATCCACCATTTTTACAGACACTCGTTTTCCCCTTTTCCCTTCAGCTCAGGACAGAGTGTGGGCTCTGGGGTGGGAGAGCAAATACTGAGTTGAAAAAAGTGCCAAAGTTTTGGCTTTTCTGACAGGGTTAATATAAGAGTTGCACAATAGTGTGAGTGACCGTGGTATCACCTAGTCTTCGCAGTTCATACTAGCAAGTTGCAGTTAAGGCAAGGCAAGCAGGTTTATTTTTATAAACACCATTCAGACACAAGGCGATTCAAGGTGCTTGGCAAGAGCATAGAAATACATTAAAATATAAACGTTAAAAGAACATTAAATTGTAGTACCAGGTAGGAGGTTGATGAGTCAGTGAACGAGTTAGACCTGAGATATGCTTGCTTCTTAACCATGTGTTTATGCATGTGTGACATTAATTAATGAGGATGTACACAACTATCGCTCCAAACAGGAGCAGGATACCGAGGCAGCCATGATCTGTATGCAAACACATTGCTAAAAGCAAGTATCTCCGGCCTTAGTGGAAAATTACAACTGAGTCAGAAAACTCAGTTGTTTGTTTAAGACAATTCACTCATGACTTTCACATCACTACTTGGTGGAGAATATATAATTTAGATCGGAGGTTTTCAAAGTGGGAGGCGAGCCTCCTCAGTGGGGCTCCAGACACTTCAGGGGAGGCTCAGCCAATGGAAGTGAACAAATATTACTTTAGTTATCAAGAGGAGATCACATAGAATAGCCTAAATGTGTGTGATTTGGTTAAAGAGATAGTTCAGAGATACAGTAGTTTTGGGGATTTTTTTGCTGTTTTTCCCAGCTTATCAGAATCAGAAACTAATAAATGCATTTCTTATGTATTTGATATAGTCTGAAGTTCTGTAAAACTGCAATATTAGGCTATCTTAGCTCAAATGTTCAGTGTCTATGAGATCAAATAACATAATCATGATCCTGTAGACATCCAGGAGCAAAACTATGTAAGTAAACTAAGGGTAATATATGTCATACATATCATAGGTGTAGGCGTTCCCTTTAAATTTCACTACATCTATCGATCATTATTAATTGCTAAACATTTCACAACCTGAAATTGACAATATTTCTTGTATAGTAGGTCTTCATAGTACAACAGTTTGATGTAGTGCCACCAGCAACATAAAATACCACTTTCGGGTGTATGTATCAGTAAATTATAGTACTTTGAAAAGAGCCATTCAGTTCTTTTGATGCATATGGGCATTTTGTTGCTAAGCACATTAGCAAACAATTGCAATCCGGTCAGTATGGAGCCACATTAGCATTCATCTGAAGTCATGACAAATGTAAGTCCAATATTCACTCTCATTTTACATCTGTTTTAGTCTCCACCAACTCCTGAGGGAAATATATGGCTCAGTACTAAATGCTCCACTATGTTCATTGGCTAATCATTAACTTTGTCTGAAATGTAGAGCTGAGCATGCAGGTAGTGGGTTTCTCAGAGCCGCCGATTCATCCGTGAAAGATGTTGATAAGAGCAGTGAGAGCCCCCAAAAAACCCGAAAAAAATTACGAAAGCAGTGAAGTTGTGGGCCGTAAAACCAAAAGACCTGCAAATCTCCAACATCATGCTTCTTGTGCTTCAGCAGTTTGTCACCTGTGTTTACGCAGTCACTTTCAGATTTTCCCCATGTCTGCATTTTTCTTTTCCACGTTATTCCTTCCTTTTCTTTCTGCTCCAGTGTTTCTGTGTTTGCTCAGCTGCCTGCTATTTGTCTTGACTTTGCTTCATTTTACACTTTCTCTTTGCGTTTCCCTTCCTGAGGTGTTCCAACCTTCTTTAATAATGTATTACAAACACAGAAACATGCTGTCATTCTGCCATATTACCATGTCTTCTTACCTTTTATTTAGAGAGCATAAGGAATTGCAGTGGAGAGTAAAGTGTGCAAATATCTAGTGTGTGTTGGGATGATGAGATGCTTGACAGGCGCCTCAGGCACTCTTGCAGCTTGCTCAGTGGGGGGTTAAGTAGTTGTTCTCTAAATCCATCCGCTGTGGCGTGGAGCCTGATTTGGTACCTTGATGATAGTCTGAGAGGATGAGCTTAAATTAAATTTACACAATCGCACTCGGGCCCTACTCCACTGATCTACATCTATACTTAAAACGGGAACCAGAAGAAGACGGTGGATGTATTCTTGGGGAGCTTCTGCTCCCCTCGGCACGAGCCTGAAGACTTTTAGAAACAGAAGCAATGTGACTAATGCAGATTGAGAGCAGAATACTTCAGCATGACAGGAGAAGCAGATATAACTCTTGGCAGTTGAGCAGGAAGGCTGAGGAAGAGTATGAAAGGAAGCGAGAGGGGGTGAGAACATGGCCATGTTGTCATTTTTTTTTTTTGAGTGCGTCTTCCATGTCTGAGCGCCTGTAGGTTTTCCAAAATGCTTGATCCCATGTCACGCTCTGTAGCTGGAGGCGAATGTTTTAATGTGTAGCCTGTTGTTGGTGAGATAGCCTGAACATCTGAGGAGGAAAATGCACATGCTGGACACACACAGACACACACACACATATGCAGACACGCACACTTACTTTCCACCCCAGTAGAGCTTTGTGGTGATCACCAGGCTGGATCTCCTGAGGGATGACAGACAGACACATCAAAAGACCATAAAAAAGGCTTTAAAGTTGTTTCTAAAAAAGATCTGTATGTGTGTGTGTGTCCATATCTGAATGTGTGCATGAGTGCATGACTGTGCTTGTGTGCAGATGCAAGTGTATCTATCATACTTTTGTTTATAATAATAAGTGTCCTCGAGTGACTTTCCATCCTGCAGTGTGCAGTGGCAGATGGGCTGCCTGCTTTTTCAAACATGTAACTTATCTAGTATGAATGATAACACAGGGACTCGTTTCTCTGAACTCTTAACAAGATAGCTCCCTCACTATAAAATCCCCCATGCTTGAATAATCAATAATTTAAATGTATCCAGAGTTGAGGTAAAGGCAGACTGGGAGCTGGCATGAGTTGTTGAGAAGGACAAAACAGGGCTGAGTCTATCGCTGCAGTGTGGCAATGCATGCAGCAAAGATGTATGAAACTGACATTTTCTGCACTGCAGACAATATCAGTTTCACCAGCACTTGCTTGCGACTGTGAACCTTAGGCATGAGAAACTTTATGCTTTTTATTTCTAGAATTAATTGTTTTCATGGACAGATTGGGATATTTCAGTGAATATGCACTTATTAAAAAACCTCCAGCTAAGAATGATGAGATATATATACTTTCTGCACCTCTCACCATCTCAGTTCAGCATGAACAATGCTTGAAAGCAGACAGGTCTATATGAGCATATTGAGCAAAAGCATCTTGCACACATACACCACAAGGCCAAAATTGTTGGGCTGTTTTGGCGTCCAACCTGGTGGTCAGCATCTCCCAAAAGGTCATAAAATCAATCTGAGGGATCATAAGATGATTGGAAGTGAGAAAGAAAACATATTTCTCTCACACAAAAATGAACAGTGGTTGATCCAACACACTTCAGTCCAAAGCTGTTGGATGTTGTTGTAAGTAGCACAAAAAATGTTCATACATTCATGGTTCCTTGTGGATGAATTTTCTTCTTTAGTGCCACCAATAGGCTGACATTTTTGTTTTTTATTGAAATGTTTTGACAGAAATTAGATGGATTGCCATGACATTTGGTGCAGACATTCATGGCTACTAGAAGATGAACTGTAATAACTTTGATCCCTTGACCTTCATTCTTGCACCATTACGCTTTATCACTATGGTCAAAACTAGTAACATTCCTATCAGCCTCAGCTGTACTTTGATTTGGTGGTAATTGGCTTATCTTAGCATGCTGACATGCAGGGTTCGAATTATACAATGGCTTTCGGGGGAGCCCTATTGCACCCACCCCCCCCCCCCCCCCCCCCCCCCCCGCCGGGTCCGTCGGTTTTTTTTTTTTTCCTACTACCTTGTTTCAGGTGTAGCTACAGCACTCCCTCCTCAAGTCCATTATCGTTTTCTTTATTCCATTTAACTCTCCTCAAACACGTACTGCAGAAAAAAAACTCCTCTTGTCCTCATCTGACGCTCCAAAATGTAAACGAGTTCACAGTGGAGGCATTAAATTGACGCGCATCACGATGCTCTCAGTGCGCGTTCTGCCGAGTCAGACGCCTTCAATGCGTTTTGGCCTCAATATTAACGTCATAATCTGATCTTTGTGAATGTAAACTAATGTGGAGAGATCTTAAATCAAAATTAACTCACATTTGTTTTTACATGGGACAACTTTATGAAATGTCATAGACACAGAGAAACAGCTGTTCTGCTGCGTGCATCTCTCTCTCACACACTCTCTCCTTACTGACTGTCCTTTCGGCTCACTGTCATTTCCCTTCTGTCTGTGGATTGTTAGAATCGGGAGAAAGTGGAATTCAGACCAAAAGTTCAATTTGCAACAACAAAAAGCAAACAGGAACCGAAGTAACATGTTAAGTCTATCAGTCACCTCTGCTCCGTGTCAGAACCACGGACAGCGCAGCGGTCACGGTGGCGCACACAACAGCGCACACAGCATTGTGTTAATTAGTGACAATACATAAAATGTGCGAATAAACACAAAACTTTGCCATATTTTCACTGTTATTATTATTATTATTATTATTTCAGGACCATCATATATTAGAGCTCCCCCCAAATGTCCCAAATGAGGCTTTCAGGGGAGCTCATGTCCTTTTCAGGTGAGCCCAGCTCCCCCTAGCTCCCCCGTAATTCGAACCATGCTGACATGCCAAACTAAGATAGTGAAGCTCGTAAACACTGTATCTCCCAAACATTAGCATGTTAGCATCGTCTGACATGCTGACATTAGCATTTAGCACAAGCACCACTGTGCCTAAGTGCAGCTTCACAAAGACGCTGTCTTCTGAAATACTGGATACTTTTGCCTTTTCAGGCTGTGAAACCTTACAAATGAAACAAAACTTAACCTTTACAACTTGCGTGCAGACTAAAGCTATAGCCTGTGATGTGTCATCCATCTTCATTTTACAATCAGTGGTGCCTACATGCACAAAGAAGTGAGGTTCATGAAGAAATGGTTTTCTAGAGGAACTTGACAGACTTGCAGAGAGCCCTGACCTCAACCTCATCCAACACCTTCGGGATGAATTGGGAAATCAACTGGGAGCCAGAGTTTATCAGTGCCTGACCTCAGTGATGCTCTTGTAGCTGGATAGAAGTAAATCTCTGCAGCCTTCCCAGAAGAGTGGAGGCATCTTTGGAATAAAATTGTAACATATTTTGTTTGCCTGCACACATATGGCCATGTTGTGTATATGCACATACATGATCTAAAACCTATTCATGGGACACATTCAGAGCCTTGAGATTGGGATTTTACCTCCAGCACTTTTTCTTGATGATGTTTCCCAGAATTATCTCTGCTCTGTAAAGAAAAAAAAAATACACAAGGAGATGATGAGATTATATCGTCACGCTGCCGTTTCTCAAAGAGCATGTAAGCGTGACTGTTATCTGCCACACATCTACAGCACGAATACCTGATTAAAAACCAGGAGGGGTACACGATACAGGATAAATGCCTCTTTTATTGTATGGTTGAATTTCACCTGCAACCTTGAAATTAATATTCATCGCATACAGCTGCAGCGTGTCCCGCATTATTCACTGAGACAATGTCCTGGCCTATAAAGTTAGATTGAGCTGTTGAACATTATGAGGAGCCTCCAGTGATGAATTAGATTATGTAAATCACTTTAGACTCACGGCTATCTTTCATTTTTGGTCTCCTCAGGTGAATAACTCCTGTTCTGGGGCTAAACCTTGTTAACATCTCATGCCCTATGGGTAAAAAAAAGCTGCCAAGGGCAGAAAAGAGCTCTGTGGAGTTGTGATAGATATCAAATCAGAGACATCACTCACTTCCCCCCGGAGTAGACTTCAGCCGTGTCGAACAGGTTGACCCCGCTCTCGTAGGCGATAGTCATCAGCTGCTCTGCCACCTGACACATACAAGAAAAAGTTTCCCCACATCGACTTCAGAGCTGTATAATACATGACTATAAATATTATTTTTCCCAAATTACACTTCAAAAAGAATGAGCTGGGAAATTCCCTGAAGAAGCTCAAGGAGAGTAAATTTGTTTGCCGCTGAGAAACACATCACCAGGAAAACTGTACAGGCTGCTTGTTGACTAAGGTTGTTTACTGCTCAATATATTTCCCAGACTATTTTGACCCAGTTCCCGTGCCTGCAGTTTATTCAGTTGTAAATGGGGGATGCCAATGTTGTCATGATGACTTTCTCTTTCTATACTCGGCTCCTTGTTTTGTTCTGGTGAGTCTGTTTGTGTCTCTGTGTCCCAGTGGTCATCAGGCGGTGATGAGCTGTCCCCAATTTGGTGTTTTCCCCGCTTCAAGGCTGGATCAAGGCAATGGAAGAGGTTCTCCGTTTAATAACTTGTGACAGGGAGGAATAAGATCTGACCACTTGGCCTTGGTAGAGCCATCAGAGACTTGCAGCCCGCTGTGATATTGAGAAACTGATACCGGATTCATTTCTGTGGTCCACTCACTCTCACCATTTTACATCCAGTTACGCTAAATTGCTCCCACGGGGGCTTCAAATTGGATGTTGTAAACTGTCACAACTGCTAACTAGCTGCATTTGCAGGGCCTGAAATAATGAAAGCCAACACCTACCCATGAGCAGGGATAGCTGAATGATGAATTTGACATAATGCCTTACCTCATCAGAGATCTGACCTCCAAATGTTACCCATGTGCCTGTTGAAGGAAACATCAAAGTCAAAGTTTTGCTGCAAACAAGAAAACAAAAGACCCAAAAACAAGAGATTTTGCCCATAAAAAGACCACTCACAAGTAATTATAATCAGACAAGAATTATTAATTTGACATTTTGGCATGGGGACATGACAGACGCTTCTGTCCTAAAGCCATCACAGCCAAATGTCAGGCTTGAGTGTTGATAGGTTGAAAGAGTAAAGGTTCGTGTATGTTTAAACCCTCTGTGTGTAGAATTTTTAATGTGATTACGGCATGATTTTGTATATAAAAAAGCTTGAAAACAGGAGAGAATTGGTTCAGTATTGATAAGCGTTGCTGTCTGCCACAGCGTCTTTTAGGTATTACTGCTGGTGGGTGCAATTTTGGAAATTTTAAAATTCTACACAGGTTTAGGCGTTTTGTGTTTGTTCCTGTGAAGTGAATCTTGTGTGTAAACATCATTTTTGTGTTTGTGTGAGTATGTTTGAGTTAGCAGACCCACGATACTGTCCAGGTCCCCATCACAGTCATTTGTCATGCACTATCATCTGTCAATGGTGCTAAAAGATAGACTGGGAACCAGACAAATTTGCTAAGCTCATGCTATGATACATCCACACACACATACATTACAGGATAATTAGTAAAAAAAAAAAGTTTCCTTTATATTTTCCCAGATTCTCTCACCAGCGTCCCACAGGGATCTGTGCTAGAAACACTTTTATTTAGCCTACCCCACTGTAAAGATTCAGATTAGATACAGTAATCTATGCAGATGGTTGCACAAAACAGCAAGCTACCTCTAAACTTAACAATACAATGGGACATATTAAAGTTTGGTTAAACCAATTATGCTGTCAGTTTAATGTGACAAAAAAATCTAAATACAATCTTCTCAAAAGCATCACTACTGAGCCACATATAATGACAGCAGAGCAAAAGCTACAAGTTGTGACTGAGATCACATATCTGGGTGTTTCAATTGTAATCAATAATCCAAACTTTATATAAACATGCCAGTAAAGTTTTGGACCAAAAACAGATTTAAGAGCTGTAAAACTTTATAAAATTATATTTAATCATGTTTTTTGAGGAAACATTCTGAGTTGTTATTGATAATTGTCATGTTTTCAAATTGTTGGCAACTTTTTAAGACCTGGCAGCTGTTAAACAGATCATAATTTGCTTTTTAGGCTGACTCTGACTCCTTTCAGATACATTAATACAATGAAATAAATAATGATGCACAGACTGAACTGATGTACAATATTCTTGAATATACATATACTGTAGCTAGAAGCTGTTCCTGCGTGTGTTCCTCCTTTAAACAGCACAGGCCGAACACAGTTTTTGTTAGAATCTTTATATTGTATTCTCCTCCAAATCTTCTGTTGCCTGATCCTGCCACACATGCTTGTTGTCATCTCCCACTAATAAGAAATAATGCAGAAGCTGGTGTTCAGTCTGTAGCCAACTGCACCAGAAGTGTTGCAGCAGATTGGTGTAGGCACAACCTGAAGCTGGCAGTGGTCAAGGAAAAAAAATATCAAATTATTATCTATTGCCCAATTTTGACGATACAGTGGAGGAAGTGAAATAAAAAACCCACATAAAAACAAATGATAATGAGATTGTGTTCCCTCTGCAGCTCTCTGATAACAGATACTTAGGATAGGTTCACGTTTTATTCTTTACTTCTCCACTGTCTTGTCATTTTAAAAGCTTAATTTCAGATGTACCCCTCTTGGAAACATGTTGTATCCTGATTACCCTTTCTTTTCCTCATTACAGTGTCAAACAGGTGCGTCAGACAGTCAGACTGCACCTGCCATCTGTCAGAAGCTAAAACAGACTTGATAAGTAATAGCTGCATTGAAGCTATCAATAAACATTCCTGTATCCGGCGTCAGATTTAGTCTTGGGTCATGTGAGGTCCAGTTGCCACACACAAGTGAATACACACATGACTGTCCGTCCACGCACATGATGTACAAAATTATTATACTTTAAATAGACAGAAGCAGTTGCAGCCTCAGTTCCTCTTCCAAACAGCATCAGCTGAACACAGTTTTTGTCAGAACTTTCATATTTTCTTGCCAATCCTCTGTTGCCTGCTTCCGTCACATGCTGCTTTTTGTCATCTCCCACTAATAAGAAATAATGCAGAGGCTGGTGTAGCCAACCGCACCAGAAGTGGGAGCAGATTGGTGTTCTGGTACATTTTCTAAGATGGGAATGGTCAATTAAAATACATTTTAATTAAATTATCTGCATTGGTATCTGCTGCACACTTTGAAAGGAATAGTTTGACATCTTGGGAAATATATTCATTCACTTTCTTGCCAGTGGATGAGAAGACTGATGCCACTGTCGTGTTTGTTGTAGCTACAACCTGCAGTGGGTTAAGCTGAGCAAAAAGCCTGGAAACAGGGGAAAAAACAGATTCACCTAACAGTACCTTCGAAGCTCACCAATAAACACTCTTTGCTGCGTTTGTTTAATCTGTTACAGAGGTGTAAAAATTCGCCTGGAGTTAGCTTCCAGGAAGTAACTGCACCCAGCCAACAAATAACACATTAGGCCCTCATAAAACCACAGCTTGTCATTTTTACACTTCTGTTTCTTTAACAAATTAAATTTGATTTTATGTGGTGAGTTTTAAAGGTGCTGGTAGGAGGGTTTTGTAACCTTTGGACAGAGTTAGGCTAACAATTTCTCCAAAACGCCTGCACATTTAGTCTTCTGTGAAATCATCAGGAGTTGAATTCAAATCCGTCTCTCATGCTGTTACAGTTTTGAGGTTCTTGCTATTCATGCATGTAAACTTTGTCCAATGGTGACCACTGGAGCATTTGTTCAGATGGCATGGAGGAGCTAGCTAGTCAGCTAACCTGCAAACACTCCAGTTTCTGTGGGTTTACCGTCCTCATACTTTTAACCTTTCCTTCTGTCTCATTCAGGGCACTGCACCCATCAGCTTGAACTAATGATTCAAATCACACTACCCCTCACACGTTCCCTTTCAGAATATAAATACAATGGCTTGATAATGTCTTGGAAACATTGCTGGAGAATTATTGTCCAACACCATCAGTGTTTGGGCAAAAGACAAGCTGTAAAAAGTGGAGCAATAATTAGTCCAATCTACACAAGGAAATTGAATAGATTCATTATGAAAACAGACTCTACAAACTTGAGAACAGAGAATCACAATAAGCCTCATTTCAGACTCTGGCTTGTTGGAAAATTGTAGATTGTTGATTTTTAATTTTATTTCAAAATTAGTCTTAAATTTAATTAAACAGTGGCATTAGAGAGTCTTTTCAAAAATCTTACATTTATCTTACTGATACATCTAAACACCCTGCGATAGCAGCAGTTCCTTACTTAGCACACAGATGCGAGAGCATTATTAATCTTCTCATGCAAGTCTCAAGAAAGCAATATTCCGCAAAGTGTTGAGTTATTCCAGTAAAACTTGATTATGTAGCGACAATAACACACAGAAACCCAACATACATTGAAATGCTAAAACGGCCTGTTTTGATCCCCACAATAACACTCTCTTTTTCTTTTCTCTCCTCTCCCAAAAAACACGCTGTACAAAGAGGAATCAATGTTTTGCTCAAGGGCACAGCCGCATGGCTGAGGGTTGCCAATACCCAGGCTTGAAACTAATTCCTTTAAGTTGAAGAATGGATCCCTCCTCACTCCTTCCTCTCTGCTGCTGAATGTGCTGTGGCTGAATCTTTAAAAAAAAATCACTACCGAGATGATTAACTAACCCATTCATAGATTTTCCATCATTAGACGTGTTTCGGTATCTGCTGGGCAGCACTGCATCATTTTCTTCACTTTGTCAAGTTATTTTGTCTTCAGAGACACACCCCCTTCAAGTGACTTGGCACACACATGCACATATACAAAGACATGGCCAGCACACATACACACACACACAAGAGAATTACTAACTGAATCAGCCCTATCAAGATGAATGAGCGTGTTTATGCTCTGGTGTGCATTGGATATGTGCGATAATTGAGCAACTTGTTCACTGAAACCAGTGCTATTGATTAAATATTAACAGGGAGAATATTAACACTCTGCAAACAGCTTTGTGTTGTCTCTCATGACTCTCCATACCTATGAATGATGCATGAGGTTTAGAAAGGGGTGAAATGATATCATGAAATTGCAATCCCCATCTGCGTGGCTCTACATACACACACAGATGAGTTGAATTTGCACATGGATGCTTATGAAGTCATTAGACATTTGCCTCTGATGCTAATTAAATGTAGTCTACTCACCAAGCCCCAGACAGGAGACACGCAACCCAGATTTCCCCAGGTTCCTATGAAGAAAAACAAGTCTATGATTAACAAAGCCAGTCTTGTTAAGGCTTAAGATGTCATCAGTCAAATGTGATGTGCAATTACTACACTCCCGCTCAAGGCGCTGTGAAGATTTTCAGCCTAAACAAAGATGAAATCGATGTTTTGTACATCATAACTCGCAGACACTCAAAAGAAATAACATGCAGCAATTTTGTTATTGTGGTGCTTACAATATAGGCACAAAAAAATCAATTGTAATTGCAGTATGCGGGCTTGAACAGTAACAATGGCTGATAGCCTGTCATGTTTGCTCTAGAGGAGAATTACTGAATGCAAGGGTCACCTTTATCACACCTGCAATCATGAATCAGAATTGAGAGATTACAGGGGGGGCAGACGGTTGATTTATTCCACCAATATGGATCCCACCTTCTCTGGGAGTCCCTCCTCATGGACCCTGAAAAGTACCCCACTCATAACTGAAAAAATCCAATTATGTGTTTGTACTGCAGCAGAAGTTTGGTGCACTACTTTTTGACGAGTGTTGCCCTTCATCCCCCATCATTCCTCACTCAATTACCTTCTCCTATACAACACAGAGCCTCCGACATCCTCTTGCAGCAGGGAGCAGTTCACTCCCCGGGCTTTTTACTGTTATTGTCTTCCCCCCAAGATGCAGACAACCATGCTAGCTCTGGAGCACAGAGGTTGTATTATATCCGCGTTTCTCAAGATAGCTCGTCACACATACACTCTTATCCTTTCTCCGCTTCTTTAATGCATCCCTCTACCTATTAACCGCAGTGCACCCCCTGATATATGTCTCCTCGATAACAGTTAATTTACATCCAGCTGATCTGCGGCAGTGTAATACAGCACTTTCAACCCTCATTAACACCACGGAAGATAAACTAAGACATCAGAGTTCTTGCCACCCTCGACTCAGAGCCCCAGCCCTCCACCTCACAGCTAGTTTTCCAATCTGTGCCACATCAAGTCCAACTGAGAGGGGAACTCAGCGAGCAGATTGTTCCCCCTGCAGCCGCCACAGGTGTCTTCCCACAGAGTGATGCAGTACAAATACTTCGTTACTCAAGCAGAATTTTCAGGTATCTGTACTCTATGTTTCTAACCACTTTTTACTTTTACTTTCCACATTTTAACACAGATATCTGTACTTTCAACCTCTTACATTTTCAAAACAGGCTTACTTCAGTTTTAATGCATTTGAGTGGAATTATCTATCATTAATCTTATTATTCTCACGCCTTTTATGCCTTCATATTAGGCCACCAAATTATCAGTTATTTTTATCTTCTCAACACCAAGACTGAGTTCAACTTAAATGGACAGCACGATACTTTGGTATATCCATCAGTGCAAATCACACACGAAAGCCATAACAAAACAGAAACGACATAAAAGACGTAACAAGATGAAACAAACAAGAGAGGGAGACTCAACCGCTGAGTCAAGGCATCTGGTGAATCTGTCAGCTGCCTGTGAGAAGCTTTTTAGCACTGAAGGACAGATTTTTAGACCCAAAAAGGGCACGCCTTAATTCAAAGAACCAGCATTTTGGTAGTCCTGCAGTGACGAGGGAATTTCTAACAAAAGAAAAAAGACTTGGTTAGATTTTAGACTTAAAACTTAATTAGATTTAAGACTTAATTAGTCTTGTGTTGATCACAATGTTTCAGTTCTGTTGCTGACATTGAAAACTGATTGAGCAACCCAGTGAGCACCACCAGGGATTCAACACTGATTTCTCGTGGAAAACTGGTAGACGTTCGGTCTGAAAATCTAAGACCTCTTTTCACCCTCTTTTCAACAGACTAAAATGGTGTTACAACAAAACACAAATTTGTTTTTTCATTTTGATCATTTGTTCAGTTGTAGGTTTGAAAGAGAGACGATATTGATTAGTGTGAAGGCATTTCTCCAGAGTCATATTTCACTGGTAGGTAAAATCTGGTCAACACAAAGACGTAATATTTCATATAAAATGTAATAAAAACAAACTATATACTGTGGGTTGTTGCCTAACTCACATGTGAAAATATGGCAATCAACCCGCTTGTGGTAAATATTTATTTCTGACTTTCAACTGAGAAATTTCAATGTAGTTTCTTAGTGAGGGTCCAAAGTGATGATAGGCTTTTATTTGCACATAGTTGAGGATGAAAAATGTCACTATTGCAAATCCCATCAGTGAAAAAACTTTTACCTTTGAGCGGATCCTGAATGCTATTTCATTGGTGAGCTTTAAACATCTTTTCAGTGGAAAAATGCTCACTGGGAAGTTTATGTTCATTGTTTTGTTTCATTGTTTTCAGTAGAAATGTCCCTCAGAGGGCTACTTTTTTGCTTTGAGTACATTTCAGAGCCTGTAATTTTTCACTTTGACTTGGGAGAGAAGTTGAATTAGTACCTCTTCTTTTACCAGAGTGTTCTTTTTTTACACACGAATCTGCACTTCTACTTGAGTAAAGAACGTGCGTGCTTTTTCTACCTCTGGTGTGATGTATGTGGACTGTAGGTGAAAGAAAACTGTGACGAGGGGATCAGCAGCCCCTGCAGAGGCATCCACGGCCTTCTGATACAGGAAATGATTCAGAGCAAACACTGTGAAATTGAAACATATTTGTCTGACAGAACCGTCAAGGCCACATGCACGCACAGAGCCACTATCACAAGCAACACGCTTAATCTTAGGAGGAGAATATGTCAAAATACACTGAAACAACCTCAAATTATGGTCCGGGGGATTGTGCCTTCTGCTCAGTTTTGCAGGCGTTTATTCATTACAACAAATGAGGCCGTAAAAAATGCCAGCAGCCGTTCTCTCGTGTCTGACAACTAATGGCCTGTGCCCCGTCAAGACGAAGGCAGGCTAATCCGAGCCCGTGCTATCTAACCGTGCCCTCAGCCAATTCAATTAGGTGTTCAGCATGGGGAAGCATCAGTCATCCAGTCAGTAGTTCAGCCGAGCCGCTGTGATAAAGGAGGAAAACACATAAATGAAAGTGTTTACAAACACTTTGAGCGATTCGATAAATTTATGGATTCTTTGATGTATTGTGTAATTAAGGCACTGATAATGACGTGACAGGAGAAAACTTGGAGACAAATCTCTCCGCAGTCACAAATCGTGGGATGCGCACTTGTCTCTGACATGGTGGAGGAGTTTGGATATTGTATCCTCCGTCTCTCTGATGTATTATAGAGTGGGAGCTCTGATCCATGAAAGTGTGGGGGAGGGGGCTGCACTGTAGGTTAGAAGTGCGATACTGACTGAATCTGTGTGTTCAGTTGGGGGTTATTGAGGACAGCCCAGACTGCGTTGATGATGAGGAATGCTCACTGCTGCATTTATTGCAAGTCATGCTGGGTAAAGCATCAGCTTAAAGGCATAATTTGGATTATTTTAAGTGGGGTTGTATGAGATACTTATCGATAGTATGTGTATTACCTAAAGTAGATAGCAGCCAGCATGCCCACAGTTTGGAGAAGCAGACAGGAGTACCAGCACAGAAGCTAAGCGATGAAGTACTGTGGACAGGGTCAGCAATAAAAAGTAATTTAGTCATTTAAAAAAGGCTCACATAAAAAAAAAAAAAAAAACACTATCAGTTTAAGTGTATCTATATTTAGAATATTTTCACCACTTTTACTTTGCTGTCAGAACGCCTTTTCGGAACAGGAAACCACCATTACATAAACCAAATATCTCTCCAAAGCAACCAAACTCCGTTAGCGAAATCGGTAAACTTACCTTGCAGAGCACGGAAGCAACACCAGCAACTCGGTGAACCAGCAACTCCATGTTCTGTGAGGTAAAATGACTATTTTTGCCAAAGTGGTTTGGTTGCTTTGGAGAGAGCGATATTTAGCAGGCAGTTTCTTGTCATTAAAGGCTGTCTGGATGCAAGGTAAACCAGTTAAAAAACTGACAAAATACCTTTTGTTGCTGACACTGTCCACAGCAGGTCATCGCTTAGCTTCCCTGCTGGTACTCTCGCCGCTTCTCCTAACTGGGATAAACCTGACCACCATCCAGTGTAAATATTACATTGAGTACTGATAAGTACCTCAAACAACCCCACTGTCTGGAATTCTTATAAATTGTACATACAATTGGCTTGGGTCTTCATTGATACTGTTCTCAAGTTTACAGTTCCTCATTCATGCACATATTTCCACAACAAACAGCAAGCACATTCTGTTTCCAAAAAAAGCTGTCTGTCCCTGGAAAACTGCTAACTTTCTTTTTGGAGATCCTCCATAAGCTAAATTTGCAGTGTTTGTGCTTTAAATTCATGCAGTCTGTCTTAATGATGGGAGAGAAACAAAGCTGATGCTCAGCAGGCGGAGAAGAGCCGCCTCGCTGCTGTATTCTTGTCCCCTCAGTGTTTTCCGGGGGATTCAAGGCGCAGCAGCATCGGCCATACCTGATTATTAACCACACAGCCTGCTACAGTGCAGTTAATAGATCTGTCCAGGTCTCGGAAGTGGGTGCCAGTGGAGGCACATTGCAAAAGCAGCTAATGATTTGGGGGATTACAGCATGTCATTTGCAACAAAGGAAAGAAGATGAATAACTTTGTATTTAAGAGGAAATTGGTGCTTCTTGTGTGTAGACAAATAGGGCTGCTTGGATGCAGAGGCACAAGTTCTTTATATACCCAACAAAACTATAAACCAGACACTTTTGTTTTTGGTCCCACTTTTCATGAGTTGAAGTAAAGAATCTAAGACTTCCTCTGTGCACACAAAAGGTTTATTTCTCTCAAATTTTGTTCACAAATGTGTTCAAATCCGTGTTAGTGAGAAATTCTCCTTTGCCAGGATAATCCATCCACCTGACAGGTGTGGCATATGAAGATGCTGATTAAACTGCAGGATTATTGTACAAGTGCGCCTTGCATGGATGCGTCATTATAGTTAAATGTGGAGGTGCGAGATTTGTATGTCAGAAAAAAATTCATGAAGTACTCGTAATGCTATTTCTTGCAATATAGAGCCTTTCATCATGACCAGTAATGCCGCTCTTTCACTATAAAGCTCAGCTTTACTTAATACTTTTATATATAGAAATATCAGTTTATCATTGTGTTCTGTGCTTTCGGCAGCAAGTTGCAGAAAAATGCACACAAAGGGCAACCATTTACTGCACACTGTTACTAGAAACTGAGTACAGTTAGCTTATAATTAGCCTAATCCGCCACCATCAGTAATAACACATTATTAAACCATTAATAAAACCAAAACTAACAGCAGTCATCATCAGACAATCTTATAATCTTTTAGCAGTTACCTGGTGTTTCTGTAGATGTGACAAAATGTTAAAAAATAGACATACTGACAGCTTGAATCAAACTAAAGCTGCCTGCGCTCCCTGGGGGGAATATTACACCAAACTCCCTTTAAAAATATTACAATTATAGCAGTTACAAAAATTAATACAATTTCTTGTGTCTCCATAAAAACATCACTCTAGAAGCACAAAATAAAAGCCACCATATGTTGACAGTATTGTTGTCGATTCTGCCTCAATATAATTCATAATGAAACTGTATTACCCTACAAACTTTACATTTTGCACTTTGTTGCCTCAACTCGCTATCAACCCCTGTCAGTCAGCTCCACAATTTTAGTGGAAAAAGACCTAGGAACTGAGAGGCGAACTGTATGAACTGTTCTCATTAAAACATGTGCTGGTTGGTGGTGACACACACCAGATTAAACATCAACTCAAAACACTGTTAATTCACTGTCTGTCGTGTGTGTATAAAGGTGATTGATTGCAGAACCTTTTGTTTTATTTTAGTTTTTTTTTTTTATGTGATGGCAAAAAAAAAAAAAAATCCTTGGCATAGCTTAAATCTTCAGAAATAGTAAAGTTGTATGATCAAAAAGTGGGGAGGGAAAATCAGGCACAAATTTAACAAATTTTAACCTTTTGTTTGCATAGAAGAAGTCATGAAAAGCAAAAACAAAAGTGTTGGGTTTATTTTTTTTTTTTTTTTTGAGTATATATTATATTGTAAATGGTAAAATGAACACACTGAGGAAAGGACAACTTGTCTATATAAACTTGCACATAAACAACTCTGCAAGCCAGTGAGTGTGGCTCGGTCCCTCATGCTTGGATGGTGCCCAAAAGAAGCCTTGAAGTAAAATGACAAATGAGTCATTTGAAGACGCCCCCTCACAGAAACCTGTCACCACTTATGAACATCCTGCGAGCTGCTACTGCATGTATCCCGTTCTATTCTTAGTGGATCCCCAGTTGAAATAAAAATACCAAATGAACATCTGGGTGATTTATTGTGCTTAAAATCTTCAGAGGAATGACCCCTCATTGTGGGAGGATGTTTGTTTTTTTCCCCTGGAAAGCACTTATATGGTTCTCAAGTCGCACCATGGCGTTTCTTATGATTTGTTTCCTCATACTGGATTGTTCAAATCAATATTTGTCAGCAAAGACGTTTGTCAAGGTTGCGAGTAAACAGATAAAACTCCTCACTCGCTGGGGATTAATGTAGACTAAGCAAACCCACACAAGCCAACCTTCATGGGCGGAGGGATTAGACAACACCCACCTCCTTGGTTCCCACCGCTCGTCTGATGTCAACCATAATGTTGTTATTGAAATAATTCAGTGCAGGGGAGAAAGGCGGGTCATATTCTAAATATATCAAAGCCAGGGCCTGCTGTGGGTGGGAAGATAGGAGGGAAGTAAAATCAAGCACTTTTGGGGGGGGGGGGGGGGGGGGGGGATGGAATAGATTAAGAATGAAAGACAAGCTACAGCAGAGTTACTGGGGAAAGAAAAAATCACAGATGAAGCCAACAGGCGCTGTGGTTGCATCTTGGCCGCACTTTATTTTACAGTACATTAATACAATATAACAAGTTTGTTAAGATAAACACTAGAAATAATATGTTCTTTATTAGACTACATTAGACCCTTTATTAGACCTTTACTAGAGGGTAATTACACATTACAACTGAACTGTGCTGTCAATTAAAGTGAAATCGCATATCTGCTACTTGAGACACATCTTCTTTGGCTGGTCCCATACAGTTGGCAGAGACAAAAATATTTTGTCTCACTCAGAGACAAGATATTCCTCTACCTCTAGAATTTTGGCCTTTGCTTGGTAGATCTGGTTCTTATATTGTTTTTTAAATGGGGGAGTAGAAGATTTCACTTTTGTTTACAGCACAGTTCTGTTGTAATGTGTTCTTAATTACAAGCTAATAAAGTCTAACAAGGGTCTAACAGTGGGAAACAATATAGTTTAGTTTGCAGTACAGTTCTGTTTTAATGTGTCACTAATTATTCTCTAATAAAGTCTAAGAAAGGTCTAACAGTGGGAAACATTACACTTTAGTTTACAATACAGTTGTGTTGTAATGTGTCCCAAATTGCCTGGCAATAAAGTCTGTTACAGTCTAATAAAGAACATATTATTTCTAGTTTTCCTCTAATTTGATACAAAGTACATCTTGATGCGTTTTACTAGTGTATGGCTAGGTATATGATGTCTAATAAAGGTATAACTACTGTCTAATAAAGAACAGATTATGTTTTATCTAATTTGATACAAAGTACATCTTGTATTGATGTACTGTAAAACAAAGTGCAACCTGCATATTTACCAGTGACAAAAGAATGGAAAAGGATGGACAAGAGAAGGAGAAAGAGTGCAAGAGACAGAAACCAAAAGACGCTGGCAACAGACTGAGGCTTGGAGAGTTGCAAGTCCAAGCCCCAAGTCTAAGCAGATCAAACGCCCTCTACAGATAAAGCATTCTATATGACACAGAATGGGAAATAGGAAATGACAGCCAGCTCCCTACAGGGCACTGCACAATGTGCATGCTTGCATGGTGTGTGTGAGCGTGTGTGCAATAAAGAGCCAGAGTCTGAACATGACTTTGTGCGTTGTTTTTCCAAAGGGGCTTAAGTCCACATTGTTTTGCCTTTTTTTTTTCAGTTTTATGCAGCCATACACAAACCCCCACAAGCACTCTTTTGCATGTACACACTGTTATTTTCACTGTGTCGTTCATGGCTTTGACATTTCTTTCTCCAAACTGTAATTTAAACATCATATGAGAACACCCGAGTGACTGATGGGCAGAGAATCTCACGCAGAATAACTGTATTTTAGGCAGGGACACATGATTGAAGCTAGTGGCCTGTGGGTTGATCCTGTATTGAAAAACATGTGGGCAGATCTGAAGTGGTTGATTCAGAACGATTCTAGAGAGGGCTTAGCAATGTGGGAAAAAAAAATCCAGTTATCATATCATGATACTGTAACTGGAAAACCTTCATACAGTACTGATAGGTAGTGTTTCACGGTATCTTTTTAGGTGTTCTTTCTGCTCACTGGTATGCGTCAAAGTGAAAAGAAATTCCCACTGCCTTGTCAATGATTTTAGATGTTATTCTGGGGGAAATTAAATGAAATTGTTGCTGTGTAATGTTAATCTAACCCTATATAGCAACAAACATTTGCTGGTTCCAGCTTCTATGGCGGCTTTGCTATGGCAACAGCCATGCGCATGTTGATGCAACAGCTGTAGGTCTTCCAAACTTCTCCGGGACTTGAAACAGCTCCTGGATAATGTTCGGTCGGGAAAATTAAACAGATCAGGCTGGCCAAACAGCGGGAAACCAGAGACGATCGTGACCACACGGAGGGGGCTGCTCCACAACATCCTTGCTTGGACTGTTGCTCTAGAGGGGCGGATCGCACTCTGAGCTGACAGGACGCAACAGGATGTGGGGAGGAGGACTCATGATGCATTGTGTTCAAACACAGTCAAAGTTGATGGACAATTTCCCAGTTTCCCAGATGTCATTAAATGCACATGTTGCATTTTGTGCGCATTACCAAGGAACTACAACTCTTTAGTTGTACAAGCCTTTGTTGTATGATGATACTAACTGACCCTGAATCCTTCTTTAACAGGGTGGACTCATCATTAGGCAAAGGTCAGCGATTGCCTTAGGCCATAAGTCACTAATGGCCCCATAAAATGCTTCATAAACTTATGGTTAAGAAAGCTTTTTGTTATTTTTTTTACTCTTTGCTGATGTGGACTATTCCGTGATCTTAATGTGCATCTGTGTAAATAATTCAGGAGGAAACTGGCCAACTCGTGAAAACAAGCAGCTCAGCGTGGTGTACAGACTGTGGGAAAATGAAGCAACCCCAGCGGTGCTGAAAAAAGGAGGAAGGTGGAGGTAATAAAGAGATAATACCCACCCCACCCACTGCCTGTTCACTCTCCTGCCATTTGGAAATAAAAGAGATGCAGAAGTGTCCGTGCCAGACCTAAGAACAGCTTCTTTTCTGAGGCTGTGCAACTCCTGAATTCATCCTCCACACATAAATCAAAGTTTATTTTAATAAATTATTATTTATTCAAGAGTTGAAAGAGGGGAAGAACAAGAGATGCGTAGGGCTCCACGCCTGTGTTTGGATTAGGGCGCAAAATGACTAAATCCACCCCTGTTCTTAATTGTAGTTATTGTAATAATTGCTGCTTTTCTTTGTTATTTATGACAGTAAATGAAGAGTCTCTGGGTTTTTGGACTGTTGATTGGACAAAAGATGCAATTTGAAGATGTCGCTTTGGGCGAATTTGGGAAACTGTGATGAGAAAATAATCGGGAGATTAATCGATAATGAAACTAATTGTTAGTTGGACCCCTAATGGCTACGGTTCTATCTCATTGTTTGATGTTATGTCTTCTTCAGCCCAGTCAACAAGCATGTTTTTGCAATTTACAGTCATTATTTTCAATCAGTATTACTGCTGTACGCACACAGTGGTGTTTTCTTTCAATTTTATCGCTTCCAATTATCTTAGTTATTACAGTCTGTTTACAGACTCCACTGACCAAAAAAAAGGCAAAATTGCATTTGCAAGGCAACACTATTATAAACCCATTATGCTTACAGAAAACCATTTAAGTTGTGACCTTTAATTAAAATGCAAAACTCCATGCAAACATCCTGGCTATTTAGCTGAGAGACTGGGCAGTTCTTATCCTTGGGGGCTTGTTTGGTCTTTAGGCAGAGTGGAGCTCCACGCTACAGGGCTCCTGTTGTGCAACACCCCAGCTCATATTATTAGAACCACACATCACAGCAGAACGGCTGAGACAAGGACTGCAGTAAATGAAGTTGGAGCATAAAATACATTTATCTTATTGAAGGGTGATGGAGACTTTTGATGCAAGAAAAAAAGAACAACAACAAAAAAACGAAACAGCAACTCCGGAGCGCTGGATACGCACTGCTAAACATTGTGTCTCTGAGCGAAAGCAGCTGATGGGCTCAAGTCATGCAAGCACACATGCATGTATGCACACACAGGCACCTGCACACACACATAAGTTCAGCACACAAAAACACACACAGAGACAAAACAACACAGCAAATTATGATTTATGGTGGATCCTGTCAAGACAGTGCCGCAGCAGCAGAATACCTGTTATCTTATCAACATCAGTCGTCAGAACTACAGAATTCTGTGTAACCTTCATCCACACAAGCCTCCAAACACCTCGTCTCAATCCACAGATTTGAAGTAAATAAAAATGCAGATTTCTTGCTGACTTCGTGCTAAAAAGAATCTGTAGGGTATTTCCCACGAAACTATTGTAATTAAAGTGTCCTTGACGGAGCTTTTTAAACGCCTTAAACACACAAAATGTAAATTCTGTCACTAGGGATCTCTCTCACATTAAAACAGTAACAAAAGATGTAGTTTGTTGACATCTGAAGAAGTATGGGATCATGAGAGTCAGTTATCTTCACTTTTAAACAACCAGGAGCTGATAAAAATCTTTCTGACGTGACTCGGGCCGAAGTCATGTTCATGGACAAAGTATTATTAAAATAATAATTAATATTCATGTCACGTTAGCCACATTTGCTGACTTCCTTCTTCACTCTGATGTATCTGACGTGTCTTGTGTTTTCACCTAAGTTATAGCAATTAGCAACTAGCAGCAGGGCTAACAATAAGGATTGTCAGCTTACCCGAGGCATGTTGGGCAAGCAAATCTACCTAACCTAAGACCTAGAAAGTCCAAGGAAAAAGATGGGATGGACATTTTCATCATTTTCACATTAAGCATTTAACAATTAACTTCAGTCTCTGTTGTTATTTTATAACTGTTAATAAAACTATTTGTACAGGAGGAAGTAAAAATTGACTTCAGCACGCACATGTCTGACCCATTTGCCCGACCAGCAAGTGAAAAAAAAACATTAATGTTGAACCTTGGTGGGAAACGCACCGTTACCTTGAATAAATTATGTATTTCTCTGGGTTTGACCATTTAGGATAATGTAAGTATACATGTATTTTTAGACATTTCAATATGGAAATGTTATATATAATAGCTGTAATACACAACACAAAATACTTTCCAACTGACAATAATATACTGCATGTCCTCCTTTCTTTACATTTCCAAACTCTTCTGGCAGAAGAAATTCATCCTCCGCTATCAGTTATTCAGATGAATCAGGAGAAATGAGTGTTTACCAAAACTTACTTCCACCAGTATTGTTTGCTTTAAGGCCTGATAGCCCATTGGATTATTAAATTGGGGGACTAAAAAGAAGAGAAGATTTTTAATTAAAAGGATCATGCTAGAGGCTCGGCGGAGTCATCCATGGATGCAAGAATGACATTCGCTCTGGGGCTGCTTCACACAAACAAATGGGACGGAAGCAGTTTCCCCCCCGAAACTTTCATTCAACTGTGTAAGTGTGGACTACCTTGAAAAGAACCACATTTTCTGGTTATTCCGAGTGCACAGAAAAACACTTAATATGGCTGCATTATACATTCCTCACACTATTGACACACAGATGTATACACAGCAGAGTGCCTCTCTCTCTGCTGGCCACTGATAAGCCTGCATCCCAAGGAACCAACAGACGGGGAGTCTTTGCAAGCCCATCTGCAGCACAGCTCTGAACCAACGAAGCGCAATCTTCCCTGAACCTCCTGGACTGTCAAAAGGCCTTCTGCTGCTTAATGACCGTTATGAACTCAAATCCTGGCGACCGGGGGCTCCCTACCAGGAACCAGAAATAATCTGCACAATTTTTGGAGCCAACAACAACATTTTGTTACATCACATACTTTTGGCCTCTGTGTGTGTGTGCTGTTTGTGGGTTTGTGTATTATTTTAAGGTCAAACAGCCTTGCAAGGTTGCAACTAGGGGACACCACAAGTAGAACTATTCTATATTTGGATCGCCATGACAACCAAAATGCTGCGGATGGTGATATTATTAGTTTATGCTCGCTTGCTCGCTCTGCTTCAACTTGCTACGCCTTCAGATGTTCCCAGTGTGAAGCCTCGACGCCACACACATCTAATGCACATACATGCACTCATGTATGTAATGTAATGTGCCAATGCATACGCCCACAAACACAAGCACACACACATATACACACACACACGCACTCTTCTTTGTGGAAACAGAGCTTTCATTTGTTATTGCACAGAGTAAACTTCAAAGAGTTCGATGCAGATTTAGTTGCAGAATTTGATTCACTCAAGAGGAAGAGATTTCCTATCAGATGGTTTCCAAAGAAACATGACTATCTTCTTTAAAGGGACAGTTCACAAACAAAATTAAAAATATGTTTGATTATCTTTCCAACATAGAAATAAAGTACTTCCTAAATGAAACTGCTGAAAACAAGGTTTGCGCTTTTGCCAGCTACGGTGGAGTGGAAACACTCTAGTGATCACATCTGTCCAGCAAAGTAAAAAAATAGAATTTCCATGATTTTAAAATTGTTTTCCATATGTTGCGATGTTTGAAAACACCCAAAATGAACACTGTAAGTGGACTGCTTGATTACTATGAGCTGCATTTAACAGCATTTGTGTAGGAAGGATTCTGTCCCAAGCACTCTGATCCATATATGCATTGGATCACTGTCAGTGGT
This sequence comes from Lutjanus argentimaculatus, assembly GCA_034769285.1. Classification (NCBI taxonomy): domain Eukaryota; kingdom Metazoa; phylum Chordata; class Actinopteri; order Lutjaniformes; family Lutjanidae; genus Lutjanus; species Lutjanus argentimaculatus. Next base: position 18,486,845 of record JAWZSL010000011.1, read on the forward strand.
TTCCACCGGGGCTGCTCGCCCATAGTCAACTAAACCGTTGACGTCGACATTGACAGTTTCATGTATTCGTTATTCACAGGAAAACCTCCAAAAACCTCAAACATATGAAAGACCATTGTGGAACTGTGCCTCACCGTTAGGTTCAGAGGATTGTTGCAACATGGTCCTTTTCTCTTATGACACTGTAGTCACTGCTTATAGCTGCCATTAGCTCATTTGCTGGCTCTGCTCGGCTTCACCACTTTTCACAACGTAGCGTGTGTTTGGGGACAGCGATTGAGAACTGTTTGCTGCCAGGTGCTGGTGGTATTGAACAAGTTCATGAGAGATCTTAAAGATCAGCTTTGATACAGCTATGTGGAGTGTACTTTAGCTGTTGTATTAGACTGGGACACAGCCTCTGAGACCAGCGGAGGCTGGTTTGATGACTACATACAGCACCAGAGGTGATTTAACGTTACAGTGGGTCCGACTGAACTGTGGCTGATGATGATGAAGACATGGCAGGCACAGGCGGGGATAGGAGACACAGAGCGGTTGAGGAACACATTTGTAAATTAGCAATTTAATTTGTAAGTATACATCATCCATTGTAGTGGTAAGTCGTTTTAATGTGTTGAAATAAATAAGAGTATGTTCAGACTCCTTGCTAGTTGTTCCAACTCATTACTCTTTTTGCCGGTAGCATTTAACAGCTGGCTTGCTTTGTGCCTCAAAATTGTAAATTTAAATAGTTAAATTAATATTATAAACGTGCAATGACTAGTTGACTATTGGCTTGAACTGACAACTACTGGTTGACTAGGAAAATCTAGTCTGGAGCAGCCCTATTTTCCACTGTAGTTCCATTATATTGGAGAGAAGGCAGACATCTCTGTGGCTGATGCACCAAAACTAGGCTTCACACACCAAAACAATCTGGATGTAGAAATAACACTACAGGCCAGAGGAAAAATATGTATTTTTGATTTTGGGGTGAACTGTCTCTTTAACCAAACACGCGGTTTGGGGGAAAAACAGCAGAGAGAGATGCAGTACTGAATGACAGAGGAGCAGGAAGCCTCAGACAAACAGGGAGCAGAGAGCGGATGTGACAGATGAGATTTTTCATCCAATATTTGCCCCTCTGTGGTGAAAAAAAGGGGATTTGCTGACAGCTTGGATGAAGCTTTACAGCTAATATCCTCCACCTGTTTTTACAGGGAGCTACAAGGACGAGCAAATCCTCGTGTTGCAGCCCAAAATAAACAACAGACTCATTTAGGAAGCCCTGTGCTTTGCATCGCTCCTGAACATTTTTGTATTTACTGCTCACAAAGGAAAGCAGACGCAACAGCGAAACAAGCACTGGTTGAATTTGTAACTTTAAAAACATGAAAATAACGACATTCATAATAAAATGTGAATATTATCTTCACCGTTAATGGAAAAAAGAAACCTTTTGTAGCACAATGGAATCACCAGGCTTGTTTGGTGGTAGGAACAGATTGAAGTTGGCCATTTCAATGTTGTTATGGAAACGAGATGAGATTGTGTGACAAGCAGACACTTATCACATTTAGCTGCTCTGCATCCAATCTGCAGAGATTCTGCTAATTGGCTCTTTTCTGTGAACTGACCCGTGTGCCCCAATTTTCTCATTCACTCCATCTCTAATTCTTTTTCTTGTTCTCTCTGTCTCTTCTTTCATTTCTTTTCTCCAACTCCATCCACTTCCCACCATCCCCTCTGTCTCTCTGTGTCTCCCTCCCCATGTCTCTCTTGATCCCGACACTGTAAGCGATGATGTCACCCTCTCCAGCGAGTTAACAGTGTGAGGCTGAAAGCTACTATTTTGCTCCTGCGGTCTGGGTTAAGAACCCACTCACTGAGATAAGAGAGCATTGTTTACTTGGCCCGGCCTTGTTACAACTCCCACACAGACACACATGGAGAGCTCGACTGCACGGCTTTGCTCGGCTTCACTGTCACACTTCTCACAACGTAGTATGTGTTTGGGGACAGTGATTGAGAACTGTTTGCTGCCAGATGCTGGTGGTATTGAACAAGCTCATGAGAGACCTTAAAGATAAAGCTTTGATACAGTGGGGTGTAGTGAGCTGTACATGCACAGAATGCACTGGGTGATTTATTTAGCTATGTCGAGTGTACTTCACTGTAATGACTGGGGATGAAGCAATATATCGAGTATCAAAATATTGCGATAAAAAATGTCTGTACCAGATTGGCATGGTGTCAAGACATTGGTTTGGTTTTGCAACTGTAGATATAATTCAAACGTTCATTACCAAAGACAATTCATTCCAATTTTTTGTGCATATTTAGGTCATGGCTGCCTCCTCTTATCTTATTGCACGGCTTTTTTAAATACTCCACTCTGATTGGTCAATTATATCATTCTATGGTCTGTTATTTCTGAATGGCAGGCCGTTACTATGAATAACAGATTGTTGCTAAGGATGCAATTCTGATCATGAGCTCTACAGGAGCAATAAAATCATTTTTAAATCATTACTGTCATTTTTGATTTTCAAAGAAATGTTTTGTGTCAGATTCTTGCGTTTTCTTTGGTAACTAGCCGTGTAGAAAGTGGGATCATGTAATGAGCAGGTCATTGTTGCATCACCCTGTTGGGGTGAACCACTATCCCACTTATTAAAGAAGGAAAGTACAATAATGTACACGAAAAATGCTGTGTGCATCAGATTTATTATTTAAACGTACTACAAACAGTTTGTAACTGGTTATGAAACAGTCTCTGTTTATGATGCATCTATTTGAGCTGCAAAACCATCTGTGAGAAGACTGGCTGTTTCTGTACAGTTAATCTTAATGTCTGCCACCGTGTAGGATTCTCTGTGAGTTTACACTTTCCCAGGTAAAGTTACAGTGAGTAGTATGTTAGTCAGTTAAAAGGAAGCAGAAGATTGTCATTTAGATAATTCGATTTGTGATGTTATATTTTGTGGTTATTTTATGATTTTGTCCACAGTGGGCTTCAAAATCATCACAAAATGAAAGTTCCTTGTAGCAGCTTTAATTTGTTCAAGTCATCATTTTGTTGTTGTTGTTGTTTTTTTTGCAGTACAAACAGCTGGCACAGATGTTCAGCACCACTTCTTCGGTCAGCTTAATCGTCAAAAATGTCAAATCCAAACATTCTTATCTACAGTGAGTATCAGGCGTAATCAAACTGTTTTCACCATTTCAGCTTTGAAGAAGATGCTGTGAGGTTGAAACTGGTCTACGCTTTAAACCAATATGACTTTTTTAAAAAAAGCTTTTAATATAATTCCTTTGCCTGAAGCACATTATCTTTTCTGTATTTTCATCTGTCAGTACCACATCAAATTATCTTGTCTCCCTCTTCAAATGGCACTTGCAAGCGATTAAATTCACATTTTCCAAACAACCTAAACTACACACACCACACACACACACACACACATATTAATTGTGGAAAAATTCTATAGAGTTGCCAATAAATCTGCATCTTGGAAAAAATGTCTGCATTGTATCTTGACACAAACACACACAGACACACACCATCCCACTCATCACCTGTCACCGCTCATGTATCTTCATTGTCTCCATCAGAGCTTTTTTAATTTATGTTCTCTCCTTTCTCTCTTTTTCCCTCTCTTACATTGTGTTCATTCATATTCATTTATTCATTTTATTTCTCTCACATTCAGACTTGTGGCAGGTTTTCACACCATATGAGAGAAAACTCATCTAACTAAACTAAAAACACGTCCTCCTCCTCCTCTTTCTTCTTTCCTCAGCCTACTTTCTCACACAGTCTCCACTATCAGTCGTCTACGTACCGGTACTTCATGCCGGTGAGCTTGGCGGTGGACTCCTTGAGGTTGTGGTGGTAGCGGTGGGTGAAGGAGCCCAGGCTGCGAGCTATCAGGGCCACGGTCCGGAATCGGGCGCGGGCCTGGCTGGCTGTGTTGGGGCTGGTGGCGTTCTGCTTGCTGTGCTCACCGTTACGCGGGGCCTTAAGCCCATGGTCTGTACATGCAAAGGACACCTGCATGGCTGTTGGCAAAGGCCACTAGAGCTGCTCCAAGACAAACAAGGCTTTGTTTGTGTCCTCAAAGGTACTTAACAGTCCTTTTTCTGTGAGTGGAGCTTAGATTTTGTCCTTGTTGTTCTTATGTGAAGTTGAAAGTCAGTAGTCCAGGCCAGTTCTGCCTGGTACTCATATGGAAATCACAGACAGGAATGATGGGAGCATGAGATTGTTCAGTTTTTTTCTCAAGCTGATGTTATGTCAAGATCTGACATAGCAGCGGTGCAGTCCCAGTCAGTGTGTGAGGAGCTGAGACGGGGATCCTGTGCCGGTCTGACTCCACCTGAAAATATGAGAGAGGAGGATGGAGATGGAGGGAGAAGGATGAAGGAGAAGAGGCACTGAATGAGTCGCTGCTGAGAGAGTCGCCCAACTGAGAAGAGCACTTCAGAGTGTGTGTTGTTGCAGGGAGGTTAGAGGGGTGAGAGTTAAAGGTGTGTGAGGAGAACAGAAGAAGAAAATGTCGAGCTAAACCAGACATAATCTGTGAAACCTCTTTTTTCCTGTGCTGTTTTCTTCCAGTTTAACGTCTTCTGCGCTCATCTCTAAGCTGCTTCAACGTGCAATATCCAAGAGCAATCCTGCCCTAGTTTTTCTTGTCTTTCTCATTTTTCTCTTTCTGTGTCTGTCCTCCTCTACACTCTTAGAAATAAAAGTGCTAGAACCATGTAGGGTTCTTTGGCTTGTCTTTATAAGAGAATGCTTTTTGATTCCCAGTAAAACCTTTTATAAAGGTTACACTTGGAAACCTTTCAGGGATTCTACCTAGAACCCAACATAAAGCGTTATATGTGCCAAGAATCATCTGTGAAAAGTTTCACCCAGGAACCCTGCGTAAGGTTCCACAAAGAACCCTTCTAGAAGGTGTATGGGTGTAAGAAAATATCACGATATCGCGACATTACATTTGGCGATACTGTATCGAGTTACAAAAACGCTGTATTGCGGTATTGTGATACAAGCAAAGATTTGTGGCAATGGTTCATTTTTGTGGTGTGTTCAAACCAGTGTCATCTGTCTCCACTGTTCTGACTGCATAAAAAGTAAACTTTTTAAACTCAGATTTGATGCATGTGCTGGTGTTCAATTTTCAATTTTAAAATTTAGCAATATATTGAATTGTAACCCCTGTATCGTGATACACATTGTATTGTCAAATTCTTGCCAATGCACAGCCCTTCCTCTAAGGGTGTTAACAGACACCTTCACGGGTGGTTCTACTGATACCTTTTTATATTCCAACGGTTTCAACTAGAACACACCAGGCTTATCTGAAAATATACTGTACAGGGGTTTCATCTAAACCCTCTGGTCTTGAGAGGGTTCTATGAAAAACCACATTGTACTGTATTCTACAGATGAATCCCATGGACTTTATTTTGGTCATATCTCCGTCGTCATTTTGTTTGCATTGAGAAAACATGTTCAAACAGTCATGCGTTCAGCAAACATTGAAGACCTCTTTCTTCTAGAAAAGGAAATGAAAAGCGTAAATGGACGCAGGATGCGCGAGGCAGCCACGATGCGTAGAGGAGTGTATGCAAACGTGTAGTTGAAAGCAAGTATATCTTCTGCCTTACAAAGAACCCTCAAGGAAGAAAATGGTTCTGGGTAGACCCTTCAGAAAGAACCCCTTTTGGAACCCTTCACTTGTGAGAGCACACTTCCTCGCCTCATCCTATATAAAGGCTTATGCACTTTTCTAATTTCTAACTCATGTTTGATCTCTTGCTAATTTCTGATTGGTCCGTTTCTGTTTACAAAGTCTACCTCTAATGCCTCTTTTTAATGCGTTTCTCTTTAGGGTGTCTGGGAGGTTTTTGTCAGGCAGCCAGTTAGTTGTGGGTGTCAGGGGAGTCTTTCTCGCCCTCCAACCGCAGCTAAGCCTTTTAGTCAAACACCTGGAGTGAGGAGAGTAACACTGCACCACCACCACACTGTGCTTTCAACACTGCACACACATAATCGCATACACCCTCTCATTCTCATCACACATCTTAAAAATAAGGTCATGCTTTCACAGAAAAGCAAATACTGTACACTCATGAATCTTCTCCGGCTAAACTGCTGCATTTGCTTCCACTTGCAACACACACACACACAACCAAATCTTTACTGATACAAGTGTTCTTACACACTCTGAGGGACAAGGATGAAGCAGGGTGAGATTCTTGATTGATGTGTGCCCTCCTGCAACTTTGAGAAGAATCAAGCATCAGCAAGCAGAGGTCCCGCAAAGATACGTATCCCAAAAGAAGAAGAAGAAACAGCAGCAGCTGTCCTCGGACCCGGCAAACAGCTCTGTCCCGTCTCCAAAGTCCAAAGCTTTTATGGTCCCCGGCTTTGCAGCAAGAACGCTCTGTTTGATAAAGAGACCCTGGAACGGTAACGGACAAGCAGAGAAGAAGAGGAGGAGGAGGAGGAGGAGAAAGGAGGATGCATGGTACCTCACTTCAGGGAGAAGAGGACAGATGCAGTGAGGAGGCGAAGAGCAGCGCGTGTTGAGCGTAGAGGGAGCGAGCTGGGCACTGAATGAGGGAGAGAGACAGTGTGCACAGGCTACTGGCTCTGACTGACTGGCTGAAAGAACTGCAGTGTTTTTCACTATGGCGCCACACACTCAGAGAGAGACAGAGAGGGAGAGAGATAGATCCTGAATGGAAGTCAAGGGAGCTAAGTTGATGTGTATGTGTGTGAGCATGTGTGAGTTCATTTACTTAAAGAAATCCACCTCAGGCAGGGTGCTAAAGTAGCATATGGTTGACAACACTAACCTACATGTGCACGTCACAGGCACGCTTCGCTTATGAGGCATTTTATTTGCTAACCTCTCTTTTTGTTGTCTGCCATTACCGTGCATGCCCCGTTTACACTGCAGTAACCTTTACAAACATGTAATAAGTAGGGGACAGCAGCAACGAAAGTATAATTTGTTTTTATTTGATACATTTATTTAGAGTGACCAGATTTTATTGTGAACAACATGTCCTTCCAATCAAAAATAGTTTTTTGAAATTTGTCCTCAAGCAGCGGCAGGCTCGCCGGACCTTAACTCTGATGCATATGTCATGTGACCCATGTTGTAAAAAGCTTGCAGCTTGGTTAGGTCTCAGCACAAAAACCTGCTTATTTATGTTATATTAATTTATGTTATTTATGTTGTCGCTTTTACTGGTTTGTCAGCTGATCATCTTATCCTGTTAAATTGGGAAAGATCCTAACCCCCCTCCTCTCATGCCAGGTGGCTGAAGGATGTCATGTTTCATCTAAAACTAGAAAAGGTTAAATTTACCCTACGGGGGAAGAAGGCTTAATTTAGTAAAACGTGGGCCCCATTAATATCTTACTTCAGTGCTGTTACTGGGATAACAAATTGGAATGACTTGTAGTGCTCGCTTTGTGTCGGAATGAAAGAATGTATGGATCAATATGTACAGTATAATTCAGTTCTCTTTCTCTCTTTTTTCAGTTTTGTTTTGTTTTTTCCTTCTTTCTTAAACACCTTTTCTGCACTTTCTTTTATTATTGCCACTGTCATTATTCTGGCTAGTTGCAGCCAGCTGGAGTGGGACTGAGGTAATGAATGGGAGATGAGAAAGGGGAGGGCAGTTTTATATTTTGAATATTATATGATGAAAATTTGAAAAATAAATAGAGAGATGTTTAAAAAAAACTACTTAGTTAAGTTTAGGAAATAAAACTTCTTAAATATTGTAGTCAGGACGGACGTGATGTCTGATGCAACATCATATGACATTTCACACACGTACACGCTGTAAAATGGCCACAGTTTGGGTAGGTTTGGGAAAAAAAAAACCCTACTTGGTTAAGTTTAAGAAAAGATCAAGTTTTTGGTTAAAATAACTATGTTATGCCTGTCACGTGACAGAAGTGACATCACTCATTTCCTGCAAACGTAATGTGCAAAGAAATATATCGTTAATAAAAGGCGGAAGCAACACCATGTTACTTTTGTCCGTCCCCTGTTTCTGTAAACTTTACCCTGGTTAGCACCAAAGATAGGCTAGCCTGTTAAATTGAACCTTTATTGATACTTAGCCCACTGAGTCGTCTAACAGATGATATACATTTACAGTATTCAACAAATCAACACTACCTTAAAAACATAAAATGCTTTATTTAGTATTTTTCCTATATTTTCCATAATAAACTGTATTAATTCTATAATATAATTCTGGCAGAACTGACCAAATCAGGCTGATTTTCTCTGAGGACTCATGGACTTTAAGACATGTTAATGACTTCTGTGTTACGAGGTTAGTGTTTGGTGACCATCCCTGGGCATTTTTGTCCCTGCTCTCCCCTACTAACTTCAAATCTATGCCCTCTGTGCAAATAGAATAACAGCAATTCATATTTTGCACCACGAGAAATGACATGCAACAGTTAATTACAGTCTCAAAGAAGAACCATGGGAGACCCGCACTGATGCTGACATCTCTGAGCAGATGTTACTGTAAAGTGGCACAGAGGAATAAAGCATAAACCAGCATTCAGGCAGCGCAGCGTCTTATCTTTCCTCCCCCACTGAGTAATGTGACAATGGAGGATTTCACGGTTCATTGAACATCCACGAACCTTGAGGCCAACGCAGTTTTATTTATATCCTTGTGATCGCATTTGATAACAGCAGACACTTGTAAAGATCGGTTCGGCAGGGCCTCGCCATTTTTCGATGCCGACGCTGGCTTCTGGGTCAGTAGGAGCACTTGGGGGTTGAGGTTGCTCAGGATGGGCAGTCAGATTTTATATATGTTGGAGAAAACTATATGTAGTATCATGAAATGTAATGAATCTGAGCTGAAGTTAGTCCCTCCAGAGTGGATTGAACTGTTTTTGCAGCGCTGGTTTTTGGTGACCTATATTTCATTGCTACTTGCTGTTTCCTTTATTGTTTTGTTTGACAGAGCTCTTTTCTTTCTATTTCATAATTATTACTTGTCAGATGTAAGTCTGACTGGCATCCTCCTTCATTTTAAAGTGCCAAATCTGCTACAACCCTTGTACTGTCTTTTTAACTGCTTGTTATGCATAGGAATCCTACAGATGTCACTGCATTGTAATGCTCGTAAAACTTTTGACACATAACCTTCAAAGATGAAACAACCATGCACTTTCTACCTTTTGATTAAGGCATTAATAAAAACATTTGTGGAATTTGTCACTATATCAACACAGTCCTCTCAAGCTGAAATAATTATTAGAAGAAGACAAATACTCCTTTAATGTGTAGTGATTAAAGTTGGACTGACAAGGTTCTATTTTTTTTTTTTTCAAAAAGGGTAAAAACTGAAGCAACAGAGGCTGAGTATGGGTCCAAAAGATCCAAAAAAATGGGTAATGTCTAGATGTACTGTAACCCTAGATTTGCAAAACTCTCACACATGTGCGCAAGATTCGGAATAGTCTTTAGGGAGCAGGTGATGTTGTATAAAGAGCCACAAAGTTCATTTAGGGAAGATGTTGTAGTGAATGAATGGGTCAAACACGGGACTTTCACCTGTCCTGATACTGGGGTACAGTACAGTTTTCACTCACAGTTTGGATAGATTTAGGCAACAAAACTACTTGGTTAGGTTTTGGAAAATATCATGGTTTACGGTTAAAATACTGTCAACATTGACTCAAATGTCTGAAATGGGTGACAGAGTGGCGCAGTGTTTAGCATTTTTGCCTCACACCAAGAAGGTCTGCAGTCCTATGTCCGTGCTCCTGTCGGTACCCCTGACCAATGGGCTGACACCGAACTGGAGCTGGTCCCTGGGTGCTGCACAGCAGCTGCTCACTGCCCCTAATACTAGGATGGGCTAAATGTAAAGACTAAATCTCACTGTATAATTGTATGTGTGACAATAAAGTTGACCTTTACCTTTACTTAGGTGACACAGAGTGGCTTTCTGTCAAAAAGCTCTGAAGGCAAACTTCCCCCATGTATGAGCCACTTCAAAATATGGCAAAACAGCATACACAAATCTCATGAGAATTTTGCAAATCTAGGGCTACCATCAAGACACAACCCCAAGAAAGCTGGAGCCTACATTTCTAATAATGTAACTGGTCATTTATTAGACCCTCCATGTCCATATCTTTTAAACTCTTGCCCTGAGTTGCACAGGGTTTCTGTTTGGTATTTGAGGTCTCAAACCCCAAGCTGAAATAACCCTGATTACATCATCAGGATTATAGTTGCATACTTTGGAAATCTGCCTCTAGAGCCACAGAGGAAGTCATGTAACTATACAACTGTTCACAGGCCCAGAGGCACTGTCTAAAATCAGTGGAGTGCACCTTTAAATCACTCAACCTTTTAGGGAAAAAAAAAATAAAAGCTCTGCTGTGCTGCCATTTTTACATAGTCTGCAGTCTCTTTGCCTGGCAGCAAACCCGGTTTTGGCTTGATCATGTTGTTCTGCGACGCTCTGGAGAGGTATCTGCGCTGTTGGACAAAGTTGCAAACATTCCTCTATAATGTCACCAGCACCTCCAAGGCTACAACTTCCTCCCTGTCGATCCCATTTAAAAGTGTGTCAGTCAAAAGCGTCAACTAGATCTTACGTTCCCGGCTGGAATCCCCAACGGGCGATAACACTGTTACCTTGAGGCAAACCGCTCTGCTTTAATTGCTCCAGTAAGAACCTTTAATAGAGTTCTGAAACTTTGTTACAAAGGCACAAACCTCCACACAGTGACTACGCACATCTTGAAATGTATGAGCGACCATGACGCAGCACTCAGGAGACTAATAAATATCTCTAACCTAACCCTGGATTTCCCACAGTGTGGAACATCTGTCAGCATAGCTTGAGAGCACTGGCTGTGTTCCCCCAAAATACTGCATCTATTAATACAGAGAACATAATTCTTTACCATAACAGCCTCTGCTCTCTAAATAAAGCTCTCAGCTACATGAGATTCCATGTCACATAATTACAGCCCTGTAAACAGTCTGCTGCTTTTAGGTTACACATTTTACCCTCATGTTCAAAAGGCTGTTCAGTGTCTAATAGATAGTTTTCCTTATCAGCACTAACCTCCTGTTGAGAAAATGAGGGATAATAATGGGGAAAACCTTTCCAAGCTGTCTGTGACGTCACTGCTGCAGCAGTCCCACTCTCTCGCTGCTTGATCACTTCTTTCTCTATGTATTTCCACCGCGCCCCCCTTTTCGCTCACGTTTTCTGTCCGTCTGTTATCTCCTTTCTCACACGCACCCCCTCCTCCATCTCTCCTCCCTAAATCACCATTTAACACGGCACTCTCGCTCACTCCCAAGTCCCATAGTCTTTCCCCTATGCTGCAGATTAGAGCCGGGAGCGCAAGTCATTGTGATGCACTGCGCGTAGAGCACCACAGAGGAAGAATTGGTTGTTTAATCTGCCTTAATAGGGTGGCACTGGCTCTGTGTAGACATAATGGTCATAGTTATCAAGCGCTACAAATTTCACTCCGGGCCCAGCAGCACGCATAAAATACTGATGAAGAAGCTGACACTAGGAGACAATATGAGGACCTGAAAATGTAAAAGTCATCATCATCAATCACCAAAAGTGTCCTACATCAACAGCACCAAAAACCATCAATTTTGTCACCTACTTATATTATCACCTCATATTATTCCCATTATCATCATAATTTCCACCTCTACCATTATGGCATTTTCCCATTATCACCATTAGCATCATTATCAGGCCAGCGTCCATCCGAGCTCTTCACATTTCAAAACCACTGCATATGGCGACGCTGATGTATGCTGACATCTTTATTGTGACAACCCCTTAAGATGACAAGTGACCTTATGTGTCTGCCCAGCAGGCATATGGCCTCACACTGGGAATATTGAATGACAGAAGGAAGTGGATGCAGAGCTATTTTTTTTTTTTTTTTCGAATGGTGAAGCACTCAGTGGTTCATAGATTCAATATTGATGAAATGTTTATGTCTGCAGACTTTTAACCTTAGGATAAATGGCTTACAAACTCACTTTGGAGTCATAGCCTTTATGTGTTTACTGAGAAAAAAAAAGCCTAGGGTAACAGTTCATCCTAAATGCACTGGGGAAAGGATTCGGTTCACAACATTTTAATAAAACAAATCTTGGGCATCAAAGTTTGGCAATGTGCCATGCAGATGCAAAACTGTGTACAAATTAGGTTCATTAATGAGGTTATTAATATACTGTGCAAAAAAAGGGTTACCATTAAATAAATTGTTCAGCATATTGGGAAATATGCTTACTCATGTTCCTGCCTAGAGTTTGAGAAGACTGATATTGATCCTATGAAATGTGCTCATTGCTCAGGTGTGGGAGCAGTGTTGGGCAAGTTACCGAAATTTTTATAACAGTTACTAGTTACTTCTCTCAAAAAGTGAAAATACGTTACCAATTACTGCATTATAAAAGTAATGAGATACTAGGGAAAGTAACTCTTGCATTACTTTTAAACGTCTGCTTAAATTATCTTATCAGTGCAGACATAGCTGTATTATTTTAGTGTAGTTATTATTTTTAGTGTAGCTACAATATCTATCATTGTACCCATTATCACTAATAGGAGTTATTAATGATCATAACCACCAGAGGGCAGCAACGACAAGCATCTGCCTGTAATTTACACTTTTGCTCATGGTTTAGACGAGTCATTCCCAAACACTGGGTCAGGACCCACAGGTGGGTCACAGGAGATTTTATTTGGGTCGCCAAATAAATAAATAGACTATGGAAGAAATTTAGTAGTATCTTAATTATATTCTTATAATTCAGTAGTCTAGAATGTTCTATATTGTTTTCCTGATGAGAGGAAATAAAAACGAGATGTCCTGTTAACTCAGCCTAAACACATTTATTTCTCATTTATCAAGTGTTTAACATGTGTATATGTTTGCAATAACATGCATCTAGATTAGGGCTGCAAATAATTTATTGCTGATCAATCTGTTCATTATATTCACAATTGATCGATCAGTTGTTGGTGACAAATGGGAAAAAACAGAAAATATTCACATTTAAGAAGCTGAAATCAGAGAATTTTGACTTTCTTACTTTAAAAATATCTCAAACTGATTAATTGATTATGAAAATTGTTGTCGTTTAATTTAATAATCAATAAATTGTTGCAGCTCTGGTCAAGATAATATAAGGTGATGCGGAAATGGAAGTAGTAAAAGCGAGAAACATTATTTTTTTCAACACTGTAAGGGAAAGACTTGTTGCAGACACTGATTGTTGTTGTTTACAGTAGCCATAACGCCGTGTCTCACTTGGACACGGCCCAGCCGGGACCAAGACAGCCTCAACAGACCAACAAAGGCCAGTTTGATGACAGGAAACAGGTTACAGTACAAAGGTGGTTTTCTTGCTAGGTTTGGCTCCTAGCACCCCGGGCTCGAGTCACAGTTTGCTAACTTACTTTAGACAAAAGTAAAGCTATCTTTCCATCAGGAAAGGTATTTTTGGATTAGCTGTGAATTACCTGAGTTGGACACTGCCAGAGCCAAGACACTGCGAGCTACAATGGCTCCTCAGAAATCTATGGGTGACATCACAAAGACTCTGAACACTATTTATTATAAAGTCTATGCCTTCTTGCCCCTGCTTCTAGCCTTGCTCTCAAGTGCATTTTCTTAAATGTCAGTATATTTTTCAAACAAGTGATCATTATCAGATATCGTTGTTTAATTCCATGCTCTTGATGAACACTCTTATTTTTCAGTTATTATTCTTCATGTGCGCACAATAACATCTATTATGATGTAGAATGAGGATTTGGTTATATATTATAATTGCTTATCCCTGTAAGAGAAAAAAATATAATTGGACAAATAATTTAATACAGCAGCCAAACTTTTTGGAAAATTTCACTCCAGTTTATTGATTCATGTGATCATTTCTCCTGACAGCCTAGTTTCTGTCTGCTTTGCTATGACAATCAAACATTAGCCCAACAGTTCATTACTCATTCAAATCCTCAGTCTTTCCACAGAACTGAAACCTGCCAAAGCCACTGAAGATGTAGCCTTGTGAATGATGATGATGGCCTCGTGTGCCTTAAACGTCAAGTCTAATTGCGGTGGGGAATTAGTGCTGGGTCTCGCTGTGCTAAGAAAGACTTCCTTATCAGGAGATGATGAAAGCATTAGGTATTTAACAGGACAGGGACCCTGCTGAGCAGAGTTAAACTTTAATCCTTACTTCCAGTGGTTTATAAATTATACAAAACAGAGGGAATTGACAAACAGGCTGCTGTTTACCCCAATTGGGCACATTTATCCTCGAGGAAAACAAAAAAAATATTGCAGTGCATTCAGCAGAATCACTATGATAAGCCTGAATGATGCAAATGTAGAAAATCTATTTGAATTTTCAAGTGCATGCACCCTTTTTAAGAACATAATATCCTACCTGTAGACCATGCTGACGCTGGGCTGGATGGATGCTTGAAACAACTGGCTGTGTACGTGAAGAAGCTCCTCCAAACTCTGCTGTTCTCGCGGTCTGCTGGCTTCAAAGCTTCCTGGCAGGCAGCTGGTGGGACTTGGGGGGTACACCCTGGTTCCTGCCCCCTGCCTCTGCTGGGTGGAACTGGGACAGCGATCCAGCCTCGGCCCCCCTCTCTGCCTGGGCACGGGGATATCACTGCAGGCTGCCTTGAGATACATGTGTGGATCAACCTCGTCTCCCACAGGCTGATGGGACGCTTTCTTTTGTTAGCAAATCCTTTTCAATATATTTAGTCATCCTGTGGAGGGAATCTGTGCCTAAAAACATCTCCATGTAAGTACAATGCAATGCTGGTCATGTGGGACCACGGAGGATATCCGTATTAGTTTGCTGAAGAGTTCTTGTCATGCCTACGGCCAACAGAGTGATTTGGAGTAATACCCTGACACAATTTCCATAGATATATCAAACAAAGTTCACATGTGCATAGACAAAGCCAAGGCAGCCGGACAAATGGACACAGATGCACACAAAGGCAATCCATGTACTAGCAGTATCAAAGGGGGTAATAGAGAGCAGGGGGCAGAAACATCTCTGTAGGCCATACCTGTGATGTCAACTTTATTCTTAGATGATTGACAAATTAAAAGACAAAGGCAGCTTTTGTTTGAGCTCCTGGTGGCTCCAGCGAGAGAAGCCTGCTTGTCTGTGAGGCAAGCAAAACAAAGCCTGAGAGATATTTATGTCTACTTGTCAGAAATAACTTCTGGATACATCTGCAGCTTAGAACAAAATGTCATCCAATCAGTCGGTTGTGGTAACACTTCCTTAAAGAAAACAATTAAACAATTGTAGAAATGCAGCCAGGTGTGCGAACATTTGACACCAACACCAGGAACTTTTTTGTCACTGAGACTTAAGAGGAAACTAAAACCTACCACAAGGAGTTTTTAGCTGGTTACAAAACTATGTGACCTACATAAGCAAACAAGACCAACTGCGAAAGGATCAGCTATTTCCAACCAGTTATTCTCCAAGCCTGCCACCGGGTCGAAATCTTCTTGAAATCAGATGAAACAAGCCTGTGTTTACATTTTCTGAGGCAAAGTTACAGTGAGTTGTAGCTTAACCAGTTAAAAACAAAGCTGGAATATACCACATATTAAATGCCTTTTGTTGCATATTTTAGATATTAAATTGAGATGACAAATTAAAATGAAAAATTGCATTCAAAAGTAATAAAAGGCATTCTTACTTAGTTTAATGCACTTAAAGGTTTTTCTGCTACGGGCTGACTTGGTCTTGGTCTTGAGCAGTCGCTTATGGTAGCTGGCTAATGTTAGCAAACTTTAAATAAATATTGCTGTGTAACTGACAATATTTAATCAGTTAACTTTATTTATGCTACTGTTACGCTATGTTTTAGTATGTTGAAGCATGTCACTGATAATCAGGCTTGGGGAGTAACATAATACATGTAAGGGAGTAATGTAATTAGGATACAAAAAAGGGTAACTATATTCCATTACAGTAATAGGAAAAAATTCTGACTACAGATACATTTTGTAAAAACTGGCATTATTATACACACAAATCTTTTTAATTTGATGCAAACCATTGGCACCAGATTATAACTGAAGTTTTAATTCTTTACAGGCCTCTGAGATCTGCAAGTTTAGGTAGGGAGACCAGATGTCTCTGTTTTCAGAGGACAGTCCCCGTTTTTGGTGGCCTGTCGCAATCATATGTTTTGTTATTGAAATGCATTTGCTGTTCTCTGAAATCTTTGTGCTCTTCCTAGGTCTATTTTCATTATTAATAATGTATTTGAAATAACTTTGCAAGCTCCCTAAGACCTATAGCTGAAATTTTAGGCAATAAAATATCATATCATATAAATTATATTAACTCCATATTACTTATTGTTTGGTTGTCTGCATGATTTGAGGGAGGGAGACTGGAAAAAGTCATTATGTATATATATATTGGTAAAAAAAAATCCATTGATCCCAAAATGTAGGTGTATTTGTACCAATAAAGTGCATGCACATTAAGTATATCTTACTTATGAAGTTTCATAAGGGTCCCCTCTTCTCTCTTTGCGTCTCACAGCTGGTTATACCTGCTTGCCTGCCCTCTTGTGAGCAGAGAGGATACAGCAGCCAGATTGAAGGAAAAAAAAAATCAGTTCTTCTTTCTCACACAGTAAAAAGCCTGACGTGTCTTTGTACATTTTGTGCTTTGCTCATCCAGAAAAGGAACACACAGCCTGGCAGAAACAATAATGACTATGGAAGAGGATGCATGCACACTCACACACACAGCACACCGACGGACATGAACGCACATCACTCATTCACAGGCCTAAGTGTATGAGTATATGGGCTGAAAGCGGAGATAAGATGTTGGATGAATGTGGGGGAGCTGAGAGCACCTCTGTGTTTCTGCTGTGTCCTCCCACTCAGTGTGCAATGTGAGAGGCAGACGCAGAGCATTTAGTCTATTTCAGTCCCTGGATATGTGAGGCCTTTTCTTCACTGTTCCCTCCAAGACCAGAGTGACTCATCCACACTTGTGCACAATCTGACTCCTGCAGGCAGTGAGGCAACGCTGCTAGAGAAAGCAGACCCTCAAAGTGGAAGTCAGTGTGGTCAATCACATGCAAATACCTTGATTTAGTCTCAAAGATTGGCATTAATACTGTTTAACCATTTTTGTAGCGTAGTACTATGGCTGGGGCCTTTGACCTTGGCTGACTGTGCTAACGCTCCCTGAGGTGTCATCTGAAAGACTGATCTGAAAGATTGACATAGAATGAGGAAGCCCCTTGCATGACAGGGGGAACGATGAGGGGAATTACAGGCAGACATATAAGAAGTGTTTCCTGGTCCTCTCTACCTTCTTCTAGTTGCAATATATCCACCAGGCTGGTTAAATTCTGCAGCCACCAATGTAATGGGCAGTGTTGGGGAGTAGTGAACTTTCTGTGCACAATTATGACTGTTTGCTCAAGGACCTCTCTTGGTTGCAGTGATTTGCAAATTTTACAAAATGCTTTGACCTGCGGCTGACTGCGCTAAACCCTACCTGAGGTGTCATCTAAAAGATTGATCTGAAAGACTGACAAAGAATGAGGAACCCCCTAGCATGACAAGGAGAACGATAAGAGAACTTATACGCACACGTTCTCTTCGATAGAAAAGATAAGAAATGTTTCCTGGTCCTCTCTGCCTTCTTCTAGTTGCAATATATCCATCAGCCCCTGGTAAAATTATGCATCCACCAAAGTAATGGGCAGTGTTGGAGAGTAGTGAACTACATTTTGCAGTAACTTGCTGCTAGTGCAGCTCCATTCAAATTTGTATGTTGATTCAAGTAGTTAAATTACTAATGCCATTTTTTGGGTAGTTATTTGTGGAGATCATGTGATGGGTCGTGTGTGCGTGTGGTCAGTGGGGTTGGAGTTTGTCTGCAGCTATCTCACATGCTACTGGACTCATCAGCTCAACATTTTTTTGTGCACAATAATAACTGTTTGCTCAAGGACCTCTCATGGTTGCTGTGATTTCAAACTTTACAAAGTAGTTTGAACTACTTTTTCTAAGTTGCTTTAGTTAACCAAACTTTCTCTCTAGGTTAGCTTTGCTGTGGTTCAACCTCTTCCTTGTGAAATAGTTTTCAAATTAGCTTTGCCAATGCTGTTAACAGATATAAATACTCTCTGGCAGCTTTTGCAACTTTCACATGGCATGTCTGTTTTTCATTTACCTAATAAATGTCATGACAGACAACCTTATTCCATTTGGGATTAGGTTGTGAGCTAACCACCTGAGGACCAGGATTGAGAAGCACTGCATTAGATTGTAAAGGCTTAGTAGATGTTAAGTTAAAGGAAAATTCTTCAAACAATAACCTCTTTATATTATTTTTCTAAGGGATGAGGAAGGAAATTAAAAACAAAAATATGGGCCAAGTCCGACAGTGAAAAGAAACAAAAAAAACAAAATCATAAGTGGAAAACAGGTTTTCATCTGGAAAATGCAAGTATTTCCTTATTCATGTGGTAGATATTGTGTGAGTAGGGAGAGCTGAGCAAGATGACCACAAGCAGCTGAAAGATGAAGACCTCTGTGGTTGTGTTGACTGTTTCCCTCTTCTGCATTAGCGTGGCTGAGGACCAGCAGGTGGATCACAAAGCGGGATTGAGCAAGAGGGAAATCAAGCCACCTTATGCCAGTTGTGACCAGTACCAACTTACCATCTTAAGAGAACTGGAGGCCAAGCTGAAAAACACTGAGAAACAACTGGAGGATCTGAGGACAGAAGTCCAATGTCAGAACATACCGCAACTAAGTTATAGGTTTTGAGTCTGTCTTTGTGCATGTATTGTATTAATTGTTTTCAGGTTGCTGAACATTATAATAACCTCCTGAATTCATGCAACCTCTCAAGGTAACCGTGTGGCATTTGGAGCAGCAATCAGCAATGTTGGAAATGTTGGAGTATTTAAAACTGAGATCACACTGGTCTATAAGAATGTCTTCTCAAACACAGGCTCATACAACCCTGGAACAGGTAAACTTATCATATTGATGTGCATTCATAGATATGTGGGTTCATATGGATAAAACTGAAAGCACACAGCATCTACTGTACTTAAAGTGGTATATGATGTAACTCAGGACATTTATTCACATACTGTACTGTACATACTGCAGGGAGTTTAAATGGTTATGAAACCATCTCAATTAAATTTTTTGACAATATATTTTGTCCACAAAGTCCTCCAAAATCACTCAACACAATATGAAAGTTCCTTGTAGTAGCTTTGAGTACAGTTTTAATGAACTTGTACTTAATATTGTATATTATATATAATATATTTCCATTTTCTGCTACTTCACACTTCTACTCCACTACTTTTCAGAGGGAAATATTTAATATAGTTTTCCACTACATTTCTCTGACAGCTTTACTTTTCAGTAGGGGTGTTGCAATATACCAGTATTGACGATAACTGTGATGTTTAAGAAATTACATGCTGATATCATGTTAATAATACCTTAAACATACTGTTTGCTAATCCACAGGCATTTTCACTGCTCCAGTCAATGGATTCTACTACTTCAGCTTCTCCGGCCATAATCATTCAAGTAGACCAATGGGGCTGCGGCTTATGAAGAATGGAGTGCAGATGGTTACTGTGTACAACCATCCAGCTGGAAACTGCCACGAGACAGCAACCAATGGCATGACTCTACAGCTCAAAAAGGGAGACCAGGTGTACATGAGACTCCAAGCACACACCTGGGTTCTTGGTAATATCAATAGCCAGATTGATTGTGACAGTTTCATAACCAGTTAAAGTATGCTTTTGATAAAAATATGTATGTTTAAAAGTGTTAGACATATGTCATATATTTTGCTGAGTTGTGTACTTATATTGTTTCCAGCAGTTATCAAACATCTGTAATTTATTTGAGGTAATGGTGTGTTTCCTGTTAGCCGTTGCTAAACACAAGATAGGTCGGATGCATCAGAGACTGAGGAAAGAAGGCAGCAAACGTGACTAAATGTCAAGTGAATAAAACTTTAACATGCTGCCTTGTGACCTGAGTCATGTCAGATTTTCATCAGCTGTTATGGTTGTTGTAAAAGTGAAGATAACTCCCATGACTCACACGCTACCTCACAACATCAATAAACTATGTCTTTTGCTATTGTTTTAATGTGAGAGAGACGCCGAGTGGCAGATTTTACATATTGCGTATTTCAAATTAAAACGCCAATCCACATTCAGTTACAATGTAGTAGAGTGAACTCGCAGAGCACATTATTGTTAAGAAAAGGAGGAAGTATGTGTGGAGAGGTGAGAAGAAGTGGGATGGCAGAGCTGGGCTGGGCAGGATGGGCAGATGAGGGTGAGTAGTGAGGGCAGGCTGGAGACCTAACAGGCAGACAAGCAGCGGGGCAGGTAGGCACAGTACATGAGCAATAAATCCCAAAAACTGGAAACTAGACCAGAGATGGGAAGTAACAAAGTACAAATACTTCGTTCCTGAGTTTTCAGGTATCTCTACTTTACCTGAGTATTTATTTTTCTGGCAACTTTTAACATTTACTCCCAACATATTATCACAAATATGTGTACTTTCTATCCCTGACATTTTCAAAACAGGCTCGTTACTTTAGTTTTCATGTGGGGAATTATTAATCATTATTTTTATTTTGCATCATTGCACACCACCTTCATAACATCAGGACTGATTTCAACCTAAATGGACGGGACAATAACACAAAGAAAAGACAATTACTTTGTGTATCCATCAGTGCGTATCACACACGACAGACACAACTACAAAGTAAAGATGTCTATGCAAAAGACGTAACAAGACAAAAATGACATAACAAAATAAAAAAGACACAACCAGACGTAAAAGATCTAACAAGACGTAAGAAGACAAAAAAGACATAAAAGATGTAATATGATGAAAAAGACCAGAGACGAAACAAGACAAAAACCACCTTAAAAAAACAAACAAGACGAAAACAATGAAAATGACAAAAATCATGTAACAAGAAAAAAAGCTGCATAAAAGATGAAACAAGATGAAAACTACATATAAGACGACAAAGATATAACAAGATGAAAAAGACAAAACAAGATGTATCAGGCAGAGGGCTACTTTTCACTTTTATACCTTTAGTACATTTCAGAGCCTGTACTTTTTCACTTTTACTCGAGTAAAGAAGTTGAATCTGTACTTTTTTTTTTTTACCAGAGTAATTTTTTACCCAAGTATCTGTACTTTTTCTTGAGTAAAGAATGTGTGTACTTTTGACACCTCTGAACTGGACTGAGGATTGTGATAATTGAAAAAATGTAGGCTAAGTTGACAGTGATGTTAAATCAAAATCATGAGTGGTGGACAAACAGGTTTTCATCTGGAAAATGCAACTATTTCCTTGTTTGGATGGTATAAATAGGGTGAGTAGGGAGAGCTGAGCAAGATAACCACACGCAGCTGAAAGATGAAGACCTCTGTGGTTGTGTTGACTGTTTCCCTCTTCTACCTTAGCGTGGCTGAGGACCAGCAGGTGGATCACAAAGCGGGACTGAGCAAGAGGGAAATCAAGCCACCTTATGCCAGTTGTGACCAGTACCAACTTACCATCTTAAGAGAACTGGAGGCCAAGCTGAAAAACACTGAGAAACAACTGGAGGATCTGAGGACAGAAGTCCAATGTAAGAACTACCATAACTAAGTTATAGGTTTTGAGTCTGTCTTTGTGCATGTATTGTATTAATTGTTTTCAGGTCGCTGAACATTATAATAACCTCCTGAATTCATGCAACCTCTCAAGGTAACCGTGTGGCATTTGGAGCAGCAATCGGCAATGTTGGAAATGTTGGAGTATTTAACACTGAGATCACACTGGTCTACAAGAATGTCTTCTCAAACACAGGCTCATACAACCCTGGAACAGGTAAACTTATCATATTGATGTGCATTCATAGATATGTGGGTTCATATGGATAAAACTGAAAGCACACAGCATCTACTGTACTTAAAGTGGTATATGATGTTATTCTCAGTGATGGAAAGTAACTCAGGACATTTATTCACATACTGTACTGTACATACTGCAGGGAGTTTAAATGGTTATGAAACCATCTCAATTAAATTTTTTGACAATATATTTTGTCCACAAAGTCCTCCAAAATCACTCAACACAATATGAAAGTTCCTTGTAGTAGCTTTGAGTACAGTTTTAATGAACTTGTACTTAATATTGTATATTATATATAATATATTTCCATTTTCTGCTACTTCACACTTCTACTCCACTACTTTTCAGAGGGGAATATTGCAGTTTTCCACTACATTTCTCTGACAGCTTTACTTTTCAGTAGGGGTGTTGCAATATACCAGTATTGACGATAACTGTGATGTTTAAGAAATTAAATGCTGATATCATGTTAATAATACCTTAAACATACTGTTTGCTAATCCACAGGCATTTTCACTGCTCCAGTCAATGGATTCTACTACTTCAGCTTCTCCGGCCATAATCATTCAAGTAGACCAATGGGGCTGCGGCTTATGAAGAATGGAGTGCAGATGGTTACTGTGTACAACCATCCAGCTGGAAGCCGCTATGAGACAGCAACCAATGGCATGACCCTACAGGTCAAAAAGGGAGACCAGGTGTACATGAGACTCCGAGCACACACCTGGGTTCTTGATAATATCAAAGCCACAGCACCTTCACTGGTTATTGTTATTTTGTCAGTGAGTGAAATAAAGTTCAAGTAAGTATGAACAAGAAGGCTTTGAAAAAGGGTAACAGGTAATGGGGTGGTGGTGGCAATTATTGTTGCAGGTGGTGGTAGTGGAGACTCTTATCAAATAATCAATAAGATAGAAAATACAAATATCAAGGGTGTAATAATGCAAAATGTCTTTTGTGTAACGTTCTTTGTTAGCTGTTTGGTGCTGGGCAGATAGTGTAGAGAAGGTCTATTAGAGCTTTTATTGTTGGATGACAGTTACATATATGTGCTGAGGATAGCAGCTCAGGAAATTTTGATCAATATAAATCAATGTCATATGATTAAAAGTAATGCAGGTTAAGAGGAATCCCATCATGACTGTGAAAATTGAAAAATATGTATTCATTGATATGTTTGCCTTTATAGAGTGTTCAATTTTAATAAAGCCACAATGACTCCAGCAAAACTGATGTCATTATTTTAAAAAACATGTTGCCATTTACACCTTGAAAAACATGTTTAAGTGTGCAGTACGTCTTTAAAATGCTCATCTTTATGGAAGAACAATACACAGCCTGGTTGCTCACCTATTGCTTTTATGACTCACCTACTTTCATTATGTATTTATAATTAGGGGCGTGCCTACTTTGAATGAAGGTGGCTACCGCTGACAGCTGACTTGCTGCCAGGTAACCATTTCATTCAGCTGCCTCACCTCCACCCAGGCTCCACCTCTTTGCTGATTTCCCGATTAGCTGGTCAGTTGAGCCAGAGCAACCAAGGATAACCGAGGATGCCCGACAGCAAGTTCATGGTTGTGACTCATTCACTGTGATTCTAGTCACAGTGGGGTACTTTGGAGTACGCTGAAAATTATTTGTTGATGGAATTTTAATTAAACTTTTCCAGTTGCTGTGCATATCTGAGCACAAAAAATAAATAAATAAAAAAAGATTATTTTCAACATTATGAAATTATTTTATTCTAAAACTGCCACAAATAAATTTACTTATTCCAGTGTAACATGAAAATATTTATGCCCTCTTTTGTCCCTGTCTATTCTTACGTATAAAAGTTTGAATTTTGTCCACTCACATGCAAACGCCTCCACCTACTTTTAAAGACTGTCAGCTGTAACTTTGTACTGTTTGTAACAAATAAGTTCTCATATGTACTGTCTTATCTGTTTTGTATCATTGTATATTGTTTTTGTTTTACCACTTGTTTTTCTGTTCTACCTTATCTTAGAGCTACCATAAAGCACCACCATTAAAGTTATAAAAGAATAAATTCTTAGGTTCAGAGAACAATAAACTTATGAAGTGATTATTAAGATAAGGCAGGCACGTTTTTCCATACATATCTTTTGTCAACAACAAATCCCAGGCAAAGTCCAAGCCAACGTTGTATTTGCCCCCAGTGAACATTGACATTTTAAAAATTGGGTGGCAAATAAATAGATTGTTTTTCTGGGGAAAAAAGGCCAAATAACTTCTTAAAACAGCTCGACACTGTGGCTTTTGGCTCACTAGTGGTGTGACTCGCAAAGCTGATCTGCCTTGATCCTTTACTTTCCCTCAAACATCAATCAGAACTGGATTACCATTAAAATTTTACACAGACATTCAAGGTAGCCAGGGAGTTACTGAGACTGTGACTACAGGACTTTGGGGATCCCCTGACTTTTCATCTACCACCAGCAGGCCACCAACATGTCAAAGTTTTCACTCATCCATTGAATTATCTCAATTTTGCCACAATTTTTTGTACAGACATTCACAAAAGATGCATTCTGATTTTTGTGGTCATTCTTCAACTGTTCCACCGCAGCATATGAAATACCTTAGCCACTACTGAATACACATGCTCCTCTCAGCATGCTAAACATCATTACGCTGGTATTTTAATTTCGAATATATTAGCATGCTGATCGTCACAAGGCAGCGATTCAGCTATTTACGCCCTGCCCCATAATTTTGCTAGAAAGAGCGACAAAGTGTCTGTAAAGAGGAGGTTGTGGTGGATGATTTGGTTAAACACAGGGCTCCCCAATCTGGGAGACTGAAGTTTGAGTCGTGTGAACCCAGAAGTCTTTTTCAGACTTAGCTGACTTACTAATTATTTTTATTTTTTATATTATTTTCAGTTTTAAGTCATAGTTTGGTCATGTTTAGGCCAAAAAATGCTTGGTTAAGTTTAGGAAAAGATCATGGTTTGTCTCTGCCATGCAAGGGGTAAATAGCGAATGTGGCTATCAAATAGTATTGTTGGCTACTTCCACCTGGGTGCTTGTAGCATTTTCCTGGCATCGGCTGCAAAGGCAATACTTGTCAGTAGGATAAATTCATTGTAAGTAAGTCTTCCTATACAATGCAGCCAGCTTTGTCTTTTAAGTGAAGGAAAAGGAAGTTTGTAAATAATTATCTATGGTTATGTTGACTAATTGTGATAAATCAATAACCAAAGACACCTTATCCTTATCCCTGATAAGATTCTCTTTGTTCTGGTCCATCAAAAGAAAACACTCTTCTATTTTCTGGTAAATTCAAGGGTATTTCCTCCTTCATGTGGTATATAAAGCAGAGTGAAGAGAGCTGATCAGGACAAACAGAAGTAATTGAAAGATGAAGGCCTCAGTGGTTGCGTTGACTTTATGTCTCTTCTACCTCAGCGTGGCTGAGGACCAGCAGCTGGATCAACGAGCAGAAGAGGACAACAGCATAAAGATTCCCAACACTGAGCCAACTTCTGGTGACATAACAGATACAGAAAAACAGAAAAACTCTTACAACTTCGCTGTCATCTTAAGAGAACTGGAGGCCAAACTGAGAAACACTGAGGAACAACTGGAGGATCTGAAACAAAAGGTCCAAGGTAAGAACATACTGTAACTAAGCTGTAGGTTTTAACTCTGTCTTTGTGAATGTACTGTTTTCAGGTTGCTTCTGGTTTAGTTAAACATAATAAACATTATAATAACCTCCCATTTTTTTTAAATTTAACCTCTCAAGGTAACCGTGTGGCATTTGGAGCATCTATCGGCCCACGTGGAAATATTGGACCTTTTAACGCTGAGATCACACTGACCTACAAGAATGTCTACTCCAACACAGGCTCATACAATCCTGCCACAGGTAAACTTACCAGAATTATGAGTATTCATAAATATGTGTTCATATGGATAAAATGTAAGGAAAAACAGCTGCTGTACTTAAAGTGGAATATGATGCAATTCTGTCTGTTGATCATCCACAGGCATTTTCACTGCTCCAGTCAGAGGAGTCTACTACTTCAGCTTCTCTGGACATAATATATCATCTAAACCAATGGGGCTGCGACTAATGAAGAATGGAGTACAGATGGTAACTGTGTACAACCATGTAGCCGGAAACCGCTACGAGACAGCAACCAATGGCATAACCCTACAGCTTGAAGTGGGAGACCAGGTGTACATGAGACTCCGCGCAAACACCTGGATTTATGATAACAGTAATAACCACAGCACCTTCATTGGCCATTTGTTATTCCGTCTGTAAGTAAAATACATCTTCAAGCACTAATATATCTATTCATCAAATTTTGTCATACATCACTTGTACACAAATGATTCGGTGTTTTAAACTCAGTAAAATGACTGTATTTTCATACTGGCAGTTCTGAACATCCATATTTTTAGCACAAATAATTTTATCAAATCCACTCAGGTTGCCTTGTTCATGTCTATTATTACATAAAAATAACAACATTTTGACCAGACACATCCAAATAACCTACTCAGCAAATGTCACTTTTTACTGTTTGTATCAAATGTTTCTGTGTTGCCTTACTTTTTTTGTTTCCTCATGTGTTATTTTTGTTTTAGCCTTTGTTTTTTTCTGTGGGCTGCCATAAAGCACCACCATTAAAGTTAGAATAAACGTTTACCTTTGGGGAACAATGTTTAAAAAATATCCTGTTTATATTGTTATTCTTCGTGATATTAAAGGATAAGCCTGCTACTTTACAGTTGTACTTTCTCCCGGAGGACAAAGGGAAGACAGGCTTCCCCCGTTTCATTTAATAAAAAGCCTTTGTTTAACAGCTGTGGTAATTCTTCTGTGCTGTGTTGATGTCATCTCTTCTCCATTTCGATCTCTAAATGAACATTTTACAATAGCAAAACAACACCTCTCTAAGTGTTATATGGTGAATGAATGGTGGAACAATATTGCACTCTATGTCTGCAAGGAGGCAAAGTCGAGTTGGCATCCCTTAGTGAAAAAAAAAAAAAGAATTATTAAGCAATTAGGTGAGATTACAGTCATGGCACGGCCCAACTGTGATTAGTCAGGACTATGCCAAAAGAAGCTACCCACCCTTTGGCCTTGAACCAGTAAATTCATAACATCAGCATCATTAAAATGAATAATGGGAGATTTGTACACTGAACAAAACTGAAGCCAGAATATCCTGGATATGAGGGCTGCCATCTTACACTGGTGATGGTCATTTGGAGCCGGAGACTGCTCAGTACTGACTAGCATTGGAGCCTTGCTTGCTAAAGTGTTCTATGTAGCTCTTGTTGAAAAAATTCTTCGTCTAAGTAGAGAGAGTTGCTAGTTCTCTGAAGAATTACCAAGACGGTGTGATGAATCAAATCTCTTTACTTCATGCAGCATGGAGAGAAGACTCAAGCACAGTGTTCTCTGAAGGTCTTACACAGTGTCTTGCCTTATATACAAAAACAACAGTTGCTGATTCCATAACAATGTTGATCCAATCATTCCTTCTTCAGACATTAACAATGTGTAGCACACTAGCCTCTGCTCAGTGTTTCATGGGATCTTTATGTGAAATTATTGAATGGATTGCCATGAAATTAGGTACAAATAATCATGCTGCTCTTAGAATTAATTGTCATGATTAACGGTTATGGTACACATGGTAAAACATTGTTCCTGCTAAACATCATTATTTTAAAATTTTCATTTTGAGCGTATTAGCATGCCAATGCTAGCATTTAGCTCAAATTGCTGCTGTGTGCACGTACAGCCTGGCAGACTCTCAGTGTTGTTACCAAACAGAGGATGTTTGTTGATTATTATTATATAATTGTGGATGAATACTCATGTGTTACTCTACTGAATATTTACTGCAACAGGATAGTGTATGTGGACTGACTCAAAAACCAATTTTGATGAATTTTTAGATTATGATGGAGGTCTACCGCACAGAGGAATAACTTAAACTGAGTGTCTATTTGCACCTGGGTGAGAATACTCACATGGCAGCTATTTACACCCTGACCCATAGTTAAGCTATAAAGAGTGTCTGTGAAGAGGAGGTTGTGGTGGATGACTGTTGACTTTTCATTTCCAGACTTTGCTAATATATTATTTTCAAGGCTTTTTAAAAATATACAGTGTATTATTTTCAGTTTTCAGTCTCAGTTTACTTGGTCAGGTTTAGGAAAAGATCATGGTTTGTCTCTGCCATGCAGGTGTAAATAGCAAATGTGGCTACCCCACCTGCAAATAGACACCAGGAAGCTAATAGTGTCTGCCTGGCGTTAGCTGCAAAGACAATACTTGTCAGTCAGATCATTTATTGTAATATAAGTCTTCTCATGGAAATTGCTGACAATAAGAAAAAGATAGCCAGCTTTATATTTTAATTGAAGAAAAAATAAGTTTATGAATAAATATCTGTGGTTATGTTGACAAAATGTGATAAATCAATAACCAAAGAAACCTTATCCTTATCCCTGATATGAATCTCTTTGTTCTGGTCTATCAGAAGTAAACACTTTTATTTCCTGCTGAATTCAAGGGTATTTCTTCCTTCATGTGGTATATAAAGCAGAGTGCAGATGTTATGCTTTGATTCACTGAGTGAAGAAAAAAAGAGGTTTGTAAATAATTATCTGTGGTTTTGTTTGCCTAGGGTGATAAAAAAAAAAGTAACCAAATAAACCTTTGGTCAGGTACTTATTAATCAATATCCCTGGCAAGAAGAAACAGCCTTTGATTTTCTGGCAAATTACAAAAAAAAGTCCCTCTTTGTGTGGCATATAAAGAGGTGTGGGAGAGAGCTGATCGAGACAAGCAGAGGTAACAGAAAAATGAAGACCTCAGTGGTTGTGTTGACTTTATGTCTCTTCTACCTCAGTGTGGCTGAGGACCTGCTGCTGGATCGAGCAAGAGAGGACAACAGCATAAAGATTCCCAACACTGAGTCAACTTGTGCCTGCACTGGTGACACAAGAGGGAGCCAACAGGGAAACTCTTTCCAATTTGTTGCCATCCCAAGAGAACTGGAGGCCAAACTGAGAAACACTGAGAAACAACTGGAGGATTGAACAAAGGTCCAAGGTAAGAACATACTGTAACTCAGCTGTAGGTTTTAACTCTGTCTTTGTGTATGTATTGTTTTCAGGTTGCTTCTGGTTTACTTAAACATAATAAACATTATAATAACCTCCTGTTTTCATTTAACCTCTCAAGGTAACCATGTGGCATTTGGAGCATCTCTTGGCGATGTTGGAAATATTGGACCTTTCGACTGGACACCACACTGACCTACAAGAAGGTCTTCTCAAACACAGGCTCATACAATCCTGCAACAGGTAAACTTGCCATAATGGTGTGTATTAATCAATATATGGGTTCATATAGATGAAACTGAAAGAAAAACAGCCACTGTACTTAAAGTGGAATATGATCTAATTCCGTCTGTTGATCATCCACAGGTATTTTCACTGCTCCAGTCAGAGGAGTCTACTACTTCAGCTTCTCTGGTCATAGTATGTCATCTAGAAAAATGGGGCTGCAACTGATAAAAAATGGAGCGCTGATGGTTCAAGTGTACAACCATGTACAAGAAAGTGTAAGCCGCTACGAGACCGCAACCAATGGCATGATTCTACCGCTTGAAGTGGGAGACCAGGTGTAGTGAGACTCCGGGAAGGCACCTGGATTTTTGATAATACTGGTGGCCACAGCACCTTCATGGCCATTTGTTATTCCGTTTGTCAGTGAAATGAAGGAAAAGTAAGCAAAAAAGAGAAGACAACAATCTTCAGTCACAGAACTTGATATATTGTTGTCACAGGTGGTGATAATGTTACAACAAACAAAATAGAGACTCAAATCAAACAATTAATAAGATAGTACCATTATACAGTTTTCAAGGGGACAAAAATAACAGCCACTGTCCAACAGCCACTGTCTCATTATTGTGTAAACTGAAACATGTATGTTTATTGATGTTATGTTTGCCTTTATAAAGTATTCACTAATAAAGCTTCAATGAGTCCAACCTGGAAAATGTTTCCCTCATTTAAAAAAACAAAAAAAAACCTTGACATTTCCTTAAAATTTTCATTTTATACAAGCTAGAATTATACATAATTGTAATCCAAATGCAAACCCACTTTGCATTTTCACAATCAACATTATATAACATATTATCTACTGATTTAAAAATTAAAAATGCCGGCCCACAATCATTGTTATTCTAGTCATAGTTGGTTGTACTTTGGAGTATAATGAAAATTATTTGTTGGAAAAACAATTCAACTTCTCAAGTAAGTTTACATTTTCAAGTGCAAAAATAGAAATATAAAATTGACTTTTCTATTTTGAATTGAAGCAAATGTGTTGCTGTGTAGTGCACTGTCTTTTTAAAATCTTTTCACCATTTTCTTTGTTTACCTCAGAGCTACCATAAAGTACTGCCATTAAAGCTATATAAGAATAAATATTAAAGCTGAGAGAACCTTTTTTTTTAAAAATATAGATATATTTCTCAAGTATTGAATGGATTGCCATAAAATTAGGTACAAATATTCAAATATTCCTCTCAGGATGAATTGTAATGACAAACAGTTATGGTAAAAATGATACAAAGCCAAATCCTCATGGACTGAGCTACTGCTGGCCCTCATATCGTGATTTAATGTCAATATATTGCCCAGTCCTACATTAACGTTATAAAAATTAAAGTCTAAGATCAGAGAACAATATTCAAAAACGTCCTTTTTAGATTGTAATTCTAAAAGCTATTAAAGGATAAGCTGGGCACTTTATATATCCTGTTATCAACAAATCCAAGGCAAAGTCAAAGCCAACATGGCATTAGTCCATACTGACCTAGATTTTTAAAAATGGGTTACAAATATGGCAACCTAAGCCAAGTTTTCACTTAAACATTGAATTATCTCAACTTATACCTGATGGATTGCACATTCATGGTTCACAGAAGTTTGGTGATCTTTTGACTTTTCCTACAGCATGAGGCTGACATTTGTGTTTTTAAACTTCCCATGAAGTCAGAATTGATGTTAAGTGTTGTTTAATCACATATTGTCCTACGTGTCTCCTGAACACTACTATCTGGGCCAGCAGTGGAAAAAATGTCATTCTGAGATATTCTCGGGTATTTTTAATTTGTCTTTGCCTAAAAAAAAAAAGAAAAAAAAACCACCAACTTTTTATGAGGTGTTGATGACTCATCCTGCACTATGGTACTGTGGCATATTCCCATTTGTCAAACTGGCCTCTGTTGATCTGTGGTTTGTTTTGGTCTCGGTCTGGCCGTGTTCATTGGGAGTTTCCAGTGCAGATAGAGTCAACAAATAAGACTGCTCTCTCTCCTAGCCTTACATCCATGGTTGCTGGATGTAATGCACAGCTCAGTTGGCTCCAATAAATGCTAACCAATACCTGCGACAAGTCACTCCCTTGCTGCCTGTTTTACAGGAAACATGTTACCAATTAGCACCCTGCTAACTGTTTCATGGGATCTTTATGTGAAATTACGGAATGGATTGCCATGAAATTAGGTGCAAATATTCATGCTGCTCTCAGGATGAATTGTAATGACACTAAATGGTTATGGTACACATGATAAACATGATTATTTTAGAATTTTCATTTTGAGCATTGAGCCTGGCAGACTCTCAGTGTTGATATCTGGTGGTGATTATTATTATATAATTGTGGATGATCAGTGTTGGTCAAGTTACTTGGAAATAGTAATTAGTAACTTATTATTGTTTACTTCTCCAAGAAAGTAATCTAGTTACTTTACTGATTACTCATTTTCAAAAGTAATTAGTTACTTTATTACTTATTTACTTTTCAAATACATGATGCACAACCTGAATACGCTATAAAGCAATAGACCTTTCAGCCTAATTCTAGTCTTTATTCTTTATCATATTCCATCATATAAAATTGAATCAAATGAAAATGTGCCTTTTTTAAAACTTGTTTTATTAGTTTCAATCTTTTAACTTTATGCACACTGCATCAAGCAAAATTAAATTAAATGCAAAAATTAAATTAAATGCAACAGTCTCTGACTTGAAGAAAATTGTTGAACATTTAAACCTATTTTCTGCACATTTCCACCATATTTTTAATAAAATTAAAGCAAGTCTTTCTTCTGTTAACTTATATTTCTGCATATTTCAGCACATAACTTTCTTGGAGAAGTAATCAGTAATCAGTTACTAATTACTATTTCCAAGTAACTTGACCAACACTGCTCTTAAGTCTATTTTCACCTGTTTAGCAGGAGAGGGGCCCTCAGAGGTTCGCCCGGTGGAATTGGATGTGGTAGCCGCAGCGGGCATGTCAGGGCTCACTGAGTTTCACATTCCTGTGCCGGCCTGCTCGGTGCTTGCTCAGATTTGAGGTGGAATTTTTCGCTGTAGATAAAAGTTTTCTTCTCACGCAGAGTGTACAGCGCACTAATGTTTTTGTCACCTTTTACCGAGTCAAACTCAAAGTAATGTCAGTACTTCCGAGCATTAAACGCTGCACGGTCCTGCTCTCTCCCGCCCTCCATGTTGTCTCTTGTTGATCACTACACGTGTCTGTTGTTTACCAGTGACGTCACGCCGCTCATACGTCATTGTCACGAGACAGTCTCACAAAACAAAATCACGGTTTAGTAACGCAGTAACGCAGCCTGCTTGCGGGAAAGCAACTAATCTAATTACTGTTTTTGCAATTGTAATCCCTTACTTTACTCGTTAATTGAAAAAAGTAATCGGATTACAGTAACGCCTTACTTCTAACGCGTTACTGCCCATCAGTGTGGATGATTACACATGTGTTGCTCTACTGAATATTTACTGCAGCAGGCTGGTGTAATAATGTGGACTGACTCGAAATCAATTTAAATGAAGTCATCCAGAGCAACCGTGACGTGTCTTTAACAGTTTTTAGATTATGATGGAGCACAGAGGAATAACTTAAACTGAGTGTCTATTTGCACTCGGGTGAGAATACTCACATGGCAGCTATTTACACCCTGACCCATAGTTAAGCTATTCTGCTATTCTGTGTCTGTGAAGAGGAGGTTGTGGTGGATGACAGTGTTGACTTTTCATATCCAGACTTAGCTGATTTATTGGTCAGGTTTAGGAAAAGATCATGGTTTATCTCTGCCATGCAGGTGTAAATAGCAAATGTGGCTACCCCACCTTCAAATAGACACCAGGAAGCTGATAGTGTCTGCCTGACATTAACTGCAAAGACAATACTTGTCAGTAGGATCACTTAATTGTTATCAAGTCTTCAAATGGCAATTGCTGACAATAAGAAAATTATGGAAATCTCCAATCAACCTTGATGTATCAAGTGAAGAAAAACAAAGTCTGTAAATAATGATCCGTGGTTTTGTTGACCAAAGGCGATAAAACAATAACCAAATAAACCTTTGGTCAGGTACTTCATAATCACATCCCTGATAAGAAGAAACAACCTTTAATTTTCTGGTAAATTTTATAACATGTCCCTCTTTGTGTGGTATATAAAGAGGTGTGGGGAGGGCTGATCAGGACATGCAGAAGTAACTGAAAAATGAAGACCTCAGTGGTTGTGTTGACTTTATGTCTCTTCTACCTCAGCGTGGCTGAGGACCAGCTGCTGGATCAACAAGCAGGAGAGGACAACAGCACAAAGATTCCCAACATTGAGCCAACTTGTGCCTGCCCTGGTGACACAAGAGGGAGCCAGAAAAACTATTGCCAGCTTCTTGTCATCCTAAGAGAACTGGAGGCCAAACTGAGAAACACTGAGAAACAACTGGAGGATTTGAGACGAGAGGTCCGAGGTAAGAACATACTGGTTTTGATTCTGTCTTTGTGTGTGTATTTTGTTTCCACTGTTTTAAGGTCACTTCAGATTTAGTTAAACATAGTAAACATAATAACCTTGATGTCATCTAACCTCTCAAGGTAACCATGTGGCATTTGGAGCATCAATTGGCGATGTTGGACATATTGGACCTTTTAACACTGAGATAACACTGACCTACAAGAATGTCTACTCCAACACAGGCTCATACAATCCTGCAACGGGTAAACTTACCATAATGATGTGTATTCATAGATACATGGGTTCATCTGGATAAAATGAAAGCTAAAGTGGAATATGATGTAATTCCGTCTGTTGATCATCCACAGGTATTTTCACTGCTCCAGTCAAAGGAGTCTACTATTTCAGCTTCTCTGGACATAATATATCATCTAAACCAATGGGCCTTGGATTGATGAAGAATGGAGTGCAGATGGTTCATGCGTACAACCATGTAGCTGGAAACCGCTTCGAGACAGTAACCAATGGCATGACTCTACAGCTCGAAGCAGGAGACCAGGTGTACATGAAACTCTATGTAAACACCTGGATTTTCGACAATAGCAATAACCACAGCACCTTCATCGGCCATTTGTTATTCCTCTGTAAATGAAATAAAATTCAAACAATGAAAAATAGAGCTTTGGATCTTTGGGATCATGCAGGTAAATTATTGACTTTTCTCTGTTAGCTGTCTGTTGCAGGGCAGATAGTGTAGATAGGGTTTATCAGGGCTTTTAATTAGGAAATTTTAATGAATGTAAATGTAAGAAAATAATGCAGGTGAAGAAGAATCCTTATCATATGTTTATATTAGGGTACAGTGTCTCCAGCATGATTTTAAAACAAATGCAAACAGTTCAATTCATCACTATAAACAAAGGTTGCACAACATAAAGAAAGTTATAGTCCCTTCATGCTGCGCACTCCTAGAACATACACTATACAGATTGAATAGTATAGGAAGTATAAATGTTACCTAACATGAAAACATTTCTGCTCTCTTTTGTCTCTGTCTATTCTTACATACAAACTTAGTGTCAACTGTTCAGAGGTGCTAGTCAGAGGATTTTGTTATTTTTTCGCAGAACCAGGATAGCTGTTTCCCGCCATTTCCGATCACTGACATAAATCAAGACGGATACCAAGACGGACACCATGGTTTCACTTCCTCCCACTGTACAATACTAAAGCAACAATATCCCAGATACGAGCGCTGCCATCTTGCACTGGTGAAGTCAGAAAAAAAAAGTACCAATCAGCACTGGAGCTGTGGTTCTGAGCTCCTGCCTATACAGCCGGCTGAGTCAATCACAAGCAGGGCTCAGCTGTCAATCATACGATAAAATCCTCCTCTTTTATCATCAAATAACTAATTAAATCCAAACTGATCTTAAAAATAAAATCTTGAACACACATCGGCATCATAGGAGCAACCTAAAATGACTGAAACAATGTTTGGGGAAAAAACGTGTACTTTGATGTTTTAGTTTGGCTCATGTCCTACCTATTAATACTGGGGAGGCAGGATTTATGACCTGTACTGCTGCCCGCCACCAGGGGGAGATTGAGATGCTTTGGCCTCACCTTTGGGGAGCTCTGATGTTGTCCATTTCTTTATATTTCAGTGTTTCCAAAATGTGTGCTGCTAAGATAACCGGCTGGTGGCTATAGCCCCATATTTAACAGATCAGATAATGGTGTCATTGTAAGCCAAACATTTTATCTCAGTGGAGAAGGAAGCTTTTTGTCCCTGTATGGCTTCTTCCTCTCTCCTCTGCAGTCACAGACTCTATTACTGCAAAATGCTTGTCAAGCTTTACATGCAGGACATAGGATGAAAGAGACATTCTTACTTCCACATTTTCTCACAGGGTAAACCCATTCTTGCAGCTCAGACTGAGTGTGTGCATGTGTGTGTGTGTGTGTGTGTATTATCAGCTGTCACATTGGTTTGAGTTCATGTGGTTCAGTGGTTCAACAATAATAAAGGCAGTCAGTAGTGAGAAGAGGAGTCTTGCAGTGGTTGGAGGGTGGCAGCGTTTTGAGGAAAGTTTTGAGGAAAGTTACATGATCTCTTCGAAAGCAACCATTTGCTCCTCAGGCCGTCTGACTGAATAGCTCACAGATAACCAGCCATGTCAACTACTGTAAATTAGTGTCATATGACCTGCCGGCTCTTTTTGCTCAAATCAGATCACATGGAGCCATTACATGCACAAGTGACGTGAAATCTGTTCATCTTTTTCCCGTGCTGTCCCTCTCCTTCATCTTCTATGAAATGCTTCATTCTTATTTCTAATATGTTCGTGTGGGAGGTTTGGCTCAGGTTTAAAAGAATAAAGGATGTGCTTCTCGTGGCGTTGCACAACTGGGGTCATGTCCTGTGTCATCTGCACCCAAGGGAGCACAAGCTTTAGTTCTAAATGGTTAAGAGGAACTTGGTGCCTGTTTCAACATTTCACAGATCTGAGGTGAGGTTACCGCAACACAGGAAGTGCTCTATCATCCACCCTTCCTTTCCTCCATACACTATAACAGCCCATCAGTAAGCTGCGATCATAGATTTGCATTCAGTGAAATGTTAATGTAGCACGGGTTATAGGCTTCAGACTTAACAGGTTAAATGTTGCAGAAATAAGCTGAACTGAAAACTGCTTTTAGCTTACATGTATTACACATGTTATGCCATGCAGCTTGTGACATTCAAGATGAACACTAGGGTTCGTTATGTTTCAGGCAAACGTCCAACTCCAAAGTTGTAGTGGCAGTTGGAACGTTGTAACATCATATTACGTAAGGAAAGCAGCACTTTACTATTGCAGAATACGTCTTAGATATATAAAACTTGCCACAAAAGCTTGATTCAGGACAGTCAGATGGCTGAGAGACCTACTCTTTATTTTTGTATGGTCCTTCACGAATTTAGTAGTACAAGAGTAGAAGATAAATCCAGCCCAGTTTAGGGATCAGCACATCCTAGTACAGCCATACACAGCTGTTTCGAAAAGTTCACCACATCCAGCTGGTTCTAAGAACTAAACACTCGGTTTACTTTCACATTATTTTATTCTTCTTTTTGTTTATCTTTAACACATTCGTCCAGAAACTGGATATGCACCTTCTAATTATCTCCTCCTTTTTTCCACTCTCACTCCTCACTCTGTCTGTCCTCCATATTGCCTTTGTTAAGTTCTCCCTTCCATCAGCTCACAGTCAGCTCACAGGTGTGCCCTGATTTATCTCCTCCCTTCCCCCTACCTGTCCTGTTCAGGTAGAAAGGGTTATTTCATGCATTTTTCTTTCCATACCATTCCATTTTTCAACCGCTTGTTTTATGCAACCATTGACAGCTGACTTCTCACTCTGCTATGGGGAAAAATTACCCAGTGTCCCACAAAACACTTCATAAACTTATGGTTAAGATTTAAAAAAAAAAAACTTTTCACCAATGTCTTTCTAAAAATCTACACACCAAAATGGCATCAGAATGCTTAATTCAGGAGTGTCTCTCGGCCTCCCCATTCACATGGACTGTTCCACAATCCTAATATGCATCTGTAGAAATTATTTAGTAAAATTATTTCAGTATCAAATTAGTGAAAACAAATGGCTTGGCATAGTGTAAGCGAAATTACCCCGGCCAAGCTGAAAAATAGAGGAGACTGGGGGACCCTAGCCAGACCCTGTTCACCCTGCTGCCTTCTGGAAAGAGATACAGAAGTATCCATGCCAGACTAAAGAATTTGAGGCTATGCAAGTCATCCTCCGAACTCCACCATAAATAAAAAGTTTATTTCTTATGAATTATTTTTTATTCAAGGATTAAAAAAGAGAGGGTCCCATGCCTGTGTTCGCCTAAGGCCCCAAAATGGCTAAATCCACCCCGGTTGCATTTGGCAGTTGTGGTGACATTGCAGTAGGTGCTTCACCATCTGTTCCCTGGCTGGGATCTGCCATATACTGAGCACACTCGTCTAGTTATTCTTATTTTGAGGCCAAAACTTTGAAATGTAAATAATACATTTGGTGTCTGAATCATACTATTTTTATTTATGTTAAAATAGCCATTATTCTGCTGTAAGTCCTTAGTGCTACAAAGTGTTTGTACTGTTTCCAGTGTGGTCGAGAGTCTGTTACAGCATCCTTCTGTACACCAGCAACACAACACTGAAGTGTACTGTGTAGATCTATGTAGAGAAATGCAGGCATTTTAGGCAGCACTTGTGTACATATACTGTATAAGACTAAATGTGAGGTTTACTTGGAAAACTTCACCATGGTGACGCACCTGACAGGTCATATGACTGAAGCCCTGCAGGCATGGGGCCAATGTGAGTAAAAAATGCCTGTAGATTATGTAACATCACCACAAACATGTATTTTTTCATCCAGTCCTGCAACAGTACTTCACCAGAACCCTCTTCTTTTAAAACTCTTATTAAATTGTTAATATAAATCAGTGTGTATGTAGCATTTTACCATTGTAGCTGGTTAAAGGGATAGTTTGGATGTCTGAAGTAGGGTTGCATGAGGAACTTGTCCATAGTTAGTGTACTACCCTCAGTAGATGAACACAACACGAAAGATGTGAACAGGGTGAGCAGCAAAACCTATTTTAGCCACCTAAAAAAATCAGTATCAGTTTAAGTGTACACTATATTTACCTTTCCATCAGAAAGCCTGTTGCAGTGGAGAAACCTCAATTTTATAAGCCAAATTTTGCCCCTTCTCACTTAACCAGACTCCACTGCCAAAAGGAGTAATTTTAAATTGCAGCACAGGAGCTGCTGGGCTGCTGCTGCCTCCATCTGTTAGTTCGTTTGTGTTATTGTGTGACTTTGGTAAATCTGACCTAACCTTTTAAAACACAGAAGTCACGCAATAGCACAAATAAATGAACCAGTCAAGGCAACGATAGACCAGTAACTGTGAGGTATAATTGCTGATTTTCGCCAATGGAGTCGCAGAGAACAATATTTGACTTTTACAGTATAACAGGTTTCCCATCAATCAGATAAGAGTGTCTGATGGGAAACTATTCTAAATATAGTGTACACTTTAACAGATATTGATTTTTTTGGTCTGTTGAAGGTCCGTTTGGTCTGATGAAGTTGTTGTCATAAGTTATATGTGGTGATATACTATTAAAAACACTACAAAGAGCAGTTTCTGGTGTACGGACTTAATTTTATAATTTTGTATTTGCATTTCTGTCCAGCACTCTGTACTTATTGTTTTTGGATATGCGTGCTGTTTTTTTTTTTTTTTTGGTCAGCCCATAAACTGAACTGTCCCTTTAAGGTGGAGTTTTAACTACTTTATGCAGAGTTAGGTAGTTTAGTCCAGTTTAGAGATAAAACATCGGGGGTCATGAGATGATTAAAGCATCTTAGTATATCAGGGAAGACTCTCTCTGACTGCTCACAGACTTCTGATGTGTGAAAAGTGTTCTTGGAGCCTGCCTGAGCTTCCTCAAGTCTGAGGAGGAGGAGATCTTATATTAAATATGATTTCAACCTTTTTAATACACATTCTATTGCTCTGACTCCAAGCTATTTAAACAGCTGTACTCATTTTTGGACATGCAATTACACATTGCTTGTTAAATATTTTCTTTCATGTGTATGAGCCAAACAATAACAACAAAGATGTGGAGTTTAACAAAATGCAGGTATGTATATGTGAATTTAATATGACCAGATTAAAAAATGTATTGAGTAATTTGCAGCGATAAATAAAGTCACTGTTCGTTAATTGCATTAACCTCTAATGAAAAGACTATGAGTTATGAATTACTGCAAAGCGCTTTATAGCTGTAGCTTAGATTACTACGCACTGACAGTTGCAGCTACTGCAGACAGTCATTATGAAAACAGAGTGAACATTGCTAGGCTCATTGAAGCGATCTTTTCTTTACACAGGGCCTGAACAGTGCGAGAATGTCATTAGATTGAATTTGGTAATCTGACCTTGAATCTGTGTGGTTAGAGAGGGACACTTGAGGCGGCAGCTGATTGGCCAGTCTGAGGAGTGGCCTACCAAATACCAGTCTACAGTATGTATGGCTGATTGAACTTGGCTGCAGACACAAAAAGCCCTCTCTGTCCTCCACTCGCCAGCCTAGAAAACATGCGGCGGGAAGAGGGGAAACAGCTCTCTCCAGCTAAACACACTTACTGGAAACCCTACCCACTACCCAAACAACTGCACTGAGACGTTTTTTTATTCACGTCGGGCACGATGGCAATGATCACTTTCTTAATTATACACACTGGGTGTTAAAGGCTATTTATCTTCATATGAACAGTAAACATGTAAAATATGTAAACAAGTGCATCTAGTGCCACATCTATGCCCACATGATACCTAAATACCAAGATGAGCCACAGCTTGTCTGAAACAGCTGCAACTAATTATTTTCATTGTTGATTAATTGATTTTTTTTTATTAATTGATTATAATTAATAGTTATTTATAATAATTACTTTGTAAACCATCTATAAACATTATGTGAATGCTATTACAAAGCTACTGATGTTGATAATACTTTATGTACTCACATACATAACTTAGATAAGTTTTGTACATGAACTTACGTACATGAAGTTTTGTACATGAACTTACAAATAACTACTAATTTAAGTTGAATTAACTTTTAATTTATCATTTATAAATGATGGTTAGGCCTACAATTTGAATTAATACCCAAACTTTACATTTGCATTTTTGTAGCCAATAAAGCTTTCCGATTGCAAATGGGACCAGGACACATGGACGCAAAAAGAAGGCTCTGGTTTGGAGAGGCGACCATGACCACTGAGCAGAACAGCACAGGAGTTTAGAGTTAATTTAGACTGAAGATGTGAAGAAACAGAAACCCATTTCGATTGAACACCGGCTACTGATAATGCATTAAACATCAAGGTTAAAAAATAACTAACACTCTGAGCGGTCTTTGAGAAGAATACTTCATAATTTCTAAGGTGACGTCTTTTAGTGACTTGGTTTGTGTGACCACCTGTCAAGTTCCAGCTTCACTGATGTGAGGATTTGAATATTTGGGGGTTTTGGACAGGTGGTCTATGTTTTTTTTTGACACTCGCTGTTACATATGTAGTTGAGTAATATTTTAGTAATCTAATAGTATTTCTGCTTGATTTTTAGTACAATTGATTAGTGCACAAGATGTCAAAACGGACTGAAAAACATGCATCAGAGCCCAGAGCCAAGGTGACGTCTTTGAATTACTTGTTTTGTGTGACCAACTGTCCAAACTCCAAAGATATTCAATTGTTGATGAATTGATGATGAAAACAGAGAAAAAGATAAATTCTCACACCAGTGAAGCTGTAACTACAAGTTTGTCCTTCATATATTAATTCCTTTATATTACATGACTTTGTTTAATACTCCATTCTGATTGGTCAATTATGACATTCTAAGGTCCACTATTTCTGAGTAAGTGTTGCCATGACTACCAGGCCCTTCATCATAGATCATAGACTCTGGAAGAGCAATAACATCATTTGCAGATCAATCACATCAATATTTGGGGGACAAATTGTATTTTTTTTTAATTAGTGGCTGTGTAATAAGCAGGATAGTGTACTGTAATGGGAAATACACCCCTTCAGGGTGATTCAACACCCATCTGTACCACCCTGTCAGGGTTTATTTTGGAATAATGACTGTACATTATCCTTTGCATATATATTACTACTATCAATATCAAAAACCAGTTGACTAATCGATTAATTGACTACTTTTTTTTTCTGTGCTAAAATTGTTTGCAGGGACGATCCAGTAGTCTTAAATCAAAATTTAGACCCTTTATGTTTTCAGCAGATTCAAGCACAGCACACAGCGTTACGTAAAATGCGTTTTGTATTACAAGTCTTTTAAACTGACAGGTGGATGGCAGAAGATTTGTCCAAAGGGAGAATTACAATTACGGTAAGTCAAAAAATGTCACATTTTTAGAAAAGAAGAAAAAAAAAAAACTCTAGATAATACAGACATGGCTTGCCATTCACTGAACCAAAAACCTAGAAGTTTAAAGTTACTCTGTTGTTCTTGTCGGGACTAGTACCTCGAGAAACGGCCTGAATTTGACCCTGAAACAGCAGGTCTGTTACAAGCTTAGCTTCCTGACAGTAAAATAGGAAGAGGCTCCTCACACTTTGACACCAAATGAAACCATAGAATGTATACTGAAAACTGCTAAAAAGTTCTGATTGCCATCAAAACGCACTGCAGAGGAAGTAGGGCTCATCAGTTGGCACAGTCACAGGAGTTTTTCTTAGGAAGGCACTTGACATGGGGTCGTGGCGTTCCCCATGCAGCGACAGCAATGCACTAAGGTCCTCGTTTGTGCACACTGAGGAGGGACACCGTCGGCTAAGTGCAAGTTCCATGATAAATCCACTTTCACCAGACTGGAGAGGAGGAAAATAAACAAAAATATGTTGGCGTAACACAACTCCACCACAGTCCACAGCTTCAAATACAGTATCTTATTGGGTGGGTCTTTGCCTCTTGGATCGCACTGGACCTTCAGGGGACATAAATTGTGGATTTGAGTAACCTGTGCAAGGCTTGAGTGGTGATTGATACGTTTAAGAGCAATTTTAAGCACTTTCAGGTCTCCTAAAAGTCACCAACTCCAGCTCTGCCTGGGATTTGGCATAATTACCCACCACCCTCGAACCACCAACATAGACACGTAGACGCTGCATTGGCGTTTGATTTGTGCGTCAATGTCGCTGCCATATTGGACAGGGCAAGACTGGCCTGTGAACAAATGCAAGAAAAAGGGGGGACAGCAATTTTTCTGGCTAAAAAGCACTAAAACATTTACATGTCTCAACTGATTGACTTTT
This sequence comes from Lutjanus argentimaculatus, assembly GCA_034769285.1. NCBI lineage: Eukaryota > Metazoa > Chordata > Actinopteri > Lutjaniformes > Lutjanidae > Lutjanus > Lutjanus argentimaculatus. Next base: position 18,529,665 of record JAWZSL010000011.1, read on the forward strand.
TTCTTGTTTTTTATATTCAAGGGTTCATGATCTTCGAGGAGTAAGTTGGAAAAAAACTTTGACATTTTGGTGGGGGCACTAGTAAACATAGGGATACTTTGGAGTCGTACGTTAAAAAAAAAGCATTCATGCATAATTCCTAAAATAGTTATACTATAAGTTCAACAAAAAATTTAAATGCAAGTTTGATTAAACCACATTTGCCATCCCTGTTTTCATTAAATCTTTAACTGCCGAAAACTGTCAAACTGCTGTGAAACCTCAAAGAAGAAGAAGGCAGGCTCACTGCAGTGAAAGTCAAGAAAATGGATTTGTGGTTAAATGTAGCAGCAATGCAGTGAAAACACTGTGAAAGAAGTGAAAAAGAAAGCAAAAATGGAGCCGACAAAATACCGTCAGAAGGACGAATACGTTTTAATTGGACTGACCTCAACCAGCTGACACTGATTGCACGGCACTAAACCTCTATCTGTAGGCTTTTTTTCTACAAAAAAATGTTTTGTGCTTGGTTGAAGAAATATTTCAAAAGAGGCACATTATTGAATAAAGTTCCATGTAGATCAGAAACCCTTGAATATAACATAAAAAAAAAAAAAAAAACCCAGCAGCTCCCCTGTTTACATGTTTTTTTCACAGACCAGTCTTGCCCTGTCCAATAGGGCGTCAGCGTTGATGTATCACAGTAGGGCTGCAACTAACCATTACTTTCATTATCGATTAATCTGTCAGTTATTTTCTCAATTAATCGATTAGTTGTTTGGTGCCAGAAAAGGGTGGAAAAAAATCAGTGTTTCTCAAAGCCCAAGATGACGTCCACAAACGTCTTGTTTTGTTCATAACCCAACGATATTCAATTTACAGATATATATGACTCAAACGGATCAAAATAGTTGCCAATTAATTCAACACTTGACAACCAATCAATTAACTTTTGTAGCTTTAGGCCTATATTGCAACGGCCCCAGTGTTCAATGCAGCGTCTACACATACATATATATATATATAATATGTCTATGTATATATATCTATGACCACCACCACAGTCCAAGACAGATGGACCCAGCCCAGAAGATGCAACGGTACAACTCAACAAATAAAACCACGTAAAAAAAACAAAACAAAACAAAAAAAAAATTGAAATAACCAGAAAACAGGTGTCTCTTAGGTTTCACAATAAGACATTCCCATTGAGGCACATTTCCAGAGAAGTGTCATATACAAAGCTATAAAAAAATCCCAAAACATTCAAGTACTTTGTCATGTAAACACTTTTCCAGACTATAATACATAATCGATTGTTGTCGTCGTCGATTTTTGTTTGTGTGCAACAATAAGACAACAGTGTGAGCAGAGAGAATAGTCGCAAAAAAACAAAAAAAGCCTGCAGGACAAGTTAGAAGCTCAAATTCAGCCCAGATGCACTCTTTACTCTGTTTGTTGTTTTGTTTTTTTTAGAGCAGGACACATGAACAACACTGGTCTCCACCACTGGGAACAGTTGAATAGTTCATCTGTCTGACTATCTCTGCAAACAGTTCGTCGACTGATCCTTTATTTTTGGCTGAAGTTTCCATAAACGGGCAGTTCCAGTCCTGGGCCAGCGCCTTGCCTTCCCCAGAGGACACCTCTCTCTCGCCCTCCAGGTCCACCTTGTTTCCCACCAGGATCATGGGCACCCTCTCGTACCTCTTCACCCGGATGATCTGGTCTCTCATGGGCTTGATGTCCTGGAAGCTCTGCTGGTTCACCAGGCTGTAGACCAAGATAAATCCCTGGCCGTTCTTGATGTAGAGATCTCGCATGGAGGCGAACTGCTCGGTGCCCGCCGTGTCCAGGATCTCCAAGACCGACGGAGAGGAGTCCACCTCGATCTCCTTCCGGTAGAAATCCTCTATCGTGGGGTCGTACTTCTCGATGAAGGAGCCCGTCACGAACTGGACCGTCAGGGCGGATTTGCCGACTCCGCCCGACCCCAAAACAACCACTTTGTACTCCCTCATGGCTTGTGTGGGGGGGAGAGAGAGAAAAAAAAAAAAAAAAAAAAGGCAGACACCTCCTTTTTCCGCGACGAAGCCTTCTGTCTCTCCCACCCGCTGACCAGCCCCGATGTTTTCAACCCCGAGCAGGCTGGGAAGGCTGTCCTCTCGCTCGGATCGGACTCAGATCCCTCCTCGCCTGCAGTGCGACGGCCGCCGGGCACAGATCCGAGGAGAATGACCGCTCCTGGACATCAGCGCGCTGGATTAAAGCGCATTTTTTTTTTTTTTTTAATCGCGCTGTATTGTGCAACAACGGTGCTGGGAAGCGTGATCGCGTCTGTGCTGCTCTTGCATGGCGTTTCCTGCCCACATCCTCAGCGCGTCAACAGCAGCCGAGGAGGCTCAGTTCCGTTTTCTTAAAGGAGCCGCAGTCACACACACACACACCAGAGACACACACATATACACAGCAGTCAGATGACCAGACGCACACACCACACACACAGACTGCAGCCGTATGCATGTCTGACTGACTGACCTCTGCCCTCATCACGGTCACTGCCCTGAAACAAGAGGCTCCACTGTCCCTGTAATTATAATTACACATGAGCATGTATGTTAATGAGGTCATTCATTAACTCATTATTCAATTTGCATACTTCCCTTCACGGTCCAGTGGTTTAGGAGGAATTCACATTCTGTACCACTTATTATAAGTTTTGTACTTTTCATGCGTTTTTATTTTCCTACATTCAGGTTGTCGTTTTAGTTGTTTCAGTAGGGGAGACTGGGCATGGTTTCAACACTTTTAGCATTTCTCAGAGACTACATGGAGTTCACCAGCCAGGTCTTTATATGTAACGTACAGTACATATAAAGCTGATTACATATGACATATCGTTTACAATATTTATTTGAGAGGAAGAAATCAGATTTTACAACTGACAACCCTGGGGATGCAACATAATCAGGGGATGGTTGCGACATATTAGAAATACATTAAATTTCACTGATTAACTTTTGCTTTTTGTCTTAATAAGCATAGTATTCTGAAACTTGCTTAGTTTCATGAAATTATGTCGTTGTTGATCCCATAGACTCTCAACAATTGAGCCAAGATAACCTAATGTTGCTGTTTGACATAACTTCAGACTTCACCAAATACATAAAAAAAACAACATATGTTCAAATTCATTTATTAGTTTCTGACTCTGGGAAAGTGGAAAAAAAAACAGTAAAAATACCAATACTGTATGTCTGAACTGTAATCTGTAAAATATTTTTAGAATATATTTTAAAAAAAATTTAAACTTCCATTTACTGAGACTCCCCTGAAAGTGTTTAGGGTTGTTTATAGGCCTGCCTTGAGCCAATATGCAGATGTCACAGATGCTGTTCAGTCTCTCAGTGTGAAACAGGAAGAACACCACAATTTGCAAAGCAACAAACTTTTATTAAATTAATTATTGCTAGCAAGATAGGTGCTAGGTGCAAGATTGCATGTTTTGAAAACTTTTTTTTGTCACACTCCAGTGTGTTGAGCTTTTTTTTGTTTTTACACAACTTAATTTACCATCCAATGATTTTATATTGATTTTGGGATGGTTTGCAACAGTTTCAATGAGCCATCTGCAATAGTTTTTGAGTACTTTTACTTTTAAACTTTGTATAAGTACATTTTGTCTAATACTTCTGTGGCTTTTGTTACTTTAAAAACATTTGAATACGTAGACTTTTTCTAGTATTTTATAGATGCACAGTGATGCATCAGTGTATGCAGTATAATGTATAGTAAATGTCTACAACAGTAAAATGAAACATATGCATCAATGTACCATTAATTTTAATACATTAACATTTTATATGAAAGTAAAACACTGACAGGGACAATTCTTGTGCAGAATGAGTACTTTTACTTTTGCTTTAAGTAAATTTTGATGATAATACATATTTCAGTAAGCACTTGTAGTGGAGTATTTTCACGGTGTAGTATTTCTACTTGTAAAGGATGAATAGCTCCTACATGACTGTCAAAATGTTACATGCTCATACACAGTACAGTGTACAGTGTGAGTTATATGAGCTTCATCTAACTTTTTTTAATCATCCATTCTGACCCAGATAATGCACAGTCTGATGAAAATTGCCCTGATGAGCACAATCAATTTAACGCTGCACATCTGTCACACATCAGTCTCAGTGGAGCTGCTCCAGTCTTGCTGACACTGTAACCATCGAGGTGACAATAACGGTTCATGAGGTTGGAGTTCAGAAACAATACTGTCCTATATTGTCCCCTTCACATACACTGTAAAAAATTATGCAGGAGTTTTGTGGAGTCAGCTAATCTTTTTCATTAATTTAACGCAAATATCCAAGTTTTATTTATTCAGGTTAATTAAACTTAAAATGTCTAGTATTTATTTTGAGAACACTTATGAACTTATGAACATGAAACTTGAAGTCTTTGGACTTGAAATGATGAGTTAAATCAACTTGAACTTGACCAAGTTTTTAAAGAAACATGAGCAGCATATTGAACATATTTTACAACTAAACTAAAGCCAAAACCAGGAGTTTTTAATTCTTTGTGAAACAGTTTCAGTTTAATGTCTGCCACTGCCGTGCCAGATTCTCCTTCAAAAATCAGATTAAGCAAATTACAGCACACCCAAAGGGCCTATGTTTACATTTTCCCTGGCAAATTTCATTAGCCTTCAAAAGAAAGCATGGAAGAGATTTTTATTTTGCTAATTTTATTTTTAAATTCCATATTTTGGTTTTAAACGACAATAGAAACACTTTCATTTTTGTCCACAGGGCTTCAAAATCAAACAATATGAAAGTTCCTTGTAGTAACTTTAATATTAAGTTTATTTGACTTGAAAAGTTTGTCTGAAATCATTGCAAAATTACCTCAACTTGTCATTCACAAATTCTGTTTTAAGGCAGCTTGGACACTATTTAAAAAAAAGAAAAAGTAAATCGGGTCAAAACATAATAAATACTTGCATGTTGGCCTGCAACATGTAACAGAGCAGGCAACAGGGCATCAGTGTGAATATAAATCAAATTCCTGTGAACATCTTAGCTTTAAAACACCCACTGGGATGTCCTAACTTGACACACACACATCCAGCACACACGAGGCAGTGACCACAGAAGCGTTGCATGAGCAAATCAAATATTGTTTTATTCAGATTTTTTTCATCCATACAGCAAGAGTCAATTATGGCAACAATAAAATGTGCATAAACAAATCTGAAGACAGAATAGTACATTATTGTGTGGCAACTGTTAGCAAATACGTAATCGGTGGTTGCACTTACAAGTAAAAAGCAGTCAAAGCGTACATGTGCCCTCAGCAGGGAAGAGAAACCTTGGTTGCAGCCCGGAGACTGAACATGTGGTTTGGAGAAAATGGTGCTTTGGTTCTGTAGCGACTATACAGCAGCCTCGAGTCACAAACATGTTGACCGGTGACTGTTACATTCATTTCATAGACTATAATTTGCCAAATACGCATTTGGTGTGGTGAGCCTTCGCCTGCTGAGTGCACAGCTATGATAGCAGGAACAACTTCCCGTGAGTCAGTGTCGACTGTCGTTATATGGCTATGAGAAAGTATCTGGGGTGGATGAGTGCTAATATTTTATCATTCTTTTAAATAACATGTTTGCTCGGAAAATATTTTATCACACAAGAGTAAGATGACTTGTTTCTGAAGTATTATTTCTCCCCACTGTGGATGTTATCTACTGTATGTATAATTTGAAACAAACAAACATATTATTGTGTATTCTGTAATCTGAATGTGTTATCTTTCTTTACATAAACTACGCAGTTTCTTTTGTTTACATGTTTGTACTTTTACATGCAGTCAAATCAAACTATAATAGAATACAAATTTTGATAGGTTTATGTGTCAACTGTACCATGGGAGCAGCAATACTGCATGACCGAGTCCAACAAATGATACATGGACATTATTGGATGTGTCATCCTACAGGAGGGGTGGAGTTAGCATGACATGGGGATATTTTGTCCCCTACAACATTCCCTGGCAATACTAGCCACTGATAAAATAAGACAAAAAGCGCATAGCTTTCTCTGAATGCATTGGCCAAGAAACTAGTGCCCTTCTTTGCAAGCAATTTTTTTTTAGCTGGTCTTCTAATTTAAGAATTTAAATTAATCTAGCAAAATTCCTTATAATTATAGATCTTTTTTTATTCAAAATAATATCTCAATATGATACACATTTTTTCTCTGTTCATTTGACTATATACAGAAGTGCAAAAAGTCAACCTTCGTCCCTTAGGTTAGAACTCATCATCTGCAGCATTTACGACTTCACCGGTGCGGAGAAGTCTTTGCTTTCTCCTAATCTCACTATCCTCCAAAACATCCAAACACCCGTCAATCTCACTGCTCGTTTTGGCCTGACATTCAGGGCAAACTTAAGAAATATTCAAACAAAAGTACATATCTTTTTGAAATGGATACAGTAGAAAATAATTTTTACTCTAAAACATGGATCTATATTTCAATACAATATATTTTCAACATGATCTTGACATGTTATACAAGGAAAATTTAAAGTTGGTTAAAACATTAGTTCTTTTTTTGTCTACTCAGAGATGCTGCGGTGGCAGCAAATTAATTGATCTCATTCCTTGTATCAAAAAAGTCTTTCATCAACAAAATTAACTGATAATGTAACATCAACTGAAAAAAAAGACATCCAGCTATATGAATGAAGTGAATATTTAAAACTGACTCAACACATTATCATTTATATGGTTTGAAAAAGTTATGAATGTCATACTACCTCAAAATCTACAACGGCTATATTCAATGTTGTCAAGTAATATATAGTAAGGCAAAAAAAGAAAAATCTACAACTACATACCTCAAATAGATTCAAATCCTTAAGTAGTACATAACACATAAGTTCAATGAAATTTAAGAGAGTAATTGTTACTTTTACATAGAGAGAAAGAACAAAAACAAAAGATCATAAGCGGCATGTGAGAGAACTATAAAACATCATTGGTGTTCTTTACCTGCATGGTGATTGAAAGTACATTTGATTGGGCTGAGACCCATTAATTGTAATCTAAGGCTTTGTTAGGTACATTACAATCGGTAAAGACACACTACACACGTCTGTGAAAACAGAAAAGGGAAGTGACTGACGAATGAAAGATGATAAACATGTTTCCTTAATTGTTTAAGCCTCTGGAGAGATGCTTCTGTAACCCTTTGTGGATGTGATTGAGAGAAAAAACTGTGCTTTGGTTTCTGTAGTCTGATCTACATGTGAGTGAAAACCTTCATGTTTTGCTTGGAAATACAAAAATGTGTGTTGTATTTCCTCAAAAGTGAAAGTTCACTTGAAGATGGGTTGTGAAATTAAAACAAGGGTGACCAGACAGACAATCATTCAAGTGCACATGTGGTTTTAAATGACCTAATAGACCTTCAGGGTCTGTTGTTTCTTTAAAAATTCCCATCAACACGTGGCTCAACAGTGCTTCTTGGAGACACAGTTTTAGAGTCGCTCCTCTTTAAAAGAGGGGGAACAAGGTAACACAATGTCGATTGAAGCTACACCCTCTACTTCACCAGGCTTTAGAGTCAAGGGACTTGAGCAACAACGTAATCCCAACAAACAAAAAACAACACTAGTCTATGAAAAGAGGTATGACAAACTTTAGAAAAACCCTCCATTTTTGATTTTAGAAGAACAAAAACATCAAAATTAACAAAAAAAAAAAAAAAAAAAAAAAAAAGGCGAAAATCCCACTTCTAAAACTGATTAATTAGAGAAATGAAAAAAAGTAAAAAAAAACAAAAAAAAAAAACACTCACAATGGAGATTCTGAAAACAAAACAATACAAAAAAGAGCCATACAAAACTTTCACCTTCGGTAAACAAATAACACTGCTGAGATAACACTCTGGTTTTAGCTGTATGGCCTTGATGGCACATGACAAGGTGAGAAAAAGCTAGCCTGGCTGTGCTTTCAAGGTACACAGGTATGTTGGTTTACCCAGAACATTCATATGTCCAAGACCCTCATTTCAACATCTAGTTTCACTAGTAGCCGTAAAAACACAATACTGTACATGCCTAATTCTTTTGGCGAATAAAATTCCTGTTAAAATCATTGTGCCTTTCAGATTTCAATTCAAATTCAAGGTGCATGTTTGCATTTCACTTGTAAACTATGAAATATGGCTATCAATTAAAAATAAAAAATAATAAAGCAGAACAAATAAAAAAGGAAAGAAAGATCTTGGTCTACTAACGTACCAGCACTGGATGTTGCTTGTTTATGCAACCACGCTCTTGACCTTCTGTGCATGCAGTAATGATAATAATTAGAACAAATTGAGTGCTATGATTTAGTCAGACACAGAGGTGTAATGTGAACGTTCCCCCGCGGAGGGGAGACACACACTGACCCCGGCACCAAGATATCCCTCTGCTCTCGGCTGGACGTTGAACTTTGACGACAAATTCTTCTTGACGTTGATATGTGGGAAGATGGCACAGATCATGTGTTGCACCCTTGATGTTTAGTCGTTGATGAGACCATCGTCGTGGACCGGCTGAGAGATGGCAGACCCTCCTCGTCCCATTGCTTGACATTCTGAAGGTTATGTACATAAAGGCTGAACTCTTTTGGCTTGGACGGTGCCAGCACACATTCATTTGATCTGTAAGACACGACAGATTTCACTTGAAAAAGGCTGCCTTAAAAGACTTTAAAGGGATACTTTGGATCTTTTGAAGTGGGGCTGTGTAAGGTACTTATTCATAGTCAGTGTAATGGGCCACGTATCAGTTCAATTCAGAATATTTTCACCTCTTTACCTTGGTGTCAAGCAACCTTTTCTGATGGGAAACTTTTATTCTACAAGCCAAATATTGCCCTCTCTAAAGCCACCAGACTCCTTTAGCAAAAACTTTAATTTTAACTTGCAGAACACAGGAGTTGCTGGTCTCCTGCTGCCTTGATCAGTTTATTTGTGTTGTTGTGTGACTTCAGTGTTTTGAAGGGTAAATTCAAACCGATCAAAGTCACACAATAACACAAACAAACTAACCAATCGATGCAGCGGTAGACGAGCAACTCCAGAGTTCTGCGAGGTAAAATTGAGCGATATTTGGCTTATATGAGGGTGGGTTCCCAGAAAAAGAGAAGTCTGTCTGATGGCAAGGTAAAATGGTGAAAATAGAATAGATTTTTGAGTTTTGAACCAAACTCAAACTCTCAAGTTTTGAAATAAACTAAAAGTTTTGTCATAATATTTTTTTTTTAATAGATAATTTCCTTTTTCTATTTTAGATAAACTTGAATCTTTGAGTTTTAGTAACCCTCCATAAAAATGTATTTGTTCATAGTGAGCTGTGAACCTGATTTGTCACTATTTGTGTGCCTAAAAATTAAATGGGTGCAATTGAAAATATTGAATTACTAACCATTACTCCATTTCACTTTAGTGAGTATACCCAACAATTTTTGAAATACTTTTTGGGGGTTTCTAAAACTTAAAGATTAAAGTAAAACTTTTTCAACAAATTTGGATTGGGTTGAAAGCTCAAAAATCTATTGAAATCATTTGCCTTGAAACTTTGACTTTTCTCAACTTTTTCACCTTTACACTGATATTGATTTTTTTAGGCTGACCTTCTTTTTAAGTGGCTAAAATAAAAAAAAAAATGTATTGCTTAGCTTCCTATAATGGTACTCCTGCTGCTTCTCCAAACTGGGGGCGTACCTCATACAACTCCACTTAGAAAAATTCAAACTATCCCTTTAAGTTTTGCTACTGAAAGACACAGAAAGTAAATCTACAAGTTGTTCTCTATGTGCATACAAAATCAAGTAAACCAGAGCTAAAATGATACAACACAAAGTAAATAAACTGTTATGAATAGAGTGAATGTGAGGAGTTAAATAGGAACTCACTGTTCTTGAGAGGAACTACATTTGAGTCAAGTACTTGTGACTACTCAGATGATCTGCAGATATTATTGGAATCTGGGGGGTAGAAAACAGAGATCAAATGAAGCATCCCAAACCAAAAACACTCAAAGCGGACGCTGGACTCAGATCAACACATTTTTAACCACATCCTCTCACATTAAGATGAGTTCTTTACTGGAAAAAGGACGAAGATGACAAGATAGGAAAAGCAATTTGTCTAGTGGCAGGAATTCATTCAGACGTGATGTGTCAATAACAATGAACAGACACTTTTGGAAAGCAGCAGGGAGGGGGAGAGGGGGATTGAAGGGAAGGAGGAGATGAGGGGGCAAAGGGAAACTGTCAGTGAGGTGGCTCCCCCATGCAAATCTAAGTCCTCCATGTTGTTGACCTGCACACATTGATAAATGCAGAAAACTGGTCCTGAATTAAGACTAGTAACATGATGAGTCATCCTAAGTCTTTTCACTGGTGTCATGAGATTGTGCAATGTAGCTAACTGCTTACAAAATGTAACAGAACTGAAATCAAAACGTTGCAAGTTTTCTTACACACTGGTTTTAGAACTTTTCTGACATTAATAATGAGTATGTCTTTTAAACAAGAGGAACATGGTAAAGCTTTGCTTTATGTGCTTGAAGCAGCAGCAAAAATAAAAAAAAGAAAAAAGGAAAAAAAGCAAAGCACCAAAGGGCACAGATAGCGACTGTTGCACAAGCTTGTGCGAATTGCTCTAAAACTGTGGGAAAAAAAACTACCTCATACATACCAATTGCATGTATTCGTTGGTAGTCAACTTTGATAAGGAAGAGTCCTCAAAATGGGAAAGGACAAAAATCGAGGTTACAAACATTATATGCAGTACAGTATGTTTATTTTCAGAAAGACAGATAGATAATCTAAGAAATATATATGCATTGTGGTTAAAGTTTTAACGTAAATGGAAGTAAATGTGTTAAAACTTGTTACAGTATGATATATGTACACATGTTGGACTCTAGTGTAGGCCAACAAGAGGGAGTACCGCCTGTTACCCAACCCACCCCTCGCTGTAAGACACAAGCATCCCCAGATCGTCCAGGTGCAGATAGATAGATAGATAGAGAGATAGATAGAGAGATAGATAGAGAGATAGATAGATAGTTTTGTAGATAGATTTGTAGATAGATAGATAGCTAGATAGATAGATAGATAGATAGATAGATAGATAGATAGACGGAGGCGGTGGAGGTGCAAACCTGATTGGTGGAGGCAGTTGCGAAGGGAACGCTTGTGGCAGATGTGGTGGCTGCAGACACAGTGGCTGGAGTACCACCGTGCATCATGGGAACTTTTTTGGAGGGAAAATCATGTAAGCAAAAATACTCAGAGGAGCAGTGTAGCCACATACACACCAGGCAAACGAAGGGAGGAGAAGGAGAGAGAGGGAGTCAGAGAGGGATTCGATTTAACTGGTTCCCTTTCTTCCCTCTGCACACACTGATAACAGGTCTCATGATACGAGAACTTGATGTGACACAGTGTAGCTTTACCAGCAGCAGCAGAGACTTACTTCCACATTTCTGTGTATTATTAGTAATAAAATGATCAACACTCTGCTGTGCTGGTAAACACCAGATGAGAGCTAACTTTAAAAAAGTTCTACAAAAAATAACATAAATAAAAATGCTGTCACATGAGTTTTAGGAACAAGAGTTATTAAAGGGACTGCTCAATCGAAAATCAAAAATACATGTTTTTCTTCTGGCATCTAGTGCTACTTATCGGTCCAGTTTGTTGTGGTGTGAGTTGCTGAGTTTTGGACATAGCAGCCGTACAGATGTAAGCCTTCTCGCAAATATAATAGAACTAGATGTCTCTCGACTAGTTCTATTGAACGACATCCACCAACCATATCACTGCACAGAAGGAAGCGTGCATCCACTCACGGGTGAAAGGTTACATGAGCCTCTCATACACGAGTAGATGCATGCTTCCTTCTGCGCAAGGTCTAAAACTAAACTAAAAACTTTTTTAGTTAACTGAAAAAAGTAAGAATGATAACTGAAACAATATTGTGTACTTATAAAACTAAATAAAATATAATAAAGACATACAGGAAATGTCTTTAGTTTTAGTCTTTGTCAGTTTGGTCAAATTTGTCAGCACAACAAGCACGAGGAGGCATTGGCTCATATGTTTACTGAGACTGGGATGAGTTCATGAGTGTGAGTCAACTGCCTTCACAAAGTGTTGTATTTGTAATAACTGTTCTAAACTTGTTAGATCTTGCCCCTGACAAATGCCCACCATATTATAAAAAACAACTAAAACTCATACTGAAACAAATTAAAACTAAACTAAACGAAAACTAAACATATACCACGAGCTGAACGCCATATAGTTCCATTATAATGTAGAGAAGGCAGACCTCTCTACAGCTAATATCTCCAAAACTCTGCAACTCACACCAAAACGGTGTAGATGGTTAAACAGCACCACATGTTGAAAAAAAAATATATATTTTGGATTTTGGGGTGAACTGTCCCCTTAAGGCAGAGGAGATAAGGGGGAAGGTTATAATTGAACTCCCTCAGTTTTTAATGTTTTTAAAAGGGTTTTAAATAGGTGTCAGGTTAGACCAGCCAAAAGCCAAGTTTAGAACGAGCATGAGAATGAGAGCGGTCAGGCAATATACAGTAGATGTACACAGAGAAATTAACAAAATAAAGGTTAGTTAAATTGATATTATGAACAGCTGTCATACAGATAATAAACAACATTTAAATATCACAGTATGTCTTTCCTTATGTGGACTCTTGCTTATATGCTTCAAATCACAAAATGTATCTTCACGCAACCAAAACAGTGACTCTCAGGTCACCAAAATCTCTTAAAGAGTCAGTCACAATAAATGCAGTGCAGTAAAAATTTCACTGCATGGTTGGATTTTGATGACGTGCGAGTCACAGACATGAGGTTACAGATAACTGGAGAAGGAAAGCTGGAACCTACCAACGCTGGCTGCAGGTGTCATGCACAATATTGAGCCTGCCCATCATGCAGTGCAACAGGAAGTGGATTGGATAGGGAAGAGAAATCAAAACAGCCCATCACAAGGTTCGTTAGAGTGAGGGGAGAGATAAGGTAGGAAAAAAAGGTTAATATCTCTTGGACACAGTCATCAGTGATTGGAATAGGCGAAGTGGTGAACTCATCATTATGAGGAAAAATCTGTTAATCAAATGAGAGTGTGAATCTAAACTTTTGTCTGAAGTGCAATGCATATGAATGTGTAATACAACAGGAGCATAGTGCGGTTATGATTGTAACTATCAAGTATTAAACATTATATACACACTCTAGACAGAAGTGAGTAGAACAGCTGATAGTGAACAGAAGCCAGACTCTGCAGCCTGCTGTTTGCTGCCAAACTGAGGCGTAAGATACCATTAACCAACCCATCCAGCCCCGTTCATCCCAGCCCGAGCCAAAGCCCCAGCAATGGTATGTCATCAAAATATGATCGATCACACCAGGGACACTTTGATTTAACAAACTAGTAAACAAGTTCTGTCTCTTACAAACATCCATGCTGGCAGCTACGTGGAGTTATTATTAAGGCAATTAGTAGGCAGGAAGATATTCTAAATCATCCTTAAAGAGACAGTTTGGATATTTTAAAGTGGGGTTGTATGAGGTACTTAAACACCAGCCGCCAATTTGGGGAAGCAGAGAGCTGTTATCAGCATCAGCAGCAAAACATTTTTAGCCACCTAAAAAAGCCCATCCAAAAAAATCAATATCATTTCAAGTGTACACTATATTTGGAATATTTTCATCGCTTTACCTTGCTGTTAGACAGCCTTTCCCAACAGGATATTGCCATTATATAAACCAAATATTGGTCTCTCCAAAGCTACTAGTCTCCTTTGGCAAAAACACTAATCTTACCTCATAGATCACGGGACATTGCTCATCTACCGCTGCCTCGATCCATTAGTTTGTTTGTGTTATTATGTGACTTAGATGTTTTTAAGGGTTAGCTTGGATTTGCCAGAGTCACACTATATATATCTCTTGGAAAAAGCTGTCTGATGGCAAGGCAAAGCTGTGTAAAAATCCAAAGTCTAGCATACACTTAAACTGATATTGATTTTTTTAGGTGGACCTTGTTTAGACGGCTAAAATACAGTATGTCTTGCTCCTGATCCACAGCAGCTCGTTGCTTAGCTTCCTCTACCATCTTCATCTACTGTAGGTAATACACTGACCACGGATAAGTGGCTAATACAACCCCAGTTGAAAAACCAAACTATCTCTTTAACACCTAGTGGCCATGCAATGCCATACAAAGCATAATGCACAAATTTATTGAAGCATTCTTAGCTTTTCTTTCACCCTGAGATACAAATGTTTGACCCTCACTGGATTAGAATGAATCAATAAGAGCTTTCAAGTTTAAATATCTTTCTATGTTCCCTATAACTAACAAAAGTTGATAATTAGTCCACAACCATACTGCTCTGTAGTGCAATCTACCACTTTGCCCAACCCCAGCCAAGCAGGAGCCAGGTTAGACTGATCCAGGCCTCCTCTGGGTGGTCAGAGCACTAGTGGTGGTTGCTTCGGGAGCCATACCTGATGGGAGGAAAGCAGCCTGCTGCTGAAACTGCATGCTGGCCAGGGCCTGTTGGTACTGGAGCATGCCGGTGTTAAACATGGCAGAGGCCCCGTTGGCCTTCTCCAGGGCTGCCCGCTTGGGCATTGGAGCCATGACACTAGGGGCGATGCCCTGCCCAGCCAGACGGAGGGAGATCAGTGAGGAAGAAAATAAAAAAAGATAGAAAGAGAGAAAGAGGTGCGTGGAAAAGAGAAAGAGAGGGTGTGTTGGAAAGAGGCAAAAAACGGGAAAGAAAACAAAACAGGTACATACGTTAGAGGACATCGTATAAACGGCATCACAACATCCTTGTGTGTACAACAACAACAATATCATCATATCATCAGTAGCAAGCAAGCAGCAGTCTGACACAATTACTACACAAGCAGGAGCATGGTGCCTACTGGAGCTACTGGCTAACAAGCATTCATATATATTCATTGTTTTATCAGGAAGCTTACTTGGATAATTAACTTTGTAGTCCTAGGGCTGACTAAATGCAACATAAGCAAGCATTAACTATTAAAACAATAAGGCTGCTAACAAGAGGTGGAACAGGTAGGAAGCACAGAGAAAGGGAGGCTGCACTGCTAGCTCCATGATAAACTGTGTAAAAGCCATGTTTAAGTGATGGTTCACTCTCAGACAAATGTCAAAAATGGTCTCAGGCCAAGGAACGTGAGTCAGATAAGAAGTATTTTTCGGTGTCAATATTTACACCATAAAACGCTCTGTGTACGTAGTTTTGTCTTGGCATGAGGCCACCCTTGAGGTCTGAATATCTGTGACAAGATCTGATGATGGAGTGAACTATCATTTGAACTGTAATCATCTGTTATGGTGGGATCATCACTCCTGTATGGTTTTAAAGACTGTTCCTCTTAGCCCCACCCTTATCCATCTGACATGCACTAGTAACACAGACATGCACACATTTGATTTGACAACATTGACCACTGACTTGGACGTAAGACTGAAGCCATGCCACCATTATAGAAGCTCTACTTCCCTAGCCCTCACTGACTTTTGTTAAATAAGCTACAGGCGATAAATTGATTGTGGCTCTTTATCACAAATTCCATATTAGAATTCGTGCATCAGGTGATTTCTACATGATGGGAGGCGTTTTGGTGTTGGATGCAACCTAAACTCTGAAAGCCACAATCATTTTATCACGGCAATAATGACAGATCAACAGGAGGAAAAGACAGACATTGCACTGAGACAAAGACAACAAAAATAGCTAGGTATCTTTGGTTAAAACACTGCTCTACAACAAAGCCACATGCCAAGCTAAAAGGTGAAAGGTCATAGTACCAGGTCAAAGGTTGCGTCGAGGGGTCGCTTCAGTGATTTGACAGCCGACTGAGTCTTAATTAGCAGGCAGCGAGCACATGATGGCAATGGGCCAATGGGGTTCAAGCGCATTAACATAAACCAGCAAGCAGAGGTGCATCATGGGGGCAGCAGTGCAGTTTGGGTATAGGTGAGAAAAAACAAAAACAAATAAAAAAACAAATCATTGGAATGCAATATACAAGGGGATAACAGGACTAAGGCATGCACAGTGTGGACACTAGCTCTACTGCTCAACAGTTAAAATGATCATCAATAATCAATGATAACTACCAATCTACATTAGTTATTGTCACACAAAGATGGATGAATACAGCGATGAGAATATTATTCAATCATTTCTTTTCAAGTGGGTCTCAGCAATAATTGTATTGGACAGAAAATTATATGGAAGCAGAATTCACAGGTTTCTGTTTCACTGTGCACATCATAGTCAGCGACTATGTTTACATGCGCAAAATATTCTGCTTCTTCACTTTATTCCGAAAAAGACAATTTTCCTATTAGGCTGATTATGGAACTGATACTCTGATTGTGGAAAAATGGATTGTCTGGAGCTGCTTGAGCCATTTTGCTTCCTTTCATTCGTTCAATCATCTTCTTGAAAAGGCTGATGTTGCGATATATGGATTATCGCAGGCCCAGTGTAAGAACAAAATGACAGGAGGTGCATTTGAAATTGGTGGCGATGCACTAGTATGTATACAGTGCCAGCCGGCAACAGAAACTGAAAAATAGTAAGTGTTACAGATCTGAGTGTTGTGGTCAGAATGTACTGGAACACAACTGGAAAAAGGTGAAAATAGACTTCAGTGAATACAGCGTGTTGTTCCTTTTCAGCAACAGTTTGCTTTAGGAGTCAGAGGGGCACCAATGTTATGTTAATCCGCGGCCTCTGAGAAGTGCAGCGCCAGAGCACAGCTGCTCACTGTATTTACTGTTTATCTTTAATAAATTGCCTGAAAACAACACCAGACAGCTACAGCATAACCGTAAAGACCCGTACACACATCAGGCTGGTTGGTTGTAACTCCATATTCCGCTTTAATAAAAAGCAGACGTCTGATTACCAGGGCTCATCATAACCACTTTTCAAATTTCTATTCAGCAAAAGTAGCTCATGTTTTATCCTTGAAACACAATGCAGAGCAAACGCTGTTGTGCAACATTAATTCTTAAACTATGCGACCATGTATGAGCTGAAATACATACAAATTATTGCTAAAGTAGCGTCAGTCCAATTAAATCATCACCAAAGCAGTTTCTTTATTTTTTATTTCTATGGTTATTATAACTACCTGATGGAAAAACATAATCCATCTGCCTTTGAGTGCACATTTATTGTGATGTGTCTGCATGTCGTGATGCTCTGAATCATCAGACATTTCCTGATGTAATTCTTTCTGTTTTCTCGCCTCGTTATCACATTTAACTGTTTTGGAGCTATGAGACCAGTGATGTGACTGGCTGAGAGACTATTTAATAGTCACACCACCCGCTGAGCTCTATTCACCTTCACTCAGCCCTTTGCACGTTGTGCTGCTGCACATGCACAAAGCAAAATAAAAGGTAGGCATGGAGAGGCTCAGTCTGTGCACCCTGAACAGGCCCAAAATAGACATGTACACGGACAGTTGTGGACAGCACGGATGCGTGACTACCACCTTGGTAATTATTATTCAAATT
The DNA here is from genome assembly GCA_034769285.1 of Lutjanus argentimaculatus. Classification (NCBI taxonomy): domain Eukaryota; kingdom Metazoa; phylum Chordata; class Actinopteri; order Lutjaniformes; family Lutjanidae; genus Lutjanus; species Lutjanus argentimaculatus. The sequence goes on from JAWZSL010000011.1 coordinate 18,547,328, forward strand.
TCAACAGGGGGTGCAAAATATTAAACTGAGGGCGCAATGCACGCCTGGCCTATCCAAAAAATTGTCCAAGTCTCTCATGATGCTTACAACACACAGAGCTGTCTGTAAACAGGCAAGAGATTGTGTGTTGCAAACTGCAAACACCAACTAAAATGCATATTCCTAATGTGCTGCATGCATGTCCAAAGAGCACTCCTCAAACCCAAACTGGAAAATGCTACATTTGGAATAAGGCTTAATCAGGAATATCCAGTATCCAAATATGCTGTTTACATGGCCTGTATCAATTTGGAATATTGTAATATTCGGAATAATAGCAGAAAATTAGTGTGCATGTAAACAAAGTCACTGTCACATTGCAATGATTCACCCCATAGCCCTCACTAGAGTATGTCAATAAGAGCATGTAGAACAATACTGATTAACAGACAAGTGTGGTTGTACTATAATTCCCAGGTTGCTTCTACTGTGAGACAGGACTGAAAGCACAATGAATCCTGTTTTTAATCATGTCAAGAGGAAGAGAAGTAATAGATAGGAAGCACAGAAACAATGGTGTCACAAAAAAGACCAGAGAGACAGAGAGAGAAAGAGAGGAACTGACCCTCTGCTCATGATCTTGGATGAGATGAACAAGGAACAAGACAATCTATTTTTTTTCAGATTAGAAGAAAACAAGCTAAATGCACCATTAATGTACCATTGTCCGATCCTTCTTCATGTCATCCTGTTTTGAGCAGATTTTACCCAAACCAACTTGCAGACCTTTAAAATTTGACCTGGCAAAAGCAGAACTGAAAAAGGCTACATAATACCAACCAGGAAGGTGAGACACTTTCAAACATGAGCCAAAGAACATACTGTATTTCCTACTCTGTGACTGAATTTACAGTAGATTGCTCCTTAGCCTCTTGTGTAGGTGTGAATGAGTGTGACCACGCTTGTACAGACTGCTCACCATGGCCGCGGCGGCTGTGGCCTGGTTCACCTGGTGCTGGGCAGCCTTAATTTTGGCCTGCAGATGGGCCGGCGGGTGGAAGTACTTGCACTTTTCCCGGGAGCACCGGCCCTTGATGTAGTCCATGCACACGGTGACGGTGTTGTCGTTGGTGTCGATCATGGTGCTGTCTGCGGGGTGGGCAAAGCGGCAGTCGTTCTCTCCCCGAGAGCAGTTGCCCCTCTGATATTCCCGACACACCTGGGAAACAAGATTTGTTCATTCAAACCTTTATTTAAGGCAAGAAAATGGGCTTTCCCTCAAACGCAATGATGTCGAGATATGGAGAAACAATAATATTATAACAAATTAAAAGAAGACAATACTTAGTCACAACAATTGCACACTGGGGTGAGGTGGTTTGAAATCGTCTTCTTAAATTGTATGTGAGAATGTCAACTGTGTTCGGTGCAGAAAAACTAAAGGCAGATTTTCAGTTCAGAATAAATCCACAGGACTTGAAGCATTGGACAGCTAGTAGAGCAAGTTTGTGGTCCAGTCCAACACAGATGATATTTGGGTGATGAATAAGGGATTTATGGAAGAAAAGATACAAGCATTTGCAACAAAGAGGACAAACTAACTCTGCTATACAGAATGCAGTGGTGAATATCTCTGATGAATCTGAGGGCAGAATGATAAACTGAGTCTTGGGGTTTGAGAGTTGAAGCAGCAGCATGTCTGTAGATTGTCGACCATAATATAGGGCTGATAGAAAGACTGCCTCTACTATACTTTTCCTACAACTGAAAAGGATGCTGGATCTGTTTTTGTCAGAGTTTTTGCTGCAATCTGGTGATGAGAGTTTCAATATGATGTTAAATATAAATGATTCATCAAGCCAAATACCTAAGCTATTTATACTCTAATATTCTTTTAATTAACACTTGCACAGTCCTCATTTTACATTTTGCACATTCCTCCATACGTCTGTACAGCTCTGTCATCTATTTAAATAGTTTTGTGCATATTGTAACTACTGTTTATATTTTTATATATTTTTTTGTATGTTGACAATTTTCTATTTCTTATTTTCTATTTGTGCTGCTGTTTTGACTCACAGGACTTGCCTTAATCTTTATTTATAATTTTAGTACTTTTTTTATGCACCAATTAGAAGAAAATTAGTTGCATGTGAAAACTTACTTGCTAATAAAAACGATTGTGATTCTGATTCTGTGACTCTTAATATTGCAACCATCCAGTGTGGATAGGTGTGGACTGCTAAATCTAATACGTCTTGTTCTAGAAAAAAGCATAAACTTTGTTTTGTTTCATTAAAGGTAAAAATCAGTAGGATCTGTCCAAGCTGTTTCTAAGTGCACCAGAAAGATGTCAGGAAATCATATACTGACTTTCAGGGTTGGTCCAGAGTGACCCAAGTACAGCAAAATAATGAGAAAATAAGGAAATACATGCAGAGGGCAGCGTCCCTGCAGATACAGCCACCACCACACACTTCTAGTGAGTCATAAGTGATGACTGAAAGGAATTATACTTTTATGAGTCTAAATATTTTTTCTTAGAAAAATGTTGCATATTATGCATTTAAGATGAGAGAAAGAGAAACAATGAAAATACAAATTCAGTGGACACAGCACAAGAACAGTTCCATGCAGAACATATCCTGCTTTGTGTCTTTATGAAGAATATATGAAGATGACTCATCAAGCCTTTACTGTGTCATTATAGTAGGTGTATAGTTACAAAAATCCATTAAACTTAAAAATGCATGAGACATGCAGTCCAATAAATAGATTAAAATGCTTTGCAAGATCATATTCCTCTTGCGGTGTAAAACACTTTCTAAGCCTTCCTTCTTATGCGGTGTACTTCCTGCTTAACTAGAACTGTTAGACCTGGAGTTCCTGAATAAATATTACACAGAGGAAGGTACAGGTTACATTGATGCTTTTGCAGTTAACACAATAAGACGTTAATCTCATAATTAAATTTTTCTTTATGAAGAACTGTAACGTGTTTGATGGAGTCTCAGACATTTTTAAAAGTCTATATGTGAGACACCAGAGGGCAGCACCTTCTTTTACATTAGAGGTATCATGAACACATGGGTACTGCTTATCTGCTATCTACTCTGCTTTTCTGCTCTGAGAGTTTGAACTTTAACATGTGCCGCACAACGACAATAAAGATATCAGCTGCGTTTGTACTTCACTTCTTGAATTTCCTGATGCCATTTAAAAGAGGAAACACATTCTATAAAAAGAACACTCTACTAGTGCCTTTTGAGGATGTACCTTACATATATGGGTCTGTTGTGTGGTTTTGTGATTCTTTATTTTGTAAAAAAAACATTAAACGATGCTATGAGGAAATCTGATGTTGAGATATTTCAGATATTTGCAATGCAGCAACAACAAAGTTTGGTGGAGAATCAGAGTGCAAAGATTTCTTTCTTCTTTATACCAGCAGCCGTGATAGGAGGAAGGAAGAACCACAAAGTTCTCTACTGACAGTAGCCTTGATAGACCAGATTACAACACTGCCACAACAAATAGGTTTTCTTGACTAGAAAGAACGTGTTCCTTCGCTGTTGCAATTCAATCACCTGCACTATTGCAATCATCACTGTTCTTTACACGCAAATAAATATTCAACAAGTTCAGGCTCATCAGGAAACAGATTTGTGCAGCGTACTGTACGAAAGCACAAAGTGTGCTGGATCAGACGAGGCAGATTAAGTGAGAGTGGGTTCATCAAAAAAGTAAACAACTCTTAATTACAAAGCAACTCTTGGAAGCCACTCGACATCATAAGCTGATGAAATATTACAGTTTATGAACCTCTGGTGGTTTTATTTGTATTTTCATTTAATTAGCCTCTACTTTGCATAATGGTACCTGCTATTAATAATACAATTCAGTTTCAGAAACAGTTTATGCAGGTCCAATAAAGGGCGCAGTTATTCGTATGCTTGTTAAACCACTTGTTAACAACACTTGTCTCGTTTACAGCCTCATTATGATCCTGTGCAGTTCAACTCCCTCTAAAAAAAGAGACAGTTAATTTGAGTTTTCCTGGAACTCTTTGGGAAGAGTGGGTTGATTCTATGCGACATGATGCATCCAGGTAAAACCAGGTTGTATTCATTAGAGTGTGTGTGTTACCTCGAGTCTGTCTGTTCTCAGCAGTTTCTGGGCCGCAGCAGCAGCAGCGTTGGGGACTTGGCTGACGGTGGGACTGGAGGCCATGAGGACAGGGGTGCTGGGCAGGATCTCTGGGGGCATCAGGCCTGGTGACACAGGGCTCAGGTAGGGATTAAAGGCTGCAGCTGCAGCTGCTGCTGCGCTGGCGTTGGTGGCCAGGCCTGGCGTCACCGAGAACATGGGCTGGATGAGAGCAAAGTAAAAGCAGAGGAGTGAAATGACAGTGTGGATAAAATGTACACATAAACCATAATCTGTGTGCTGTTTGTATGCATTCTTAGATTAAGTAGAACCATTGCTACAAAACTTGCTATGAGAGGCTCTACAGAGAACCTTTCTATGGTGTAATGGTTTCACCCAGAACCCTTTCTGGGGGCTTTATCAAGGACCTCTCAACCTGCTGGGTGCTCACAAGAAACTACACATTTGGTTCTACTGAGAACTTTCTTTTATTCAAAGGGTTTTATCTAGAACACACCAGGGGGTTCTACTGAGAACCCTTTTATATTCTATAGGTTTTATCTATAACTCACCTAGGATGTTGTCCCAACAACCTTTTGATATTATAGTACAAAGAACCCTTAACAATCCTTGAAGATTTTTTTCTTCTATCTTCATGTTTTGTTTTTTTGAGGAAAAGGGCTCTTAATAGGGATGTGTGCAATTAGTCAGCTATACGCTTAAACGTTGTCACCCACGCTAGTTGGCACTGGAAATACTAGTCAGTTAACTAGTTATCAATATTTCTCTCTCTAGGGTGTTATGCAGCCGCCCGCCGCTAGTCGGGGCTGCAGCTGCTCTTGCCCAGCACGTATGCTCTGATGGGCCACGCAACCCCAGATGTTTTTATCAGCAAAGTCGGACAGATGACAGCATGTAAAACCAGGCTGGTTTGGCAGTGTTTTGATATTGAAAATGAAAATAATGCAGGCTGGGACAGAATAAACTGGTATGTACTCGACTGGGGCAATGTGTAATTACATTCAGCACAGACATGGACATTAACCTGCAAGCAGAGCAGCTACTCCTGCTGCTGCTGCTAGCATGGTTAATGTTCGTCACACTGTGTGTCAGGCTGGCAGCTAACGTCAGCTCTTCAACAAAGGGTTTTTCAGAAGCTAATGGCTCTGGGTAGAACCTCAGATCTTCAGGAAAAACCTTTTTGGAACCCGTATGTCTAAGACTGTGGGAAAAGAGGGACTGACAAAAAGATGACAGACGGAAAGAGCCACGCAGACAGTGAGGGAGCTGTATATGTGTGAGCTTCTATGTATATGTGGTCTCACCATGGGCAGTAGCTGTGGTGTGTTCATACGTGTGTGCCCTCTCACCATAGGTGGTAGCTGGGTGCCAGGCATCATGGCGTTGGCGAGCTGCATCTGCTGGGCCAGCATGGCCATGTTCTTCTGCTGGATCAGGTTGTTCCTGCCATTGATCTCAAGCTGGGTCTTTAGGTGGGGAGGAGGGTGCAGGTACTTGCAGTTCTCCCTGGAACAACGGCCCTGAGGAGACAAAATGGAACAACAGTCAGAGCAATGCATATGCTGTAAGTTAGGCTTCCACATTGGAAATATAGTATCCATACAGTATATATGGGCAAGTATTTGCAGAAACAACCAGAGTAAAGCTCTTGTGGATGAATCCTGAATGCAGACTTATATATCCATCAGAGTTCTAGCAGGTTTCTCGCCACTGATCAGTCCCATACTTTGGCCCAGACTGAAATGTCTCAAGAGCTATTATATGGATTGGTGCCACGCAACAATGCTGTTGTTTGTTGTCATCCTGTTTGCTGCCATCCAGTCCTTGATTTTTATCTGAATGCGCCTAGATGTGCCTTTGGTTTTGTGCTAGATTTCTTTACTCTGTGTGCCATTGGGTCTTGGTTATACATCTGGATTGCTGTTCATATTTTTGTATTTGGACTCCCTCTGTTGGATGACAGTGGTGATCTGGCTAGCTTAGCCTGCCATGTCTAGCCCAGCCTAGCTAACACAGTTAGCCTGGGCAGCACAACACCACAATGTCTCCTTAAGCTAGACATGAGGATGAATACATCTCTGCATGCCAGGTACGTAAACTTTTGGAGTAATAGAAAGACATTTACAATGAAATGTCACTCTAACAAGAAAGCAACTTTAAAGGCATCATGAAGCTTATCATGAAGTCTATGAATGCATGGTTGGACAGTATAGCCAAAGATGTGCAAGAACTAAAAGCAAGACTTAAATCCACTCAGAAGGACATGGACACTCATGAAAATTTTCCATGATGCACTGAATTCCAATGACTTTGATGATACCCTGACTTTTCCTCCTGCACCACTATGGGGTTGACATTTGTGGTCTGAGTGAAATATCTCAACAACTATTGTAAAGATTGCTTTAAGATATGGTACAGACATTCCTTCAGACTCGTAATATCCTTAGTGATCCTCTGATTTTTCATCTAGTACCATCATCTGGCTACTTTGGTTCATGACCAAATACCTGCAAAAACTAATGACATTCCCATCAGTCTCAGCTGCACTCTATTTAGTGCTAACTGACAAATGCTGGCATGCAAACATGGTAAACTAAGATGGTAAACATACCTGCTAAACATCATGTTACCATTGTCATTGTGAGCATGTTGGCATGCTGATGTTAGCATTTAGCCCAAAGCACTCGGTGCCTACACACATGCTGTACAGCCTCATGGAGTTGCCAACATAGCAGTTCTTATGTGCTATCTTATCTCATTCCATCAGTCTATGTCATGATCAAGTCAAGTCAAGTCAATTTTATTTATATAGCAGCCAATCATAACAGAAGTATCTCAGGACAATTTTCATATAGAACATATAAAGCATGTCTAGACCTGCAATCTTCACCACTGCCTCTATAACAGAGGAGAGGACACAGATGAAGGGTTTGTATGATAATAATACATAGAGCATTAACAAATCAAAGGTCCCCATGTGAAAATAGGATTGTTTTTTTTATGTGCAACATTATAATGGTGTAAATGCTGGAACGGATGGGTGTGTGTTCTGGAAGAGAGTGATTATGTGCCCAATGAAAGCATGCTGCCTCGTTTATAGCTATCTCAATGTCACTGACACTCAAATTCACTTTAGGTCTATCACTAATTGTTAACAACTTGCTATTTCTGTCAGTCCCAGCAGCGACATGTCTGTGTGTGTGTGTGTGTGTGTGTGTGTGTGTGTGTGTGTGTGTGTGTGTGTGTGTTTTGTGTGTATGTTAGCCCCCGGAGTTCACGAGGTCCAGCTTAGCTACATGTCCAGCTAACTCTATAAATACTGTCCACTCATATGATCTGTATATATTGTATCAGCAGTCATCCGGAGGTCACACTTCAAAGTCTTTGTCTCATTATCTAAGACAGGGATCCCTGTTTGCTGCCAATTATACATTCAGGCTGGAGAAGAGAAGTCTGGGAGGCAGTCTGAGACACACACATGCATATTCTTACGCAAGCAAGATTGCACACACATTAATGCGTGCACGTCGGGGTCATGATCGGATAACAGGTGGCAGACACACGTCACACAAACACGTCCGCAGTTTAGGAAAGATGTGTATTTACTTTCAGCCCTGTGGCACAGCTGAGCTGACTGCGGCAGCTTGCGCTTTCCCTCACTGACAGAGCTGTCCCCACTGGGATTCATCTCTATATCCCGACATGACTTCATTCCCATTTCCCATCTCCTTAACTTTCACCGACACTGGAGCAGCAGACAGGTGCGAGGGAAGGGTGGGGGGGCTAGGGACACTTAAATGGCAGAGGGAGGCCTCTTTAAGATATTTTGTTTTGTCCACTTGTCTGAAGTTGCTATCTCAAGTTCTCATTGGACTTGCTTTTAAATTTTTTTTGGATTCAGCCTAGCAGTGGGATTACAGCCATGCCTCCTCCTATTCTGTGCTCCTGTTATCTTTCCTAATGCCTCAATAACAGACGTCCCGGGAGCATGTGGATGAAGAGCTGGTCAGCGGTCTGTGTTTTAAGCAAAGAGTGAATTGATGTAAGATATTACAGGATGTATTTATGTTGTACTTTTAAAGGTTGGGTGCATAAGATTTTAGGGGATCTATTGGCAGAATATGGCAGAAATAGTGTATAGGCTGCTATTTTATATAGTAGCCTAGTAAAGGGCCTTTCACATTTTTTAGCAAGTTTTGCAGCCACTGTAGTTTCTCCTACATGCTAAGAAGGGGAAAGTGAGGCGAGGGGTATTTAAGTCGGTTGCAATCTGCAACCTTACTAATAGATGCCACTAAATCCTGCATGCTGGAAGTTTAAATCTATACCCGAGTCGTAACTTTTAAGCTATTAAAGATGTCAGGCTGAAATACTGTGGACCACGGATTTTCAACAGTGAGTCTGCGACGCCTTGGGGATCCCCATTAGTTAAGTCGTTTTGGTTTAAAAAAAATGTCTGAAAATACACATTAACATGAATCCAAGATATTACTAGCAAAGATAAATCAGTCTATTTGTAAATTAAAATCCCAAACATATCCATAATGGCAGACTAGTTAGCTATGTATTATTGAAACATATGGGCAAAATTGTCTGACACTCTTGTCGGTCAGAGTGAATAGTTTTGTAACTATATAATAATAATAAATAATAAGCTTTTTAAAATACAAAATGGGCTAATTAGTATACTGATAAATTAAAATCTAATGAACACTCATACACACTCATAAACTTGGAATGTTAGCAGATTATTTAAATTTAATCACAATGATATACTTTTTTTTCATATTTATAAGTGATGATTGAGGTTGTTAAAGGGCCGGATTCAGCCCAAAGGCTGCCAATTGACTAGGCCTAATGCCTAGTATGGAATAAAAAAAGTGTTTATATAACTCAGAATCCATTTAAAGGGTATATTTCAAGGCCAATGTTAATTGATTCAACAGAAGCATAACTTTCCATGCCGAAGTGAAGTGTGTACATAAGCTGAGCTGGCATTCAGAAGAATTCTGACACTGACAACGCTGAGAGGTGTGTGTGGGGAAAGTGCATGAGTGTGTGTGTGTGTGTGTGTGAGACGAGAGGAGTTGAAAGCAGGTTCTAATAGCACTCATCCAGAGAGTGACAATGGTATGTAGCAAGGGCAGGGTGAGAATGTGTGTGGAGAGATAGTGTGTGTGTGTGTGTGCCTGTGTTATGCGAGTTCGAGTGTGTTTATGCAGAGGGGGCAAAGGCGTGAAGGATCATGTTGCGTTCACCCCGTATGACCCCGTCTGGCGACCCCTCGATTCACAACTGCAGCAGTGCATGCATAGGTGGTAGGTGTGTGTTAAAGGTAGGAGGGTAACGTTTGAGAATGTGGCTTTGACTTTAACTAACTACATTTTCAATTCTGCCGAATCATGCAACGAAAAAAAAAAGCCATTAACCAACAGCAGCAGCCATTTTGAATAAAAGATCAGGTCCCGGGAGAGGAAACGTCAGGCTGCACGGGAGAGTCATAGTGGCTGAATGGCGAGAGCCGGGCTGCGTCAGGGAAATTTTAGAACTTGCAGAAGAAGTGATTAGTGTGGGTCATCACATGCAGAGAGAAATGGAGATGCAGACAGAGGGGAGGAGGAAGAGGAGGAGGGAGGCTTCATCCCTCTCACATCATGTTTATGGCTGTTATTGTGACATCAGCGGCCTTGAGGAGCAGCTAGAGACGGTGTCCACGGCAACAGAGCAGCCAGACACCCCTGCTCTAACAACACAGTGATTCCTGGAATCTTCCCCCTCGCTGGCAGATACAGGAACTCAGCGAAGGAAATACTACAGATACAACCAACCCTGAAGCCACAACTATTCCCAGAGCAGAGGGCATCCAATCACCAGCCCTCTCTGTTCTGTATCCTGGCCTTTTTTGTGTGTGTGTGTGTGTCTGCGCTGCTACAGTAACACAACCATCATGAAAAAGACTGATTCTCACTGCAGATGAATCAGACAGATATCATCTTTAACATGTCTTATCGCTGTCCGCCTCTTTTGTCTCCACTGAGGGATACAAAACCAGAGCAAAGAATTACATTATCTCATTATACCGATGCAATTCAAAGGTAATTATGCAAATAAAAAAATTGGATGTGCTATAGAGACCCATAGAAGGCTTCAAATCACATTTTTCATGGCACAGAGAGAAAATACCTGATGAGAATGTGATTAGTGAATAAACTGATGTGTCATTGCTCTGTGCCCATGCCAGAAATTAGGAGAACAATGAAGTGAGCAGCTTCAGAATGGCTCATCCTCATCATTCATTTCAGGAATGTTTTTTTCCACGTCACATGATGACTTTTTGTATATTTCATAACTGTGGCCTTAACCCTGGGGTAGGAAGTTTATTTTTGGTATATTGGGCAAAAGTCCAAATTCAAGGGGTCTGAAAGAAAACTAGACTCCTCCCCTTGGCTATGTTCTCAGGCTTTAGAAAACCTAGCCCATGACTTTAGCCAATCACAGGTCAGTACGATAGCTACTAATAGTTTGTTTCATTCCCAAATTTAAGTATTTGATGACCTGGTAATGAGGTATATCTTTCTCTACTTGAAATTATTTCAAGCAAGTAGAGTTGCAAGAATTAAGTCAATCGAAATAAAATTAGTCACCGATGGTTGATTAATCATTTCAGTAATTCATCGGTTCCAGCTGCTTATGATTAAGAATTTGCTGTTTTTTGTCATTTATGGCAGTAAATGAAGAAGCTTTGGGTTTTGGGTTATTGTTTGGACAAAAGTAGCAATGTGTATATCTTACTTTTTGGCTCTGGGAAATTGTGATGAGCATTATTCACATTTTTTATCATTTTACAGACTAAATGAATAGTTGTGGAAATAATCAGCAGATTAATTGCTAATGAAAATAAGTGTTTGTTGCAGCCCAAGAAGCAAGCATATTATGTAAATACATTCTGACTATATTGTTTTATCAAAATGACAAATTTGAAAGATATTATATTACATTACAAGTCGAATATTTCTAAGAATTTTTTTGTTGATACATAAAAAAAGACTACTATGCACAAATTGAAAAATGACTTAAGAAGTAAATGATAACTGGTTTAAACTACAGTACAATACAGATTACTGAATAAATAATTAAATATCTAACTGCTTTAGATGTCATTTTGTAAAATATTTTATTCAGTATTTACTTTTGTCATAATCGCTTGAGAAAAAACACACCCAAATAGACAAGACAGAGAAGAACAAAATAGAGCAGACTGCCAGCTCACAGAAAAGGTGCACACATGCATGTCAATCCTTTCGATGACTGAAATGTCATACCGCCACGACCCAGTGAGGTTGAGGACGGCTTAAGACAAAGGCCAGAAAAAATGAAAACCTGCTGCATCAACGCGCGATATAATACAGAACAGCATAGAACAATACAATTCAATGCAACTAGTTCTCTTTGACACTTCTCCCTCCTGGTATGATCAATAAAGCGTCCAAAGATCTTAAGGAACTCAGGGTGGACAAGCTAAATTACTACCAACCCAAGTTTCTTTTAAAATTCACAAGGATATTATGTTGTTATAGTGCAGAATCTCCAGCAATGTGAGCCTTGTTTTTCTCAGCGTGCTCCTGCAGCACAACATGAACTTGTCCCTGCCTTCTTATAAGTTCAGGCTGTACCGTATTTTGTATTAATAGTGTGCGTCTGTGTTTCTCCTGGTGAGATCAGTCTTGCCACACTCCAGGCCAAACAGGGAACAATAATCCCAGTGGCTACCGTGCAGTCTGATTGATGATAAGTTGCAATAACATGTCCCACCCTGATCGCTCTCTCTTCTGACTCTCCGTCTCTCACCCGTACACACACACCCTGCTTTTGTGACTGTGTGGGATTTAAACAAACAGTGAACCAATGTATAAAGAATGCTGGGTGTGGCTGCATCCCATCCTTTTGAGGGGAAGAGATGAAGCATGCAGCAAGATGTGTTAATGCGCATGTGTGTGAGAGAGAAAGGGAGAGTGAAAAAGTGGAAAGGTGAAGAAAACTGGCTCCTGCTTAAGGATTAGAGTAGAATATGTCCAATAAACCAGCAGTTCACAAACCTTTTGACTTTGCAACATCTCAAAACTGTTGGTTTATTATGTACTGAATGGGTCAGGCCAAAATACATCTGTGATCTGCTGCTACGTTATGAACCGTCCAGACAGCTCAGGTCATCTATGACTGGTCTGTTTACTGTCCTCGGGGTCAGCTTTGATGCAATTAAATTTGTGACTAATATTCTATTCCATTTTATTTATTTTGAGTCATATTTAAATGTTTCTTTTTGGGAGAAAATGTGGACCACAAACTGACCACACTCATATTTTTTTTGGCCCTGTCTGAAGCTGAGCAATTTCTGGAAGAGTTTCAGGCAGGCTTTGAGGGAAGGTCCAAAATCTATTTATTACAAATAGTCTTGGGGGCTGTGATTTAATGTATCACTATTATGATGGTTAAAGCCTGAACCTCCAACAGACAACATCTGTATTAAAAAAAAAAAGATATCTGTATCAGATGGAACACATGGGATAAGGTTGCAAAGAAAGTTTAGGAAAAAAATGTCTTTTCATATAACCTTGCATTTCTTTTATATCTTGTATTAATGTTGTCTTGTGTAAACACTTCAAAATGCCTCGTTGTTGAGGGTGCTATACAGATAAAATTGCCTTGCCTCAACCTACAATATGCGTCATAACTTGTGACGAGTTCAACCAAAGACTGAACTTTCCATCTCGGATTGTTTATTTGAATAGTTTACAGAGGCCTGGAGAGGTAAAACTGTCAAGTAAATAAAGTAAAAAAAAAATAAAAAATCAGTCAATAAAACAGTAAATAAAAAGTAAAAGTTCATATGGCAGAAATATGTTATTTTGTTTCCCTATCAAGTTACATGCGTTTTTCTTTTTTATGACTCATTTGGAAATCACCTCAACAAACCAGCAGTGTCAATTTCCTGTTGGCTTCAAACTGTAGCAAACACCCTTTGCTGCAATTATTGGGAATTAAAAACTTGGAAAATCATTTTTGTTACACCGATGAAAAGCTATTATATATCATTTAACTTCTAATTAGTGTGTATTTAATTTATAACATCTCTTTTCCTTTATTATGATTATGTTTATCATTATCTTAATGAATTTAAATGTATTTATTACTTTGTATTATTATTATTATCACAAATGTTCTCTATATCACTTAAAAATATTGATATTGGATCTATACATGAAACTTACATCATGGTATGTTCTTTTTGTGGTTATATTTATATTACACAATGATATGAGTTTGTAGCATGGAGAGCAAAGTGCATGCATGGATGGAATAAGTCAAAAATAAAAAGTTTTTTAAAAAGGCCACTGTACGTCTGTTCTATATCATTAATTTGAAACATCACCTGAATATATAAAGTCCTACATGTCATAATGATAATCTTCTCTTTAAAAATGCAATAAAATCTGAGGTACAATTTATCCAAATATACATTCCTTCTTATCTCTGATGCTCTGGTGTTGTGGTGTGATGTTGTGATGTGAGACTCAGTTGTGTTGGGTTCTGCTGTGACGCTACCCTGTTCTCTGCCCTGCGTTCCAGTGACTTCTGTCTAAACATACACAGAGATGAAAGGCCTTTCTCCTCACACACACTGTGAATGAAGCTTTGTTTTGCCGGAGAGCAGCGGAGACTCAAAGGGCCGAGCGCAGTGGTTGGTCTCTTTGTCTACTGTGCGCACTCAAATATGGCACCAAATATAAAACATATCAACTTGGTCAATATGCTGACTCTGTGCAGATCATCTTACATGGTGTGCAAACTGGAATTTCCTGACTGTCAGTGAAGCAGCATGCAAATTACTGGCAACATAGCAGAACAAAAAACGGAGATCTTGCTACCAAAAAGGCACTCAAAAATTCACAATCAATAGTACCCTTTTAAAGTAAAGTACAATTGATTTTCTTTTTGTTTTTAGCCACTTAATTCAGCAATAAATTAGCAGTAAAGTTTTTGAAGCGAGTGAAGAAGACATTAGAGATCTATGCTGTGGTTTGCATTTCTATATCAGACCATGAACACACACTTGCACCCTCATGATTATGTGCGTATCTCCCCACAGGGACTCAATGTACACAGCGATCTGTGCCGCACAGCTTAGCGGTCAGGGAGCTGATGTGACCGCTGGAGCTTATGGAGATATGAAGGAGGCAGGGAGTGTTAATCTATGATAATAGTTACAATATGCCCCCGGTGACGCATTACCACCCTCACCAAACAACGACTAGAGAGAAAGGGATTATAGGCTGGAGTAGAGCTACAGCACAGACCACACAGAGAGGGATAGGGTTAGTCAGATACATAATGTTTATGTGGATGGAAAATTTTAGTTTTTGGGATATAATTTATACAACAAGCAGTTCCGAAAAAGCAATCTGACTGGTCAACTTTTAGAAAATGAGCAAATCAGCACTATGGCACACTGAGGCATATATCTCTTTTTATTCATGAAAATAAATGACAAAACACAGTGGGCCCGTAGAGACTATGACCTGCTGTTAGGCTATTTCCTGCAGCTGTAAAAGTAACATTCTGGAATAATTTAATCAACTTTCTTTAGTGAATAAAATTTATGGCACTGTTAGATTTCCACAGAACCCCTAAGTGAGTAAACGGTTTTGCGACCGCAGGGAAAGAGTTGTTTTTTGAAAGACTAAATGCCAACAAATACGGATCGGAGCAACGTACTTTATTAAATAAAAACAAATTGTGAAATTTGGAAATGATTATATCTATATTTTTTTCAATACATTTCGACTGTTCCTACACCTCAACAGTCAACTTCAAGCGCTTGTCAAGAATTTTTAAGATGCATTTTCAAGCCTTTCCAGCACTTTACAGCTGTGCTAAATTACATATTCATGCATATATTTACTCACAATGATTATTCCACTTCTTTATCACATTAAATCAGTCGTTATGGGTTTCATGATAGTTTCTACAGAAGACTGACAAATTAAAGGAAAACAGACAAAGTTTTATGTTTCGAAATGTGTCACCGGCTGTACGTAGACTTGACATCCTTTATAACCTGACTGAGTCAATATGCTATTTTTTTTTTAATTTCTTTATCAGAAAAGCAAACTCAGTCAGGAAGCAATTTATTATGAAAGCAATGCAGCTACAGTTTCAAGCAGTTTCACACTCTTAATCCAAAATCCTAGCACTTTTCAAACCTTGAAAAATCTACATAAGAATTAGTGTTTTCAATGATTTCCAGCACCTGTAAGAACCCTGAATTATGGACTACAACACTCTGGACTTATTGGAAATGTTTGTCTGTGTGTCTGTTCAGCATCCTCCATCAGCTGTGCCGATGAGTTGGCAACACGGCGCTGCTGGCTTAAAAATACATGTGAAGCTCACAGACGTAGTAGCTAAATGTGAATGAATGCTTTCAGCAGATTTCTTAGTCACAAGACTGAGCTACAAAAACAGTTTTGTGCTTATAAGTGTGGTATTTAGTTTGGGAAATCCCACGACCTATAGAAAGTACCAACATTAGGTCAAGTTGGCTGGCTGAACAGAAATCATGTCTGTTGCTGGGTCACTATTAAACGGTCGACCTTTTAAACTGGAGTAGTAAACTTGGTTTCATTACATAGGAGCCTACTGATGTGACTAATTATTACTATTACAACTATTATTAGTTGGACCCCATGTTTCCAGGGAAATGAAGATATCTATAGCAAAAAGTTTATTTTTATTTTGACATCAAATTTCACCACAATATGAATACATTTTGATTATATCTTTTATTTTTTTGTAACCATTGCATAATTGCAATATTACACTTGAGGGCGAGCTTGATTAGCACTTCAGTGATGCTTATGGACTACATCACTATGGTGCCAATCACTGTGGTAAAGCACACTCTGAAATGTAATATTGATTAAAGCTACTACAAGGAACTTTCATATTTTGTTGATTTGACAAACGTAGCAGTGTTTCTACTGCATTAGCCACAAAACATAATGTCAAAAATAAATTATCTAAATTAAAATCTCCTCCTGCTTCTTTTTAATTGGCTATCGTGCTACTCATTGAATTTTTGAAAATGTAAAAACAGGCTTGTTCCATCTAATTTTAAGGAAAATCCAACTCGATGGCATACAGAAAACTAAACAGAAATAGCCAATCTTCTCGTGGATGGTCTTATTAACTAGGTCATATAAAGGCACGAAGTTACAAACTCCTTGAATTAGTTTTTACTTTAAGATTAAAGAAATGCTGTGCAAACTAGAGAAGACAGTACTCTCAGGTGATGTTCAAACATAAACACACATATGCATCAGACATTGTAGCAGTCACACAAACCTGACTATTTATATAGACACAAACAGAAAACACACACACACACACAACACACACACACACACACACACACACACGGCAATGAGTTATTCACACTTGAGAGGGTGTTGGTTCTCAGAAATGCCTCAGGTCAGATGTCACATACACAGGAGCCCTGCATCCAAACTTAGACCTCTCTGTTTTTTTCCCTGACGTGCCCCCCTCCTCTCTCTTGCTATCTCTTTCTATCTTTTTTCACACAAACAAACTTTCATGTGACTTTATTTACGCCAGCTTTATTCGCAGTAGGACTGCCTCTTCTTCTCCTGTAAGGGTTAACAAGGTTAGATCCGTACTTTTCATTATCAGTAATAACAGAGCAATCACGCAGGTATCGATTTGAGCAGCAGCACTTTATGAAAGCCATCCAGTACCGGCAGTGTGAGTATGTGAGGCGGCCCGAGAACGCTCATTTAATCATCTACGAGCTCCGCATCCAAGTGGGAGAGTGAGAGAGGAGTCATTGCAACAGAAATCACAAGGTCCATGCAGCAGCGAGGCGTCAATAACGACGCTGTTGTTTGTGAAATGACTGAGGTGTGCTCTTTTCTCGGTGTCTGTTGGCCACACAGGGGGAGAATCGACGCCTGCTGCTTATCTTAATGAGCCAGATCAAAACTTGAAAGATGAGTAATCTCGTGACATGTGATACTAGTGGTTAGACTTCCAGTGCTCTGTTAGCTGTTTTTAGAAGAGACATTTCCCACTAAAGAGCATCTACATCAGTAACTGAAGTACTTTTAGGTTTCCCTGGTATACGAGTGGATAAATATTTACAGTGTACACTCTTAGAAATAAAAGTACTAACTAAAACAACCCAGAACCCCTTATAGGCCCTTTCCCACCAAATTAGCTCTGGTCCTTGAAATGGTTCTATTCAAAATCCCTGGAACCTTGGTGCTATCTAGGGAACCAGCCATTTCCACCAATTTCCAGCAGAACCATTGTAGTCAAGGATGTCATCAACAGAGGGTGCTGCACAATGAATGTGACACGTCCACTTTGGTTCCTAAGAAAAATGTGCTATTTTTTGTTTCCAGCTGAGAACCATCTCACTGGATTCCAAAGAAATTCATTTTTGGTTGCTTGAACTGGACCGGGGCCAGTTCCATGTTGGTGGAAAAAGGCTTATAGGAGTGGTTCTACAGAGATGGTTCCACCCAGAACTCTCTCTAGGAGTTCTATCCAGAACCTTTCTGCCTTCTAAGTGCACATACAAGAACCCACCCCGGGGGTTCTACAGAAAACCCTCATCCCTATTCCAAGGGATCCATCTAGAATCCCCCAAGTGGTTCTACGGAGATGCCTTTTCATATTCTAAGGGTTTCATCTAGAACGCACCCAGGGGGTTCGACTGTGAACCTCTTGTCTAATGAGGGTTCTGCAAAGAAAAAAGGGCTCCCTGGATGAAAAGGACTCTTACACTGTGTCCAAAATCACTCACTGCTCAATACATAGCAATGCTGCCATTTTGTAACGCTATTCGAATGTATAGTGAGAATTATTATACCCTGCATAGTGGACTTAAAGTGACCCACAATGCATTTTAAACAGCAGTGTACAACCAATGGTCACTAACCACACAATATCCCATAATGCACTGTGCTGAAAGAAGAACAATCGTAATGATGTAATAAGAATAGCGTCTCATAGCGTTTTTTCCTCACTGTATAGTCCTCCACATGGAAGCAGACACAACCCTACCCCTTGATGAACCCTTCCTTCCAAATGGGTTCTTTGGATGAAAAGTGCTCTTGATGGAACACCTAGTCTTACACAGAACTCTTGATGAAAAAAAGAGTTCTTCAGAAGCAAATGGTTAGGCAGAACCTCAGCTTTTCAGGAAGGACCCTTTTCTGGAACCCTTAATTTTAAGAGTGTATTTATTAAAATGATTAAAGCTGCATGTTTTTAGGCAAAGATTAGACCATAACACTCCTGAATAGCAGTAAATATCCCACACAAATAAGAAAAGTCTACTGCATGCCTTCCCCTTCTTTCTGCCGTTCCATCTCTTTTATGCAGACTACTTCTTTGTCTCTACCTCTTCAGAGTGGCAGCTTTGTGATGCTTCAAAAGGTGGGAAAAAAAGTTTAGAGGTATGTGTCTACTCCTTTTCTCTTTCATATACCGGTCTTTGATCCTGACTGTCTGTTCTCCCTCTCTAACCCTCACCACTACCACCATTATATGCACATGGGTTCCCCTTCCTCTTCAGTGCTGTGACACCTGGATTGTAGACACAAACTGAAAAAGCCTCTTCCACCATTTACCAAGTAATAACCACGAGTGCAGATGATTAATTTAGTTTGCACTAACAGATTTAATCTGTCATGTATTATGCTAATCTGATCTCACAGACTGTAATCCTATCCACAGCTCTAATCCCACTGTCAACTGGCCTAATCCTGTTTCTGCGTGCGATTATCTCCTTCGGACTTGGCACTAGCACAAGCAGGATGCTTTGACTCTCTGCCTCTCTCTCTCTTAATGCAGTTTAAGACGTGATTTTGTGTCAAGTTATTTCTCTCATGAAAAATAAGAAAAAAACTGACAGTGGAGTGAGATGATTTAATTTGTTTCACAAATTCTGTACAGGTATTGATGTCCTATAATAAGGCAGGAAGAGAGCAACGATTCTATCCTATTCAGACTTGAGACAGTCTTTATGTTCTATTTCAACTATACACAGCTAGTACATAGTGAAACTCAACAATGTCCCTCTGGGACTATAGTGCTGGAACTATAAAAGAGGCTACACAGAACCAAATAAGATAACATAAATATACAAGGATACATAAACATACATAAAACACACAGGATTACATAAAGCGTATGTGCCCAACCATTTAAAATGTTTGTTCCCAGTGGGTTCCCTGTGTCTGGGTCAGACGAATAGACAGCGCAAGATCCAAAACTACTGGGAAAGGGCAAAAAATTTAAAAAGTTTAAATGCTGAAAGTTTATTTACTGCATAATTTTTTTCAGCAGTTGCAGTTGTTAATAAATAAATAGTCTGAATCCCCTGTCACTGAACTGTGAGCTATGGTAATGGTGTAAATAATCCAGACACATTTAAAGTATACTAAGCCATAGTGACAAAGAAAATATCATGTGCAAATGTAAAAATACTTCTTATGTTTATCTTTTTTAGGATAAATCATAATTATTATCATTGGGGAAAGCACTACAAGAAATGCAAATGTATATGTTTCTAGTCTTGGTGATATTTAAAGCAATATATTATGTACCCGCTGAGAGCAATAGACAATGCAGAGCGTGCAGTGCAGTATAAGGCAGTGTAAACAGAGAGTCCAGCAGTCTGTGCGTGTCACACAAAACTAATCAGGGCTAACACTAATTGGACCTCAGGTGGTGCTGCTGTTTCAGGTCAAAAAACAAGGACACATGATGGATCCTAACGAGCCAAAATGGAGACATCATTTGTGAGGATGTTGGTGATGTGTTCGCTGCTGATTTGTTTCCCTTTTTCAGAGTTTTAGGTCAATGTCATGTCACAGAACTTTATAAAATGTTCAATTTTAAGATTAGGGTTCAGGGAGTTTTTTTGATATAGTTTTTCACTCTCCTGCGAAGAGCTTTGAGGGGAATCAGGGACAGTGAATAAGAGGAAAGGAGAAAGTAATTAAGACCAATGCCACGGGTTTGACAGGCCCAGACACTGAGAAGGAATGCATTTAAAAAAAATAGACACAAAGAAAGCAACTGAGTGAGAGGAAAAACAGATGGACAGCAGTCAACCATGTTTTTCCGTGTTGCCTCACATTCTCGTGCCTTTCACAATCACCACCAGCCGCCACCTCAATGCAGAGCCTCTCATTCATGTTTGGCTTCAACACAGAGATAAGTGGTAGGGTAAATTTGACTGATGGACCAGACAACTGGCGAGAGGGAGGGGCAGAGTAAAAAGGTGTTGAGAGAGTTGAGTCTAAGTGAGTAGCTGTGCCCTTAAGCACCTCGCTCACCTGCCTAATGGGAGGATAATGGCAGAGCAGGATATGTGACTGTTTGCAAGTAAGAAGTGAGAAAAAGCTGAAAAGGAAGAGAAGGAAACATAAAGCTAGAGACAGAGCTGGAGAGAGGGATAAGAATTAGGAAAGGCCAGATCAGCTATATGCCTGAAGGTACATTGAGATTAAGACTATTCACCCCATATCATCCAGTTCCCCCTTTTTATTCCCACTTAAGTAGCATTAAAATCATAATAGTAATTATGATTTAGTTTTACATGAAATTGAACTTCTGCTATAGCAATTAAATATATTTACATTCGGTAATTATCTCTTTATATAGTAGTTTGTATTTGGGTTGCAGCAGAGTCCGTCATTCTTGTGCTGGACTGAAACTGCCTACCGAAGCATGAAGGAGCCACAGGAAAATTATGCATGCATTATAATCCAAGAAATTCTAAACGTGATGCACCTTTTGCTCTAATTTTGTATGAAAATGTAGCTGCTCAATGAGTGTTTGTTGTAGTATAAAACTGCACTTCCTGTGGCCACGGTGTCCCCAAATCAACCATGAATGAGAGCTTGTATGGTTGGAAAAATTATATTATTCCACACTGGTGGAATAGACGGTGTCGCACACTGCGAAAGACTATAAAGCCCCCTGAGGCAAATTGTGATTTCTGATACTGACTGAGACTTGTCATCTGACATTATTTACAAGGTAGATTTATCTATCATTATGCAACACAGGGTAGTATACCAAGATTAAGTTGTAGTTCCTTTTTTTGCCATCCATAGAACATAACATTAAAATTACATACAGTATACACTGCATGTAAATCTGTGACTCCTTTGGTATAATTGAAAACTCTTGGATTTCCATCAGTTTAAAATAAAGAATATAGTTGTGCAACCACACTTCGATTCTTTTTAATGGCTTTACTTTTATAGTGTCAAATGTTGAATAAATATAAATGCTTGTCCTGCTGTATTTTCCTGACTTCCATAGCAAAAAGGTTGAAAATAAACACATTTTAACCAATAAACACCTGTATCCAATGAACTAGACATAAATCCACTGTTTCAAACCAAGGGACATCAACAGTACCTGTAAGAAAAAAATGCACTTTTATGAGTTTCAGATTATGTAACACTGCAGTCTTGGCTTTGATCTGTCAATATTTGTTAATTGGTGAAGCAAACAAACCCTCAGGCTATGTGGGGTTTTATGGTATGTCTGTATGTTAAAGCGAGACGCAGACAGAGACAGGGAGAGACGAGAGAAGTAATCATTGTATCAGTGGTGTTATAAAGGGCCCCAGTGTGATGGAGGGACAGGGACGGCTGACACTGAGAAGAAAAGACAGGCTGTTGTCGCTGATCTTCCGTCACATAAGCTCACAGAGAAGACGCACAGCCGCACTGATCTGACAAGGATGCACACACCATGCAGCGAGCAGACCAAAGAATGTCTCTGTGTATGTGTCTATAAGTGTGTGTTTGTGTGTGTGGGCCTGGATTAGACTGGTCCAACCACAAATCTCTCCAGCGTGAAAGTGAGAAAGACGTAAGAATAAACACCATCAACACCAGGGGACAGAGACGTAAAAGATCCCGCTTACTAAAATAAAAGCCCCAGTGATGTGACTCAGCTCTTATCTAGTGAAACCTGTTTGTTTTTAATCAGCTACGGAGAAGACTGAGCCCAGCCAAATGGACGGCGCTGTGATATTAACGGCTCTCCTCTAGTAAAAGCCGAATCCTATGGGTGACTGAATCCTTGCCTTGTTAATTTAAAGGAGGGGAATTTTCATTGTGGATGCACCCACAGATATCCCATTAAAAATCCAATTAGGATGGAGATACCATGCGTCGACTGCAGACGAGAGAAACCCATATGGATCCAGGAAACAGTCTCTGTCTGAATTATGGCATCACTGCAGTACACTGACTAGAAGCAAACCTTTCTCATCTCAAGTATGATGAAACATTCATCCTGAAAACACATTCGTCTCGGTCAGATTCTGACATTATAACACTGCACGCACAGGTGTCCCATTTCCTCTTTTTTTCTCGATGTTTTCTTTGGACTTGTACGTTTTGGCGAGAAGCCAGTGAAGCAAGCAATGTGAGGATCACACACCCATCTGCGGCTGTTGGGCAGATAAACAGCGTGTTTGAATAGTGTCTGAATGTGACACAGATCTATTTCGACAGCATCCAAGGAGGAAGTTGGATCTGTTTATGTCAAATATTGTAGACAGTTTAACAAGTCAGATCATTCCCTCTCAAGTTTATTTGCACTCGTGTTTAATATGTGTTACAGCACCCAGGGAAAAAAAAAATATTAAAGGGATAGTTTGGATGGTCTGAAGTGGGGTTGTATGAGGTAAACTGATATGAACTATTTTTAGGTGGACCTTTTTTAAGTGTCTAAAATACCTTTTGTTGCTAACCCTGTCCACAGCAGTACATTGCTTAGTTTCTGTGCTGGTACTCCTCACTGCTTCTCCAAATCGGGGGTGTGTTGACCAACATCTACTGTAAGTTAATACACTTAAGTACCTCATACAACCCCACTTTAAATAATCCGAACTATCCCTTTAAAGACTGTGCAACCAGAAGGCATACTGTAACAGCATTGGAATTTTAAAAACAAGCTTTGAGGATTAAAATAAAACTATGCTAAGCTAAATTAAACATGTAAACTTAATTGTGCTGGTTTTGCTCTGGCCTTTATTAGTTCATCACCGGCCACAGAAATGGCAACTATTGCCTGCACGTGGCCATGTGCAGTGTGTCTTTTAAAGTGCTGTGCAGTGTGTGACAGCAGTGTCAAATACACATTAGCCTTCTGAACTCATAACCATCTGTCTACACACACACATGCACACACGCACACACGCACACAGAGCATGACGTGTTGATTTTACTGCCGAGGGATTGGCTGGATAATTTGTTTGAAATCATAAAAAAACACTGTCGACTAGCAACGCAGCTAATATTTACCCCACATGTCTGTCTGGCCAGCCACCTCTCAGTATGTATGTGTGTGTGTGTGTTTAACCTAACTGTTCCATCTAACCACCGAATATAAACATGCTGTCAAAATATGGTCAGCAAAATTAGAGGAAAGACAGATAGAGACACAGACAGCGAGTTAGAGCGATAGAGACAGAGAGAGATAAATAAGAGGTATTTACCCGCCCTCTGCTCTGCAGGAATGTAATCTTGGCTCAGAACAGTGTGGTAACACAAAGAAACCCGCTGCAACAGCAGTACTAATACAGATACAACACATACACACACACACACACAGACATGTGCACGCGCGCACACTTGGTCTCTTTTTCTCAGAACTCAGACATGATGACAGTGGGTGTGTCAGGCTGGCAGGTAGACAAAGTACAAGGTCTAAGCTGTGTGCAAGTGTGTGTGTGTGTGTGTGTATTCAAACTGTTCTCCATGTTAGACGGTTACCACTCCTTTTTTATGACAGCATGGACAGCACTGTTGGGTGGTAAACAAGGACCTGCGGCTGCTCTTGGGTTCATGTAAGGTCACGGCTGATGTTGCCCTAGCCCCTGAACTCACCATAGGTTTATATGTGTGTGAGTGTGATGTAGGGGGTCAGCCATGGTGTAATGTGAACCACCCTGCCCAGGGGTGGGCGTGGCCTTAAGTAAATGAGGCGAAAAACCAGACTGAGCGGGAAATCAAGTAGAAGGAGCTACCAAGATGGGAGGAGAACAAAACAATCATAGGAGGAGAGGAAAACGAGTGAAGGAGACTAGAACAGGCTTGCATCAAGAGAAAGTAGGATGGTACATGACTTGAAATAAGCGGGAAGTTTACCGCTGCGTGGGTGCAGTGGAGCTGCGGTGTTGCAAGACATTTACGGCAGAGAGTAACCCATATTATTCTAGAATCATCCTAGTATCAGCTAATTAGTGAGCATTAGCTCACTTGCTTCTGCAACCTGAGCTGACTATTATATGCCAATCTGATCAGGAATGCTTTAGTGAAGCATTAACCACTGAAGGTTAAAGTGGGTTACTTCCTCGACATCTCACGTCCATTTCAAACTCCCCACTTTGTATTTTTTTGTCAGATGCAGCGCAGCTCAAAGGAGCACATTCTGCATCACACTTTTCCATTTCTCTCATGAAGTGTGAGAGCATTGATTTTAATATTTAGTTGTGAATGAATGCCTCCTTTATACACTGTAAAAAAAAACTAAAACCTTTTGTTCTATATTTAAAGACAAGTTGAGGTATTTTTGTACACTGTAAAAAAAAAAAGATGAGAAAAAAGTGTTGAAAAGGGTGTTGAATCCAACTCAAACTCTTAAGTTTTGAAATAAACTAAAAAAAAGTTCCCCAACCTATATCTTTTGTTGAGATGATTTAATTTTGTCTTAAAAAAGTTTGAGAAACCAAAAAAAGTATTTCAGCAATTGTTGAGTAAATTCAGCGAAGTGAAAGTGAAGAATGGTTAATAATTTAATTTCCAAACACCCAAATATTGACAAATCAAGTTCACAGCTCGTTGTGAACAGTTTTTGAAATACTGAATTTTTTTTGGTTACTTAAACTCAAAGATTCAAGTTTATCTAGAGAAGAAAAGTAAACTGTGTCATCCGAAGATTATAGGTTGACAAAACTTGTTTTAGTTTATTTCAGAATTGAGTACTAGAAATACGCAGTTTTCATCTATAGTTTTCATCATATATATGTTCTTCAAACTATAAAAAGAAGGGTCTCAGGAGAGTTTTAACTCACAAAATGCATGCTGGAAAGGCTGCTAATATTCTGATGATGTTTCTTTAGACACTTCATGAATGAGTTGATTGAATTCTGTACAGTACATTCATTTAACTCGTCATTTCAAGTCACAAGACTTCCAAGTTAGAAGAACTCATGTTAATGAGTTCTGAGGGGCTCTGAATATAAATACTAGAATATCTAAGTTTAGTTTACTTGAATAAATAAAAGATTAGTTGATGCCACTAAATTCCTAATTTTTACTGCGTACAGATTTAGAATCAGCATATCTTACCTAACCTGTCTGCTCAGTAGTTAATCATTAATACACAAAGTTACAAAGCTGACTTTAAATCAGGGAGTTCTGGCAGCCATTATCCTTCTCCAAATATTTACCCCGCTTCGACATAGCTGAGCTGTCTTTGTTGCACCAAGCAGATACACAGGCCACAGAAAGGGAGGTTAAGGCCAAGTCTAAGACCAGTGAACACCCACGCATGGATGTATATTATAAGTGCACAGACACATGCACAAACACACACGTATCACAACTTAGAGGGGTAGATCAGATTTGCTCTCTACAAACCAACAAAAATAATCCATAGATGTAATCAGTAGTTTTACCTTGCAGAACACTGAGGTTATGGGTTTACCGCTGCCTTGATGTGTTGGTTACTTTGCATTATTGTGTGACTTTGGCAAATCTGAACTATCCTTCTAAAACACCAAAGTCACACAATAACTAACAGATCCAGGCAGTGGTAGATAAGCAAGTCCTGTGTTCTGCAAGGTAAATTATTTTGCCTATTGAGTTTGGTTGGTTTGGAGAGAGCAATATTTGGCTTATAAAACAGTGGTTTCTAAATATAGCATACACTTAAACTGATATTTTTTCTTCATTGGATCATTTCTAACTGGCTGAAATACCTTTTGTTGCTGACCCTGTCGACAGCAGTTCAGCCATCTACAGTAGATAATAAACTTGATAATACCTCGTACAGCCCCACTTCAAATGATCCGACCTATCCCTTTCAGTTCGAATTCCGTGGCCCAGATGAAAACTTATATCTGACTGATTGTCTTGCTTCAGGGTATATCATCCACATCTGATTACTGCCATGAACTCCTCCCATGAAAAATTGCGATTTAACTCTTTTTGCTATTTCTGGTACAAATACATTCCCTGCTCTAATTCCCTCAGCATGGTCTCTACAAGCACGGTTTAGTGCAGGACACATGTTTTTTTGTGTCTGTATGTGCATGTGTGTGTGTTTCTATGTGTGTGTGTGTGTACGTACCATGTAAAAAAGAGGAGAGAGAGAGAGAGAGAGAGAGAGAGAGAGAGAGAGAGAGAGAGAGAGAGAGAGAGAGAGAGAGGAGAGAGAGAGAGAGAGAAGAGGGAGAGAGAGAGAGGAGAGAGAGAGAGAGGGAGAGAGGAGAGAGAGAGAGAGGAGAGGAGAGTGGCTGTTGGGGGAAATGACTGGGTTTGGGTGTGACCTGCTCAGCTATGCACTGGTGATCATGTGAGACCTGTTCTAATTATACACCTCTCAAGAAGAAGGCCGATCCTCTCTCATGGGCAGAAAAGTGTGTGTACATGTGTCCAAGAGGGTGCCGTGTGAGTGTCTGCACTCTTAAAAATAGGGGTTTCAAAATGGTTCTTCCTGAAGGGCTGAGGTTCTACCCACAACCATTTGCTTTTGAAGACCCCCCACCCCCCCCTTTTTTTTCATAGAAAACGTTCTTTATAAGATTAAGGGTTCCATCACGAACCCCTTTCATGTACAGAACCCTTTAAGGAAGAAAGAGTTCTTCAAGGATTGTTGAAAGCATGCATGTTAAAATATTCAAACGTGTAATTCATTTTACTTGTGCTCTGCCATAGTTTATATTTTTTTGCCTCGTCTGGAGCATATTTTATGCCTCATTTGTTGAATACAACATGGTTCTTCATAGAACCCTCAGAAGTTCAGGGTTATAGGTGAAACCCTTATTTAAAAAAAAAAGAAGAAGCTAATTTTAAATCGCAGGGGTGGGCTCTAGAAGAACCCATTGGAATATAAAAGGGTTCTAGGTAGAACCCCCTGGGTGTGTTCTTGGTGAAACTATTGAAATGTAAAAGGGTTCTTGGTAGAATCTGGGTGGATTCTTGTTAGCGCCCTTAGAAGGTGGAAAGGTTCTGGATGGGACCCCCAGAGATTGTTTTGGGTGGAACCATTACACCATAGAGGGGTTCTCTGTACAATCCTTCGTACGGGGTCTTTGGTGGAACCTTTCACAGATGGTTCTAGGTATAACCTATTTGTTGGATTCTAGGTAGAGCCCTCTGAAAGGGTTCAAGGTGGAACCTTTATAAAGGTTTTACCAGGAACCAAAAAGGGTTCTCCTATGGGGACAAGCCAAAGAACCTTATATGGTTCTAGTTAGCACCTCTATTTCTATGTGTATGTGAGAGGGTGCAGGGGGAGCAGCACTAGTAATGGGGAGCGATGTGGCTTCATGTTAACACAACTAAATTGAGAATTTGTCCTATTTCAACCCTTCAACCTGTGTGAAAGTGAAGTAGGACGTGTGATTTTTCAGCATGTGGTTTTTAAGAGGAAACCCTTGACAGCACGGTGAATGTGTCTGTGCCTATATGTGTATTTCTGGTCATATATGCTGGTGAATACATGCAGCTAACGAATCAGCTGCCTTCGCTTCTGATTTCCTCCATCCTCCTCTGCTCTCTCTCTTGCTCTCCTGCTTTCTCCTGCTGTTTCCACTGTGGGTTTTTAGAGACCTGCTCTGTTTTTCATTACCAGTGGAAAAAATGGGGCGAAGAGTTAAAAAAAGTATCACCCATCTCCATTAATACACAAGTCCTAGTGGAAAATGAGTCCAAACCGCTAAAATAGGCCCCTTGGTTCCTTCAAAAAGCCTCCATGTATCTGCCAGCTACTCCTTTCCAGCAGCTGACATTTACCTTAGCGTGAACGACAATTTAAACATATGTTCACTTATCGAGACCCCCTCTGCCTGTAGATAAAAGCTCCACTGTGTTGTCAGACTGTTGTCAGCAGTGATGGAATGTAACTAAGTATATTTACTCAAGTACTGTGCTCAAGGTACTTGTACTTCAGTATTTAATGCAACTTTATACTTCTGTTCTACTACAATTCAGCAGGGAATATTGTACTTAAACTGAAAAAAATATTTAAAAAAAAACTGGGATTATCTGAAAATGCGTTGTCTCAAAACTGAAAACACGTCTATCTTTCTGACCACATGAAAAGTTGACTTTTTAGAGATACATGGCTCCTACAGGACAATGCTATAAACATGTGATGATCTTACAGAATATGATTCATCACTTATAAAGTATATAAAGTAGTTAAAATGAACTCAGTCTTAATTATCTAGAGTTTTGTAATGCAACATGCACATAAATGCAGCAGTAATATTAATCTAAAAACATCATTTATAACAGTAAAACACTGACAGGGACAATATTCTGCAGAATGAGTACTTGTACTTTTTATTTTTTAAGTAGAATGTTATTTTTTATAATACTATTTTTACTGTATTTTTATAATACTTCCATAATTTCACCTAAGTAAGGTTTTCAATGCAGTACTTACATATAATACTACCACTGCTTTTTAATCAGTGTCTACATGTGGTCACTGTATTGAATTTAGGATCCACGACATCCTGATATTCAGGGGATCATGGTAACCTTTTACTCACCTAATCAATTTCTGAAATCGGGGAACATGGTAACATCACTTCAACAAAGTTCGACAGGGGAACAAATTCAGATAAAACCATAAATGAGCACATCAGACATGTTGCCCAATATTAAGAGAGATGATGCCATTTTTTGGCTTCCTGATTCAGATGCCTGAACTTTGCGAATTGGCCAATACTAAGTACCGATAATGAACATGAACAAATACATACAGAGAATGAATGCCATAGAGCATTACTTCAGCATCCTGAGAAAAAAATGATGTACAGGATGCTTCAAGGCTTTGTTTTCTCTTCCCAATTAGAATGGCTAACCTGGGGGTTTGTTTAAAACCTGCATGATCGTGCAACTACTTGTGTTTCTTGTCTGGTCTGGCTTTTTCTTTCTTTGTAAAGCAAAGTTGCTATGTTGCCAGATCCTTCAATTAAACTAGAAGATCTCAGGAGGCTAGGAAGAATGTTGGTGCCAATCTGGACTGCTGGGAGCAATGGCCAAAACTATGAGAATAGAGCTCAAACAAGAGTGATTTAATTTAGCTTGTAATTTTGACAATCGCACACACATGCACAGGCATTAGTGCATTGTGAGGAAACTTGGGAAGAGTTCAGCTTGGGCTTGACAATGTTCCTCTGTCCACATCTGGCTATAAACACGTCTGTGAGCGACTCCTAACGCTGTCCTCATCTACCTGCCCGCTTGCACATTGCCAATGACCACGAGTCACCAATGTCTGCAGGGGCAGAACACAAACAGAAGTAAAAAAACACACACAGCCAAACGTGTACCGGGTAGTGTGTCAATGCTGGAAACTTTGGGTTGAGGTCCGCCCATCTCTGGAGATTTTGTGCTCCGATAAAAAGACAGATTGTGAAAGAGAGAGGGGGAGAGAAAGAAAAGGAGGTGTTTGCTTTTCTGCTTTCCTGCTGCTGCCTAAAAATGGAAAATTACTGCATACGGTGCCCCAAATCTGCCCCCAACTTCGCTCTAAAACACACACACATACAGAGATGCACACACACACACGCACACAAACCCCCTCTAACTGCCCTTAGGCCTCCGCACAGGAAGTGGTTTGACTGAGTGAGATCTACATGATGACGCTATCGCCTCGTTCCTCTTTAGCTGTTGAAACGTGTTGTGCTCAGGGCATCCATATGAGTCTGTACATGTGACAGCCTATTCAACTGTGTTCTCCCATTCAAAAGCTGGCAAACAGCGGTGTTTATCACCTCCACAGGGACTTGTGCTGACGTAGTAAATTCATGCAAACAATGTTTGTGTCCATGCGACTGACTCCTAAATGACTCCTGTTGGAAATAAGGGCAGTAAACACCAGCCAAAACTCTGTCTGTCCTAGAAAATTCCACAGTGCAGTGTTACAAACGCCTCACTTCTGCTTCCTGAATCTAAAAAGCTGCAACTCCCCCCTCCTCCCTTTCTCTGTGCCCTTGATCACATGTTGTGGTCACCTGACCAGAAATAGGTGGAACCAAAGAGACAGCACATGTCATGGCCAGATGGTGAGCTCTAGCATGATGTAGGCTGGACACAAAGACTATTTCCAGTTTATAACTCCATATATTTCTTTAAACTGTTTGTCAGACTGAAGCTGCTCAGTCTTTTTTTTCTCACAGCTGTGCCCAACACAGAATTTTTAATGTCAGATTTGGCCGATTCAATACAAAAATTAGTTCTTTGTTTTTTTCAGTTCAGCGTGCCACACTACATACCTATATGAGCCTACATGACTATGTTTCACCAGTAAACTCCTGTTTTAATATCTTTCTTTGTCATCTGTGATGTGAAAACATCAGTTTTTCACACAGTCAGAGAAAGTAAAAGTGTCCATCCTCTTATAGATCAGAAATCAGAAATCCCAGAGCACCACAGGGCATTTCTCCCCATGTTACAGCTGCTTTCTGGTGTCACCTGCCCTGCATACACCGTGCTCCTTCACGCAGTCAAATAAGGGTACATTTTGATCAAGCCAGGGTTGGTGATTGTTGGAACAGTGGAAAGACGAATCAAGATGTTTTTGGTGAGTTTTATGTTGCTTCTGTCAAGTTTGAATGAAGCTGACAGTGATGTTTAAATAACAGTTTTAGTTAGTTTGGTTAGACAAATAAAACAGCTGTTTCTGGTGAAACAAAAAATATCTTACTCTTTAAAAAAAAAGACGTCACCTGCCCCCACGCTCAGCGATACACTGGAGTGAAATGGCTGACAGTGTGTCACCTACACTCCATTTCTATCACTCTTCTCTGCTTCCATCACAGTTAGTTTTGTCTGTGGTGATTTTGACACTTAGTTTGTAAAATCAATAGTCTGCCATGCTGTCGCATTGTCCTATGTGCAATAATGCAGCTAAGAACTGAAACTTGCCAGCAAATATAAAGATATATATATCATTCATCATTGAAATGTTATCCCTATACATTTTTGTAAGCTTCTATCCGTTTTGTCCTTTTATTTTAAGGCACAACGACAGACAAAGGAAAAAAAAGAACAATGACTACTCGACTGGGAGAAGCTGATGATTCAGGGACAGCCCTACTTTTATCTGTGGGCTGTCTGAGACCTGACCTCTAGACTTTCCATTCACTGCCTCTCCTTTCTTACCTTGAGTGAGTCGAAGCAAGCGATGACCCGTCCATTGTCCACCTGACAGCTCTTGGCTGGATGAGCAAACTTGCACTCCTGGTCGGAGCGTGAGCAGGTGCCCCTCTGGAACTCCCGACATACCTCGAGTGTCAGCCACTTTGTGTCGCGGATGTGTGCCATGTTCACCGCCATGGCAACACGCTGGCAAAAGGTATTCCGAGCTGAAATCTGTTCAAGTGTGAGTAAAGTACCTCTAGTGTTTTAATCCACAACTTTAAGGTCTTTTTTTGTTGTTGTCTATTTGTTGTTAAAGTCTGTGATACGTGTATTGAAATGAAACATTCAAAATAAAGTATTGATTGAGAGGGCTCCTTTTCCCAAAGTGAAATGTTGCAGGACGATGTTTCGCTGTGAATTATCCTGATCAATCACCCAAAGAGTTCATATCCAGGGGACGACTTAGCCTTACAAGTAAGTTGCCATCTACAACATTCAGAAGCCAAGGTGGCAAACAGGCCAAACTGAGAGCCCTCTGATTAGGTGCTGTGAAGCAGGCAACAAAGGTGATAGTCTGGGTGTAGCCTGCTACAGGAAGGTTAAGGACACTGAGGACCGAGTGGAGGCTTAGAGGGTCGAAGGCGAAGGTTAAAGGCAAGGTGGGTGAGATGCTGCGTGGGCCTGGTGGTGTGTTGGGCTGCTGTGGTAAGGCTGGTCAGCTGCAGCAAGGGGGGGGGCTCGTCTGGTGAGGAGAGCTGAGGCTGGAGCCCGGCTGTGAGGAGTGGTTGGTGGTGGTGATGGTGGTGGTTGATGGACGAGCAGGTCAGAGCGTGGGCTGCGAGGAGGGAGTGGTCGCTGTCCTTGTACTCGTGTTACTGTGGCAGCAAGCGAGCGAGGCGGGGGGGAGGGAGGGTGGAGCTTCAGCTGTAAAAGCAGGTCAAAGCTGCAGCAGACATCAGGGAAGGCACTTCCTCTGGGGAGAGACAGAAAGAAAGGAGGGAGAGACAGAAGGAGAGATTAGTGATGATACACATCCAGAGAAAACTTTTATTTTCTCTTTCATTTATCTTTCACAGGAGGCTCTGACCTGCAGTATTCTGCTAAGCTATGCAGCTGTGGGAATAAAGAATATGTAAAAATGTCAGAAATGCAGGGGTGTCAGCTAAAACAAATAAAACTTTCACCCGCCCTGCGCTCTAAACACACATGGTGCGCACACACGCTCATCACGCCACACAAACACAAATGCACAAAGCAGCCATTCACAACTTTCCACCTCTTCTGGTGGACGCAGGAAAATCTGATCAAATCCTGTATCACTTACAGTCGAGAGCAGTAAAGGAGCCGGCCATTGCAAATGAGTTTAGAGGTGAAAGAGAGGAAGAGAGTGAAAGCGGAGGGGAAGTCGAGGCAGGGCATGAGGGAGAAGAGGTTAGTCATTTCCCTTCTTGCGAAGCGGTGTGAGAGCGGGGACCAATGAGAGCCAGCAGAGTTGCAGCAACATTCTGGGCTGAGCGCCAGGTGAGAGCAGGGGAGGAGCAAAGAGAGGGCTGACCTGCCTGCTGCTAGAGGGGCAGAGACAGAGGGAGACAGGCTGAACTGATCACTCTGCTCACTATTTCTACCTGATTTCTCGCAAACAGATGATACATTTCGTTCAAAAAAACACAAAAGCTCCTGTAATATTCTCCACAGCGCTCCTACGCCTTTTCCAAAGTCAAACTGAAGCGTGATTCCAACATTTTCAAGGTGCATTTTAAAGCACCTAACAGCTTTGATAAATGATATGTATACACGCTTTACATATATGCTATGTCTTCATCACATTAAATCAGATGTCATTGTGATATAAACAACCAAAATTCTGTTTTGTGATTGAATTCTACAGAAGGGTGACAAATTAAAGGAAAACACAACAAAGTTTGATGTTTCAAAATGTGTCTGTCTGTAAGTAGACTTTGCTTCCTATATAAATATAACCTGGCAGAGCCAATATAAAATAAGCATTCAAACAATTCATGACTAGTAACTTAAATTTCAACAAAAGCTGACAATCACACTGACTGTGGCCACAGCACAGCGCCTTCATTTCATGAGAAAGGCAAATGCAATTGGGCTCTCTGACTTATTTTACTTCTTTATCTAAAAAAGCAAATTATTCAGTCAGATAAATTTTTATTATGACAGTAATGCAATTACAATAACAAGCAGTTTCAAGCACTTTATCCAAAATCGAAGCACTTTTCAAACCTTGAAAACATTACATGAAAATGCATGTGGTTCCAAGGATTGGAACCCTGAGAACCCTGTCTCGATGAGCTCAAGCATTTCTAAATAAAAAGTACCATCATCATCTCACACAGATACAAACTCGCGATAACGTCTTGTTTATTATTTCACTCATAAATCAAATTCCCCATGCAGAGGAGATCATGGGTTGCACAGTGCTTTTTTTAATGAGAATTTTGTGATGTTGCCAGTGCTTTCTATTTTAGGTGAATCCATTGTACGGGGTTTGCTCAGGGAATTTGAATGACTGGACTCCCAGGGGCCCGTTCTGCTCTTATCGCACAGGCAGGGTAACTCACCACACCCTGTGTAGAGAAATTTCCCAGAACAGCATGTGCACCTTCAGCAATGCTACGAACCGCTGCTAACTTTACGGCACTGCAACACTGCAACGCGCTATATCAGGTCCCTGCAGCAGCAGTGCAGCGCAGGTCATGATGACCCAGCAACATGGATATATGTTACAGAGAGAAAGAGAGAGTGAAGGAGAGAGTAAAGCTTAGCTTCACCTTGGATGACCCCTACGATAGCAAAAGTAGCATTACAGCTACAAATGACCTTTGGAGTGCAAGCGTAATCATAACACAACAGCCCTACCCCACTCGCACACGCACACGAACACACACACAGGAACACAGCAGATTATCTTCCATATCATGCACTTTAGAGGGGAGACTAAAATAAATGAATTTTCCAATAGAATACAAACAGAGAAGACATATTACCCCACTGTTCTGCATTTTTTAATGACAGATAATAGCTTTTTATTAAATGCTGGTATTTCTTAATGAGAAGCAGTAATGCTTCTTTGTCAGTTTTATGGTATTTTCATGCCAAAGAGCATTTTGCCTGAGAGCGGCTGGATTGAATGTTTTGGAATGAAACCAGTCCAACATACGCCGTGCCGTTTTTTTGTTTACATTACTAAGGGCATGTTTCTATTCCCAAGCACTTGAAAATGTCAAGCCAGCCAAGTCTAATCTTTCAGTGTAACCCTGTATGCCCTACAACCTGTGTTTTTAATATCATATAATGTTGATGTTGCATGTATTTATTGCTCCAGCTCAGTCGGACAGGGACACTTGCACTACCCAAATATACTTTGTAATAAGTTGAGTTCAGGTGAGCAAGGATCATCACGCTGAACTCAGGGTGGACATGAAGTAATTTGGTGGAATAGAGGCACCTATTTTATTTTATTTTTCAATTTGAAGGTGCCAGGGGCTCTCTTCAATCAAATGAGAGAATGTGATGACTTGATGCATGAAAGGCTGACGCCCCCTGCATTCTGTCTGGCTGTCTAATCTGTTTCTATGGTTTCTATTAGAGTCAGACGAGCACATATCTGCAAGGGGGAGACGATGTAGTATGGTGTAAGACAGTGCCAGAGTGATAATGAGGGCTCATTATGATCCATCATGTCTGGACATGGCCGTCCTTCCCCTATTGATTTCTTCATGTCTATGGTCTTTCTTGTCAGTATGCCACTCCCTCTATCTAATTCCACTTTAACTGTCGGTGCTCTTTCTATGCAAGGCACCCATTGCATGACTGTTTAATATGATCTACTTCTGCTGCTCTAACCACAGAATTTATACAGTTTTACCCAGTGGATCGTATTAGTGCTGCAACCATTAGGTGATTAAGTGATTATTGTTATTATCATTATTAATCGCTTATGACTTTAATGCAGTATCACTGCATTATTAATTCTTTCAACATGATGTGCAATAT
Organism: Lutjanus argentimaculatus; assembly: GCA_034769285.1. NCBI lineage: Eukaryota > Metazoa > Chordata > Actinopteri > Lutjaniformes > Lutjanidae > Lutjanus > Lutjanus argentimaculatus. The sequence continues at coordinate 18,582,997 of JAWZSL010000011.1, forward strand.
TACTTTTCATTATCAGCTATAGTACTACACTCATTATCATGTGTAATATTATTTTTTATTATTATCATGTACAATATTATGTTTAATATAGTGCAATATCCCACTGACTGTCATGTGCAATATTGCTTTTTATTTTTTCATTAATTTGATCATGTATGATATTAGGTTTGATATGATGTGCAATATTAATATATTACTTTTCAATATCGGTGCCACTATTACTTTCAGTGTCACTACTTTTCTGTTTTAATTTATCTTAGCTTACTTTTTTTTAAAACTTAACTTATGGTCTATTGTTATTCTATTAGGCACTGCTTTTTTTGTAAACTCCTTTTACACTTTATATTTTTATTTCACTTTGTTTAAAATTATTTTTTATTCTATATTATTGTAATTCTGGCAAGAACTATATTAATAAAATGAAGTTCTTAATATAATTAATTGTAATTAATAAAGTTCTATCTTATCTTAACTGATTGAAAGAAAATTACTTGGTGCTTTATTTTGGTAATCAATTAATAGTTTAAGTTATTTTTCAAGCAAAAATGTCAAACATTTGCTCATTCCAGCTTCCTAAATGTAAGAATTTGCTGCCTTTCTTTGTCATTCATGATAGTAAATGAAGAGCCCTCAGTTTTTTGGCCTGTGATTAGATAAAAGAAGCAATTTGAAGACATAACTCAGGGAAATTGTAATGAGCAGTTTTCACAATTTACTGACATTTTATAAACGATTGATCCAGTGGTTCCCAACTTTTTTCTGAAGCTTACGCAGGGTTATTATATTTATCTTGAATGGCTTTTTGTGCAAATATTTCTTGACAAAAAGTTATTTTGCAGCAGCTTATCTGAAACACTGAAATGACCCTTTTTCAGGCTCAGTGTGTTGTAAAAGATGTGCAAAAAAATAATCAAGTGAAAATGACCTTGAGAATCCTTAGTGCTCTTCTTTTTAGGTAACCACAGAAATATGCAGCAAAAAGACTCGGTAATGGTTTACCAGTAGTAGGGAAGCTAACTGATAAAAAAGGATTCCAGTTAAATTTTATTGAAATAAAGGTCAGTATAATAGCATCAGCTAACTTTTGTTTGTTTTAGTTCCCCTACATAAATCGTATTCATTCAGTTTTGTTGAATGAATACTGCAGCAGCTCTGACAATAACTGGCAGATTAATCGATAATTAAAGTAATCGTTAGTTGCAGCCCAAGATCCTACTGTACTTTGGCTCTCTACTGTTCGTTTCACCCCCTCCTCTCACATCCATCCATGCCTCTGCCTTTGTGCCCTCAATGTGACTGTCTGGCCTGCGCTCTCTCCCAGCATCCTCAGCAGCACTCCCTCCTCAGACTCCAAGGTCTTGCGAGCTGGTGCAAGGTCAATCACGCTGGGGGAAGAGAAGATGGCGAGAGAGCCCAAGCGAAACAACGGCCGTGTGCTTCCTATCACCCTTTCGGACACGTGGTAGAAACAGTAACATGGCTGCAAGAAGAGGAAGTGTGTCTTCATTATCAGGACATCACCATCAGCTCATGGTCATGTGACACCGGCAGCATATGCCTCAACAGCACAAACGGTTTCTGACATGAAAAGCAAGCCTGCCCGTCCTTAACTTTCTCTTGGTTATGAGTCACAAAACAAATCTGTTCTCAACGAGCAGAGGACGCTGTCGAAACCACTCATCACCTCTGCTGGAAGCACAAACTATGCATAAAACTTGCCAACGACTTGCACGGAGGACTGTGATGGATGGACATGTCATAAGGGTTTCTTGAACATAGAGAGGTGTTTTGTTATAAAGGCATGTCTTAACTGACTAAAAAGTTAGAGCAATCAAAGCAACATGATTGTGGCTAACCACGGCTGATCTGGAAGTTGTCACTGTGACTAACTGCTAGAGACAACAAGCAAGAGGGAGTGGTTCAAAGTTATGATAAGGCTGCCTGAAAAATAACTTACTTGAGCATTATTAATATAGTTTAGCATTGCTTAAACTGATATTTTGGACCATGTAAGGTGTGTTACTTACAGTAGATGCTGGTCCGCACATCCCGAGTTTGGAGGGAAAGAGAGGAGAACCAGTACCACTACATGTACTGCTGTGGACAATGTCAGCAGCAAAACTTAAAAAAAGGACCACCTATATCACTTTAAGTTTACCACTTTACCTTACTGTCCGACAGCTTTTTCTGATGGAAACCTGCCGTTATACAGGCCAAATGTTGCTCTATCCAAACCAACCAAACTCCATGGGCACAATCAGTAATTTCACCTCACAGAACGTGGGAGTTGCTGGGCCACTGCTGCCTTAATTTGTTAGTTTGTTTGTGTTATCGTGTGACTTCTGTGTTTTCAAAGGATAGCTGAGATTCACTGAAGTCACACAATGACAAAAAACAACAGATCAACAACTCCTGTATTCTGCGAGGTAAAATGACTGATTTGAGAGTTTCATCAGAAAAGGCTGTCTGATGGCAAAGTGAAATGGTGAAAACATTCTAAATATAGTGTACATGTAAACTGATATAGATTTTTGGTAGGTGGACCTTTTTTAAGTGGCTAAAACCTTTGGTTGGTGACCTTTTCCAATACAATACACAGCTTAGCTTGTGCATAATATGGAGTTAGCTGGTGCAGTATGAGTAGAGATGAAAATGAAGCAAATGGTGCTTGATATACTGCACATCTGCCCTGGAAACCTAACTTAAGAAATGGTAGCGTTTAGCCTGAGCTCTTATTTCCAGTTTTGACTGCAGAGAAAGAGGCGTTTGTCTCTTTAGGTTTACTGCTGCTCGGTAAAAGGAGTTGTTTCAGCATATTGACAGAGGTGGACTCAGGGTGACAGTGTGCTGAAGCAGGTCATCAGAGTGGAGGACGCTGGAGGAAATGCAACACCCCGGGCCTCGCTGCTGCTGCTGCTGCTGTCCATGTGCTCAGAATATAGCATGTCAATATTGCCCTGACTGACCTTTTATGTACACACATACACACTAGTGCATATATGGACACGTGAGCGTGTTCTCTTCGCTGTCTCCTGATGTGTTTAGTGCTGACACACACGGCTGCTGCTCTCTGTCCACCATATCACGTACATCACTGACTAAACTGCATTTCTTTTGATGATGGGACCTTTCATGTTGGTTGAGAGTTTGTGCGTGAAAAGTCTTCATAAAATGAGTTGAAGGGCAACAGCACATTGCATTAGAAATTATTTATTTATAATTTTTGTGTAAGTGTGGTTTGTTATGAGTAGAAGTTATAATAAAGAGATCCTTCATGCTCAACAGGATGTGGCAAAAATAAAGTCAATACTTTCTAATTTGAGTACAACCATAGCTGGTATTATCAACCTCCTTATCGTCATCAGCATGAAGTCATCATCTCCTCTCAACTATTTAGTTTAACTGCCTTATTTGTCATCAGCTTGAATAACATGGTTCTGAAAGTGAGTCTTGGGCTCGAACGCATTACAAACAATGCCTATTGATTCCAAACCTCTGAAGACAATTGGATCTCTTGTTTAGCATATATGGACAGAGCTATGCACACAAACACACACACACACACACACAAACTGACAAGACACAAATGCAAACCTATACAAACACACAAACCACTGTGTGTCCTGCTGGCACAGACTATTCTTAAGCTGTGGTGAATATCTGACTGTGTGCAACACTGCATCTTTGTGTGTCCGTGTGTGTGTAAGGATGTGGTGAAGTCAACGGACAGTGAGGATAATGGCTGGCCTTATGGTTTAATGAGTGGCTCATTGGCTCACATTTATGTTGTCCATGTGCTGAGGCATAGTCAGGCTGATTTCCACATATACACAGACATGTGACAAAATCAAGAAAAACCTGAATAAATACCATTTGGACATCGGTGGGAGATTCTGGATAGGCATGTTAGATGAGTGGAGTTTAGAGACATGTAACATCTATGCCATGTTGCATTGAAGCTGTTCTGGCAGATAACGGTGGACCAACAACTTACTGAGATGCTGTTTATGTTGTTTTTTTCCCCCTTTTATTTGTGCACATTTGTATATATACACAGGTACTGTCAGTTGTTATCCCTTGGGAAAAAAGCAATATATATATATACACAGTAGTCCAATTAAAAATGGATAATTTTAACAAAATTTTAACACATAATTGCAGTGACTTTCTTCAGTGTCTTTCCCAAACCCATCATGGCAGCTTTATGTAATTAAAATTAAATCAAATCACAATAACTGATATCCATCCATCCATTTTCTGTAACCGCTTATCCGTGAGGGTCGCGGGGAGCTGGAGCCTATCCCAGCTGACTTCGGGCGAGAGGCGGGGTACACCCTGGACAAGTCGCCAGTTCATCGCAGGGCTGACACATAGAGACAAACAACCACTCACACTCACATTCACACCTACGGGCAATTTAGAGTCACCAATTAACCTGCTGCATGTCTTTGGACTGTGGGAGGAAGCCGGAGTACCCGGAGAGAACCCACGCGGACACGAGGAGAACTATGCAAACTCCACACAGAAAGGCCTGCCCTCGGGGTATTCGAACCCAGGAACCTTCTTACTTGTACGCAGCAGCGCTAACCACTTGCGCCATCGTGGCCGCCCCAATAACTGATATGTTAAAATGTTTGTCTTCTTTTATCAGAGTTGTGAAGTAACAAAGTATGAATACTTTCACGACACGCAAGTAGAGTATCTGCCTTTTATTGAGTATTTATTTTTCTGAATTTCAGGTAATTACTTTTGTTTTAATGCATTTGAGGGGGATTATTGATTAATTTTTAATACGCATCATTGTGAGCCAGCTTCCCTACATGGAGATTGATTTTAATCTAAATGGATGGGACAATAACACATAGAAAAGACAATACCTTGGTTTATCCATCAGTGCATATCACTGACGACGGACGTAACAAGATGAAAAACGATGTAACAAGAGAAAGCAGAAAAGAGAAGGAGACTTGACCATGGAGAAAACGTGAGGTTCAGTTAGCTTTGCACAGAAACAGTCAGTAGAAATGTCCTTCAGAGGGATACTTTTTTCTTTTATACTTTAAGTTCATTTCAGAGCCTGAAGTTGAATCAGTACTTCTACTTTTACACATGTATCTGTACTTCAACTTTAGCAAAGAATGTCTTCACTTTTGCCATCTCTGTTTTTGAAGCGTTTACATTTACATACAGCACAGAATATTTTTAATTCCTGAGCATACACCGGTGTCTAATCATGTATGCCAATACCACGAGGTGCACACACCACACATTTAGCATCTTTATCAGTATATTACATGCAAACATACTTTGCCAGTGACCAATTTTATCTTCTGCACTACTTATCTGAGTAATTTTCATTTAGTCATTTATTTTCACGGCGGACGGGCCATGCTATGCTAATGTACCCACATCCACTGGCTTGTGTTAAGGCCTGCTGCTTCTAACATACCGAGGCAAACAGAGCCAGCACACGCTGTCACAGTGATAGATACAAAGGTCAGGTAGTGAGGCAGCTAGAAGGAGACTGTGAGTGAGAGAGTGAGACTACTGGGGCAGGAGTATGTTATTAAATGTTATAGCCGTCTGTCTCTGCTCCAGAGATCGGGAGGTTTAAGATGTCAAGGCTGTAAGCAGGAGCCAATGCAACTGGGGTGAAGAAAAACAAGGACAGGCTCGTGTTGACGCGTGTACCTCTGGACAGAACAATAAAGAAATAACCAGACACTTATTACTGTCTGCACGTACAGCAGTTTTGACATGCTGCTCGCACTGCTTATTAAAATTGTTGTGAGTTCAGATACAGGTTGACGCTGGCTTTGTTACCTCTATTCTGCAATATCTGGTAAACAATTATTACTGGCTACCTGAAAAGAACAGAAATAGGTAAATATTGGGGCAGGTTAAAGGAGCAATATGTAACAACTGCACATCTGAAAATGAGTCCAAATAGCGAGTTGGAGCCATACACAGTATTTTAAATTGGTTGAAATGGTTGAAATCCCATTTAATGTACAGTCAATGGTTGAAGTGAGTTGTTTCCCCCCGCCTCCTCCTCCCCAGACTCGAGGAAGCTCAGGCAGGCTGCAGGAACACTGCAGGAGTGCAACATTATAATTTGGCAATAAAAAGCGACGAGTCCTACACTGTAAGCTGATCAGCTGTTTATAACATTACATAATTGTCTGTCAATGTAAAGCTAACCATTATGCTAAAAACAAAAGCCCACTGCTCTGAAAATACAATCTGGAGTTGGAGTTCAGTGACTGCCTGCCTTCTGCCTGCCAGACTCTGTTAACATTTTGATCAATTTAACCGTTATATCTACTCCTTTTAAAAGATTATTAATATTTCTTAGGACTCATAAACAGACTCTAACTCATTCGGCAAACATTTGGCATTAATTTGAACTCTGTCATTCTGCCATTCAGGCCTGCATTGCACATTTCAAAGGAGGACACCGCAGCTGTAGCGTTGTTGTCAGAGTAGCGAGTATTTGAACTTAACATGTTTATTTAATCTCTGATGACAGATCACGTAAATGTTATATTTATTATAATACATATTTTAGAGATTTCTCTTTTAAAGACTCAATGGTGTCTCTGACAGTGGTTGAAGTCTGTTTTAGCTTAACTTTGAATTACATTAAGTGGAAGGTGTCTCAGCCAAAGCTGTCAAACTGTTCCTCAGAGGGGTTGAAATGTGGTCACAACACAGTAGGAACATACAGAGAACCCCTCGTGTAATAAAGGCTTAACCTGTCAGCGCAGATTCAGCCATGCACATAATCCTGTCTGTAGGGCATTTCCAAGATCATAGGGAACTAAGGTAAATGAAGAGCAATTTGCACCTGAGTTCTCACACACTGACAACAATACGTAGAAAGAGCCATATTATCTTTGACATTGTTAGGCACAGTATTCACATTGAGGACAACAGCAGGCTCCTCAGACTTCTGCAAGGCAGAAATTGACAGTCTACCTGCAGCAGAGCCACCGTGGGGGGTTTGACAAAGTCTCAACAATGCAATCTGCCACACATCTGGCTACGTTGCACATGCTTGCATGTGTGTACATACTTGTGTGTGTGCTACTGTCTGAGCCACCCTGAATCCCTCTAAGTCACAACAACAACATTCCTCATCATCGCCCCAACCACGAACGCACCACCAAGAGGAAACCCAGAGAGGCGAGGAGGGTGGGGGGCAGAGGTGGTGAGGAGAGGGACAAAGAAGGGAGGGGAGTTTAAAGCTCTGAAGATCCACTGGCTTTCATACGCCACATGTATTTTACCAGAATCATGCCCTGCTGTTATTCAGACAGTTTTCAGAAAAATACAAAATTACTGTATTTGAACTGGACAAATAGCAAGATATTATCGCACATACTTTAAGATAACACTTTCAGTCCGTTTACCTTAGCATGATCCACACAGACAAACTTAAACTCCTGAAAGAAAGCAAAACACTACAGGAAAATCTCACATTATCTCCCCAAAGCCTTAATAAAGCGAGAAACTACTTACTTTCACTCCAGTTTAAACATCGACAAGTTAAATCCCTCCATTTACTGGCTCTCCTTCTCCCTTCTTGCCCCTCTTTCCTTCTCTCTTCAACTTTCTTCCTCTCTCTCAGTTACTCCCCCTCTGTCAGACGCATGAAAACACTCACTTAGTCCACACACACACACACACACACACACACACACTCCCACAGACAGAGTCACCCTCTCACACACTCTTCTCCTCCCGCGACCCGGAATGCTTGGCAAGATCCAACTGTACTGAAATACTGTGCTCGCCATATAAGGTAGCAGCGGCTTCACATGTCACACATAATTTACATGCAGCGGGGCGGGAGTTTGCCTTACACAGCTCACACACGCGTAGAAACACACATACATACACACATGCAAAGCCATGCTTCCCCCTTTAGGCTGACGCAGCAAGGGAGAGAATCAGATTTTACCCTTCTCCTTGTTAACCAAGCCCTGCAGGATAACTCCCAACATGTCCAACGTTGAGTCAGACGGAGGGAATGAAAGCTGAGTGGGCGATCTATTGATCCTCTCCACTGCTTCCTGGAACAACCACGGCCCTCCAAACACACACACACACACACACCAGCAAATTTTCTTGCTAACTAGCGCTACCCTCAGGAAGTAGCTATTGTGTGACTGTCTGCTTTGAGCCAAGAATGTGTCTTACTGTGTATGTCTGTGTGTGTGGACGTGCCTATATCTTTAAAACAAGCTGTAACAAATAGATGTTAACCCTGTGGCCCACATACTGAACACATACAAACACACACTCTCAGGCAAACAATCCCCATATCTCTACCTGTGCTCCACTGCACAGGCGCTCACTTTGGAAAGTAAAGACTGCAGCACACAGAGGAGGAAAGATCTAGATAAACCAATGAGACAAGAAGGAGGAGGAGGGCTATGAACCAAGCTCTTACCTCTCACATTGCTCTCCAGTTTAGAGTGTGTGTGTGTGCAGCTTCCGCCTGTCGATTGACTCTGTGTTTATGCGTGTGTTCAGACAGGCCGCGACAGCAGACCCCCAGGCACCGGCTGGACCATTCTCAGGCAGGCAGGCAGAGCGCAGCAAGGCAGAGCGACTGGCAGAAGAGGAGGCAAGCGAGTGAGCGAGTGAATCAGCAGCGAATGAGTGGAGGAGCTGAGCGGAGCCGAGCACCAGAGTGAGAGAGAGAGGAGGAGGAGTGTTTGTCTGTGTGATCGTGTGTGTCTGTGTGTGTGCGCGTTGCAGCGTTGTGCGCTAGTGTCTCCCCTCCCCTGCCTCTTGAAGTGGCTGAGCCGGGCTGTGCTGCTGCTGAGCTGTGCTGCTGCTGAGACGGGCTGGGCTGTGTCTCTACTGACTACCCCAGCCTCTGGATCGTCTGTCTGCTGCCCGAGGAAAAGTGGTGCTCGCTGGGTGGCAGTAGCAACAGCTGTGGAGGAGGAGGGGGAGGAGGAAGAAGAAGAGGAGGAGGAGGGAGCCCTAACTGCACTGGGCATACAGATCCTGCAGTCCCCTCTCCCTCCCCTCTCTTCCTCACTGAAGGGTGGCCACGCCCCCCCCCCCAAAACAACACCAGGAAGTGCTGGTTCAGTTACAGCAGCACTGCCCTTGCCTGTCCAGTGAAGCTGAGGAAAGGAAGGAGAGAGGGAAGAGGAAGGGAAGAAGGAAACATTGAGAAAACACAGCATGAAGATAAAGAAGGAGAAAAGAAGGGAAATTAGTAACAGGAAGAAGTTAGAAACAAGGAAAGGTCATGTAGAGTGACAAAGGGTATCAGAAGTAAAAGCTGGGATAGTCATATTAAAGGGGTAGTTCAGGTTGTTTGATGTGGGGCTGTATGAGGTACTTGTCAATAGTCAGTTTATTACCTACAGTAGATGGTGGCTGACACATCCCTGGTTAGGAGAAGCAGAGAGGGGCACCAGCATGGAAGCTAAGCAATGAATTGCTGTGGTCAGGGTCAGGAGCAAAATATATTTTAGCCACTTAAAAAAGATCCACCTAAAAAATCATTAAGGGACTTAATGAGGTAAGGATGAAAAGGGAGAAAAACAGCAGTTGGAAAGAATGAATAGATGAAGGGGTGTGGAAGGAAGAATTATACAAAAAAAAAAGGGACTTTGCGACAGATCAGGTCTGGCGTCTGTCTGGATCTCTTTCTCTCTCTTTCATACTGCCTCTCTGCTGTGGCATGCAACACCCCTCCCCACCCCCACCAACTCAGCTCAGCCTCACCCTCACAGTTCTTGCCCACACTATAAAAGCAGGGCATACTGAAGTGCACTAAATCAAACTGGACTACCCTAGTAAGTGGTTATACATTCAGAGTAACACAGAGCCTGTTAATACACTGGAAATGCTTGCTCAAAAAGATGCCAGCCAGAGCAGTTTGGTTGCAGGTCAGCAGCACATAATAAAAACGGCTAACTGAGACAACACTGAGGCAACTGCTGCTGCCAACTCCCCTGTATTGTTGTTGACTCAAGGCTTCTGCCACCACAACCCCTCGCATCCAGGGGAAAGTCGGAGAGGCGAAAGGAGGCTCCAAGAATTTGATTTGGACCTGATGCTGCAATATCCGGTAGCCATGGAGATAGTGGCCTTGGCATCTGCAGGAATCTTTACAGATTTTGAAGCATGCGCTGACGCCAAGTTTTCTGACTGATCCCGCATATTGTCTGTGACTCATTTGATTGTGCTCGCGGAGAAAGTACATTCATAATGCTGCCTGTTTGGAATATTGAAAATAGCTTTGGAACGTAAAGCAAATTCTACACACTGCAGCTGAATGTGATTTGACTGCACACCTGCACCAATATTCATAGGGAGAAGTGAGAACCCTTTCGTTCTTTGGTCTATTTGCATATACATGTGTAATACTGTCCCACTGGTTCTCCTATGTAAAATCGCATGCCTGTCTTTCTGCTCCACCCCCTCCTCTGCTCCCTGGACCAGTTTCTACTGCTGCACAGCTCTGTTTGGTACAAAGCTGGTGATAAGTCATCTCTAATTTACACAGCAGGCCCTTAAACCCCAGGTGACAATCTGTGGTAGAGCCCTAGCTGCAGTGCTAACCCTTTACCTAGCCAGTATTCTGGTGCAATGTGCCAATGCGCTCGGAAAGAACAAAACACATGTATGCTGCGGATGTAGTAGTATTTTTCTGAGATGATTGTGTTTTGATAGACAGTGCCATTATTAGCTACAACAGCAAAGTCCATGCCTTGATCTATTTCCAACCATCATTCATTAGTGATGGAAGGAGATCTATTTCCAACCATGGAAACAGCCCTGCTGGAACACATACAGTATGTCTTTCAGATTAGCCGAGCAATCTGTTTGACTGCTGATCAATGGAAGCAGCGGGTCACTCTACCCTCCAAACAGAGTTTTTCTTGACCCATAATGAAGAAACACGGTGATTGATGTCGCTCTGGCTCAATAGAGACAGATTAGCAACGCCTCCAAAGATCTGGTCTCACTGCGAAACTCAGACACTGACGTGGAATTTCCCCTCTTCTGCTGCAGCTGAGTGCATGCCAGTGCTTCTGCTCCTTTCTGTCTCTGCTGCGTCTTTCTTTAACTCCTCTGCCCTGCTGGTCCATATTTCCTACTCATTATCATTCTTCATATATGGATCTGTCTTTTCATCGCTTTCTCTCACTTGTATGATTACATCTTAATTCCCCTAAATTTGCCCCCAAACAACCACAACCACTTGTCTATTTGTCACAACCCGCAGATGCATATTCCCTTAGACCAATTAGAGGTGGAGCCAAGTTTTGCAGTTACCAGATGGTTTGCTCATTCAGTTCTACAGTTTTATTCTGCATATAATCTGATCAAATGTACAGCAGGGACCGTATTTCATAAAGTTCCTGTCTTAAGTTAAGATAGGATTTTTCTCAATTTAGTGTTACAGAGGAAAATCCTAACCAACTTTAGGAATCCTATATCATCTTACTTCATCCTATCTTATCTCAGGTTAGGAAATTGTAAATACTAAATCGAATAATCAATTTTTATGTCTGTTACCTGGCAACCGACACTACTCCTTTCATCTCACAGACCAAAACAACTTTGTAACTGTTGTTTTTTTAATCACTGAAACATAATAAAACATTAAAAAATAGAGCAAAAAGACAATAATGGGCACTTCAAGACAGATTAGTTACAGGTGTTGCAATGATATTGCTTTGAGGAAATTTACAACAATGCTAACTTGGGAGTGGCCAAAGATAGCAGGCACAGTCTCCGTTGTGTAAAACCAATAAAAAGCAGTCATATAGATTAAACAAGTTAGCTAACACGACTGTAAGCAACTTAGCTAATACTACTGCTAGCTACTGCTAGCCATGACTGTCATTAGCTAGTGTTAGCTAACACTGCCTTTAGCTACTGTTATTGAGCACTATTGTTAGCTACTGTTAGCTAGTTAGTAAGTTAGCAACTACTACAGGTGGAAAAGTGAGGGTTAGGACAGTTGCACATTTTCTATCTATCTTTTTGGACGCACTGTTCAGTGCGTATCACATCACTTCCTGAGAGCCTCATTGCCAGTTGGAGATGTTTAACTTGGTGCGTTCTTACATTTAAACTGAAGCGGTATTGAAGTTACACAGAGCTGCCTTGGTGACTGCCTGTCTTTGTGTGTTCCGTTGTTGCTGTTGTTGTCACTACTGCTCCAGGACCCTATTTCTCCTTTTTCTAATTTGTATTTCTTTAAGTGAAGTGAAATCTGCCATACATTTTAACTTCCTGCTCCACATGCCTCACAGGTAAGAGGATAGTGTGACCGATGTGCTCTCTAGGAGATCAATGAGGCTGTGGTGCTGTTTAAGTACGAGCAAAGAGCAACAGGAATCAACATACTCGGGGTGAGAAAACTGTTCACACACGTACTAGTGTTAACCAACCGAAAACAGGAAGAGGAGTGTGACTGCGGTGCACTTAAAGGGGAATACCACCGATTTTACACATCGAGATTAGTGAACCAGTCATGCTACACAGCCTGTGAAAACAGTTGTATAATGTCTTCTGTGGCTCTGAAGAGAGCTTTGTCAAGACTGAAAAAGTAATCCTAATGATGTCATCATCATGTCGCATTATGGGAATAATAGGATTCTCTGATGTATTTTTTTAATCTGTTTTTTTTTTTTCAAGTCCTACAAATGTATGAAAATGAAATACTAAATTGCTGAAGGGCAGACTAAAAGGTAGCTTTACAAGGAAACAGAATATTCTACAGACTCTCTCACACTCTAATCTTCACATCAACCCGAAGCAAACACAGTCTGGCATGGGTGACCCCTGTGCCTCTGTCATACCATGAAATCCTAACCCTTCACCTCAGTCCACCCTTTTCCCTCCCTCCTCCCTGATGAACGCAACTTTCCACCTTACGCTTCCCTATCATCTCAGCGCTCTGCTATTTCCCAGCCCTCTGTAAATGACACTGGCTGGCTGATGTGAACTCTCACTCCGCTGAGGAAATGTCCCAGAGCTTTTGTGTGCCAAACTCTGACGGCTCATCTATCACTAAGGCCGCAAATACACATTACACTCCCATTACAGACCATCACAGCAACAACTGCAACAGTACACAGTCTTGCAGAAAGGCCCACAGCAGGGAGCTGCGCTCAATGTGTCTCTACAGCTTATTTTAGAGGCTGCAGAATGAGAAACAAAATATTGCTTTGAGGTAATTTCTACACTTAAAACAACTTCTGCGTCATGATTTACTTAAGAATATTTGGGGTACTCCAAACAAAGATGTTATAAATATGCTAAGCATTGCTAAAAATGTGCATGAAAGTGGGACAAGTTGTAAATGTGCGTATGCTGACAAATACTCCTTCTCTAGTGTGAATTTGCACTCACGTTTCCCTGCTGCATATTTTGTGGTTTTTCTCTTAACTTCTTTTCACTTTGACGCAGCGAGGGGAAGCAGGTGCAATTCAAGCTGTCAGGTTTGAAATATAGAGAGAGGAAATAGCACACTGTCTTGTCCCCATCTGACACCGATGTGTGTGTGCGTGTCTGTGTATATGCACCATTCAGGCTCGAAAGCTTATCTTGGAGATAAAATGAAAACGAATGGAAACACCCTTTGCAAAGAGGCCTTTCACTTGAACTTTGAGGGTTTTTTTTGTCGAAATGTAGCTGACAGATACACTGCTGCAAATATTAAATCAACTCTCATTACATCCCGAACTATTTATAAATACTACATGAAGAAACAATAGATGAAGTTGTACAAAGAGAGAAATACTGCAAATGCTGGCAACTTTCTGTCTGTGCAAAGTATTAGGGAAACTTTTGTTTGTTGAAAAGAGGGAATCGTCACCAGTTAAACAATTATTAAAACCTTGTAAAACAAATTAATTGGAAACACTGTATAATACAAAAAGTCATATAAAGTTATCAACAGATATTAATCCTACCAATAGTCATTTTAAAGCCAGTGAGCTTACCTGCTTGTCTGTCTATCGCTGACGTGCCACTGGGACAGACAAAGTCACTTCAACACAGGTCACGCTGACGCAATGCATTGTGGGACAAACTAACATCTTCATGTCTCTCTTCCTCTTCTTCTCTCACTCTCATCTCTCTCACTCTCATAATAGCACCTTCTGCTTGGCAACGGCCATACCACAAATGTGGTCAGGTTTACAGCGAACCATCACTGCGCAACATCAAGTCTCCATGACAACCACTCCTTATCTAATTTGCATCTTCTGCTTGCATTATCTACTGATGCCAAATATGGTCACCTTGTCATTTTCCCCGCCTCTCTCTGCAACCCCTTTTCATAACTTCCTCTTTCCCTCCATTTTCACAACGGTGTGTATGGTCTTTGTGTCTGATGTATATGCGCACACAGACGCGTACGCCTGCCTGCAGCCTGCAAGTGTGTGAAAAGAGGAAGTGCCTGTGACATTAGAGCAGTTTGCAGCCTGAGAGATAAGCAGTGAAACTGCTTTTTAAATCAGGAAGTGGGGTGTTGTAAAGGCTGCTGTTGAGGGACTTAAAATAAGAAGGGCGAGTTGCAGTATGTTATCACAATCCTCCCATGGCAGGTACATCACAGTCGCAGGATTTCACTTACCCCCTCAGTTCTTCTTCTGTGAGGTTGGTGCGGGCATTCGGCCTCCTCCTCCTCTTCCTCCCCCAAGGACTGTGTCTATCAAACTATCGCTGGAATGTTGAACCAGGCCCCAGGAGCCCACACACACAGCAACACTCAGCAGCACTCAGCACCTGTCTCCGACTGCCAGCGCAGAGAAAGAGACACGGTCAATCACACTGGACAGCACAGCAAAGGGGAAACAGTGGAGGAGAGTGGGAGGCAGACAAGCATTTTATCAGCAGAAAAAAAAACATACTGAGCAGGGTGCATGTTGTGTGCAGCACATTAAATGATATTTTAAATACTTAATTTGTTAAAGGTAACATGCCACCATTAACTACGAAATCTTAACATATTTATAGGGTACCTTTATTAAGGTACTGACCAAAATAAAACAGTACTAAGAAGTATTATAACCCTTTTTGTACCCATACCCAGAAGAAAATTACTATTTGTATGGTTTTGCTTGTTATTCAGTTTATTGCGTCATGTGATTGGCTCACTACCAGAGCAACTACAACCCACACCGTCTGTGGTTTGGCGAGGTTGAGCATGGTGAGTTTGACGGAGTTGGTAGCTCCACCAAAACGTTGAAATTCTGGCTAGACTACATGCCTGTGGCGTCAAAAACAAATGCATAAAATGCGGAAGGATCAGGGATGCTTCCGCTCACGTAATATTTAACAAATAAATTAGAAAAAAGCATCAAATTAAGTGCTCTACTGGCATCAGTGCCATGTTATACCCAGTCCTACATATGTACCATGAACAAAAAAGGTCAGGACAAGTTGCAGCCTCAAGTATTATGGCCTTTTTCAAATATGAGGAGACATATTTCACAAATTTTGCTGAAAAGGTGAAGTGATCTTCCAGGTTAAAAGTGCTTATTTCAGCCATTTTGGTGACTTTTTATACACAAATAAAAATGTAATTAAAATGGTGGATCTTCACCACACTTCTAAATTTGAAGTTGAATATCTATATGCTTGAGCCTATGTAGTTTTATAGTTGAAGGGAATAATCCACTGCTGAAATTTTGACCTCTTCCCATCCTCTACCATAAAGGGATTTCATACAGTAGTTGTATGCAACCAAGGTGTGCAACCTAACATGAATCAGAGGGGTTACAAGATGACTAAAAAGATCTAAATTTCTTTTTGTTCCTAAATACTGTATATTTATACCCCTTCAGGTCTCTCAATATCTCTAAGAGGAAACAATCTGAGGAAGCTATTTATATTTAGCTGATCAGCTAATGAGTTATGTCCACACTAAGGCCATAGCCTGTAATGTGGGGTCACAAGTAGATGCTTGCAGCATGAACAGCTTTGGACAGGGAACTGTAAGCAGCAAAAGGTATTTTAGCCCTGTAAAAAAATAATATTAGCTTAAGTGTACACTATATTTAGAATATTTTCACTGTTTTACCTTGCCACAAGACAGCTTCTTCCAACAGGAAACTGTCATTATAAAAGCCAAATATCATTTCCTCCAAAGCCAGAAAATGGTGTTTGTTGGTCTATTGCTGCCTTGATCGGAACTCCTCTTGTGTTATTGTGTGATTTTGTGTGTTTTAAAGGGTGAGTTTGGATTCACCAAAGTCACACAACAGCACAAACAAACTAGCCGATCAAGGCAGCAGCAGACCAGCAACTCCTGTGTTCTGCTTGATAAAATTACTGCTTTTGTCAAAGGAGTCTTGTGGCTTTGGTTAGAGTGATATTTGTCTTATACAACGGTGGAAAAGGCTGTCTCACAGCAAGGCAAAACTGAGAAAATATTCTAAATATAGCATACACTGAAACTGATGTTTTTTAAGTCTGCATTTTTGCTTGGTTAAAATATGTTTTAACTTCCTACACTGGTGCACACGCTCCTTCTCCTAACTGGGGGCGTGCTGACAGCTATCTACTATAGTTAATACACTGAATATGGACAAGTACCTCATAAAACCCCACTTCAAAAAATCTCTTTAACAGATCATAAGCCAGAAAGATTAAGACCCCCTGCCACATAGCAATATAGCAACCAAACCAACAGAGCATATTATGTTGTTTATTTATTGTAATAATCCTATCACAAAAATCTGGTAATGCTTTATTAATATTAAAATGTTAATCACAGAACCTTCAATATTATTCATGCTTCTTTTCCACTTATTCTAATATTATCAAGAGATACAACCTCTCATTTCGAGCTTTCTAGACATATCATCTCTCCATCTGACACTTTAACTTACCCAGGCAGCGTCTGGAGAAGCTCTGAGGAAGCATCAGAGGCTCTGAGCACCAGACGGCCTCCCCTCCTTGGGCTGCAGGGCTGCTGGGACTCGGGGGATTGGAAGTCAATGAAACCAGGCCTAATTTAGCCTCCGCCGCTCCAAGAGCTGCCAGGAATCAGAGTGAGACTCCTTCCCTTTTTAGGGCTCTCTGGACACTGCAGTCTCCAAGTGGCACTACTGCATTCCTCTCTACACTAAGGAGCTGCAGACGGTGAGAAAGAAAGAGAGGTGACAGTCAAAATTTGTTATAATATTACTATCTAGGTCTAAATGTCATAACCATGCACAGCGGGAACTATGAGAATATTTTAACAATGCTCTTACTTATTGAAATTATTCCAAACCTGAGCTTATTAAACTGCCAGCTTGGACACTTTTACAATCATCTCATCTTCACACTACTTTCAGTAGATACATGGACAGCTTGGTCCTGTAAATGACTGAGACACATTGCCCACTGTCACAACAGCTTGCCATAAAATCACACCAGTAATTAGGTGTGAAAAGAGGACTAATCAGAGAGTCTATACTCACACTATCCACTGTGCCAGGCCCTGACACTGTGTCATGTAATCTTTAATAACCCCAGTCTGCAATGAAACTAGATGCTGCCGCCGGCATAGAAGTGCATTTTCTCTCCATCGTGATCAGGTTGATTTTCATGTAACAGAGAGAGAGAGAGTAGGCACTCAACTTCCACTTACATAAGATACATAGTATTCGGTGCGCGCAAGGGCGGGGTGAAAAAAAAATAAAAAGGGTACCAGCTGTATGCAGTGGGGCATCAGCGCACCGAAAGTCATGATGAACTTCATCATGTTTAACCACTGGAAGGGCACCCTAGAGGGCCCTTTATCATCTTTTGTCTATTGGAAGGGCACCCTAGAGGGCACTTTATCATGTTTGTCCACTGGTAGGGCCTCTCGAGAAGGTACTAATACCACATTTTCTTCACCCAAAGGTCACCCTATAGGGCACTTCATGATTTTTTTCTGCACAGAAAGGGCACCCTTCAGGGCACTTTTATATGTTTTGTCCACTCTATAGGGCCTCTATAGAGCACGTTATCATGTTTTGTCGGCTGGAAGGACATTTTAGAGCGTCCTTCTCACATTGTCTTGGACACTGGGGCACTTAGAGGGCATTTATCATGTTTTATCTACAAACATGTAACTACAAAATATGATTTACCATGAAAACTCAGTCATTTGTTAAAAAAACAAAGGATAAAACAGCAAAATAAAATTCAACATGTTGCTGTGTTTTCTTTAAATCCTAAAAAGTAGAGAGAAACAGGCCAAGGCGGCTATACTCATGAAAATGATAGACACGTCACTATTTATTAACCGTGGCAGCTCATGTATTCAAAATAAATGGATTAGATGAGGATTACTCATTGAGCCTCTCCTCCCGCCCCATCCTTGTGTTTTCTACTTGTGATATGACTACACATGTATTATTGAAGACAGTGATCACATAAGCCATGGTATGGAACACACAATAGGATTATCTTTGGTGGAGAGATGAAGTCTCATCTTCACCTCCCACCTCCTATGGGGAGCACACAAATACATGGCTGGCGTTTTACTGCAAGTGTGTGGAATAACGATTCAAACTGACATAATCCCATTAGTCTATTCAAGGTCCCTGTCTGACCACCATGTATAATGAGGAGATAAAGGCTACTAGGGCAATATCCATTAGTAACTATTTTTATAAAGAGAATTATTCATGCCTCTTGTGTCATGGACAACTATTAATTCAATTAATCTCTCGTCACAGTTTTTAAAGAAACTTAAGTAAGTCTTTGGCTGTGAGTCAACCCCTCCACCAGCTATTAAAATGGTTGTTGAGAGGTGTTTATCCTCCCTCTTCCACATTTGACTCCAAGCCTTCTCAGCTCCGCATATAGTGCAGTTCTCTGGAAATTTTCACAGCTCCTTGGAAAATCCTTCTACCGTCTCACATAATTTAAATGTGAACGATGAGCTCAGCGACTGTCATCACCGCAGCATGCAATTAGATAAGGAACTTCATAACAAGCGACAAGTGGCATCAATAAAACATTAAATTACAGTCTTCCGATGGCATTTAAGTTGAACCTGTCTTGCCAGGACATTCAACAACAGCTAAGTCATCAAGTGTTGAGAAGTGAATTTATAACCAACAAAAATTGGGAACCCTAGTGTGTTGTTCTAATCCAAGTCGTCCAACTTCTCTGCTCAAATAAAAGCCTTCGGTTCCATGTTTGGTCTTGTGCTGCTTCATTTGTTTGTTTTTATACATGAAAAGGGACTTTTACAGAGTCAAATATCAAATGCAGGGTAGGGATCATAAATCAGTCAAATGATACTGTTATGCATGCTGAAAATGTAACAACATTTTGAAGATACAGATATTTATAGACAAAATTTCAGATGTAATAAATTACAGCACCTGTAACTGTAGTGAGTCATGCACCCTTTGAATTAAAAGAAACAACATTTAATTAATCAGAGGCCTGTCACAATTATAACAAAATTGCCTTAGTGCAATTATTTGAACTGACCACAACATTTTGCATAATCATTGAAAAAAAAAGCTGGATAGACTAGACACTAGACACTATTTCCACATGTTATCCATGTTTCAGGTTTGACTGTCTTTACCCCCCTTCTTCTGCTATGGTTTAAGTGCACCTAAGCGGGGAATTCATGACACCAACTATTTTTCTCAAAGCGTTTAAAGGTAGAATCGGTAGGATTTGTCTGAGCTGTTCCTAAACCCACCAGAAAGACAGCTGATTGTTGAGTCTCATTCCAAGTACATCAAATTCTGACATTTTGGTTTCGGGAAGTGTCCCAAACATAGCAACAAAATAAGAAAATAAGGAAATAGGCAGTGTCTCTGCAGATACAGTGGCCACCATGCACTTTTAGAGGGCCATAGGTTTGATTTGATCTGATTGCAATGGATTGAGTCCATACATTTTCTGCTTTGTTAGGAAAATGATGTATATTATGCCTTTAATTTCAAATATTTGCATAATGGTAGTGAATGGAAATGTTATAGATTTTCTTTTGCTGATTTTCTGTAAATTTGTTTGAAATTATGCATGAAAGTACATTTTTTATTTTGATTACTGGTACCTTTCATTTTCAGGAATTTCATTGTAGATTTCAGTAACAGGCTTTGTTTTGTGGTCTCAGGCAGAAAAGTTGTATCTTCATATTTCGTTATTTTTATTTTTCTTCATGTACAAAGCTATTGATCATCCTTTATGTCTGTCCTTACAAACATTTAGCCAATTAATGAGCTTAAAAAAAGCTACAGACTTTGACATGTGGTGTTCAATTATTTTAAAAACACAGGGTGTTTTTTTTTATTCCTGAAAAGTAACGCTTTGGACATAAAAGGTTTCTGCCCAACCTTTATGATATTTTAGTTATTATTTATGTAATATCTGCCCTGAATGTTTCAAAACCTAAAATATAAACAGAATATATTAGGGTCATGCTACAGTTTAATAGTGGCACAAAATGATCAGAAAAAGACAATTACATCATTAATCGCAATTATTTGTGTGAAAATTACTTGTCGTCTAAAATTTCATGATCACAACAGCCCTATTTATGCGATGGTCAAAAGATTAAAGGACAGGTTCACACTTTTTCAAGTCTGCCTTTTAAAAAATAGCCAGGTGCTCAACTGAACATTGAAATGATTTTTGCTAGCTGTAATCATTCATCCTGCCCCTACTGGCCCTTTCTTCTTTATATCTTTGTTCTGTGTAAAATTGTGAACCTATCCTTGAACACAAACAAAATCCCAGACAGTGTCAAGTCTAATAGCAACGATATCAGTAGTGCATTTTTGCATTGCCTGAATTGTTTAGTAACTACGTTTCACTGGACTGAAGGTAAGTGCAGCGAAAGGGTTCAACTGCCAGACAGACGTCTATATGAAATACATTTTCTATACAGTACAAGACCCTCCACTTGGTAACGTAGCAACCAGTGAACTCAACATGGCACCTATTGTAATTCTAAAACTAGCTAAGCTGAGTGCCAGACATAATTATATCTCTCCTCAGCCAATCACATAAGCCTGAGCCATAAATAACAGACTGCTCCCCTACAGAGCACCAGTCTGTGCCGAAAAGTCAACAAACACTTTCTCCAGTAACGGCTCTTGCTCACTACTGGATTCGTCTTGCTCAGAGGAGGACAAACAGAGGGGGGAGGAGAGACGGAGGCCTATAGGTTTACAAAAAGACAGAGCGAGAGATAGAGAGGAGAGAGGAAAAGAAAAACAAATGTAGCCTATGATTACTGAGTCATAATGAAGGCTGTTGGATGGGACTGTGGCTATGAGCTATGTCATTAAAGACGGTGCCGAGCGGCTGGAAAACCTACAGGTCTC
This sequence comes from Lutjanus argentimaculatus, assembly GCA_034769285.1. Taxonomy (NCBI): domain Eukaryota; kingdom Metazoa; phylum Chordata; class Actinopteri; order Lutjaniformes; family Lutjanidae; genus Lutjanus; species Lutjanus argentimaculatus. The sequence goes on from JAWZSL010000011.1 coordinate 18,604,326, forward strand.
TATGAAACAAGACGACACATAGCACAGGATTCAAAAAATCCTTTCAAACAGCTTCTTCAAAGTTATTACAACATTTCACAAATATTAATCTCAATAGCAGACGCTCTCTTGTAAGCGGCAGTGGCTCCTCTTTCAAGCCTTATTACCCCGTGTGTGTTTTTGCCAGACAGCTACCGCAGCGCTCTGCGAAACAGCTTAGTCTCTGGGGCCTTATATTTAGATTTTACGACCAATATTGAATTCTGACCCAAGATATTTTCACCGGGGTGATTTAAGGTGTCACCTCGATGGGGCAACAAGTTATGGCCGCAATTACAACTGTACGATCAGATCAGATCACATCACATGGCTGAGAGGGGACTCTGGTGCGTTTGTTCCCTCTGGGCGATGAGAGACGGGATTGGGAATGTGTCTGTAAGACATTGCTAACATGTCATAAAGTAACAGAGCATATGTTTTATTTAAGGGAATTGACAATTTATCTAACCTCTCAATGTAATATCATCATTGTCATTGTGGTGACAAGTCACAGTGACAAAATCGACACAAAATAACCAAGGCTTCCTGAAACAGTTTTTAAGGTATGTGATCTTATCAACAGAGAGGCGAATTCATCACAATAATGTAAACATGACTGATAGAAGTACATATAAGACATTCTTGGTATGTGTCACATAATAAAAGCAGATGTGACCTAATTTCTCCTCCGCTCCTAGGCTATTTGTTTTATTTAGCGCCTCTCGTATGGGGAGGTGACACTTACTAGATTTCAGTGTGACATATTCAGTGACTCATAACCTTATCCCTGTCTGTGACATATAAAGCTTACAAAAGTGCACATTTTGACTGCGATTGGGTCAATATTGGCCTTTTACTGAGTGTTTCTAGCCAGTTATATCATGTGTTGTCATGTGGCCCTAAAGGGATAGTTTGATTTTTCTGAAGTGGGGTTGTATGAGGTCCAGCACACTCAGTCTAAAGAAGCAGTGAAAGGAAACTGTACTAAGCCATGTAATACTGTGGACCCAGTCAGCATCAACACATATTTTAGCTACTTTAAAAAAGACCCACTTAAAATAATCTTATTTAGAACACTTTATCTTGCCATCAGACAGCCGTTTCCAATGAAGAACCACCGTTATATAGGCCAAATGTCTCTCTCTCCAAAGCCACCAGACACCTTTGGCAAAAAAAGCACCCAAGAACCCAAGAGTTGCATATCTACCATTGCCTCAATCAGTTAGTTTGTTTGTGTTGTCTGACTTCAGTGTTTTAAAGGATATTTTGGAATCATAAAAGTCACACAATTATATGAGCAAACTAACTAATTGAGGCAGCGGCAGGCCAACAACTCCAATGTTCTCTGAGGTAAAATGATCATTTCTGTCAAAGGAGTCTGGTGGCTTTGGAGACTGAGATAGACAGTGATATTTAGCTTGTATAACAGCAGTTTCCATTGGAAAAAGGCTGTTTGACCCTGTCCACAGCAGTACATTGCTGAGCTTCCTACCAAGGTACTCCTTCTGCTTCTCCAAACTCGTGATGTACCAACGTCGTCTACTGTAGGTAATACAATGACGATGCATATGCACCTCATTCAGCCCCACTTCAAATAATCTGAACTATCCCTTTAAGTCCCTGACAACAACTGCAGTCTTTTTCACATTGACGAGGGCAACAGTTTTGGGGAAGCAAAAGCACTGCATACTTGTCATTTTCCAGATTTTACGCCATGAAATGGGACAGATTTAGACCACAGTACTGACTTTTAAATACTTCGCCTCGACTGTGACTTGTAATTGTATCATTAGGATGTTATTATCATATGATATGATGTTATTCACTGGAATGCCTGACTATAATTAGTTGGTCAAATGAAAGTATACTTTCTTTTATGTTTTTTGTTATATGGATGTGTCATTCTTTACTATTTGTGCCTATGAACTTTTGTATATTATCTTTGAATGTTTTTTATATGCCATCAACCTGCCAGGCACTGCAGGTAAAATTAGTCTGTTTGACTAAATCTGGCACATTTACATGATGGACATAAGCTTGCATGCTAATTAATATGCACTGTCCCTTCTTAAATAATGAACATGAATGATGACTAAGACATTATCACATTATTTGTCTATATAGTGCCATAAAATCTTAAGAATAAGAATAGACAAATGCCTTCAATTTCTTTATGCAAACCTGAAGGACAAGAGTATTCCTGCAGAGGTAAGGAGACTGCGTGTGATGCTACAGGCACAACAGCGTGACCCCTCTCTCAGCTCCCAGGACGTTTTCTTCAAGCCTCCCTATTGGGATTCTGGTAGCCTACATTCCCTGCTTCAAGGTCGACAGCAGTGGCAAATTAAATTACTTGTCCTGTTTTGTGGTGTTGGCGCTGGGTCAACAGCAACTTGGCTAAAATGATGAGTGCGGGATTCTGAAGGGAGCTGCATTTGTCCTGAGCCTCTGGTGTCATGTTTGCAAAGCAAGTAGCAGCGATGAAAAGAGCTGAAATCAAAAGCAGTGTATTAAATTCTGCCTCTGTAATCACTTGCAAAAAAATCAATTACCTCTGCTTTCAAATGCACCACTTTATACTGTTGTCCTTTGGGTCTACCCTGCTGCTGGAGGATGTCATGTGCTTGCACATGGAGTGGAGCTCTACTACATTAGGCCTAATTTTGTTAAACTCAGACCACAGCACACGCCACCTGCTGGGGATCTGTGGTATGATAATATGTGGCAACCAAAAGTAAACGTTAAATGTATTTTTTCATTAATGCTGTTGTTACTGACAGCTGTGCATGCCAGTCATTTAATTTGACACCACTTTACACATACATCTTACACTCAGTGGACTCTTCATTTCCACAATCACAAGGCATTTCTGTCACGTAGGCTGTCAGCATCTCGTGTTAGCTGTCTGTACAGCAGCATGTGGAGTTTATCTCTCAGTTGCTGAGGGGGCTGTTATCAGCAGACAAACAGCTCAGATACCACACTGTGGAATGGGTGGAACTTAGAGTATGTAATTTTGTGTCAAAACACTGCAAGCAAACAGGCAACTTGATACTGTGCTACAATCGCCTGCTCAACTATGCGTCATGGAAGTCTGTTTGCAATGTCACCGCTCAAAATTACCACAAGTCAATTGTAATTTGTGCATGATATGAAGTTTGTTCAATTAGACAAACTACAACTTGACAGTTACATTTGAACTTAAGTTACATTTACAAAGTGATAGGTCACCCTCCACAATAACACTAACATGACTTCAGAACACATTACTGTACTTACGTAAAGTTTTTAGGTATCTGTACATGCATCATTGCATCCAGCATTCCCAAAATCAAGAGTGATTTCAACCTCAATAATTGGGACAATAACACACAGAAAAGACAATTCCTTGATGTATCCAACAGTATATATCACACACAACAGACATAACAAGACAAAACAGAAAGATATGGAGACTTGACCAAGGAGAACATGTGAGGTTCAGTTAGCTTTGCACATATACATACATACAGCCAGTAGAAATGTCCTTTGAGTACATTTAGTCTGTACTTTTTCACTTTTACTTGAGTAAATAAGTTTGTTCAGTACCTCAACTTTTACCAAAGTCTGTTTTAAACAAATATCTATACTTTTCCTTGAGTACAGATTGTACTTTTATCACCTCTGCTAAGGTTGTAGTTGTAGCACACAAAACCACAGTTCATCCTTACTGACAATATCAGAGAGGAAGTTACCTGAAAAATTACAACACACAGCATTTTCTAATCTGATATGTACGCAATTCTGGAAGTCACTTTCTGTAATCTATCATTGTTACATGAATCATGGCATGCTGAGGACAAACATCATGATGAACAGTCAAGCGTCACCTTTTAAGTATTTCCAAGAAGTACCAGTGGATGGGGCTTTCAAGAGGAAAACAGGCAAGCAGGGAGAGTGAGAGGACAAGTAACACAGGCATGGGTAGTATCATGCATAATGAGGGGAAATTAAGGTATTACAGTAGAGGCAGCAGGGAGATTCCAGGCTGCAACTAACAAATTATTTTCTTTGTTGATTCATTCGTGGATTATTTTCTCAATGAGTTTGGTCTATAAAATGTCAGATGATGTTTAAAAATGTTGATTATTGTTTCCCAAAGGCCAAGATGATGTCCTTAAATGTTTTGTTTTGTCTACAGTGCCAAGATATTCAGTTGTCTGTCATATAGGAGTAAAGAAACCAGAAAATATGCACATTTAAGAAGCTGGAATCTGAGAATTTTTACTTTTTTCTTTTTATTAAAATTACTAAAAATTACTCAAACCCAGGATTACTCAGATTAATTGATTATCTAAATAGTTGGTAATTAATTGAATAGTTGCAGCTCTAGAGGGGTTATTGGCATGCCTATCAGAAATACAGTCCCAGAGTCATCTCAAACATCCACAACCCTGCAGAAGTTGTAGCTTTGGTCATAAGACAGACTCAGATCCACCGCAGCAAAGTTGAAAACACCGACATAAATAATCAGAAACATCAACTGATGAAATGTCAACTGCATCAGAAGGTGCAATAAAAACTACACAAAACTGCAAAGCCTAATTGTTGAATGCAGACAGTGACAAAAAATTATCCTTAAACATTTAAATGTCCTTAAAAGTGATCTGATTCTAAATAATATCACCTCTTTGCCTCCCCCAATCATGTTTCACAATCTGAAAGACAGACAGGTTCATTTTGACGCTATAAAACCACCAACACTCTTTTTTTTCCTGTTGTGGCCGCTGTACACAATGTTCTAACTCCTCAGACACCAAGTACTGGTAAATAAATAAATATACCATAAAATAAAAATGAATATACCATAAAATCCATCATAAACTGCAGCAGCACAGGTTGTCTACAAGCTGAAAATGTCTGAAAGAAGTTTACAGATCTGCTATCTGAACACAAAACTGCAATATGCACACAAAACATGGTTCATGCTATTGCTCAGCATTATGCAGAGGCTAGCTAGGATTCTGCAGCATCATTAAAGTTCTTGGGAATAGAAAGAAATTCACCCTCTCTTAGAGGTGGAGACATTATCAACTCACTGTTCTGCAGAGAGGCATATTTGATTCACAGTCTTATCACAATGCAGCCCTTTGGCCTGAATAAAGAAATGAATTTTTCATGTTTCCTATAATTTATTACATTTGGTGGACACAGTGCTTGTCCTCTCTGTACTTCTATCTTTGTATATTTGTGTTCTTTTGTGTCTGATGTGATGTCAATACATGGGATGTGGCACTAGCACATTGACTATGGCGCCTCCCACCCAATCCACTATCCAATAGATCTGAAAACCTGTTCAACTGATGTTACATGAGAATTATACACCTGTTCCTGTGTATATGTCTTTGTTCATATGAAACATTTACAATTAAAATTAAAGGCTGCAAATCAATCAGCATGCTCCAGTCCCTTTTTTCTCTTGCAAGTTTGCTGTCCTCAAACTGAGAAGCAGCTGATTCAGCTGCACACTGGTGCAAGATACACAGAGAGCCCTGTTTCAACAAGCATCCTGGCTGAATTCAGACAGATGAATCTACAAATAGTGCTTGATAATATCCATCCACCCAGAAGATCTGGCAAGAAACTCTGACATCTTTACAATATTAAGATCTTACAAATAAGTCTGTAAAGATGACATTTTACCTCCACACAAACAGCAACTTTATCTGCACACCCCCTCAGTGACTCAACTATTCTTGATCTTACAGAATGACATCTCTGATGTCTGCTGGTTTCTGCTCAGGTCCATTACACACATTTATAAGGCCATTTAAAGCAGAGCTAGTGATGTGGGAGGTGATTAACATCACCATTAGCTGTAGTCAGAGGTCCTACAGACATGACCATTTCAACCAGAAGAGGTCAGTGAAATAATGTTTTTATGCCTGTAGTTAGGTTACTATTTAAGCATGATGCTGGGACACTAGAGAGCAGCAAAGCAGCACCAAAGAGGCACTCTCTGACTCATATTAACTCCTCTAAATACTGCACATATGATGTATAGGTGTTCTTACTGCAAAGCCCCATGCACTAAACATTTATTTATCAAGTATATGAGTTATATGAGTGCATAACATAAAAGGCAGCAGTTGTTTGATTATTCATTACACTTACTTAAACTGTTCCAAGTTTTAACAGTATGTGTGCACTTTTTAGATTAAATAATGATGAATAATAATGATGATAATAGTGTGAAAATTGAGAGGTTTTTACCTCACATGTGGAACACATTTGGGGCAAAAAAGAAGAAACTGAAAGATATACAAAACAAAAATATGCTTGACAAAATGTAAAAAACTTCTTTGTCCATCTTTATACCTTTTAGATACAATGAGAAGTAGTTTGAATTCAGAGGAGAAGCAGCTCATCCTAGCACCACACAGACACAGAGTGTTAGACAGAGGGCTACGCCTCTCCCAAGTACCTATTGTTGCTTTATGTTGACAGAGTAGATGAATATTTAACAGGAGGAGGGAAAGTGGTAGGCATCAGATCACTAAGAAGAAAATAACACTCTCCCCATCATGTGACCAGACTATCAATGGTCTGATGACAGACTAGGTTGCTTCTGTTGATCAACTTTGAATGAAAAAAGGGGGGACACACACCTGTAGACTGCCAGACCGTGTGTTTACAGGTCAGATGGGGTCGTGTGGTGGGCCGCATGGCGTTCAGGGAGATGCAGGCAGGGTGGGAACGTGTGTGGTCAGCACCATGGACAGCGAACAGAGGATCATTGAGGTGATCAGGGCGATGCGGTCGGAAATCAGAAAGCTGGAGCTGGAGAACGTGAGCCTGAGGAGGAGAGCAGCTGGAGCTCATCTCCGAAAGAATGCAACAGTTCCCATCATGACACCTGCATGCAGAGGTAGACTTACTGTTAGCAACATGTAGCCTATTAATGAAAAATCCAGCTGGGCAGAAGAAAATGGCTTAATTATTCCAGAAATACGTGATAATTAGTTTTGAGTCTTTTGGCGGTACTGTAGGTGTTTCCTTTTCAGTTAATATACTTAAATGAGTCTTTATTCATTCACAGTGCTTCCTTTGGGCTCACCTATTTGTTTTTTTTTTTTATTTCTCTCATTCAGAGAGTGTTGTCATGACAGTGAGAAGATATGCGATCTTCCAGCCGCTGGTCAGTCACCGGAATTTCCAGTTTGACGACGCTAAAAGTGAGCGGCGGACTGAAAAACAGCAAAGATCTGACACTGACTCAGAGCTTTCTCAGGATGGTGGCCTGACCTTCAGGCAGTGATGGCGAGCTTTATCTCTAGCCTTTTTTTTGGAGCAAAATAGTGCACCACTTTCACCAAATAAAGTATATTTTTTCTGCTCTGGGTGACTTCTTGTCAGTTCTGTTTTAGTTAAAACAGTCGTTTTGTCGCAAAAAGTTAATACTTACAGCTTCTCGTCGAAATATTCAGTAGAGTGCTAACATAATATGGAAGTCAATTTCCGCCAGTAAAAGAAAAAAAAAGGTAAGTCATAATTGACCCTTTTCTAAGTCCCGCCCCTTTTCTCTCTGTGCTCCAATCAAAGTCGAGCAAGTTCAGTACCCAGGTCAGCTTTCTCCTTACCTGTTTTTCAGGGTTGCCAATTTTTTTTGAGGGGGTGGATAGGTCTACTTTTGAAGTACTGCCAAGGGATGAATATTTTGTCCACTAGTTGGGTGGACCTCTTTTGCATGCAAATTACATGAATAATATTTGTGAATACACATCTATATTTGGAATTAAATCATTTATTACTACCCAAATCCTACCAAACTGACTCTAAGGCCGGAGATATACTTGCTGTTTAACCATGCGTTTGCGTATGCGTAGTGTTCATTTCTGAGGACGCACAACCATCGCTCCAAATGGACGCAGGATATGCAAGGCAGCCATGAAGCATAGGGATGCGTAGGGGTGCATGTGCAAAGGCGTAGTTAAAAGCAAGTAGATTTCCAGGATAAGTCAGCACATACACACATTGTAAGCATGGCCACATAAACACAAAAACAAAAAAACAAAACAAAAAAAAAAAAACAAAAAAACAAAAACAAAAAACAGATGTTTGCCATTGAGCTAGTTTTGGTCTGGTATCAATCTGACATTGCACTAGTTTTGTTACACAGACTTGGCAACCCTGCTGTTTCCTGTCCTTAGATAATATGCTATGTGCTAGGCTCGTCTGTGGCCAAAAGATGCTGCTAGGGGACCTGTAAAAGTGATACAGATAGTGCCTTTAAATGGGATTGTGTTTACCATGTTCTAAAAGTTCTGAGTTCACGAGTCGTGTACACGACTTCCCATGTCTTAATTACGAGTTCATAAATGCCTCTTGAAGGCAGCAGTATTTTAAATTAGCAAATGTTAGCAAAATGCTAGTTGACATGTCAGACAGACAGACAGACAGACAGACAGATAGATAGATAGATAGATAGATAGATAGAATAGATAGATTTTGATATTAAAAAATCTACATTATAAGATAAAAAGTCTCTTATAATTTTGACATTTTATCTCAAAATCATAACTTTTTATCTCATTATTTCAACTTTTTATCTCATCATTAAGACTTTTTACTCATAATCCCAACATTTTACCTCATAATTCTTTTCATGTGAACATTTTGATCTTTTATCTCAGAATTATCTTATAATTATGATCGTGATAAGTTTGATTTTTATGTCATATTTATGTTTTTTTATCCCATAATTTAATTTGATCTTATAATTAGGACTTTTAACTCACAATTAGAATTTTTCATTGTATAATTTTGACATTGTATGTCATAATTATTATTTTATTTTATAAATAACTTAGGACTTATTAGAGGATATTTGTCTGTTTTTTTTACTGGCGGAAATGGGCTTCCATATCAACCTGTGGAATGCACCTGTCAGTGGAGTGACTTTAATCTCGCGAGATTTCGGCGTTGCGCAGTGGAGTACAGCCGTCCGCCATCACTGCATACAAGCTAGCATTAGCCAAAAACCACTGAGAGGAGAGCGAGTGACAACAACATAACAGACACACACAGACCGACCAATTCCCAAAGGGGAGGTCACTGAGTTTCCCTGCCGCTTTCCTGGCGTAGAAAGCAAACTAGCAGCTGCCTTTCATGTAGTCTTTAAGTCAACTTAGAAACGAAAGTCGTTCTAACTAATCATGTCCAACCTCAAAGGCGGCACCAAGAAGGACACCAAGATGAGGATACGAGCCTTTCCTGTAAGTCTTTACCGGCTCCGTTAGCGCTGAGACGCTAAATATGAGACTCGAGCAGCGGGGATGACAGGTCTTTATGCTAGCAGCAGCCTGCTAGCTAGCTGGTCAAACGAGAAAAAAACATGTCACTGTCATGTCAAAACTGCTATTAGCTGGACAAATTGCCCGAAGCACATTAGCTATGCTAACAGCTCAGTTTATTTAACGGTAGCTACCTTCTTGGTTTGAATATGCTATCGTCGTTTGACATGAGCTAACGTTAGCATATGTCAGGAAACTTCCATAGCGACATACTAGCAAATAGCAGCTAGCTAAGTAGCAGGCCCTGATAATGCTAGCTAACTTAAGTTGCAGCCAGTCAGCAAGTATCATTACGCTATGGTAACGGCAAGCCCTCTTGACTGTTGGCATTTCATGGCCCCGTGTATTTGGCGCAGGCTGTTATAAATGGCAATTAACGCATTATCATGTAGTGTTAGCTCGAGAGCTAACGCAACTTCAGCCTAACATGAGACTACCGTAAACATGCCTATAAGGTAACTTGAGCAACGTTAGTTAATGTTGTTGACCACCCAGCTACCCACCTACTTGTTATCAATACAACTATCACACAGTGATTTCAGCATCATCAACTGATCACTGGGGTGTATTCAACTGCATATTCGCCCACTCAAGTAATCTTCTTGCGAGCACAGTTGTCGTTTTATGGAATGTGCCGTTTTGTTTTAGTTAACTTGGCCCTTCAACAGCCTTCCATTCCTTGATGAGATTGTTAGTGTGAAATACAGACAAATGCTTTTTCTTCTGTTGGATATCCAGGTTTATGAGTGGGTGTCTAGCAGAATGAGTCAGTGAGCAGATGAGTGAGTGAACACGGCTAATCCTTGCTCAAATGTTGATCTCACATGCAAGTGCAAGACCAGACCATTAGTCTACTGTGTAGCTGCTACCAGGTGGTCTAAGTCAATATGTTAAGAAACTTGAAATGAGGAATTAGTATGAATTCATCCTATGACAGCTCTGGTATTTCTAATAGCTAAGACATTGTCATCCTGTGATCTGAAAACTGAAGTTAGCCATCAAGCTAGAGTCCCTTTTTCACAATCATCACAGTGGTGTTGTTAAAATGTTCAAAAGGTACCAATACACACATGAAATAATGTCACCAAGTTTTATATTGAAAACCTCTCATTCATTTGAAATCGCATCATGTCTTTTGCAATGTCCCATGTTGCATGCTGTGCCTGCATTGGGAGACTGTGGTAAACTTTGATGGGCGCTAGACAGTATGTACTGTGAGTTTTCCAAAATGAGATAATCAAACACAGCTTTAAAGATAATTAAAATTTGAATAGATAATACTAATTATGAGGGGTTTTATTGAAGTTTATCGAGAATTGTGGTTTGGTTTCATCCCTACCCCTCCCTATCCAACTTTTTCCTCTCTTGATAACTTTTGTGTTGATTTCTAATCTGATACCAGTGCTCTCTGTTTCACAAATTTTAAATCTTTATACTTCATGTACATTGGGACGAAACAGGATCGATTTTTATGTAAAGTAACATAAGGCCAAAAACAGAGTTGATAGTACATGTGACAAAACAAATGGAAGTTAAAGCTGAAATTTTTTTGACAGCTGATCTGCTCAATTAAGTTGGTATTGTCACTGATACATGCATCCCTACTTTACATTAGATTTCTATGCTTGGCAGATAATAAAGACGTCTCCTCTTAAGATCAGAGGACAAAGGACATTTGTGATGTTGGCCTATATATTTATTGCGTACCATTTGCCCTCAAGTTAAAACTGAATATACTGGAAGGTTAACTGTTAGAACTGTTATATTTTCAGTTAGAAAGTCACATCCAGAGGTGATGGAGAGAGGTTTGACCAACTTCTTGGCTGCCTCTCCATTCTCTGCAGTTTTGAAAGTAGAGTTTTGGAGAAATGTTAACAACCAAGGATTTAATGTCTTGGTTTACTGACTATAATTACATTTTTAATGCTTCATTATGGACACTCAGGAAAACATTGTCATTTGTAGCAGGGTGTTGAGTTACTTGTTTGCTGGAGTTAAGCAGCACTTTAGGATTGTAAAGCTTTTCATACAGTTTGTTCAAGATTATAGCACAGTCTTCAGCACAGTTTTTTAATGTGCTTTGTTTTGTTTTCTGTTGAATATTGATTGCCAAAATATCACCACACTCCCAGAATTACTGTGATTTCTGTTTCTTGGCTGGTGCTTGATGCTGAGGTTCCGCTCGCTGTTTTTTTTGTTTTCTTTTGTTTTTTTTAACTTTTCCTCTATTTTCATCTGCAGCAACCAACCCAAAAGCATGTTTTGTTGCGTGTATATCACAATCTAAACCATACCATGTGTGGATGTGTGTAACTTTCTCCTTGATACTTCCTCAATTGGTTGGTTATGGCTCCATTGTTGGTACATTATTATACAACAAGATCTCTCTGTTTCTGTTGATAAATGACCACACGAGTATAAAATAGTGATTTGATCATGGCTTTATGTTAACCAAAGCTAACAGCTCCTGTGCTGTTGCTGCTTTCAGATGCTTGATCAAATTGCTATTATATGCATGCAACACTTTCTGATAACAAACAGAATAATCCGGGGATCACTTGGCATCCTCTGCTTTGTAACAACAGTGGCAATCTCTTGTAGCGATCACATCCGTCTGGGACGGTTTGTCTTATTGACATTTGTATATTTATTACATGAATATTAAGCTTTGCAATTTGCTAGATTTTATTGATTGTTTTGAAATACACTACAGCAGTCTCAGATGCGTTTGAAATGCTGTACTGTGTATAATTCAAACTGATTTAAATACTTTTTTTTACTTTTTTCCTGTGACAATTTCATTGTGCACACAGCACCAGCCAGAAGCAGACATGTCACCGCAAAGCAAGGGATCATGGGAGCAAAGTAAAAAAACATAGAATAGTTTTAAAATTTTTGATAACTTCCATCACAGTTTTTGACAGTCATTGATCATGGTGCCCTCTACCATCGTAACACTGTGATTCACAAGTCCTCTATATTTAAAGTAGTGTTTCCCCTCCGAGTTGCCATACAGTTGTTGCCTAAGTTCCATTTTTGATGTGTGAGAGAAAATAAAAAGAAGCTGTTGTTCAAAACTAAAGTACAGACATGTGGTGCAGAGGTGAAAACCCTTTTAGACCCAGCAACAATATCATTGTCCATCGCAGTGTTTCACTCTGGACATCGTCATATGCCAATTTGGTAGACATTGCTTAACCCTAGTAATCAGATTACTTGATAACTATAAGTGAATTATTCAAACATTTGTATACAAATGATTATTCATTTTATTTTGTTGTATAGGTGTCTGTGCAATGACAATAAAGACTATCTTATCTATCTTATTCCCTAAACTTTTTGACCCATATAAGCGATTGATCACTGAAAGTCTGATCACTATAAAAATGTTTACATTGTAATAGAAATGTGGCTTGTTTACATTGCTGCTACTCTTTAGTACTCTTTAGTATTGCTGGTCTTCTACATTCTATTGCAAAGAATAATCCTTGACATTACTTTTGGAACAAGTTGTGGGAGAAAATGGTTTCACAGCTGTGGCCACGATGCAAAAACAACATTGTTTATTTTGTTAACATTTCGACACAACAACCGTCTTCAGGGTATCATGTCATACGTTGACATCTTTCTGTCCCTCCTAGATGACAATGGATGAGAAGTATGTCAACAACATCTGGGACCTTCTAAAGAATGCCATTCAGGAGATCCAGAGAAAGAACAACAGCGGGTTGAGCTTTGAGGAGCTGTACAGGAACGCCTACACCATGGTGCTCCACAAGCATGGGGAAAAGCTCTACACAGGCCTGAGGGAGGTCGTCACCGAGCATCTCATCAACAAAGTAAAGAAACATTTTCCTCTCTAATACAGATCTTTTTAGCCTTTCAAGTTTATACACTCTTTTATGCTTGTGTATTACAAGCCTAATTATGGACCGTGACTCAATCAAGACAGTTATGAGAAACATTGCTTTCCTCTCTAGGATCAGAAATACTTGTTGGTTAAACTAATAAATAATAGTTTATTAATGTGTACAACACTGGCGTCTGAGGTGTTATGAAGAGACCCACCTCTAGTTGGGCTGCAGCTCTGACAAGCTGGCAAGTGCTAATGCCCGAATGTAAACCAGAGAGGTGGAAAGTGGGACAAAGAAGATAAAATCTCATAAAACCAGCGTGGTTTGTCAGTATTTTGATCTAGAACGTGAAACTAAGGTTGTATGTACTCTGTGTCAGAATAAACTGGCATGTAACTACTCAACTGGAGCAATGCCTAACTACACACAGCCATGTGGACGGTTACCTGGCTGCTGGCCAGGTTAACGGTTGCTGGTCCTAGCCTTGCCAGCATTAGCCACACTTGGCAAACAAACATGATGTTGTTTACCTCACTTTTAGACTAATCGACTAATGTAAATTTTTGAAGTTCCATTTAATCAACAGGGAAATTAGTCTACAGAAACATAGCTACCTATGAGGTCCAGAGCTGTTATAAACTCCCCTCTCCTCTTCAGATCCTGTCACATTTGTCCATATAAGACCTGATGTTTATCAGTGACACCAGAGGTAACTTGAGGTGACCTCTGCTTTGTCAATCTTTTTGTGTTTTCAGGTACGGGAAGATGTCCTAAACTCTCTAAATAATAACTTTCTGCAAACACTGAATCAGGCCTGGAATGACCATCAGACTGCCATGGTTATGATCAGAGACATCCTCATGTACATGGTAGGAAGGTTGTTTTTTCTCTCATCATACTCATTTTTTGTATAATTAAATCATTTTGGAATTGTAGATGAATTACAGGACAAAGATCATTTTACAACATGGTAGTGGCAGAAGTTCTGTGTGTCTCATAGGTCCTATTGCTTCTGCAAGTGGATTATGGTGTTTGTTCCCCGTCATGAATAATTTTGTGCTTTTGAAGAAATGGCCTTTTGTTTCCAACTCTGGCCAACCTTCACCTACATCCTATTCTGGACTTTGATTGTAAGGTGCTGTTTTATTTGTGGGCCTAACAATAAGCCTCTGTTGTTGTGTTTATTTCCTCTGTTGGAAAACTGGCAGGACTAGTTGATTTACTTTAGCCAACAGCAAGTCCAAAGTGTTTGTGTGGTTGTGTGTGAGTGAGTGAGGCCTTGGCATGAGATAGGCACAAGTGTAGGCTTAAACAATGGCACAGTCAGTACAGAGACTACACAGCTCTCCTGGGGTTCGTTTGTTCTATACTCTCCGTTTTCCTGTCCTGGCCTTACCCCGGATAGTTGGTTTTCAGTTCTCTAACTACGGCACACTCACCATGTCTGTGCAATGAGAGCAGCCTGCTGTGGATGTTACCTGCCTGCTGACCTCTAGAGGAGAGCCAGACTTTGCTTTTCTCACCAGGTGTATTTACTTTGTTGGAAGCCATTATTTATTTCTCTAGGAGAGGTAGAGTGATTGTACATTTTCACGTACTAGTCATTCATTTTAATGTTGTTTGGAGCAAGCATGTATTTTTTCTTACATTTTAGCCCCTGTTACCTGCTGTGTCTGTTTTTTTTTATTTTATAAAGGTATCCAATGTAATAAATGCACTCTTTTTTACTCTAATTAAGAAAAATGGAGAGGCATCGGAAAGCCAAACCCCATAAGCTCATAAAACATACTGAAACTGGGCTAAAAGGAAGTGCTTTTGTACACAAATGTAAAAAAAACCAAAAACTGCAATACAACTCACAATATCATTCCATGTAATATCCTGGATATTTGTTGTCTCATAGGACCCATCTCCTGTAATTTGGCACTGGCTAATATTTGTCAATCTGGACTAATTATGGATGCTTGTAAAAGTCTTGCTACAGAGTGGCGTGTAAATATTTTATCATCCACGTCCCCAATGAATATTTATGCTTTCTGGAAGGGGCTTATGTCTGGGAATGATTCAGACACCCACCAGTCATTTATTTAATGACCCTATAAAAACTTTGCAACCTGTCATTGTAGTGTATAATGATAGGTTTGCTGGCTTATCCAGAACCCATGAAAAGTACTTTGCACCACCTTGAATCACTGTGGATGTAGGCCTAGTTTGTCAGCACACAAAATACTTGATACTTTCCGAGGGAAGTGGAATTGGCACCTTCCATACAACTTGTATACAATAGTTTTTTCCAGTGCTTTTAAAGTTTCTTAAATTTTCCTTTCACTTGTCCTCCGGCTCAGTGGGTGTGTACTGTGCAGCTGAATGAGAGTGAGCTGCAGAGCAATGGCTCTCACTCTGCAGATCCTTGAATTAAAAAAAAAAGGACTAAAATCAACTAGTGATGGGCTCAGCCCATCACTGATAGCCGATATATTTGTCCTATTGCCTAGCCCTAGCATACATTTATATCAATGTAATTCAGTCAGTTTGGGCCATAGTAGTTCTTTGCATACGTACAGTATCTCATGTGTTCCTCACTCCATTCTGTCTGTTCTCACAGGACCGGGTCTACGTTCAACAAAACAACGTGGAGAATGTGTACAACCTCGGCCTCATTATATTCAGGGACCAGGTGGTGCGCTACGGCTGCATTCGAGACCACCTACGACAGACGTTACTGGACATGATTGCTCGCGAGAGGAAGGGAGAGGTTGTAGACAGGTATGCAGGCGTACCACTACTCACTGTTTGACCTAATGGTTTACCATAACTGAGGGCCTGGATGCCCCATATTTTTATTGAATTTGGTGATGTGCAGCAGTTTTTATAGATATCTGTCCTGATCTTATATCATATGCTTCCACTTTATCCACACAAAAATGTTTACTTTTTTGCTTATTTTTTGGTAGAGCTTGTATTTTCTGAAAATTAAAATGTGGGCATTATAATGGGCATTTTAATATTGCAAATATGAAAGCCTTACAGTACATTTTTTATCATTCATTGCAGAGGGGCAATCAGAAACGCCTGCCAGATGCTGATGATTCTTGGTCTGGATGGCAGATCTGTATATGAGGAGGACTTTGAGGGCCCATTCTTAGATATGTCAGCAGAATTCTTCCAGGTAAGTCTGTGGTAGGTTCTTGGTGTCTCTGTATTTTTGAAACTACTGCAAATCTCTGTAATAAAACAGAACACAATATTTGCTCTTTCAGATGGAGAGCCAGAAGTTCCTAGCAGAAAACAGTGCCAGTGTCTACATTAAGAAGGTAGAGGCCAGAATCAATGAGGAGATCGAGCGAGTTATGCACTGCCTAGACAAGTCTACGGAGGAGCCCATTGTCAAGGTGGTGGAGAGGGAGCTAATTTCTAAACACATGAAGACCATTGTGGAGATGGAGAACTCGGGCCTCGTCCATATGCTCAAGAATGGCAAGACAGAAGGTAAACACTTTGCCTAATTCATGTTTCCTCTTTCAATTAGTTCTAATTATGTTATAAAATAAGAGAATGGTGAGGAATGGATTAATTATCCTTTTTCAGCCTGTCCTCAACAGTTTCTCATTCTGTTTCCCACCATGTCTCCCTCTCAGACCTGGCGTGCATGTATAAGCTGTTCAGTCGTGTGCCAAATGGCCTGAAAACGATGTGCGAGTGCATGAGCTCTTATTTGAGGGAGCAGGGCAAAGCTCTGGTATCAGAAGAGGGAGAGGGCAAGAACCCTGTCGACTATATCCAGGTATGCTGGTTGAACACAAAAATACAACTTTATGACACAAGGCTTTGTTCAGACTACTAGCCCCAATCCATTTTTTTACATATCCAGATTGACTTTAGAAAGTCTGGTCAGCAGTAATCCAAATAGATTTTTGCAAATCGCATCCAGCCACATTTGGAGGTAGTTTGAAATGTATGCACCTTAGTCCGTATGCACTAGCTGCTCAAATCAGATTTCAAAGAGTCTTTGCTAAGGTAACACACAACATCAACATCAAATCCAGTGTCGCAATGACAGCCTTCTGTGTCACTGAGTTTGTCTGGTGCAACAGCCTACACACGATTGTTTGGTGGATGTGATGATGGATCTCCATTTTTAAGCCTCCATGTTGGAAAGCCACGTTACTGCATATGTAGTTACTGACACCTACGTCGTTACCACAGCAACCCATGCTGATCAGTTGGTGATGTCTGGGCACACACATCCATTTTGATCACTTGGAAATAACAGTGTGGACAGTCTGTCTTGAAAATCTGATTTTAGAAACAGATCTTATTTGGCTGCAGTCTGAACAAAGACTTGGACACTTGGAGAGTCCTGCTTTAATTGCAAATGAGAGAGAAATGTTATAGATTGTATCACCTCTTTGTAATTTCCTCCTCACAGGGCCTGCTAGACCTTAAGACACGATTTGATCGTTTCCTCCTTGAGTCCTTCAACAATGATAGACTCTTCAAACAAACCATAGCAGGAGACTTTGAATATTTCCTCAACCTTAACTCCCGCTCGCCAGAGTACCTGTCACTCTTTATTGATGACAAGCTCAAGAAAGGTGTTAAAGGGGTAAGTAGCTTCTTAACATCTTATCCAAATGCATAGCAGAGCATTATTTTTTTCTCTGCAAGAAATTTTTTGTGCCTCTACTTACTATTTCCCCCTCTTCCTTGCTTGACCAGTTGACAGAGCAAGAGGTGGAGTCAATCCTTGACAAGGCCATGGTGTTGTTCAGATTTATGCAGGAGAAGGACGTGTTTGAAAGGTACTACAAGCAGCATCTGGGCCGCAGGCTGCTCAGCAACAAGAGCGTCTCAGACGACTCGGAGAAGAACATGATCTCTAAGCTCAAGGTAAATGAGTGAGAAAGTTTTGAATACAGATTTATATGCATATCCCTTGTAACTGCTCCTCATGATTTTCTGCTCACATTACCCAGCCTTCACGCCATCTAAATCTCTGTCAGCAGTTTCAGCTCACTGTTCTCTGGCTTTCTCCCCCACAGACAGAATGTGGCTGTCAATTTACCTCGAAACTGGAAGGGATGTTCAGAGACATGAGCATCTCCAACACTACAATGGATGAGTTCAGGCAACACATCCAAACCACATCAGTAAGGCAGACAGACGCCCTTTCAGAAATGCAAAACACTAATTATTCTAAACAAGGCAACGTTTTTAAAAACAATTGAATTGGAAGCGAGTCTGTAAAAATGTAATTTTCTGCCATGTATCTCTTTAGGCATCTCTAAGTGGTGTGGACCTCACAGTAAGAGTCCTCACGACTGGCTACTGGCCTACACAGTCAGCAACACCTAAATGCACCATCCCCCCTGCTCCCAGACACGCCTTTGAAGTCTTTAGAAGGTAATGCTCTTAAATTCACTCAAATGTTTCACTCCACATGGTGAGGCTCAGTGTCGTTCTGCGTGGTATTTGAAGACCTTTGCTTTCATTTGACAGATTTTACCTCGCTAAGCACAGTGGTAGACAGCTCACACTGCAACACCACATGGGCGGGGCAGACCTAAACGCAACCTTCTATGGAGCTATTAAAAAGGTAGATGCAAAATGCCATTTAATCATGCAGGTTCCCTTGCATTGTTGCTATAAGCCACATAATTCAAGATGCAGTGGCACTCCTTAGGATTTAAATCAGAGCAGCTTTTTCTTCAAGGCAGTATCATCATTTATAAATTGACCTTCCCTGCTACTTCATCTGCAGGAGGATGGTTCAGAAGTGGGTGTGGGAGGTGCTCAGGTGACCGGCTCTAACACCCGCAAGCACATACTGCAGGTCTCCACCTTCCAGATGACCATCCTCATGCTCTTTAATAACAGAGAAAAGTGCACTTTTGAGGTGGGTACATGGTGAATCTCTTTATCTGGATATCTTCATCTCACTTTGCTTTTTCATCCTGTCTTTGCAGAGGTTATTTTTACTTACTTTCTTGCGTTCCCTGTTTTACAACCTAATCACCCCTTTTGTCCCCATCTGTAGGAGATTCAGCAGGAGACAGATATTCCTGAGAGGGAGCTGGTGCGAGCGTTGCAGTCTTTGGCCTGTGGGAAGCCGACACAGAGAGTTCTCACCAAGGAGCCAAAGTCCAAGGAGATCGAGAGCGGCCATGTGTTTACAGTCAATGATCAGTTTACTTCCAAACTGCACAGAGTCAAAATACAGACAGGTGGGCAAAGTTTATGTACATCGCAAATCATCACTACACAGAACTGAAGGGTGCTTTCACACCTAACATGTTTGGTTCCGCTAAAAAGAATTCAGGCCTGTTTGCACGGTTAGTACGGTTCATTTTGAACCCTGGTGTGGATCAAACAACTGAACAGAGGCTGCTTGAAAAGGTGGTTCATTTGTGGCGTGAAACAAATCACAGGATTTAATGATGGCAGGTGTGTGATTTTAGGACTTTGAAAGTTCAACCACTAAGAAATCCATCTGCTGAAATTGAAATCTTTTTGGGAAGCAATTGTTTAATTGATCGTATAATCCATTTATATATTTATGGAAATCATTTAGTAATCATGATTAAACACATGCACATCATTGCAGGTATTTTCCCTGATTAATAGGTCAAAAGCCTTAAGACTGCAGTGTTTTAATCCTTCCCCATGTGCTTTGTCAGTTCATTAAGTCTATTAAAAAGTGTGACGGGAATCCCACAGTAATAAGCCCCAAAGCATTACTGTGCAAAATGACTCCTCTTCGTCCTGTCGTCCTGTGTTTGTAATTATTCATAACATGCTTGATTTGCAGTCTTTGTGAGCTATTTGTGACACCGAAGAACACAAATATATACACATCAGAAACATTAGATGATTTCCCACATGGGTCCTGATGATGCACAACCAAAGTTACCATTCAATTTGTATAACTTTGTGTATTCCTCTTGGTTCGTTCGTAAAAAGTCAGTGTGAACAGGAACTGGACCAGGATTGAAATGCAACAATGTGTAATTTTTTCCTCTTGGTCGAGACAAAATGAATCAAACTGCATGTTTAAAGCTCCCTAAGTCGCACCTCACCTCTGAGCCAGCTTCTGCCCACCATCTGTTACACAATGTAGTACATTTTGGGTTAGAAGGTTTCATTTCATGGTACTCTTCCTTTCTGCTAATACAAAACACCGCCTTGAGAGATTTTCTACATTTTCTCCTCAAATCTCTTCTTGTTCCTGTGTCCTACTTTCCCAGTTGCTGCTAAACAAGGAGAATCAGATCCGGAAAGAAAAGAGACGCGGCAGAAAGTGGATGATGACCGGAAGCATGAGATTGAGGCGGCCATTGTCCGAATTATGAAGTCGAGGAAGAAGATGCAGCACAACGTCCTGGTGGCAGAGGTAACCCACGTCAGAATCACTTTAATAAATGACTGCAGTGTTAATCCAGTAATTTTCCATCTTGATCCCAAGTATATTTTATTATGACTCCATGTTCTATAGAGGAATGTAATTTCAAAGGCGCAGTCTTTAATGTTGAAAATCATTTTCTTACATTTTGTGACTTTGTGTCCTCAGGTGACCCAGCAGCTCCGGGCACGTTTTCTTCCCAGCCCTGTTGTAATCAAAAAGCGTATAGAAGGACTAATAGAAAGAGAATACTTGGCTAGAACACCAGAAGATCGTAAAGTGTACACCTACGTTGCGTAGAAGATGAACTGTGGATGAGGAGGAAGAGACTGGACGGGGAGGATTTGTTTGTTTTCTTTGGACTGTTGTTACGCATGGACTGGAAGTTTGTTTTAAAGACAAATGCTGGGAACCTGATTCAACATCCCTTACAAAAACGCAGTAAACACACATTAATGGGGAATAAAATGTTGGCGCAGAAAAAAAAAATCCATCAAAAACTTGTAGATGATTTTTAAATCAGGCCCAGTCTTCCTATTCCCTGTGAGTTTTAACATGGATGGATCCAGCTTCAAGCTTTTCACTGTTTTACCCTTGTAGAGATCCAACTTGCAAAGAATCCCTTGGGAAAAATGTGAATGCACCACATTATTTTTTTGTTTCAATACTGTATAAAAATAATAAAATTATTAAAAACAGCAAATGTGGATTGTTACAAAACAAAAATTAAAATATTGAGTATTGATGCTTCGCACTTTTGCACAGAAATGCTTTGCTCATCTTCTGCATTTGAGTCTTACAGACTTACCATCATTGTGATTTTCACAGTCAGCATGAAATCATGTATTCTGTGAATGTTGTCTCCCAAAGGACCAAAAGTACAATATTTTTAGGCCAAGTTGGTTCTTTGTGAGGACTGAGCAATTACAGTGAGTTCTCACTTTCATTAGATTGGACCTTTAATGTACCATTATGATTTCCACTTCATGCAAACAACAAACAACTTCAGAGGTGTCAGCACAAAGTGGAGCCGCCCTACTGCACATCTAAGATGTAAACACCACAGACCACTGATCAAACACTGATGCACTTCTGCATGTTTGGGCTTCAAGACAAAAATCAAACTCGCACAGCCAGCAGATAAACCAATAAACCCTACTTTGTCATCTAGATCACAGGTTCTCAATTTTTCTCAGCCAGGGACCTGTTACAAGACATAAAATATGCCAGGGACCCCTTCGTGTACGTCCCCTGGAATAATTTGAAAGAACAACACGAGAAATGTATTAGAAAGATATTAGACATGTTTTTAAAATATCATGTCAACCCAGAATACCCATAACATACATCTCACATAAAATAAAATGCTGATTGTGGTTATTAAAAAAAACAGCATAAAATAAAAATATTTATATAAAATATAAATAATAGAAAATATAAAATAGGCCTAGCCTGGGTGTTCAATGTGATAGGTCTTAAAACTGTCAAAAGGAACTAGTTCATGTAAATAAGTAATGATTGCTATAAGTCTAATCACAGAATAAATGCAGATAAATATAGCCCGTTTGTGTAAAAAAAAAAAAAAAGTTTTCATGTATCATGATAATTTAAATGAAAGAATCTGAAAAATATTCATGGACCCTCTGGCAGGGTGCCACAGACTCTTATTTAAGAACCACTGATCTCAATAACAGAGAGGAATCGTTTTTACATGCTTTCAGTAACTGCTGTTAATGACCTTTTCAGTCCAAATCAATTACTTTTGTCTTTAAATCAATAGTTCATGGCATTTTCAATGCAAACAGTCCAACTAACACGTTGACATCACAAATAAATCAGGTGACACAGAGCTATGCGCTGTCCTGAAAATATGTGACATTAATGGAGAGAATTAGGAGATACATTAGACAAACATGATTAAACATGACAAGTATGCCGACTGTTTCTGAGATTGATCTTATTATGACTAATGCTTTAATGGGTCAATGACATACAGTGTAACATTTATGTCACAGTTCAGACAAATTGAGGTCTGGAGGGGTCCATGGTTCCGTTAATCTCTGCGTTAGGTTGTGACTGAATGATTCTGGCCAGAGTCTCCAGCTGAGTCATGAATCTCTGGATTTCTTCTGCAGAACTGTGAGTCCAGGCCAGAGGCAGGTGAGCAGGAACAGGCCTACGATCTGCAACACAAACAGTCTGTCAGAGCTGAATTCACCTGAGAGGTTTGGGGGGGGTGAAAGGAACATCTCTGTAAATGTGTAGCGGAGGAACCTGTCAGACTTCGTGCTGACTCACCTTGAAAGAACTGCCCGCTGCGAGTTCTGGCAGCAACTCGAGACAAAGCCAACCACACAACAGTGTCGGCTCCCTGCTCCACACTGCGCAGCCTCTCCCCCATCATGTGGTGGAACTGAGGCATTGATGTAGAAACAGCTGGGAAAAAACAGTAACACTATGTATTTTCGGTTACTATCAAAGAGGGATCCACTGTTATTTTTTTATGCTCTAGCAAATTAAACAGAGGCAAAGATTTAGAAGGATCTGCAGGTTCAGTGAAAGATAAAGCGAGAAAAATGCATTTTCAAAAGTAGGTCCACAAGGAAATTTCTCACAAAGTTATTTCTTAAAAAAATGTTTGAAACTCATCCTATGCACGTGTAATTACCTATTCATTTCAAATATGAAAATTCAGCCAAATTAATAATCAGTAAATAACTTATCTGCCTCATGTTTTCTGTCTCATAGGTCAAAATCACTACTATGTGCAGAATTATTTTTAAATGTATGAAGGCAGTTGTTTACATTAGGGTTTATAGTCACACATTTTGTATGTAAGGGCTCAAATTCTGTATGGTTTTCAAAACAACCAAACAGAGTAGTACCTGTCCGGGTCCAAGCATGAGAGACAATTTGGGAGGAAATGCAAAGAAAGTTTTACCAATTAGAGAAAGAGAAGAGGGGACAGACTGATTAAATGCTACAGTTTTTGGGTTACTATTTAGGAAACTCTAATCCATAGATCACATATAAAGTCCTCCAATCACTCCCCTCAGTAGGTAGTGTCTGGTTAATCTTAGTTTGGTTGCTTTTTGATGATTTTTCAAAGTTTTGGTCTTTAAACATTTGCTATATAGCACCACCATCAGGACAATTGTTACTGTATCTAATGGGGATGAACTGCTGTGCAAGTCCAGTATGTGTGAGATTTTCTTTTCATTGAAAGCTTTTTTTAAGAAAAGAAAGAAACAAAGAAAAATATACAAGCAATACCAATATTTTCAGGCCTTTTGGATGAGCTGTGTAATAGATCAGTAATTTCAATAGGCTTTGTCGGGGTGATATTTACACCTGCCAAAGCACAATTACAGTATTAAAGACAACAGTAAAGAATGGAATTTACAATTATACTGTAAATAAAACAAAACAAAATAAAATAGCTAATGAAATATATCAATAAAATAAAAAAGTACCTGGTGTATCTACCCAGCCTGGATGCATCACAGAGAAGTGAATGACTGGATTGGCTTTGGCCCACTGTTGTGTCAGCACCACCTGCTGTCTCTGAGGAGAAACAACACATTGTTACCTCTACTGCATTCACTACCACTGCAAATGTGTTTGTGTTATTATTTGATGTCTTTCTTCCTCTGTTCAGCCACATTACACACATAGATAGCATCCAGGTTTAAATAAATATGCATTCGATTCATCATCAACCCGGCCATCTCCATTATCAAGAAGTGTCTTTTACTTTACTTGTCCCTTACAGTCTCAGAGTCTCTTCAACCACTTGAATTCCAAATAGGAAAAATGAATAAATAAATAAAAGGAAATAAAAACAATGGATGCATACAAATTTACCCTTCTATGTGTTGTGTTGTGAGAGATGAATTAGGACAAACCAAACATAATAAAATGATTATCAGTATCCTTCCCCATTAGTCATATTCTGTAGGCCTCAGCCTCTGTTACCAGACATAAAAGAAAACGTTGAGGGGAATGGTAGTATTCAAGTTATGCACATATGTCTCATGTAAAGTCTTGTCTTAGGGGCCGAATAAAGTCAATCCACCTTGACCAGATACTGGTAAATTTATTTTGGTGTATTATCTGTCAATTTCTCCATTATATATATTTGATGAACTATGTCTATCCAGTCCTCAGTCAAGGGAGCTTGGGGCTTCAGCCACTTATGACTTATAGCTTTTTTTTAACATGCAAGCAACAGGATTTTCGTTAAGGGCTCAATCTTTAGAGAATAGTTTTTGCAGAATATTGCATAGGTATAAAACATTGACTCTAAAAAAGGGATAGTAGTTTTGAATACCTCCTCTAAAGTCTACAAGTAAAAGTTTCGTTTCAAAATCTTACTTAAGTAAAAGTACAAAAGCATTAACATCATTATGCAGAACGGCCCATTTCAAAATCCTGTCAAATCGTGTATTCTATGACAGGATTATAATTAGGGATACACTGATGTGTTAAGCTTTTTAATGTTGCAGCTGGTAATGTTGGGGCTTTATAAACTGCTGGGTAGCTTAACCTATATTAATATTTCATGATTTATATTTTGTATGAATAATCTAAAGTTATCAAATAAATGCAGTGAGATAACTGTACAGTATTTTCCTCTAAGATGTAGCAGAGCAAGTATAAAGTAGCATAAAATGTAAATATTTAAGTACAAGTAGCTCAAAAGTGTACTTACATACGGTATTTGAGTAAACGTACTTAGTTACATTCCCTCACTGTTGGTTTATAGCCTGGATTACTACCTTGTTCTGGGCGTAGACCATGACACCATCGAAGAAGCCCTTCTCTGACTGCAAGTCATCCACTTTGAGTTTCTGGACCAGCATGCCTCCTGAGGACACAGTGATCTAACAGTCAGGGAGAAAAGAGGCACAGTGTGCTTAGACAACAGCCACTACAGTGTGGACAGAGGTGGCTTTATGCTGTCCACATGATGCAGATGAGGACTGTGTTTGTGTGTATTTGTGCAAACGTGTGTGTGTGTTCATACCACCCTGGGATCCCGGCTCTTCTGTAGGAGCGGTATGAGAGTCTGGGTGAGGATGCAGACCCCTAAAGAGATGGAGAAAACTCATGAATTTCAATGTGTTTGTGTGCAGCGGCAGCTTGGCTCTGTTTGACCATCAGAATGAGGTCTCACCCATTGTGTTGGTGGCAAAGTTCTTCTCCAGTCCCTCAGCATTCAGCTCTCTCTTGTGCACCATACAGCCTGCATTGTTTATCTGTCACAAGAAAATAATGAAGAAGTCAGATCAAATATCTGAGATGCGATGAAGGGTAAAAGAAAGTGTTCATACCTACCAACACATTCAAGGATGGATACTGCTTCTTAAAGGCCTCTGCAAACTCCCAGACTTTGCGTGTCTCTGACATGTCCACAATATGGATGTACACCTCCTAGAATAACCAGAGGACTATCAGTCACTCTCAGAAATCATGGGACGCCCTCCATGTTGAAGTTAATTAAACTTTATTAATAAAGCACCTTTAGAAACCACAGTTACAAGGTGCTGTATAGTGCAAATGTTGCAGAAAAATAATAATAAAAACAACAAAACAACAATCAAAACTACCCAAAGGGTAACCACAGGATACAGGAGAAAGTGCTTACAAAAGAAATGAGTTTTTAACAGCTTCTTCTTTTTTATAGTTAGAGGAAGACAGTTACAAAGGGTGTGAGCCACGATTGCAAAAGTGTGGTCATCTTTGGTTTAGAGCCTGTATTTCAGGACATTGGACTTCACTGCTCTTACAGTAGCCAGGAGACACAATAATCCAGAAATATGAAGTGGGCCAGCCTGTGCAGTGCTTTATAGGTGATTAAAAGAACTTCAAAATCAATTCTACATTCAATGGGTAACCAGCGTATGTTGGTTTGCACTGCTGTGATATGTGACTTAAATTGTATAGAGTAGTTAAAAGTCTTGCACCCACATTTTGGACCTGCTAAAACTGACACACAGAGGACCGACTGAGGGTGGTGATCAGTGAATTAGAATAATCAAGACGGAATGAAACAAAGACATTAGACATTTTTTCCTGATCTTGAAAGAATAATACAGGTTTGAATTGGAAGAAGCATGATAGGACACTCAGAGATGGTTGTTACACAGAATGATCTGGGAAGTCGTCCTTAGACTGTTTGGAAAAGGGCAAGCCCTTTCAAAAAGCACTTGGCAGGTGATTGGATGAACCGTCTGTCTATCATACAAACACGGGCTAACGTCAACCAATCTGATCAACGCTTACCTAAAACCACGCCTGTAGCTGCCAGTAGTCCCTCCTAGGACGCTGATAGGCTGCACCACTTTTAGTGGGTAACTTGAAGCCTGGCAAGATTAATTCTTGCGTGATCTTGTGAATCCACCTGCCTCACAAGGTAACTATGAAGAGGCCCTGAGACATCTCTCTGATGTTTTGTTGGGGTTAAGTCTCAGAACATTGTATGACATCCAGTCCTTGATAGCTATTAGGTAATCTAAGAAATACACTTGAAGCGACTAGCTCAGGAACCAAGGAAGAGCATGTACAGGTGGAAAAGAACAGGACCAAGGATTGAACCCTGGGGTGCACCACACATTAGTCAAGCAGATGAGGAGACAACACTCACCGTATTCCCGGACTCATTGACAATATCTGCCCTGGCCTCTTCTGCCTTATCTTTGTTCCTACACACCATGTGGACTGTCCCACCTGGAAACAAAAACATGAGATCTTTTATTTTCTATCATCTATATGAGGTGCACAACAGAGAACATACCTCTCTGGTATTGGTACCTTTCTTGGCTACAGCCATGGCTGTCGCTCTGCCGATTCCACTGTTGGCTCCGGTGATCATGAAAGATCTTCCCACAACAGACACGTTCAGGTCTTGGGGGTCAAAGTCTTTAGATGCCACCTCATATCCCTTCCTAAAGGCACACAGAAAACACAAGAATCAGTGTGTGCCCTGAAGTTAAAAGTACAAAAATATATCTTCTTCCTCTTACCTATAGTGCTATTTATCCATCTAGATTGTTTTGATGTGAGTTGTTGAGTTTTGCAGCCGTAGAAATGTCTGCCTTTTCTGGTCTGAAAAACTTGCTGAGTTTGTTACCATCACAGAAATGTCTTACAGAACTTCTTTATAACTAGAAAGAAACTTACAAGACCGCTACTCAAGGGAAGATTAAATAAAGACCCATTGTTAAAGGCAGGTAATAGACGCAATCTTGCAAAACTTAAAAAACGCATTGTTTTGCTCTACCATCAGCACAGGTGCTTTGTCACAATACTGAATCTCCCAAACTAAGCGTCCCTACCCAATTATACGCCCTTGTATAATGAAACCACACAGCACTCAGCTTGTGGTGCTCAAGGCACCAAGACGTACCAAGACATACAACTCCAGTGCAATGTCTCTTTACAGAAACATTCTTTATACCACCATAGAAAGAAAAGCGTTCCTACAAGAACCTGCTCACGTCAAGGTCTGTGGATTATCTTGAGTAATCAGGTCATGATTTCTAGAAAAAGAAAATTGTTGTTGAGTTTTTCAAAGCCAAGTACCAATTACCATTATATGTGAAAGAAGGCAGACAACAAACTTGACAACTCATATCAAAACAAACTAGATGGACACACTAGCACCACCAGACCAGAGGGAAAATATGCATTTGTGATTTGGGGGTGAACTGTCTTTTTCAGTGATGACTATTTGTTTTTAAAGACGGAATCACAAGGTTGACTACATGCAATATTTCTCCACATATTAGCTTCGGTAGTCAGGTGATGTGAATGTCATCCTCAAGACACATCAGCTGTCAATGGAACTATTGTAATTGCACATAAAGGCCAGTTTGTGTGGTGATGTGTGCCATACAGCGATCAGACCTTTGATGTCGCCCTGTTTATCAGTCTTTAGGCTAAAATAAATTACATAAAATACATTTTACAGACAATAAAACCTATATTTAGAAAAATAGAACAATTTAGACTATATAAAACTGACAAATCATCTCCTGACAGCAGTTTCTTTACATCTCTAGATAAGCTCCAAAGTCAATAGTGTTGACTGACCTGGTATATTGGTGGATTCCATTCAAAAACCAGACTGCATTTCTGTACAGAGACATGTCATCAAGTGGAAAAACAATCCCAAAGACAGTGCACCAGCTCCCCTGTCTCTGTCTGACGGACCAGTATCACATGAAGCCGCAGGGCTGCTCAGAGGGGGAGCGCTTGCTGCTCTCTGCCGACGCTGCAGAGGAACAACACTTAAAACACTGACCCTGACTGACGGTCAAGTGATATTAGTTCAACTTTTTATCCGCTCATTCATTAAAATGCCTCTTACAGACCACGTGGTCGGGGCGTAAAAGGCTGTGATGGGCCGCTGGCCGGGTGCCACCCCTGTAACACAAACATACAATAACCAATCCAGACGGTCGTGAGGTGTGGTGACGCGTCCAGCAGGCACCGCTTCTCCGGCGGCCAGGAGGGCGGAGTTAACCAAGTTTCACACCGACTGCAGCGGTGGACGACGGGCAGACATGAGTTCAGCCGGACCATCTGACCCATTGTGAGGGTTAAAACTTCTTCCTTTTGAATCTTTTGATGCGTTTACGGCTCCTGGCGCAGGCTCAAAAATGGTGAGTGTTTGTTTTCTACGCTATGATCGTGAGATAACGTCAGCCTGAGAGTTCACCTGTCGCACCTGTTGTCGCTGACAGGTAGACTGCACCTCTGCTCCACTTCCTTTAACGCTGGGGCCTGTTTGCTCTTCTCAGGCCGCACAAAGAGCAGCTGTATCTGGTTTCTGTTGTGAGTTTTCGTTGGGTTTCAGTGGTTTTTAAGCGACAGCCGGGAAGTCAGATGCGCGTTTCCTGAAGCTGTCCCCTCAGCAGAACAGGTTCCGTCACTTTTGTCCTGCCCTGCTTTCCATAATAATTTGCCTATGGGATGACACAGGGGACGCGCATCTAGAAATACCAGTATGCGCACTGCTTGAAAGCCTGCTGTTGTTTTAGTGTAATAGAGTTTTACAATCCTGTTAACATTTCCCTGGCTGTTCTTTAACAGTGATGTCCTCATTTTGTTGAAACCCATTGAACTCCTTGAATGGATACACAGTTTGAGGAAAAAAAACATACATTAATGTCCCACATATTAATAATAATAATTATATTACTCATTTGATTTCTGTGTTATGTTGGGTCAGTGGTGAACACAGGCTTTCTGAGGGGCAGGGGCCAAAAAAAGTAAAAAGGGCACCAGCGCTCAGAAAGTCACCATGCAATTAGAGGGAAACAGTTTCAATTCCTGGTTTACATTAGGATTGTTTTATTATGAGAAAGGAGAAATATATTCATAATATATTTACTGTTACAAATCATAAAATGACACGAAGGATACATGTTAAGTTGAAATACTGGCTTCTCTGACAGTAGTGCGACAGTCCAGAACAATTGTTTTTGTTTGTCCATTTCATGTTTATTAGAGTTAAAATGAATGTAGATTTCACACTGAATGAGTTGGTGTCTGTTTATGAATTGTCAGGAATCATTAATAAGCTTTCAGAAGGAGTAGATGTTCATGATGGTTAAATTGAGCAATATGTCAGTGCATTCTGCAGGAAGAAGGCAGACAGTCACTGAACTCAAACTCCAGAGTGAACAGTTGACTTTTGTTTTCCGGATAACGGTCTTGTCTTTAAATTGACAGTTATAAACAGCTGATCGACTTACACTGTAGAGCTTGTCGCTTGTCATTGTCAAAGTGTGATGTTGCGCTCATCTTGCGCTCGTGTCGGTTCAGCGTCCGTGCAGCCTGCGGGCAGCCTGCCTGTGCTTCCTTGTGTCTGGGGAGGACGGGGGAAACCACTCACTTCAATCATAGATCATATGTTAAATGGGGATTCAAGGAAATTTAATACACCGTCTGTGCCTCCAACTCGCTATTTGGACTGCTATGCTCATTTTTGAATGCTAGAGTCTTACATGTTGCTCTTTTAAAGTAAAGTAATAAAAACTGGGAACTGTTAGCTACCATTTAAAGGAACGTAAAGGCCAACTAATTTTCTAGCATTTAGGTTAACCCATATGGCACTGCATCACACTGTCTCCACTGGAATGGCAGCCTAGAGAGCACTTTATCGTGTTTTATCTACCATAGGGGCAACCAAGAGGGTGCTTTTGCGGTGCTTTTTTTTAACACCGGGGCACCATATGGAGCAACTGCACTCCCTGAGTCCAGCGGTGTGGTGGGGAAAATATTAAATCCCAAGAAGCCATTTACTATGGCTGCAGTATAAAAACAAATTATAAATATCTTGTGCATGATGGTGTTCTTACGTCTTTGTAATTAACTAATCTTTAGGTTTGAACAGGGTTTTGGAATGAAATGACCTCTGCACTGGCAGAGATGTGGACTCAAGTCACATGACGTAGACTAGAGTGAGTCCCAAGTCACAAATTTGAGTGTGCCACGAATTAATTCATTTCCTTAATTAACTAATGTTCAAGCTATTCATTCTCAGCAAGTGGATGCTTAATTCTCTAGATCCACTTTGTTTGAGCCAATCTGACAACGTCCAATCAAGTTTCAGGAGAGAACCATGAAGAACTAATGCTACGTTACTGAGCTCCAGTTTGAAAGAACGATAACAAAGATCATTTCATTTGCATACAAAGACCGTGAGGTGGTTAACAAAAAATAAATTTCAGTATGCAAAACATGCTGGTTGAAAATACAGATGGAGATGCAAAAACGTCCAGCTTCAGCATTTTAAAGTTGAACAAAGAACATAACTTGAGGCTTTGTTGTTTAAAATGGCATTACACTTGGTAAAGAGTGCATTATGACTTGTTTAGGACACCAAAACCCAAGGTTTAGGATTTGGGACTTGCCTGTCTTGACTTGGGAACTGAATGCAAAAGCATGATATTTGCAAAACAATGACTCAGCCCCTCCTCTGCTTAAAATTACCTCCGACTTATTTGCTTTTCTGTTGACATTTGAATGGGTTTGAACAGTGCTTTGTTGCACTACGTGAATTTAGAACTAATGTCTTCATGGGTGGGTCTGTGAAGGAGGACTTTCCATTTTGCATTGTATGTTTAAGTTAAGTCAGTTTAAAGGAAATCATGTGTCAGTGTGGTTTCAGTAGAGGTGGGGGAAATTAATTTTCATTCTGATATGCGGCCAAATCTATTTTCAGTGCTCAGAAACGTCAGAAACCCAACTCCTTAGCTCTCTTGAAGATCAGAAAAGAAAGAAACAGTCTCTTCCTTAGTCTTGTGTTGACCTTCATATGTCTGTCCCTCAGTCCTGGAGTTACTCTTTAATGAGCCTGAGACAACAACATACCACTGGTTTGACCCATGATCTGTGTTCGAGGGTAGTTAATAATGTCCTCTGTAATGACTTTGTGTGGACATGTGTGTGTGTTTGTTTATACATGCAATTCCGTCATGCATCATGGTTACCACTCTTACCCCGTGTGTTGTTAGATGCGCTTCCTGCTGCTCTTCAGTCGCCAGGGGAAGCTGCGTCTGCAGAAGTGGTTCACACCCATGTCAGAACGAGAGAAGAAAAAGATCATCAGGGACATGACCGCCATGGTGTTGGCACGGCAACCACGCTCCTGTAACTTCCTGCACTGGAAAGACCTGAAGATCATTTACAAGAGGTGGGCCCTGCAGCTGCCCCCGCATGTTTGCTTAACCAGTTTGAATTACTTCAGCTGCTTCTTAAGCAGCAGGACCCCCAGTTTCTTTACTACTCATAGTTACACCTGCTGTGTTTATAAACTATAACTCCACTATGTAATTATATCAGCTGAAAATCTTCACTATGTCACCTTCTCCTCAGGTATGCAAGCTTGTATTTCTGCTTGGCCATAGAGAACCAGGAGAATGAGCTGTTAGCCCTGGAGGTTATTCATCGCTACGTGGAGCTGCTGGACAAATACTTTGGCAATGTATTTCACTGTGTTTCACTTCTTTTAGTCAGTGTGTAACTGTTGAAATGTGATGGTAGCTTAAATCAAGAATAGGGATGCACGACATTGGATTTTTGCTGATATCCGATGTAGGAAATTAGTCATATGCCAATATTTATTCTCCATCAATGTGTAAGGGAAAATTGACATAAGTAAACATTTATCTCCACCAGAAACACGTAGGCGATTTAGCTGTTTGGGGACTAGTTACTGAACGACTTCTAATCACTCTAATCTAAGGAACTCTAAGGTAAAAAAGTTCAGCAATAATAAGATATGTTAAACTCTTGGTAATCAGTCAAAAGTCTGTAGCGCATCAATAAACTTTGTGGATCGATTAAATATAAAATAGAGCAAAAATAGAATCAGACCATATGTGAAGAGACTGATTGAAAGATATTGAAAACAAAACAAACACAAGAAATAGTGACTCTGAATAAATGCTAGGGTGAATACATGACTGGATGTGAATAACTGTGATGAGTACAGCGTTCAACAAATGAATGAACATATAATTAAATGAGGACCAGTGTGAACCAGGTAAAACAGCATGAAAAAGGGCACGGCAGAGTAAACTTGAACATTAATCAAATCATCTTTCAACACAGTTCAGCTGCTGAGAGGTGCCAGGGAAGCATGGGTGAAATGCTTTACATTTATGTATTCATATGAACTCTTGCTACTCTTGCCGAACATTTCTAAATTAAGCTAACAATAATCTGAGCATCAACCCCAGTCACACAGGAATAAGCATTGTTTCACATGATATGCAAATATTTTCCAACTCATTTTGGCTGATGCTGTCAGTATATGCACATAGTTTTCCACCTAATTGCAGAGAACATCACTTATCTCTTGTAATAGAATTAGCATATTATTAAGCCTACCTTTATTGTGATGACCTACTGACAGATGCTGACAAAAACTACAGTGCTCTTCAAAATGCACCATTCACTGACTGACTGCTGTTTATTTGCTGGTGCCTGTTCTTCATGCATTTGTCCTAATGATCAGGAAGATCAGGAAGATGGGAAATAAAATTTACAGATGACATGCCAAAATTATTGTGCATCCCTAATTAAGAGTATACTAACTGAACTAGGCTGTAAAGATCCTATCAAACAGCATTTTTTTTTTTACTAATTGCCGCTGTAAAAGTAATCATAACTGCCGTCATACCTCCTCTCAGGTGTGTGAGCTGGACATAATCTTTAACTTTGAGAAGGCCTATTTTATCCTGGATGAGTTTCTAATGGGAGGCGAAATACAAGAAACCTCCAAGCAGACGGTGAATCGCTCCATTGAAGCCTCAGACATGTTACAGGAGGTGAGACAAGCTGCCACACACTCTCTCTCACACCACACACACACACACACACACACACAACAACGCAATGCAACACATGGTGCGGCTTGCATCTGTGGTGTGAGCAGGTAATGTGTTGCATGGCTCAGCTTAATTAAAGTAAAATCAAATGGTGACCTTGTTTTGAATGTAGTTTAGAGATGATAATGTCTTTTTTAACATCTCGGCTGTGGGGTATTTAGACATGGAGTCATAGCAGTGACATAAAAACGAATAAGTCTGTAAAATAATAAGAAATAAAGTGGAAATTTAAAGAGGAATAAATAAAATACTAAATAAATGTAGATATATATTAAGACAGTTAACAAAATATCAAAGAATCATAAGCATTTTCATTTATTTTCACATGTATTTGTTCATTTATTTCTGTATTCATTTATGTATGTTTTCAAAAATACATCTTTTTACTTTTTGCATATAAACTGCTCTATTTACCTGTATATTTTTTAATTTTTTAATGTAATTTAATTCTTTTTATCCCTTTATTTTTCTTTATTCTTTTCCCTCTTGTTTTTGCTTATCTGTCAAAGGCCAAGCTGTCAATCAGCTGGATATGGGTGGGCCTTCCTGCTCAGGCTGAACAGTCAAATCCTGCACACATGAATCCTGCGGATGCAAAAGCAATGCGGAAAAGAATAAAGAAAAATATATAAATACAATTTTAAAATAATAATAGCAGATAATTAAAAAAAACATCAAAAAAGAATAATTTAAATCTAATAACTAAAAGTCTTTTTAAAAATATATAAATAAATATATATACTAGGTTTGCAAATTTTGTTTTTTCCTTAACCAATACTTAGAACCACTATCAATTAATCAATTAATGCTTAATAAGATAAAAAACATTTTTTTCTTGCTATTTTTTTTTTCTCATTTTAAGCTTAAGTTTCCTTAATCAGCAAGTACCTCTGCCAGATAAAACTGTGTCAAATGAGGTGCAATTACTGTCTTTTCCTGGCTACTGATTAATTATTGATTCATTTTAAACGATTAAATTCTTGAGTAATTATTAACATTAATATATACAGAAAAAAAGAACAAATGTTCATGTTCTCGTGTTTGTATTTCCACATTTATTTAGTTTTGTTTTTCAGAATATTTCCACAGTTTTTCTTTACTTATTTATTCTTTTATCGATACTTTTTCATATTTCCACCTTCATTTTCTTAAGCTTTTACAGATTTATTCTTTTTTTTATGGTACTCCTACGCCTCCATACTTAGAAAAGTCCTGAAATTGGTTCTTTTTGCTCAACAACAACACTTATCATGAATGCTGTATGAAGCTCCAGTGTGGGAACTTGTTTAACAGTGCATTTGTGTCAGTGTGAAGTAGTCGTCAGTGTCATAATGAGTTCATTAACAGTGGTGCTGCTGAGTCCCTGGTGTGCCTTTGTCTGTCCTGTAGCTGATAGACTTGTGGATCTTAGCTGTTGCTCCCCTCCTTTTTTTTTTGTATGGATTTGTGTACTGTTTGTCTTTCCCCCCCATCTGTGTGTTCATCTGTCTGTGTGTGTATCTGTCTCTCTCTCTGCCAGTGTTACTGCGAGTGAGAGACAGATTTCCCTGGACCGTGGCGTAGGTTTAGTGTTTGGCTGACGCTTCCTGCTCGCTCTGCCTGTACTGTAGGCTCATGGCTCTGTGTGGTACAGTAGATAACTGGGTGTGTTGTTCTGTGCTTGTGAGTAAGGGCTGACTAACATTTTTAATCTAGAGTTGGACTGTGTGCAGTGTAGCCTCCCATTCATTTTGACCATTATCGCTTCAGGATGACAACAGTGATTGGTATGAGGTGGAGCTGTTTGGATGACCTTGAATATGGACAGAAAGGTTAGATGTTCTGCTTGTGTTAGTTACCTACTGTACCTTCTGTTGGTGTGCTCAGCATTCAATAGCAGGTGGTGTGTAGATTGTGTGCCTGTGAATATTATCATGCATTTTAACGAGGCTTGCAACCTGATTTACGCTTTTCTCGCCTTTTTCCAGACCATGGAGGAGTATATGAGCAAACCTGCATTTTAACCCGTGAGGGGGAAAAGGACTTAAAGTAACAGCGGGGAGGAATACAGGAACCAAATGTACTGTATGAGTCAAAGTTTCTGGATTTACTTTGATTCTATTGAACATTTTCAAAGGAAGAAATGGGCACGTTGAAATTCTGCTCACCTTCTGCCTGAAGCGTTGCTGCAGTGTAACTTCTGTTGAGAGTAAGTGTAATATTTGTTCATAGTCGTGGGTTCAGCTGAAGGACGACGAGGGGAGGGTTGTTTTTACATGGTTTGGTGTTAAAATGAAGTAGTGTCGAGGATCGGGGTAATGAAATCACAACCATGAAGTGATTTTTGGTTTATAAATTTGTTGCATTTATATTTAAATCATGTATGAATGGTTTCATCCTGAAAACACTGAGAATTGATTTTGGGAAAAGTTGCGCTTCTCTGCAACTTTAGTCAATATTTCAAAAAAAAATGAACTCCAGTCTGAAAAAACATATTTATAATTGATGGTCTTGAGATGCTTTGTAATTCCAGTATGAACAAAATAATTTTGAATGAGAGTCTTTGTGACAAATTCCTTATCATTGTGAATCTGTGTAACCTAATGCTGTGTGTGGGACCATTAGTGTTGAAAAAGAGCTGTCTGTAGTGTGGGTGTGACTTTAAGTGCTTTTTATAATGTGTGATTTATGATGTTTGAGCTTTTGATTAAAATATGTATTTTGATAAGCAGCTCTCTATGAGTAATCTTTCTTACAGGAAATGTATATTTGATAGGAGTACACAATAAATTTAGTAAATAGTAAATTTTTATACCGATTTAGGAACCACTTTATGATAAGACTACCCTTATAAATGGTTTATAATGAGGTTGTAAACACTTAATTACTCATTAATAAGCTGTTGCAACATATTAGATGAAAAAGGGCAACCGTTATGTTTTTTGCTTGCAAAATATTGAGCCCACATTTCTTGGTACTGCTTTAGATCTCGTTGGTTACTTAGCTTTCTTTGTCTGCTCCATCAGCAGCATCTTAATAGTCAAAAAGTTTCATTTGGCATCTCAGATGAACTTACCAAATTACCAGATTTATACTTCAAGGCTACATTCACACTGCAGGAAGAAGTGGCCCAAATCTGATCCGATTTTCTTTTTCTTTTTATACTCACATGTGAATCAGATCTGTTTACTTCATGCCTGTGTGAACAACACAAATCACATGAAATCTGATTCTTCTCATTTTCATTATTTTTCATTTGGGCCACTCTCATATGTGGTCCTAAATCAGACACAGATCTGATTTTTTTGCAATGCGACCTCAGTGTGAACAGTCATATCAGACTTCAAGCAGCTTCTACTTCACTCACTCACCCGCTCAGACGTCAGCCCCCTCAAACTGACACCTCGCCACTGATGCATGTGTATACGTCCTGTATGTGTATGTGTGTGTAATTTGGGTCTGTGTGTGATAAATAAAAGTATGCCGTCTTCTTCTTTTTGTTCTTCCTTCCTTCCTCTTTTCTTGCACTGTTTTACACTTTACACTAAGGCTCTTTTGGCAGTTATAAACACTTGTAAGCCATTAGTAGTAGGCTGTTTCTGGATCTTGCCATATAATGAGCCCACATTAATGCAAGAAAACTGTGTTGCAATTTGTTTCTATTTGTTTATTAATGATTTATAGTGTTTACAACTACTTACTAACCTAATGATAACATTTTTAAATCATTTATTGTAGGCTGGGCCAAAGCATTTAATTTGAATATTTGGCAAAATGCTCTAGAAAAGCCAAAGTATGTTTCTGATTTTTTTTTTTTAATGTACTTTCTAGAAAAACTAAATGAACAGTTGAAGAGTCTGAACTGTTCTTTGTTAGATTTGGTTTGGTCAGAGCTATATGGGATATTAAATCATCCATCTGAGCCTTTCTTACCTCAGATAGCCTGCATGAGCTTATTTTTAAGTACAAAAATGTGAAATTATTGGTTATCTTATTGGTATCAGCAATGAGAAGCAGGTAATTATGGGGTGTTGTATCGCTTAAAAAAGATCCATGTTATGCATTCTTAATATGTGATGATTAATTTGATATCAGATAAATTCCCCAAACCTTATTGAAGCTGTGTTCACTTGGATCAACACGTTGAGTAAGATTAATTGTAAACCCTGGCTGGCCACAGTGTATGAATTGTGTGATTTTGTTTTTAATAAGGCAACACAACTCAGCAAGAAGAAAAATAATACAGCTGATGCTTTATTCATCTGTGATTCATCACACATTATTGAACATGTACAAAATGGTTTAAAAATGAGCATACATAGCACAACCACTGGTAGGCCAACGATACAGAGCTTCGCAGTATGAAAGGGTTGGAAGGCAGGCGACGGTCTGATATTTAGACTTGGAAATAATTATCCATAATAAATAACATTAAATCCACTTAAACCCTGAATATATCAAGAGTCACGACAACACTCGTTCTCGGCCCGGCACGCTGCCCTAACGAAAAATCCCCATAATATTTCT
Source organism: Lutjanus argentimaculatus (assembly GCA_034769285.1). NCBI lineage: Eukaryota > Metazoa > Chordata > Actinopteri > Lutjaniformes > Lutjanidae > Lutjanus > Lutjanus argentimaculatus. The sequence goes on from JAWZSL010000011.1 coordinate 18,642,838, forward strand.
GTCATTATACTGTTTGCTTGTGTTTTAAAGGCCCAGTCAGCGTTGTTATACTTTATAATTTACAGATGTATTCACATGTGTAATTGAGTAGTTTAGACATAGATGAAAAATAAGCGTTTTTACCATTACTCGGGTGGTTATATTTGAAAATATAGGGCTGTTTTCTGCTGTTTACAAACACCGTAAATGTAAACAAACTTTTAACAACATCACAAAACTTCAATAACTTGGATTTCATTGTGATTTTTGATATTTGTCAATGTATTTATTGTAAATTTGAGTGTCAAAAGGTGTTTTGAGGATGCCTTTTTTTTCATGTGTTGCTTACACTTAAATTATTGTCTATAATATAATATTCCTATAAACTTGAACAACTTGGATTTCATTGTGTTTTTATATTAGCCAATGTAATTACTGGCAATTTGAGTGACAAAAGTGTTTTGAGGATGCCTTTTTTTTCACATATGTGCACCTTTAATCTCTCATGATAACACTATAATATTTCTATAATGTTCTTGCAGCAAGTAGGGACTATTTCTTTTAAAAATAACCTGTAAGACCTCTATAGTTCATTTTCGTTAGGGTGATATTATAATACCTGCTATAATATAAATCTGTAAACTAGATCACGTCCACCAAACTTTATTTTTGAGACAGTATAAATACTATATTCATAATTTCGTGCGTCTTGCAGGCTACATCCCAGCCACAGCTGTTTTTTCCAGGTGCTGCTCCTTCTCCTCCTCATTTATGGTCTGTGGAGCCGAGGTCTTGGCCGTGAGCTCTTCTTTCATCTCTGTGGGGTTAACTTTCTCCTCTGTGGCCACCTCGGTCTCCCTCTTGGCCACTGGCCTCTTTTCAGTGTCCGCCTGCCCCAAGTAGTCTTTCAGGGCGCGCTCGTACAGCTCGTAGGGGAACTGGCCCTTCACTGCTGGTCCGTTGCGATGGTTGGACTCTGTTTCCCGGTAGTGGTCCCCTGTCTCCACGTGCTCACTCTCACTGCGCTCCCTGCGCTTGGGATCGGATCATAGAAGAGGTTCCTCCCGAGAGGGGTGACTACTGGATGAATTTTGCCGCTACTGAGGAAGGGGTAGCAGCGTAGCCAGCGTAGTCTCAGTCTCATGCACTCCAGTACTCTACTGACGGTCGTCTAGCCGTGATGTTCAGAATCTTGTCATGTCTGGGCGGGATAAAATACATAGTTTACTACGATGCGCCACGGAGGAGTGATCTGTGTAACTAACCTTACACTTTACGCAGCTACTGAGGAAGAGGAGGAGGAGGAGGAGGTCTTCAGGGGTCTCTGCACCACAGGATACTCGTTACTGATAGTCTCTACGCCGATGATGTCCAGAAAGTCCTCTCTGTCCATGTCGTCAGGGGCGCCCTGCTGAAAAATAAATATCACATATTTAGCATACTTGAGTGCACACTTGAGTGTACTTCTGTGTGATAAATTTTAACACTTTCGGTACACTTGGTACACTTAAGGTATAAAATGAACATGGGAAATATTAAATTTTAGCATGCTTCAGTGTACATGCACTCAGACTACTCATTAGTACACTCATGTTTTTAGTTGTCATTAAATTGTAGATAAGCACAATTTTACAGTTTTTTTAGTATACTTTTATGTGATAAAATGGAACATTTTAAGTGTACCAGGCATAAATGTGTGCTAAATATATTAGATTTTAGCATGTACTTGCAGTCAGAGTATCAGTATAATTCACGTTGCCAATGATTAATTACAACAACTAATTTTGCACTAAATATATTTTAGTTGCAATTATAGCACAATTTTAAGTGTATTTAGTGCACTTTTACATGCCAAAGTGAAACAACTTCAAGTATATTTAAAGTATATGGCTGTGAATGTACTGACTTGATTAATGAAATTACAAAAGTACAAATTAATCAAAGTACAATTAAATGCAGCTTTAATTGAAGTTATATTGAAGCGCACTTTTTGTAAGCACACATAAATACACTTCTAATAAAGTGCAATTAAAGTACACTTTAATAAAGCAAATAGTCCATTACAACGGATTTGAATATAATTTCCTTTTTCAAACGTAAACGAACCAAGTGTTTTCAATTTTGTCTACTTTTAAAAGTGCACTAATGAACAATTCAAAATACACTTATAAAGTACACTTCTTGTACACTGAAATACCACTTTAGATCTACTACATGGAAAGTTTAGATTTTGTTGATTAAAGACGCAGTGTTTATACCATTGTAACCACAAAACATAACATCTAAATTAACGTAAATTTGCCCTGTAAAATGTAAACACAAGCTCTTCCGGTCTGCAAGCTGTCGCCTAAATTGTTTAATCTGATTTCTTGGAGAATCCGACCCGGTGGCAGACTTTAAGAATAACTATGTGGAAACAGCCAGTCTTCTCATTGATGGTCTGTTTGCTTTGTAGGTCATATAGAGGCATTAAAAATAATCTGAGACTGTTTCATAACCATTTAAAACTCCTTGTAGTAGATTTAAGTACTGCAGAATTAGTATATTTATTTTAAGTACACTGAAGTTGAATTTAATGACATCTATTTTGAGGTAACGTACACTTTATAAAAGTACACCGTAAGTACAAAAAATATGAGTATAGCCTACAATGTAATTCTAATAAATTAAAGTATACAGTGTTTTTACCTGGACTGGCTTGCTCTTCAGCGGCAGTCTGCGGCTGAAGTACCTGATCTTGGGGGTCTGGCCGGTGGTGTAGCGGGCTGAGGAGTGGGGGTCGCGGTGGAGCTTCCTGAGCTCCTCCGTGAGCAGCATATCGATGAGGTCCTGTGGGGGGACGTGGAGCTTCAGGGAGAGCTCCAGCAGCTCCTTCACAGTGCGGGGATCCACGATGGAGGGGCGGATGAGTCTCTTTCTCTGCTCTCCGATCTTATCTCTCTTCTGGGTCTGGTCGCTCATCTCCAGCACCTTCAACAGGTAGTAGTCGACCAGCTTGGTGTCATCATCAGCGTCCTCTTGGGTCTGGCTCGCCCTGCGCTGCATCTCCTCCTTCTCTGCCTCCTCCTGCTCACCCAGCGCCCTGTCCATCTCTTCGTGGCTGCCGTTGACCATCTCCTCCGTCTCCTCCCTCTCCTCCACGGGGACCCACTCCTCTCCTCCGGCCACATCCTCGTAAGCCTGGTTCCTCAGGCTGAATCCGCCCTCCTCCTCATCATCATCGTCCCCGAACACGTCTCTCTTCTGGCCGCCGACTGTGGGCATCCTCCCCAGCTCGTCGAAGATGGAGCGTAAATTGGCGAGGCTCTGGGGGGTGTACTGCTCGTCCAGGTCCTCTGTGGCCCTCTTGGAAGCGTCTGTGTTCTCCTCATCCTCAAACATCAGCGGGTATTTCTTGTGGGGTCTGGGGAAGTTACCGTAGTCTGCCGGCGCGCTCTCGGGGGCTTCAGTCTCTTTGGTGCGGTGTCTGTGTGTGCGGCGGTCGTTCCTGGGCTTTGCGTCTTTCCCGGCCTGGTCCTGGAGAGACTTGAGCAGGGCTTTCATCAGCTGCTCAGCGGTAATGTCCTGCCTCTGCATGCCGGGGGCGGGCTGACGGTCCCCGGGACCCTCGTCCTGCTGCGAGGCGAGCTGAAGCAGCACCCTGAACTTGTCCACTTCGTCGTAATCCACGGGTTCAGGTCGGCCCCCGTTCCGCTGCTTCAGGTTCTCGATGTACTCCAGGGCTTTCATCATGTCGGAGCTGGGTGGGTAGGCAGCCGGCTGCCCCTCACTCTCCCCGCCTCGGAGCCGGTAGTGGCGGGGGAGAGACGCAGCCTGCACGGCGCATCCATGGAGGAGGAAGGCGAGCAGGACCACGGCTCCCCCCGCGGGCAACTTGTGGTGGAAATGCAGCATTATAGGCTTTTTATTACCTGCAAACGATCAAAGAAACCGTCAGTGAAGCAATTTAAAAAATAAAATTTCCCAAATTGTGGATTTCAATGTTTATTTTGAACATAAACTCACTGGAAAGCAACGAGCTTAAGCGTGAGCGAGTGTGTTTTGATCTGGGATTTGTATGCCTATCAGGGAGTTACGCTCCGCAAATTGAATGATGCGATGCTGTGCGTGAGGGGATACATTCACATCACTGGATGAGTCACTCCCCGCGTTGTTATGGGCAACCTCAACATCCCATTTCCTCTGAACAACACAAACCTTCATTAAAAAGCCTTTCATTCTTCATTATTTCTCTATAGCAACGACTCATTGTGTAATGACCGGTTGGTCAGAATGCATTTCATCATATTGTGAACCACCGTTCTTACATAAATCTGCAGAAAACTGATGTAAAAAATACCTATCCTCCAATCTAATGCATTTTAACATCTTTTGGAACTATAAATAATTAAAGAATCTATGAATATTCGTGTCTTACCTTTGGCAATAGAGCTCAGACAGCAGTGAAGGTGTATGGCATCTCCTCCGGAGCGGTGCTGTTCTCTTCTGTTTTCAGCACTTGGACAGCTCCCGTCTCGTTATATGAGGCAACACCTGACCACCGCGTCATCACACAACACACGCAAGAGCCGCTCCTAAAAAATCCATATAAATGATTCAGATTTATCATATGGCATACTAAAAAACCTCACCGTGTTTTAAAAATAGTCCTCTGTGCAGTCTGTTGCACAGTACAAGCTCGGTACAAAAGGCGACTGACTTGCAAAGATCTTTAAAAGTCTGCAAGGGGATGTATTGATCGTGGAATATTTATCCATAGGGACATTTAAACTGGTCGCACTGCATGAATGTATTTCATTAAAAGGGGATTTTAATCCAGAGGAGCAGTATCCAAAATGTTGCTTTCCAGTTTTTGCAAACATCAACATTAATGCACCAATTTTATGAAACTAAAAGACATTAAAACAGATTTCTTTCACACTGACGTCTCACAAAAAGCACTTCTGGTCATCTTTTATCTATTGTATATGCAGTTTTACCACCACTGCTACCTTCCTCTTGGCACATGAAGAGTTAAACCCTCTAGCGATGACTCACAGGCTAAAACCACCGCGGAGCTGCTGTCGCAGTTCAGCAGCAGCTCTCTCTCTCTGACAGAGACGGTGATAAACACCCTCCTGTCTTGTCGGCTGGGGGCCAAAGCTCCGGCATTCCGCAGGTCGACAAGATAAAGGGGCCTCAGCAGGGCACCTGCCGATAAAAGGTCAGGGATGGAAGGTGACAGAGTTTATGGTGAGATCAAACGCCTTACAGAACACTTGAAGTGCTCCTTTGACCAGGTATCGTCCAGTGAACGTCTCATCAAAACATGACATCATCATCGTCGTCATCATATATTTACTTTTTACACTTGTTATAAATAAAGAACAAAATACAAATGCACTGACTTAGTCACATTTACATCACATGTATTCCCTTTCTAGATGTAACTGCTCTGTGGGAAGGCAAAACTTGAAAATGCTCAATCACCTTATGATGTTTGACTCATTTTGTCTCAGAAAAAATCTAAACAGTGTGTTTTTTTTAGATTTAGAATGATGGTTAGCTGGAGCCAAGTCAATCCATGTTTTAAAAGTGATAAATACATTTTAAAAAATTAAATAATTACATTTTGGTACTCTTGTTTCATGCTTTTAATACTTAAATACACAGTATGTAAGTTCTGCCACTAGGGGTCTCTTCCACATCAAAACAATAACAAGATACATTGTTTGATGATGTCATGAAGTAGCATGGGATCATGGGAGTTGTTTTCTTCGCTAGAAAACAACCACCACAGCTGATGAGAATCTGTTTCATATGACTCAGGCAGGAATCATGTTTACAAATGAGGTTACTATGTATTCACTGACCAGTTCACCGACTTCCCTCCTCTCTCTCTAACGTATCCGACATATGCCGTGTTTCCCTTTAAGTTATGGCAACTAGCTAGCAACAGCTGGCAGGAATCGCCAATTCCTCTGTTTCTCTTTGAACATTGTTGGAAACATATAGGATAATTTAAGCACAAACCCCAACAAAACACGTAACACATGTCTAGTGTTTTTTAGGCATTTTAATGTGGAAATGTTACATATTATAACCTAAATTCCCTTTCTAGATGTAATTTCTCTGTAGGAAGGTAAAAAAAGGTGAAAATGCTCAGTCACCTTATGATACTGGACTTATTTCTATTGAAAAAAAAGCTTGTTTTTTCAGACAGAAGATAATGTCTCAATACACGGATCCATATGCTTAGCTAGAGCATTAATGTTTCATAAGTAATAAATACAGGTGCATAAATATAGACAGCACAGACAGTGCAGTTGCACTGGGGTGGGGGCCCTTCAAACAATGTATTGGGTGGAGAGGAGGCTCTTGCAAATGATTCATATTTCTGCCTCGGGGTACACAGACCTGTGTTCAGTCTAGGACTCACATTAAAATAGAATTGGTGCCGTTTGTTTAATATGTCCTCAAAAAGGCAAACCTACTGTCGTGGCTTTCTTTTTCTTTTCATTCTTTTTTTTTTTCTTTTAGTAAAATAGTAGAAATCTATAACAAAATTATATATTCTTCCTAAATAAACTATACAAACCATAAGAAATACCATTAAAAAAATATGTTGTAATATGTAATATGTTGATGTTGTCCAATGTCAAGTCACTAGTGTGCACAAGGGTCTGCAATAGTATCAGAATAATATCACAACTACTTTACGCAACTAAATCAATATATTTAAATGTAATTTAATAGTCACATTCCAGCACTGTTTCATGCTTTTAATGCTGAAGTCTTTGTTGGCTCCCTGCAAGCCCGCTACAGTATATAGCCAGTCAAGTACAATAGGATGAGTCATCTTTATACCCTCTAAAGTAACTATTATATTTTGCTCAATGCACTCTGACACCCCCACACACATAAGTGCTCTTCCATTCCAGCCCTGCTCTGACCCCCCCAACCCCCACCCCCATTTTCACTGCACATCTAACTGCATTCATTGTGCTCTTCATTTATTCCATCTTTCACACCAATTAAAACTAGCAACAACAACAACAAAAAAAAAGATTTACCCACTTAATCTTTTCTCTTCACCTCAGTGTCAAGCACACACTGTGTCATCAGATATCAGCGACAAACAACGTTGGAGGTGCTTTTTCACTTGAATGTGTCGTCAGCTGCCTGCTCTCCAGAGCTGAAGAGCTGCAGAGAGCCTCCTGACGTTTAAAAGACACATTCATCTGCCTGCCTGTCTGCCTTCCTGCCTGCTGCTGCTGCGTGTGTGTGTGTGCATGTGTGTGTGGCTGGCTTGTTTAAGTTCCTCTTTGTGTGTGTGTGTTTGTGTACAAAAAAGAGGGAGGGAAGAGGAAAAAAGTGAATCACAGATCAAGAGACAGACGGAGATAGAGGTAGAGAGACGGAGAGTCGTGGTGTTATTCATAAACTGCGTTGTATAATCCTTCAGCATCATCGCTCCTCTGACATCACATCTCTCCATTCAGAAACAGCCTCCACCCTGAGGTGGAGGTCACAGCAGCCAGCGCACTGTAGTATCAATCATTTAAAGGTTACATTCTCTCGCCCATGAAGAGATAGATAATAGAATATGTCTTTTGTCTGCTATCAGTTTAATGGAAAATGAGCACACATGGGGTATTCAGAGATGTTGTACAGGTCATGTGTCCAGCCCACTAACCGATAGAAATGTCACACTTCTGTGGACATAAGAGTTAAAGGTATAGATGTTTTTTTTTTACAGATGATGGTAGCTGAGTAATACATTTTTAAATCTTTATTGGCATGACTGAGGGATATTTGTCCAGCTTAAGAGCCCTTTAATTTTTGGGTTGTGTCCATTTTCAGCTAGGAGCACACTGAAGTGTTAAACACATGTACTCACTGTAATTTTTTTTTTTTTTTTTTTGCTTCTGAGTCAGAAATGTTGTGCTCTTTTCACTGCTAAAAATAACTTGTCAAGTGGTTGCTGTGATGTATGTGAGTAAGTGATTATGCACCACAACAAACAAACAGAGATACATTTTAGTGGGATATGTTATTCCTCCAAATTTACCTCCTGGGAGGGAATTTTCCTCCTTTAGGCTAACGGTAATGTGGCCCTGTCAGTTACAAATCCTAAAAGCATATTTCAATTATCTCTGCCTCCCGTCTTTCTCTGGGCCGTCCAGAGCAGCTGTCCTGATAACGCTGGCTCTGTCTCCCAGAGAGACTGAGACCATAGGAAGATATCTCAGTGAGCAAAATTTGGTTCTAGGGATGTTCTGGGAATGTTTCTTGAACACTCCTGAATTACAATCCCCAGATCTTCAAACGGCAAGTTTTTCTGATATAAAACTGGTTGTTGTTTTGTTCCCAGAACATTCTGGAAAGGTTAGTTGAATGTTCCAGGAAGGTTATTTGAACATTTTCCCTTAACGTTCCCTTGATGTTAAAATTGTCCTTCAAATTTTCCAATGCAAAACTATGGTTACGTTCAAGGAATGTTAGTTGAATGTTCAGGAAGGTTGCTTGAATGTTTTGAGAATGTTTATCTAAACAAAAACGTGCAATGTTCTGAACGTTGTGGGAAGGTTAAACAAGAGGCAACCAACAAGGAACCTCAGGGGAACATTACAAAAATGGCCCCTGTACCCGTGTACTTCATGTAGTTATTAGGGAATGTTTCTTTCACAAAAAAAAAACCCAAAAAAACAAAAAACAAAAAAACAATTGTATAACATTCTTAAAATGTTGTGGGAGGGTTAAGCAAAAGGCAACCAACAGGGAACCTTTGGGGAACGTTTTTACAGCCAAAAAAACACTACTTCATGTGGTTATTAGAGCATTTTGGGAATGTTTTGTCAAACTAAAATATTTACACAACATTCTCAAAATGTTGTGGGAAGGTAACCAAATAGCTGGGCTGTTTTGTGCTTTACATTCGACCAAACAGACTGACTCAGAGTTGGAGTAGAAGATGGTGGATGTGACGTGCACATGTGACTTCGTTTAACTCAGGAAAAGCATTGTTTCAGTACTGAGATTAAATCCTCCTTGACACGGGGACCTCTAAAGAATCGGTTGGCAGTTACACACTAATTCACTTTGTGTTGCTGCTCTGTTCTCTTCGATCGAACTTCCATAAATGTTTCTGCATAATACGTCAGGGTCTCCTCAAAGTTCTTCAATCATCAGTTAACAAAGTCTCAAAATTTCCTTCACACCTCCGTCAGCGCCTAAGCTATGGATCAGTCAGGAAAACAGTCTTGCAGCTGTAGCTGTGTAGCTGGGTGGTGATGAAAGTCCAGAGGTATGTGGAGGAAGTATTCAGAGTCTTAACTTACAGTGCTTGGGATGTTTAACCAATCCAAAATGTTGGTATTGCTGGGAATTAGACTCATCAGTCAACTATCTTCTGATGCATTTACAAATGGAAACTGACAAATCCTACTTATTCTACCTTTAAGCAAGTAAATGTTTTTGGTTACTTCCCACCACTCTATACATTCAGCCATTTGGCAACACATAGCTGTGAGCCAAACAACAAAGTATAGTTTGCATTTCAATGACTTAAACAGAATTAGACTGATCAAAAGGCATTTCATGCATCACGTATGTTTGTGTGGAATCTGAGCTAATATAAATTTCTGTTTGTGTTTGTGTTTTTATCCGTTGTTTTGTAAGTTTTATGAGCCCTCTGGGCGCTATGAGAATTCTGAGTGATGGATCAGAGGTTTTTAAACTCAAATCCCAGCAGGTTACTGTGGTGGAAGATTCACTGTCTGAATCTGAGATTCCTCTCCGGGCCTTGTGATGTGCTGTCTGTGTGCATCCTTCCATACAGACCGACCCACACAGTTACTTCAGACAATAAAAACAACAGAAACATTTCGAGTGATTGCTGCTGCTACGTCCCTGTTCTCTCTCACACTTTCTCTCTGTCTATTGATGGGAATTACTGCAGGGAAGAGAGGAAATCACAGTAATTAGATGAAGAGTCCCCTCTCATTGTCCTGATTTACCCTATCTATCTATCTATCTATCTTCTATCTATCTATCTATCTATCTATCTATCTATATCTATCTATCTATCTATCATCTATCCATCTATCTATCACTATCTATCTACATCATTATCTACATCTAAATAAATAAGCTTTATTTCTTCATTGTTTGCATAGTACTAATGTCATAAATTGAGGTTGCATGTTAGTGCAAAGGTTTTTATTTATGAAATGCAAATTGCTTTTATCATGGAATCATGCCAGTGTTTATAAGATTTTTTTAATGTGTGCAGTGAAGAGGAAAGAAGCTGTGTCTCCTGTTTGTTTGCCACTGACAAGCTGTCATATTGAGGTCAGTCACAATGGTGTCTGGTCTACTACTGTGTACTCTCTGATTACCAAATGGGTCTCTAATTTATCTATGCTCACATTTGCAGGAACTGTGCTCTGTTGCTCAAAACATCTCGCTAAACCTCAGGTAGAAAACAAGTATGTCTAGCTTTGCAATAACTGAATAAATTAAGAACCAAAGGTGCAACATCTCGGGGTATTCAGGAAGATGAGGAATCACTGAATAGAGAATGTTTTAATCCTCATAATGATTGTCTGCTTGGGCTAGTGTTCCTGTAGTGCCCACTGCCAAAATCTGTTCCAGTCGTGGACTACAAAGGCTATGGAGTACAAGCGTGTGGTGAAACAAATCTCAACTAGAAGAGTACATGCAGTAGAGTGCAGATTCCCTCCAGGCAACAGATGGTGAAACACCTACTGCAATGCCACCACAACTGCCAGATGCAACATTAACATGACCCCCACATACGTTGTCTCAAGCTGAAACAAGACTTCAAACTGAAGCAGTATTTGATCACTTGTGGCCCCTTGCAGCCAGTTAAGAAGAGTGAGAAGTCAGCTGTCAATTGTCTCATAGAACAGAGCAGTCAAAAAATAGAATCACTGCCTTGCAATGACTCCACCACGACTCATATATGTAATGAAGACTTTGAAGGATTTAATATGGAACTTACCACTATATTGACCTGTAACTTTGAAGGAATTCAATTAAAGGTATTAAGTGTATTTTTTTGGCAGAATGGAAGTTATCACCATTCCAGTAAATAATTTTATAAACATGATGCATTCACTTTGAAACAACTTTTAGAAAGGAGCACAGAGAACTGACAGAGAGCTGAACGTTATGATGTCACAGTAAAGTTGACCTTTGACCTTTAGGATATGAAATGTCATCACTTCATCATTTTATCCCATTAGACAGTGTAATTTTGTCATAATTAGCGTATGAAGTCTTGAGTTAAAAAGAAAAAGTATGCAAGACAATAACCCACACTCACTTTACCTAACAAGCAGAAAAAAATAATGTGTTAAAAAAATGCCAGCTCTAATGGTTTTGAAGAAAAACACAACTAAGATTGTTGCCTGTTTTTCTTCTGTTGAATGTTTGCGTTTCATTCTTACTCACATGGAGAAAATCAGTACTTTCACGACGTTACCCGTGGTTACTCGAGTTGCACTACTTTACTGCCAAAGAAAGCAGGAGCAAAGGTGAATTATGGGTACGCAGTGTATACTTGTATGAAATGCATGAACTCGTCTGTATGAGGCAGATAATCCACTGAATGAAAGCAACCCACACAAAATATTAAGTAAACCATCAATTATCATAATAAACCAGTTCATCCTACAACAGTGTATATGCAAAAAAAGTTAAACTTCCCTCATTATTAAATGTTGGAGGTGCAGAAGAGGCCACATAATCCACAGCACCCCTCCCACCTGCTCCTCTCTTGCCCTCTGCTTCTTAAACTAACAAACCCAACAACAATTACCTCATTAAGCCAGTTAGCACCTGTTAGATGGAGCAACAACAATGTTAAAGTAATTCTGATTTAATTATCTGGCTGTTGCTGTAAATGAACGCAGCAGACAAACAGAGACACTAAACCTCTCTCTTTATTTAGATTAACAAGGCTGCAAGAGCTGTTGCCTGGCAGGGCTTTTCACACTACTGTCATGAAATGTGACATTATTAAATTAAAGTTTTATTGGGGAAAAAAACAATTCTGAAATAAAAACAGTTATTTGAAAAGGGGCATGTTGGAATAAAGAACTGTATTATCAAAATAAAAAGTCTAAAGTGATTTCTAAAGTTTGTATTGACAAAAATTCTGAATAAACTTTGTTTTAAAAAAAATAAGCACAAGGAAATAACATTTTATAATAATGACTTTGCACGATTTCTTAAATTATTTAATCAATTATTGTTGCATTTATTTTTTCTATCTGATTTATTCATATCACATGACTATTTATGTTATAATTATTTTTATTTATTTAATATTGAACATTTTTGGGCCCAACTGTTTCTGATTTAATTTAAATATATTCTTTGTGGTTGATAAATATATGGTCAAATGAACTAAGAACTTTTCAGTGAGGCTAAAGATGAGCCTGCAGAGTGGAGGAGACCCTTCTAACTGTTCTTCTCTTTGCAATTTAAGACCTTTTAATAATTCGAGTCAAGTTAACTATTTTCATGTCTTTGTAAAATGTGATTGTTCTGTCTTGACCATTAAAAATCAGCATGTATTGGCCTAATTCTCCCCGCATGCATTTTTTCTTGCAGAAACTGACTTGTAGAACTCAAGCTGCATATTAACATAATTTAGTTTCATATTCACTCCCCAGAACTCACTCCCACAGAGTGCAATTGTTTCAGTGAGGGATTTGAAATTTTTAAACCAGATCTAAATTTGCCTGTCAGGTTTAATTTCACTCTCTGTCTCCCTCTCCCCAAAACAATTTGTTTAATTTCATCTCCTTGATCATCATTGTATAATATCTGCCACCATCTACAGTCTCTCCCTCCCCCTCCTCCTTCAGTCTGTGAGCCAACGGCAGTCAGTTGGGACACTACTGTTTATCCACATGTCAATCAAAGCTGCGGGGAGAGAATGATATCAGCTTAACAACGCCTTGCGTGCGTCACAATGGCACAAAGGCACACGCCCATATGTTCGTATGCATTCAGACAGAGATACGAACACGCACACACAGACCCACAAAGCTGCATCTTGAGGCATTTTGATCATTTGTGCGTGTTCAGATTCTTGCTTTTATGCTTTCTCAGCTCAAGGACCCATGACTCAACCAGGAGCCAAGGTTAGAGAGCTGCAAACACTTGATTTCTTCTTGAATGGCATAACATTCAAATAGCCTATGATGCTGTTATATTGACTCGTATAGAAAAAAATAAATAAAATAAAAGACAAGATGATGACTGTGAAAGAGAGAGAGAGAGGACAGGGCCACATGTGGTCCTTCTTCCCCCACTCCTTTGTTTGTTGTCATCCTCCTCCTCACCTCTTCACCCCCCACCCACCCCAAACCCATCATGAGGCGGGGGGAGAGAATGGCACGCCTGTTGTCATGGCTCGCCTTCTTTTCAACCAATGTCTCCATGGTGACGCTGCCTCACAGCCTTTCATCTGCTCCCACCTTCATCTCTTCCCACAGGTTGGTTGGTTGGTATCCTCCTCTCCTCCATTAGTGGCTTTGTTTCTTCAGATTCGTCCGTCGTTTTCTCGCAGCGGCTTGCATTCATTACTCTCCTCTGTTGTGTCCATCCAGCTCATCTCTCCCCCTTGTGCCAATTACTGCGTTTAAAGCATGGTCCTTGTCTTCAGGAGGAAGGGGCTTTCAGCCCAGAGCAGAGATAGGGGTGATTAGACCTACAATATGTTGTCTGAGTCATTAGGACAGAGGAGGAGAGATGAAGTGTGCTGTCTGGAGCAGAGGAGAGAGGAAAACTGAAGGAGAGTATGAAAGGAATGAAGGTGGAGACTCTATACAAGCGTAGCCCTTTTGAAAAGGGCACATGTCCATGTAATGCCACAGGAATGCAGCAAAAGACCTGTGGGAGTGAGATAAATATGTCTGCATTAATGAGAGCTCACCAACGGTCATCTTCTGATTTCTTCTCAAGTTCAACCCATATAAACACGTGTATTCATTTTCTCGCTGAGAGTTAGATGAGAGGATAGATACCACTCATATTTCTGCATGGTAAATATTTATCCTACCTGGAGGCGGCGGCCAGTTAGCTTAGCTTAGCATAAAGGCTGGGAACAGGGGGAGAACAGTTTGCCTGGCTCTCTCCAAAATCCACCCACTGTAGCAGCACCTCTGAAGTTCACCAATTAGCACGTTATATCTTACTTGTTTAGTCTGCACAAAACAGAACACGTACAAACAAGTTTTACAGGGTTTATGTGCCAGATTAGTTCTTGCTACATATTTAGCGTGCAGATATAAGAGTGTGTTGGATCTTCTGCTGTAACTCTCTGCAAGAAAGTAAATGATCATATTTCAGTCAGCAGAGACTTCATTCTGAAAGATGAGAAATGTGAAAACTCTTTGGTGATTGCATTATATTTAAACAGGGTGGTGAAGCTGTGATTAGTATAGGCAACCCCCCTGATGGTGGTGGTGGTGAAGACATGAAGAATGGCTGAAGATGCGATGAGGAGTGGACTTCTGATGAACTCAACGTGGGCACTGGTTAGGATGAACTGGAGGTGAAAGGGATGGAGGAGACGATTCCACACTGAAATAACAGCTGACAGCAGCCGAGAGGAGAAGAGATTTAAAGTCTGACTGCAAAGTCACGACATGATTGGCTGACTGAGATTGTGACTAAATCTGGTTGGTTTAACTGAAAGAATAAATTGTCAGAAGAATCGGGAAGAGAAAGAGAGAGTTGTGAATGAATGAGGCATTCCTGATTGAATTTACTCTGAGTTTCATTTCCCACGATGTCAGCCTACTCCTCTATACAATATAAATACTTGGGATGCACCCAGATACTTTATTTGGGAGAGCACAAATAATGCAATTGACATGTAAGTTTCTGCTTTCCAAAGTTGCTAATTGTTATTCAGAAAAGGTTAGTGCCATGATTATCTCGGCATAGTTAAAAAAGGTTGCATCTACTTTAGTCAATCACTTATTTAATGCACCAAGATCATTCCCAGCTCTGTACTTGTATATCTTTACTATAGATTGTCCACAGAACTTTTGGATTTTTTTTTTTCAGTTTCTGATTTTTTCAATATCCCCCAGTTAAAGCGGAGGTGGTGGTGGGCTTCAGACAGTTTATAAAACTTACTTTAGCTAAAAATAGAAAGGGAGAGAGATGACAAGTACACTATGAGGATGTGGAAATATATTTCATATTTAATTATATATAGATATTAAATCATTCTGATGCTTTGTAAGCACAATAATTGCATTGCCAATACTAGGTTAGAAAATAAAACACTTGCCTGATATGAATTGACTTCTGGTATAAACCACGCTGACTTCTGGTCTTCTATCTGAATGATATAGATACAAATAATCTGTGCACTTACAAATACACGCTTCTCATTGTTTGGAATGCTTTTATTTGACTAGACAGTGGAGATTTGACAGCGAATGAAGGGAGGGATAGACTGGAAATTACATGCAGCAAAATGTCCACCCAAAGATGAACCAGGGATGTTACAGTTTGTGGTTGGGCCTGAACCCCAAGAGCACCAGAAGCTCTCTATCTCTCTTTCCACTCTGTCATGAAGTTCCACTCCTGAGCTCATGTTTACATCCTAACTCACATCTCCACATTAAACTCACTAGTTTCAGTCCCAGCTCATCTTCACTGTCACAAACTTGATCCTCTCTCTTCATATTGAACTATTCCCCAATTTGTAGCACTACTCTCTCTCTCTCTTTCTTAAACTTAACTTCAGTCTCAACTCCTTTCCGTCTCTGCCTCCCACTAACCTGTCAACCTCCATTTTGCTCTTTTCGGTCATTATTATTACTGTCCTCCCCCCTACTTTTTTTTTTTTTTTTTTACCCTGCACATATTTAACTGCTTCGAGTGTTCACCTTGGTGTTCTGACTCATCCCTTTTTAACGAATCGACAGTGTGGTTGTGTGTGTGCGTGTGCCCCACCACCACCACCACCACCACCACTGTGCATGTGTATATGAGCACACATGCACAACGATTATGTTGGTGTGTGTCAATGGTAAGAGGTGCAGCATGACGCACTGGCTGACGTCATCAGAGGCAGAGGCAGAGGCAGGATGTGTTTTCTGATGAAGAAATCCTGTCAATGAAGAGACTGGAATGAGGAACAGAAAGCCATTTACATTTTGTCCAAACTCACGGCTCTGTTTGTATCACATTCAGTTCATCTGCTGAATAAACCACTAATAAAGCACAAAATTTGCAGCACAAATGGCCTGTCAAACTCCAAATGGTATTTTTTTTGCCTCTAATTGGATTTTTGGTATTTTTGTCTCCCTAATTGGTTGTGCATGTAACAGCCTCATGTGTCCCCATCACTTGAGATGTACAGTGTCTAGGCAACCGTGGTGATTTTTATGGTCATTAAAGTCTGCCACCTTTCCCTGTCCTCCTCTGCATGACTCCATCTGGCCAGTGTCTGAATGAGAGGCTGCAGGGAGGTGAGCAAAAAGTGTTTGTTTTTGCACATATGAGTCAGTAGATGTTTAAGTATGTTGGTCACATAGCTCAAACACAGATAGAGATACTGTATATTTATATCCCAAACCCCATATGTCCTTTTTTTTTGTGTTAACAAGCAGTTGTCTCTGCAGCATGGCACGCCCTGCAAGATTGTTTTGTGTATGGGAGATTTTTAAATATGCTTTTTCTCATGCGAATGCTGTTCTATTTTTGTCTCCCCTCCTCTTCTTCACAGTTCATCCTCTCATCTTTCCATTATGTTCATTCTCATTCATCCACCCCTCCCTCCTCTCCTCCACTTTTCCTGTTTTCCAACCTCCTTCACTGCTTTGTCCCTCCCACCATCCCTCTTTCTCTTTCCCTTTTTTTTCCCCTCCCCTCCCCACTTCTTTCCTGGTGCTTTATCTCTGCGGTCTCTGTCTCTCCCTCCACCACTCCCTGTTGGCGGTGCGATGATGCTGTCCTGGCCGCCTCCCAAACCGTTTGCCCCCTCCGCTCCTCCGCCCCCACACCTCCCCTCCCTCCCCGCTTGATGCTATAAATACCCAGCATCGGTGAGTCATCACCGAGACGTATCGGTTGCCTCTCCCTCTCTGACTCTCTATCCTCACACCCCTCCTCCCCTCTCTCCTCCTCTCAAGCTCATTGCCAGACCTCACACGTTTTCCCACCTCCACCTTGGCCCTGGCATCATGACGACCCAGCTGAGCTAAGCCGGGGCCCGCGCCTGGCATGATGTAGCCTGTATTACCGTGCAGAGCCAAAGGTCAGCTTGACACCTCATGACCAAAAACAAAATCAGCAGGAGTGCCCACGATATAAGAAACACAGTCAACCACATCACATTCACTAACTTTCCAATTAGATAATGAAGAAATGTGGCCTTAGATGCCCCCACAGTTGCTTCAAAGTCAGATGATTTTTCCTCTTTAATGACATCACATAAAAGGAAATATATTCTGTATGTGTCTCTGTGCTTAATTGCTGCTACATATCACACTAAAATAGAGTGAAATACTGATATCCAAGATTGCATTAATACATCAAAGGAAAAAGTTTAATGTTGCACTCTGTTTTAATGCAACATGTTTGGTATCTTTGGATCTTTGATCTTTTGCCACCATGTTTGAAAAAAAAACTCAGCAAAAGGTCCCTTTTGGCAGATAAAACACAATCATTCCTTCTAGAATGGTCCAGTGTCCAAGACAACATGATAAAGTTCCCCCTACGATGCCTTTCAGTGTACAAAATGTGATAAAATGCACTCCAGGGTGCTCTTCCAGTTGAGAAAACATGATAAAGTGCCCTATAGGGTGATCCATGTCCAAGACAGCAAGCTAAAATGCCCTCAAGGGTGCCTTCCCTTTGACAAAATGTTTTAAAATGCCCCCTATAGGATGCCTCCTGGTGGACAAAACTTGTTAAAATGCCCCTTTAGGGCCCCCTAGAGTGGTGCATTGTCCAAGAAAACATAATACAGTGCCCTCAAGGGTTCCTTCAAGTTGGCAAAACATGATTACATGCCCTCTAAGGTGCCCTTCCAACAGATAAAATGTGATGAAGTGCCCTTTAGGGTGCCCTTCCAGCGGAGAAAACATGACAAAGAGCTCTCTACAGTGGAGCATTGTTGAACAAAACACGATAAAATGCCCTCTAGGGTGCCTGTAAATGGGCAAAACATGATAAAATGCCCTCTAATGTGCCCTTCCAGTGAAGAAAACATGACAAGAGCCCTCCAGAGTGGCCAAATCTACAAGACCACATGATAAAGTGCCCTCTAGGGTGCCTTCAAATGGACAAAACATGATAAAATGCCCTCTGGGATGCCCTTCGAATGGACAAAACGTGGTAAAGTGCTCTTTAGGGTGCCCCTCCGGAGGAAAAATACATGATAAAGTGCCTTCTAGAGTGGTGTTTTGTCCAATGAATCAGAATAAAATGCCCTCTAGGGTGCCTTTGAGCGGGCAAAACATGAAAAAATGCCCTCTAGGATTCCCTTCCGGTGGAGAAAACATGATTAAGTGCATCACAACTTTCAGCGCGTTAGAGCCCCATTGCATGCAGTCCTGTTTAATTTTTTGCCCCGCCTTTCAGACAGCCTGAGTCTGCCACCGCCTTTGACAGTGGATTTCAATGTAAGCAGAGGTTCTGTGTGTTTGAACAGAGCTTCATCACACAATGTTTGTTAGGATGGATTTCCCAACAGATCTTTTTTCACAGCAGCCATATCGATATGAATTAGCAGGTAAACACAGGTGTTATGAATGATACTAATTAGTGTCTTGTTCCATTTAGTGTTTCAGAGGCTTTCTAGTGAGCCAACATCCACAATAATGGCACCCTGACTCAGTTTGACCTGAATGGAATGGAACCTTACTTATCATTTATAACATCTGTTTATCAGACTATTTCATGCCAAAAAGGCTGCTATGAAAATGGCTTAATGCAACAAATACATACTAAAGACATTTAAGGAGCTACTTAAGACACAAATTTGTCATTTTTTAAAAGAAAGGGCATCAGAAAGAGAAAGAGGGCAGCTCCTGTCTCTACTCCAGCCTATCCCTGCTGTATGTTGTGTCTTACATATCGTTTCAACACTCCAGTGTCATATCTGAGTCCCAGTCCTCACTGTACCACCATCTTTCAGCATCAGATGTAATTATTCTCAGTTTTCTCCAGCCTCCACCCACCTCTCCAGAGTTATGAGGCAGCTCTGGTTCATCTCCGCTCATCCTTGGGTAAACTCCAATATGGCTTATTGGCTCACACTGGAGTGTGCGCATGAGGCACAGATAACACAGATAAAAGTTTTTTTGCGCACTTCTGAGTCATAACTAGACAGGAAGACAGAGCAGGCAAGGGAGACAGAGGGAGAGAGAGAACGAGAATGAAAGAAAAAAAAAGTTGGAATGAAGTGTCAGAGAGCACAGAGAAGACAAGCGAAGACACACACACACACACACACACCACATACAATAGGGAAGATGTCCTTCAGTTTCCTGCTGCTTGGTGCTGTTGTTGTTATTGTCTTGGTGGTAGAGACACTCTGTGTGTGTGTGTGTGTGTGTGTGTGTGTCTGCGTCAGAATCAGTGGGCTAATGAAGGCAGCATTATGCCTCTGACGCACTCTCCAGTCCCATAGGGTTGGATGGAGGGAATAGAGAGGAGAGGAGGGGTTTTGAAGAATCACTCATCTCTCCGTGGTCTTGTATAGCTACTGTTTTATTTGAAATGAAATGCAAAAGAAGTGCAGATGGAGCCACCGTACAGGATTTAAACCACCCACGTTGCTTCAGATTCATGTGCAAGGTTTGTTAAAGGTTCATGACTATAGTATTATACCTTCATATGCATTGCAATTTGTATTAAAAATCCAGATGCAGGATTTATTGGGCATTGCAAGATTTATGTACAGAAAATTCACCATACAACTTAAATATATTGTACAACAAATCAAATTAATCAAAATGAAGGAACAAGTAAATAGTAGGCTCGCTGTCTCTGTAGTAAAAATAAATTAATTACCTGAGTAAAGCTGAAATAATTAGTCCATTAGTCTACTGTCCACTGACATAAAATTAAAGGTCTGATGCGTAAGATTTATGGGGATCTGTTGGCAGAATATGGCAAAAATATAACATAATATTCATACGTATGTTTTCATTAATCACCTGAAAATAATAATCGTTGTGTTTTTGTGACCTTAGAATGAGCCGTTTATATCTACAGAGGGTGCGTGTCCTCATCCACAGACCGCTTTGCATCTTGCATGTTTTACAGATAAGCAAAACACTGGCTCTTGATACAGCCTTTTGCATTTTGCAGGCACCGTACGCTCTCCTACACACTTGGAAGGAGAGAGTGAGATGTTTGCTAAACAATTAATTGACATTTTTGTTATATTTTAAAGAAAAAAACACCAAGAATTACTAATTTTCCACTATTTTCTGACAGAGCAAACAATTAATCAATTTATTGAAAAAATAATTAGAAGATGGATCAGTAAAGCGAATAATCATCCCCACTGCTGATACTAATCACAAGTGTAAGATCTCAGGCTGGTTTCACAAAGATATTTTAGACTAGCTTGTAGTGATACACCAGTCTTAATTTTGCTCATAAATTAGTCTATTGCAAGTCGAACCATTTCACAAAAATAAAGACTGACTAACTGTGAAATTAGTATCAGTAATACTAATTAAACTTCTGTTCCATTCAGGTCAAACAGAGTCACGGAGCCGCCATTGTGCATATTGGCTCACTGGAAAGGCTCCGCTACACTACATGGATCAGAACCATAATTGGTATCATTGGTAAAACTTGTGTTGTTACACCTTACCCCAAGGCTGACTCAGGCTTGAGACCCTTGTTACCATGGTGACAATTGGCACCACAACTGGCACTGCTAAGGAGAGAGCAATGAATTATGCATCTTGCAACATATTTTGTAACATATTTTTAATATCTATTTTGAACATCTTTGATGTCCCTCCCAATTAACACTGTTAAATGTCACTGCAATTTTTTTTCCCATATCAGATCTTTTTTTGTATAGTTACACTCTTCACTAAACTTTCCAAGTAAAATGTCCTTGTAAACATCTCATCTCATGTTTAGCCGACTGTTTCATATCAGTATGACCGCCGTGAAAAAGGTCTATTCTCTTGTTCAACACAAAATATAAGTATCTAATGTATAATATTAACTTTAAAAACTTTGTGTCTGGGTCGCCTTAAATCTTTAAGTTGACCACATTTGAAAAGACAAGTTGAGATAATTGTGTAATGATACAAACAAAATAAACTTTTGTGAAATTAACTTGATATTAATTCAGTTGTACTTTATAAAACGTGTTCAATAAGCTTAAAGACTCTTCAGTCACACTGACAAACATTACAAACTTGATTTCCTGTCTCACTCAATAATGATGGATTGTATAGCTGATATGTTTCTCTAAAACTTAATTTATGAGTGGCTGACTTGCACCAGTGTCCCAAATAATGTAGAATCTATTTATCAGCTTATCCTGTATATTTACATTAAGTTGATGAGGAAAAGATTAGCAGTGAAGCTTTTTAAATGTCAATATTTTCTGTTTTTCTTAGTCTTCTATGAAACTGAATCTCTTTGAGGGGTCTTGGACCCTGGTCAGACAAAACCAACACATTTGCCAACTCTGTGAGACTGTAATGGACACTTTTCACTATTTTCTTACATCTTTCTAGAGCAGTGTGAGGGACCTGGGAAGCATCTTCCTCACTAAGGTGAAAAAGGAGCACACACTTGCATATTGACAGTAAGGTTTGACAACACAGACTAATACAGGAAGTTTATTTTTGTTGTGGTGCTTTTTATCTCGAAAACCTCTACCAACTACTCTCTCTTTGAGGTCTACTTCTGGGGGTGTGTTTTCATGGAGTGCACACACAGGACTCCAGCAGCTGTCAATTACCTTCTCAGGCTGAGTTGAGGGGTCACGGAAGAGAGAGGGGAGAGGGTGGAGAGCATTTTTTCTAAGTTTGACTTTAATTTTGCATTAATTCAGTTCATTATGTATTTTACTTAATCTGCATTAGTCCACTGTCATTTGCATTGTCTAAAGTGTGAGTAATGCTAATTTGTAAATATATGTTTAATGTTAGTGTGGGACGGCCTTAATGGTTTCACTGGTGTGGGAGGAGACTGTGGGTCAAAAGGCCAGGTGAGAGATCAGTGTGTAGAGAAGGATTGGGGGGGGCGGGCAGGTTGAGTGTCTCTGCTCTGCTGCTGCACCTGTGTGGCCCCTTTGTTATCCAGCAGTCTGCTGCATGCTTGGTGAGAGATGTGGGACTTTTTGTCCTCTGTGTATGGACACTAGAGAAATCCAGAGCTCTGGAACTATAATCATGATTTACACCTCCTTGCCGTTTGGTTCATCCTGCTTGTAGAGCCTCACAACCACCAACACCCTAAAAGCAGACAATTAATCTACTGAACGAAAAATTGGCAGATGAACTGCTGATGCCAAAAACTTGTGTAAGATCAGGGCCTAATATCAGGATTAATTAGTCATCTTCATCCTATGGAATGCAGACCCTGTGCCAAAATGCTGTTTTGTTTTTTTTTCAGATCCGTATGGCAGCAGGTTAACAGGCGTACATGGAAGGAGCAGCTGTGAGCTTCTTCCTGTAATAATTCAAATGATCACACAGGTCTTTTAAAGAAAAATACTTAAAGAAAAAAAAAAAACATCTTCTGTTTACTAGCTCTGATTGAAGGTTGACTCCCAGAACTGCATGTTCCATTTGTGTCCCTGCGCCACACAGTCTGCCTCAAACCACACTCACTCAAACACACTCGCATGCACATTCACAGACACAGTGGCCTTCGTTGCCATAGAAACTCCGGCTTCAGGATGATTCTAATCAACGCGCTGATCGTATCAGTCACACGTTTTGCCTCACAGATTGCGTTCAGGTGTTCGACACACACTGACACGCCTCTGAAACACACAAAGCGGTCATAACAGTAATTACAACACAAACCTTTTTATTTCATTACATAGTTTTCAAGGCCAAATCACAAATAAATAAGGAAGGAGACACTTGCAATAGCCCGGCTTGCAGGGCCACTTAACCACACAAAACAAGGAGGAGACCCCAAAAACTGGTCAGTAACAAAGATTATTATTAAATATGTTAACAGGATACTTTACACTTGTACAATTATTGGTAGTTTGAATGAACTTTGATCATTGATCCCCTCCCCTCTAAACTTATTTACAATGCAAGTGAAAACAACAGGAGTGGTGAAATTCATCTATGCACCACCCGCTTGTCTTTGCCTTGCCATAGGATGTACAAATGGATGTAGCAGGACACGGCATGTGTGCCATCAACAGAACATGGGGAGTGCTTCACATTCTTAAGACCCTGAAGACAGCTCATGTGTGTCAGAAGGCAACTAGCCACCTCTAGCCAGGCAGAGGAAAAGCAGCAAACAGCACAGTAAGCTACTGACTTTCCACTGAAATGTCAGGAGAGAGACACATTATTTAAAAAAAAGAGGAGGAATGATAGTATTGTTAAATTTTTACATGCTAAAACAACCCTCCTATGTTGAGCTAGTAGACATATGAT
This sequence comes from Lutjanus argentimaculatus, assembly GCA_034769285.1. Classification (NCBI taxonomy): domain Eukaryota; kingdom Metazoa; phylum Chordata; class Actinopteri; order Lutjaniformes; family Lutjanidae; genus Lutjanus; species Lutjanus argentimaculatus. The sequence goes on from JAWZSL010000011.1 coordinate 18,666,468, forward strand.
AAGAGTTAAGAGTACCTGCCTGTACAGTTTATTAATGCTAAATGTCCTCAGTGAAAGCAAAGGGACAGGCGCTGCCCTTACAAAGGACCGTGGACCCAACACTGTTTAATCTTCTGCACATGAAGACAAGAAAGAAAGACTGAAGTAAGAGCGTCCCTCGTACTGATGCCACTCAGAGATTATCACCAAAAACAATAGTAAATGACCCTTCAGAGGTGTCACCCCCTTTTTGCTCTGTGCTCCAGGAACAGTTCTGTTGTTAGCAAAACACCAGCTAACTACCTGGTTCATCTGCATTGCCCCCAACACTGCTCCACCTAGCTCTGCCCTACTGTGTTTTGATTGGATAATTCTTGTTGTCTCAACGATGTGTCCTTACAGAAAGCTTTTCAAATGCTGTGAAAAAGGTCTATTTTTTTTTTTTTAACCATAAACCTTCTTAACAATACCCAAGTGGTTTTTGTGCCTAAACGTAACCAAACTGTGACTGAAAACAGATTTTTTTAACTGAAAAAAATCAACTAAGTTTTTTTTTAAAAAAAGTTAACAGTGAAAAAACAAAAACAAAGGCCAGACTCCAGGGTGAGAGTCCTGAGTTTGACTCATTTGTGCACCACAACCATCTTGCTAAATTCCTCCCAACTGCCAATGTCTACACTCACAGCCAATCACAGCACAGTAGGGCTAGGACTAGGCGGCACAGTCTTTTGGGGGGAAAAAATAAAGCAGCTAATCTATATGAATCATTAGGTAGCTAGTTAGATCTGATAGCTTATATTAGTAAAATGTTAGTGAACTAGCTGCTAATCTACCTCAATGGTTAGTTGCATCAGATAGCTAATGTTAGCAAAACACAAGCTAACTAGATACCTAATCTACATCAATTGTTAGCTAGTTAGTTATCTAGCATTTTGCTAACATTAGCCAACTTATGATGTGACTATATACAGCTCTGGAAATAATTAAGAGACTTTACTATTTATAGGTATGTGTTTGATTAAATAAACATTTTTGTTTCATTTATTCTACTGTATAAACTAATGACAACATTTATCTCAGAAACACAATTCAACAGACACAGAAATGGAATGGCTGCTCAATGTTTTCAGAGCTGTACGGTATGTGTCGCTTTTACAAGTTCCCCAGCCCAGCAACATCTTTTAATCATCTTTAAAATATGGTTTTCTGGAAGAGCACTGAAGAGCCCCCAGGAAACAGGAAAGGAGAAATCTGTCCGAGGTTCCCCCGGTTACCAAGCTTGCTTCCACTGCTATTGGAGCACAAAGCAAAAAGGGGCGGGACACAGAGAAGGTGAATTAATGTATATGCTATGCAAGACTTCAAATAAATGGCAGTTGACAGAATCTGAAGCACTGTGGACCTTTTTTATATACATTGCACATACATTATCACACACATAAACCAATTTGAAGGTACAGAAATGTTACTTGCACTCTATGAGGTCATGTGAGCTTTCGCTATATGCTCACGATTACATAAGGAGTGTATTCATGAGGAGTTTCTTCAGTTGTTCGACTGGAGTGCGTTTCTCCCATTTCTTTCTCAAATATATATTCAAGTGCTTTGGTACAGTTGCACGCTTTTCATCATGCACATTTCTACAATGCCAAATATTATGATTTTTTACTTTACAGTCTTATTAAAGAGCTTTACATTGTTTAGCACAGCACGTTCAAATGGGCTACATCTAGACTTCCCTATCAGTGTCTCTCTACCATCCTCTTCATTATTCCAATGCTTATGTTCCTACAGGTCTTCCAGTTTGCACCGAAGTGGACAGTAACAGGCTTAAACATTCATACACACAATGGAGGGGCTGCTGTATGCGCGTTTTTCCTTCCTACATACTTGAGTTTAAAATTTGTGTATAAATATTGCACATTCATTTTGTTTTTCGTATTCATAAGTAAAAAAAAAAAAAGATAAAAGTAACTAGACCTACAGCAAAAAAGTTTAACATGTACAGTATATTGGGAGAGCAACCAATGAAGGGCTAACTATTCCTCTACGGTAGGCTAAGTTCCCTTGGAGACATCCATACGGTGCATTGGTCATGACTGGAGGAGTACATGGTAGATGTGGCAGGGCTACAGTATGCAATGAACCAACCAAATAACCAATAAGACACAGGTTGGGAGGCATCCAGGGGCTGCTAAGATATGGAGAAAAATGGTTTGAAAGAGCAGGGATAGAAAAACTCCCAATGGATGCCTTTTACAATTGATGTTTGGCCCTGCTGCGAAGGCCGAGAGGAGAAGGGACTCAAGACTGGATCACTTCTACAAGTCAAGTCAGTAAACACACACTCAAAAAGGTACAAACTTTGGGACACAGGCAAATAAGGGGAGAATAAAAAGACAAAAAAAAGCTTGTAAACAAAGCTCATTAAAGTACAATTAGCGTAAACAAATTGGCAATAACAAAACAGGAGGATAAAGAACCTCAGAAAAAAAAAACCTCAGAATAATGCACCCATAAAGTAACAGTATGAAAAGGTATTTTAACAATGCTCAATCTCTCATGGCTTTCCCCAGACACACACACACACAAAAAACTTATCAAATGTGTTTCAAAGCTAACAAACCAAACATGAAGGAAACATAGCGACACAGATTAAAAAAAAAAAATGAAAGAGATAATAGAGATCCCTGCATAGATTCCAACCTGAATGTTACTTAAAGCCCAGGAGGGATCCCTCTATCAGGCTCATGCTGCCCCCACGTCCCTGCCAGGTATCTGCGCTGCCAGTCCACGACCATGCTGAACTGGGTGGAGGGCTCCAGAGAGCAGGAGGAGGGGGAGGAGGAGGAGGAGGAGAAGCAACAGAGAGGGCGCGCTGACATTGATCCACATACATTTAGCCTGACGTTGGTCCAACTTCATGTACCGCCTCGGTTGTCATAGCAACCCAAAGGGCTAGATCCATCAAAAAAGAGGAGGAGGAGCGGCGAGTACACCGCCTTGCCTGGTTCAGTTGTCTGTGAGGGGACCTTTCTGCCTTTTTGGTCTTGACAGAGAGCATTAAGCTGGATTCAAGAGTGTTTTTTCCCCCCTCCTTTGATCGAAGCTGGTCGCAGGGAAGCCGAGGAGGTGCATGAGACGCATTATGTGTCTGTATTAATGTGTATGTGTGTGTGTATGTGTGTATCTAAAATATAACTCCTCTCCAAGTACTCCTGGTAGTGGCTTCTGAGCTCCTTGTCTATATGTATGCAAGTATACAGTATATGTGTATGTGTTTCTGTGTCGTTTGGAGTGTGTCTGTGTGTTATTTTCCACCGTACATCCTCTCAATGTCTTCCTGGTAGTGTGTTTTGAGCTCCTTGCGTTTCAGTTTGAAGGCGTCAGTGACCAGGCCAGTCTCTGGTGTCCACGGCTCGGCGCTCAGACGGATCTTCTTGGGGATCTCAAATCGCTCCAGTTTTGCTGGTTTTGGGGGAGGGAGCAGAATCACAAGTCAGAGTGACAGATACAGTGTGACATGAGTGCAAGTCTGGCACAAGGCGGACGCTATTGCACCAAATGTGAGCTGATAACTTGACACCACCGCTTTCATCATTTTGCATCACTTTAATCAGACATTTTCTGCATAGGCCTGATGAATATACGCTCAACAAAAGTATAAACACAACTTGCTTGTTTTTGCCCCCATTATTCATGCTCTGAAGTTAAACATCGAAGACTTCTTCAATGCACACAAAAGGTTTATTTCTTTTGAATTATGTTCACAAATATGTTAAAATCCAGGTTTGTAAACACTTTACCAAGATAATCCATCCACCTAGCAGGTGTTACATATACAGATGTTGAAACAGCTGGATTATTGCACAGGTGTGTCTTAGGCTGATCACAACAACCACTCTTAAAATGTGCAGTTTGATCTTGAAACTAGAGTTACAGCCCGTGTCTGTATAATATATCACTTCATCATTTTACCCTATTAGATATTTGTGTGAAATTTTGTCATAATTAGCTTATGAATTCTTGAGTTATGGGCAATAACATGTTTTGTGAGGTACCGGTGACCTTGACCTTTTACCCCTAAAATATAACCAGTTCATCCTTGAGTCCAAATGAATGTTTGTGCCAAGTCTGAAGAAGGTCTGTCAAAGTGTTCTTGAGATATTACATTCACATGAATTTGACAGATGGACGGGACCACCTGAAAACATAACGCCTCTGGCCCTAATTTTCTCCAGGAGGGCAAAGTCATGACCCTCCCAACTCTGCCTTTGATTGGCTTTGCCTGATATTCTTACTCTAACCCCTAATTCCCTCCTGGGAAAAAAAATGGTATCTGTAACCTTATGTTAAAGAGCCATAGTTCAGTGCAGTGCAGTCTTTTTCATACTGGTCAGGTGGATGGATTATCTTGGCAAAGGAGAAGTGCTCATGAACACGGATGTTTAACAAATTTGTGAGGAGAATTTGAGAGAAATAAACCTTTTATGTGCACAGAACAAGTCTTAAAACTTTTACTTCAACTCATGAAAAATGGGAGCAAAAACAGAAGCCAGAAAGGCTTTTTTTTCCCCTACCTGAGATTGCAGCCTCAGTAATGATGCGGAGGACCTCTTTCTCCATCTGGGGGTTGTTGCAGATCTCCTCCCATGTGCCCCTCACTTCCATCTGCTCCGCCAGTCCCATCAGCTGCTTGTGGTTGGGTACCACAAAGCTGATCACATATGATTGGTCACTGAAAAATGAGAACAAGAGACCCCGCATGTTCGTTTTGTTCACCATTCAGGAGGGAGAAATCAAGCTATAGCTACAGAAAATCCTTAAACATAATAATACCACTACTACTACTAATAATAATAATAAAAACAAAAAGAAAATAGAATTTTAAAATCAATCCTCAGCATCGCAGGTAGCCAGAGTAATGACACCAGTACTGGTGTAATAAGTTCTCTTCTCCTATTGTTTTTTTTCATCTGGCAGCAGATCAATAGTTTGTTTAGATAATCCAGTCTAGACTGCATTACAGGTTGGTGTGCCCACATTTAAAAAAGTAAACTGGCTTTAAGTCAAAAGTCTAGAAGAGACAGAGAGAGGGAGGGTGTGCAGGACTTTACCTGTTGGCATAGGCACAGATGTTGTCTATGAGTGAGCAATTCTTCAGAACAGCCTCCACTTTTCCTAGAGAGACGTACTCGCCTGCTTGCAGTTTCACCAGGTCCTTCTTGCGGTCTATTGAAAGAGACGTCACACTCCCAATAAATGCAACACTTGAAACACACACACACACACACAAGTTTGTGGATTCCTTACCGATGATCTTGAGGCACCCATCAGGGTGGAACTCCCCGATGTCTCCGGTACAGAACCATCGCTGTCCGTTCTCATCCACAAAAAAGTCGTCACGGTTCCTGGTTTCGTTTTTGTAGTAACCCATCGTTACGTTGGGACCGCCAATCAGGATTTCCCCCCGTGGGTTGGGCTTGTCTGTGCTGTAGTAACCACCTAGAGGAGCACAAACCCGATTAGAAAGAATGCGTTAGTTTGTCGTCTCTAAAGTTACATTGCTGCCTTTTGACTCACCCTCGTCCCAGTCCTTCAGTGTGATCTCAGAACAAACCAGTGGAGCACCAACGCGTCCCGTGCTGTAGTCCGACACTAAAATAAACAGCGTTAAAAAAAATCCCACATGAGCTGGGTAAACAACTACAAATCACGTCTTTACACTTTTATTTGCTCCTCTCTTAATTTCCCAATGGGCGGCAAAAACTACCGCTTTATCTCATTTCCCGTCTCCCTCCCCTGAAAGAAATCCTTTCTCTTACTCTCACTGATGGTGCCGGCTCCACAGGTCTCCGTCAGGCCGTAGCCCTGCCCCACGGGGCAGCACAGGCAGATGTTCATGAAGCGCTTGTGGCGGCCGAGAGTGGAGCACCGCCAGAAAGCAGCACCCGCGTGTTTCCTCCCAAGAGCGCACGCACCCGTTTGAACACCAGACTGAGGGGGTGGAGGCAGACAAAAATGAAAGAAATAGACAGCATGGAGATGATGAGAGAGGGGTGGAGGAGACTCCAACAAAGAAAAAGAACTTGAGACAATAAGAAAGTTTGAAATAAATCTACATAGCATCCAGATATCGACTTTGCTGAAGAATGCGTTGCGCCAACAGCGTCACAATCAATGCTGTTCAGTGATTCACATGCTAGAAAATAATTCCCTGTACCTTTTGTACAGACAGTGTTAACAGTGTTAACATGAATTTGCACTAGATTGTGATTGGCCATGTAGTAACAGAGGTTAATGTTTGCTCAAGTGTCACAAGGGAAGCAAATGTCAACTGAAGGCGCTTTGCTCAGGACTCAACTCATGTTTATGGAAATATGTGTATTACCTGTCACAGAGGGGCGTGCTGTAGCCCCTGGAGATCTGCTCCATCTTGTAGTTGTAAGCCAGCACAAAGAGCGTCTTCTGGAATTTGCTCATCTCTTCCACTTTGGTCATCACATTCTTATAGATTCGATCCATGATCTCCTGCACACATCAGGCGGGAAAAGTCTTGTGTTCAAATTTTAAGTCTAAACCCTGAGGCTGTTGGTTGTTATTCACTGACTTTATTTGAGGGTCTGACTGTTTAACAATGTTAGTTTGAGGCCAAATTATTGATGAAATTGGAATGATGGGTTTGTGCAGAGATTAAAAAAAGGACTTACTGGTACAGCAGCCATGAGAGTAGGTTTCAGCACACTGGTGTCCCCTTTACTGCCCTTCTTTATCTTGGTGGACTGTGAAAATGAAACAAAAACAACTGGTCAGCTCTCAGATACCAGCTAACCTAGAGCTGTAGTCACTGATACAGGTAGGTAGCATCTTGGATAGATTAAAGTGAGACCTTTTAGAGGACATTATCAAAAGCCTAGCAAATTGAACTTTTGAAAAAAAGTGCCAAGGGGCAGGACATTTACATTTCCTATGTCTGACCTGTAAAGTCAGGAACTCAATGCACATTTTCATGTTTTTTCACAAGAAACATTACGTACAAAAGTATAGGAAAAAACAATGCAATGCAGTAGTAGCTTGCTGTTTTAATAAACACAATATTGCATTTAACACCTTTTTAAATTCAGTTTGTCTCTCTCTAAATTTCTCTGCTTAAACAGCCTGAGGTACAACATTTTGAAAATTAAGTGTCTCTGTGCTTAAAAACAGACATAATCGATGAATGGGTCATTTAGCCTACTAATAAAATTATGACATTCTAATAAACAATTAAAATCCCAATGATATTCTTTTTTCATGATCAAAAGCCAGACTGAGGTCTTTTTAGGTCCAGATTCAACCCATGGGCCACCAGTTTGAACCCGCCTTTCATCTGATACAATTTTCAGTGCAGTGGAAGCTTCAATGGATGGTTAAGTCACACGCTGCATTTCCACTGCATGATAAAGGTGAGCAGTGAAATCATCTATCTGACAGAAAATGTACAGTGTAGTTTGCAGTTTGTCGGTGAATAAAACTAGCCTCGAATCGCCAGATTAATTCACAAACGTGAATCTGTCAAAATGTGTCTGTGAGAGCAAATGAAACCGTGAGCTTTGTGGAATCGTCTGGTTCACAGGCTATTTTTCCCACTCAGCTAAGCACAAAAACCTTTTTGTGATATTTTGATATTTTTTTAAATTTTCTGCATTTCCACTCAGGCGCAAATTGAAAATCCACGTGAAAACAGGCAGAAGAAAAGCCACATACAGACTGCAACAAAATTCACCGACCACAAGGTGTGTGTGCGTTTGTGTGCCTTTATACACTGACCTGGTCAGCTAGAGTCTGAGGTGAGGAGTAGCCGATGCGACAACCGTGGGAGATGCACACCAGTTCAGCGCTGAGCTCTAAAACATGGGCCAACGGCAGGTAGCCTATGTAGGTATCTGTTTCACTGGCAGCACATAAAGAACAGAAGGTTAACTTCCATAATACACACAGTAAAAGAACACAGTGAGCTGTGACAGAGGGTGAGAGTGCAAATGGCAACAGAGTGTGTGAGCAAAGATGTGATGGCGTTTCAGAAGCAGTACAGAAGGTGATATTTTGTGGATTCAGAAAGTTGCAGAACACAAGACAAATCCCAGGAAGTGTCAGAGAAATAGCAGTCAATCTGACATTATTGGCATACTTGAGGTTAGGAATCCGCTCAGCCATGCCTGTGATTCCAGCAATGATGTTGCCATGGGAGATCATGACACCCTTGGGGATGCCTGTGGAGCCGCTGGTGTACATGATGACGGCGATGTCCGAGGGCTCTGGCTGTCTGCGGTCTACAGCGACTGCAGAGACAGAGGAGCAGAGGGGTGATTGATGGTAAGACAGGAAATGGATCTCACACCAATATGAACATTATCAGTTGTAATAAAAAGTTAAATATGAAGAAATGTCTGCTCACAATAACACAGAAAAATACAATAAAAATAAGTGAATGTACGAACTGTATGCTGTGAAAGTTTCTATGTAGCACTGCAACTTACAGCTGATTTCATTATCAATTATAGCCTGACTGTAAGCCCCACTTATGCATTCACTGTTTTTTCTGCTACTCATCTTATTGTTTTTTGTGTTCATGTACCTGTTGACATTGTATTTTAATGTGTGTGTCTGCTACGACAAATCAGTCGGTCTGTCTGTCATTTACTCTTTAAAAAATAGAAGACCAAATTTCTTGTTTAGCAAACAACCATCCAAAAGGCAAAGACATTTCATTTGTAAAAGTGCTTCAATAAAGGAAACTATAGACTTTTATGCAAGACCCCTCTGTATTTATGGACTGTGTGTGTAGCACATTTTAACCACAATAATACCGATAATCATAATTTTGGTCACAATAATTATGTTATGAAATTTGCAAACATGGTTCAAATTATTGCAGTCCTCTATATGTAATTCTTGTTAATGTTTGACATGTATATTCATTTTTTAATCAAATACTGTAATAAGAAAAGTAAATGGTAAAATGGAATGCATTTTATGTAACGCTTTTCTAGTCTATCAACCAGTCAAAGCACTTCACAACTACATGTCACATTCACCCATTCCCACACGTAATCACACACACAGTCACACATCGATCAGGAGCAATTTGAGGTTCAGTATCGTGTCCCAAACACTTCAACATATGAACTAGAGAAGCCGGGGATTGAAGACTAATCTTCCAATTTGTGGATCCCCCATTCTACCTACTTAACTGCCCCGAATATAAATATTGTTTAAGTGACAGCTGTAGCGCAAATATAATTTGATTCCCTTCATTTCCATGAAAAGTCGGCCACTGTCATCGTGACACTGGGCATTTGGAGAGTCGATTTGACCTCCTCGGCTCTGTCATGCATGGCACATCGCTCCAATTAAACATCAGGGTGTCGGCTTTGTATTAAGCCTCCATCAGTGCACTTCCATTTTCCCGACAAAATTAGAAACCTTTTTAATCATGTTGCACAAACACTCACTGTTGTCAGGCTTGGATCCCATCTCCTTCACAGCGTCCATGTTGTAGATCATGATGCCTCTGGGGATGTCTGGCCAGCTTGTGGGCTTACTGTCCACTACGATGATATACTGCAGCCTCGGCACGTCGCACAGTATGGCCTGGGACGTGGATGTAGAAGGGAGGGAGAAGGGCGTGTGAGAGGAGAAAGTAATTATGAAAATAGAACTGAGCTTCTTATCGAGTCCTATCGTTACACACAATAAACAACCTGTAATTCAGTGACTCAACGGTGAAATTAAATGCAGAGCCTTGTTTAGCACAGCTGACATGATGGAGACAGATGGCAACAGCGGAGCGGGTACCTTGAGACGACTCTGCAGCAGGTCTTTGCTCGTGATGATGTGCGTGACCTCAGTCTCGTTCAGGCCGTGAGCGATGGCTGTGGGTCCCAGAGTGGCGTACAGCGTCACAACTGTCAAATTCAAGGTATTCCAGTTATGTTGGCCAGTCACGCCTTACTGAAAGTCCAAGATTGTCTGAATAGATATATTTGTGTGGCTGTCACTCACGTGGAAAGTTATACATGAAGCAGGCCTGTGCTGCCACAATCCACTCGGCTCTGGTCTCACAGAAGATGGCGATGTTACACTGAGGCCTCTGGCCAAGAGCTGCCAGCCCGCTGCCAAAACACTTGGCTGCATGGTAGGCTTCCTCGTATGTCAGCCAGTTATAGTTGCCCAGAATTACCTACAAACAACATGCAAAGACATATGCAATATTCAGGATTATTTCCACAGACTATTCCAAACAACATCAAAACTGATGCAGGTGTATACATTGTACAGAGTGCCGTACTAATGAGTCCTAAAATATAGAAATGAGTTTGCACTTCTGGTTCCCTCATTTCAAAGTCAGTGGGTTTTCTGAATGGAGTTGTTGTTATTTGCCAGAAGTAAAGTCTGTGGTTAACACAAGCCTAAGAGATTTTCATGTTTTGTTCTCCATAAATACATCAGTGATTACCACACTTTTTGAATCTTTTAGAGGTCCTAAAAAAGGCGGTTGTGGACATTAAAAGTCATCATGCTGAACACTAGTCACTTATTGGGGGCAATGTTGAGATGCGCGACTGTGGTGCAGTTTGTTTATAGCCGTTTATAGCCTTCTTTCTTGCTTATTTATGCTTCAAAAAAGTCTTCATAAAAGTGGTGTTCACTTATCTTGCTGAACTAAATGAGTATCATAAACTTTTGTTCACCACGGGTTTTATTGTCTGCAGTGATCCAAAATCCAACTGAAAAATCCCACTGGCTTTTTGTAGAGGGAACCAGAGCAACAGTAACTTCTGGGTTGGCCAACAAAAAGGTCATTCTTGCAGCTCTCTGTTGCCTATGTAGCTTTAGAGCATCTTTTCAGGGGAACTTTTAATCAATAATAAATATAAACAGGATGCTTAAATGATTTTTGGAACCTTCCATCCACAGTAGGGCTGCAACTTATGATTATTTTCATTATTGATTATTTTCACGATTGATCGATTAATCATTTAGTCTATAAAATGTCAGAAAATCTGAAAAATGGTCATCACAATTCCCCAGATCCCAAATTAATGTCTTCAAACACTTTCTTTCGACCATCCAACAAAGATTCTTCATTTACTGTCAAAAATGACAAAGAAAAGCAGCAAATCCTTACATTTAAAAAGCAAGAAGCAGGAAGTGTTACTCTTACTCAGTTTCCACAATGATGGAACTTACATGAGCAAAGTTCTGTATTAGAATATATAAAGCCTGTAATACTGACACTGCTGAATCTGAAAGAGGTCTGATGTTGTCATGCCCCATCATCATTCATACGCAGTCAATCAGCGCCATCTACAGGGCCTTTGCAGCTATGCAGCTGTTAATGAGGAGGCTTTCAGCTGTGATACAAAGAACCAGTAACACTGCTGCTCTTCCACCCACATTCCTCACACTGTGCACAGTGGCAGCCTGCGCCGCCAGCCTCACAATCACACAAGCAAACTTCCTGTAATCCCACAGATTCACCTCAAACTTGTACAATTCTAAACCTGAATGATGAGCAGTACCACCCACTGAATGTATCCGGGCGTCTGACAACAGACTGAACATTTAAAACAATGATGGAAAGTGTGTGTGCGACACCACCAGCTCAATATCTCTCACCTTCTTGAAGACCTTGCCATTTGGCTGGAGCTCATCCTCCTCGCTGAGCACCTCCCTGGTGCCCAGACAGTCTCTCTGTGGGAACCTCTGAGCAGCATATTCAAACATTTTGTCTAAGGTGTCCACCCCAGGGTGCAGCCATGCTACCAGCTTATCTTGGTTGTTGATAGCCCTGTAAGGCCCTGCTGGGTGTCCACTAATTGAGCGGGCCTTGATCCGGCGAGCCCGTTCCAAGTTGCTGCCGGCGCCGGACAAGAAGTACCAGGGTATGAAGGTGATGACTGAGTAGACCCAGACCACAGAGCGGAAGACCTGCAGCAGCAGGGGGTTCATATCCTCCTTCAACTTCATCTTGGAGGATGAAGTCAGTGCGCGAGATAAATCAAACCAGAAGCGCAATGATACACTGCACTCAGCACCGCTCCTGAAATATTTCGACTTTCTGCCGTGGATGAAGGTTGCAGGTTCCTTTATGCAGCAAGTCAACTGGACCTGCAACACAGAGATACAACATGAAATTTTAGAAGTACAGTCCGGAAGACAGACAAATCAGCACATCTTGAAATATCAAGCAGCAGCAAATATGAGCTACCACCTCCTGGTAAACGAATCCTCCCCTCTCTGAAGACCATCCCTGCTTATTCTTAGGCTGGTTCTCAGTCAGCACTATTTATTTCACCAGGTACACGAGCCCTGCTGCACAGATTCCAACCTTGCAGAGAGAGCATGCTTTTTTTTTCTCTTTTTTTTGGCATTTTTGCCTTTATTGGACAGGACAGCCAGAGAGTAGACAGGAAACAGGGCAGAGAGAGGGGGGATGACACGCAGCAAAGGGCCAAAGGTGGGAGTCGAACCAGCGGCTGCTGCAGAGGACTAACAGCCTCCATACATGGGTCGGACGCCCTACCAACTGAGCTAAACGTCGGCCCAGAGAGAGCATGCTTTTGTAATGTCTCTTACCTCTCTCCTTTTCTCCTCTGATTTTCAACGTAAAGATTCCATACATATGGTTCGTGTATTCAGCTGTGCTGCAGCATCATTTCAACTGATTGAACTACTGATTGAATTCTGTCCTTCATTTAATGTATATTTATTCCTGGGGCTGCACAATTAATAGAAATACTATCAAAACTGCAATATGACCAAGTATAATATCCATATTGCAGAACCCTGCAGGAGAAATGTGTAAGAAACAGCATTTCAATTAAGTATTATAGTGCTGCAGAGATGCCATGGCCTCTCCAGATGTAAGAAAACATGTTTGTCAGGTGCAGACTCCAACAAATGCTACATTATCACAGTTTGATAGTTTTTTTTTTTTTTCAGTGAAAATAAAAATTGTAATGCAAAAATGATGACTTCCACTAACTGTATCGCATATCGCAATCACAGTTTCAGTCAAAATAATTGCCATATGACTTTCTTTTGTAACCATATCATTCAGCTCTAATTGTGATTCTGTCTTGAAAGGTTATGAAGCCATGCAAAAAGTCAATAATAGTTCATTTAACAACCAATTCTCAACATTACGATCACCTGTAACAATTTTATAAGACCAAGCTGTACGTTCCTTATGGCTCAATCAACTGGATGGTGAAAAGCAATGAATGTAAACATGTGTGTCGTGTTTACGTTCTAAACTAGGCTTCTTTTTGAGTTTTGTGAGGGTGTGCAGAATATGCAGCTCTACATATGGCTGAATCAAGCAGTGGTTGCATTTAAGCCAAGAAAAAAAATTATCTCTTATGTTCTAGAATTATACGGCTTCACTACAGCTCACCATCAGTTAGCAACTTCTACCTCACGGTATAGTGTTTGCTAATTGTATTGTATCATGTGCCACACTTGTTACAGCTCTGACTTGTTTGGCTGTGCTACAAAAACCCTTGGCTCTACTCTGACAGTCTCTCGGAGAGCTCAGCTATTTCTAGTGTATCCTTAGGGCCAGAGTGTAATTTGCAGTGTAGCCCTGTAGCCACTGAGCCTGAGCATGCTAGAACTGGCGTCAGTAGTGACTCATTCTGCAGCTTAGAAGGAGAAGTCCAGAGGCCACGTGGGAGGTTGGGATAACCTGGGCCGACTAATGTAACAGTACTAAGAAGAATCTAACACTGACCCGTGAGGTGGGCTGCTCCTGGACTCATGCAAACACAGTGTGGGTGTGGGTCCTTGCCTCCACCTAAGTGAGTGTAAGGGGCCAACTAGAATACCCAAAACTGGCAACCAGCAATTAGGATGGTATGAAAATTGATGGTTGACCTAGTGTTATTTAAGAAGATATATGACATAATATTTTGTGAAATTATAATTAAGTGTTCAACTCCTCTTCTGTTTTCATTCCTTTAAGGGTCACTGGTACAGATAACCATAATTGTGTAATACTATCCTGTGAAACCATGATATTTTCTGAGACGGTGAGCGTACTGTGAAAATCTCACCCCGCTGCAACCCTACCTGCACTGCACCACGCTCTTGTGCTCCAGTAACGACTGCAATACATTGGCCACTACAATATTACACTGCAAGTATAGTGTTGATCATAAATTCAAAACAGCTTGTGTTAGGGCTGAATGATTTTGGAAAATGTCTAATTGCGATTAATTTGACTGACATTATAATTGTGATATGATTTGCAACAACAGATGGAGAGAAAATTTTTACATCATTAATTACATAATGATTTCAATGAAATTATGATTAATTCTTCAGCCCTAACATGTGTATGTGTTACTGTGTGCATGTGGATGTTTATGCAAGTGCTCCAAACTTTCTCATCTGGATACTTGAATGAGCACCACAGGACTTCCACCTCACAGCTGAAGAAACAATCATTTGAAAGCAAAGACACTGGGATGTCAGCCCATATATGTTGTCAAACTGTATATTTATACAGTGCTGCAGGGTAAAAGGTCTACTTCGAGTTTTCTCTGCAAATTTAGTGAAGAAATTTATGAGACTGAAAACTGTCAGCTCAGCTTAGCACAGCTCTTCCCTTTCAAGTATTTACCAGGGTGTGAAGTTAACTTTTTTTGTCCAAAAATGTCTAGTGACTGTTCAAATTTCAAAATCTACCAGCAACTGGCATATTTTACCAGCATTTCGCTGGTGCTAATTTTGTACCCTGAAAGTAAGGCTGTGCATTTAACATTGCAATATGGCCAAGTGCAATATCCAAATCACAGAAGCTGCACTTTTTTGATAAAGGAAAAATGTTTGGCAAAACAGTGCTACAATGAAGTACTGTAGTGCTGCAGAGATGCCCTGTCCTATAGATCTTGTTCTCCAGATGTAAGAAAACATGTTTGCTTGTTACAGACCCCAACAGACCATCATGGTTTTACTAGTGTTTCACTGAAAATTAAAAATTGTGATGCAAAAAAAGTGTTATTCCCACTCATCATGAATCATATTGCAAAATAATTGCAATATGATTTTTCCTGACCATGTCATGCAGCCCTACCTGACAGACACGTTGCATAAACCAAATCAACCTTGCAGCTGAACGTTGAACATGTCTCACCTGTTTTGCACCAACTCGCACATACCACAACCAACTGACACAAGTCTACTGTATTTGGGCTGAGCAACTGCACAGGCGTCACAAGGGCAACGAGACTGGCAGGTGAAAACTCACTGCGTTTCAGTTTAACACTTGAAATACAGGTAAAGTCATTGTGTACTTTACCCAGAATAAAATAAGCACACCCGCCCAAGGTTACAGTCTCAACAACAATGTAACACACCTTATCAAAACAAAAAAAAAGCTCATTTGGAAAGAAACATATCACACACAAACAAATGTTTTTTTAGTTTTGGCATGCAAAGAACATTGTGTGCAACAACAGAAAAAAAATGAGCTTTCTGCAACCAGCTGAACCACACCTACAAGAAAATTTACTCAGTTATCTGAATAACTTAAGGGCAGGAATTTGAGCCAACGTACTTGACAGGAAAGATAAACAGCTCAAATTAAGACAGTATTTCAGTGAGCACTTCAGCTTTCAGCCTGCCTACAGATAATGGATGTGTCTAGCTATAATTTGATACTAAACATTTATTCACAGTGTCAGTATCTCAGTGTGCATTAGGACAGCAGGATGATGTTAGATTACAGCCTTTCTCTCTCATTATCTTGTCATTTTACACTGTTGAATCAGATAATGCGTCATATTTTAATTCACCTTAGGCTGTATAATCTGCTTTGACTCATTTGTTGGACTGTTATTCACACGTGTGTTGTTCTTAGTATGCGAGGCTCTAGATACTGTGACCTGTCCTGTTGTGTTTCCTTATTTGAGATAATCTCTATCAACGTCAGATAAGATCATAACATACTGCTGTTATGATACCCTTCACTGAATGTTTGATGTGATTCCAACAGCGTAAACAGATCATTTTCATCGTGATCAGCTAATATCGGGACATTTTCTCTCCAGTCTGAAGCTATAAAAGGCTAACGAAGCAGCTTCAAGATTAGCAGCTAGCCGACAGATCTAAGACGCGCTAGCAGTTAGCAAAGCTAGCAGATAGCATTCGATGCTAGCGCGTCGGATAGCCACTGCAGCTGCTGTCGGCCCGCTGCTGGGGTAGTGAAAATCAGTTTATACATCAAATCCGTTTAAGAAATCATAAAGGACACACGCCTCGAATTGCACACAGATGCATGGCGTGTGCCGCGCGGTTGAGCAGACCGGTTAGCTAACAATCAGTCCCTTTCACCAGCATCTACAATCACAACAGCAATACATTCTCACCTCTTTCAGCCGCTACGCTGAGCCGCTGCGGGACTGGATCGACTCTATTTATCCTTGTGACCAAAGCTCTGACATTATATTAATGTTATCTATTAAAACTGTGTGTTTGGTTATAAATCACAACTGTTCGACTGTTACAAAAGGAATATAAAATTAAGTAAAATTGTAAATCTGAGCATTTGCCGGGACAGCGACACCAGCCCGGAAGCTACTGGATGACGTCAGGACATTTCTCCGTCAGCGATTGGAGCGCTGGAGGTGGCGCGTGCTTGGGGCAGCGGGGACGTCAGTGAGGTTACTAGCGGTCATAACTGCCGGAGCAGTCAGTCAGTTCGGCATCACAACGAGGCGAGGCGGGTAAAACCCGGGTGGCTTGTTAGTTTGAATGGGTTATTCGACCCGCCATCGTGTCCAGGTGGTTCCAGGTGTGAACCACGATCCGGTTATGGCAGGCGTCCCTTTTTTTAAATCCAGCGCTAATGAGTATTAGCCACATTTTATCAACTGTGTGAGAGAGCTAAAACTGAAACGTCATTGTGTCATACTAGTGTGTTACAGTGATGTGTAATTCATCTGTCTGTGCGGGCCTGTACACTCAGGCCTCTAAACAGTCACCAGCGGGTCCTCCTACGTGCTTCTCGTGGATGAAACATGGTAGGAAAGTGTTATTTGAGAACCACACAAACCACTGAAACTCTTGACTTTCCTCTATTTAAAGGCTAACTCCTAAAGTCCGGAAGGAACCTACAACTGAGTAGCCTACACGTGATTCAGAAATATAACATGAATCTGAAGAAAGGGGAGAGCAGTAGGCTCGTTGGCTTCCTTTCTAAAATAAAAACCAAACATACAAAGGTTTTTGTGGTACTATATCTATTCTCCAAATTACAATATTGTGATATTGTGATACAGATTAGTGGCAGGCTGTGGTTCATTTTGTGTTGTGTTTAAACCACCGACCGTCAGACAGCAGTGTAGTTATCTATCTTCTCTGTTTTGATTGCTTAAAAAGTAAACTTTTTTAACTCAGATTGTATGAATATGGTAGTGTGTTCTTTATACTAGGACAGTTTTCCTAAAATAAGACTTAAAAAAAAATAGCAGCATATCACTCACATGCTTAAAGTATCACAGTATATCGCAATATATTGAATTGTGATGTGTATTGTATTGCGTATGTGATGCATAGCCTACATACTGTATGGCCATATTATTGCCAGTACACAGCCCAATACTGAATATTACCCTGTTGTGTTTTATATTTATCAGTGTGGTCCTTTTTATGACAATGATTAGAATGATCATCAAATGATGATCAAATATACGTATATTTGATCATCTTTTCAAATGTGACACTTTGGTTTTTGCTCCCATTTTTCACGAGTTGAAGTAAAAGATCTAAGACTTATTCTGTGCACACAAAACATTTCTTTCTCTCAAATTTTGTTCACAAATTTTTTAACCATCCATGTCAGCGAGCACTTCTCCTATGCCCAGATAATCCACCATTAATCCACCTGACGGGTGTTACAAATATTGTAATTAGCTAGCTCCAGTTACATTTTCTAATACAGCCCCTGATGATATTCACCGTCTGATATAATAGGCCACCCAGAATCCAATATCCAAATTTCTTCCATGACATTCAGGCAGAGAGTTTATTCCCTAAAAGGAATGCCATCTCTAAGGCAGTATTTCTTCACTGTGTTGTCATGGCATTTGGTTTCTCACTGAGGCTCAAAACCACAGCAATGATAGCTTTATGTATGATTTAAGACTTTAATATATGTAAGTGCAGACAATTCAGTTGTCAGTTAACATTGCAAAATGAACTTTCAGCAGCTGGTAGTGGTAATTTACATTTTCCTCATCTATATGCAGTAATTGCACATCACACTGTATATGTGTCAGCATTTGCAACAGCTTTTGCACACCAGCAACAATGGTATTGAAAAGTATAGACACAAATATGCTTTATCATACTTTACCACAATTAAATATCATTAAAAACACTGTTGTTAATAGCATCACTCATCTTTAGCCAGAGTAACTGATTCAGGGGGTGTAAAAATGTGTCTGCACTACTGTCAGTTATTTGCGGTTCTGGTGAAGTTTGCAGTTAGAGTGCTGTGAAAGTTTCCCTTCCTCCCAAATGTCTGTCTCACCACTATTTTTGGCCTTCGCTCTTTGTACTTCTGCCTCAGCATGTCCCTTCTGGCCTTGTTTCTTTTCCAGTCGAGTTCTGTCCTCTTATTTGTACGTGTCAGTATAGGATGATGAGGGAGAAGAGGGCGTTCAAGAAGAGGAAGATGTGTGGAATAGATAGATGGAGGAGGAGTAGCTGCAGCCAGAGAGGAAGCTGGAGGAGGACAGTCCTCGATCCTTCTCAGCCATTACCCATAAAGCTGTAAAGATTTAATTTGATCTTACTGAACAAACAAAAATCACATTCATTGATTGATTGATGTCCCTATACTGTAATTGTCTGACAGGCACTATCCCTAATAGAGCTGTCAGCAGCAATGTGTTGGTTCATCATACTGCTGCTGTTGAAAATCAATATAGTCAGGTCCCATGACTGTTACTAGTAGCCATTTGAAAAAATACACGTCAGGGGCCAGAATGCACCAATGACTGCAGAGTTTGTTTGTTCACTTACCAACACAAAAAGAAGCAGCTACCAAAATAACTGAAGGGTGACTGGTTCATAGCTGATTTTAAAACTACTTCAGCCATTATTGCTCACCCAGTACAAATCATTGAGACACTGAACTGAACCCCAAACTTTCTCTTTGGTTACTGCACTTAAAATGTACATGGGTGAATGTATGCACCTCTGGCAGACATGCAAGAACAACTTTGGTAACAAGTTCTACAGTCCCTGACAAAAGTCTTGTCGCTTATCCAAGTTGTAGAAACAACAAATAATAACTTGACTTGTGGTTGATCAATTGGAATCAGAAATGGCTTATATGAAAGACACAGCCCTCTAGATTATGCTTATTATACCAAAATAAAGTTTTGTATCATTCATTGAGTTTTATCATTTAATTAGGACAGAAAGGTCAGATTTTGCTTGGACAAAAGTCTTGTCGCATACAAAAATAATGTAGAAATTATACATATACTTTATTTTGAATACATGAACATGCTACAATAACATCAGAACATAAAGTCATGGTGCCTTGGAAAAAAGAATTAATATTGTGTATGACTCCCATGAGCTTGGAGGACTGCATCCATACGTCTCGGCAATGACTCAAATAACTTATTGATGAAGTCATCTGGAATGGCAAAGAAAACAGTCTTGCAGGACTCCCAGAGTTCATCAAGATTCTTCGGTTTCATCTTCCAAGCCTCCTCCTTCATCTTACCCCAGACATGCTCATTAATGTTCATGTCTGGTGACTGGGCTGGCCAATCCTGGAGCAACTTGACCTTCGCTTTCAGGAACTTTGATGTGGAGGCTGAAGTATGAGAAGGAGTGCCATCCTGCTGCAGAATTTGCCCTCTCTTGTGGTTTGGAATGTAATGGGCAGCAAGAATTTCTTGATACTTCAGGCTGTTGATGTTGCCATCCACTCTGCAGATCTCTCGCACACCCCCATACTGGTTGTAACCCTAAACCATGTTTTTTCCTCCACCAAATTTGACCGTTTTCTGGGTGAATCTTGCGTCCATGCGGGTTCCAACAAGTCTTCTGCAGTATTTGCGGTGATTGGGATGCAGTTCAATGGATGATTCATCTGAAAAATCAACCTTCTGCCACTTTTCCACTGTCTGCAAGCTGTGGGCCTTGACGATTTTTTTGTTGTCTTCTGTTTAATGCTGGTTTCTGAGCACTAATTCAGCCATGGAGACCACTGCGTGAGAAAATTCTTGTAGATACAGGGGTTTCTGGTGACCAGTTCTCATGTAGCTCCGCTGCAGTTGAAAAAGGGCTGACCCTGGACTGTCGAAACAACAAACAGTCCTCTTGAACAGTTGTCTTACGGGGTCTGCCTGACCTGGGCTTGTCATGAATGTCACCACTTTCTTCAAATCTTTTTCTTATCCTTCCACTTGGCATTTGGATACATTAAAGGTGTCTGCCACCTCAGCAGCAGACTTGGTCTTCAGGCTTTTGATGATCAGCACTTTGGTCTGTGGTTAAATCTTTGGCATGGTGTCAGAGGTCAGGTTGCACTTCACATGAAGGTCTGGTGTGCTGGGGTTCTTTTTATACACACCTGGGAATGTGTTCATTACAGTATTTGTCACAGGTGAAGCTCTAATCTGTGATTGTTTGAATCATTTAAGACACGACAAGACTTTTGTCCTTGCAAAAACAGATGTTGTGGGCTTTACCAAGCTGTGAACATCAGGACATTTTTGATGGTTTCATTTTGCACCCAGTTATTAATGTGAAAGCCCTTGACATTAAAATGAACCATTTATTGTAACAATTGATTGATTAGAAATAAAATTATATGCCATTTTATGTTACTATGTCCTTATGGGACAAGACTTCTGTCAATGACTGTATGATGCCCATGTATATAATGCATTATAAATAAACTAATAATTAAAGTATCAGTGTAATTTATCATTTTTACATTTATACAATACTAAATAAATGCTAAATAAATAAATGCACTCATGTTTATGGCACTATATAATTATAGTTGTAGGCACTCCTAATATTCCTAATGCTTTTTAACAATCACAAACAAATTATAAAGCATTTTCTAATGACTTTTAAGGTCAAGTATCATAATACTTAATAATTGCTGGTCAGTCACTGACATTAGGTTGTGGTGTATTATAATTCTCATTGTTGTAATAAATTATAATCATTTTATAATGCATTGTTATCACTGTTAATGCATTATAATGTAATTATAAGATACTCTAAGCAGTCAATAAAAATGTCACTGAGTGACATACAATTATGAAATATAATGCTTGACCTTATATGAATAAATAAATAAATCATTATAAAATGCTTTATTGTGTCCTAGTTAGTGGGTTATTTCTATAAAGCATTATGACTATTCATGAGTACTTATAAATATAATTAGACGGTGCTATAAACAGATTAGGGTTGGGATTATTTCATTTCTTCACTTAAACAGCAGACATGTTTCATCTTTTCCTTTGGTGAATTCTCACTTTTATACACCAGAGGGAGTCAGTGAACATTTCTTCTTTAATCACAGTTTTACACTGCACTCTTTGATAATGCTCTTTGTTTCAACTTGACAGAGAGAAGATCCAACTGTGTCTATATGTGCCTGTTCAGGACAGAAGAAAGACTTCTGTGACATCTGAAGAGGGACATGATGAAAGCGAAATGGCTCGGTAAGCCGTGTTTGACACTTTGACCCTGGACACTGATTCCGTCTCGCTGGTCTTTGGGAGCGTTTGCATGCTTGTTAGGCCATATGTCCATACAGACATATTCTGGACACATACACGCATTCAAAAACACAAATTCATGCCTTTGCCTCCTCATAAACACACGCTTGGGTACAAACATCCAAACAAGCATGCGATCACATGACGAGCCAGACTGTGTACAGAGTGGTGATAATCGCTCTCCTCAGGCTGTGTCATTGAGGTCATCTTGATGGGACACAAACCATCAGAAGGCAGCTGTTACGAGCAAAAGGAACACTTTCATCTCATCTGTGAAATGCGTGTGTCCAATCTGATAATGACACAGGGACACACTTTGCACACACTTAAAGGCGAGACACAGGAAGAGAGGAAATGTATCCTAGAACTGTCTGTTTGTGGGTGACCCCGTCTTTCCTGACAGCGTGCACAGTGGCTAATGGCTGTTCCCTTGAGATCCACCTATGCCAACCACCGTCTGGTGTCGTGTGACTTGTTAGCATATTTACTTATGCTTCCTTTAAGCTCTTTGTGCTCTCAAAGAACCTTCCTCTCACTGAAAAGACCAAAATTACAAAACTTTGATGAAATAAGCTGCTTTTGCAAGAGGTGTCACAACAAGACATTACTGTTCCATTCCAAGACTGCAAAAAATAAACTTTAAAAAGTTAGTGTTTGGGCTGCCTTAAAATTTTAAGTTGTCTGAATTTGAAGACTACATGAGACCATTTTGTAATGATTCAAAACAAATAAACATTTCCGTCAAATAAAATTGATATTAATTTAGTTGTACATGAGAAAACATGTTCAGTAAGATTTTAAAGTTGAACTCACAGCTCATCAGTCAGTTCAATTCCAACCTTCATCATGGCTTGCGGTGTTTTCATTTTTGTGGAAACAAGGGACCATGACTTATCTTAAAGGGTATTATTAGACACACAATTTTCATCATATATGTTTTCTTCAAACAATAAAAAAGAGGGGTCTCAGGTGACCTTTAACTTTCAAAGCATGCATGCTGTAAAGTCAGCTAACATGCTCTTCATATTTCTTTAGAAACTTATTCATTGAGTTGATTGAACTTTGTACATTATCATTCATTCAACTCGTCATTTCAAGTCAAAAGACTTCAAGTTAGAAGAACTTATATTTATGAGTTCTGAAGTGCTCTGAAAATAATTAGAAATTTTATGTTTAATTAACTTGAATAAATGAAACTTTATATCATGTTTTCCACAATGAATCTTTTCAAGTAAAACAAATAAACTAATAACTTTTGAAGCCCTGGCTGATTATGAAGCCCCTTGACATCCAGTTGGACTTATAGGGAGAAGGAGGAGGGGAAGGGGTTATGTGAGGATTAGGGAACAAAAGGATCCTTTTCTGTCATCAAAGAGGATCTGCTCCCAACTCATCCCCTGCTCTCTGGCGACAGCTTTTTATTTTTCGGGAGAGGGAGTGACGGCTGCAGGGAGGAGGGAGAAGGGCGGGACTATAGCGGGAGAGTTTGATGGTAGGGGATGCAGATTTCAAAGTAATCTTTAACTTTAAGCCCTGCAGTCCCTGTGAAATGAAGCTCTCTGCCCCAGACACAGTGTTGCCTATGGCTCCCGGTGGAAGCCTACCACCCCTCCTTTTTTCTCGAGCATTTGTCACGGTGGCATTTAAGTGGCATTACTCACCGACTGGATGACCAAAATGAAGGAGTCCCTTTGAGAGACCTGAAAGGGATGGATTTTTAACTCCTGAGACCAGTGTCGCCTCTTAAAACAACACTAAGTGCAGATAAATACCCACTGTGTTATTGGAATTCAGCAAATAAATGAAGACATCTTCTTCAATCATAACTGATTAAACAGCTATAGCCAGTATTTTAGATATACTGAGGTCAGAAGCCCAGATTTCCTAATTTCCCTATTTTTAACCAATGTAATATCTGACTATTAGAAATTCTTTCATATGAAGTAATTCAAAGGACCAGTGTGTAGGATTTACACACTGATTGGAAACCTTCCCCTTCCAGGTGTGTAGGAGAGCCTATGGGGCCGAGAAACCCACAAGAAACACGAAAGGCCCTCACTAGTGTCAGTGTTTCTAAGATTCAACTTTATCTAGAGAAGAAAAGTAAATTATCCCAACAAACACGATGGTTTGGCAAAACTTTGTTTAGTGCATTTCAAATTTTTAACTTTGATTCAAAACGCAAACATCAAGTGAAGGCAATCACCTTGAAATTATGAGTTTTCTCCACTTTTTTTTTTACAGTATATATTATATATTTTATATTTATCAGACTACATAATGGTCTAAATGCTGTGTCAAAACTCTTATTATCTTATTATAATTATATTTTGTTAATTTATTTATCTCTACCGCAAAACATGTCAATGTTATTAAGTAATTTGTTTCTAAATTAAGCTATAAAACAAAAGAATGTTCCTCTACGAACATTTCTTCTTCTTTTCAGTAGAATAAAGTTTCTAAAAATTTGTGTCAGTAAGTAAAAAAAAGGATAAGGCACATTGTTGTGCTAGAGTCCACAAAAAACATTAACGTGATTTTAAAAAAAAAATACTTGAAACTACCTGATTTTTATTGGAAACGGGTTCAAATATAAATAGCAGTTTTTACACATTTTAAGAATACAGGATGGAAATGATTCAATAAAATTATTATTTTGCAGTGAAAGACTGTCAGAAAGATACTGAGTATAAAGTAAATACCAGAATCAACCTTACAAAGACACCATGTATAGTTTGTGTGTAATTGTACAATATAAATAACTATTTGTGTTATTAAAATCCCTCCAAACTCCAAGACACAACACTGAGGATATTATTGGTGCCCTTAGTAGTGGCTACAGCCTGTGATCAAATCACCCAAAACTTGAGAAATTACAGCAGTGTTTATAATTGTCTTAAACAGGAAATGACAGAAAGAGGATGTGTTTGGGGTATAATTTATATAAAACAAATGCACAGACATTCAGTTAAGCAATTTTTTTATTGCACACTTCCCGGTAACCAGACCTGGGTGGGAACCGTTCGTGGAGTTTGCATCCTCTTGCAGTTTATGTAACTTTGGAAAGCAAACTTAAGCCCATCAAGATGATTTAAGATCCCTAGGAGGTCATCTGCACTTCCATTGTCTCACTACTTTACAACACTACTTATTTTGGCCCCCTACCCCAAAGTTATTTCTCTCATCTTGTGAAGGCTCCTGTCCCCTCAGGGTCATTGGCTTGGGACCCCCTGCTGACCTGGTCCACCGCGGGGAGTCAGTGTAATCACACAGAGGTGGATACGGGGTAAAAACAGGTTCCATCATTGGCACAATAGGTTGTGTTGTTAATAATGATGGTGATGGAATGGGAATATTATAATAAATAAGTCACATACCAACAGCTCCACACATACCACACCTGCTGCACAGTAGCTGCCAAACGCCTGATGAAATCTGTCATAAAAATCATGAAAAAAATTAAAATGAAACGCTGTAATGAGCAATCTTGCTTTGTTGAATATTCGATTCTGATTGGTCAATTATGGCATTCTATGACCTGTTATTTCTGAATACCAGACCGCTGCTATGACTAACAGACTGTTGTTATGGATGCAGTTCTAATCATAGACCCCTAAGGAGCAAGCAGAAGCAATAAAACCGTTTTAAAATCAATATTTTTGTCAAATTATTAATATTTTTTAAGTAGCTGTGTGATAAGCAAAGTAAACCCCAACAAGGGTGATGCAGGCAGAGGGGTCTTACTCATTATGACCCGCTGATCCAGTGTAATGACCTGCACACTGTGCATTATCCCTAACATGGACTTCACGTAGTAGACAGTATACAAGTTTTGCTTGAGGCATAGTGCTCGTACAATCATCCATTTAGGTCAAAATAGTCCTTTTTAACAGCAAACATTTTGACTTGTCATAGCAGAAAAAGCACAGATGTTAGTAGGTTGTGTCTAGATGTGAACCCAAGATATTAAATGCTCTTGTGAGATTTAAATGTGTGTTTCCTCAACATGCATATTGTACAAACTAACTGTTTTGCAACATGACAACACTGGTTAAGATGTGCTTATGTTTAGGGACAAAAAGCACTGACCATTTCGGTTAAGGTTAAAATATTATCTTTTGCTAATCTGGGGTTCCCATCTAGACACACAACCATGTTACTACCCAGCAAACATGAGACATCTGCCAGATGTGCAGATCATGACTATATTGTGTTGGTTGGTCCAGGACCTTATCTATGTGTCCACACAAAGTGCAAATCAGGTTGGATGTCTGGACATCTGACTACAACCTCTCTTGGATGTTGAAATGCAGTTCAGTATTCGAACATCTGGCCAACTGCATTTCCAGACTTTTTTGACTAGGGTGGCCCTAGTGGGCTACTGACTTGCGTGCATGAACATGCACATATTAATGTACCCTTTCTTATATTTACTTTGATTATTTAACTAAACTTGGTGTCTATTTTTTTTATTTAAAAGTTTTATAGTTCTTCCAGTCGCAACATAACAGAGTGAAAAGGCCTTAACCTCCATTGCACCTCTTCCATCAGGTTGTGAGACTCCCTAATACTCCATCACTCCAAAAAACTTTTATTTTTATGATTTATAATTTAAGTAAATTAACCTTGTGAAAAGGTTTTGGCCCTAAACCTACCCACATCTTAACCACAGCATTGTTACATTATAAAACAATGTACATTTAAATACACTTATTGAACAGTTGGTTCAAACTAAGGTCCCTCCTCTTACTGGACAGATAATCAATCAAACTTGAAGATAATGGGGTGGCACTTGGGGCGGCCCCCCATGCTTCCCCTCAAGAAACACCTAAAATAATATGTATAATGTATTTAATTTATTAACATTATATTTGTTGCTATTATTTTGATAGAGCACAAGAGAGAGTTTTATGCTAAACTAGGGCTAACACTCCTCTGGACGTCAACATTAGATGTCATAAAAAAAGACACCTTAAAAACGTTGATTCCGCTCCTCGGGAGTGTACGATGAGACATTCAAAAGACATCTTTTAGACATATCTTTGCTTAGTGGGTAATAACATCAATGGCTGTGTTCTATCCAAATGTCCCAGTAAGTCATGACAGTGAGCCAGCAATGCCAGGACCCTCAAAACTGCAGCAGCTAAATGGAATTCAGCCATCATTGATTATATTGTTTACACCTGTGCTGTACTACATTTATTCTAATATGAGATAAACTCCACTTTATTGTTGATGAAACCGGTCCATCTTGTACACTGCCATAGTAGCTACAGTCAGTCATCAATGTCCACAGACACTGACAGGCATCTTTAACAATGTCTCAGCATATTGACATATTGACAGACTTCCCTTTAATCATACAGCCCAGGCTGAGTGTGTCCCCAGCTCTGCAGCCAGAGAGTCACATTACATAAGTGAGGGAACTGAAGCTGCTCGTTTCAGTTTCAGGTCGGTACTTTAACATACATATTAACCAGGTGAGAATGAGCCAGAACAGGGCGAGGACACTGGCGACAAACAGGCAGACAGGACCGACGGGCGATGCAGTCTTGTTGAAGTTATGGATAAAGATAAGGCCCAGAAACAAAAGCACCACCGTGGACAGGAAGGAGAAGATGGCGCACACACAGCCGGTCGCAAACGCGACTTGTTTGCAAGTCTGACAGCTGTCCTCGCCTGAAGAAGACACGGCTGGACCTGTCTGGACATCTGTGTTTGACTGGTCCTCGGGCTGGTGCGTTTTAAGCGGCAGGGCTTCAGTCAGTACGGTGTTGTCTGGGAGGTTTTGAACCCGATATTCCGGTACCGGAGTGCGGTGTCGACACACGGGGCAGCCGATCCTCCATCCTCGTCCCTCCCGGCCGTGCAGAGCGTCCAGACACTCCTGACAGAAGGTGTGGGAGCAGCTCAGGAGTTTGGGAGTGTGGCGGTCCAGGTCGAAGTAGTTGTAGCAGATTTTACACTCATATTCCTCGCTGGGAACCGAGTCGCTGGCGTCAGGCGGAGCATCGCTTCCTGCGTCCACCGCCTCCGCCATGTTCAGTCTATATTAGGCTGCAGAAATTATTGTACATTCATAATCCAAATGCCCAGAGCACACCGAGGAGTATTTCCTAAGGAGAAAATGCAATAAATCATAAAGTGAGATAAATTCTCTCTGTGCATTTCCCGATATGAGTCAGTCCCGTAAGCTGCCGTGTCTCCATCCGGTTGCACGATCACACACTTGTTGTGTAACCGGCCTGGGGCTCAACCCGCGGACAGGGACAGACTGACTATTAGGCTTCATCGCGATCATATTACCAGAACTAAACCCCAAAAAATCCAGTCGATAGACTTGTTGAAATTGATTTTCCAACTTGGTGTGCGCCACCTGGCTGATCTGTCACAAGTTAAGTGTGGGTCATGTGTATAAGGTGGATTTAATAGGCCTATTTAACCGTATAATTAGAATTTAGCGCCTGCAGCGACAGTGAAGTGCACCGTGTTGTTGTGTCCCTCTGCTGTTCAGCACCACAGGCAGTGGACAGCTCCGAGCAGAGCGGTCAGCTGTGACACCTTCAGCTGCACATCAGCACCGCCGCTGCTGCTGTCGTGTATTTACGTACAGAAAAAGCTAAATACTAATAACCACTGTACATATGTGTGTGATCTGCAGTCCCTCTGCATGGAAGCCCATTTCCGCCAATGTGATGGGGGGAAAGAAGACTTTTAGTCATTATAATGAGAAACTTTCTCAAAATAATGACTTACTATCTCAATATAATGAGAAACTTTCTCAAAATTTTGGCAGACATACCCAGTCAGATACCAACTTGCAATAAGACCACCCTTATAAATGATTTATAAATGGTTTATTATTAGGTTAGTAAATAGGTTGTAACTACAAAAGGTGTTACAACCCAAAAAGGGCACCACTAACCTGTTGCTTGCCAAATAGAGAGCCCACATTTATATGTGCTGTTAAGCCTCAGATCTTGTGGCTTACTTAGCTTATTGTCTTCCCCATCAGCAGCATATATACCTGTCAGCTTCATCACATATTTGTTAATAATAACTGAGATTGTTTGGGTCCAGATCTGGGTCCACCGAGTCAACTGATTCTCTGAAAATGGAAGTGTAACAAGTTGACAGTTCAGTCTGATATTGGGCAAAGCACTGTGATACTAATCATTATTTTTAGAAAGTTCCTCATTATTTTGAGATACCAGGTCACTATTGTGGAAAGATTCCCCATAGTTTTAAGATAGTAACAAAATATTTTGAGATACTTACTCAATATTTTGATATACAAAGTCATTATTTGGGGAAGGTTTCGTATAATTTTGAGATACAATTTTTAGATACTAAGTCATTATTTTCTTTCATCACTTCGTGCTTCCTTATAGGGGTGTTCCAATATACTGGTGCTGACAATAACTGTGATATAATGATATATTATCAATATCATACTGTATGCTCTTAAAGCATTTCTATTTATTTCTTGTCTTCTTCTCCCAAAACTCAAAGACCTGTTTCCCCACTTATGTAATTCATGCTCAGCTGTAAAAGATGGACTGTTTGTTGCAGAACAGGCATTTACAAATGTTGTTTTCCTTTTCATACAGGCACTATGAGGCCTTCCTATAGCTCAATAACCTGTGCATATGGCTATATTTTAGTCAAAACATGATTCTGCATCTACAAGCACACACAGAGTCTTGTCTTGACTGAATTTTTCAAGATTAAGGCAGCTCTATAGACCCAGTGTTTGCCACTGTTACCAAATAAAGCCAGATACACCTCTGTGACACTGCAGGACACAACTTAATGATTGTAGTTCGGAAAGGTTTTGACCACATCTGCAGCATCCATGCTATAAATAAACCACTTACACATCTCGTATGGCTTTGTGGGCTTCAAAATATACTTTGAAATGTTCTTGTGAAAGCAGAAATAATCCAAAAATTGATTCCCCCTGCTGGAAAATCAATCCAGTGGGTTCCATGATGCCAAAACATTATGTAATACCATCTTTTCTTCACACATGAAAGCATAAAGAGAGATCGTTATGAAGTAATCTGTCTTTAGATAACTAGAAACCCAGATTAGATAAATATCCCTGTAAAAAGAGGTTTGTGGCTTTCATGGTATCAGACAGACTCCATGTAGTGTGAGCTGTATGTGCCCCCTGTAAAATGAGCTGACATGTGCCCTCTTGTGGCTGAATATATGCTTGCTGGGTTTGGGAGTAGCAGATTGTGTTGAGCTGAATATCAGTTACAATTATATGCAATAAATTACATTTTAACAGTGTGGTAAGTGTAATGACTTATTAACAGAAACAGAGAAAAAAGATTAAAGATGCATTTTTGAAGGTACTTGTGAGACCTCTTTTAAAAAGCACATTGAGAAGGTGAGAAGACAGTTGGTGACAGAGAGGACACGGTAATTGACATATGTTAATCATAGAATTAATGATGATTGTTGTTTTATTCTACAAATGTGTACATTTAATAAGTAAAGTAATTCACAAGTAATAAAATGTTATCATGTGTGGAAATCAGGATGAATTTGATTGACGAAATTTTTTCCAGTAATTTCCAAAAATATATATGTTATTGATATTTAATGCTACAATAACAGTTCACCCTGTCAGTCAAAAGATGTTTGACATGTTTTATATTAGGGCTGTACAATTAATCAAAATATTAGTGAAATCACAATATGGTGAAGTGCAATATCCAAATTTCAGAAACTGCAATTTTTGATGAAGGAAAAATATGTGACAAAACAGCATTTTAATGAAGGACTGTAGTGCTGCAGAGATGCCCTGGCCTACAAATCTTGTTCTCCAGATGTAAGGAAACATGTTTGTTTGGTACAAACCCCAGCAAATGTCACATCGTCATTATTTTAGTAGTTTGCAGTGAAATGTGAATTGTGATGCATTTCTTCTAATGCATACTAATAATTTTTTTTTACTTTTACAGTGTTGTGCATCCCTATTTCATATGTGTTTATGCTTTGTTTTGTGGACATAAAATATATGATTCTTGAAAATATGTACTTGATAAGGACATGAGTGCGTCATACTTATTTTGTGATTTCAGAGCAAGAACATTTTGCAGAATACTCTGTTGATTTTTCTGCAGACATTTCCACATCTCTTATCATACAAGATTCATCTTTGCAAACTCACTCATTATCAAACAATATTTATTTCTTTACATAGTATTGTTTTGGATATATCTGAAACATCTAAAACAGAGGTTTTCAAAGTGGGCGGCGCCAGCAGGTCTCCCCAAGGTGGGTCCAAACAGTTTCAGGGGAGGCACAGTGAATGAAAAAGAAAAGATATTACATTAGTTATTAAAAGGAGATCACATAGAATAGCCTAACTGTGTAATTTAGTTATAGAAATACATTCATAGGTACAGTATTTGGGAATTTTTCCCACTTCCCAGAGTCAGAAACTAATAAATGCCTTAGGACAGATCTGTTTTATATGTTTGGTGTAGTCTGGAGTTATTTAAAACAGTAATATTAAGCTATCTTGGCTCAGTTGTTGGGTGCAGGCCCACAGTCGCAGAATTTGAAAACCCCTGATATAAAATATAATATAGTTTTTTTTTTTTTTATCAAAATGCACCCAGTTTCTTTGGGGGAAGCAGGAAATCCACCTCTAGATGTTGTCACAACACCAGAAACATGTCGTTCTCCCCTTACACACATACACAAACAGAAGTGAAGGCGTTGTGTAGGTCAGATAAGAATCTTACTGGAGGTAACGCTGCACGTTCATCATGGAGCCATAAACTATTAGCTCCCTGTTTTCAATCCTCATTTGCTGAAGTATTAAGGAGGCAACCCCGCATGCCCTGAGGCTGTATGGTTAACAAATGCTCTGCTTCTCTTTTTCTTTTCTCCCGCTCACCTGGGTTCACCTCCTGGGCCTTTGTCATGATAACTGCACTCAGTTTGAGTTCCCACTGAAGTGTTGTGTGGGTCGCATGTATTTGATAAGATCAAACACAGTAGAAAAACAGTGCCTCCTTTGGGAAGTACCTTGTAACAGTAACATCCCAAGGCTACTAATCACAGAGTGGATTTCCTTCTGCTGAAGATGCAACGTTTCTGAGATGCTTATCTAAATGTTGGCCTGGCCATTCTTCTAATCTGTTTCTTCTATTTCACTTCTATAGTCATTGTCATGCAAAGCTCTTTCGAATCAGTCAACTGCTGCGGTTAAAACTTCAAACACAATGATTATGTATCCCAAACAAAAATAAAATCAGAGGCAGCCCAGTTTTATTTTGAAGGGCATTATAACCACACTTGCCTTTTGGTTGAAGACCTGAACAATCTGCCTTTTATCAGAATTAGAATCAGGCTTTAGTGCCAAGTAGGTTTTCAAATACAAGGAATTTACTTTGGTATATTGGTGCATAACCATTAACATAGTATGAGGAAAATATAAATGGTGGCACTTTATGCCAACGCTACATAAATAATCATGAATTCATACATGACTTCATGCATGAAAACGCATGTATTCATTCATGTAGTAGGTCATGAACTGAGGTATTTCAGTCATCATGATTACTGACTTATTAATCATGTTCATGTCTTCTTCAAAGGTAAGTCTGCAGTTAAAGGGACAGGCCAAAAAATTCATTCAGAATTCCATGTGTTGTAATTCAGGCTGCAACTAAGGATTATTTTCATTATCAATTATTCTGTTGATGATTTTCCTGATTAATTGATTAGTTGCTTGGTTCATAAATGAAAAAAAAAGTATTGATCACTGTTTCCTGATGCCCAGGATGACATCCTCAAATGTCTTGTTTTGTCCACAACCCAAAGATATTCAGTTTACTGGCACAGATGAGTAAAGAAAATAGAAAATAATCACCTTTAAGAAGTTGAAATCAGAGAATTTGGACATTTCTTCTTCAAAAAAGTGCCAATTATCAGAATAGTTGGTGATTAATTGCCAATTAATTGTTGTTGTAATTGTAATTAACTAAGCATTTGGAAAAATACAAATGCACATTAGATCATGTTTGGACTACATTTCAATTTTCAATCACTTAGTTAGGAAAAGAACATTTCTATATATCATGTATGCAGAAGCAACAAATGGTTAATTCCTGTCATTTCACAACTGTTCCACCGTTAATCATATGTTATTCATCAGCATTAAAGACGAACAGGTCACAGGTCACCACTTTATTTGAAGAGCCACAAACATGGTGAAGTCATGAAGAAGTTATGCTTAGTTAATCATGATTTCAACACTAAAGCATGAGCACTGCTGTGACCAGTCAGGGTTTCTTTTTTTTAAACCTGTCCCTTTAAATCAAGATTCAAGATCAAGAAGACATGGACATTATTAATAACCCAGAATTTATGATGATTTAAATAACTTAGGTGTTGCATTAATTAGCATGTCGTTCTTGCTTTAAGTCATGCATGAGATGCTGTAATTCCTGTACATTCCTTATAGTTCATGACATGAATGAATTCCTGCTTTTTCATGCATGAGGTCACGTATGAATCCATCATAATTCATGTATCCTTACCATAAAGATGAAACCAAGTACTGCGAGTCAAGAAGCATAAATAGAAAATAGACAACAACATGAAACAACATCATAAAAAGGTAAAAAAAACAATATGTCCATTATTTAAATAAAAGAGTTACAGTTTGCAGCTGTACAATATGGAATAACACAAGAATATTAAAAGGAAAACTTGTTTAATGAAAGCCTTCTTTCAATGGATCACTCAGAATACAATCTGCATATTGACCTCCGCTCTATTTTGGAGCTGCGTCTGCATAACATGTGGCTCAGAAATAGTATACAGTAGTGCACTTTTTCCAAATATGTGTTTAGAAAATTACAAAGACTTGGCAGCAGTAATCGCACTCTCTGTCAAAGCCTCGACTATAATTAGACCTCAGTTTAGAAACTGATATTATGGCACGTTATTCAAAATTCCCTCACAGCAGTGGTATGATTCTCTGAGGACTAATAAAGGTTAAGTGCATGCTGTGTTTACAGCTGCCTGTTATTTTAACATACTAAAACCACAATATAAACCCAATGAATAATGTAAGTGAGGGTCATCAACTTAAAGGTATCCATCATTCCTGTCAGTAAGAAGCCAGAGCTCTGCTTCTTCTCCTGCAGTTACAGTTTTACAGTGAGGAATGCATGACTGACTATTTTAATTCTGAGAACGAGTTGAAGCTTGTTAACTTATGCTCAGATAATCACTGTGATGATTTGATTGCCTACATGTCTATCTATATATTTGATCTGATGGTGCAGAGTTAATCATGAATGCAGCAGTATTCGGAGTCGCTCTGGAGAGAATGGAGATTTTTCCAGTGGTCTAAGTAGGCCTTAGTCTGACACAGTCTGGGACCTTATCGCTATAGGGCCACAGGCAAGATCAAAACTGCTCAAAATTTGCTATTAGGCTATAACTTTATCTTTAGTGGACGCAGAGCAAATCACTCTGTTTTTTCAATGTGTACGGTTTCAGAAATATAGCCCTGAAAGCCCCTGGCTTATTCTGTGCGTATGCCAAGTAAATGCAACACACCATTTCTTTTCAGGGGCCATTTTGTTCTTTATTTTTGATGCATTTCGTCCACCACCATGCACAGCACATTTCTGACTCAGCTTACCCTGCTAATTGATTTGACATGGTAGATCCAATATCCTTTTCATGATAGTCAAACTTTAGTATGATAACTTTCTTTCCCCCTCCCTGTTCCTTCTTTTATGGACGTATAAGATTTCCACATGTTCTGCGCTCACTTTTTTCCCTACATACACATATCACACATAGACCTACTTATAGAAGGAATTAAACTATATTGTGCGGGATACTGCAATAGAAGGGAGAGGAAAATCAGACTTTCCTGCTATGAAGCTGGAATGAATTATAGTAAAACTTGGATAAAATTTTAAAAAAAAAGTCATCTTACAATTCTTGTGCATCAAAATATTGTGTTTCTCCACTTTCTAGTGAACTGTCACAACAGTAGCACCACCAAAACAGCTGGCTTTGCTTATTCATATTTTCACATATGGAAAATTTCTTTCATATCCACATGAGGTTGTGACACGAATCTTTTAAGGCAGCAAGTTGACAAATCAATTAATTATCAGCCAGAATATCAACTCTGGTGCTGCATCAGTTTGTGTTATAGAGGTCATGACCAATCAGTGATTCATAGAGGAGGCCTCCAAACACAATCAGCCTCTATATGCTCTTATTTCTGAGAGGGGGTAGAAAAAAAAATGTAGCGGTCTATTAAACACGCCCAATTATCATAATTATCGCAACTCTACAAGCTTCAGAAAAAAGTCAAATGATCCCTCGTGGTTGTATGTGTCTATAATCGACCATTTACACGGATGTGTTACACTGCCGTGTGTCTCCACCGCGGGTCTGCGCAGCACCTATTGTTCAGTCCGTGCAACAACTATTAGATGACGGTGCAGCACAGCTTTTTGCGTGGTGTGTGTGTGTGTGTGTGTGTGTGTGTGTGTGTGCGCGTGGTGGAACTCGCGGAAAAAAAAAAAAATAGATCCTCCTCTCCACGCTGAATCATCCACGCCATATTTGTCTCCTGACCTCTATTGTGTGCGCTGTCTGGTGGAGCGAAAACCTTCCTAAAAATTCCATCTGTGCTTTGGGTGATTAACGAAAAATTAGCAGTTGGCTCTTTGCAACGTTTACTCTTCAGTGTATAGTATAAGGAAAACCCTAGCATCATTCGTGGAGCATTTACAAAGTGACACACTACAAAACTTTATACAGTGTTTAATGCACTCACATTCACAGCATGGGAGACTCTTGGGAGCTGAGCCCCGCAGTGCTTTACTTTTACTTCTATAAATATTAATTATATTACTGTTGCAACAACAGATGAAGAAATAGGTTATAGGCTTCTATGCATGATCTCGATGATTAATAGCGATAAATAATAATAATAATAATAATAATAATATAATGATAATGATAATAATAATAATAATGGAGCTTCACGCTGTCATACTATATTTTAAGATTCTACTTACTGCTATCTTTGTGATATCTCACCTGTTGCAGTCTATTGTCAGTCCCGTTTCATCATAGTTGTAACTTTATCATTATTATAATTTTGAGTGAAAATCCTATATAACACTTAAGTCGATGGTGAACAGTCTCCCCAGCGTTGGTCTCCCACGTGCTGCTGCTTTTAAGCTCAAAAATGAGTGCGCATAAGCGACCAGTTGGGATGCAGCATGCAATAATAAGTGCTCAGTAGGTGTTTGACGTGTCTGCTCCACGTTGGAAACACGTATAAAATCCGGATAGTTGATCATTTGGTGTAGTCTGATTCGATGCAACAAACAAATAAGCCAACAAAACAAAACAACAACCAAAAAACAAAAACAAAAAACAAAACAGATTTTTCAATGAGTTTATTCCATTTAATAATAATATTAATAAATAAAAATGAACTTTAATATAAACTTTTCACACAAAGTTAAGTGATTTGTCATTGTTAAAGTAGCCTACATATTTATATTAAAAACTGAAAGAGAACATGTAGGCTAATAAAAAATCTACTATAACAATAACTACTACTACTATTTTTAATAATAATATATAATATAATAATACTGATAATAATAATAAAGCTAATAAACTAATAATTCCTAACAATTCTAATTCCAATTCTTTCATTCATAAGAATTATTGATAAATACTGTTCCTTAATAAGTTCAGGTAAGAGAATGATTAATATGCATATAACATAGTTGAGATTGTGTTGGGTGTGTGTGTGTGTGTGTGTGTGTGTGTGTGTGTTGACCTGGAAAGTCTCATCATTATAATGTATAATTGCTGTATAATAACTTTTGTCTTTCAGACAGCTTATTTATTCTCTAATATATGGTCTCGGTGAAATAAGTCTGTCCATGTTTTAATATTTTTAATACAAAGTGTAGTTATTTGTAGTTTTTTTGTTTTGTTTTGTTTAATGTACCTGACAGGATGGCTGGTGAATGATGCATTATAAATGATGTATTCTGACCCATCTAACATGTTCTAGATGCACAGTGTATGGGCTAGAGCCTTGGAAGCATGTAAAGAATATGTTCTTGTATTTGTAAAGTGTTGTGCTGTGAACACATTAGCTGTTAGTGTATCTTTGAGGAGGGTGGGTGGGGGTAATCTTGTTTAAAAAAAAAAAAAATAAATAAATAAATAAATAAAAAATGCAGAGTAATGCATCTTGTAACCTGTGCTCTACCATTCCTTCAATTAAAATTAAATTTTAAAAAATGTGTTTTTTGTAATGAAGCTGCACTTTTTCTGAATTACGTTATTAAACTTTATATGAGCCTCAGTGTCTTGATTTATCAACTAGATAATGGGAAGAAGAACACATAGTTCATATTTCAAAAGAGGCAGTATCAGATATTTTTATTTAATTGGTATTATTAAAAGTTGTACATTTGGTGAAAAAGTTTCCTGCGCAGTAGCAGAAGCTTGTGACCTCATGAGGTCAATCAAGACAGACGGGAGCTCCTGCTGTCCAATCACAAAGCTCCCCCAGCCCCTGAACGTCCGGGTCTTTGACCAATCAGGAGGCGCAGCGCGGAGTCAGAGGGGACAGCGAGCACAGATAAAATGTTTGACTTGCATCCATCGTCTCAAACCATCCTCTCAATCCCCGCAGGACTGTTAGCGACCTGCACTTTGGTTTAAACTCTCACTGGATACCAACAAGTCAACAAAACTCTAAAGGATTCAGTTTTCAACCTGTTACACAAGGAACTGCAGCGCGTCTGTAGAGAATTATTACAACTAAACAAAAGTGTATTTTGTGGGATTTAAAGCGACAAAAAAAGAAAAAAGGCAGCTTCGTTTCAGGTGTTGCCTGACAGAAAGTCAGGATCATGACAGCGCTGGCTGGAGGTTTACCGAGAATGATGAGACCAACTCCTCACCAGAACTACCCGCGGGGAGGATACTCTCTGGAAGGTAAGAGACTCACTCAGACTGCCACCGGTTGCTGCTCACAAATTTAACTTTTAGAAAAGTTCAGCGAAGTTGACAAGCTCGACTTCTGAAAAGTTTTAAACCTGCAAAAATGTTGTTATTAACGGCTCATTTAATCTTGTATTTTTTCCTAAGTTTTAAATGTCTTAAAAAAAAAATAATTCCCAAGTTAAGTCTACATTTTCAGCGGCAACGTGACGCGCTGTTTCAACTTTAGATTTATTAGTCTTTGATAATAATTATTTTTGTTAGTTATTTCTCATCCTATCGCATCTATTGGAGAAGACATGACTGACAAATGTCGGAAAGAAAAATATTTGTCTTTCTCATGCCACTAGCAGAAATGTTCTACTTCTTTTGTGACACTTAAAACATTTTAGACTGAAAATCTGTAAGAATGAGGATGTTTATTAGCACAACTCTGCAGCGCAGCTAAATCTTTGATTTTCCATATTTGATTACACTTTGAAAGTGTAACTGCTCCTGGTTGATTTCCAGCAAAGGTTTTCTTGACAGTTTGTAAGTTCTTTCTAATCACTATATATTATATATGTGCATATATGTATGTGTGTGGTTTTTAATCTTTGGGTTTTGGGGGTGTTTTATTTTTAGTTTTTTAGTTTTGGTTTTTTTTTGTTGTTTTTTTAAATATACAACCCCATTTCCAGAAAAAAAAAAAAAAAAAAAAAGTTATGGCACTGAGTAAAACTTAAATGAAAACAGAATGAAATCCTGTTCAGAATGTTTAAAAAAAACAATAAAGTTTATCATTTTGAATGTGAAATATTGTGTCTTTGTATTTTATTAAATTGACTACAGATCGGAGAGTATTTGCAAATCACTGCATTCTGTTTTTTATTTACTTTGTACACAGCGTCACAGCATTTTTTTTTATTCTTTATTTTTTTTTAATTATTTTTTTGGAGTTGGGGTTGTGTAAAAGAAAAATAAGACATTGTTTAGTTCTACAGGTTTTTGAGTATTCAATAACTGAATCCCCTGCGCTGCTGTCCATGCAGTGTCCACCCCGTTAGGACAGGGTCGGGTCAACCAGCTCGGTGGTGTCTTCATAAACGGCAGACCTCTCCCGAACCACATCCGCCATAAAATCGTGGAGATGGCCCATCACGGTGTCCGGCCGTGCGTCATCTCCCGTCAGCTGCGGGTGTCTCACGGCTGCGTCTCCAAAATCCTCTGCCGGTACCAGGAGACAGGCTCCATCAGGCCGGGAGCCATCGGAGGCAGCAAGCCAAAGGTGAGAGATCAAGTCGGGGTAAATTAAGATTAAAAATAAAGAAAGTGACGAGAAATGCATGTGAAATTCAGCAGAGACATTTAGAATAAAGTGAGTTTGATATAAGATTTAAATTCCATAAAGAGGAGTCGTCTTATGGAAAATCTAATTTCAAAAGAGTACAGTCACTGTTCTGGATAAATATGAGGTTTTGATCTTTAATAATCACAAAACAAAGCAGATTCACGATGTTCAACGACGCCTTTGTGAAAAACTCTTTTGGAGAATTATTACGTCTACAACTTGAATAGGTTTGACTCTAAAGTCTGAGCCAAATAATCTGTTGAATTTCTGTATCAACCTTTTTGCAAATTCAACTTTTATGTCTCTCTTAATGTAGGCCTCGAAACTAACGAAACGACATGAAACTCTTCTTCTCTCTTTCCTCCCATCACAGCAAACCGCTTCTCCGGAGGTGGACAAGAAAATCGAAGAGTACAAGAGAGAAAACCCGGGCATGTTCAGCTGGGAAATCAGGGACAAATTACTGAAAGATGGCATCTGCGACAGGAACAACGTCCCCTCAGGTATAGGAGACACTTTCGGGGCCTGCAGTAAATAGAAAAAACACAGGGAGAACTAAATTTTGCTTGAAGAAAATACCAGGAAAGTCGTGAAAATAATTTGTGTATAGTTCATAAAATAAAATTTAGTAACATGATAATGAGACAAAGTGTTTTTTGTTTTTTTTCCTTTTTTGTTAGCAATTTGTGGACATCAGTTGTGTTTAGGCGTAACTGTTTCCATAAACACTTTACTCTTGTTTTTTTGTGTAACTTCTTTTTGTCCTGATATATTTAATATGTATTTCCTTACTTTTTTTTTCCCAAAGTGAGCGCAATCAGTCGCATCATGCGGTCTAAATTCGGCGGAGTTGGTGACGATGAAGAGGATGATGATGAAGTGGTGAAGAGGGAGATGGAGGAAAACGAACCGCGGACAAAGCACAGCATCGATGGCATCCTGGGAGACAGATGTAAGTGCAGAGTTACGGTTTTACATCTTGGCTGTGTGTTTTACAGATGAACGAAAAATATTGTTGGTTTTTGATCGCATCGACTTAAACAGAAAACTTTTAATACTAATACTGCAACTACTACTACTAATAATAATACTTGTGGCAGCGCATCGCATTAAATACTGTGATTATTACTTTTTATTCATGCCAAATGTTTTATTAACCTGCAGAGGAAAGTTAAATACATTAAAGTTTCGGGCGTTTATGCTTCTGAGATTTAACAAATGTGCAAAGATTTTCTTAAGTGGATAATCAAACATTTGTCTAACTTCCAAGCCTGAGAATATTTTTTTTTTTTTACACACAATCGGACACTTGAGGATGAACTTCATGAGAGGACAAAGCGGGGAGAGTCCATTGAGACTCACACCTCAGTTTGACGAGCACAAAAGCCAAACTGCAGTGAGCGGCTCAGTGGTGTACAAAAAGACGCCAGGGCCTTTCAAAATGGGCAAAGAAAGGGAGAATAAACTGCGCTGACAAAAGGCCCGGAGAAGACATTATGAACCCGCAATGAGCGATGAATTATTCAGGGACACCAATAGGCCCAGAGCGTCCTGGTTTATAGACTGCTCAAAAAAAACAAAAAAAAAAACCTGCCAATTTGGGAGCTTTTCCTTCTGTTTACAGTTTGTCGCTCAGAAAGAAAAAAAAACATACGGGAAAAGAAGCGCAGACTTTGGGCAAACACCTGTTGATTTACGACCTGTTGGGGTCTGGGGAGTGTTGCCGCAAAAGGAAAGGTTGCTGTTGGAGACATAATGGCGTCTAGAGTTAATTATTGATTAGTGGACTTGTAGAAACTTCTGTTGTCTTTTGGCGATATTAAGTCATGACGCGCAGATTTATACATTTTATCATCATGTTGTGGGTTTTAGATTTGGTTTTATTGTTCCGTTTTAGGAGATGATAACATACATGCTATAGAAACGTGAAATAAATATTAAGTTAGTGTGTTTTTTCCTTGATTTTAGTCTAAAATGTGTTAGGTTCGCGTTATCAAACGGAACGGTGCCGTTACTTTTGCGCACGGAGCTTTTGTCACAGTCTTTGCGCACTGAGCGTGACGCCTTCAGCCAGTGAGCGCAGGGAAACCCTCTTCTTCTCTTCTCTCCACTAGATTAAATCCAAACCTTTTATTTCTCTCCACTTTCATCTCAGACAAAGTCCGCCCCTTTCCTTTCCGCCTAGGGCCACACATTCATGCAATATCTGTGGGCACTTCCCTCTGCCCTCTTCTTCCAGGCGAGGCACATCCCTAAAACTCACTTCTGTAAACAAATAAAATACAATATGACAACTTTCGCACAGAGAGGACGATTTAAATGGAAATAATCGGATGAATTAATAGATAATGTCTTAAATTAATCTGATTTTTGTTCAATAAGTTAAACTTTCAGGCTGTGTTTGATACAAAATTCTCAGAAAACTTGTGAAAAATGTAATTTTTGATGCATCTGTAACTCTGGTATGAATTTCTTGAAAGAAAACAAATAACATTAGTTTTTTTTCCACATCAAATAGGTGACATCCTACATGCAAACAGCTCAGAGGCTCTTTCCCCCTCCATTGATATACAGAACAGCCACTATTTCATTCTTGTGTCTCTTTGTGGAAGTAGTTGTTGTTTTTCTCTTTTATAGCTTCTTCATTAGAATGTGAAAAGGGTTGGTTTGGGGACTGAGAGAGTGTCTTCTGGCCAAATATTGATTAAGTAGGTGTTTGCAGAGGCTATTGTTGTGGCGGAGAGAGGCCTGTTGCTCTCTGCCCCTTTCTCCTCTACCACTATTGTTGGCTTTCCTTAAGTGCTAAGATCAAAGCTGACTCATTTAGATTTATTTGTCTGGGAAAAGAACTGCTAAGGTTTGTGGGATAAAGTATACCAGGCAGCAGCAGCCCCGGGTCTGCATGGCATTATCAAGTGGAGCATTGTGGGAAAGGGATGTTTGCTGGAATGAAGTTGTTTATATCTCCTTTAACCATTGAGTCGAGTGCAGTGTGCAGAATTTAAACAACATGCCTGCCTGAGCTGCAGCTTGGATTAACATTTTTGTGACATTTATCACATTTGTCCACAAAGCAGGAGTAAATCAAACTTTGTGTGTCTCTGTAAATTAATTTTAACTGGAAGATTGAATAATGCCACCGTGCCAAGAATTTCATTTTGGTGCAGAATTAATTGATAGCATCCTTCCCTCTATTTATTACTGTTAGCACTTTAGCCTCATTTAACTAATTAAAGTAACCAAAGTCATGAAAGAGGAGTAGCCACTCTCGCGGGATCCATTTATGGCAGTGGGGGTGAAGAAGAAGAAAAAGAAAGCTCAGAAATACAAACAGTCAAAGGGATAACTTTTCTTTAAAGGGAGTCCTGCGGTGCCAAATTGAATGAGGCCAGTTCTTTCAAATCTGCCATGGTGAACGCAGTCAACATGTAATAATTGGTTTCATTGAGGTGCATTCCAACAATCTGCTGCCATTCTCCTGCCTCCATTGTCCGCAGGCAGGCAAATAGCCAGAGGGACAGGAGGAATCAAGTGCTGACAAAACATGAAAGATTTAGCTGCTTTTGTCAAAGGAGCTGAGTAGGACTTTGTTTGTGTAAATAAACTGGGTTACTGGCTCCCCGTGACTTTGGCATGGATTTGGAGTGAGGGGAAATTTGGAGAGTAAGGAGAGCAGAAAGATCATATTTGCGTTTGAGAGTTTACCTTATTTTAAAGCTACTGCAAGGGACTTGCGTATTTTGTGGATTTTGGAGATCCCTGTGGACAAAATGGGTGTGTTTCTACCGTCATAACTGCAAACATATAACATCAAAAAACTAAACTTATCTGAATAAAAAAAATCTCCTCCTGCTTCTTTTTAACTGGCTAATGTACTGCTCACTGTAACTTTGCATGGGAAAATGTAAA
This sequence comes from Lutjanus argentimaculatus, assembly GCA_034769285.1. Taxonomy (NCBI): domain Eukaryota; kingdom Metazoa; phylum Chordata; class Actinopteri; order Lutjaniformes; family Lutjanidae; genus Lutjanus; species Lutjanus argentimaculatus. The sequence goes on from JAWZSL010000011.1 coordinate 18,709,542, forward strand.
CACAAGCTCATTTCATCTGCTTTAAAGCTACTAACTGGTTATGGTTATTCTTAATGGCTGCCACCGGGTTGGAGTCTCCATGAAATCAGACGAAAGAAATTGGCCTAATTTTATATTTTCCAAAGGCAAAGCTAGAAAGAAGCAGGACAGGACCGATTTTTATTTAGATAATTTTATTTTTTATGTTATATTTGTGCTTACACTTCCACTTTTGTCCACAGGGGCCTCCAAAATCAACACAATAGGAAAGTTCCTTGCAGTAGCTTTAAGGAGACTTCGACCTGGTGGCATTTCGGTCATACAGAGGCATCGGTATTATATTATTATCATGAAACTGTTTCATAACCAGTTAAAAATTCCTTGTAGTAGCTTTAAAGGAGTTTAAAAAAGTGCAATACAAATTCAGCTGAAAAGCCAGTGAAGGGGGAAACGATGACGGTAGCAGCTGCCACATCCGAGTCATCTAATCCAATTTCCAAAGTTCAAAACTTTTACTCTCGTGAGACGTCTAAGAATATAAACAGATACATTTCTCTCACACACAGGGAGCAAAAGAAACTGAGCGGCGTGGTAGTAACCCACAACTTTACTGTAAACAGAGAGATAGATGTTTGAATTTCTAGAACTCGTGTCTTTGTTAGGGGTCCCTGCATTTCCACGGTGAATGAGTTTCGAGATTGGAGGTTTAGAGGAGACCGTCCGTCTCTGCTAGTCACAGGAGACAGAAGGCCTCAATGCAACCAGAGGAATGTCTGCTAGAGCCACATTTCCATTTTCCTCTCAGGGCTGGATAATGGAGAAATTTATATGTGGGCCTCACTCCATGTTTTTCTGTGCTAATAGTGCTTATAATGCCGGTTTAGCCCAGTGGACTGCTGGGAGAAAAAAAAAAACAAAAAGTCAAAATACATTTATGGATGGATGGATTAGATAGATAGATAGATAGATAGATTACAGCCCTACGTCCTGCGTTGGCATGATTCTCAAGTCTCCCTCTTTCGGAAAAAAAAGAAAGAAAAAATCCACACTGGCTGATCTGCAACTGAATGCCGACTCTATGCTTCATTAAAGCCTCTTTCTCTGTTGGCATCCACATTGTGATCCTCCAATATTAATTCAAAGGACAATTAATGAATGCAGGCCAACTTTGAAGTAATGGGCTGGGGTCCTGCCCCGAGCCGGCCCCTCGGCGCTGATGTACTCTCTACATTCTCCCCACTAACCCCAGAGACACTGTGAAGTGAGTGAAAGAGAAGCAATGAGCAATGGAAGGTCAAGGAGAGGAGCCCCAGCAGAAAAAGAACTCTCTATTTCCTTGGAAGTATTAGCCAAGCAAAACTCTGTGATGGGGAGGATAAAGGAGTGTGAAGAGAAAAGGGTCGGGGGCGAGGGGACTCTGCAAAGAGGAGCACAAAGGGATAGTTAATTGAGTAAAGCCAGACAGCGTTGTCAATCACTTAACTTTGTTTAGCCTCAGTTTTTGTGGAGCTGTTTCGTCCAGCACATTGCACATTATGGACACGCCAGCACAACTCTGTTGCTGTTTTGATTAATGTCTTTTTTCCCTCTCGGAACAAAGAATCCACTAAAATGGGAACAGAAATTTAAGATTTAAAAAATATGCTCCAAGTCACAGCATTCATTTCCTACATTTGTCTAAAATAAAGTTGTCAAAATCATCAATGCTTAGATACTTTTTTTTAATTTAAAAAATGATTACGAATCGATTATCAAATTAATTGCCAGCTACTTTGATGATTGATTAATTGGTTTGAGGATTGTTTTTAAGAAAAAAGAAGCCAAAATTCTCTGATTTCAGCTTCTTAAATGTGAATATTTTCTGGTTTCTTCACTCCTATATGACAGTAAACTGAATATCTTCGGGTTGTGGGCAAAACAAGACATTTGAGGATATCATCATCATTTGAGGACATTTTGGGAAACGTTTCGCCCATTTTCTGATATTTAATAGACCCATCAACTAATCGATTACTGATAAAATAATCAATAGATTAATCAACAATGAAAATCATCATAATTTCAGTCCTGAAGTGCTCATTTGCAACCTCAGTTCAGTTCAGTCTGCGTTGTCCTGCCTGAAATTTGGCTTGCAGCAAAACCAGACAGTGTTTAGCAACTTTTCTGTACAAGCACTGTGGATGTTCATTTGAAAAAAAGAGAAGAAAAAAAATCCTATTTTTATATTGAAAGAGGTATCTTTTTTTTTTAAACTAGTATTGTATCAAATTATAAAATTCAATTATCATGATGACTCAAGTCCAAACAGACAGTAAGAGAGAAAAGGTGTGGAATGTGATGATGGCTTCTCTCTCTGTTGAGTGAAGTTTTGTTGCAGGGTCAGTGGCGAGGCAGCGCTCTGCAGTAGCTGTGAAAAGGTCAGGGGCTAACCTAGGGTCACTTGACTGTTAAAACTATCAGGCCCCAGGAGAAGGAGGTTACGATAATGTTTGGGAGAAGATGACAACTGGCTGACTCCCAAATATCAGATCGGTGAATCAGCGCTGAGTGAATAACCTACACTTTAAAGTGCGTATTTTATCTGTCGTGCGAATCCAAGTTTCAGTTTTGCTGTTATTTGAAGTTCCTGGCTGTAGGGGTGTAAGAAAATATTGATTATGTTTTGTGTTTTAATAATTCTCAAAGATACTGTATCGCTGTTTTTCATGAATAGTTCACATGCAAAGATCCATGGAAGTGTTGTATTGTCAGTGTTGGCAGTGTGGTTGTCTATCTTCAAACTTTTGACTCTTCCAGAGGTGGTAAAAGTGCATGTATTCTTTACCCAAGTAGACATACAGGTACTAAAAAAAGACTTAGTAGTGCTATAACGTTGGATGTTACAGAGAATGTGATAAATAAACATGCAGATCTGACTGTGCTGGTTGCATAAAAAAGATTTTATGCATACAAAATTGTGTTCTTCATACTGCGACCGTTTTCCTAAAATTAGATTTAAAACACCCAGAATATATTACCTAGCCAACACTATCACAATAATTGCAATATATTGAATTGTAGCCCCTGTATCGTGAAATGTATCGTATCGCCGGATTCTTGCCAATGCACAGCCCCAGTATGCTGGTTTTTCTGAACAATGTGATTGGTTTGGCTGTTTGGGCTGAGGTGGATCTATGCTGGTTAGTCTCCGTTTGACTGGAACGTGCGGCAGACTGGCCTGTTGCTTTGTCCCTGCGTGGGTTCTGTGCCGTTGCTTTGTCCCTGCCCCGAGGGTGGAAATGCCACCGTGAAACTGTCACCTAACTGCACCGCGGTGGAACTAAATAATAACCGCCGCACACTGGGCACACATAATAGCCATGAAGGGCCATTTGTGGCTTTTTGTCACTTCACCAATATTAGACAGAGATACATCTTTCAAAGTCATATCGCCAGCTACTTCTTTGTCCGTTAAGTGCCAACCTCCTGCGCTTATTCACTCCATTTTTTCTCCGTCCATCACATCATCATCTCCTGCTCTCTTTCTCTACACTGGCCCCCCTCTTTTCCCAGGCAGCTGTGGGTTCCTGGGGGCTCTTTAGCAAGTCAAGTGAGCAGCAGCCCACTCACTCCCCATTTTTTCCCTTAACTGTTAACCCCAGCTGAGCCCATAAGCTGTCAGTTAACTATTCTTTCCCTCCAGTGCATCTGCTCGCTCTGGCTCTATGTGGCGTGCCACTATTTTATTCAGTGGCTCCCTCGCACTGTGCTCCCAGCCTGAAAGGGCCAGATCTACTTCCCTGGGCAAATAACTAGTTCATTTGTCTCTTCTGCCCTTTGTTTTGTGTTGCGAACACATGTCACCAGCTCAATTACCTTCTCTATTAACAGCCCCTGGAGGAAGGGCTAGCCAGCCCCTACCAAGGAAAGACTATAAACTGCCCCATATGCTTCGCTTCTCTTTCTCTTTCCCACTGAAGCTCTTCATCCGTTTTCCTTCTGTTCGATCTTTATTTCTTAAGATTTCTTGCTTCTTTTCCTTCCGTACTTTAATATCTCCTCTGATTATCTCCAGCTCTGTGTCACTGTTTTCATTTTTTGCCATTTCAAGCTACATGTGTGAATATGCATGTGCCTGTGCGTGTCTCTTCTTATTAACATCTCTTGAACGGATGGGAGGGGGATGAATGCTTGGCAAGGCGAGTCCTGGCCGATGTAGACTATGCGGTAAACAAGAGCAGTCTTTATTCCCACAGTCTTAGGTCTTTTTTTGGGGGCCTGTTCCAGGCACTTCTGCTGCAGGTGAAGCTAATGGAACTGGACGTTCCCCAAGTTCACATCTGTGACCCTTTGGCGTTTATCTTCCCTGCCTGTCAGTCTCGTCTCTTGATCGATAAATGGTTCTGTTTACTCTGAGTGGACGGTCTGCAGCACTGTCCTTTTCCTGCTAATGTTTGAGTGTGTACAAACACACCTGTAGATGCATGTGTTTAACTTTATTTAAAGCTATAATTTGTCACATTTTGGCATGAAAATATCTAAAAATGCTTGATGTATGTTATATATTTTGTTGAGCTGTGTGCTTACATTAGTCCAAATCTTTCAAATCCAGAGAAACTGGTTATTTATAAAAGGTAATGGAGTGTTTCCTACTAGCCACTAGTTGCTATAACTTTCAGGAAAACACAGAATATGTGGGATACGTCAGAGAGTGAGGATGGAAATCGTGCAAACGTGACAAAATGTAACATGAATAAAACTTAGATTACGTACATTACCATCCGTGAACATGATTTCTGCCTGAGTCATGTCAGATAGATTTTCATCTGCAGTGGTGGTTGTTTAAAAGTGAGGAAAACAACTCCCATGATTCCACTCTCCTTCATGATGTCAACAACTGACATTGTTTGTTATTGTTTTAATTTGAGAGAGAACCCCAGCAGCAGAACTTGCATATTGTGCCTTTAAGAGTCTCTGATCAGGAGAAGGAACCTGTTGAATTCACTTGTTGAATATGCTGAACTGTGCTAAATAATCCCCTCCTAACTTTGTCAAATAAATGATCCACTCTACTATCTAAACTAGCTTATTTTTAGTTTATTAACCTTCATACTACTTTGTTTTGAAAGGTATGTTTTATGGATGATTCTGCAGCAGCCCCAATTTCCGCTTGAGGGATAATAATCTATCTTTCTATTAAGACTCTTGTCGGAGCCGCAGCCAAACTGTGAGCAGCTATGGAGTATTTTCAGCTCCCTGGTGCTTTAGCTGCAGCGTAAAATTTGATTTGGGTGTTTAAGTAAGGAGGTCGAGGCCTCCCTTTGTGTGTTTAGTATCCTCTTCTGCCGTTTGTTGCAGGGAATGTGTGGGAACAGCCCTCTCTGAGTACGCTTCTGCGTCAGCGTGCCTTAAAATCGATCCACGGCAGCATAAGATGTGGACGCAGCGACGGCTGAGCACAGAGAAAAGAGAAAAGTGAAGTGAATGGATGAGATGGAAGGGACAGCTCCACTTTTAAGAATGACCAGCACCCCCAGCATCTTCTTCAGGTGCCTTCAGCCTCCCATCTCCTCTCCATGTCAACCCCCATCCCCCCAGCTCTGTGCCCCTCAGGCCGTGCAGGGAGGGAGGGGATGAAGGGGTGCTCCCCTGCTGTGCCCCTCCACAGCCCCCAGTGGCCCTTCTCTGGACCCCTTTGTGCCCTCCCTCCTCTTCTCCCTCCCACCCTTCATTCCCCCACTCAAGCCCCTGGCCCTACAGCCCCCATCTCACCCTACAGCCCCCCCCGACTCCCCTGCTGGGCAGGTGACAGGCCCCTGAATGCGGGCCCGGGCGTCCCTGATGGCTCCTACAGATGGAGCGTGGTAATCGGCCCAATAGAGCCCTGCCACAGGCTTTTCCCTGCTAAGATACAAAGGCTCGGCCACATCACTTCCAAAAAAAAAAAGAGAAAAAAAGAAAGACAGCGAGAGCAGAGAGGAGGAAGAGAGCAAAAGAGAAAGTACGAGCCAGAGGATGACAAAAGCAACACTGTCATTTGCCATTAAGGGAGCGTCTGTGACGGAGTGTTTTCGCTGGAGTTACTAATAATAAAAACAGGGAGGGGAAAATAAAAGAGAGGGAAAGACAGAAATAAAAGGGGGCATAGGAGGAGAGATCCACCCCCACCCTACGCCGCAGTTAACATGAGTTACAGTGCCAATGGGGAGCTTTCTCCTCGTAGGAGTTTTATGAGTTCTCCTTCCCTCCCTCAGGAATCTTTTCGTTTCTGCGCCGTCATTGGTTCTCCATCGTTTTCTTTCTTTCACTGCTCCTCCGTCATTAAAACGGTAGACTGGAGACCGGGGATAGTAGAAACACTTTTTGTTTGAGCGTCAGTGGTGGTTCATGTTAGATCTCTTACACTTTGATACAAGGTGCCCATACTTGCCTACCAAGGGCCTGGGTTTGATCTTGACACTGTTGGGGATATAAAATGACCTGCTGAGGCCTTTTGCATGTATGAATACACTTCTACAGCAATTTCATGTCATCTAGAGCCTTTATCTAATCCAATTCTGATTATGTAAACTAGCAACATTACAGTTTAACTTTCTGTACTTCATTATAAAACATCTAAACAGGCATATGTTGCTAATAGATAATAATGACTGAAAAAATAATGCTATTTAACTCCATTATGCAGTAAAACAACAGCCTAACTTTTGTCAAAATACTGAATCTCACTAGGGGGGCAAGTAGTTCCTGGATATTGGTAGCGACATGCCCCTACTGTTTCTACTGTTGTTGTCCACTGCAATCGTACATCTACTGCAGTCACAGATTATGTGAGTTGATGTTAAATACAAACAGTTGTTACTATCTACCCTGCTGCTTGGGTGAGTGTAACATTAGCTGGAGATAGATGTAACAAAACTTTCATCTTTTGTTGAGATAATTCACTTTTCTTCTTTAGATAAACTTGAATCTTTGAGTTTTAGCAACACATTGGGATGTGAACTGAATTTGTAATTTTTGGGTGCTTGAAAGTTAAATGGTTGCAACTGAAAATATTAAATTATTAACCATAATTCACTTTCACTTTGATGAGTTTGCCCAACATCTTTTTTTGAATATGTCTTTTTGGGTTCTTAAAACCTAAAGATTCAAGAGGAAAAGTAAATTATCTCATCAAAACATTATTAGTTGGTAAAACATTTTCAAAACTTAAGAATTTGAGTTGGGCTCAAAACTCAAAACTCAATTAAGTTGCCTTGAAATTGAGTTTTCTCAACTTTTTCATTTTTTACAGTGAATGTACATGTGACATGTAAGGGTTCAATCACTGTCATAATTGTGGTAAATGTAGATGGCTGCCCTTGGGGTGCAGCCTTTGTGGGCCCAGAATTGACTATGTACACACTTGACCCACACTTGTTTTTGCCTCAAGTTTGCAAATTGTTCTGTGGCCACAGTGCAAAGATTCTCATCATTTTAATGAACTGTCCCCAGCTCAAGCCATTCCGTGTTTTAGATTGTTTAAGTAAAACTATTGTATATACAATGCAATAAATGAATCATTGAGCAATTAATCTTTTTATAAACGGTCTTTATGTTATTTTCTTACCTGAAAATCTTTTTTTGTTCAACAATTTTGCACACAGAGGCTTGCCAATTCTCCCGTGAGATCAAAAAAAGAGTTTACAGTATTGATAATATCACCACAGCACTTTTGTAACTTTTAAAACTGACAAGTGTTACAACTAACCTGGTGTTACAACACTCCCCACTTTCCCCTAATGGCATTGAATATTACATAGCTTGCCGTTTCTTCTGGTCTTCTCCTTTAGTGTTGCTTATGTGCTGATTAATGGAAGTTGCATTTACTAATCCCAACAATATTGACGTGTTTATAGGAAAAGTATTAAGTTTTATTTTCATGCTGTGTGGCCCTCTCCTTATGCCTGTTGTATTATAAAAATTTACTCCAACTGGTCTCCGGCCACATCCTAACCAAAACAAACCACATCCAAAACTCATAGCGCACGTTCCAGGACTGTTTAAGCATCCAGCCAATCCTCTATGCCAGCGTGGCGCCCTTGGTCAAATGTAATAAAGAGCTCTTCTCAGCATCAGAATCTTGTGTGCCGGCGGTCTGGAGCATAGCAGCATTCCCAGGGAGCAAATCCGTGTGTAATGCCTGGTCAGACACACACTGGCAACCGGCACAAACATTTCCTGCTTTGGCTCCAGAGGCTCCAGAGGCAAGGGGAGATCCCTGCTACCCCCTTCCATGTCTGACTTGGCACTTTTTAATTAAAGCTTTAAATCTGGAGGGCAGTCTGGGGAAACAGACGAGCCTCAGTCCTATTTTGCTTACACCTGTCTCCCTGCTTTTGCCTGTCTTATTTCTTCTTTAGGTGTTTGCTGCATAGTCTAAGAGTGTCGAAAAGGTGCAGTGAACCTTCCTCATGAGGTTTAAGAAGTCCCTCTAGGGTGGATTTGGGAGTGGAAGCCTTTCTGCCTTGTGTCCATCTGTGTTTGACACATTGTCATGGACTCTATGTTTCATTGAGTGAAATCCCATAGCCGCAGACGCAGCAGATGCATGTTTGTGAGTGTGCGTATGACTGAAGAGATGGGGGATTGCAGACATGAAATGACGGACAAAGGCAGGCTGTCACGCTAGTTTGTGGAGCCTAATCATTATTTAATAGATGGGTAACCTCCCCCCCGAAATGCAGCAATGGTCCTCTGTCTCTAGTCTCAAGCCTTCTTCTGCTGAATTAGATCCCAATAGCTGTCTCCCAGATAGCCCAGTCGGTCTCTCCTGCCCTCAACTGAACAAACAGATTAAGAAGCACCTGCAAAAGGCCGCCTACTCTCCACTCTGGGACCCTATGGCATAGCGCACAGCATGGCTAAGACTGGGAGAGACACAGTGTCCCAGGGAATAGATGCCCCGGAGGGATCTAGTCCTTTTTAATCCGTGTTCAAGCAGCTTCTGGCTTTTTGATCTCTTCAGGAACCACTGAGGAGTTTAAGGGAGCAGGAGGACACAATCTGAAGTTGTTCTGTACCATGTATTGTACCTAGCACAATCTATTGTCTCCGGTCTGTCGATTGTACACTCTTAGACATAAAGGTGCTGACTAGAACCATAAAGGGTTCTTCGGCTTGTCCCCATAGGAGAACCCTTTTAGTTGCAGTCCAGTTGGAACCGTTCCAGAGAGCTCTACCTAGGACTCAACAAAAATCTAGTTTGAAAGGTTTCACCTAGAACTATGAGAAGGTGTACAGAGAACCCTTCTATGGTATAATGGTTCCACCCAGAACCCTCTCTGGGGCCCAGAACCTTTCCACCTTCTGACGGTGCCAACTAGAACCCACTCATGGGGTTCTACAAGGAGCCTTTTTATATTCCAACAGTTTTATCTAGAGCCCACCGAAGTGGTTCTGCCAAGAACCTTTTTAAATGCCAAAGGTTTTATCCAGAACACATTTACAACCACCACCAGGAACTTTTTCACCTTCCTAGAGGTTTAACTAGAACCCACCCAGGGGCCTCTAACAAGAGCCATTTTATAGTCCCAGGGTTTTATCTATAACCTACCTAGGGGTTCTAACAATAACCTTTTTATATTTAAAGTATTTTATCTAGAACACATGTGTAGGCTCTTCCAAGAACCTTTTACATTCCAAGGGTTTTATCTAGAACCTACCTAGGGGGCTCTGCTGAGAACCCTTTTATGTACGGTACACAGAGCTCCTGCAAAAGGATTTCAATAATCTTTGAAGAACTCTTTCTTCTAAAAATGGTTCTTTGTATCACAGCTTAGCATTTACCCCAACCATCCTGTATCAGTCTGAAGCAACAGTCTGTTTGTTTTTGTGATTGCAGCCAGTCACTCGGACGAGGGCTCCGACGTGGACTCGGAGCCGGGCCTGCCTCTGAAGAGGAAACAGCGTCGCAGTCGCACCACATTCACAGCGGAGCAGCTGGAGGAGCTGGAGAGGGCCTTCGAACGCACGCACTACCCCGACATCTACACACGGGAGGAGCTGGCTCAGCGGGCCAAACTGACGGAGGCTCGAGTTCAGGTTAGACACATGCAGGGACACGCTCTGCAATCTCAAAGTCCCCGAGACTCAATCATGACAGCAAAGCAATGTGTCGGTCTGTCATGGATATGTGTCATGTGGGTGTTAAATTGCCTTGGGATGTTGCCACACATTCCTTACAGCCATTAGACACGTGCCCCCATGTCTGACCCCCCTCTTCTTCACTTATACAGACACAACAGATACACTGAACCCACTGTGTATGAAACAGATTCCCATTTTTGTCAGACTCTTTACAAAAAAAGGGCTAAGTAAAGATCCCAAAATAGATGACTGATTTAGATAGTGTGCTAATATAGGCTTTAACAGCTGTAACAGCCTCTGGCATTTGCCCCTGAACTCAGTGACTTGCAGTAGCACACAGAGATGTAATGTCTGTGGTTTCACTGCACGCTCCAGATGTTAAGATCTCTATCAGTTCAGCTCCCTGTAATGGGTCAGCCAGGCCTCACAGACACACACATACACACGTCTACAAGAACCAAGTACTCTCATAAATACAGGAGAGTGTCCACCTCTCAAGTGACATTAAACTTCCTGTTTTCTATTGGTAATGTTCTTGAACATAACAGTGCACATAGGAATCTCTGACTCTTGTTTAAGTTATGCCTCATGTAAGGTTCTACATTATAGCCATTCTTTGTGCAGTATAACTTTGCAATTTTGGTCTATACCATATATAAACAGACCATTTCTTCTATATATAAGAAATTCTTTTCTCCTAGTCTGCTGAAGTAACTGGATAGTACTGGAAAATGAATGACTATTTGTTCAAATAAAACAATGATTTCATTATCCCAGGGATGACCATGCTTTAGTGAGGCTCTGATCAGACAGCTTCACAGATTCCAAAGCCCAAACATTTCACGTTTATGTCTGACGTTTGGCGTACAAGTGAACTTAACACTCTTGTCTCTGTTCGTCTCTCAGGTGTGGTTCAGCAACAGAAGAGCCCGGTGGAGGAAGCAAGCAGGAGCCAGTCAACTGATGGCGTTTAACCACCTCATCCCTGGCGGATTCCCTCCATCAGCCATGTCAGGCCTGCAGCCCTATCAGCTGTCCGACAGCCCCTACACTCCTACTTCTATAGCCCAAGGTGGGTGCAGCTGAACACAACCAAACATACTTTAAACTTATACTTTAAAGGTCCAGTAAGATTTACCTGATTTTATTGGCAGAATATTGCATAAATAAATGTAATATTAATAAATATGTTTTCATCACTTTGTAATCACCTGAAAATAACCAACACTGGCTCTAGAGAGGGCCTGTGGTGTTTTCCTTGAGATTTGCAGCCACCATAGGTCCTCCTACATGCTTGGAAGGGGAGGGTGAGATAAGGTGTTTGCAATCTGTAATCTTACCACTAGATGCCACTAAAACCAACACACTGGGTCTTTAAAATGACAGAATTGAGTAAAGCTAGTGCAGGTTTGATAGCATTGAATCAGGAATTATCTATAACAGCAGCAAAATAATTCTAGATGAAAGCAAAATGGGATTTTAAGCAACGTGTTTTTTGTTCTCAGCAGGATCCGAGCAGCCCAGTACAGTCCACCGGCCACAGCCACTGCCCCCCACCTCCGTGCACCAGAGTGGGCTCAGCTCGTCAGCAGGCTCCCAGGACGGAGGCTCGGCGTACTGTCTGTCTTCTGGACGTCACGGCTTCTCAGGATACTCGGACAGCTTTGTGGCACCGACAGGACACACAAACACTGTCAACCCCACCATCAGCAACAGCCTCTCACCACAGGTACGTCTTTACATCCATTCTTAAAATACTAGATAGAAATACACAAAAATTTATGAATATCTGCAAATATTTGCAAATGTACACCCATAAATTCTGTCTCAAACAAACTCACACACCTATTCACACGCATATGTTATCATACCATGAAACAGGACACCATGGCATTCATGAAATGCACCATATGGACGGATAATGATACACACAAACACACACTTGACCTCTGAGGTGTCATTGCGGTGACATTGATGAAAACCTTGTTAGGCTAAGAAACACGGTAGCTTTTCATTTTTGTTTATTCTGACGGGTTGTTTGATGAATTTAAAATGTGGCAAACGTCAGTCTTTGGGGAGGGGAGAAGGGACCAGACATGAGGAGGGATGTATGGATGTCGGATGATGACACAAATCAAAACTGAAAAGACAATTATGGTCGATTACACAGTCATCAGTGTCCATCAGTGGCTCCCTACCAGCCCAGAAGATGGACTAACAGGCGGAAAACGAGCTTTTAACCGCCACAAAGGGTGGCCGGCCCACATGCAATGCATGCTGGGTACTAATTCCCATGAGAGAGAATCTCAGACTCCTGTCAGGCACTGATAAAAAACTGCCTCAGGCAGGTTTGTTACTTTGTGAATGCCCGAGGATGTATATATATTGGAAAAAAGGAGATCTTTGTTGTGGCTGCCTGGGTGCACGGTCAGAGAGTGGTAGGTGGCACCATTGTGGCTGAAGGTATAATTGACTGCTTTGATATATGAGCTCTAGTTATGGACTAGAATTTTTTGTTTCTTCCTCAAGAACCAGTCATATTTTCTTTTAAAATGTTATTCTTTGGGGGGTTTTGTAGTCATTGGACAGATAAAAGTAAAGAGAGACACACTAGAATGAAGATGTCAAATGTGCGACAGTGGTCAACAGTTTTAAATTTAGCCAACTTGGTCAACTCAGAGAGCTGGGTACTGAAATTTTAAACTTTTATGGCACAGATGGAATGCTTCAAGTCTGTCATGTATTGAAAAATATCTTGTTATTTCAGTACTCAGGAGTAAATCTTCACATTGTCTTTTATTTTTTTATATGTTGTAAAACTGCTTTGGGTGGAAAATGCCAGTTGAAAGTTGAAACAGAAACTTAAGTTTAACCACACTGTGGTAAATAGGTATTTATTTTGTTACGAAACTCCTTTGGGGGTGTAAAAAGGAAATGAAAAATAATACTAAATTGTACTGTAATCTGTCTAATTTTAATTTTGTTAAAATGGATTTTCTAAAATTGATATCGAACAAAGTATTATTCAGGAACCAGTATCAAAGTCCAGGTATTGCTACCCGTACTGGAATCGTACCTGCACCTACTAACTCATAATTTGTAGTATATTTAAAGGAATACTCTGCCATATTTTCCAAAAAAACAACAATGTATAGACTCACATTATGCTTCTAAACCCAATGAAAGTGTGTGCTGGTGTCTGTATCTGCAGAGACCCTCCCTTCCGCCTGTATTTTCTTATTTTCTCATATTTCCATGTTCTGGATGGTTCAGCATTGTAAATGCAAACACTGTCCTTACTTAATTTCAGTAGTGCCTTTAACTTAATTTATACTAGTTTTTTTTTTTTTTTTTATTTGCTTATACAGATTTTTCAGAACTTTTTGCCCTCATACTTGTTTCATTCTATAATATTTACTTAATATGCCACCTACTTTTTTTCTTAAAAATTTGTTGGCAGTAATGCACAACTTAAAACAGTTATTTACTTGCTTTTCCTAAGGTAAGTGGTTTCCTAATTTTTTTGAGTAAACTTAACTTTTCAATTTTACTGTGAACCCAAAGTGTCTGTATTTCACGACCTGGGAATGAGACTAAACAATCAACTATTTTTCTAGTGGTGTTTACAAACGGCAACTGACAAATCCTGCATATTGTACCTTTAAAGACTTTGTCAAAGCGTAACTGGCATGCAAACCTGCCCTCCTGTAACAGAGAGCACGTCTGTGGTGCGAGTTCACACACCCACAGGGTCACCGAGTGACTTTACCTCCAATAAAGAGGCCAAAGGTGCCGCGGCCTTGTGGATGGTTTCAGCATTAACCTTAGCGGGCAGCTCCGTACAGCGTGGACATCTCATCTCGTGCCTGGAATGTTTTCTCCGTCTGGAATTGCAATCACAGAATGTTCCAGTGTCTTAATTGATTGGAATGAAGTAATCTATCCCCTTGTAACAAAGTGTGTAATTTATGCAAATGACTCACTTTGTTGGCTAATTTGTTTTAATTCATGTATTCATTGCAGCTGTTTGAATGTATATTGCAATACAGTTTCCTCCATTTCGGACGAGGACAGAATTAATTCCCTGATTTTCACTTAATAAGAGGGAGGAAATGAGAATTGATTAAATTCTATGACATTGGTAGTTAATAGAAGAAGACCTCTCTGCACTTAGAAAACTTTATGGCTTCAATTTTCTCAGATAGCTACGCAGCTTGGTCCATTTTGTGTTAAATCCTCCCTGGAATTATCTGGTTATCTGAACTCTGAATCTGTCTATAAAAGCTCCTCTACTCTATCTGCTATTCTGTATCCATCAGGAGATTCAGAGGTTCAGTTAGCTCCAGATATGGTCACATTAGAGCGCAGCAGAGTTTTGATATGGATAAGGTTTACTTTAGATAGGTGATATTCTTGTCTGGGCAGTTAGCTCTGTATTCGGAGCTTCAGTCGGGCCGGTGGTTTCCCCGTGGTGCGGGATCTCTGGCGTCTCACTGCTGATCTGGTGCATACCAAAGGAACCCTTTCTCACCAAGGAAGCGAGCGGCCAGGATTTGCACCCCCCTGCGACCTAATCCCCGGAACAACCTCAAAACAGACACCATCAGGAACTGCTGCCGTTTCAGTTGCAGACAGAGAGTGCATGAACGCACGAGCATGTAGATAGACACAGACCCTCTGGCACAAATACATACCACACCAACAACTGTTATGGCTAAACTATTTTGGAGATAGCACCACTGGATAAGCAGAAAAAAAATCTTCACATGAAGCCACCAGAAAACTTCATATTTAAGTTTTTATATCAGCTACAATTTAATTAATTAAGCATTTAAACAGTACAAATCCTTCTGACACTTTAAGGAAAGGACCTGTGGTGTGACGAGTAGTTGGAATTTGTTACTTCCACCCCTGCAAATATGCATTCATGAACATATATATATGGACACCACTAGATAACCAAGCAACTAATCATGGAGCCACCAGGAAATGAAAATTTTAGATTTAAGTTTTTACATTTATTTTAACAATGATTTAATTAATTAAATATTCAAATAAACAATACAAATTTATCTGGTGCTTTAAGGAAAGGAGGCATTTAACTGTTTTAAAGCAAAGCCCTTAAGCATATATTTAACACATATATCGGAAATATGTTTGAACTTATAGTCCAAACAAACACGTTTAAAGGGACATACTTGCTCATTTTTAAGCTTAAATGGCTGGATTGCAAACAAGGCATCTCAGGCAGTTCAGCAGGAGTGTTTTCTATAATTCCCTTTGGCGTGGACTTCGGTCTTTGTGACTTGTGACTGCAGACCTTTTTTTATGAACAAAGAACTAAGATGGCAGATGGCAAACATAAGACATGTGTTAAGTAATAATAGTAATATGTGTGAGTAAAAGCTTCACAGCAAAAACCACAAATTCACATATGCACAGCATCCTATCAATATGAAGTTCCAAAGTGTTTAGTTTTTGCTTTTTTAAATTAATATTTATGTCTGTGTTAATTTATGCTGTACTGTGCATTTCAGGAATTTGTGTTTTCCTGTGAAAATGGGCCCTCTGTTGCATGAAGATTTGTGGGTGACTGAATTGAACTAGTATTTTCTGGCACCTTAAATATATAAATATTGTAATTTTTATGGACTTTATGTGCAACAGACGTTTGTATTTTACAGTATATCACAGAGAAATAATGGTTTGGCGGTAGGCCGCATTGATGTGTTGGTCAGATGTGTGAGGTCAGATCACTCTGACAGACAAAACTGTAAATTACACACATTAAAGACACCTGAAGTTCCCTCGCTGTGTATGTACATGTGCGTTGTGTGGTGCCAGCTGGCTGTCAGTTGGGTCCTTCCGGGTTATTTTCAATGTGTTTGATTCAATGTGTTGGTCTCCTACATGGACTGTAACTCTTGTTCTCTCTTTAACTTCATTTTTTAGACATTTTCACGACTTGGCTTCTCACGCAAACCTGTGTGCAGCTGTTCACGATGTATCACTGATACCCCTGCAGCCCTGACATCAGAGCAAAAAATGCTTATATTACACATGACCGTGCACACACAGACACACACCTACTGTTAAATGCACACATAGGAGAGGTAGCTCTCACACACATACACAAACACACCCTACTCCTCGTTCCCACGTACCCTTTGGCCTCTTCACCCTGGCCTCACAAGGACACGGTGATTTTAGGGCATCAAGAGAAAGCGAGGGGAAAAGAGACAATAAGAGAAAGCGCTTTACTCTGAAGAGGCCCAGTACATCAATGGACATAGAAATCTGACTGAATTCTGCTTAAAACACATCACATTCTTAAAATATTCTTCTTATATAACGATTAGCCAGTGTTAGACTTTTAGACTCTTTATTTCTGTTCTATTTATTCAATTAGTCACACATGTGGCTAGAAGCCCACAGGTGTCATGATGAGGAAAAATAAAAGTAAAAAATACAGAAATTTGACAGGATAACTCTAACAGAAAACACTAGTTGGCTAAAAGGTTGAACTCTTTCGCCACCATCCAGTTCCTCAATCAGTCAAGCAGAGTAAAGGGAAACCACATGTGTGAAGGAAGCCAGTAATAATGTTTTTCTGACAGTGAACAAGGAGAGAGGCCGACACTTCAGTCCACCTGAGCAGAATGGAAATTTTAATTGAATGGTGTCACGTCAAATTTTGCCTCGTATTTTTCAATTTAAAATTTACTGGTTACACTTTATTAGAAGCAGTAGATAAACATTTACAATTATGAGGACATATTTTATAATATTGCAACTGGTTTACTATATTGTCACTCATGATCTGTTTATACATCAGCCTACACAAGTGTCCACAAGAAGAGTTATAGTTGTTGAACTATATATTAATAAACACTTACATTTGTTTACAATTACATTATAATTGGTTATAAACTATTTATTAAATGTTTATATTTGCTAATTCAGATAACTTTATTGATATAACATAATGTTTTGCCAGAGTGCTATATGAATAATAATTATATTGAAGAATATACTGTATTTGTGCTGTATATAGACATTTTGAACAATGTACAAAACTTCAACATCACAAACTAACTAAACCAAAGTGCCTGATGAACAAACAATACATGAAAATAAAGCAATAATCCCCCCTCCACCTGCCCTTCATGTAAAAAGGAAAAAGAATCACCACTTCCAAAGCATTGATTATTGTTTGTTGTGCATGTGCAGCATATTTACTACATTATAAAAAGAAAATAAATAAGAGTAAAGAAAAATCTAAGGCCTGATCAGCAGTGCAAATACAAACTGTAATGCGAGAAGCCAATTCTCTTTAATTTGCCCCAATAAATTAAATCTAAATATAAAATCTTATAAGTGCTACATAGGTAGGACTTATCAATAGTTTATTTTGTCATACATTTTATTTTGATTGTCATGGTGTGACTTGTGTCTTTCTGTTTAATTCTGTTCTTTTCTAATCACCCGGTTATCCTCCCATGTCCCCCTTCAGGTAATGGGCCTACTGAACCCAGGTGGAGTGCCGCATCAGTCCCAGAGCGACTTTGCCCTCTCCCTCTGACCGGAGGCCTGGAGCCTAACGGCGGCATGGCTGCCAGCTGTCATGGCTCCCAGCGCCTGGAGGCTCTCCCGGGCCTGACCAGTATGCCCACCCTGCCTAGCACCCAGTCTTACTGCCCACCTTCCTACACCTCCCCAGCCTACGCCATGGACCACCATCCATCCTACCAGTACGGACAGTACAGTCAGAGCAAGGTACGCTTGAAATGCACTAAGTGTCCAATTGAAGGAGAAATATGTAACTCCCTAGCATCCCTCAGCTGTTTATAGCTGTCAGCCTGCCTTACCATCTGCCAGACTCCATTAACATATTGTTCAGTTTTACAGTTATAAGCATGTACTTTTTGATTTCTTAGGACTGATAAACAGACACTGACTCATTTGGTGAATGTTTGACAGTCATTTTTTTACTCTAAATAATGCAAAATAGGCAAACAGTAACAGTTATGAAATTTTAAAGAAGAACATGCTGACTGTAGCGTTGTTGTCGGAGAAGTCAGTGTTTTAACTTAGCATGTTTCCTTAATCTCTTATGGCACATCATGGTCAGTAAATACATTACATATTTCTCCTTTACCTTGTGTTTTTATACTGATTTAGGGGTGTTTAGAGACAATTTTAATTTAAACTGTCTATAATTGATTAGAGCTTGTGTCCTCCTGTAACCCCTGACTTAGTTTATATTTTCAAACCGCTGTTAATTGCGCATACCCCTCTGATGAGCTAGCATCTCAAATCACCCTGCGCTGCGCTGGAATTACATGTATGTTAGAGCGCGCCAGTGGCCAGGTTACCTCAGTTTACATTACCATCATCAGGGCTGTCCACGTGGCCTGATGCAACGCACACGTTCTTCGCTCACTGTCCTTTCATGACCCCGTATGATGAGCTTGCCCATCAAACCCTCAGTGTAGCTCACCTAGCCATGTAATGACCCCTGTGTAACAAAGATAGCCGCCCAAATGAAAGGAGCCACTTCCCCAAAGCGTGTTTGACAGGAGGGACGGCTGCGGCGGTGTGTTGCTGGGGCTGATCTGAGGTACACTACCACATGTTGACTGGCCCATCAGTGGCAACATCTTGATGTCATTAATTTAGCCAGTCCTGGGAGAGACCCACATGTTGCTTTTGGGGGTTTGGTGAAATGTGTATGTGTGTGTGTGTGTGTATGTGGGCGCAGGCATGTATGTGTGTGTATAAAAGAAGGGTAAGGGGCTCTTTAACAGGGGGCGATTATGGCCCTTGGCAGGCCGGGATTAGAACCATGTGTCCCACTGGAGGTCAGATTTAGCGTTGTTATTGATCAGTGGAGCAGAGCCAGAGTTCCAGGCCAAGGCTCAGTCTCAGGCTAGTTTTACCGACCACATTAGCTTCAAAGAATGTCTGAGGAGATTCCCAGTGCTCTTCACCTGTTTTTTGAGTTTTACTATTTAACCTGGGACCCCAGTTTCCACTCTCACCTGCTCTCACGTGCTCTTAAACACCGCTCCCTCTATTTCACCTCTCATTTAACTTCCCATCTCACTGATTTTGCTATGTTGACCATCATGGGATTTAAAGGTACAGTTCAGATTATTTGAGTTATATGAGGTACTTATCAATAGTCAGTGTGTTACACAGTAGATGCACCCCATTGAGAAGCATCACCAGCACTGAAGTAAGCAATGATCGCTGTGGACAGTAGCAAAAAGGTATTTTAGTTCCTTAAAATGGTCCACAGCTATATTTAGAATATTTCCATCATTTTACTCTGCTGTTAGACAGCCCTTTCTGATGGGAAACTGCTGTTACACAAGACAAAAATGGCTCTCTCCAAACCAACCAAAGTCCACAGGCAAAATTAGCAATTTTATGGCAATTGCTAGTCTACCACTGCCTCCATCTGTTGGATTGTTTGTGTTATTATTTGACTTTGATGAATCAAACCATCCTTTTAAAATACTGAAGTCACACAATAACACAAATAAACTAAAAGACTGAGGCAGTGGTAGACCAGCAACTCCTGTGTTCTGTGAGATTAAGTTACTGATTTTGCCTATGGAGTTTGGTTGGTTTGGAGACAGCGATGTTTGGTTTGTATAACAGCAATTTCCCATCAGAAAAGGCTGTCTGTTGGCAAAGTAAAGTGGTGAAAATATTTTAAATATAGTGTAGACTTAAACTGGTATTGATTTTTTTCAGGTGGACCTTTTTTAAGTGGCTAAAATACCTTTTGTCGCTGACCCTGTTAACAGCAGTTCATTGCTCAGCTTCCATGCTGGTCATCATCTCTGCTTCTCTTAACTGACAGCATGCCACCTGCCATCTAATGTTGGTAATACACTGACAATAAATCAATAAATACCTCATACAACCCTACATCAGATAATCCGAACTATTCCTTTAAGAAGTTCAATAAAATAAAATACAAAGAATCTTTTTAACCTTCTTTCTGTCTTTCTCCATTCTCCTCAGGTGCCTTTCATTATATGAAGCTCCCCAACATGGCCTGAACAGGAGGCTTCCCGGCCAGTCTGACATTCATCGCCAGAGAACAACCCCAGCCCCGAGGACAGCGAGAGAAAGAGAGAGAAGTTGCGTGGGCGAAGGGGTTGAGGTTTTTCTCCTTCAGCAAGGGGAACCAGTTGAGATGGAGGTGCAGTGATGGCGATGGAGGGGGTTGACTGTAATAATTAGGACCAAAGGCGCAGCCTCTCCTGTTACCTGGCAATCGCTTTTGCCTGTACGTCACGTCATGCTCCGAGGACCAAGCACAGTTCATTGTCCATGCTAAAAGAAGAGAAGAGGAGGGCAGAGTAAATACATTCAAGATTGTGTGTTTGATTTTTGTAATAAGTGGCAGAGATGCAAGTTGAGGTGGACTTTGGTTAGCCCCTTATGTGCTTCTCTTCATCACAATGTCTTAGGAAAATGATATTTACTGTACATTGATGTGATTCCTGTGTAAGACATTGGACATGAAAATGTGACTACACCGGGAGAACCAGCAGAAAGGCGGAGTGGAGTCATAGTGAAACCACTGCAACCCAAAGAAAGTGCAATACATTCATACCTCATGTGATGTAAATGAACACAGATCAAATGCCCCTGATTATACCCTCGAAAATATGCTCTCTCTTTTTAATGTAGATAATTTTGGGTTGTGTGCATTGATCAATCAGGGGAAATCATCAAGCGATGAAAAATAGCAAGCGTAGTTGTGACGTCATGAAGCCAAAAAATTCTCTGCCAGTGAATACATTATTCAGTTTGACAGTTAATTTTAATTTCTTTTGCATGTGTTAAATTAGTTTTCACCAGGAACTTGCAAACATTACTTCCATTTCTTATTTATTTAGTGTTGCTCAAGTGTTATGTCTCTTCTGTGCGTCTTGTATGAAGCGCTCACTAAGTGCTTAAATAAGTCTTACATAATGTTCATTATACATGTTTTTTTCTTTTGTATAATTTTCATTTACATTGACGTAAAATGATTTTGTTGTAAGAACTTTTGTGTACAATACAGCACTATTTACTATTTATAATAAAGTGTATAAAAATGCTGAGCATTGTGACTTTGAGTGGGTGTCATTTATGGGATATCAGAGCTGTAGGTACTATTGAGAAGACTCAGGTCATGTCCTCATTTTTCCTCAAATGTGTTCTGTTTTTATGTTTTAGCAACCTTCAGGGAGTCTATATTCTATAATTAAAAACGTACACATGGCAGGTATTTTTTTTTTAAACTAATTCTAGCATTTTCAAACTTAATATGTCTAAATGAGACTATGTTTTTACCAACAAATTGATAAATTAATAAGGCCTTTAATTGAGCTTTATGGAAGAATTGGCCAAATGTTGAAATCATACTCAAAACAAACTGGGGGCAGCATATCACCAGAAAGCAGGGGTGTCCACCTCTATTGTAAGAAACGATGGACTGGCCATGCCATAGTGTTTCTTTTAACAAACAGCTAACTTTAATATATTAAAGCTATAATATGTAACATTTCTGCATCAAAATGTCTAAAAACACTGGGTCTATGTTATATATTTTGTTGTCCTGTGTACTTAAATTATCCAAAATGTTTCAACCATGTTCAAACTTAGAGAAATCTGTAATTTATTCTGTAGGCGCTAGCTGCTAGAACTTCTGGAAAAATCCACAAAGATAACAAGTCACATGATCCCATTCTACTTCACAAGGTCATCAAACTACATCTTTTTTATTGTTTTAATTGTTTTAATTCCTAGCAGCAGAAATTATATAGTGTGTTTGTACAACACTCTCAGTAATGTTATAAGCTATAGCTAAATATTCAAGATTAGCTTTAATGAATGTTTGTTTACAGGTCTAGAAGACATATTGCAATTCCAGCATCAAACTTCATTCCTTTACCCGCTAAGAGCTGTCTCCAGCAGTAAAAAGCAACAACAGTGTTAACGCTTGTTTTTCTTCTTTCTTACTTTGCCACCCATTGCAAGAAGTTAGCCTTCAGAACTTTCTGCCAACAAGCCCTCTCTGGTAGAAATCTTGCTATTTTAACACTACTTCATCCTCTCATGTTGGACTGAGGGCAGACTGGACGTTACAGTTGCTAACGCATCTTGAAGTACAAAGTGGTATTACAAGAAAGGCTCAGCTGCATGGACCTCATAGACGTATAATCCAACTGGACAGGGCTTTGCACTCAGCCTTACTTCCAGTTTTTCCCAGTGGGCACTTGCAGTATCGCCACAAAAAATTCTCCTTTAGGCCAAAAAGAATTTTCCCTATAAGCCACTATTATAAAAGAGACGTCTCTAAAACTGTTGACAGGACACCTCGAACTGCAAACAAGATCAATTATGACTCTATCTGTTATAAATGTTTGATCCATAGAGTTTTTATAGTTGTAAAACTTTCCTTTCCTTGAGCCAAGAAAAGCAATTGAAAAATCAGTGGGAAACACTATTGCACATGTTCAGTGGGCTGTATATCCAGGAAATAAATCCAGAAGCTGGAAAACTCTTTTAGAGATTGCACCAGGCAAGCAGTTCTCCTTGGACTGAATGGCACTGTCTTTGTGTGCTGTATCTAGTTCATAAAATACATCTATGAGCTAGCTGGTTAGCATGCTAACTTAGATACCTCTGCGACATGGTACATAAACATCTTTGACATATATCAAAATCGTTGTGTCTTCACATTCTGTTGATAGTTTTTAGCTAATTTCTGAATGTTCTGAATAGCTCTTTTAAAGGCTTCAGCATTCATTCTCCTGTTTATCTTAAACACCATTCAGAACTTTTAGGCCTTCATATTTGGAAATAAAATTTAGAGAAAGTATAATTGAACGGGAAACAGAATTAATAAAATATGAAAAATTAAAGTGAACACAAAACTTTGACAAGAAATTAATCAGAAGGCCTAAAACTAAGAGTCTGAGAGCAGCGAGGGGTGCCTTGGTGGACTCGAGGCCTCAGTATTTCTAAAATCCTGCCTATGCTCCTGTGACTCAATCGGTCAGTTAAACAAGAGAATAGTTTCTTTCTCTCTTGCCCTCTCTCTTTGAGCTGCATCTCTCGTGCACACTCCTGGAGCACTAAATCATAAATATATCCTCTTTCATAAACACTCCTTTTGGACAAATTCCTGCTCCCTGGGGGCTCCTTCACACCCCTTAATGACTAAAGCAGAGCTGCTATAAATTATAGTAGCCCAGCGGCCCTCAGTCACACCAGGACATCACTCACTGACATGGCTGCACGGGGTTCAGAGGGGTTTTGGCTCTTGCTGCCAAACAGAAAGGAAAACAGTGTTCACCCAGTCGGCAGACTCCTCAAAAGGTTACAGATACCACGGCGCATTTTTATCACTCCTTGTCTTTTTTTTTTTTTTCTTTTCTTCTGGCAGTTCAGGGATCAGGTATGCAGCTGTTCATGTCATTCATGGTATGTGTGTGGAGAGAACATGCATGCTAATATACTGTATGTTTGTTTTTGTGTTATAAGATGGTATAAATATTTCTCTGCACATGTATTTGTTTATCAGCATGTTTGTTTATGTGTTTATGCTCAGTGTCACAGAGCCAACAGATGAGATCAAGGCAAGATCACATTTCACTATTTTCTTTACTCCCTAAACTTTTTTTTTTTTTTTTTTTTTTTACAAGTGCTCAACTTGTAAGACACAATGAGTGAAAAAGCCAAAGGGCTCGCTTTGGAGTGGAGTGTCAGTCAAGCAGCAACACACTGGAGACAACTTAACCTCTGACCCCAACACTCTTTGAAATGAGTAGACTACTTGACCGGAGCTGACAACAATCCAAGCGTCTCTGCAGCTTCCAGGACCCCAAATTGAAAGTGAAGGAAGGAACACAAAGAGAGGACGGGCTGAAAAAAGAAGTTTCAGATAAGGGAAAAAAGAGAGTTAAAAGGGAGTTTGAGACAATATGTTGAGCTAGAATGTGTTTGAATGATTGTAATCTTAGAGTGTATGACTGATTCATTTCTGATGAAAAGGAAAATCTATTCAGCACAAATCACTCTGAGGTCATAGTTGTGCTTTTAGGACATTTTAGCTGTATCCAACACTCTTAGAAATAATGGTTCCAGAAAGGTTCTTCCAAGAGGCTGAACCATTTGCTTATGAAGCAAATCCTTTTTTGAAGAAAGTGTTTGTCAAAGGTTCTTTGTAAAACTATGGGTTCCATTAAAGGGACAGTTCACCCAAAAGTGAAAGTTCACTCATTATCTACTCATCCTCAAGCCGATTGAAGGGCGGGTTTAGTTTTATAGTCCACAAAACACTGCTGGAGTTTCACAGGAAAATAGTGATGCAGAATCAAAAACAATGTAAGAGAATGGTGACCAGTTTTCAAACATAAAAAAACAACAGAATAAAAACATAAAATGCCTCCATACTGCTTCTCCTGTGCAACCCAAGTCTCACAAAGCCCCGACATGCCAAGTTAACTAAAAACTGTTATTTACACCATGTTTTTAGCCTGAATCTTCACTGTAGATCCTTAGCTTGGAGCCACGTTCATGTGCACATGCACACTGTCTGAACTGGGGTTGTGTGGTGTGACAGTGCACAAACAGCACGCTGGGACTTTAGAAGACCTGGATTATGACAGATGAGCAGTATGGAGGTGTTTATGTTTTTTTTTTTGTTTTTTTTTTTACATTTGAAAACTGGTCACCATTCACTTCCATTGTTTGGGAGAATCTAAAATACTGTTTTCCTGTGAAACTCCAGCAGTGTTTTGCAGACTAACAAAATAAACCCAACCCTCAATCAGCGTGAAGGTGAGTAGATAATGACTGAATTTTCAATTTTGGGTGAACTATCCCTTTAGGAACAATTTTCACCCAAAGAACCCTTTTTGGAAGGAGTTCTTCAAGTGTTGTTGAGAGTGTGAAACCATCTTTTCCCAAGACTTTTAAATACATTTTTTATTCACTTTTAAAACTTTTTTGAATGTATCCTCAATTTAAAAGATTGGTAATTATGACATAAATGGTTAAAATGATGGATGACCACAATATATGTGATTCAGTAATTTTTTTTAATCTCATCTGGAGAATGCAGAATACAGGTTCTTACAGCTGTAAGAGAAACCTTTGGAATATAAAGAGGTCCTTGGAAGAAAGAATATAAAAGGGTTCTTGGTGGAACCCTGGGGGGAGTTTTAGATGAAATCGTTGGAATGTGGAACTTTGTCCTTCTTAGCATACTTTCAGAAGGTGGAAAGGTTCTGGACAGAACCCACAGAGAGGATTCTGGGTGGACCCGTTACATCATTGTAAGGTTCTCTGTAGAAACTCTCACAGGGGTTCAGGGTGGAATCTTTTAAATATGGTTCTAGGTGTAACCCTTTATGTTAGGAAGTAAAAGTGTTATCTTATGGGGACAATGCAAAGAACCCTGTGTAGTCCTAGTTGGCACCTTTATTTCTTAGAGTGAATAGGGCAGAATAGGGGGGCTTTATCACTGTAATTCCACCTTATCAAGTCTCTTGAAGAGTGGGTGGATGACTCACAGCGTGCCTTTCCTAAAGTGGTGAGTGGCTGCCTCTCACACTTTCCATCTGTGGTCCTCTCTGAGTCGTCCTGGTCCCTTTTCTGTCTCATGTTTTTAGTTTATTTCTTGGTTCTTGGTCTGTGTTCCACCTTTAATTCTGGTATGAAAGGCGTGAACCAGACCCTCCTGCTTCCTCTTCTCTCCAGATGCCAGCAGATTCTGGAAGACACTAGTGTGGACATCAATGGACAACAAATCAACGTGACTGTCTCCAGCAGCACAGTGAGTCCTCTGTCCAGCACCAGTCCACCGTCCCCCATCTCCAGTTCCAGGAAGACTTACGACAATGCTTACTTTTACATCCTGTTTGTCATGTTCTTCTACTCCTTCCTTGCCATGACACTTTTCAAGTGCATAGGCAGTGACGAGGACAAAAAGGACCCCTACGAGGAGTTCATGAGCACTGGGCAAACGTCAAGAGAAAAATTCAACCCAGGCCACATGGAGGAGAAGTTTTACTTTGAAGAGGAGAGCAGCCTGTGAGCCACAGGCTTTCTCAGGAGAAGGAGGGAGGGTAGGAAGGCATGGGGGGGATGTTTTGACAGTCACCAAGCCAGAAAAACGTCAGTGCGGAGTAGCCTGCACAGGCAAAGACCTGCTAGTGATTTTGCAAAACCTGTAGTAAGTTCATTTTTCCCCTGCTCCCCCTTCCATCTGACAATCAGAAATCTCACGCAAGCAGGCAGGCGGGCCGGCCGGCGGGAGGAGACGGCTGCCTCTGATGATCTGAGAGAGGGGTGGAAACATGGAGAAGTGTGGGTCAATGGCAGGCCGGAATCTCCTCCTGTGAGGCCCAATCAGGATCAATAACACCGAGGCCTTCGACATGCACACACCGCAGGGAACCAGGGATACCTCGACAGACTGACGGTGTGGACAACATGGACACCGTGTGTGTGTGTGGGGGGGGTGTGTGTGTGAGAGAGAGAGAGAGAGTATTGACCTGCCATTGGATTTTCCATTCTAAGAATTCAGTTTAATTTAACATACTGAACAAATTAGATGAGGTTCATTGTTTTATTACATTTAAGATAAAAAACATTTATACACATTTATATTAGACTTTGATTCCTTTTGAGGATACATTTATAAGCTATGGAAGCCATTTGTGCCAATTTAATAGGGAAAAAAAAGATCCTGTAAGTAATTTTAATGAGAAACGTTCTCAAAATAATGAGTTTGAGAATCTAAGTCATTATTCTGACACACTATCTCCTTATTTTGAGATACTAGCTCACTATTTTGAGATGCCAACTCATTATTTTGACAGTTTCTCATTGTTATGCAGATACTATTATTTTGTGATGCTAAGTCAATATGTTTTAGATACTAACTTATTCTTTAGTTCAAGTTTCTCATTATTTTGAGATAGTAACTCATTAATTGGCAAACATTTCTCAATATTTTGAGACACTAACTCATTATTATGAGAAATGTAGTCATTATTTTGAGGTATTATTATTATTTTTGACAAGGTTTCTCATTATTTTGAGCTACTAAGTCGTTATTTTAAGATACAAAGTCATTGATGTTGTGATTCCATCTCATACTTTTGAAATTCTAAGTCATTATAATGAGAGCTAATTCATTATTTTGAGATAGTAACTCATTATTGTTAGATACCAAGTCATTTTACTAAAGTTTTGCATTACTTTGAGGTACCAGATTATTATTCTGAAATACTGAGTCATAATTTTGAGAACGTTTCTCATTATAATGACTTACAGGATAATTTTTTTTCAGTCAAATCGTCAGAAATGCGCTTCCATAATAAACTGTTGATTTACTTATGATTTACAGTTGTGTGGTTTCACTCTAAATGTACATTAATTCCATCCTACATTGCAGTATCAACTATTTAAATGGTAGCCAAAAAACAAATGCAACATGCAAATACAAATGCAACGCCTTCTTTAGTTATTTATTTATTTGTTTATTTTGATTTGCTTATTTTGTTTTGTCTTCATTTCTTGGACCTTGTCTAGCTGCTGCATTTATGTTGAGTTGTCATTTCTATTACGGAATGAGGTGTTGTGCCAAACCAAAGACCGAAATAAACCAAACCAAACCAAACCAAATGTAAATACACGCAAATAATGTTTCTGAACGAAATAAAATGAGATCCTACTACTCTCAAATTGGTTCTAATTAGGGCCCAAAGCTCCATGCAATAGGCAGGACCGAGCGACATTCCTTTGCCATTACATTGTAACTGATCTTTGGAGACTCGACGCGCAGCTACAGGCCGCTTCAACCTCTCTGTGACCCCATATGATCTAAGTTTACAAAGCTGTGGAGAAACGTGAACCCGAGACTCACTCTGTAGAATTAACTTCAATTGTGGGATCGCAGAGAGGAGCTTTAAGGGAACACACGCTTCTGATTTGCACCACACGTCGCCAGCGTTCACCTTTGCGCAAGAGGAGGAGGACGCTTCAGATTAGCAGACTGGCAGCTGGACGAGTACAGTATGATCACGCAGATACACGCGGGAAAAGACTGACAGAAACTCATTTACTTTAATTTTTTTTTTTTTTTTTTTTTTTTTTTTTTTTTGCGTGAAGGACTCCCCTGCAATAAAATGTCCGGGGTCAGAGGTGGGTCTGGACTGACAATGCTGCTCTAATTTGAACTATCCGCTCCTAGAGGTTGTGCCGGTCCCCGAGGCCATGTGGACCTGTTTCCTCTGTTCCCCTCATAATTAAATTTTTGTCTCATCCTCCTCGCTTGAAGTGCTGCTGGGGTCACCACTCTTGGATCCTACCTGCATGGCCAAACAACAGTGCCTTCATGAGTCGGACAAGCCTGCCCAAATACTTCACTCTGACAATATAGTGCTGACTGATTAAATATGTGGGTTTAAGTTATTTTGTTATAAGGTTTTAATTGAAAAACCGTTCACTAACATTTTTTTTTCTTCCTTCCTTGTTTTTATGCTTTCATTGATCATCAAAATGGTGATGGGGATTAACTGAACTATCATCAATTTTACATTTTACTTAATGTATTTAATTATATACTGTTTGCTGCTTATTAAGTTGATTTAATTTGTGAGAGGCTGTTGCATCACTTTCCATATGCAAGATTCACCATATATTTCCATGCAAGTGCAATGCAATTGTTATGCATTAGGGCCCTCCCAATACTGCATTTTTGATATCTGATATATCAGCAATGATCCCTCAAATGTGGGTATCAAACAGGATATTATACAGTTCAGCAATAAACTTTATTGTTCAAACTGACAGCAGATCAATTAAACACTACATTTTCACTGGTATTTTTAATAATTGTAATAAATAAATAAATATTAATTAACAGTAATAACAACAAATGATTATCAATAAAATATATATATATACATTAAACGGAAAAAAAAACGAAAAAAAGTTTTCATATTGGCACATATTCGAACATTTTCTACACTGATGCCGATATATAGACAGATTTAGCTGTGATAGGACCGATATATCTGTCCGGTTCTATTATTCATGCAATGCATTTGTAATTTTGCCAATAAAAGCACAGCATTAAGCTTAGGGCAGGGTATCAGTACCCAGAAAATGTAAGGTATCAATTGAAATAACTCAGCACTAAGTAGTATCAAAACTTCTCCAGTCAATCCTTGTGGTACCCAGATCTAGAAAATGGTTTTATGGTTTTGCTTGCAGCCAATCACCGAAAATGCTCTTTGTACAGAAGAACCTTCAAAAAAAAAAAAAAAAAAGAAAGAAAGTATTGAATGAAACACTTCATATCGGATTCACTTTAAGGGCACTGGTACTGGTATTGTATATTTTTAAATGATAACCAGCCCTGGTTATGCTACAGCTCTACAGCTAGACTTAATTACACTTTCACAACGCCCTTGTAACATTGGAAATCTCATTTTGACAGAACCACATGTTCTGTCAGTGAATCAACATGACAGTATGAAAACAGCATAGTCCATTCAGAAATGTATTAGTCATCGGTATAACTACACTGCACTGATTTGTTCACTCTAGAGAGGCTGGCTGTCTGAATTCGGTCCAAACTTCTCTGCTGCAACAGATCAACAAGCCTACACACAAATGACTACAGGACACAATACTGCAAAATATTATAGGAAACCATCTGGAGTGCTCATACTGCTCGCAATTATTAAGGCCAAGATATCATGACAGAAAAGCAAAACAAACAAAAAGAAGAGGCTTCACATAAAAAAACCTCACCCATTTATGAGTGGAGCTTGCTGCAGCACCCACAGCATCTCTGCCAGTGGTGTGTTACTTGTCTGTGTGGAATCTCCTGAGGACCAGCTGTGCCTTATGTGCATAATGTCACATAAATCAGCAGTGGTCAGTGGAAATTTTCCTCACTACTCACAATGAATTTTCACACGGTGCACCATGGGCATGCATTGGTGCACTGACCACAGATGATCCACTGGATGAAAGGCCAGATCTCAGGTGGGGTTTCATCTCCAGGGTGCAGCCTTCACAGATCACTTGGAGACAAACTAATAGAGCACAGAGAAACCACACACACTCACCACACAAGGAGAACACAAATAAATTCATGATGCTTATTTGCATGTTCTTAGACTAAAGAGAACCTCTAAATTGACATTTTCATTTTTCTCCATATGGGCTAAAACAAAGACGTGTAGGTGAAGAATTAAGACATGTGCTGAAGAAAATATATGTTTACTTTATTAGCAAATATCTGTTTGACTGTACCTGAGCTGATGGTGGTTCTGGAGTCCGGCCTATGATCAGAATCTGTGGATATGCCGCCATCTGCTGGTGAAGATGTGATTATCACTCGTATCCAAAGTTGTACTGCTTTCTGTAACGGTCACCCTTCCTTTCATGAATACAGGGGAACTGTTAAAAGCCTGAGGTGCTATTGTGCATGCAGAGGTGTGACAGCAACATATACACATATATACTGGGAGATCATATATTCTAGGAGAAGGGACACAGGCCCTGACAAGAACAATACATTTGATAGCAACATTTAAAACAAATATTCAGAATTAAGAATAGATAGTTATTAGATATTAGTTTGAGCACAGAAAATCTTAGTTACTTACTAGTTAAGACTGAGCTGAGGTGCCAACATGTCATTATCTACCTTCTGTGCTGGGTCTGTAGTCGCAGAGACAGGTGATACTGTGGTTTTGCTGCCATCTACTGGTATAGATTGGTACTGCTTTTTATTACACTGGATCCATTTGGCAGTGCAGTCATGAAACTGTGACTTTAGTTAAGAAGAAAAGTTTTTACCACATAGATATTTCTTTAAACTGTCTTACACCAAATGCTTAAAGCTGTACACTTTTGATTTTGGTCTATATTAAAAAGATAAGATGAGATAAGAATATGCATGATGTATATGATGATAGATAGAATCCTTAATAGTCCCACAACAGGGAAATTTGCACTGTTATAGCAGCTAGATGGATAGCAAAAATAGAAAGAAGCATCAATTGAAAAAAAAAACAAGCAATATAAACCAGAGGAAATATAGAAATCTGAACAGTTAAACACACTGAGATATAAAAATAGGAACAATATAAACAACAGGAAATAAGATAAGATAAAATCAATTTTATTGATCCCACACAGACGAAATTTGCATGTTACAGCAGCTCAAATAGTACAGATAGAAAAGGGTGTGAGTGACAATATAATACTAAAGATAAAATAGAAAAAAATATATATCAGAGAATTAAATAATATAAAATATAAAGTACTCAATGTGGCAATACACTCAAGACCATATACACTATATACACCTTTCACTGCAGATAATACAAATATAGGGAAATGTTTGGATATATGAACACACATATGGGTATATATGGATAAATATAAATATAATAAATAAGATATAAATATCAAAAATATTTCTAAAAATCTGACTTGATTTGACTGCAATTGATTTCTTGTGTTCATCTTAATTTTCTGGACAGTAATCCTTACACGCCGCACAGACCTTCTCACAGAAACACAACCTGTAACTGCTGTTCATTTCTACAAGAGCAACACAACACTGGCCTTGCACAGGTGTTGCAGTTGTCCAGTAAGGCCCCATAGGTTTAAACCTCTCATTTGAGAGCATAGTACATATACAACAGTACATGCCAATGATCCCTATAAACGTGGGTATTCACAAACCACCTCATCCACTGAAGTTAAACAGAATAAAACGATTCTGGTTGGTGGAAAAAGGTGATCTTAGATGGGTAAATAAACAATGCTGTTATCGGAGCTCTTTGATTTCTTTTTTTCTTTCGGTGGTGATTTTTGTCCTGTTTAACATGCTATACACAAATACAGGATAACGTTGAAGCTACACTTGAGAATCCAAGGACTCAGTTAATGTTGCCACAAATGTAACCACACTGCAAAATGTTACCAGTATTCAAAGTGGAAGATCTCTAATGTACAAGCATTCAAACACACATTCTGACCAAGCACAAGCAACATTTGAAAAAAATGTTTATTGCACATTACATTACCAAAATAGTCAGGCTGATTGGACATAAAATATACAATGCATGCTTACATTCCCAGCACATATACATATACTTGTAATCTAGATTTGTACATCAGAGGCTATTAAAAAACAAACAAACAAACAAAAAAACAAAAAAAAAAGCAGTAAAATCTCATTTGAAATTCTTACCACAGGTGTTGACTGATGCATTGTATTTGACAGCTCACTGCAAGTTTTCACAGCTTTTACCTTAAGACAGTGCTTCTCAATGATCAGCTCATCATCAAGCCTCCACAGAAGCCTGATAATGACCTGATCATTTGAATCAGATGTGTTGTAGCAGGGAAACATCTAAAACATGCAGGGCAGGGGGGCCTGAGGACCAGGATTGAGAAACACTGCCTTAAGATAATATGAATGGAGAAGCGTGAAATCTAACTTTATGGTCACTCTCCAATTAAAGCTAAATAAAGGCGAGCAAGGACATTTTAATAAAGGAATTTAATAATTCTGGTCACATCACATTGTGTTATTTTGTCCCCCAGTTTTCACTGAGTCTCATCAAATGAGTGAAACAGCGCCTCCCCTGGTTGTAGCGGTAAATGTCACTTAATTTGGTAAAAAAAAAAAAAAAGGTAATGCACCTGTAGTCGACACAAGCCTGGAGAGCCTACCTCAGAACTAAGGAAGAAAAATAGAAGTTAGTTAAAAATGTGAATTAACTGTAGTGCAACGACTGTTAACAACGGAGAGGTTCTGGAAAAAACTGAAACTATCTTGATGTCAGGGTTGCTAAGTAACGCTATTACAACTGACGCTGACCAGCGGAGAGAGGAAATGGACCACGTGAACAACAAGCGCAGTGGGACAAGCCGGAATGTAACGTGGATTTTAACCACTTCACGTCCCGCTAAAGAGACGAGAATGGACTTTGGTGAGTCAGATACATCCTCTGAGTGTTTGTCTCTGTGTGTGTCTGCTGGTTAAATGTTCCTCTGCGGCTCACTGCGTGCAGTTGTTTGTTATTGAATTGAAGTTCATTTATACTCATGTTGTTTGGACTCTGAAGCTGCTGTGTTGTTGTTGTTGTTTCCACAAGTAGCTGCTTTTGCGAATTTATTTATCCCTGTTTTTTTTAAAGATGTGTTGCAAAATGAGTAATACTTTAGGCCAGTGTTTCCCAATCCTGGTCCTCAGGGCCCACTGCCCTGCATGTTTTAGATGTTTCCCTGCTCAACACACCTGATTCAGATGATCAGGTCGTTATCAGGCTTCTGTAGAGGCTTGATGATGAGCTGATCATCTGAATCAGGTGTGTTGGAGCAGGGAAACATCTAAAACATGCAGGGCAGTGGGCCCTGAGGACCAGGATTGGGAAACACTGCTTTAGGCTATTATTTTATAGGCCTTTTTTTTCATCCATATAGGCTGTATTTAACAAAAACATGCACTGAAACGTTTCAATGTGAATATAAAGTTTTGAATCTGCCAGTGTATTTAGTGTCCAATTATTTTTTTAAGTATTCGGTCGTGATTTGTACATCTGCATAAGATTTATGCTGCATGTATTTTTGTATACTAAAAAGGTTCATAAGAAACATGTCAATCTGCTATATGCATCATTCACTTTTAATGTGAGCATAAAATCTGTCTTCTAAATATCACCCTGAAGTTTATTAATTGAATATTTTGTAGTTTTTTTGTAAAGCTCCCGCGATTAGTCGATGGAAAGAAAAAAAATAAAAATAAATCCCCGAATACTTTTTGGACAAAAGAAGACATCTGAAGATGTCACCTTTGGCTTAGAGAAATTATGTTGGCCACTCTTCACCGCTTTCTGACATTTTAAAAGACAAATTACTAATTGAAAAAATAATCCTTAGATAAATCCAGAATGAAAATAATTGCTGTAGCAGCCTTATTTTGTTGTATTCCACCACAGCGGAACAGTACTACAAATCTGTTTAGTTTTTCTTAAAAGACCTGTTCACTGCCAAAATGAGCGTTTGGTTTCAGAGTTAATTTAACTGACCTCTGTGGTTTACATGAACTGGAACCATCACTGCCAGCACAATTAAACTTTTGACCCACAATCCTCCTTTTAAGTGTGGGAACAGGCTACCACTTATCCCTCTAGTCAAACAGCCTTGAACTGTTTTTGGCCGCGCAGCCAACTCTAATAAATCATACCTGTCGTCAAGTGCTGAATAAATGTCATTTTATCACCTAAGGCTTTAAATAAGCACTGATCTTTAACGGTTTGCTCAGTTTAAACAGATTATTCTGTTGTTTCTCAGAGTTGTGCAGTCTGTTGTCACAGTCTAGCTGTAGCCACACTGATGCCTCCGCTGGCTGAACCCAGCCTTTTCTCAGGTGGGTTTGATGTGTCTGATGGTTGAAGTGCAGTCCTCACACTTCTGCTGGAGAAGGGTCTGGGTTATAAACTTTAAGAGAGAAGAGAGACATGTTTATAATACTATATTTTACTTGATACTTGATGATATTTGAAGGTTGTTTGTACTTACATTAGATACAGCCTCTAAAATCGCATTCTTATTTTCCACATTATTGGCTAGAACAGAAACTTTTAGATGAACAGTCACTGTTTGGTGATCTGAAAGAAAGAAATGTGCGTTTATGTGTGTGTTTAAGTGTGTGTTATTTTTTACCATTCAAAGTGTTAACCACATAACTGAAGCACATGTGACTGTCTGGCTGTACCATTATCTGAGCTGGTGCTGGTCTTGGAATCTGTGTTTTTGTTGGAAAACCCAGATTTGCTCCCATCTGCTGGTGAAGATGTGACACTACTAGTGTCCAGAGTTGTACTAGTTTCTGTCAGTGTCGTCTCTGCGATGAGGAAAAGGAAACTATTAAAAGACTGAGGTGCTGAGCGAGCGTGCCAAAGGAGCTGAGTCACTAACTGGGGGTTATTGTTGGCTTAGACTGTGATGCAAACAATAAAAAAACAATAATAATAATAATTTAGAGATCTGACAAAAGACTGTCAATGCATTTTCAGCAGTGACATGAAGAAGGAATGTATTTCTCAAATGTGATTTTTTTTTTTGTTTTTTAAATCACAGTGGCCAACCTGGAGCTGTGGATGCTGAAGTTGTGAGGCCCTCTAATGGTGTAGATGTACTGCTGCTACTTTTCCGGCTACTTTCTGACATTACAGACACTGAGGTTGTGCTGACATCTGTTAGTGCAGCAGTGCCACTTGTAGCACTGGGCGCTGTTGATGAAGAGACTGTAGATGATGGAGATGGGCTGGTGTATGCCGTTGTCGATGCACTGCTGCTTTTTGTCCTGGTTGCTGTACTCAGAGAGACTGGCAATGCTGAAGTTGTGCTGGTACCTGCTATTGTAGTTGATGGTGTGCTGACATCTGCTGGTGTAGATTTACTGCTTCTTTTTGTTACGCTGGCTGCTGTTGTAGCAGAGACTATGGATGCTGAGGAGCTTGTTTGGCTGGTTATTGCAGTGGTGGATGCTGTAGCTGTAGTCACTTCCACCAGTGTAGATGCCGCAGTGCTGCCTGTTGTGCTGGGTGTTGTAGAATCAGAGACCAGAGTTGTTCTGATATCCGCTATTGTTGAGGTAATAGTGTTACCTGTTGTGCTGGGTGCTGTCATTACTGAGGCTGATGAAGCTGTGTTGTTATCTGCAGGTGTTGATGTACTGCTGATTGTTTGGCTGGTTGCCACATTATTAGAGACTGCGGATGTTAAAGTTGCTCTGATATCTCCTAGTGTAGTATTGCTGTTTGCTGTGTTAGGTGCAGTCGTTTCAGAGACTGATAAAGTTGTACTTTTATCTGCTGTTGTACTGCTGCTTGTTTCTCTGGTTGCTGTAGTAGCAGACGCTAAGTTCGTGCTCACATTCAATTCTGCAGATGTTGTACTGGGTGCTGATGCCGATGAGACTGAGGATGATGAGGTTTTACCATTTTTTACAAGTGCAGATGTAGTACTGCTGCTTGTTGTATTGGGTGTTGTAGTATCAGAGACTGCTGATGCTAAAGTTGTTCTGTTAATTGTGGTGAATGCTGTCATTACAGAAACTGAGGAAGTTGTACTTTTATCTGCTGTTGTACTGCTGCTTGTTTCTCTGGTTGCTGCAGTAGCAGACACTAAGTTTGTGCTCACATTCAATTCTGCAGATGTTGTACTGGGTGCTGATGCTGATGAGACTGAGGATAATGAGGTTTTGCTGTTTTTTACAAGTGTAGACGTAGTACTGCTGCTTGTTGTATTGGGTGTTGCAGTATCAGAGACTGTTGATGGTAAAGTTGTTCTGTTAATTGTGATGGATGCTGTCGTTTCAGAGACTGATGAAGTTGTGCTTTTATCTGCTGTTGTACTGGTGCTTGCTCGGCTTGTTGCTCCGGTAGCAGAGACTCCGGGGGCTGAGGCCACTTTCACCAGTGTGGATGGGGCATCGCTGCCTGTTGTGCTGGGTGTTGTAGTATCAGAGACTGTGGATGATGAGACTGTGCTTGTATCAGACGTACTGCTGCTTGTTCGACCGGTTGCTGGAGTAGCTAAGGAGGCTGAGGTTGTGCTCACATTCAGCACCGCAGATGTTGTGTTGGGTGCTATTGCTGACAAGACTGTGGATGATGAAGTTGTGACAGTATTTTCCAGTGTAGATTTAGTACTGCTGCCTGTTGTGCTGGATGCTGTTGTTACTGAGACTGATGAGGTTGTGCTCGTATCTGTTGGTGTAGATGTGCTGGTGCTTGTTTGAGTGGTTGCTGGAGTAGCTAAGGAGGCTGAGGTTGTGCTCACATTCAGCACCACAGATGTTGTGTTGGGTGCTATTGCTGACAAGACTGTGGATGATGAAGTTGTGACAGTATTTTCCGGTGTAGATTTAGTACTGCTGCCTGTTGTGCTGGATGCTGTTGTTACTGAGATTGATGAGGTTGTTCTGTTATCTGCTGGTGTAGATGTACTGCTGCTTTTTTGGCTGGTTGCTGTAGTAGCAGGGACTATAGAGGCTGATGTCTCTTCCACCAGTGTAGATGTCCCAGTGCTGCCTATTGTGCTGGGTGTTGTAGTATCAGACATGGGGGATGATGACATTTGACTCATATCTGCTGGTGTAGATGTGCTGCTGCTTGTCGCTGTGGTTGCTGTATTAGCAGACACTGTGGGGGCTGAGGTTGGGCTCACTTTCAATACTGCAGATGATGCAGTGGATGCTGTTGCTGATGAGACTGTGGATGAAGTTGTGACTGTATTTGCGGGGGTAGCTGTTGTACTGCTGCTTGTTATGCTGGGTCTTCCTGGTGGTGTTGCAGTGAAAGCTGTAGATGAGAAGGAAAGATTTGTACGATCAATCTTTAAAGGAATAGTTCAGATTATTTTAAGTGGGGTTATATGAGGTGCTGATCGATAGTAGGTGCTAGTTTGCCCCCACTTAATGACGAGTCCTGGTGTAGGACGCTAAACAATGAGGTGCTATGGTATTAGAATATTTGTATTGCTTAAACCTTGTCATCAGACAGCGTTTTCTGACGGGAAACAGGCGTTATAGGCCTGTAAGCCAAATATCACTTTCTCCAAACCAACCAAAATCTATTGGTGAAATCAGTAATTTACCTCGCAGAATATAGGAGTTCTATGTCTACCAGTGTCTCGATCTGTTAGTTTGTGTGTTTGTGTGACTTTAGTTAATTTGAACCAACCTTTTAAAACATCAAATATTGATAAATACCTCCTACAACCCCACGAATAATCAGAACTCCCTCTCTCAATGTTAAATCCTAATGTGACTCAACTGTGTACGTTTCTGATTTTTTTGTTCACCCTCACTTACATTGTGTGCAGGTTGACCTGTAGTCAGGACAACAGTCGTTAAATATCTTGCAGAACTCGTCACAGAAACACCCCCTGAAACAGGTGGGAGTTTGACCAGAGCAACACAGCACAGGTGGACCTGCACAGCCTGCAGCACACACAGCAGAATAGATCAACAATGCACTGATTTATAGCTGTTAACTTAATTGCATTTTTTCAAAATCACTCTGGTGACTCTCAAAATCATGATTAACAGTATCAAGCAGATGAGTGATAGTACAAGCTGTGCTATCAGGTAGCATTGATAGCAGTAGTTGTAGATAAGAGTCTCAGGATTGTGGGGGTCTGTGAGATGTTTTGTGGCTGCCTGGCAGAGCTGTTAGTTTCCAGCGACAGGTTGGCAAGGATCACTCCAAGTCGGAATGAGGGTAGTGAAAATGTTGGATGCATCTTGGTTGCATGCAGCTTAGAGACATGAAAGGGGTGTTGCTGATCGTTGTGGGCTTGAGGTGGAGGCAGAATGTTTTGCACTGAAGGAATGAGAGCAGTGAGTACAGCATATGAGGAAGTGTGGTGGATGTTACCTGTTGGTGTGCTGTTGGGAAATGCTGTTTGAGCTAGAAAGTGGAAAGGGACAATGACATGTCATTTCATTGAAAAAAAAAAAGACATTGAGCCTTTCCTTGAAAGAGAAGAAGACTGGCATCGATGTCAGTGAAGTGTTTGGTACAACAAAAGTAGATATTGTTCAGTCTTTCCTCCTGTAATACTGATGGTTTTCATACAACCAGATTTACTCAGTTACTTTGCAACCACAGGCACCTGATCAATGGAGCAAGTAGAGCAAATGCGTCCTCATTATTCAATTGAGGGGAGCAAAGTTATGATTTTTCTACACCACTATTTGTCTTTCTAAAAATGAATTCATCATCATAGTTCAAGTCCCCACAATCACATGATTATATTTAAACCGTGATTATTAATATTTTCTGCAGCTGACAAAATCAAGTACAAAGTAACACATTTCTGAAACGCTTAAGTTGTTAATCACAGTATCTTCATCAATCTGCCCTCTCTCTTCTCACTCTCCCTCTCTCTCTGTCAAACACACTCACACACACACTGACATACACAGACACGCACTTGTTAAATCTGCAGCTTCTGAGAAGTATCATGCAAAGGTGTAGCACTGTTGCACACAGCCTTCATTAAATCTTCTGAAAATGACACCAGGCTGATACGTTAGAATTATTAATAAAATAAGTCCGATGTAAACATCACGAAATCAGTTTCTTTAGTTTATATTTCTGTCATAGTAACTACCTGATGGAAAATCATACTCCATCTGTCTTTGGGTGCAGACTACTGAGAGAGTATTTATTGATCACAAAATACCCACTGATCTATATTCCCCTTCATGCAGCCCTTTTACATGGTGCACTGCTGCACATGCATGAACCAAATTAAGGTGTGCATGGACATGTACAGTGCATGCGCCAAGACCTACCACCTTGCGCTTGGCATTTATTATTCAAATTTCAACTGATGGTGCAAATATTAAACTGAGTAGTGCAGAGCAGGCTTTTACACTCATAGCACCAGGTCTGGTCTCTTTAACCATGCTTGTGAGTGTCACTTTTTTTGCAGAGTTATCACCACATCAATCACAGTTTTTTATTGATCTTGATTAATTTTGCTGTCAAAGTGCACCAGATTGATGCAGTTTACTTTTAAAATCATTTTTGGGGGGTTTTTTTTTGGGTCAAATTTATCCAGGCTTTTCCTTTTTTTCTCCATTTGTCACCTGTGCCTGTATAAATAGAAGTTTTCTTAATAATGGTGTCACTTACCATTATCAAGATGTTACCAAACGTTACATAAAACCCTTACATAACAGAGCCTCATTTCTTAATTTAGATTAGAGGCGAATTATTAATGTTATTCTTTGTTCCTATTTATGAGGGTAATTGTCTGGGGTCAGGACGATTAACACCGATGACTGGCCTCTCACCGACATGTAATGTGATAACAGGCACTAGATGCTGTTTGGTTACTACTTTAATTGCTTATGACCCTTAAATTGCTTATGACCTATAAACCAAGTCAGTGCTTTAGCTTATAATAAAACTAAGCACCTGAGGACAATAACCTAGTTCAGCAGGAGCTTAATGTTTAGTTTAGTGGAACAGCACTTGTGAGCATTTAATTATATACCATAATGTTTTGTAATTATCCAATCAGTTGAGTCATGTAGTATCTAATGATTGAATCATTTCACAATAGATTAGCTTTTTAAAATCAAGTCAAAGAACAATAAAATAAAGCTCATTAGTTGAATAAGTGACTTTGTATGCTAAATTCTTTATCAATATTATTAAATATTAGGTATGATACTGTTTCACTCACCATCATTGAGAGGTAGCAACAGAAAAAAGAAGTACAATGCAAACTCCATGACTGTGTGGCTGCTGAGTGTAACCAAGGCATATTTATACACACATATGGACATCAGACATTTACAAACACACTCCCTCAGGTACACTCCTGACAGGAATAATCCTATTGTCTGCCAAAAAAAACCCAAAACAACGAACCTAGTGTTCACAGAGTAATATCATGTTACAGATGTTTGGTCTCTCTTTTTGTAATGATTATGCTTTCTCCAGTTCTACAGGTTTACAATGGGTCTCACATTCAGACTGGAGATATTTCAAGAATGTTGCAGGTGCACTTGACACTGAAATGACGAGACTAATGGCAACACACATTCAACAACAGTGCATATTTATTTGAACAGAGCAGCAAGTGGCAGAAATCATTTATTGCACATTTAATTTCTTTCTGATGGTGTCAGGTAGTGATAAATAATCCATTTTCAGTCATTATATAACACACTGTGTTATATCTTTTGTTTCATGGTGGCCGTTACTGTGTAAGATAGGCATGTAGCTGTAAGAACATCACTTCTGAATAAATAGTATGCATAACACAAACAGTAAAGTCTGATATATTATCACAGCATACACAAATGTCTTAGAAAAAGTGAAGATGTCAGGTTTCAGCAGGATGAGTAAAACAGACTTGAAAGCTTGACATCTGATTCCAGTGCGAAGTCCCAGAATAATGTAGGTGCAGTAGTAGGCAGCAAAGTCTTTTTACTATGGTGTATATCAGGAAGAAGTTGTCTTCCTCTATTTATGATCCTGAAAAGCTAGAGGTAAAGAAAACTGAACATCATTCCTACAGGTCATGTTTATGTAAAATTGTGTTTTGCATTTGGTTTG
Source organism: Lutjanus argentimaculatus (assembly GCA_034769285.1). Lineage (NCBI taxonomy): Eukaryota > Metazoa > Chordata > Actinopteri > Lutjaniformes > Lutjanidae > Lutjanus > Lutjanus argentimaculatus. The sequence goes on from JAWZSL010000011.1 coordinate 18,750,830, forward strand.
GGAGAGGGTGTGTGTTGTCTGAAAAAGAAACAAAATCTGCATGAACTCTGTCTTCTTATTTTATAAGGTGACAGATTTGATCAGTGAGGAGTCTTCTTGTAAACTGCCACAGTATTGTTTCTACTAGTGGTTGAAACCCCTACAGGGTATTTTTAAGTGCCATGTCTCATCCTTGCATCCGTGTTATATTCACACTCTCCAGCTCTCTCCAAACTCTTGGGCGCTCCTGGCCCTGGTACCATCTGGCTTCATCCAGTCATTCTGCTTTTGACCATCAAAGTTCCCACACAGACCCTCCACCTTCCGTTTATATATGCGTGGCAGAATGATCTCTGCAAAATCAACCATACAATGCCATTTAATTCACTGTATAACACTCTCCCAAAGAAATGAACTCATTCATTGACATGGGATGGAATGATAAACTGTGATTTTAAGGTTTTGTTATGAATCCTGCAGGTTCAAGGAATACTGCTAATTCTGTTAGACTAGTTTAATAAGTGAATAAGATTACTTACCTGCTGTGTGGTGTCCATCAAACTCTACCGACAGGCCAAAGTCAGTCTTCAGGTAGATGCGAGAGTAGCGCTCATAGATGTTTAGGCCAGCAGTCGGTGAGATGGGAGTATTAGTTCTCCTTCCATCCACCTGGAGGGAGATCGAGAAAGGGAAGTATCAATTCAGTTCATCATATTTAGGAAATGTGTGAGCTTGTGTTCACTCTTGTACTGTATGATTACTGTATGATGGCTGCAGATTCTTATTCTAGTTTGACTATATTTAAATATCCCAGGTATTGTGGAAAGTTGGACATTCTGGTAATATTGAAAAAAAAGTATAATTTCCGTTCTCCTAAAAGTATTTTCGAACAAATAATTATATTTAGAATTGCATGAAACACTGAGAAATGTTTGAGTACCAGTGTTCTTTGTATATTGAATACAATATACTGTGTGGGTGCCTTAGAATTAGCTCAGACTGCTTTTTAGGATGATAAGGTCTGAGTCCTGAATATAATGTTAATATTGCAGCTGTTTTACATGCTCTCTCACTCTTTTTCTCCTTCTCTCTTTGTCTCATAGACACACAAACACGTGTGCCATTGGGGAGGTAACACATGACAGAGCATAATTTAGCTTACAGCACATAACACATCATTTGCCTCACTGCTGTCGTAACACCTCACAGAGAAAATGTGAAGGAGCGCTGGTTATTTCCCTCAGCGCTTTCACAAATGTTTGTGGGCAGGCAGAAATATGATACTATCCCATGAACAAAATATTGTGTCTGCTGAAGAGGCGCCACAGGAAAATGAGATGGCGGCGGTATGTTGTTAAAAACGCCCTTGATACTTACGACCAGCCTCCGTTTCTTCTTGAACTCCACAATGTGATTGTACACTCTGATCTTAAGCCCTTGTAGTTTGTTTTCCTCATGCTCTTCACTGTCATCATCATTTTTGTCATCATCGTCGTCATCATCTTCATCATCTTCATCTTCATCCCTGACTCTGCGACTGTGGTCTTCTTCACTGCTACTGTCATGATGCGTACTATCATCATCATCATGTCCGCTGCTTGTATTGATGCCCTCGATGTAGATGTCTGGATGGTTATTTGGCAAGTTCTTGGTCTGGACCAGCACATATGAGTGCTCACCTTCAAAGTCATACTTCATTTTATCGAAGGTTCTGTACTCGGAGTCTCTGTCGATTTTACACTCATTGAACCCTGTGGAGCAACAAGTAAAGAACAATTCAGAAATGAGTGAATAAGATGTATGGTTTCGGTACATCACTGTGTGATATTTTGGCCTTTACAGCACCTGTAGACTGGCAGTAATAATGGCCCTCCTCATTTTGAAGGCAGACAGCATCTCCATCACACTCATCTTTGTCATCACAGTCAATCTCCCCTACACCGTGGTGTTTCTCGCATTCACATTTCTGACTGCAGTGATTGGTGTACCACACTTCATTGAACTGACAAGAAAGAGAGTCATCACAGCGCTTAGACATCAATGTCCACATGCACCATTTTTGGCAATAATGCTCAGGCTTTCAGAAAGTAGTTCTGTGTATTTGAAAATCAGCACTGTATGACTTGTGCCATTGATGAAGAGTCATTCCGAACCGTCACTCACCTGATGTGAGGTTCCATTCCTGTCCACACACCCACACTGTTGGATAGGCACACAAGCACTCCCTTTCTGCACAAAGCCTTCATCGCACACACAGCCCTGCACACAACCGTTATTGTCACTGCAGTGTGGTGGGCCATTCAGGTGTGTGCAGGTGGGACTGCAGGCAGGGATGCAAGTGGTGTAATGACTGTTCTGAGGGCAGGAGGGTGCTAGAGCGAGACAGAAAGGTAAAGTCAGAGCAGTCAAGCTTAAAATGACAGGAACAATGCAATCAATAATGTACTGTACAGGTGAGTTTTGCTGTGATGCTGTGATGCAATGAAACTTTTTTCTGGCATGCCCCCCTTCAGAAGCCAAAAAATGTTTATGCCCCCCCCCACAATCCCACAATTATCAATTTCATTATTATGAATCGACAATAATATAGGAAGCAACCAATAAAAAAGGATTCAAGTTGAATTTTAGTGAAACATAGGTTAGGATGTTGTTCAACTCTGTTTCAGTCTATATTTCTCCACTGGTCATCCACACCCTCGCCTGCAGTGGCTCTACCCCCTGCAGATTGAGAAACCACTGACACAGGCAAATGCAAACTTATAACTTACTTGTTACAGGTGTTGATGGTTGTGGTCTGGCTGTTGTGGTGGGTTGTGGTCTTGGTGTTTGTTGTAGGCTGTGGTTTAGCTGTTGTGGGTCGTGGTTTAACTGTGGTTGTTGGTTGTGGTCTGACTGATGTTGGTGGTTGTGGTCTAGCAGTGGTTGGTGGTTGTGGTCTGACTGATGTTGGTGGTTGTGGTGTAGCTGTTGTTGGTGGTTGTGGTCTGACTGATGTTGGTGGTTGTGGTGTAGCTGTTGTTGGTGGTTGTGGTCTGACTGATGTTGGTGGTTGTGGTCTAGCTGTTGTTGGTGGTTGTGGTCTAGCTGTTGTTGGTGGTTGTGGTCTGACTGATGTTGGTGGTTGTGGTCTGACTGATGTTGGTGGTTGTGGTCTAGCTGTTGTTGGTGGTTGTGGTCTTGGTGTTGTTGTAGGCTGTGGTTTACCTGTTGTGGGCTGTGGCTTAACTGTGGTTGTTGGTTGTGGTCTAGCTGTGGTTGTTGATTGTGGTCTGACTGATGTTGGTGGTTGTGGCCTCGCTGATGTTGGTGGTTCTGGTCTAGCTGATGTTGGTGGTTCTGGTCTAGCTGATGTTGGTGGTTGTGGTCTAGCTGTTGTTGTGGGTTGTGGTCTCGGCGTTGTTGTAGGCTGTGGTTTAGCTGTTGTGGGCCATGGTTTAACTGTGGTTGTTGGTTGTGGTCTAGCTGTTGTTGTTGGTTGTGGCCTGACTGATGTTGGTGGTTGTGGTCTAGCTGTGGTTGGTGGTCTAGCTGTGGTTGGTGGTTGTGGTCTAGCTGATGTTGGTGGTTGTGGTCTAGCTGATGTTGGTGGTTGTGGTCTAGCTGATGTTGGTGGTTGTGGTTTAGCTGATGTTGGTGGTTGTGGTCTAGCTGATGTTGGTGATTGTGGTCTAGCTGTTGTTGATGGTTGTGGTCTAGCTGTTGTTGGCGGTTGTGGTCTAGCTGATGTTGGTGGTTGTGGCCTAGCTGTTGTTGATGGTTGTGGTCTAGCTGATGTTGGTGGTTGTGGTCTAGCTGATGTTGGTGGTTGTGGCCTAGCTGTTTTGATGGTTGTGGTCTAGCTGATGTTGGTGGTTGTGGTCTAGCTGATGTTGATGGTTGTGGTCTGACTGTTGTTGATGGATGTGGAGCAGCTGTCGTTGTTGGCCGTGGTTTAGCTGTTGTAGGTTGGGGTCTAACTGTGATTGGAGGTTGTGGTCTAAGTGTTGTTTGTGGCTGTGGTTGAGTTGTGTTTGATAGTTGTGTTCCAGCTGTTGTTAGTGGATGGGGTTCAGCTTTTAGTTGTTGCTGTTGTGCTGTGGGAGCAGGGATTGTTGGTTTAGCCAGGTCTGTAACAACAACTGTAACATTTTATGAACTAAATTGAATGTCAGTAGGAGGACAGAATTACCTGCACAGGGCCCACGATGAAGCGAAACATCATCTATGGCCACATCAGACTGATCGTTGGAACCTCTTCGCCCCTCAAAAATTATCTAAATTTGGGAGAACAAGTTAATACTAAAGAAAAGTCTGTCACAGCATACAGTTTCATAAGGTTCAAGTGGAAATCATTTATTGTGTGGGCTGTTAGACTGTTCGTGTTTTTCTCTACAAATTCCTGACACTAGACAGGTTAGGAGAAGAAACATACTGAAAATTGATAGCTCACCTGGAAAGGTCCAGTTGTTGCCAAGTCCACCTGAGCCAGGTGCCACATATTTCCTTGATCGTTTCTAGTCCACCAAACAGCTTCAGCCTTTCTGTTCTGGAACAAGTAGACATGGAGGCCCATTGTATCGGCTGAACCGTACATATGGTACCAGAACTGCAGACACTGAGGACCAGAGTCCGAACACTCTGAACTGATGAGACGAGCTGTATCTCCATATGACGCACTGTTGGCTTCGATGTAAAGATAGTGGCCATCTGGTCAAGGACATTAAAGTTGATTAGAAAATGTCATGATCACTCATTTACTTTTTACATTCAAGGCATTTGTAGCTGAAACTGGTTGGTAAATGTTTACAAAGCAAATGTCAGCAGCTTTACTGGCACATTCTCAGGAGGCTAAAGGTAAAAATAGCTAAGTTATGTTTTGGGCTTTTTGACAGGACAGCTGAAGAGCAGATAGGAAAGGGGGTAGAGACAGAGGGTACAACATGCAGCAAAGGGCTGTAGGCAGGAGTTGAACCAGTGGCTGCTGCAGAAGACCAATAGCCTCCATACATGGGGCAGGCCTGCTCCTAAAGGAAGAACATCTTGATGAAATATAATACATGAGGAATTCTTGGCCCATCAGCGTCTATCAGTCTAGCATTCTGGTTTGACAAGGAAGAACTGTTTCAACAATAGGTTTTTCCTGGTTATAAGTCTGTGTTCTATGTCAAACTGGCATAGAGTGTGGTGTTTATTTTTTTTCCGAACATTTCTACACCAGCTTTACGTGGCTTGTGTCAGAAGGCTTATTACCTCCCATGGTGTGATCTGAAGAAGGACCAGTCATCATAGTTGGAGTGGAACCACTATGTCTTGTCCAATCAAAAACATCAGTCAGAAGTTGACTCCACTGACATAGATCTTGTTCAAAATTACAGTGGAGTTGGCATACTGGAAACAAAAGTCAGACACATCTTTAGATTACTGATGCCATAATTCAGGAAATCACAAAAACATTATGTATAAAGACTAAATTGTGGAAGTCCCAAAACCAGAAGGGTGCAAGTGCTGCTGTGGAGTTAGCACTGTACCTGGATGGGTTGGATCTTTATCAGCACTGTCACTATCAATCAAGTCAGATGTTACTTCCACTACAGGAGGTATGGAGACATTTGCTACAGGTGGCTGAGCTGTATCAGGGAGCTGAACAGTAACATTGACCAGAGGAGGTTCTGGAGCTGCAGTAGTTGGCACAGGGACACTTGGAGGAGCTGTTGTGTTTACATCGGTTTAGGAGGGCTTGTCACAGCACCACTGAGATCTGCAAGAGTGAAAGAAAGTTAACAATTGTAAATATTTGTAACATTACAAAACTACACATATGAATGACCCAATAACCGCAATTTTGAAATCCCATTCTACTGAGAAGACAAACACGGGATGGCGAGCAACCAACCAACAAACAACTGCTATGTTCGCTTTTTTCATGAGGCTATAGGCCCTTTTGTTTTACACTTCAGTGTTGTGTTAAATGAATGAATCAATGCTTTCAAAGATGTTGGCAAACCATATGAGGGACAGTAATGGTTCAAAGTCAAGGATGGTTTGATAGCACCATTTGATACCACCATTTTGAGCTGCTGTAACATGAATTTCTGGGGTGTGGGATCAGTAAAGTTTATCTTATCTTATCTTATCTGGCTGTCTTTGATGTGACTCCAAACTTCGAAGCTGTAGGTTTTGTCATGCTTTATGTTGTTTTAGTGTTTATTTTGTAGGTTAACCTGTTGAACTTGATGTTAGCATTTTAAGTGGCTAATGTGGCTACTACCACAGGCTGGGGTGATGTTGAGTACTGTTGTATTATTGAGGGACAGTCAAGAGAAACTGTGTGAACATGAAACCTCATTTAAAGTCAACTAAATAACAAGAGTAGTAGGTCAGATGCTGGTGTCTTCTTTTTCCGTTGCTTTATATGAAAGTTTATACTGCAGTATGAGCTGCGTTAGCTTTGTTGTTATACAGAAGCTGACTGGTTTTGCATTGTGATGCTTATTGTTTGTGTGGTTGTGTGTTTGTGATGTTGCTGTATGTAAATTTTTTGATAGATATACCCTGAAGGTAACAACAGGAAATGGTCAAACTGCTAAAATTCATTTTCAACTATGACTATGTAACTATGACTTGCACTTAACAACCAGCTTGCTCAGATCATGAAGATGCCCACTGGGCAGTGAGGTGAGTGCCACTGATAAAGTTAAATTTAGTGTTACTGCACCAAATTACCACAATTACTATAAATAAAGTCATTCTGCAAAAACAAACAAAGGAAATGGCACTTAAACTGCATACCATGCTGTTGAACCAACCTAATGTGGGTGAAATTCCGTCACTGCAACAACCTTAGCTACAAAGCCTTAAAATAAGCAACATGTTTAGAAGATTCTGTGGTACATATTTTGTGCATGTTTCTTACCAGAGCATCGACCACGATAAAGCTTTATATCATCTATGGCCACATCGGACTGTTCGTTGGAGCCTCTACGCCCTTCAAAGATGATCTGAGTGAGGAATAATATTTGTTATTGGTGGTGAAGTGTCTCTCATTGTTAACATTCTAGTATTACAACAACACTGGTTGTCTGGTGGAAGTTATCAAACCTGGAAAGTCCGCTTGTTGTGAAGTCGACCTGTGCCAGTTGCCATATATTTTCCTTGGTCATTTCTCTTCCGCCAAACAGCACTGGCAAATTTGTTTTGGAGCAAGTAGACATGGAGGCCCATTGTATCGGCCGAACCGTACATATGATACCAGAACTGCAGACACTGAGGACCAGAGTCCGAACACTCAGAGCCAATGAGACGAGCTGTGTCTCCATATGTCACACTGCTGGCCTCGATGTAAAGATAGTGACCACCTAGAAAAGAAGAATGAAACAATCAAAACTGGCAGATATACTTTCTATGGTGATGTAAGTTTTATCTTTACCTCTGTATATTATTTGTCACCATTTAAAATATTATATATAGAGGGAGTGTTTTACCACCAGTGTGGTCAGCAGAGGGCCCAGTCATGGGGGTGGGGGTGGAGCCACTTTGCCATGTCCAGTCAAAAGCATCTGTTATCATCTGATTCCAGCTGCAAAGGTTGCTGTCAAAGCTACAGTCCATATCGCAGACTACAAGGGGAACAAAAAAACAAACATGAGCTAAGTAGTGAGGCCCTTATGTAATTTCCTGAAAATTTAGACAATCTTTAACTTCAGGTACCATTAAAAAATGCCCATTCAGTATTTACTGGACTAAGCACAAATGTTAATTTGTATGATTGATTGTTTAAAATTACAGTGGAGTTGGCATACTGGAAACAAAAGTCAGACACATGTGATCAAATCGAAGCTGTAGTTTTGTCATGTTTATGTTTTTTAGTGTTTATTTGTAGTTACCTGTTGAACTTGATGTTAGCATTTTAAGTGGCTAATGTGGCTACTACCACAGGCTGGGGTGATGTTGAGTACTGTTGTATTATTGAGGGACAGTCAAGAGAAACTGTGTGAACATGAAACCTCATTTAAAGTCAACTAAATAACAAGAGTAGTAGGTCAATGCGGTGTCTTCTTTTTCCGTTGCTTTATATGAAAGTTTATACTGCAGTATGAGCTGCGTTAGCTTTGTTGTTATACAGAAGCTGACTGGTTTTGCATTGTGATGCTTATTGTTTGTGTGGTTGTGTGTTTGTGATGTTGCTGTATGTAAATTTTTTGATAGATATACCCTGAAGGTAACAACAGGAAATGGTCAAACTGCTAAAATTCATTTTCAACTATGACTATGTAACTATGACTTGCACTTAACAACCAGCTTGCTCAGATCATGAAGATGCCCACTGGGCAGTGAGGTGAGTGCCACTGATAAAGTTAAATTTAGTGTTACTGCACCAAATTACCACAATTATAATACAAAGTCATTTGCAAAAACAAACAAAGAATAGCACTTAAATGCATACCATGCTGTTGAACCAACCTAATCGTGGATGAAATTCCGTCACTGCAACAACCTTAGCTACAAAGCCTTAAAATAAGCAACATGTTTAAAGATTCTGTGGTACATATTTTGTGCATGTTTCTTACCAGAGCATCGACCATGATAAAGCTTTATATCATCTATGGCCACATCGGACTGTTCGTTGGAGCCTCTACGCCCTTCAAAGATGATCTGAGTGAGGAATAATATTTGTTATTGGTGGTGAAGTGTCTCTCATTGTTAACATTCTGTATTACAACAACACTGTGTCTGGTGGAAGTTATCAAACCTGGAAAGCTCCGCTTGTGTGAAGTCGACCTGTGCCAGTTGCCATATATTTCCTTGGTCATTTCTCTTCCGCCAAACAGCATTGGCAAATTTGTTTTGGAGCAAGTAGACATGGAGGCCCATTGTATCGGCCGAACCGTACATATGATACCAGAACTGCAGACACTGAGGACCAGAGTCCGAACACTCAGAGCCAATGAGACGAGCTGTGTCTCCATATGTCACACTGCTGGCCTCGATGTAAAGATAGTGACCACCTAGAAAAGAAGAATGAAACAATCAAAACTGGCAGATATACTTTCTATGGTGATGTAAGTTTTATCTTTACCTCTGTATATTATTTGTCACCATTTAAAATATTATATATAGAGGGAGTGTTTTACCACCGTGTGGTCAGCAGAGGGCCCAGTCATCGGGGTGGGGGTGGAGCCACTTTGCCATGTCCAGTCAAAAGCATCTGTTATCATCTGATTCCAGCTGCAAAGGTCGCTGTCAAAGCTACAGTCCATATCGCAGACTACAAGGGGAACAAAAAAACAAACATGAGCTAAGTAGTGAGGCCCTTATGTAATTTCCTGAAAATTTAGACAATCTTTAACTTCAGGTACCATTAAAAAATGCCCATTCAGTATTTACTGGACTAAGCACAAATGTTAATTTGTATGATTGATTGTTTAAAATTACAGTGGAGTTGGCATACTGGAAACAAAAGTCAGACAGACAGATTATGATGCCATAATTCAGGATATTACAAAAACACGATGTGTAAAGACTAAATTGTGGAAGTCCCAAAACCAGAAGTGTACAAGTGCTGCTGTGGAGTTAGCACTGTACCTGGATGTGCTGGAGCTTCGTCAACATTTTGTTTATTAATCAAGTCAGTTATTACTTCCACTACAGGAGGTATGGAGACATTTGCTACAGGTGGCTGAGCTGTATCAGGGAGCTGAACAGTAACATTGACCAGAGGAGGTTCTGGAGCTGCAGTAGTTGGCACAGGGACACTTGGAGGAGCTGTTGTGTTTACATCAGGTTTAGGAGGGCTTGTTACAGCACCACTGAGATCTGCAAGAGTGAAAGAAAGTCAACAATTGTAAATATTTGAACATTACAAACTACACATATGAATGACCCAATAACCGCAATTTTGAAATCCCACTCTACTGAGAAGACAAACACGGGATGGCGAGCAACCAACCAACAAACAACTGCTATGTTCACTTTTTTCATGAGGCTAGGCCTTGTTTTACACTTCAGTGTTGTTAATGATGAATCATGCTTCAGAAATGTGAAACATGGGGAATACGGTTCAAAGTAGATGTTGATAGACCATTGATCACATTTGAGCTGCTAACATGAATTTCTGGGTGTGGATCAATAAAGTTTATCTTATTTATTTATTGGCTGTCTTGATTGACTCCAAACATTGAGCTATTTGTCATGTTTTGTTGTTTAGTGTTTTTGTAGGTTACTTAACTTGATGTTAGCATTAAGTTGTAATTGGCTTTACAATGGGTGATGTTGAGTACTGTGTATTATGAGGAATCAGAGAAACTGTATGAACATGAAACTCATTTAAGCAACTAAATAACAGTTATGTATCTATATAATAGATACATACTAAAATGAATGAATCAATGCTTTGAAATGTTGCAACCACATGGGAGTATGTCAAAGTCAGGATGGTTGATAGCCCATTGATACCACTTCTGAGCTGTTGTAAATGATTTCTGGGGTGTGGGATCAATAAAGTTTATCTTATCTTATATACTGGCTGTCTGTGATGTGACTCTAAACTTTGAAGCTGTAGGTTTTGTCATGCTTTATGTTGTTTTAGTGTTTATTTTGTAGGTTAACCTGTTGAACTTGATGTTAGCATTTTAAGTGGCTAATGTGGCTACTACCACAGGCTGGGGTGATGTTGAGTACTGTTGTATTATTGAGGGACAGTCAAGAGAAACTGTGTGAACATGAAACCTCATTTAAAGTCAACTAAATAACAAGAGTAGTAGGTCAAATGCCGGTGTCTTTTTTTTTCGTTGCTTTATATGAAAGTTTATACTGCAGTATGAGCTGCGTTAGCTTTGTTGTTATACAGAAGCTGACCGGTTTTGCATTGTGATACTTATTGCTGGTGTGGTTGTGTGTTTGTGATGTTGCTGTATGTAAATTTTTTGATAGATATACCCTGAAGGTAACAACAGGAAATGGTCAAACTGCTAAAATTCATTTTCAACTATGACTATGTAACTATGACTAGCACTTAGCAACCAGCTTGCTCAGATCATGAAGATGCCCACTGGGCAGTGAGGTGAGTGCCACTGATAATGTTAAATTTAGTCTTACTGCACCAAATTACCACAATTATTATAAATAAAATCATCTGCAAAAACAAAAAAAAAATGGCACTACAGCTGCATACCATGCTGTTGAACCAACCTAACTGTGGATGAAATTCCATCACCGCGACAACCTAAGCTACAAAGCCTTAAAATAAGCAACATGTTTTTAAGATTCTGTGGTACATATTTGCGCATGTTTCTTACCAGAGCATCGACCACGATAAAGCTTTATATCATCTATGGCCACATCGGACTGTTCGTTGGAGCCTCTACGCCCCTCAAAGATGATCTGAGTGAGGAATAATATTTGTTATTGGTGGTGAAGTGTCTCTCATTGTTAAAATTCTAGTATTACAACAACACTGGTTGTCTGGTGGAAGTTATCAAACCTGGAAAGCTCCAGTTGTCGTGAAGTCGACCTGTGCCAGTTGCCATATATTTCCTTGGTCATTTCTCTTCTGCCAAACAGCATTGGCAAATTTGTTTTGGAGCAAGTAGACATGGAGGCCCATTGTATTGGCCGAACCGTACATATGATACCAGAACTGCAGACACTGAGGACCAGAGTCCAAACACTCAGAGCCAATGAGACGAGCTGTGTCTCCATATGTCACACTGCTGGCCTCGATGTAAAGATAGTGACCACCTAGAAAAGAAGAATGAAACAATCAAAACTGGCAGATATACTTTCTATGGTGATGTACGATTTACCTTTACCTCTGTATATTAGTTGTCACCATTTAAAATATTATATATAGAAGGAGTGTATTACCACCGGTGTGGTCAGCAGAGGGCCCAGTCATCGGGGTGGGGGTGGAGCCACTTTGCCATGTCCAGTCAAAAGCATCTGTTATCATCTGATTCCAGCTGCAAAGGTTGCTGTCAAAGCTACAGTCCATATTGCAGACTACAGGGGAACAAAAAACAAACATGAGCTAAGTAGTGAGGCCCTTATGTAATTTCCTGAAAATTTAGACAATCTTTAACTTCAGGTACCATTAAAAAATGCCCATTCAGTATTTATTGGATTAAGCACAAATGTTAATTTATAACCACACTTCAGCTTTCTGATGCAGAAAGAAGTGGTTCATAAAATGTAGCTTCCTGTGTACTAACCTGGGTGTGATGGGAGGATTTCTGTAGGAGGCTCAGTTCCACCGACCAGGCCAGGTAAAACACCTAAAGGAAGTGAAATTGACTTTCTTTAAACCCTGAGATATTTGGTATCGTCATAATTTGAGATCTTAATGTATTTGCACCAGTAACAATGTGACCAAGTTATGATACAGTGTGTCTCTAATTATATGTATAATGTTTTGTTTTCCTATATGTTGGAGGTGAATGTCACCTGAGCATGAGCCAAAGTGGATGGAAATGTCATCTATGGCCACATCTGATTGAGCATCAGAGCCCGAATTGCCTCCACTATAATCTGAAAGAGGTGGTAGGAAAATATAATGTTTCACTGTATACAGAAGGATCATTTGTCTTTACAAGAAAAGCAACATTCAACTCACATCTTTTAGTCCCATACAGTAACTGTCTATATTGTCAGACTTACTTGGAATGGACCAGACACTCTGATATCAACTTTAGCCATATGCCATTCTGGCCCCTGGTTGTTCCTCATGGACCAGAGCTTGGTAGCTCTATTGCCTTTGAGCAGGTACATATTGAGGGCCATGGCTGTCGCTGAACCATACATATGGTACCAAAAGTTCAGGCAGAGTGGGCCATCATAATGGCACATCGAGCTCAACAGACGGGCTGAATCTCCATAGGTTACACTATCTCCCTCAATATATATGTAGAAACCAGCTAGAGAAACGATGAAAATAACACAATAAACATGAAAAATGAAGAAAACAATGTAGTAACACAGCAGATGTGATGTCATGACTTGACATTGAGTTTTACCTCCAGTGGTGTGGTCTTGGGTTGGACCAGTTTGATCCGATGGGGTGGGTCCTGAGATTCTTGTCCAATCAAAACTGTCCTGTATGAGCTGTTCCCAACCACACAGATTTTTTTCAAAGTTGCAATTCATGGGACATACTATGAAAAAGCATATATACACAATGGAAATGATGAAGTCATGATATGAAAAATATACTTAAAAAAAAAAAAGAATTATCCACAAAAAAACCCAAAAAACATTCAATCTGTAAGTAATTACATCAAGGTTATTAAAATTTATTCAGATGCATTTATATAATAAATGTCTAATTTATAGGTTTTGGAGGCAAGCATAGTCAAACGTAATATTTGGTTTTGAAATAATCATTAATTGGATTATGCCACTGATTATCCAGACCAGTAACAAGTAAACCTTCAGAACCCTGAGTGCTCTTACAAGTCTGATCTGGTGTTGGAGAGGGAGTTGTAGGTGTTGCAGTGGTTGGGGGCTCGGCTGAAATGGGAGAAAAAAAAAAAAACAAAAAGCCAAACAAACAAAAACAAAGAAACAAACAAACAAAATAGAAGTGAGTTCACCACCTTATGGCACCTATGAAATATTTTGCATTAAGTCTCACCCTACAACCACCGAATTTCTCTAACTTTGCATATCAGTGATAAAATAAACCAAAGTTTGCCTCATGCGATGGGCCGAACTTGTGTCATAATCAAAAGAATAAAAAGCAGGAGCAGAGAGTTTTGAAGTTAAAGGTAAGGAGAATCAATAAATATTAAATACAGGACATGTAACTGAATGATTTCATACAATGTTTAGAGCAAATAAATCACCAAATATCATTACACATCCTCAACAGTTTGACTCGACTCAAACACTCACCACAGACCGTTCCCGTCTGCCAGTTGGAAAGCTCCACTCCTGCAACCTGGCATGCTGCTACATAGGACTTCAGAGATTCACAAAGGGTGTTTTGGTCACCATTTGTGTCACAGTAGTCGTACACACAACTATTAATGTATATGGTTGGGTGAATGAATTCATGGCAGGGTGCGAAGGCATCCCCGAGGAGTGCGTTACACTCATTGTAGGCATCATTCTCTTCATCATAATCACATCGTCTGGGATCATTTGGATGGGAAACACACCTGAAGGAGAAAGTTTTAGACAATCACATAAAGATCTAGACATTTGCATTTATTGTGCCACTTAAAAATAAAACAAAAGAAGGCTCATTAAAGGACTAATATATAGGATTTAGTGGCATTAAGGGGCGAGCTTGCAGTCTGCAAACAACTCACTTCACTCTCCTCTTTCAAACGTAAGAAAAACCTACAATGGCCGTGAAACGTGCAAAACGTAAAATGCTGTACCTTTTAATGGTTGATAATTCATTATTAATGCTTAATAATTCTTTAAAATAATATATTTACTGTAATAAATCAAAAAAATGGAAATGGCATGTCATCAGAGATTAAGGAAACATACTGAGTTGAAATAGCTGCTCCTCCCTCCTTTTAGAGGTATTGAAATGTTATAGTCTTAACATTCATTTAATTTGCACTAAAATGTGTGCAGATACCCTGTATAGTAAAATAACTTACTCATTATTGCCCGGCACCCTCCAGCTGTCACCAAACTCAAATGGCCCAGTAGCATTTTGGCCTCCATTTGGTATGAGGTCATCGTCTTGTCGATCAGAGTAGGTGCCACACAGTCCACACAGTCCATACTTGTAGCGCTCATCCACCTGCAGGAAGAGTCTGTTCTGCCCATCTATAATCATTCTGAGGCCAAAGGTCATCTCCGAGAATATATAATTATTGTGCCTGTCAACCCATACTGAGCCATATGTACCATTGGTGAAATAGGGAAGTTGGACACGAACATTGTTCACCTAAAGAGAGGAGAAGAGTTTTTAAACGTCTTGCATGAAAAAGCACAAATGTTTTTTTCTACTGGGATAGTTACTGCAACTAGTTAGCTGCCAGCTAGCTGTGCAGGGCAAAGTCAAGTGGGTCAGCTATTAGTTTGTGCAGTCTTATGAGCCCCAGATGACAAACAAGTGACTTCCTCTAATGACCTGACACGCAGTAATAATTGGTCCCATAAACATGGGTGTGCTGGTATTAAAGTCATTAGTTACTGTCATTAATAAATTACAGCTGACATTACAGAACTATGACACTCCTTATCCAGTAAACCAGCCATTTGCAGGTCACGAGACAGTACTGCATGAATTGCAAGCCGTCTGGCATCGTACACATTTTTACAGCAACCTTTAGCCCTATTCACGTGGGACTGGTATTACCTGAGGACCTCTAAAAATTTGTAATAGGTAATCTGTGATCTTAATCCCATGGGAATCTGCCACGTAATTTTTAAAGTAAAATTCCACTGCAAATTAACAACTGGAGCTGGTTGGTATGGCCTAAAACTCATGTCATGGTATAATTTGGAGCACGAGCGGTAACAGTATATATCAAGGTATATTAATTTTCATTAAAATTTCAATATAATTGCTTCTGAAGGGGTTAAGCACTGATATGGTGACTGTATGGAACTATTACTGTACTCTTCACTTTATTTCTGAGGCATATTTCACATAGTACAGAGGTATTTTGCACACACCTGGAGCAGAGTCAGCAGAGAGACTGCAGTACAGACAGTGAACCAACTCGAAGAAGAAAGCTAATGAAATATTTTAATCTGCTCTGTTGGCAGCCTCATCCACCGCCGCTATATTTTAAACAAAGCACAGTGTGCTGTCTTGACTGTGCAGCGCTTAGTTTCAGAACAAAGCAGGATGGGCTCTCACGTTTTCCAGATGATTAGCTGTCACAGGCTGATGATGACAAACTCTTTTTTTGGTCAAACAAAGGGAGGGCTCTACTGGACAGCATAGTCAAAATTCACACCATAGAACAAATTTATACCATTCTACTGTCTATGTACTGTTTATACCATCCACCACTATTACCTACTATATTTCAGCAAACACAGAGGTCCGGACATCTGTTTTCTCTTGTCAGACAACTAAAAAAATAGGAATTTGATTGCTGCTCATAATATGTTGAACAGCAGTCAACAGCTGTGCCGTGACATCGACTATACTGTCATTTAAAATAATTGATGACAGAGAAGGTTAGATAGGAATGTGTATTTATGCTTGTAACACATGCAGAAAATGGACAAAATGGAAAATGGACTCTAAACTAGGGCTGAACGATTTTGAAAAAATATCTGATTTTGATCATTTTGACTGATATTACAATCGTGATATGATTCATGATATTATGGATTATGATATTTTTATATCATTATTATCATTTTCATTAAAAATATGAAAATGGCTACATGTGTGAGTTTTTTGTGATGCTCTGTGCCAACCAGAAATGTTTTCTGAAGTCTCTACAACACGATATGTGGCATGACAATATAAAATTTAAAATATTGTGCCTCCTGCGATTAGAAAAATTGCGGTACATTGCATATTGTGATTTCACTAAAATTTCAATGAATTGTTCAGTCTTACTCTAAACTGTATTATTCATGAAGAAACCGCTGCTAAAGAAACACTGATGTTACACAGAGGCTTGACATCAAATCCAGGGCGTAATGTCAGTAAATTTTAGTAAAAATAAAGACTTATCCCATGTGAATGTAAAGATATAGGTGGGAGTAATTTCTAAATCACATGAGGTCCCCTGATAGTACTAGTCCTGTGGGAATAGGGCTTGTGTTACATTCACATGCTATAAAAGAGTTGCATTTGGGATTATCTGACATGTAGAGAATTAAAAGGAGTTTTCGTGCTTACATAGACCTCTCCACTCTGATTCAGGGTGAGGTTTACATCCTCAAACTGAAGAGACACGGCGTCCAGCTTGGATCTGGTGAAGTTCTGATGGGGAGGATGCATGTTGTGCCCGATCACAGTGAACTGGACTGGGTTTTCTCCTGCGCATGTGGTAGTCAGCGTGTAACTGCACCCCCCTTGAAAGTCGTAAGCCTTGCCGTCAAAGGTGATGTAGTGTGGGTCACCATACACGCTGCAGTTGGCGGGATTGAAAGCGAAGCAGCCTCTGACCCCATCTTTGACCTTACAAACCTCATGGTCTGCACATTGCATCGCAGTGCACTGCATGTCATTACTACCCATGCACTGGCACTGCTGCACACCTCTCCTTCCAACAATGTTTCTCCTCTCTGTAAGCAAAGGGGAGTTATGTGAATAAATTATGGATGTGAATAGGTGAATATGAAATTGTTTCCTGTTCGTCTACCCCACTTACCTCATAGTGTTTTCCATTATACCAGCACCCACAATCCTCTGCTGGGACACACTTTCCCCCACTGAGTTTGAAGCCAGAGTCACACTCACATCTCTCCTCACAGCTTCCACAGGAGTGAGCTATATCCAGGCTGGAGCACACTTCAGGACAGCCATCAGCACATGAGTTATAGTGGCTGTTCTCACCACACTGAAGGGCTGAAAGGGGAAGAAAGAGGGGAGAGCATGACCTCAACTGTTATTGTGTTATTATAGTCATTATTACCACTATTTCCCTTATTTTAATAAGAGGATGTAGAGAAATTAATGGAGAAAGTAATAAAGTAACATACGGCAGAAGGTAGAGTTCCTCCATTTTGGTACAGCAACTCCAGCCTCCTGACAGATATCGGCATAAGCCTGTAATGTCTCACATAGTGTAGCTGGGTCACCATGAGTAGAGCACATGCCGACCACGCAGCTCCTGAAGTAGCTCTCTGACCCCAGAACTGACAGGCAGCCAGCGAAGGGCCCAGTGCTGGAGAGAAGACCTCCACAGTACAGCTCACCGCCATACTCGGCCTCCTCCAGTGAGTCACACTGGTGAGGTACCAGAATGGTTTCACAGGAGGGACTGGTTTGCCCAGTCTGCCAGCTCTCAGCCAAATCTGTAGCATTTTGGGCAATTGTACCGTCAGGGCTTTTTGAAGTCATCTTGTCTGAGGTGGTTGAAGTTTCCACACAAGCCACAGACGTGATCAGAGTAAGTGGGGGGCAGGTTGACATGGACAGCGCCAGCACTGTCAAATGAGACAGAAAGACCAAAGCTGGTTTCCATTATAACAGCAGCTGGGTTGCCCTTGATGTTGACAGTGCCATTGCGGAGCTTCAGTGGAAGCTTCCTCCAGACCCCATTAACCTGAAGAAGAGAATAAATTTTAGACTTAAGCTGTCATCGGCAATATGAATTAACTGTAACTGACAGTTTGCCTAAACAACAGCTCTCTGAAGAAAGATAACCTGTATCTTTGAGAATTGATAAGGTTGATAGTACCCTTATGAATTCTAGGACATTATGCCACTAACCTCTGCACTGAACGATAAACTCAGTTTATCAGTAGAATGGTCTGCAGATATGGGAACTGCTTGATCCAGTGCCTTACAACAGTCATTACAACATGACGGCAAGGTGCCACAAGACTGAAGTTGTGCAGACAGTACGTACGTTTTTTGAAGTTTAGAGAGCAATGTAAAATAGGGAATATTGTATTGTTAAATGGAAAAAAATCAAACAAAACTGGCTCCCAGTCTAAGGTTGTCAAAAATAGGCCGACCCTGTAGAGCATGTGTCCCATGTACTGAGGCTATCAATCCTCCGCAGGAGCGCTGCGTGTCAGCCCTTCTCTCTATCCCTGCCCTGTCTGCTCTTTAGCTGTCCCTATCAAACATACGCAAAAGGGCCAAAATATCATTATTTTTGAAAAAAAGGTTGTCAAGGCTGTATCGACACTTCAATACTTTTTCAATACCACATGAAAACAATTTTAGCTTTGGGTAGACTTCTTTATACACTGTAATTGGTTTCATGCTAAACCATGATAAAAATTTCGATGATTAGTTTTTAACGCTTCCAATTTTATTTATCCAGTTAACCAAAGTCAGCAACAAGTCTCCCAGACGCAGGCACAGCATGAAGGTTTGTGTTGTGTTAGTGAAAACTGTGACATTGCAAAGGACATGATGCCATTTCAAATCGTTGAGAGGTTTTCAGTAAAAAACTTTGTGAAATTATTCCAGTGAGTGTATCAATACTTTTTGATTTTCAACACATTTTATCAATCCACAATGATAATAATATTAATTTTTGTAGGTGTAATTGTGATATGAAATGTTCATACTGTTTCATCTCTACTGCAGACATTAGCAATGGACTGCAGTCTGTGTGCGTCTCACTTCAAGGTAACTCACCACAACCCGGTGTGTCTGCCTTTTCAGTAGCGACACTCTGAGGTTCTCCATCTCCACAATGACCTGTTGAATAGTTGGCAGAGACGAGTTTCCGTTCTGCTCGTTGACCACTTCCACACTGAACACGGGCAGGGCCTCTGTGGGTGAGCAGGTCTTAGCCAGTGTGTAGGTGCAGGGGGCCACGAAGCGGAACAGCACTCCATCAAAAGTGCTGCAGTCTGTGTTGCTATGTATAGTGCACGTCCCAATGGCGGAAATCCCACTCGAGCCTCCTCTTTGATGGCCACAGATTTGGCCCTTAGGGCACTGAGAGGCAGAGCAGGAGAGCTGGCCAGCAGAGCAGAGGCAGCGGGTGGACTCATCTGTCCAGAACTCTGTGTCAGATTCACACTGGTGTCCTGTTGGGGATGTGACCGAGTAAACAATCACTTTAAACACCATCTGGCGCGGAATAAGTGACAATAAATAACATTAATGAATTATGTTCAGTGTTGTGTAGGCTATTCTTCTATCTAACTATTAGTTATTCAACGTATTGACCATGTAAGTGATACTTAGATGAATGTTTTCTTAATTATTATTGATCAAAAGACCTTACTACATCTCTGGGGGCTTTGTGGTAAGAGATTTTTGCAGTTTTGTGTAATTACAATAATGGTTTATGTATTGCATAAACATTGCCATCACCACACTAATAAAGTATGACTTTTCAGTTTGTATTTTTTAGTGGGGACTGATGTTGGCTGTTCTTAATGTAGTAAAAGAAGAGTGAAAGAATATTTACCACATGAGCCTCTCCTTACACCGATCTGTTTAAATGCGACTTGTCCCTCCATGGACACAACATGATCTGCCTCCAGTACAACCTGATATAAAAGCAGATTATCAGTTTAAATACTATATTTTAATTTGTCACAGTTACACTTAAATTACAAATGTTTGGTTATATACCATTTTACCTGAGTTCCTGGTTCAATGATGTTCAAAGGGACAAACACTTGTCTCCAAGAGTCTCTGGGGACAGCAGGTGAGGTCCAGATTTCCACCTGACCGACACTGCTTTTCAGCAGAACACGGACTTCTGACCGTTTAGCTTCATCTGGGGCCAGGTACCAAAACTCCAGACAGGCCTCGCCCTCCAGCCCCAGTGGACCACTCTCTAAAATACTCACTACAACGTCCTCTGGAGGTGAAAATAAGACAGTTTAGTACACTAGGTGCTTAACAGCTCCAGTGTAACAGAGTACAAATTCAATGACCTTGTTACTCTTTTTAAATCACACAATATCAATGCTAAAATGTATTTTTAACTATGCAGGTTAGGAATGAGCTTCAGTGTTGCACCATCATTTTAATCACGTTAGAAATAGCAAACTGTTCCCTCCTCTTTGTTATTGTAATAAAACAAGAGGTACATCTGTTGCGGCGCAGTTGTCGTTAAATGCAAAATAGCTGTTTAGAGTGTTTTGTGCTAAATTTGAACCTGAAGTGCAGGCCCTCTACTTTCATTGCCCCTGGGAGAACTCCAGGCTATAAAAGATTATTAGGCTGCTTCAGATCAATTAGTGATATGCAGCGAGGCACGGACACAGTCACAGACTGCCAGTAGATTAAAACCGAACTGTGGACCGATGTTCCAAATCCCCCCCGCATAAGGAGGGGACACAATTAAAGTTACCTCAGTCACATTATCTCTCAGTGCCAAACAGAACTTAACTGTAACCAGGTTTGTTAACTTTAAAATGTGGCTTCCAATTTTTTTTTAATTAATTAAAATCCATTGATGTGCTGCAGTATATGTTCTTTTCTGTACCTGTTGCAGAAGATGTTCGTATGTTATTCGTCCAGTCACAAATCAGATTTTGTGTGTCGTAGAAACACTTTGTAACATATTCTATGAAAGAAAAGAAAGATATCAGATAAAGTAATATGTACAGTATGTATATCCCTCTGTTGTATATGTCTGTTTTTTTAAAGCTACTACAAGAACTTTTATATTTTGCTGATTTTGGAGGCCTCTGTGGACAAAAGTGGTAGTATTTCTACCATCGTGACCACAAAATATAACAATTATCTAAAAAAAAAAAAATCTCCTGCTTCCTTTTAACCGGCTAACGTACTGCTCACTGTAACTTTGCCTGGGAACGCGTAAGCACAGGCTTGTTTAATCTGATTTAAGGAGAATCCGACGAGGGTGCAGGCATTAAAAATGTAATGTATTAAATTGATGCTGTTTCACAATCAGTTAAAAAGTGCTTGTAGTAGCTTTAAATCCTTGTGAGAAATTTGTATTCAAGCAATTCTTGCCATAATCTAGAGGTCTTAGTAATTTGTAAAACTTGATACCTGAATTTGTCCTCCAGTCTGGTAAAGTAACTAATGAAAAGTCATTTTCAGCCCTGAAACAGAAAATCAATTGGAGCAGATTCCTTAAAAAAATGCAATTAATTAATAAGATCTGATTAAACAACAAAACTTTAACAGAGATCAAAATCCCATTCTCCACATAATTAATATGACAAGTAGGTCTATAGTAATCAGTTGAAAGTTCAATTATCTTGAGACTCACCTGCACTGAGTCCCTGTCTGGGTTAGAAAGAGTAGAGTCACTGTGACCAACAAATCTGTGTGGATGCCTCCAAGCATGGCTGATCCCTTAACGGCAGCCTCTCAGCAGCTCTCCTGTTGCTAATACTCTCTCTCTTTGACGAGTTGAAGAATGAATGATGAGCTGATGGTAACTGTTGTGGAGCTTCACTACAGAAATGCAGCTTTTATGCAGCCCTGTGACTGCCAGCACAGAGGTGTGGACCCTCTTGTGTCTAGTGGCGGGGCTGAGGCTTATATAGCCCCACTGTATAACCAGGTAAGCAGTGGGTGGAGAGAGAATACTAGAGGACGGGAAGACATAAAAAGGGTTGGACTGGGTCTGTGTTGTAAAAATACTGTCACAGTGACGACAACAGCTAACACGGTTACAGTAAAGACTGATAGGTGAGGGTTTTGTGTTGCTAGGTCATAAACAGCACTGGCACCAAGGTCAACGAACTCACCAATGCTTGAAAAAAAAATTAAATTAATGGCTTACTAAAGTGATGTATGGCAAGATTTTTTGACAAAAAAGTTGAATGTCTTCTATTGACTTCTCATTATGAGGTAAAAGTTGTACTTGGTAAGGGTCTAAAATGACCTATGAGAGATTTTGTGGGGTTGTGGGTGTAGTGAACATGGCTTCCCCTCAAGAGTCGAAGATTTGAATCGTCAGTCAGAGACCCCTCAGTCGACTGAGATTTGAGCTGAGCAGACTTTTGTTTGTCAGTGAATGTGCATTACAATATAAGGATAAAACAGGAAGAAGCTTATAAAAATAATCAGGGATAACATTTCAATGAAGAATTATAAATAAGGGGAATCATAAGTTTTTTCTTCTTAGTAAAAAAATCCATCTAACAATGTGCTGGTGGTTAATGGATGACTGGGGGTGGTTGGTAAACAAGTTCCAGCTCTTGATTTTTAGTTGCTTCTCTGTACACAGAGCGATGCAACAGCATGGCAGGCTTTACACTTTACAAAGCTGTCAGCCACTTCACCACAGCGCACCATGGAGTGTGCAGGGCAGGTGACGCTTGTTTTGCCACTGATCGACTGGGATTGTTATTATAAGTGTATTACAACAGTGTTAAAAGGCTCACTAACATTTTATATAACCAAAAACAGCTGTTTTATGGCTCTCGCCATACTACCCGCCAGACTCCCCTATGCAAAACTATAATTTTAACATCATCGTCAGCTTTATTCAAACTCGACAGAAGCAAACCAAACCCCACCAGAAATCACCATATCTGGTTTGGTTGAAATGAACCCTTAAGCAGCGTTAAGGTGACAACACCCCAGGAGAGAAGCTCCACGGTGCACTGGGACTGTATACCTGAACTTTAGGAGGATGCATACTTTTAATTTCTCTGACTGTGTGAAAATTTGGTGTTTTCACATTACAGATGATGAAGGCATTAAAATGGAAATCTAACTGGTAAAACATGCTTACGTAGGCTGACATTGAAATTTAGTGTCACACGTCGGATACAGCCACTCAGGAGGTAAAGTTTTAATGGTTTTAAAGCCCTTGACTTGAGTTCTTCACTTAAACCTGCTGAAAAGTCAAACGCACAGACTGGAGAGAAATCCCTCCCCACAGGTCATCACTCAAGGTGATCCTTTTAATTAATTGTTACAGAAGAGGAGACACCCTGTTTATCCAGGAACACATAAATAGCTTTACGTTAAAAAGTCATGAGGTTATCAGCTCTACAGGTGATTAGAAAAGAGCAGAAGAGCAGAATCACATCTTTAATGGCACGGTCTTTACACTAGACACCCATGCTGTTGTGTTACGTCACACCTTGATTCCGCAACACTAGCATGCTATCTAAAATAACATACTGGTGTGGCTTTATAGTGGCATTGTTTGGGTCAATGTAAAAACCATAAAGGTGGCATAGAGACATAACTTTGTTACAGCAGTATTGGGCAACTTCTGTGTGAAAATGGCTGTTGTTTTCTTATAGACTGTCGTAGTGTTGACTACTGTATGCAGTTAAGCTACTGACCAAATGACAAAAGCACTCTCACATTATAAGAAGGTGAAATTATTGAAAGAGAAACCTTTCAATAAACATTCTCTAAACTTAACCTTTGGAGAAATGTTAACATAGCATTACAGAAACAGAAAACACTATTATTCAGCATTTAGCTCTAACATGTTCATTAAAAATATTTGGGTAACTATTATTACAAAGGTATTTGATAGTGGGTTCTGTCCATACAGTCAAATCTGATGATCCTGATCATTTCTACATGCACTAAAAGGTTGACAAGATAATTTTCTTTACAAAACAGAGCTAATCCACCAACTCTTTGACACTTAGCAATGATAAGACAAAAAGATGAGCCAAGAGTGTCAACTTAGGCAATCCATATTCTTGAGAAGTACACAATGAGGCATCTGTACATTGTGACCTGATGATGTTGTAAAAACAGGCTTCAAGAAGGGTTTGCTTGAGTATATTTTAGTGTATGTCAGCTAGATAGCAGTGAACATGGTAAGAGCAGGTGGAAAAAGAGTGATAAGAAAGAGGCTGTGTCTGATCCACCTATTGTGACATTCCTGCAGCCCCGTTGGTATGTGTCAATAGAGAGGGTGGCCCAAAACAAATATTAGAGCTCTTTAAACCTGTCAGTGAAGGTCTTTGTTAGAGAACAGTTACAAAATACTATTGTACATCCAGAGAATAAGGACTTTTTTTTCATGTTTTTGTGCTTGTACTTTGCAAAAAGAATGAAATGCAATATCTATCTTAACATAGAGAGATAATCTACAGTTATCTGCAGAGATGCTAGCCTGATTTCTTAACAGATAATCAAGGTTTCATCTCAGTGAGTCTCAGGTGTCTAGGGCGTGTGATGAATGCCACAGGAAGTAAGTTACTCATAAACTGACCCACACAGGTCTGTACACAGAGGTGGCTGATATTTTGAGAGCCTTTAACATTAAATAAAAGAGATGAATGGCTTCGCAATGTCTCGTCAAAAACCTGCATTCAGACTTCGAGGCAGTAACACACACCATGATGCAAATAAATATGTTTGACTTAATTTAGTTAACGTTTTGTCACACTCAGTTACCTATTTCCTTTTACTATGCACATACGTGGTGCACCCATTCTAGTCAATTGCACAATCATTCACAAAGGCAAACGAAGCATAATGAATATCAAAGCCTTCTATTTTTAGCTGTAACATCCATGATAATTACTGGAAGGGAGTCATCTGTCTGTTGATAAGGACTTTCATGTAACTTTATCAAGATATATAAATACCCAGCTTGGACTAAATAATCATGTTGTATCTTACTGGTAACCAAGACAGTTGCCAGTGTAGCAACCTTTCTGCCCCACCTAGATGGGGAAAATACAGTAATATATTACATGGGAACCTTAATGATACAGACTTGTTATTATGTTAAAAATTGCAATATAAAATAATCAGACAGTGCTGATCAATTGCATACCTATAAATTCATAAACCTCTACTTGACCTCATGTTTTCAGCCAACAAATGAAAGAGCCATTAATAATCAACTTTGTCCACAGGAAGTATGAGAAAGAGCAGCAAGGGGCCCCGACAAAGCAGTATACTCTGGGCTTGTCAAAGGATTGTCGTGGGCTACAGATGCCCTGATCCATGACTAACAGTTAATAAGCCTATGTTTGCTCTTTGAGTCTCCCCTTTACGAGCTCCACTGTGTCACTGGCAAAAAATAGAACACCTTAGTAAGCAAAGGAATGTTATTTTTGAAAAATGACAGTTTGTACTTTTACAGATCTCATGGAGAGAGCATGACCTGCCCCCGCCGACAGAATGTTCTGTTTAGGAGAGCAAGTTTCCCATTAAAGACCGCCTCTGACAAAAATTGATTAGGAAAGTCTAAACTTACAGATTTTGATGAGTGGGTAAACATGCACGAACGCTCTTTTTCCATAGTTGCACTTTTGAGATAATCTTGAGCAGTTTTATGTTTTTGAGACAAGTACACAGAAAAATTGTATTTGGGTGGGTGTGAAGGTGCTAGTATGCTTCAATGGAAGTGCTTGTTGGATGGTAAAACAGTTTTGGAAACCCTCACCTCCCACACTTTTCGGATATTATATTAGGGGCCGGGCTTGAAAATTTCTTAACACAACTATCTCTGTCACTTTTAATGTGTTCAGTTCAATTTGCCCAGAGGGGCAATTTCTGGGGCATGCATAGTAAACAAGACCATACAGGACATACAGTACACGACAATACACTATGGAGAAACACTGGCCCGATGGTAGAGGAACAGTGGCAATACATGACAGACAGCTGGGACCTGGTGGAGGTAAATCCCAGCAGAATAGGAGCAAAGAGCCGGGACCAAGCTTCAATAGGTGAACAGCCTCGTGTATGAATTTTTCCTTGCTGCGGTTAGTCCTAGCTGCAGGGCAGCGTAAATGCTTGCCAGAGGGCAGCCATTCAGGGCATGGGTGGGGTCTTGTAGGACAGAGTGGACTTTCTGAAGTGTTTGCTGTGAGATCAGAGACCGGAGAGGGTGGCCTGTGATTTTGGAGCAGGTGTTCACTGTGCTCTAGAGGTGCTTCTTTTTTGGATTGTGATAGAGCGGAACCAGCAGATGAATTAGGTTATCATGCTTTCAATGAAGGAGTGATAAAATATAGTGAGGATACTGCTGCTTACCCCAAAGGAATTAAGCTTCCTTAAGAAGTACTGATGCTGTCGGCACTTCTTGATGATCACTAGGGTTGGACAATGTCTACCAAACTGGCATATGACGATGTCAGCAGTGAAACACTGTGATGGATGACAATATTGTTGATGGGTCTAAGAGGGTCTTTGTCTAGTGTCTGTCTCATGTTTGTAATTTAATTGTGTTTAAAGAGAAAAAAACACATAATGGAGGGGTGCTGCTAGAACAGCAGCAACAGCTTTAACTCAACTCTATGATGCCTCTGAGGGGACACACTACTCAAATACGAAGGCTTCCAAGTCACGATGATACAGTGGTAGAAGGCTCAAGGGTTGATGGCTGTCAGCCATTGTGATGGACAATGGCATCATACTTTGGCTCAACCCTAATGATCACCTGCCAAGGTGTCCAGGTATTTGTATAGGTGTACCATTTCCACTGGTTCCCTTTTAAAGCTGCAGTCCTCCCCCTTCCATGCATGGTTAAGTCTTGGTCACCTTCAGCTCCAATCAAGAGCTGTCACACCATTTGACAAACTTGCTGGGGGAGAGGACACAGCCCTGGGGAGAGACACAGCGGGTCGGTACTGGCCAATATGCAGAGGTCAGGAATCAGAATTGGTACTGGGAAGGAAAAAACTGTGTCAGAACATCTCTGTTTTTTTAGCCTGTATATGGGGTTGTAGGATGTTGAACGCATACAGTATACAGCACAAAGGTGGCAAGAAGCATGAAAAATGAATGAGAAGATAATAAAATGATAAAAAGTAATAAAAGCACTTGAAATGCACAACAGCAACAGTGTTCGGTCACGGAAAAACAAAACAAAAACAAACAAAAAATACAGGGATAACAGAGCATGAGACACTGACTTGAAAAACAATAAAATACCAGCCAGCCACCACGTGGCTGTTAAACATAGTGAATGTAACACTATATATGCCTTCCAGGAGAGACTGTCTGAAAATGTGTGCCATTATTCCCATATTTAAAACAATTATGCCATCGTGTCTGGCCATTTGGAACAAATATAAACACTTCTGTCCTCTGCAGTGGTTGGATCACATGTACATGACACAATTCATGAAATGTGACCCTTACTCCGTGGCCCTTAGCAAAAAAAAAAAAAAAAGCTATGTCTAGTCGTCCTTGGCAAAACTTTTGTCCCTTAATCTTGGAAGAATGTCCTCCACCCCCACATCTAGTTCAAGCACCTTTTTGTCAGAGTTCAGTTTATACCAGGCTTGCACTCAAAGGTCACCCTCGCTGAAAAAAAGAAAATCAATCCACAATGCAGCCTTTCATCTATGAATAGGTCAGTCAATGGCGTATGAAAATCTTCTCTGCCTTCCTTCCAGTTTGCTTGCGTCTTCGCATTGTGCGGTCCCCGGAGACGTCCTCAGCTGTAGCAGCAGGTCAAGGTCACAGTTGATAGATAACACTGGGCAAGACCGGGCGCACACTGAGCTCTCCCTCATGTCAGAGCTTTAGCACTTACAATTTTATTGAGCTCTCATTCATATACTCGCACCCTTCCCCTTAGATGTGGGAATTAAATGAGGACAACTGGGATCACGCTGCTTCTTTTTTCTTTTTTTTGCTGTCTGAGGTGATGTCCAGTGATTCAGTTCCAGGTTGAAGGTCACCAGAGACGGAGACCAGAGGGAAACCAGGTCAGACCGTGGTCTCACTCTATCATTCATGTCTCAGGTTTTAATCGAAATCTTTGAGCTTTTCTGTTGATGGCCTATTTCTGCAGCCTGAGCAATATTTAGCACTTTTTGGAGCTTTGAAGTGTGTGTGGACGTTTCTGGCATTTCTCTGCATGTGGTTTCTTTTCTTCTCTTTGAAAGTTTATAGAACATAATGTATGGACTTCGAAAATACTGCAGAGGATTGAGTGCTTGTGATCCTCGTTGATAATTTTAGCAGTAAATTACATTGGTACGTGAATGTTGAGGACATACGTAACTGCTTAAGTGGGTCTATAACATTGCATTTTAAATCCCCTGACTATTTATGGCCACATTTTTACAGGAGCTGCCATTTATAGTCTGTCTGCTGGAAAATGACCTATTTTCAATGAGGTTTTTAGAATGAAGAGTTACCACTGAAGGGTGAAAGCTAGCAGCGCAAGGCCGTTGTGTAGAATGTAAAGTAGGTAAGGTATAGGTTAAAGCAATCCCCTTTATTCTTTTAGAATAACACAAGACTATCAAAACAAATTAGGCCTTGATGTGCAGAGTCTGTTTAATATTCATTGAATCATCAGACTCGCCAAAGCATTTCTTAATTTCACAGGGACAAGTCAAACTTGTTAACATTTCACCCTCAAACCTCAAAAGTGAACAAGTGTTTATAAAGCAATAAAGCGATAAATAACCTCTGTCGCATTCCAATTATTTTCAATAAACACACCCAATTTAATATTTGTGTGTTTTGTTTATGTTTTTGGTTTGTTTCTTTCTTTCTCTTCCTCCTCCTTTTCCCGTTTCTTGAGACAAGGTCACGAGCTGTCCTCCCCTTCCTCTCTCCGTCACGCTCCATTGAAAAGTTTCCGTGCGATCTTGCAGGTGTTTCTTGGCCTGTGGCGCTTCGTTTCACAAACAGAGCCTGACTTCTCCTTCCGCCGCATGGTTGCTAACAGGTTGTTTAATGAATACAGGTGCTGCGGTTCTGCTCTGCCTATCAGGGAGACATGATCAATACTGTAGGCAAGCTGCGTTTAATTGTCTTTTGTCAACACATTCCCCACCCCCCAAATCCGCCCAAACCAGAGTGTTTATTCTGTTCTTGAACTTTCACTGGGCTTTTTGATACATGCAGCTTGTTTCAACACCCAACTCTTGTCAGGCATGAAAAAAATCTGACTCAAATCTAAGATTACTCAAGTTTAGTCACAAAAAGAAACAGAACAGGATCTAATCCATTATTGTCAGTTTGAGTAAGGGCTGTGAGAGAAATAAGAAGTACAAGACTAGCATCATAAATTATCATACAGGACTGCAGATTAGAAAAGGCTGCTTTAAATAATGTGAAACCAGGTGGCTGTCATTTTTATGCACCAAGGTTGTTTTTGTGGTTGGCAGTTCAACCACAAAACAACCTCGTTTGTGTTTTTCTGAGCTACAGTTTTTTAATTGCTATGCTTATTCTCTACAAGCCATATTCATGAGGACACTTGGTACGAGCTAGTGGAGCAACACATTTCTCTAATTCAATCAGTCCACCAGAGGGTGGCACTCTGCCTCCTTCTGAAAACTGCCTGAGTGTCAGAGCCATGATTGCAAAGTGTCTGCAGGTTTACCAGCCCCACCACATTGTAAAAACTACATCTATGATTTTCGATCACTGATGGAAATGTATAACGTTAAACTGAGTTGAATAATCGTCTTACATTTAAGGAAAAGTGCTGGAATACATACTTAAGAAATAATTAAATGGCAGTGTCACCACATTTGGACATGGCTTGGTTGAAACATTTAATCTGATTGGAGCGTTCACACCCGTGAACCTGACCCTGAAACTGATGAAAAGAATATGAATTTAATTACAGTAACAATTGATCTCGCTATCTAGTCTGTTAAAGCAAGATAATTCCCATTTGGGAGGTCTGATAAGGAATTGTTTTTTTTTCTGGGTTCAGTGATTCTCTCACTGATAAACCCTGCGCCCAACTACAATACTCTGGCAGACAGTGGCCCAGTGTCCTATCTCCCCTCAATTAACTTCAAACTGCTCTCCATTACACGCTACAATGAGACACGCAATTTCATTACCTCACACAGGCCCATCAGCGCTACTAATTGTTTTTCTTTTCATTTTCAGCATCCCTCCATCTCCCAGGGAGTGGGTGTGAAGATACCCCATGCTCAGAAAGACAGAAGGATACGGGAGGTCGTGGGGGGAAAAAAGGGAACGAGCATGAGACATAAAGATTCTAGTTGCCCTGTGTGCTTGCTGTTTATCGGTCCAGTAGCGAGCAGAACTGGGGAGTTAGTCCTTATAACCTTCAAAGGCCAGGAACTTGAAGCACTCACGACACTTAATTCACAATCAGCGAAAGGTCAACACAGACACAGACACATATACAGAGAGTAGCTGTAGTTTACTGAGCTAACTGGCCAATGTCAATGTGGCACCACTTTCTGTCCTCCAAACACAACAAATCAGCTGCGCTCTGCTAGAATTCAGAAGTACTTCTGTTGCACTCCAAACAATGTTAGGTATACTTGTGTGAGAAAACAACAGATTCCCTGTGATATACGGTACCCTGATGGACTCTTCAGACACATAAACACAGGAATTATCAGTCTCAACAGTATGTGCAAATGTGAACAAGTTTTGTCACTTACAGGCTGCAGATTTCTGATTAATTTTACCATGATCAAAATATATTTACCCACCATCCACTGGGCTGGGACAAACCTCCAAAAGCAATCTTCTAAGGGCGAGTTAGTGCCAGCCTTGTTTAGTCCAGGTTCATTTCTGTTGTCAACATCATTTGAACCAATCACAGAGGCGAACTGTTGTATGTGTCATTTCATTGGATTCAAAAAAACGTTCTGCTCCTGTTTTGATGAGTGGTAAACTAGCTGCGAGTTAGAGTTGGGCGATATGTTAAAATGTTCATCAGCCCATCAACCGGCGATTGCCCATATATTTGTCCCCTCTCCCACCTCCTCCCATTCTTTTGCGTCTCAGCTGGGAGATGTGTGCAAGCAGCGAATTCACTACGTTACGCATGCTGTGTACGCTCACTACGTCCAGTAAACAAACTCAAAAGTAAATATTCTCACTGCTGTTTTCCTTTTTAAGCAGAGAAATAGGCCTTCTAGAACTAAGACGAGCTTAATTGGCTTGTTAACGCCTCGTAAAACACACTTCACTTAAACAAAACTCTGTTTGTCCACTCTTCCAACAGTCATCGTCTCTGGTTTGGTCGAGTTAAATCCTTAATTCACTGTGTGAAAAGAGTGCAAAGAGCCTGGCTCCGCAGGCTGTTTACCTCTCGCTCCTCACCCGCTCATTACACTCATGGTCCGGCTGAATGGGTGTGTACCGTGCCGCTGGATGAGAGCGCGTTGCAGAGCAGCTGGCTGTTAGAAAATTGGTACAGTATGTCATCTTTGCATCAGTTTGCTTCAGTAACCAGACCTTTAGGTGTGAACCTGCCCTAAATAGTGTAGTGCTAACAAAAGTGCATGCTGTTGCAGCTGCATGATGAGTCCATGACCACTTTTAGTTATGTTTTGCACTCCAACTCCTGAGAGAAACATCTGACTCTTTAGCTGCTAACTACTCCACTATGTTCACCACCTGGTTGCGTACTTTTTCTATGTGTTATTTGGTGTTGAGCAGATAGTGTGGTAGAGCCAGTTTTGTTTTTGTTTTTAAGAAAACAATGCCACCTACAGGTGAAAGAACTGCAAAAGAAATATAGGAGGAAGCGCCACCCCAGACAATTAATAGAATCGGGGGCAGGCAGAAGTCAGAAGACACAGTTGAGTAGTAGTTTTCAACCACAACAAAGAAAGTAGTAGAATAAACAGAAGAAACAAATGTTAACCAAGAACTGTCTTTCACCTTGTTGTTGCAAAGGCCCATTTTATTTTGTACTTGAGTTTTTTTTTTTTCTGTTACATGAAACAAGCCACTACAAACAACAAACTCCCCGTACTGACGCAGACCCCAAACAACATCAGGATCAACAAATGTGAGTACCCGTGTCCTGTTGGAACTTTTAAAGAGCTTTTTCCACTGAAAACAGCTCTTTGCTGCAGCTGGAAATGATGCAATGAGAACAGTGAGACTGACCCAAAACCCTAAACTGGAGGGCTGGAAAGCCAAAACAATGAGTTAAAAGATGCTGAAATGCTCTGTAGAGCTTCTCTCTGGGTTTGTCATTACCAGCAACCCCATTCACACACACATAGCTGTTTGATCTATTGTTAATATGAAAATATGGATTATAGCAGCTTGAAATAGCATTTTAATGATTGGCGCAACGTAATTTTTGATGTTTTTTTCTGCACCAGTCTTCTCTGAAGACCTTTAAAGTGGTGGAGTGCTGGTGATGTAAGTATGACTCCAGCGGATCTGAGTCGAGGGAGAAAACACAGCCAGGCAAAGGAGCTGGGAGGGCTTAACTGCCACTTAACCACTCAGAGGGAAGAAGTCTTCTAATTAATAATGCACAAAGTAGTGCATATGAGTAGCATGTGGTGATGTCATACACAGCGGGCACCCTGCATTGGTAAAACCAGCAGAATGACTCACTCTGCCTTAAATAACCTCAAATCACAGATTTCTAAAAAAAAAAAAAAAAAAAGTTTAGGTGTAGAGGCTGTGTACGTTTTAAGTATATGATCTTAAGAGTCACTGCGCTGTAAATATAGAATGTGTTGCATGTTTTATTCAGTATCTTGCTAAGTTTGAATGCGTGATTTCGTGTTGTTTGTTAGTTGCATATAAAGAAGATGATGTGTGGGAGAGACCAGTGACTCCCAAAGACTTTTAACAAAGAGGATACATAGGTTAAATTTTATACTGGAAACCAGCTTTTGCTTCATAACCTCAGTGGGAATTCAACACTGCTCTCCCCATTTCTTCCCACATACATATGAGCTGAATTGAATCGAATGCATCCAATTGAACGTGCCCCGATGACTGAGATGTGAGGCAGGGTCTCTGGTCTCAAACTGAAATCGTTTCGGTCGTGCTATCCAGGATTTGATTCGCTCACCCAACCAGCCGAGACCAGTTTGTGATGAGATGCTGGTCTCCAACAGAGCTATAGAAATCACATCCATGCTGTTTCACCTTAGCTGAGGCATACAGCTTCTACACTGAGCGAAAGAGGAATAAAAAAAAAAAAAAGAGAAAAAAGAGCGACAAACAGGCAGGAGAGGCAGAGGGGAGGGAGAGAGATAAGGGGAGAGAAGTCTTGGAGCTTCAAGCAAAAAGGTTGCCTGCCCAAAATCCTGTGCAGTCGAGCATATAAGAACAATCAAAGCTTTCAAACACACACACCCACACACACACACACACCCACCCACACACACCTTCTTTGTACAGCTTCTTAGTTGTGTCTTAGTTCCTTCCTGTCTCTTTCCTTTTTTTTCACGACTTAAAACATGCAGCTGTGGTCTGTATTGGTCTGCCAATAGGACTTAGAGGAACAGCACCTTTTCATTTCATTTAACAAGAGGTGAAAGAAAAAAAGTGGCAACCTTTGGTATTCTAATTACCGAGTGATCTGCATATATTCAAACAACAGCATATTAGCCCAAGGTAGGGCCTCTATGCCTTGACAGGAGGAATAAAAGTATTTTTTTCTCCTTTTCTGTAAAGGGACCAGGCAGTGAGGCGCCCTGGCAAACCCTCATTATGTTTTGAAGCTCCGTCTTCGCCTGCAGCGCCCAACCTATGCACCTTTTTGCTCAACCTAGCTGAAACAGATAACAGTGAGCAGCTGCATCCAGGTAGAAAGGACCGCATTTGAATGTCAACTGTCAAATATCAGAGGAGAAGCTACAAATGGCACGGCAACTTTGTCAGAGTCGTAAAGACACACATTATCTCAACATGGAGCTGCTCTGATAAGGCGAATAAAAGCCATGGGAATTTTAATCATGATATCGGGGATTAGACTTGGGAACTGAATGGCATTAATTTGAAGTTGCCTAATGCAGCGCTGAATGCAAAATGAAAGTAATTCATAAGAGATGCATAAAGAATAGGCATGGTAGGAGGTATGTTTTAATAATCGATGCACTGCTTTATTTATGCAAATACTAGCTAATTTGTAATTATCTGAGTGGGTGCATGTTTGGAATCGTTTTTAATCATCCCTTCAGCGTATAACTAACAGCGTATAACTCATCTATATCTGCTGATGGTAATGAGGTAACTAGAGAGTACAGTACCTCACTGTGGAGTCAGATGCTGCAACTATATTAATCTCGCATGATGATGTACAGCATTTAAGACATTTCAGTTGTCCTACACTCAATCATTATCAGGCCTGATTTAAAGCCAGACCTGCCAGCAAAAACCAGAATGAACAATGTGGATGAGTACTCAGTCTGAATGGAACAATTCTTATCTTTTGGTCGACTGTCATAGAAATATCATTCAGAGTTGTTACAATGGTTTGCTCTATGCTTGCATCACGTTCACTACACAGGCTGAGAAGACTGTTCCTTCCTTGGAGGTCCAGTTGCCTTTTTTTGAGGTATATCAGTGTGTGTGTGTTGTGTGTGAGAGAGATAGAGTTGTGTGTGTGTGTGTTTACTCTATTGGCCGGCCATGCACCTTATATGTGTTTGCATTGCTGGTAAAAGTTGTCTGAACCTCACTTTTCTGATGCAACTCGTGTATTGATGCACAGATGAACAGGAGTTTGCAGTTGTCTCCAGAGGACTCGAACACTGACAGCGGGCTACGGGTGCACGCTCACCTAGTCGATAAACAATCTGAGCACCACAAAGGAACAATAGCCACCATTCTATTGCCCACCCAGCAAACACGTCCTTTTAAAATGTCAAATGAAAAAGCTGTTGCAAGGGTGCAGTGTTCTATTGATTCAAAATGGGCTCATCATTTGACCACTATGCCCAATTTATGGACTCCCTCCATCTTGGATACAAAGTGGTGGAATAAGACCCATGGCTATTTAAGAAATTGCAGAAAAACACATGAAATCTTTAAAGTCATCCTTAAAGTGTATGAAAAGCAGCAAAGGAAACTAGAATAACTACACTTTAAAATGTTCAGTTTATGAAATACTGTGGAAAGTGCCACGGAGGCTGAGAAGGTGTAAATGAAACACGCAATCCCAGCAATAATCTCCATCAATGACCGACACAGAAGTCAAAAATAGCGATGTAAATAAGTGACACAGACAGGATTTATTAAACAGAAGAGAAATGAAAACTCAGACGCATGGTTATATTTAGAGCTAGACATAAATAAAAAAGGACCACAGTGTTGTTTCATGTGTACAGTACCCTCCTCCTTTGAAGCCTATATGAGTGTGGATTCAATCAGGTTTAATACGTCTACCTTTTTGAAGCTTTTACTGGGTGAAACCTCCCTGTTAGGGTTGGGCGATATGAACAATATCAAGTATTATGATGTTTTTAGTTGTGACCAGCAGCTTTATCGGTAGGTCAGTTCACAAAAATTCCCCAACCTTTGGTGGCCACAGTTTTTGCCCCAGGAGGCTGAAATGCGGCGTGGACGTCGAGTTTGTGTGGATTAAGGTTTGTGTTCATGCCAATTGGCTAAAAGGGGTTGTGGTAATGGGAGTGGCCCGTCGCAAAAAAGGGCTTAAATTCCATATTGACTCATCGACTTTAGTGGAAACTTTGGTCATGAGCCAAGGAACAGCTGATTAACTGTTAGTGACAACTGGCAATGGCAGTGGGAGTGGCCTATAACAAAAAGGCGCATAACTTCCAAATGGATTCACGTAACATGACCAAATGAACTGTTTGTCATGGGAGGCATCACTGGACTCAGCAGAGTTCCCTTTTCATCGGTGACTTATGCCCGCTCCCTTCACTTTAACCATGCCTGTCATAACCCATTAAATTTTGTTTGTTTAAGGCACTTGGAGTCTTCATTGTGCTAGGCAGAGATCATTTTTCATTGGTGTGACTTGGTCCCACTCCTTATACTAAAGTGACGGAGGTACAGTATATGGTTGTGTGTAAATGAATACACACGTGGATGCATGTGCGTACGTACATTGCAATATTTGGGTCTCAACTACTGTGAATTTGCCTGCTTGTTGACCAAATACCTCAGTATAGATATTTAAAGATATGGCCACAATATTGTAGGGATGACTATGGGTGTTTTCTCAAAATATTTACACAAATTCGATTTTTGATAAATAATCATCAGTAATGTTCATATGATAATGACCATGTGTGTAAAGGTAAATAATAGAACAGCTAGAACAGTCTGGTTAGTACAGATAATCACATCGTTTTACTGTAATGCAGCCTTTAAGACCAGTAAAACACAACACTTACACAACATATCATGATACAACAATATCCAAAATATAAGTCTTATGTCTTATATCACAATATAGATATGATATTGATATATTCCCTTGCTCCCTGTCCGATCAAGCCAGGCCTTTTTATCCCTCTGATAGCCTTCTGTAACCAGTCCAACCACCAGTCTTCTCATCATCTCTCACCCTCTTCATCCACTACCCCACCTCCATAGTCTCAGTCCAGTTTCTTCCATCTTTTTGCCGCCACGTCCTACCTTTTAACCTTATATTCCTATGTTCTGCAGCATAATAAGAAAACTGTTTAATACATCTTACATATTAACAAGAAAACATTACCTTATAGTACAAAACAAACTTGTTGTGTTGTACGTTTCAGCAAATTAACAGTAGGGGTGGGCCGTACTGTATATTGGTGAGGTCATCTTCCCTGGTGTCACGTTCACCCCCACATGAATTTTGAAATACTGCCATTACCATGTTAAATGTTTTAGCATACTAAAACTGATGTACTTTCCTATGGCTGTGATAACATGCAGGTGGAGGGCTTTGCACATATTTTTAGAACTGGAGTTACATCCAGTAACTGCTATTTTCCCTGCTAATGATGCCTGCAGTACAATATGCAGGCCGTGGAAGAGCTGCAAGAGGCAACACAAAAGTCTATCTAATGTTAGTTCATCTAGTGTTACTCCCACCATCCAAGAAAGTGAAGACCTTGTGGATTACCTTGTTTTTGAAGAAAATGTCCCCCCACAACAACTGGAAAACTCACATATTACTCTTTTTTTGACTGAGGCTGTTCCAGGGCTGGTTTGGAGCCAGAGCCTAATTTTGAACCAGTTCTTTGCGTTTGACAGCCAACGAACTGGCTCCCGGCCCTGAAAACCTGTTCCAGAGTGGAACCAACTCTCTGGCTGGGCCAAGAGTAAGAACCACTATGTCAGGGGCTAGGGGCAGGATTATCACGACCAACCAAAAGGAAATGTCCACCATTGTGGTGGAAATTTTGAGCCAGGCTAAAAGCTATTAATACCTCATTTCATTAATTAAGTTGTAATATTTTTTCAGGAAAGCTGTGCAGTCAGTTTATCCAAATAATGTCTGTTTTGAAGGATTGCTGTGACGTGTTTTGGAGATGTGAGGAGCTGCGGGCCATTGTTCTATCATATATGGTTAGTATCTGATATATTCCATACAATTACATTAGTACAATACTGATGAGTTAATGCAGAAGGAGCATTTAAAAATATCAGTCAGTTGCAGCCCGACCTGAGTACATCTGAGTACACTGCAGGTCATGTAGTCTAATGCTGATTTTTTTTTTCTCACTACTTGTCACCCCCTATGGAATAAGGCCTCTCCCTGTGCTGTGCTGTGACCTTGTTGCACTTCTAACACCCTGAGAGCTATGCCTGTCTCTGGCCACTGGGAGGGTTAACCCTACCAGATTGAAGCTCAAGGATAGATTGACTCCAACTTCCCATTTGTATCCTGTAAGCTTTGCTATATTTGTGTTGCTTCACTGTTTATTTTGCAGGTTAGCTCGTTGTACTGGGTGTTGGCATCTCATGGGGCTACTATTGCTAGCATCCACTGTACTCTGTTGTTCCACAGGCTGGGACAATGCTGGACTAATGCTGTAATGTTGAGGGACAGTTAAGATAAACTGTGTGAACACTGAGCCTCATTTGAAGCCAGTAAATAACCAGAGCAGTTGGATGTGTACATCATATTGCTTTTGTGCAACTGCAATGCAAGCTCAGCTGGTTTTGTTGTTACACTAAAACCCCCTCTGTTGTGTGAACCGGGCCAGTGTGTGTGTCTGTTGCTGCCATATGCAAATGTATTTGATAGACATGCCCCATGGTACACTGACTATTGTAATTATGTTTATATACTTTGGGTTTTCTGCCAAATATATGCTGTTGAGATACCTAATTCTAGCCCTTGTGTAACTCTGAGAATGAATCACATTATGGTTCCTAATTAACCCACATTATGGGACAGGCTACTTCTCCCAAAACACATGGAGGCCTATACCTCATTTTCATCCCTATTTGGAGCCAATAAACACAAAAAATATTTTTTATTCATAAGATATACTTCCTTACATTGGCAATAGAGTGAAACGACATAGAATCATGTTTTGAGTGAAATATCTTTTAATATTTTTGCCATACCGGGATATAACATCAAAAACAACAATAAAACAGGATGTATATTTTAGGTCATTACAACCACCCTTATTGCAAATACACAGAAAGCTGCTCTCTGTGTTAACAGAGTATCTCCCAGAGTTTACTCAGCATTGTGGCCAGTGAGGCCCATAAGTGCTCTGCACAGTCACCTCACGGGTGCTGGTAAATAATCGCCTAATCACCTCACCTTTGTGGGTCACTTTCTGTACTTATGGGAAATTAGAGATCTGGGTATGATGGAATTATGATCAAGGTCAGTCAATGAAAATACACCTGGTAAATATAGAAAGATCAAGATCATGGATTTTTTTTAAACATTGACTAGTAGTATGCCTAGAAGATGGAGGTGGACCTCAGAGCATCAACCCTACATGTTCACAATCCCAAAATTTCAGTTTTCATTGCGCTGTAACTTTTATTCACTATTCATTGTCACTGAACTTGGCCACTGTGTAAAATCATTAATGAAGATGAAAGTAATTTGCAGAATAGTGGGTTATATTTAGACTACATATATAGGAATAGTTATTTTGTCATATCTAGTTACTCATTAATCATAAGAACTGCCCGTTCTCCAGGCTGGTTAGAAAAAAAGCTGGTCCTTCTTTCCCCTCCAGCCTATTCAGGGAGAGAGCGAGCGGGGAGGGATACTTGTCACAACTTTCACAGCAGTGCCATCTAGATCAATGTTAAAATGATTTCTAATGGCAAATACTATGTATTGCAGACGTATTATAAAATGTGGCAGGAATGATATAACCTCTCAGTAATTTATTAGAGTAGTAAAGCACTACATAGTGCATATGCTGTCCAGATCATTCAATAAAATCACTGACGTGCAAATGTACTGAATTACATTACCACCATTGTCCTGCAATACTAATCCCATTTGGAGAGGCTATTGTTGGAGGATGGAAGGAACATTTTGAGCAGCTTTTAACCCCAACTGACACGCTTTCGGATAAGGGGACAGTGATGGAATATTCTAGTAGTGGGTCCATTTTCCTGGCAGACTTACAGAAATATTTAAGGCATGGGATATTTTTGTGAGTCATCCTTACATTACCTAGTCTGTAAGAACAAGGAATGGATGATGTAAGTATCATGATGCTCAGGACACCGGAGGGAAGCCAAGATGTGGGACAGCATGGTCAAATACAAGAACCTATACATTCTGCACACTGATAATTCAGTCTACACGTGTTTTTTTGATTTATAAAAGGCACAGTTTTTCTGTTTTGAGTATTATTTCTGCCACTGCAACAAACCATTTGACCTCTATAGATATAAAAGTAAATCTGTTTTCATGCTTCTATCACAGTATATCAAGGTTTTAATTCGTTTAAAATTGCAATGACAACCTAGAAGGGCACTCAGAAGGCAAAGAACTCTGCCAAGGCCAGTAGTCCAGTCTTGCATGATATGCAAACCTGCAAGTACAAACTTCATGATCAGTATCATTGCTTGTTCTCATGAAGTTCAAATATTACTCATTTGTATCTCGAGTGGAGTTTATTGCAGACAATTCACATTTGGCAATTTGCATTTTACAATTTGCATGTTTCCTTAGCCACACCTTTGTTTGAAAAAGCTACGATTATGGTGGTGTTACACTTGTACTAGTTCTTCCATGAAACCACTGCTGTCCCTGAGTTTCTTCTTCATGACTGCTTTCTGCATGAAATTTGCGCAGTAGGCTACACGTGTAACCTACCCCAGAGGATCACTTGTTCCTGTGAATGTGAATTGTGATATGGAGTCATCATACTGCAACAATTTATTGTGTTTTGCCAGAACTGAACTTTACTACCATCCACTGGATTTTAAGATGTTTGGCATTATTATTAAGAGTAAACAACCTATTTTGCAGTGTTAACAAAAGCGAAAAATTATTTGCATATACGCCAAGTGACACTGCTCTTCTACAAAATTTTATGGGTTCTTACTTGGCCCATGCTACACCCTTCCACCAAGCTTCATGAAGATTGGGCCACTACTTTTTCTATAATACAGCTGACAAACAGACAAACAAACCAAAAACATAACCTCTTTGCTAGAGATTTGCTAAATATTTATTTATTATATTTTAAAGTTGCAAACAAGATATCCAAATAAAATCTGACATTTAACTGAAAAAAAAAAAAAAAAAATCTTTAAATGCACCATGCTGGGATTTTTGAGAAGTTAACCCATACATATAAACAAAAACAAACCAAACAAATACAAATTTGCAATACCTGCTACCACATACACAACCGCTTGACCTCTGTGGTTAATGTCTAAGGATGGCACCAGTAGAAAAAGGAACTTTCTGCAAAGTCCAATGACGCCTGCCACAAGACTCAACAACAAACGGGTCATGAGTTATGAAAGGGGGCGTGACTAAAGTGTCGGGGCGAGGCAAACTGACACCAATGAAAAATGAATTGTGCTTACTTTAATAATGACTCCCACAGGTGCCTAAAAGAAAAAAGATAAGAAATTATGAAAGAGGGTGTGGCTAAAATATAGTGGGTGGGAATAACTTGCACCTTTGGAATAGGAACTCTCTGCTGAGACCAATGATGCCTTTCACAAAATTCTACAAGAAATGGTTCATGAGTTACGAAAGGGAGTGTGGGCATACATCACTAATGATAAGAGGAGGGATGATGCCTTCCACAAGAGTCTGCGACAAATTTTCATGACTTTGGCCATTTGATGGTAATACATTTAAAAGTTATGTGCTTTTTGTTATAGGCCACTCCCACTGCCATGCCCCCTTTTTGTCAGCTGTCATGAGCAGTTTAAGAGCTATCCTGTGGCTCATAACCTACGTTTCCCTAAATCTTGAGCAAGTCTGTGAATCCACTCCCATTACCGCGCCCCCTTTTAGCCATTCGCCTGAATACAAACACATCACCTTCAAACACACGCTTGACCTTCATGCCAAAGTCCAGCCTTTTTAGGGTGAAAACAGTGGCTGCCAAAGGGTGGGAAATTTTTGTGGACCAACCAACTGGATGGAGTGACTGACCGACGGAGCGACCTATAGAGCTGCTGGTTGCAGCTTAAAAATGGACCCCATGCAGTCCAGCTATGTCGTCAACAGCTATGGTGGCACCCTGTATGTACAGAGGAACTGCAAGTGCTAACCAAAACACCTTGAGTCATGGATGTAATTTAGCCTTTATCTGTCTGTCAGTATTTCTAATATAACTTTCTCTCATTGCTGACAAAATCTGGGGAAAAGCCTCAATCTTATCCCTGTGTTTGTCTGTCTGTGTATATGTGTCGTTCTGTCCTACATGGTGTGTTCTTCAGGCCTCAATGGCTCTGTGATGAATCC
This sequence comes from Lutjanus argentimaculatus, assembly GCA_034769285.1. NCBI lineage: Eukaryota > Metazoa > Chordata > Actinopteri > Lutjaniformes > Lutjanidae > Lutjanus > Lutjanus argentimaculatus. Next base: position 18,792,874 of record JAWZSL010000011.1, read on the forward strand.
TTATGGCCTAGCAGGCATCTGCCTGTATTACAGCTGGGCCAGACTAATGAACTGGACCCAGACACAGTCATAATCAGATTAATGACTGTGTTCAGGTATAAAATGACCAAAATCAATGGGGAGAAAGCGAGATAGAAGGAGAGTGGAGCCAATCCATGGCTAAAGGATGATTAGACACTGTGGACAGGCACAGAGCCAAGGTCAGAGACCAACCAGCCGATTCTAGGTCAGGAGAAGGTACGACGCCAGGGAGCAAAAATAAATATAAAAGGTGACCAGGTAGTCAGAGGCCTGCAACATTCTGTCGGCCTGCTGTTGCTGCCATATGGAAAATTACACTGAATGAATGCAGATCACTAATATTTTTGAGAGGCATATGGTGACAAAGGTCAGGGCCATTCTTGTCTGCCCCGGTCACATCCCCAAGGGCAGTTTGACTCAATGCATGGACTATAAAAAAGGATAGAGATCACAATGTGACTGACTAAAATTGAAGCCACTGAACAGTATTCTGGGCACTAACATTCTAAACAATATGTCACGCTAAAGCAAAGACTGCATAGTAGAGCAAATGTCAGAAAAAGGTAAAGCCTGTGATAATGGGAAGGGACTACGTGCATACTAACTAGATCAAGACACACAGGCTTCTTCATATCAAAAGTATCTGTGGGATTTGGAAAAGTACAAAAAATGGAGAGAAGATCAGAGCCTTGATTTGTAAAAATTGGGGTACCGATCCATGTGTTGTTTATTGCAGGTTTATTTTAGGGCTGTATTGATATTTTTGATGTTACATTTTGTAGTTATTACTGTGAAAACTCTATTGCTGTAGTTTACAGGGGCCTCCAAAATCAACAAAATATGAAAAGTTCATTGTAGTAGCTTTAAATGACTGCACCGCCATGGCTTCCTCTCCAAACTGGGTCATATTCCACACAGCCCAGTTGACACTGTGCCTGAGCACCAGGTTGGAGGTCGTAATGAGCATGCAGCTACTTACTAGCCAGGAGACAATGCACTGTACCTGGGACTGGAGCTTAACTGTGCCAGTCTGTGTGCTCGGCTGTCAGAGCCCAGACACATGATGATAATCCATCTTGTTCAGGCATATCAATCAGCTGAAAGTCAAGTCAGTCTTTATCTTCGTTTGTCCCTTGAAGGGAAATGTTATGTGCAGCCTTTCAACCAGACAAAATCAGCAGAAATACACAAATAAACAGGTGAGCTTTAATCTTTCTTGCAGCTGTGATTAAGCTTTTCTTTCATGCCCAAAAGTAAATCCTTTTCCTTTTAAATCTTTTTTTCAGAATTGTCTGAAATATAGCGACTGTGTTGTAGATATGAGCAGCAGTTTTCTGTAGCCTGCTTTAATATTTTTCTGTGTTAGCTGTTGAGCATAGATGCAGACAGAAATAAGATGCTACTTTATACAAATGTATCATAAGCATCTTGGATGGAAACAGAGAAATTGTATACCATATGTACAGCAGGAGCAACATGGGAAGGTGTGCAGTTATCAGTGTTGGGAGTATAATTCCACTACTTTTGATGGTAACTAGATTTTTTTAATGTGTTTTCAAATTAATAACACAGTTACGATTATAATGACTGAAATTTAAATGGGCTTGTTACTTGTTTCTTTTGTTTTACCTGAAAATAGCAGACAACTGCATAGGACAGGACACATAACAGACAATCCAGCATATTCCGTTATCTAATGTCACCCAAGACAAAGCCAATTTGAGCTTGCTTTTATTCATTGTATAATGTACACTTTTCATCGTAATTATTATAATTTTTTATTAACTTCTGTAGCATGCTTGATTAACAGATATATCCAACATGTGGTCTTCTGTGAAATCCTACTGTTTAAACCAGAGGCAATAAAAGCGTAGCTCACATGTAAGAGCCCTAATCATTGCTGCCCTCTGGTCGTGGGGAATATTAATTACTCCTATCAGTAATTAATGGGTACAATGATAAATATAAATTTGGCAGTTGTCACTAAAATAATATAGCTACACTTCTTTGAATTATTACAGATGCAAATGAACACAGCCAATTAATAGCTTCAACAACAACAAATGAAGGAACAGCATCTTAATTCCTACTCAGAGGTGAATGCTTGTAGTCCCTAAGATCCAGTGTTGCAGAGAGCTAAATGGTCTTCTTATGTTCAGCTTTGCAGATGTAATTAACAGATGCTAAACATGATCTGTAATGGACATTACTTGGAATATGATCCATGAAGGTCTGGTGTCCATATCCTGTGCTGGAGCACTTTGCAAACGTAATGAATCTGGATGGGTACACATTTTACAAAATAATATTTAATATTTGACATTCAGTAAAATACCTTGTAATTTCAAACTTTAGTTATGCTGTGGTGATCTGTTTGATTTCTCATTTTGTTTGGTTACCAAGTTGTTGATTTGGATGTTCTCTCTTTTTCATTTTTCACTCTTTACCAGTCACGTGCACTTTGACTTGCATGCAAACACACACACGAACACACGCACGATTATCAGACGATTCCACCTCATCCAACAGCATTCAGGCATCCAAGCTGCAAGCCAGGCAAGAGGGCACATGGGAGTTTCTTCACAGCAGGCGGAAAACACTGCTCGGGAAAGTGCTTCTTATTCTGGTGTATCAGCCCGAGACAGATGCCACTGCAGAAAAGGGAAAAATGATAAATTTTGAAACAGTAAATAACTTTGTTTATTCACAAAAATAATACAATAATTTGCATCAGTTTTTTCATCATCATAATGACTTAGCATGTTACTGAAATAATTATATATTTTTTATAGCCACATAACAGAATTTTTTGAGAGCTGGGTTTGCTCAGTATGGGGCAACATAAGTTGAAACCAAAGGATAATTTTTGTTATCCACTGTAACTAAAGAAATGATGCTTCTAAAATAAAAAGGACATGCATTACTATGGTAATTGTTAACAAGTCCATCTGAAATTAAATAGCAATAGCAATAGCAGCCACAGCATGTATATCTGCTCTGTAAATCATTGTCCTGTGTTCTCAGTTGAGAAAAAAAAAAATCTGAAACAAAAAAATCTAAATTTTAGACCTTATTTTGATTGCATAAAACAATGTCTGTGTTCTGCGAGAGGCTGGAGAGACGGTCACACTGAGCCAGACTGCAGCCTGCTGCATAACACTTGAGACTCTGAACAACAACCCACATTAGCTTCCCTGCTAAATTCTCCTTCTTATCTAGCTTACAGATGTCTTGTCCTGCACCCTCGCTGGTTCAACGAGTGACCAAACATTCATTCAGCAGAGAGAAATATTTCATTTTTAAACTATGTACTGAAGTGCTCATTTTAGGCATTGATTTGGAAGAAAAAGCATCTGTGTTGCTGAAACATAACTGATTAAGTAAGAAGTAACTAATTAAGTAATTAACAGCATCTCCCTCAGTACTGTGAAAGACAATACATGCTGGACAAGATGTAGCAGAGGGATTTTTGCTGTCTGTCAGATCAAAGAGCTACATATTACTTTAAAAAAAATAAAGCCCTTCAAATGTCAACTTTTCAATCATGGTGTGAGCATGAATAATTAGTCAGTTGTGTGAGTCTGACTTTAAATGCATGAAAATTGGCAGTCTTTTCTTTTACACTAAGCAGAACTGCAATTACTTGTCAAAGTGGACATCAGGAAGACTTACAATAAGAAGACACAATAATTTCCAGTATTGTCCAAATGAGTGAAAATGCTTTATTTATCTTTTATGATCAAAGTTTAAATTAATGTTATATTTTTTGGAATTTCTTCAAGCTCTATAAGCAAAATCAACTTCCTTTTTGGCAGTACAACAAAGCCTTTGCCATCTCCTTGAAATAATACAGTAGGACCAAAGGTACAGTATATTAAATAAGATGCCTTTATATGAGGATGATTTACTCTTATATATTGCAAACCCTCTAAGCTCTGACTATGAAACAAATCTTTAAAATTATCCTCAGTTAAGATATAGTTTAGCATATAGGCTCATACACGTGTTTTACTGATGTAGGTATTAGGCTACAGTTAGCAAAAATAAGTAATTAACCAGAAAGTGTATAAATAAGTAGACAATAAACTAACGAGTACAGTAAATTTGAACTTTTACTTACTTTTAACTGCTTAACCCTAACCCTGATGGGGCATGTGCTGTGACAGCTCTGATCTCAAATGCGTTGCGCAATGGAATAATATGAGATTGATCCTTTACATTTCATTATAAATGTTCGAACATTACTGAAAACATGTGAAAAGACTGAGAACTATGTAGTACTTAATTCTGAAGTTAGACCTGTAGACTGTTGTTCATGATTTCTGTGTTTCTGTGTTTTTTCGGCAGACCTAAAACATGACTCAGTGATGTGCTGGAGCCGTGGTTCCCCAACGCTATATAAGCACCACGAAAACAATACATGAATGACACCCCCCACCACCACCAGCAATCAGTTAGGATCATACCTTCAGTGACTCTCAGTCTAAATCAGCCCAGCAGTTCACTTCAGTTCTCACCTCAGGCTCTGGTGGCTCAAACATGCCTTGACAGGTCCAGTTAAGCTGCTAGAAGGAACAACCGTGTTTCAGGTCATTTTCAGGTCGTAGGGCGTTTAACACTGAGACAGCGGAGTGGACCTGCCCCCAGTGTTTCAGAGCAGAGAAAACTGCTCTTTTTTTTTTTTTTAATGATTTTGAGACCTAGTTTTATATACTTAACAATTTTTTTAATGATTCACATTTGGCTGCTTGGTTTCTGTGGTTTTTCAAAGTCAGAATACACATTTTTTGTTGTGTTACAGTAAATGTAAGTTTCGATAGATTTTCCTGTCCTATGTCTCTAAAAATGTTCTGGTCATTTTGCCTACTTTCAAGTCACAAACTAGTGGCCCACTATTCATATTCTTGTTACAATATACTGTGCGTCTTTGGCAGAAGTTTCCACATGAACTGTTTGCCTTTCTCCCCAGAAGATAACCTAAAAACATGAAGTGAGACTTATTGTTTCACTTTGTGAAGTGGATTAGCCTGAAACTCTGTTTGAACTCACAGCTCCTTACAGGCCATCAGTGCAGAAATGGATAGCTTCACTACAACAGGCTGCTGCTCTCATCACATATTCAGAAGGAATCATTTGCCTCCATTGAGTGGTAGTCAAAGCTTGCAAAAAGTCTCTTTAATGATCCCCTCCACACTGTAAGACTTATGAATAAAACACACCGAGATCAATGAATTATTGACTATGTGTCATCAAGTAAGGAAACCCCTAACGAAAAAGTGATATCAATCCAGGCTGTAATGCAATGTATGCAAACAAAATCCATTAACTTTATATGGTCGCTAATCAAAAGAATTATTACCCTGACAAAATATAAATGTAACTTGTGCACAATAAAAGTGAAAACAAAGAAATCATCTTTACAGTGCACTAATTCTTCAACACATTTCACAGCAGCCTTTAGATTCTCAAAGACCGGGGAAATGTAGACATTCTCCAGTCTCTCAGAATCCAGACGTGTGGAGGTTTAAAGCGTTTGGATGTAAAAAGAATCAATACTTAATCACAGGGGTGATAATAATACCATTAAAATACCAAAAAAGAAAAAAAAAATACTTAAGCTTTTCCATTATATATGTCTAACCAAGTGTCATGCAAATTTCAGCATAAATACTGCCAGTGAGTCAGTAATTGACTGTGCCCTTTAATAACAGCCGTGTTTTTTTTCCCGCACCTCAAATGTATAACACCCAAGTGCACATTTCCATGCAAATAGACTAGAAATGCATCACAAAATATTTAAAATACTCACATCATCACTCTCTGCCTGTGTCTGCTGTCTAAAGCTAAATAGTGAAGTGGTTTTGGCTGTCTATTTCTGAAGAGCGGTGAAGCATGCGCCCATTTTCTGTCTTTCCCTGACAGCCCTGTGATGTGTACAAAGCCCCCCATTCCTCAGCTGGGAAATCAGCCTTACTACAGCCCCGTCACAAACAATCAGCACTCATTACCCACTACACAGCTCTACATTCTACCCCATTTACCTGCAATATCTGGGGTGTGTGCTCGCGCGTCAGTGTGTGTGTGTGTCGGAGCGCGCGGCTTATGATGATTTTGTTTGTGCACAATGAATTGTGAGCGCTCTTAGGTGAATTGCTGTTAGCTGCGTGGCTTTCAGTCTCTAACTTGGTGAATGAGCTCTATGGTCGGACGGTGTGTTTATGTTACCTCGGCCCTCTAACCTTGCACTGAGTAGACCAACTGTCAAATTCAGCGAGGTGCTTTTATCCGCCTGGTGCAGCGCCCCAACGTTGAGCACTCAACCAATTACCTCCCCGTCAGACATAAACATGTACGCCGTGTTGCTGCTCCCTCTGTCTATGCCTCTTTGAAGGACATGATGATCACAACCAACCTCGTGTCAGGGAGAGGGCCATTCCAGGAATTGAGTGTAATTGGTGACGAGAGCTGTGAGCTGGTTGCTTTGTGTGTAAGCAGATTACAGGCTGGCTTGGTTGAGACCCCCTCAGGGTGGCACAACATGGCTGTTGGTACGTGGTGTGTAAAACAAGCGTGTCACTCATGAATTATACATGGGAGAATGCCCAGCAATGAAATTGGGGAGCGTGAGGGAAAACAAGGGAATAAGAAGAGGTAAAAATAGAAGAAAGACTGAAAGAGAAAGGAGGAGAGACCCCGCTCCGTAACAATTAAACAGAGAACAGGTGTAGCCAGCCACCAGGAAGCCAGCTGAAAGCATGGAGCTTCGCTGCTTCTGCCATTTTGCATTGTTCGCAACGCATTGTTGCTGTTTTGTATACTTACCCTCCCGCTAACAATGAGCTTGTTTTGCATAGAGTCCAAACCGTTGCTTATCATTTTTGCCAAAGAAAGGCTTCTTCATGCACAAGCTTTTGTTCTCTCTTGGAAGTGTGTCGTCTTCAGGATTAGTCTCTTTCATCATTCTAAATAGGTCCCTTTTGGACTATTAAGCTCTCCTCAGCACACTATGCTTCACTGCTCATTAAAAGAGAATAACATACTCATATATACGTAAACCAAAATACTATTTGGCAAACATGACTGGATGTTCACTTTTTCAGAACTCATCCGGAATAGTTTTGTACAAATATGTTCCCATTACACCTCTGCAAACCCTGGCAGTCAAACACACAACGCTACTGTATGTCAGGGTTCGACTTTAATGTTTTAATCCACCCAGTAATATTTTGTTTATTAGTGGTTATCAAATAACGACCGTGCTAAATTTAAATTATTGTAATAACCATGTTTAATTGCCACGCTTAGAAAAACTCTCAGTAAATACTGTCAAGCTTCAGCTAAAGTTAGCAAATGACCAGACGTAGAATGCAACTTAGGTTTGTTTTGAGTCAATAAAAAAAAAAGACTTAGCAAAGGGCATCAAGCCATTTCAAACTGTTGAGAGGTTTTCAATTTAAAAAATATTTCTGTGTGTATCAGTTCTTTTTAACAGTTTTAACAAACTGTGGTAATACTGCTATGATTTTGGTCACTATCATCAATCATGATATGAAATTTTCATGCCTCTTCTAGTTGCAACATCTACAAAATGTCAGAAAATACTGACAATTGTCCATCCCAGTTTTGCAAAATCAAAGGCGATGTCTTTAAATGTCACATTTTTTCGGTCTAAAATGCAAAGATATTCAGTTAAATATGATAATAAACAGAGTAAAGTGGGAAATCTCCAATGTTTTCTGACATTTTTGTGTGAAAAAGTACCTCCACTATCCAAATAGTTAAATAGTTTAATTCTTTTAATAATTAATCATTTTACTTTTTTAAAGATTTTTTCCTACAAAAGTGGCAGAAGTAGAGTTTTCAGCCTCTCAAATGTGGCGACTTCCCACGTTTCTATATTACCATATTTAACTGAATATCTTGACGACAAAACAAGACATTTAAAAACATGACCTTGGATGCTGAAAAACTGGAATGGCCATTTTCACTATTTTATGACATTTTATATACATTGCAACCCTAGATTAAATATGACAATTAACTTTTGTCCTTGTTGTTATTTGATAATAGCTAATAAATAAGCCATTTTGTACAGAGGCAAGTAAAAATCGACTTTGGGCAAGTATATTTCTGATCCACTTGACCAAAGCTGAAACTGTATGTGAGAAAACATCCGTTTTTTTCAGATTCAACATCAGGCTAATATCGCTGTTGTAAAGGTTCTACTGTATCGTGTTTGTAAAATGAAGGTTAATGGCTTTTAGAAATAAACTATTGAACCCTGGAAACAAAGCATCTTCACGTAATCTCTTTTGAAAGTTTTCTGCCACAGTGAGAGAGGGAACTACAGTTATTCCACCTTGGCCCTTCATCTCCAAATTAGCACCACATAGATTTATTCACGATGTACCCTCTGGATTGTTTCGCTTGAGTTCACTGGCACAGGCGAGCACACGTCATGTTTTCACATTGATTCTGTTCAGTCAAATATTCATTTTTTTTTTTTTTTTTGTTAATTTGTTTTTGTTGGCAGCGTGCTTTGTTGTGTGTGCTGTATCCCTGCAGGTTCCAAGCTTGTTAAGAACCAAAGATAGTTACTAACTCAAACCAGTCAAACACACCAATTCACTTTGAGTTGACATATTTTCGAGACTACAGTTGTAATTGAGCCTGGTGTATTAAGGAAAGAGAATACATTTTCAAATATGGGGCTCATTATAAGTTGGGAGATGCTTTTAGAAAAGAAAATATGCAGCTGAAGTTCGATCTTTGTCTTTGTTTCAGAGATAACTTGCAGTATAGTACAATCAGACTGTGGGCAGTACAGTATTAACAATCTGTGCCTCAGATAGTAGATCATTAAATATGTATGGACATTAGTCCCTGAACAAGGTGCTTCAGGATCTTTAAAATCTGAAGAAACACAGCCGCGGCATAATCTTGGAATTTTAAGGTATTTCAACTGGTAATGTGGCAGACATGTTTATCTTTTCACTTCATTTACTTCTCAGTCATCGATGGAAAAAGAACAAAATTGTTTATCTCTGCCATATTTTTTTACCAGAATTACGAGGCCGCTGCACAGCAGGACCCGACCGGTAGAACATCGGCCCACTGAGAGTGTCACAGTTGATAATGATGCTCATTTCATGACACATGACAAAACAAAACAAAGTCAGCACGTCCAAAGACAGCCTCCGATTGAGATTGTCCAGCACCAAATGAGCATCGCCAGTGCAGCTTTAGCAATTCAAATCACCTCTCTCCTGTGCTTTGCATTAGGATGCGGCAGAGAGAAAAAACCTTGATAATGGCTTTCATTTACCCCCCAGCCAGACTAATCACACCAGCATTGGTTCCACTCACTGCTCTGGCTGATGCATTGGAAATACTGCAGCCCAGCACTGTAGGTGGCAATGGAGCACATCGATGCCCCCCCCCCCCCCCCCCCCCATTACCCTGTGTCCCGGTGCCAGTTTTCACCACACAACCTCAGGGCAGGGGCGCAGAGCATCTTGGCAGATTTGTCACAGCACATAGAAAACGCTCACACATACAGTCGACACGCAATGAGTGTGGGTTTGGAAATGCTTTTGCATGCAAACCTGTGAAAGCTCATCTCCAGGGGCCAGATGCATAAACATCGCACACACAAAACCCATGCATACGCCGTTTTTGTGATATTGTGCGGTAAGACTCTGCATACCAGACGTGCACGGAAGACCATGCATAAACACGGTTTTCTAGAACAAGCAGAGTGTGATATGGTGAAGGGGAAATGGAAAAATAATGTGAGAAACTGAATCTAATATGGAATGTTATTCTCTCAGGCTGTTGGTATCAGTGAGAGATATTTTGTCTACGCAGATAATTTATGTTATATGCATTATAAACTTGATTTTTAGGGCATTTGTGTACTCACTTATATTATTATTTTTAATTATTCTGCTTTGGTGC